>OX380343.1:4886928-6383856 GCA_947425015.1 Pterostichus niger
AGAACGAAACAAAATTGTTTTATTGTAAATTAATTTTAGCTAGTTTATAAGAACGAAACAAAATTGTTTTATTGTAAATTAATTTTAGCTAGTTTATAAGAACGAAACAAAATTGTTTTATTGTAAATTAATTTTAGCTAGTTTATAAGAACGAAACAAAATTGTTTTATTGTAAATTAATTTTAGCTAGTTTATAAGAACGAAACAAAATTGTTTTATTGTAAATTAATTTTAGCTAGTTTATAAGAACGAAACAAAATTGTTTTATTGTAAATTAATTTTAGCTAGTTTATAAGAACGAAACAAAATTGTTTTATTGTAAATTAATTTTAGCTAGTTTATAAGAACGAAACAAAATTGTTTTATTGTAAATTAATTTTAGCTAGTTTATAAGAACGAAACAAAATTGTTTTATTGTAAATTAATTTTAGCTAGTTTATAAGAACGAAACAAAATTGTTTTATTGTAAATTAATTTTAGCTAGTTTATAAGAACGAAACAAAATTGTTTTATTGTAAATTAATTTTAGCTAGTTTTAGATTTTGAGAAACCCTGAAATGAATTTCAAATTCAATTGAATTGACGTAGTTCACATATTTGCCAATAGATGGCAGCACCGGTCAAAAATAAAATTAATTTTTTCAACTTAGTTCACATATTCACCAACAGATGGCAGCACCAGTCCAAAAATTAAAAAAAATATGGTGGGAAAAAATTTAAAAAACAACGAGGTATGTATAACTATAAATATATTTATTATCATTTTAAAGTAGTGGACAAATGTTACTAATATTTTATTTCACAATTATTATTACAAGTTAACTAAATGTACTTGACATTTTATTTATAATACAAACTATTTTTTAAATAAATTAATTTAGAATAAGTCTCTTTAAAATATATTTATTCTTGAAGTATAAGACGTATTGCAATAAGATGTATGTTTTCTTATTACAATATTTCTTATTCTTAAAGAATAGATATGTTTTAAACAGAGTTATTCTAAACTATCTATTTAAAACATATGTATTATTATTACATACTGAATTACAACAATTTTATTAACTTATTTATATTAAACAATAAAAACTATATTTTAAATAGATTAATTTAGAATAAGTCCTTTTAATACATATTTATTCTTGAAGTATAAGACAATATTGCAATAAGATGTATGTTTTCGCAAACAACTTATTGCAATATTTCTTATTCTTAAAGAATAAATATCTTTAAAATAGAGTTATTGTAATGATCTATTTAAAACATATTTGTTATTATTTTTACATATTAAATTACAATTATATTATTTACTTATTTATCTTAAACAATAAAAACTATATTTTAAATTAAATAATTCACAATAAATCTCTTCAACACACATTTATTCTTTAAGAATAAGGAATATTGTAATAAGATATATGTCAACTTATTACAATGGGTACCCTATTTCTTATTCTTAAACAATAAATATGTGTTAAACAAAGTTATTATAAACTATCTATTTAAAACATATTTGTTATTATTTTTACATATTTAATTACAATAATATTATTTACTTATTTATCTTAAACAATAAAAACTATATTTTAAATTAAATAATTCACAATAAATCTCTTCAACAAATATTTATTCTTTAAGAATAAAAAATATTGTAATAAGATGTATGTATAACTTATTACAATAGGTATCTATTTCTTATTCTTAAACAATAAATATGTGTTAAACAAAGTTATTGTCAACTATCTACTTAAAATATATTTATTATTATCATTAGTAAATATCAATTCTGTCAGTTATCCCAATTTTTAAAATAAAATCAATTTAATTATTATAAAGGAAACTTTTAGAATTAATACTTTGATACAATTATTTTGGGTAAAAGTATTTCCAAAATATGTTGACTGTTAGTATAAATAACCGATGGAGGATGATTTGATTAACTTTATTTAAATCGGTCATAAGTTGTTTAGAGAATAATATTTAAAATAAAACTGATTCAAATTTATTTATATCAATCATTTACTTGAAATATATTTGTATAACATAATACTGGAACGTTTAACAATGAAAAATCTAGTTAATCATCCGTAATTTGTTTGTTTTTTATACTAACTATCACTGTATCACAATATTTCAGTAGCTGACAATCTGCTAATGTTACAATAAAAAATATATATGTATGTATAATAAATTGTCAGCTAGCAAAGTATTGTGTTACAGATGAGAACGATTCATCATTATAATTTTAAAGTGAATCATTCATTATTATATAGTTTAAACAAATAATAAATATGTTGTAAAGATAATATCTTATTAAATGGGGTAACACGAACCCCAGAAACATTCAGTCATCCTTGCTTCAACCACATGCTCAATCTACCATCAACTCTTCATACATAAATACATACATATACATTCATACAAGTTCATTCATATCTTCCATTCGACACACGTTCCACATTCCTAAACTATCTCATCTGACTTATACTCACTCTTTCAACAACATTCATGTCAATCTCAGAGTCATCATACAACATACACCAATGTATTCTGAATTAATACATCACATACTACCCTAATATACAAACACATTCATTTCATCTCCAATCTCACATCATCTATCACCGAAACATTGCAATCGCTCTTCTCAAACACTAACACATTCATCATTTCAATTAATGAAGCTGTTTGCATTCGGCGAAACATGATTTAAAATTAATAAATATAAACACTTGGCATTTTGTTTCATGAATTTAGAAATGGTTTTGCAAACACTTATATGTCAGCTTGAAGTTAACCATGTAACTATAACTCGGGAGGTTTTAAACTTGCTGGAAGTTTGTCTACAAACAAATTATTTTTGCTCTTTGGTGACATTTGTAATTAACAAAATGAGGGTCTTTATTATTTGAAATCTGATGATCTGAATTATAATCATTTGAAATATTGCAGCAAACAATAGTCAATCACTGTGAAGCTAATAAATAAGAAAATCAATTACAAGAAATTAATTTTATCCTGTACACTTTGAAACTAGATCTAAATCAATTTATAAAAAATTAAATTATGTTAATGGCATGAATCGTAGTATGGCCAAGAATTGGAGGAAATTTGACATTATATACTAATAATAATAAACTAATGAATAAAGGCCCTTTGTTAAATTAAATGTAAAGATTGTGAATTTGTTTATATAGAGCAAACAGGACAAAGTTTCCAGACTAGATTTAAAGAGTATTGTTATAATTATATGATCAAAAGTCCCCAGTCTAATCTAGCTAAACACTTGATAGATTTTTATCATAAAAGTTCTATATGTAATTTGTCAGTTCTACATATAAAAGGAAAGGATATCGATTCACTTTCCTTGAAGCTTTTAAAATTAAGAAAGCCGTTAGGGCCGACCAGAAACTAATGAATGAATATTTAGTTGTTCTAAACTCAACTTTCATAGACCTTGTCATTAAAGGAAATTCCCTAAACAGACCCTCTCTCTATTAACAATTATTTTTGTATTTGTACAATATATAAGTGTTTGTAAACCATATATACCTTCTGACCAAATTTATAAAACTAAATACTAAGTGGTTTTATTTATTAATTAACATTATTTAAATCGTTTTCTGCTTCATTTATTGAAATCATTTACAACAACATCATCCGCACCAGGTAACGCAGACACTACCGCAGCCTCGCTACCTTCAAACACTCTAACTGCGTGCGCGCATTTCCAATCATCAGGAGTCAAATAACCTCTCACCTCCATACATCAACATCTCATTCAAGCCAACATCATTCTCACCTCTAACATTTTCTCTTGCAATGTCAAATTATAATCATTGTCTTGATTACCGAAATTCAGTTTATATTCTGTCACAGGCAAAATAAGAAATATATTTATATACACATGATGGGAAATATTAAAAGAGCTGCAAATTTTTCCACCAATGAAGTTGAATTATGAATAGATTTAGTGAGAGTTACAAACATGTATAGAATGAAAAAAACTAATAAAGTATTGTGTTAAGAGGAAGAAAAGTGTTGGGAGGAAATTTCTGCCTCATTTAATACTGTAGGGCTAAAATTTTAAAAGTTCTCTAGTCCAAAGATAAAAATATTAATAATGTACAAGATTAAATTTAAGTTCTAAGTCAGGTACGCGTTCATTAAAATTCTAGCAAAAGTTTAAATAATTTTAAAAAGAGAAAAATAATGGGGGCAGACAATTAAAAATTGGTGCAAATTGGCAGAAAAAGAGGAATACGTAAAATTACAAATTAACTCAATAATAAAAGAATTAAATTGTATGTGAAATAGTAAATAGAAAAGTGTATATTGTAATATATTTCTAATGATACCCTTCTGACGGTTTTACTATATTTCTAATTATTTTAGTTCTTTTAACACACGACCAAGTCGCTCAACAAAATTGTGACAAATAATTATGACATATAAATGTCAGAATGTACTGAAAAACCGCGCATCAATCATTCATCACACAGAATAAAATCAATCACTCTCTGTTCACTTTCACTCACATTCTCCCTTGTACACAATTGCGCTATTTTATATTAATTTAAAACAACATATTTATTACTGTTTTTAACCGACTTTTACCCAAATAATTTAAAAAGGGAATAATTTAAATGAGCACCGAAATTATTGTATCATAAATAATGAATAAGAACTGTATTGCTCTCGCCAGAAATAATTAAATGAATACTAAAAATAATAATTAGGCATAAAAAATAGCAACTGATCTTTAAATATAATAGTAAATAAGCTTCATGGACAATTAAATGCTAATATGGCAATAAGGAAATACAAATATTTGATATTTAAATTGATAAACAGATTAGCAAAGTCTAGTATTTTGGATATCGAATATGAATTATTTAGAGCTGATATTTTGGTGCTCGATTAAATACAACCCACTTAAAACTAATAATTATCTTATATTGATGTTGGAGGCAGCGGTCTTGACGACATTCTGCGTTGACTTTGCAGTCATCTTCGGATGTGTTTGAAGAGAAGCTGTTGATTCTGCTGCTGATGAATCTTCCCAGCATGTTGATGTAATCACCAACAGGAAACGTTGGTTTTCTTCATTCACCACCGCACCTAACAATAAAATATTATTAGAAACAAGTACAAATACTCCTTAAAAAACAATAAGTTTTCAATGATGGTGTCCTTCTTCTCCCTACCTACCCTATCTTACCTAAGTGTTTGTCAAAGACTAGCTACGAATCTACAACAAAGCAACCGCGAAACGCTATGATGGGGCCCCACGTGGGGCCAGCGTTTTGTGGTGGACAATACAAAACATCCGATATCGACTCGTGAGGTTGATTACACATCAAACCCACGATAGATATCACAATATCAATTCGTAAAATTGATTTATGGAAATAAATCAACCCCACGATAGATATTGTTCTAACCAATTTCGATTCGTAAAATTGATTTATAGTAATAAATCAACCCCACGAAAAGAACTACACAGTTGTTAGGAAGGCCTTCTAATAAGGCAGAAACTAAACTAACTAAATTTAAATGTACGTAGAGATAAAAACACGATATTGACTCGTGAATATGATCTTATAGTATAACTATAAATCATATCCACGATAAGATATCGGTCAAGTGTTAGGAAGAACCTGAAAGAGACTCACATTTTACGTAGTCTTCAGTAAAGGTGCCATCTTTTTCTCCCTACCCATCCCTATCTTACCTAAGTTTTTGCCAACGACTAGCTACGAATCTACGACAAAGCAACCGAAGCGTGCTTGTCAAGTTAGCAAAAACGTTGAGCATATTCCGTGCCCACGACCTCTCGGTTCACCGCCTACCAACCTACCCGACTGCTGGGAAGATTTCGCAGTGCTCGAACAGTCGAATTATGTCTAGATCTCCCAATGACTCATTGGACAATATGGTTCCTGTGATTCGATAACTCGACCACCCAAGGCATCGGCTTACACCTTCTAGCTACACTCAGCAGCACGCTCGCGAGGGACTCGCCCCAACCCGGATCACGAAACGCTTACAAACTTGCCTCCTGGTGATGGGATGTATGTTGGGGCCCCACGTGGGGCCTGCGTTTTTTGGTGGATAATACAAAATACACGATATCGACTCGTGAGGTTGATTTCAAATCAAACCCACGATAGATATCGATCTACACAATTTCAATTCGTAAAATTGATTTATAGTAATAAATCAACCCCACGAAAAGAACTACACACAGTTAGGATGGCCTCCTATTAAGGCAGCAACTAACTAACTAAATTAAAATGTACGTAGTGAGTAAACAATAAAAACAAACACGATATCGACTCGGGAAGTTGATCTTATAGTATAACTATAAATCAAGCCCACGATACGATATCGGTTATGAAGTTATGAAGGCCTTTAAATAAGGCAGACAAAAGTTAAATTACACGACGACGACGTTTGTTTGGCAAGTGAACTTTTTGTTGCAGACTCGCAGCGACCTACTTAAAATTAAAGTGAATTTGAAACATACACAACATATACACATCTAACATACACTTCAAATACAATATTACTCAGTTTACTGTTATTATTATTAGAAATTATTAATATTATTAATATATTATTATTTAGTATAAACAAACGTAAAATAATAACGTTTATCTACTCTTATTAAATAATGTATTCATTACTTATGAAATTTATGATAAGTAATACTTATCATTATTGACAGTGTTAAGTAATAATTCATTACTCAACACTTCACGACCAATCACACGTCTGAATTTTCATTACTTAACACTTTAATAGCCAATCAAAAAATAACGATAATTGCCGCGCGTTAAGTATGCTATGAAACAGTGAAGCGCGCTATTGTTAATTATCTGTCAAAATTAGTTTAAAACGTTTTTGTTTACAATAATACTGTAATTTGTGTGATTATACATGTGAGTTATGGATTCTGAAAGCGAACAAAGTAAAATTTGTACTCCACCAGATATTGTAGAAGCCGCACACGTACGTTTCTTAAATTTACTGCCCGAAAAATAAAAAATAAAACTATGAACAAGTTTATAAAACTTTTATAGATTGGCGAATACGCAAAATTGTTAAGTAGTGTTAATATTTATTAAATAAAAATAAAAACAAAAAATTTAAGCAATCTGACTTAATCATAATGTAACATAAAAAAAATAATTGTAAAATCTTATTACATAATAACATATAGTCTTAGATAAAGTATAGTATTCTATTCGCAAGTAATAGCTATTACTCACTCGAATGATTTACAACACTTACCTTCGGCTCGTGTTGCAAACTTCATTCTCCTGAGTAATAGCTTATATTACTTACTCATTGAATAATATACTATTTTTTGAATTTAGCAATTTACTTTTAAAACACTTTAAACCAATATTTCTCACATCTAACAATAAATGAAATTAAAAGACAGCAGATGTATGTCAAGGCTGTGTCTCAATAAAATTCTAAATAAATTATTAATAATTTCTTTTCTCATTTTTTACATTAATTAAAATATAAATAAACGAAATTTGTACTCATCTTTTATTCCTGAAGTGTGTTGAAGCAACCGGTGGACAGCGTGGACAACGTGGCCATGGCGCTCGACTCCTGGGACTGAATGCCGCATTCAAATATGCATGCAAAACAGAATTTAAAATAAGCATCTATCATTAAAAATACTAAACAATATTTAAAAGTAATTTTTAATATTAAACAATAGTAAATGATCAAAATAAAATTATATGTTTAAACCAATTGTGAATAATTCTCCACTACGACATTCACAGAACATTTTCAACCCAACACACCATCCTCGCTTTAATAACGTTTATTTTAGAATTAATTATTTTCTGGAGGGTTGATATTAAGGGATGAAACTATGGTCAATAGATGAGGAATTGAATGTTGAAACCCGGTTGACTGGTTACTAAATTACAGCCGTTTTTAAAACATGTTTATCTAAAGTTACGGAAAAACTGTCGTTCATATTTTCTCTCAAAAAATTAATAAAATTAACCAGATTTACAAACAAAACTATAGGCAGCCCACATTTTCAAACCTCTTCAAAGTTAAATGTTGTAGACAACATTTTAAAAACTCATATATTTTAAATATTGGGTAAAAGTCACCGCTAGTAAAATCAAATTATTAAACGAGATTGATTTTAATTTTCTGCTTTGAACCGGACATCAATTATTTTAGGAGAAAAATAATTGTAAAAGTAAAATAAAACTTGCCCCAGAAAAAATTGTCGCTTAGGTTTAGGCCTTTTCGTATACTGCTTTTATAGATATACAAATTTGTATGTGATGCGTTTTTATAGTTGGCTATGCATTATACAAAAACAATTAGTTGACAACTTTCATACAATTTAGTATACAAAGATGCCATCGAAATACGAACAATTACGCGAAAATATTTTGTACAAATGTGTTCAAAATAGGCATATATCCACAAGAAAAGTAGCTTTAGAGTTAAAATCTACAACAAGGACTGTTCAAAGGGTGTTAAGAAGATATAATGAAACGGGTGATACACAAAACAATGTGGAAGTGGATGCAAACCTGGATTTGTAGATTAAAATATTGAGAAAATGTCTTAAAGGCTTTGTGTGAAAATAAAAATCTTTCTGTGAGAGATTTGGTTAAGAAATTTGAAACTACTCAATCAACAGTACAGAAAATTAAGCTAAAGAATTCTATAAAGTATTTTTAAAAAACAAAAGTGCCTAACAGGGATACTAAGCAAGAAACTAACACAAAATGTAGATCAAAAAAACTTTACTTTAAAGTGATATCAAAATAAATTATGTGTTATCATGGATGTCGAAACGTATTGTTAACTTGAATTAAAATCTCGACCAAGTCATTATTATTATTCTGGAAAGTTCAGAAAATCTGTTAGTAGCTAATTGAAGGTAATTAAAATAGAAAAATTCTCAAAAAAGATGCTTGTATGGCAGGCCATTTGTTCCAACGGCGAAAGATATTTAAGCGAGTGCCTTGAAAGATGATTATTCCCAATACTATTTTGGCCAGATTTGGCAACATGTCATTACACAAAAAATGTCATTGATTGGTATAAAAGAAACCCCACATATAGAATTTGTACATAAATCTGAAAATCCTAAAAATTGTCCTGAATTGCGCCCAATCAAAAAATATTGGCCCCATATGAAGCAGAAGTTATTAAAATATAAGAAACCACTCAATTCTGTCGATAATTTCAAATATAAGTGGAAACAAATTACAAAAATGATATCTGATTATTTATTTATTTATTTATTTATGTTACGCTGTACAACAGGAATTTAATCCCAATTACAGTACAGGGTCCGCACTCACCGAGCCGCAGTGTGATAGTTTATATAATTTTTAGATTGAATGCTGTACAAATTTTAATGAAGGGCTGAAAAGGAAATTGTGCAACTTTTGGATGAATCATAATTAAAATGTAAATATATGCTATTATATACTATTTAGTTGTTGATCAATAAAGTCTTCAATAGTTTTAAAAAAATTCATTTAATTATATGGTTTTTAGTTAAAAATTATAGGCGACATTGTTTTCTGGGACAAGCTTTATAATTAATCACCCTTGACTAGCTAATAATGCACTACCGTTATCATTAATGAATATTTAGTAGATTGTCGGTTACTAATCATTCACCATCATCATTATTATTGTTTTTACCCAAATAATTAAAAAATAACAATGTACTTACATTGATGATAATGTCCACGGTGACACCAGCTCCAGCTGCTCCAAGCTCTGGATGGCGGCAGCTCCAATGACACCAGCTACTTCAACATCTTGATGATATCCCTATAAACATAAAAACAATGTATTAGTAACATAGCATAGCACCCTTCATCATGTTTATTTTAAGTTTCATAATCATCATAACTTTTGAGAGTGAGTATACTAGAAATAGTAAAAGGACACCCACATTTAGTCATTTAAAAGATACACTCATTGTTTAAAAAGTAATTAAATTAAAAAAAATAATTTAATTTATTTAGCAGCGCGTAAGTCTTGTACTAATCGAGATATTTTAAAAGTACAAAGAAACAAAAAATAAAGCCCCAAAAATATAAATAAAAAATCATCTCACCTGTTTGGCGCTTTCACTGTGCATCTACAACCTGGTGCACCAGTTCCACAAGTTGGTTTTGTTGTTGATTTGTGGTGATTGTAAACATTGTCTTCCATAATAATTGGTTTTAAAGTCGACAAATGTTGTTTTCATTCCCTGACATCTGTCTATGGTTTGTACATGAAATCCATACCTAAAAACGATATTGGCGCATTATAAATTAATTTAAATTCAAACTTACTTATTCTACTACATTTTGTTGGTAATTAACAATATTTTAGTTTAATATCACATCATTTTACAAATGTAGTTTACTTGTCAAATATCAGTTTCTGACAACTAACATACTACTGCCACCTATTACTAAAACGTTGAACTGTATCAGTGGCGCAGTATGCATCCAAATTATTGGGTGTTTATTTTATAAAAATAATTTGATTTCTAATCAATAAAAACTACTCTATATTATTTATTAATAGTTAATATTAACGTTCATAACATATTTTTTTATTATAAACAGCATTTAACCCCGAAAACTAATATTTTAATGTCTTTGCCCCCAAACTAGTCTCACGGATGTTTTTACCCGCCTAAGTAATTTAATGATAAATTAATAGTTTGGTGCTTCAATTAATTTAATTAAACGTGGATTTTTTTCATATAAAATTCATGCGATTTTGTAAAGAATATTTTCGACTATTTCAAGTTCATGAATAAAACAAACTGTAAAGGGGGTTCAGTACGCACATGCCTAATCTGCAATTGCAGATTTTGGGCAATTACAATCAATCATATTAGTTTTTTTAATGACTGAATATATGTTTACAAGTTAATTGAAGCACGAGACAATTAATGTTTTACGTAATTTACCAAATCAAAATACTTCTAGAAGAATAATTAATCGTCCAACAAAATTATTTAGGCCAAGGACTCAAATAAATGGCTTTTACACAGATGTACGCGGAACGTAGGTTTATATTGAAAGAATCAAGCATCGACAAACATCTTAATAAAAATATGATTAAATATAGTTGAAAAGATGGAGAATTCAAAATTTAAAACCAATTTCAATTATCTTGACTAGTTTAAAAGTTACAGCAGACATATTTACAGCAAATTTAAATTTTAAAAATACACTCACCTGCAAAAGTACTGGAAGTGAAGCGTCCGGACACGCCATCAAACATCAAGTCCCCGAGGCCATCATCTCCTCCAGCTCGACTTCCTAGTGCTCCAGATTCTCCGTCGACTTCTTGCAGCTGTCCAAAGTCACCTGAATGAACACAGAACGGGTGTCAAACATATCAAGTCTCTTGTGTTAGGATGTTGTAATTAATTAATTAATTGAATGTATAACTAAATCACCACACCTTTTACCCATTATTGGGTGAAATCACAGCCACTCGCACTAACACGTGATTATTTTCAAGCGACCAGCTCTGCTCAGCGTTTTGTTTGCAAGTGCGGAGCTCGAGCTCGTTGCATGATGACTCGCCCGACTAATTAATTGATGACACAACTCAATACATTCAAACTTACACAACATGTCTACATTTCAAATAAAATATTTCTCATTTTACTTTTTTCATTAATTCTTATAAATTATTATTGTTATATATTTTTTATAAAAGTAAACAAATTTAAAACGTGAAACGTTTATACGTGAATAATTTCCCAGTAATGGGTAAAAGGCGTGATTTGATTTATAAATAAGTTTCTCACCAATGCCAGAACATTTCCGTCTGATTCCATTCTCTACTCTTGCTGCCGACATGAAGAGTAGGTTTCTGAAGAGCGATCGTCGTCGACACCATCACCACGGTGTTTGCTGTCTGAGTCAACACCAGCTCTCCAAGTATTTCTAATGATTTGTTTAAAATATCGATCGGTACCAATTCTCAATCAGCGCAGGAATGCAATAAGAACAGGACAGCTGCTCTCTGGCGAAGCTCTTTCTGTTTAAATTCCTCGACTCCGGTTCTGCAGGTTCCAATCTCTTCTCTCCACGGAGGGTTTCATGTCGTTGTGGATGAGTATCCAGTGCTCGCATTTCTCTCCGATTACGCCTGGAACAAACAATAAACACTTACTATTAATTGTAATTGCTAATTACCGCTAACTTTTGTTTAGCTAATCGATAATAAACATGGCTTCCTTCCTCCTAGGTGCCTCCCCCTCATTCCCCTCATTCACCAGCACTCAATTCAATACAATGACCGCTAGTCTATTCAGGGAGATTCATTTTCATTATTTTACGACAGAACATTTATTTATATCCAACTTTAACTTGAAATATTTTTGACCAAAATAATTCCGGAAGGTTTAACAATTAAAAATATAGTTAATTACCCTTCATAATAACTGACACTAGCTAACAATTTACTAGCGTTATCATTAACAAATATCTAGTTACTATTCGTCATTATTATTTTAAACTGAATATGAATTTATTTCACAAATTCTCAAATAAATATTAAACAAATAATTAAAAAATAACAATGTTCTTACATTATTGATGTTGAGAGCAGCAGATTTAATATTCAAACTCGTCTTTGCTGATGCCTCCGGGGTGTTGATACACGCTGAGGATGCTTGCAGGTCCCGTGATGTCCCTATAAACATAAAAACAATATATTAGTAACACACTTCATAACATTTATTAAAGTTAATAATGATAACAGAGAAAACAATTAATAGAATAGCTCTAAAATGCTTTAAAAAAAGAACCTACCATTTAGAAGGCTTTCGAATGCCATCAGCAACTGCCGACAATGCAAAACTCTTTCACTAACTACAAAATGGCTGAATTGAGTAATTATTATTAAGACTGTATTTGTAAACGCTGCTTGTTGCGCGCAGTTGAACTTGTATACGCACAGACTTGTTTAATTATCGAGCAACCATAAACGTACGTAATTGGTCATTAAAAATATTTGAATTAAATGTTTATAAATGAACATTGACAAAAATACTTAAATGAATAGAATATAGTTTTGAAATAATAATTAACAATTAGTAAAACCAACTAGTTAAATGCATTATTAAGATGTCGTAACACTTGTAGCTGTTATGTATTACAAAGTACATTTTACACTATTTTTAAGTACAAATATCTATCGAAAATATTAGAATAATGTTCTCGTTAGCTATTTATCAGTATTTTGTTATAACGTACAATTATTTACCCCGAAACACTCAACAACACAGCGTCATGCAAGACTAAATTTATGGAATAAACAGGTTCACTTTGGCAAATTTATCGTTTGAATAAATCAAATACTTTTATAAATTTATATAAAATAAAGAAAATACTTTCAAATTCAGTACTTTTACACATTTTCATGTATAAAAAGTAATATATATGTATTATGTATGTAAATAATAATAAATAATATATATCACGTTTTTCGAAATAGAAATACTATTTATAACTGTTAAAATCTAAAGATATGCAAAAATATTATTGTGATTTTAAAGAAAATTTATAAAAAATCATGTTAAAGCCGTTTATCTCAAATTTAATTGTTGAAATGCTTTATTTCTATGTTATCGTATCTTATATATGTGTTACGTACAAAGCAATTTATGTAATAAAATGTTGATACATTTTTAATTATCAAAAACTATACTTCCAAGTGAAATTTGTATCAAAATCGTCAAAATAACATCTATACTTACGAAGGGCACTATATTTTATTAATATTTATTGATATTTTTACTTAAAACCACTAATTTTCTAGCAGCACATCTAGCTACCACGCTTGCAAGTTATGAACTGTATAGTCGACGCAGCGCCAGCGACCTTCCGCGCAAACCAGTGCACATCAAAATGTCGTCGAGTGTATTTTATGTATAAAAATTATTATTTATTGAAAATGACATATATTTAATAACATTATTTCAAAAATTGTTTTTTTAATTAGTGTTTATGAATTTCATCAGTAATTAAAATATTTAAATACAGAAATAAGTATGTAAACATTGAATTTAAAGAAAACTAGTACTTAAAATATGATTAAATTTACAATATAAAAATAGGGAAACAATTCTTGAATTTCTATCGTACTTTAATAAAAAAAATCAAAATAATAAATTTAATAGGGATGGTTTTATCGGGATCTATTGCTAAGTATATAAGTATGTCCATAACGCCTCATTTCAACTAACTTTTCACATGTTTGTAAACGTAATTGTTTATATGTGTAAGAAGTTTCATAGCTGAGAAAGTTGACATTCACCATGAAACGAAGAACATGCCCACAAGTCAACCTTAACCAATACCGCAAGCTGATAATGCCAAATACCTCGGGATGCACGTGGCACATGGACAACAACTAAATATAAAATTAAAGCAATACCCATCTGGTCATACTGTGCTGTGAGAACAACCAGTAACTCAAATATTGAAATTTTACACAGATTTCAATCTAAAACCTTAAGAACCATGCGATACACAACGACCTCAATATACGAATGATAAGATAATAGCCACATAAACTACACCGCCGTAAACCTGCTCTGCTGGACAACAGCCAAGAAAGAAGAAGACTAAACCCACACAGATTCCTATGGGGAAGTTGTCATTGATTTAATCTACTGCCCTAAATATTTTACTATTATCATTATTGTATCAAGAATCATAAATAAATAGAATTTAAAAATCATAATTTTCTTACATTTCTGATATGGCGAATAGCGGACTTGAGATTCTGCGTTGATTTCTCAAGAGTGGCGGCTCTAAAATGATGTAACGTTGTCCACGATGATACAAGCTCCGGTGAACATCAACTGCTCCAAGATGATGATTCCAGGCCCGTGGATGTTCCTATACAAATTAAAACAATGCAATAGTAACGTACAACTCAGAGGAACTTTATTCCAATTACAGCAGTTTCAGATACAATCGTATTTTTCTTTATAAATTCAAGTCATAAATGCTCAAATTAATTAATGGCGCAAGTGACGTGGCTCAGTGGATTTGGGAAGCCCAAGTAATAATTCAAGGAATGTAGAATTGAATTTTTAAGCCCGATAATTTCTTTCCTGGTTACAAAGTTACAGCCGTTTCAAAAATGTCTAATTTCTAAATGTTGTATCTAAAATTATAGAAAAACTGTCATTCTGAATTTCAGCCACCATTTTATTATTTCTCTCAGAAAAATTATAAAATTAGCCATATTTACAAAACAAAACTATAGGCAACCCAAATTAACGCTCCTCTTTAAATTTAAAAGATATACTCACTTGAAAAAGTAATGAAAGTGAAACGTCCGGACACGCCATCAAATGTCAAGGTGAAGTAATGTCTCCAATGCTGGTTCCTCCAGATTCTCCGTAAACTTCTCGCAGCTGTCCAAAGTTTCCTAAATTAACACATAGCGGGTGTCAAGCAACTTGTCATTCTGTAACAAACACAGAAGTGAAAATTGATTGATTCTGTCAACAAATGTGACAAACTGTCACCCAGTCAAACTGACGCTGAAATGATGCTCGTCGAGTGACTCAAGAAACTATAAAGTAGGATTTGAACCCACTGTCAAATTCACACCCACCTTAATCACGTTAATTCATATTCCCAGCCTAACAGACTCTGCCCCAACACAATAAAAATCATAAATACGCCACTGGCAAACGACTTAAGGAATCACTTATATATTCACTGGTTTATGAATGATGTACGTTTACTTTCAACATCAAATTTCAATTATTTATTTGAATTTTATAACAAAATTTTGAAATAATAATTTAATTTCTTACACCAAATGTGGGTGAAATGTATATGGGCGTTAATTTTGTAGCATAATGTAAGGTTACCCTACACTCCAATCGGTGAATGATGTTAAAGTTTAAAATAAAAGTTATCTGCTTATATCTTAAATTTGAAAAGGTGCTACGAGCAGAATTGTGTAAAATGTATACTGGGAAAAAATAGATAGACACAAGTACTTAGTTTGACTGCAACTGTACTGCTTATTTTACCTCCATAAGAATTGAACTGTGCTGCTCCAAAACTGCCGAAACTCCATATAACCTTAGACTGAACTGATCTTTAAACTACTTTCACCCTTGACAATCAATCACCTGGACCTGAACCTGGACAACCACTTCCATGATGACTGCATCCTAAAATCAGAGAACTTCGTATTAAATTATGACAAAAACATTTAATTAAAATCATTAAAAAATTACATCATTTAATAATTAATATTTAATCAAGTATTAGCTGATAATATTAAAACAATACGGAACACATAAACAAATTGAATTCAGATTTGTACAGTCACTGGCCATCACCTTAATTGCTTTTGAGTTAGTAGAAGCATAAATGGTATGTTTGGTGATGGTGGCTCTAGATTTTCGGGTTTAACTCCAAAAAATGAAAGAATCATACACTATTCATAATTGTTCAGTAGCAAGTATGAAGAATGGTAAATTGCAGGTGATGCACTTACAAAAATAATTAAATTTATAATATATAATCAAAAGTACTGTCAAGATTACTTAAATAATGATTAAAAACTAATTAATTAATAAAAATATTAGAAATCGTTGAATACAAAACCAATCACTCTCATCGCAGTCTCACTGTCTTCATTCAGTGCACGAATCACTCCCAACATTTATACCGTACTCTACCAGTACATTAAGCTGCATTTTAATTAGCTTTGGCTTACATACGGGCAAAGATTCATTTATTCTTAATTCTGCAGCAAAAAGATACTAATCCTCCTGTAGTTTTCATCACTCATACATTGACTTGACTCCCACCCAGATATTACTATATACGATAATATTCTCAACTGGATCACACGAATCAATCAATCACACTAATCTAACAAACTCCAAAATCGGTCTATTTAAGACCGCTTTCGGATTTAGTTGGGCCATAAATTGACACAACGAAGATTCTATGGAAGACTACGTTTAATCTTATCTAAAGAATTTTCATATATAATATAACAAGTAGTATGAAAATTGCTGAAAATATTTTGACATAAATAAAATAAATAAATAAATAAATATATCATCACGCCTTTTACCCATTACTGGGTGTGGCACTCTGCCTAAGCAGATCTCGGTAAGTGATATATTTTGTCGCGTGACGTGCGGTTACCAGCCGTCAAATCACGGCCCTCAAAGATATTAGTGGAGAGGGAGCCACAGGGGTAGATTTTTAAATTGGTGAAAATTATTTGTCGGCTGTGGGGATCGAACCAGGGTTCTCAAGATCCACAGGCCGACTCGATACCACTGAGCCATAAATAAATAATAAATTATGAGTTGTTATGGAAATGGAAACATAACGAGTGCGAAGTCAATTTTCATACTACGAGTTGTATTCGGCTTGAGAATTTATCAAACAAAAGTTAATTAACAAGAACAGTTAGGTATTTATTTACTTATTACAGTTATGAAAATTTTGAATATGAAATGTACACTGAAAAAAGTTTTTCAATTGACGTTTATGAAAATATTGAACATATCATTTATTTTATTCGTAACCAAGGATATTAATAATAACAGTGGTATTTCCGATGAAATTTCACTAGTGATGAATTTCCGACGAAATGTACATTTCATTGGTTCATTTTCAAACAAATTCATGATCCTATTGGTTGACAGTGACGTGTGGTGAATTCTCAATGAAATACAATCAAACGGATTCATTCATTCCCCATTCGCACCATTCTCCGTCCGTTCATTCTCAGCAACACCCAACCACATGCAAAACATTCCATCTATCTTTTTCCCATTACATCCTTTTCTGGTAGTCTCACTCACACATAAAACATCTGCAGGATGTTAATTAATCAAACAAAATTACAAGCAATTGTGTGACATCTAAGTTTATTATTTTACAATATCACTTCAACAACAAATATTCATGAAGAAAAATTACAAATTATAAAATGGAAAAAGCTTAAGAAAAAGTTGAGATTTAATCAGTATTTTTTGGCCATATCATTGAGTTACAAATAATCATAGAATAATATTCAATCGCCCAACAAAATTATTTAGGCCAAGGGTTATTAGATAATTCAATTAAATGGCTTTTACACAAATGTACGGAACGTAGCTTTATATTGAAACCAATTCACTCATCAGATTCATCAAAAAATCAATCTTCGACAAACATTTTCATAAAAATATGAATAAATATAGTTCAAAAGATAGAGAATTCCAAATTTAAAACCAATTTAAATCATCTTGACTAGTTTAAAAGTTACAGCCTTTTAAAAAATATCAAATTTGTAAATGTAAAGTTATGGAAAAACTGTCATTTTGAATTTCAGCCGCAATTTTATTATTTCTGTTTGAAAAATAATAAAATTAGCCATATTTACAAACAAACAGTCTACCTCTTTAAATTTAAAAAGAAACACTCACTTGAAAAAGTAATGGAAGTGAAACGTCCAGATACGGCATCAAACGGCACGGTGAAGTGATGTTTTGTCTGAGTCTCCGTGGCCATCAACTCCACCGCTGGTTCCTCCAGCTCGGCTTCCTCGTACTCATCTAAATTACCACAGACCGGGTGTCAAACATAACAAGTTTTACCAAAACCAGTCGAGTAGAAATAAACTTTAAAAAGTAATGTCTCTTGTGTAAGGATGTTGTAATTAATTAATAAATTGAAAGTATCACACCTTTTACCCATTATTGGGTCAAATCACGGCCCTCAAAGATGTTAGTGGTGAAAATTATTCGTTTCACTAACTAAAAACCTACTAGTGTTATCATTAAAAAATATATAGTAACTAAACATTTACCATGATTATTTTCAAGTGAAATAAATATTAAGTTTTAACCAAATAATGAAAAAATAACAATTTTCTTACATTTGCAAGAGATGTGGTATGAACGCCAGCTGTAATTAGCGTTTTGTTTGCAAGTGCAGAGCACGTGTTCGTTGCATGACTCACTGCAGACTCGGAGCAACTAATCATAGAAAAGAGAGGCTAATTGATTACACAACTCATAGCCACTGTTACCGTGAAACATACACAACATATACAAATCTACATTTCAAATAAAATATTTCTCATTTTACTTTCATAATATTATTATAAATTATTATTGTTATATTTTTATAAAAGTAAACTAATTGCTTGTTTTTCAATGACAATTAAAAAGTGAAACATAAAGGAATAATTTCAAGACATTTTGGGATAAATTAAAAAAAAAATTCTATTTGATATTACTCACCATTCGCATTAATATGAAAACGTGAAAATAAACATTCCGGTTCAATAGGTACCACCAGGAGATGTTCCAGCCACACTGACTTGCGAGAACGAATATTACCATCTTCTTAGGTGATGACAGTTCGTCAACCTGAGTTGGATAGATAATGACGAACGGGGAGCCTCGCTTCATAGAAAGCCACTTGAATCAAGGAGCCATCTTCCAGAGCCAGTCTCCGAGCGGCCTGACACGCAGAAACCACTTCCCGTGCCCTACAAGGCGAAAGATTCACCATTTCATTTATTTAGTTACTGTTCAAATATTTATTATTTAATTATATAGTTTTCTACTAGGACGAGTTACACACGAAAAATACATAGGTCGCATGCTAGGCGGACCCACAACGTCGGACAAACGCGGCGGCGAACGAACAAAAACTAAAACGTTACGCGAAACATGTGTATTGTGTGTTGTTCACCTGAAAAAGAATTTATGTTGTGTATCAAAGTTAAAAATTCTAGTCTGATTTTACATGGTGAATACGCACAGACTTGTCTAATTATCGTTTTACCAATTTAAATACATATAAAGCAATATTTGATAATAAAGAACATGAATACGTATTTGGCGATTAACAATATTTGAATTAAAATTTTATAAATGAAAATTAATAAAAATACTCAAAATGAATAGAATATTGTTTTGAAATAATAATTAACAATTAGTAAAACCAACTAGTTAAATGCATTAAGATGTCGTAACACTTGTAGCTGTTATGTATTACAAAGTATATTTTACACTACTTTTAAATACAAATATCTATCGAAAACATTAGAATAATGTTCTAGTTAACTATTTACCAGTATTTTGTTATAACGTACAATTATTTATCCAGTAACATTCAACAATACAGCGTCATACAAGACTAAATTTATGGAATAAACATGTTCACTTCGGCAAGTTTATCGTTTGAAGAAATCAAATACTTTTATAAATGTATATAAAATAAAGAAAATACTTTAGAAATCAATACTATTACACATTTCCATGTATAAAAATAATATTTATGTATGTAAATAATAATAAATAATATATATCACGTTTTTCGAAATAGAAACACTATAACTGTTAAAATCTAAAGATATGCAAAAATATTATTGTGATTTTAAAGAAAAGTTATAAAAAATCATGTTCAAATATAATGTTAAAGCCGTTTATCCCAAATTTAATATTTCTGTGTTATTGCATCTTTTATATATGTTACGTACAAAGCAATTTATGTAATAAAATGTTGATGCATTTTTAAGTATCAAAAACTAAATTTTCAGATGAAATTTGTATCAAAATAGTCAGAATAACATCTATACTTACGAAAGGCACTATATTTTATTAATATTTATTGATATTTTTACTCACAAACACTAATTTTCTAGCAGCAAAATTATCTGTCATTATCTTCTCTTATCTCTGGTCACCATCGAATCTTTTGAACTGACTAGTCGACGCAGCGCCTGCGCACTATGTAAATCTTCCGAACATACTAGTGCACATCAAAATGTCTTGGAGTGTATTACATTAATTCAAAAATTGTTCTTTTTAATTAAGTATTTATAATTTTATCTGTATTTAAAATATTTAAATACAGAAATAAGTATGTAAACATTCAATTTAAATTAAAACTAGTATTTTAAACATGATTAAATTTACAACATAGAAATAAGGAAACAAATTTTGTATTTCTATTGAATATTAATAAAAAAAAAAAAATATAAATTTAATAGCGATGGTTTTATCGGGATCTATTACTAGGTACAAAAGTATATCGATAACGCCTCATTTAAACTTACGTTTCACTTTTAGTTGATAGTTTATTGAAGTAAACGTAATTGTTTATAAGTGTAAGAAGTCTCATAGCTGAGAATTAAATAGGGATGGATGTATCGAAATCTATTACTAGGTATAAATGTGTCCATAACGCCTCATTTAACTAAAATTTCACTTTGTTGTCCATTACTTATTGAAGTACATGTAATTGTTTATATGTATACGAAATTTTATAGCTGAGAGTTTAATAGGGATGAAATAAATTTAATCACAGATGTCGTGCAAATTGATGACGTCACTTCGCTGTGCTTCTACAGTGCTGCTTTAAATTTATTGCTAGGTATAAACGTCTGATATTTCTATATGGAACAATGTATCAATTTTCAGTTAATTGTAGTAAACATTATTATTTATAAATATACTAAATTTCACATGATGAAATTTAATAGTTATGGAAATAATAAAACTATTTTGCTGGCTAATATTGTTGCGGAACTGTCACTGACAGCCAGCAATACATTTGAACGGTAGGACTATAGTTGAGATTGCGTATTGCTAGGATAAAGTATTGCTGGTTTCACATAGATATGTCAAGAAATGTCAATCTAACCAAAAATTTATTTTTATATGTCATCAGTTTCTCGTGTAACAAAAATATCAAAATTAATAAATAACCCATAAAAATAAATAAATATGTCGGTTTCAATTAACAGTGACAATGTCATTTTTGTTTACGCTTATAAGTGTTAGTATAGAAATTAAATTAATTAGCCAACATAATGTAATATAAAATATACAAAGTAATCATGAATAACGAAGAAAGTCGTTTGCGAACATTCAGTGTGTGGCCTTCAGATGCCGTTGTAGAGCCATCAAGAATTGCCAAAGCTGGATTTTTCTACACGGGCCAAGGATTAGAAGTTCAATGCTTTGCTTGTGGTGGCAAAATTACTGAATGGAATTACGGGGACCAAGTCATGGCCAAACACCGTCGTTTAGACCCTCATTGTCCATTTGTGATAAATCCTTCTTCTTCCGGAAACGTTCCTAAGCTCAACACTTCTTCATCGTTACCTAACGCACTACCTCCTAGCACTCCTACCTCCTCACAACCCCAAGATGCCAGTTTAGTATATCGCACAGAAGCTGCACGACTACAAACTTTCACCGACTGGCCATGTAGTGAGATTGTCACCCCAGAAAATCTAGCAAAAGCTGGATTTTATTTCCTCAGAAACGAAGATAAAGTTAAATGCGCTTTTTGCAATGGAATTGCCGGCTTTTGGGAACAAGGTGATGATCCAAAAGCTGAACATCAGCGACACTTTCCGTACTGTGCTTTCGTACTAGCGAATTTTGATCAAGAACAGCTTGAAAGCTCGCAGAATTCAAACCAAATTTCAAATTCTAAACTAGTAAATGCTGATAATCTCCAAGAGCTAGGGATTCAGGCTCATAAAGGCCCTCGTCAACCTAGATACGCTACTTTAGAATCCAGATTACGTACATTTGGAAACTGGTCTGTCGATTTGATTCAAACTCCTGAAATGTTGGCCGAAGCTGGATTTTATTATGTGGGAACTGGTGACCAAGTTAGGTGTTTTCATTGCGATGGTGGTTTAAGACATTGGGACCCGGAGGATGAACCTTGGGTTGAACATGCTCGATGGTTTCCGACTTGTGCTTACGTTAGATTAATCAAGGGACAAGAATTTATCCAATCATGTAATCCGCAGGAGCTAGCACATAATAATTTGACCACAAATGTAAGTCGATATTATATTGATAATATTCAGTCATTTGAATTACATTAAAAAATATGTAATTATCTACTTCCGAGAAAACTTCTTGCGCAAAACAATCAATATCGACTGAATTTTGTTTGGAATTAACATGTTTTATGTCGATAAACAAGGTTTAATTTTATAATTTATAATGAATATTTTCTGATATTTTTAGCACTATAAAATAATTATAAATATAATACTAATTTAAACATAAGCCGATTCGATTTTTTTTCGAAAGTCTTAATCTCAAAGCCTATTAACACAAATAATTAATTAAAATTTGAAAATATAGTCGCAAATATAAATTTAAAACATATATTTGTTACAGCTGAAACAACTACTTAGCTACATTAAACGATCAGTTTTCCAGGTACTTTTATTTAAACCAATAATTTTTCCCAATCTTCGATAAAATTGTTAAAATTGAATGCGAATCATATTTTGCCAGAAATGTATTATTGAATCTTAAAGCGAAGCGAGCTTTCTCAAAAATGCATTATTTTCAGTGTTATTAAATTTAAAACTGTCTTTAATTTTTGAATACTGGATGCATATTGTGATAAATAACTGCATGCTTGATTGATTTTAAAATAGTGAAGTAGAAAGTACTTATTTTAAACTGTAACAATTATTAACCACATATATTTTTTTTAATTTGTTTTTAAATTATTAATAATTTTATTTGTTTAATTAAAAAAAGATCATAAAAAAGACCGGACTATAAGCCATTTCGAATGAAAAGACATTTTCGACCTTAAATTTTATTTGTGGTACAAGAAATAAGTTACATTTTCAATATTTCTAAAGAAAACTACAACGTATTTCGTTTGTCTTTCTATATGACTTGGTGTACATCTATGAAATTACCACCTCTCTATAATAAACATTATTTCATTTGCATTTGGATCATATATCTAATTTACCGAAATAGATCACTCGTTTTATTTGATTAATTTATTTCAATAATTCTAGTGGCAAATGGAATATATATTAATTCAATATTTTTATTTCAGAATATTCGACAGCAAACCAACGGTCGAACTACCCGTGAGTCAACCCGTCGTGAAATATCCGATCAAGAAATCCAAACTCATATGAACTCGTTCCCAGCTCTCGCCGCCCTAAGTATCGGCCTTCCGGTCGGAGGGGTCCGACAAGCTATCCGACAAAAAATTCACGACACCGGTACTTCTTATTCTTCTCCTGACGCCCTAATAGAAGCTGCTCTCAATCTCCAACTCGGATACTCTGACATCCCATCAGAAGTTGATGCCGAAATTTCTCAAGAAGTATCAAACATCTTATCGAATGTTGTCCAACAAAGTAAAGATGAAAGTCAACCGCCTCCAGTGCCGAAAACAGAAATTAAAGAAGTACGAATGAATTCTGAAGATACGTCACCGAAACTCTCGCTTGAAGAAGAGAATAGACAGTTGAAAGAAGCGAGGTTATGTAAGATTTGTATGGATAATGAAATTGGGGTGGTTTTTTTACCCTGTGGACATTTGACAACTTGTGTAAATTGTGCACCCAGTTTAAAAGATTGTCCTGTTTGTAGGTCTGTTATCAAAGGCACAGTTAGGACATTTTTGTCGTAGAGAATTTAATGTTTTTACAATCTGACCGATTGCAACTTTTAAAGCTTCCAGAAACGAATTCGGTTATAGTAAGAGCGAAGTATGGATAACTTTGTTACTTTAGCTGTCAAATGTACAAATATAATTTTTAAATTTTTTGTGATAGATAAAAATGTATAAAATATGAAAGAATGTTTGTTCAGTTCGTCTATCCACAAATAAGTTTTCAAATCTTTCCTAACTTTTCTACAAATTACAAAATTTTTATTGAAAAATATGAACTGAAACTTTATTTGACAGTTACGGTATCCAACTGGCTTTCATAACGTCACATGCTCATGATCTACATCAAATTATCATGAACTATAAATCTATCAATGAACATTCTGTTAAATAGTCTATTTTTTAATTAAAAAATAATAATATTCTAGTAACGTCTCTAATATTCATCTGTAGAAATCAAAGTTTTACGATAAAACAATATTGAAAATATAACTACAAATGCTCAATGTACTGGAGGACATTAAATTCTACAAATTTAGAAATAAAAATTACCATAAAATCTAAAACTGTTGTTTCCAGAAGATTGGAATTATTGAATATACTCCATAAATTTGAAGTTATTATTGTCCATGATGTACATGAACATGAGCTACAAAGTGTTCGTTGTATCCGTGTTATTACTATAACCGAATCCGGCTGTACTTATTTTTTCCAAAAAAGAAATATTTATTTATTATTTTATTATGATGCTTTTCCAGAATTTTAAAGCTCTCAAACGAAAGAAAAGCTAGTCATTGATGAAGTTTATTAAAAATTTGAAACTAAGATATTTTCAAAATAATTTGAACATTTGGCATATATTGAAAATATGCAATGTTCAAATTGTTTTAAAATACTATATTATTTATTCAGCTCCTTTTCTCGCTGGAAATATGTTCTAAAAATATTAAGATAATTTTTTTTACAATTCTAATTTTGCAGAAACGTTTACATTTCGAAATTAAATCAATCTTGTATATTTTTTGTTTTATTTATTTCAAACTATACTTTAATAAATAAATAGAGAATTTAACCCAATTGGTGTAACATTAAATAAAATTTAAATCAAGTTAAACAATTTTAAAATGGAAGACTCTAATTTATGTAGTTGCCCCTTTAAGCAACCATAGATATGAAATTAAAAATTAAATGAAAAATTATTATCTTACGGCTGTGTTATTTTCCTGGATGTATTTACATGTCCTCTAGGTCAAATAAGATAAAAAAAATTAAATTATTTTGATAGCAGTATTTACAAAACATCGGATACAAATAATTTTCATTGTTTCTAGATTCATTCTCATATCTGTGGTAAAACTTTTGACCTAAATATTCAAATTAACCATATTAAATTTTCTATTGTTTTATTTTTTTATTATTATTGAAAAATTGAACTCAAAACATAGTAAGTTTGTTTTAATTTGTTTGTTGTTCATTATGAAACAATTGATGTTAAAGCTAACTCGTTTTGCACTCAAATTAAGTTTATTTAAATTCATTTGTTTTTTATTATAAAACAATTGATATCAAAACTAACCTACACCTAGAAATAAAGTTTATTTATGAAACATATGAATACAAAGCTGATATCTAGATTTACTTCAGAATAAAAGTTTGTTTTAATTCATTTGTTTTATTATTATTTTATAAAACAAGTGAAATCAAAGCTATTTAGACAATAAAAGTTTGTTTTGTAAATTATTTTAAAAGTTTATAACGTAGTTAAATATTTTATCATTTTATTTGTTTTTATTTATTTGTAATTTATGAGCACCTAACACATTTTCAGAGAATACAGACTAAATATCTAAGACTATATTATCTTCACTTGATGTTTTTGTAACTTATGGGAAAGTTTGATAAATAAAATTTTCCAAATAACTTACGTTGTTGTTCAACTTTGTTCTTAACATATGACAGATTATGAGGTCATAAAATTCTTGCAATTTGCTTGAATGATTGATAAATGGCCTGTGGTAATTTTGTGATTGGTTAAAATAAAATAAACAAAAGTGAAATGAAATGGTGGTGACATCAGCTAATATGAATAACAGTTTATAAAAAAATGTGTGACTAGATTTCTAAATATTCAAGATCAAACAAGTTAGTAATATGTTATCAAAAAATATAAACAAAGACAAATCTTAAATTATTCAAAACTCTAAACGTCATATTTAAGTTTTCTTTAAAAACAAACACTACTAAAATTGTCTCAAGAAATAATTATCTGTTGACTAACTTTATTTTTTACTGTCAAACTTATCTAAATTATTTTATAGAGAAATATACTTCAAATTAAAAATGCAGAAAATTTAATTTTCTATCATTATTTCGCAGACAAACGACCCCAAATTATGTTTGATAAAAACTGCTTCAAATAAGAATAAAATAACAACAAAGACAAAATTAATTGTCATCCATACACTTGGTGAAACTAGGTTTAATAAAAAATATTAAATAAACACTTGGCTAAGTCTCACAAAATTCAGCCTCCAAGTCACCTTCTGAGGGCATCGTCAGAGGCTGGCCAGCACAGTTAGTAACCATAGAATAAAATATTTCAAGCATTTTCTCCTAAATTTATTTTGGAATGTTTGACATCAGAAAAATGCCAATTTTGTTACTATTTTTTGGATATGTTACACATGTTTATTCCTAGTTACGTTGTTCGTAATATATTTATGTATAATAATATTTTAAATCTAGGTTGTACAAACGACACTGGAGCCACACTTCTTAGAGCTTCGTATAAGTAATATCTCATTGCTAAGGTATTCTGAATGATTATTAATCTAGACTTTCTTCATATTTATCATTATAAAGAATAATAAAATGTTGTGACTAAATCATTTCTTCCTTATAGTAACGTAAAATTATTCAGAGAATCTAAATAATCTTGTTCATTGATAAAATTAAAATCCTTAGAAATTATTTACCTGCATATGTCGTCATTAAAATTTATTATCTGTCATTCTTATTAATCACTAATGTAAACAATATCGTACAGAAAAATTACATACATGCATAATGTTACACTATGTTTCATCGAATGAGGTACATCGAACTATTGTAACATTCACTAAATATCTTTTACAAATTTATTAAATTAGGGAAACATTTATCCATATTTAAGTCAGCCACTTCCTTTATTACTATTTTTTGTTTTAGCAAATAATTTTGAATTAAGTTTAAATTGTTTGAAGTTACAATAAAATTTAATGGCAATTTACTAAGTTATTTTAGTGCCAAATGCATTATGGAAATGTTTATAAGGCCCGAGAAGTATAAACATAAAGTAATGCCACATTTTTTCACGACATGCACAGAAAACTCAATTTTTTTTCTCGGGAAATAGTGAAGAAAATTAGCTTTCCCTTTCTGGAGTAAAAAAAAATTGTAAACATTGATATTACTTTATTTTTAAAAATAAATTATTTAATATTAAATAAATAAATAAAATAAATATATCATCACGCCTTTTACCCATCACTGGGCGTGGCACTCTGCCTACGCAGATCTCGCGGTAAGTGATATATTTTTTCGCATGAAATGCGGTTACCAGCCGTCAAATCACGGCCTCCAAAGATATTAGTCGTGGAGGGGCCACAGGGGTAGATTTTTTTTTTAATTGGTGAAAATTGTTTGTCGGCTGTGGGGATCGAACCAGGATTCTCAAGATCCACAGGCCGACTCGATACCACTGTGTCACCTACCCCATAATTTAATATTAATATGCTTTAAATTATCTACACACACAGCCGACAAACAATTTTCACCAATTTAAAAAATCTACCCCTGTGGCTCCCTCTCCACTAATATCTTTGAGGGCCGTGATTTGACGGCTGGTAACCGCATTTTACGCGACAAAATATATCATTTACCGAGATCTGCTTAGGCAGAGTGCCACACCCAGTAATGGGTAAAAAGCGTGATGATATATTTATTTATTTATATTTAAATTATCTACACTTTTGATTCAAATAAATAACATATTATTTTTGTTGTATCTATTGGATTTTTCTCTTGAGGGTATTTAAAGTTCGAAAAAAAAATTATGAGGCATGTCGTGACAAAAAAATTTTGTCTACCACGAGAGAAAAGCGATTTTGTTTGTATACAAACTTCTAACTTTAGTGAAAAAATTATTGCTATCCTCTAAGTTGGGCAAATAAATTAGTCTTACTATATTTTCTAAGTAATGAATCAAAAATTTTTGATAAAATTTGTAAAAGCAGCTTATTAATAGCAATGATCTTCAAAGTATTTTTTTTTGTACCAGTAGGTCAGTTTTCTTTACAATATTTAAACTGATTTTATTTTAAAAATCATGCAAACTAACAGAATTACTATGTCATCATTTTAAACAATTATCTAATGGTATTTAAAATAAAATTTAAATAGCTAATAGTATTATGAATTTCATTTTTGTGGGTATTTAAGAGATGTGGCTTCAGCATTTTAAACTTATTTAAAACCACCTTCTGATTGTGCTAAAAAACTACCCTTGTAATGTCTGCAAATAATTCAATGTAATTTACTTATTTCTTATTATATATATATTATTCGTAATTATTTCTAATTTATTGTTATGTTTATTTACAGTCACAATTGCAGCAGCGAAGAAAGTAGATTTTCTACTAATCGTCTGGAGGCATAGGAACATCTACAAAGTGGTACTGTTCTTGGCCTCTCAAGTTATAAATAATTTAGGTGGCAGGAAACCAGGCTTTATATTTCAAGTATAAATTGTATTCACAAATGTGATACTAAAACACTAAATAGTATAAAATATACTTGTCTGTGTCGTCTTAAAACCGTCAATCAAGTCTTCGAAGCAGTTCTCGCCAATTAACAACCTCCCCGAAGTCCTGGTCACCTTCAATGTGAATAAATTGTTTTTATATTATTTATAATTTTGATCATATTTTTTGCTAATTTTCATGTAATACTATATGTTTATAAAGCCTCCACGGAACTGAAATTGTCTCTGTACGTAACCTGGTGCACGAAACTTGTTTTGGAGCCGCTGGTATCATCAACAGCATCACTACCTTCTGCAGAGAACTTAGAATCAACAACGTCTCCAGGACTACTTATAAAATTCTAACAGAATTCACATGGACGTCAGCTGTAAAGTCACTCACATTAACTAGAACTTTTAGAAGTTTACTGGACTGCCATCTTAGTTATTTCATTATAATACATCCAGACGAGAAAAATTACAACTAAATTAACTAGACTCTCCAGAAATTAAATTACAGCTCCAATTATTATATTGTCACGCATTATCTATTGTATTAAATTGTACTTATAATATAAATATTAATGTCTTTTGTATACAGAATATTGTCAATCGGTTTATATATTTGTTATAATACAGGGTGTTTCAGGACTAGTGTAACAAACTTTAACAGCTTATTCTTGAGGTTATTTTGAGCAAAAAATGTCATATATTTATAGGTCCTATTCTTTCTAGTTACCAAAATACAAGAGGTTGAAGTTCTATAAATAACACGACATTTTCAAATTTTTGTAATCAAGATACTTTCGGAAAACAACAATTTTATTGAAAAGTCATACCTTATTTGTCTTAATTAAAAATTGTTGTACTTTTGATTGTATTATTGTTTCATAATGGATGGTTATAGTACTGCTGAATATGCAGATATGATTTTTATTTATGGATTATGTAATGGTAATGCCCGTTATGCGTCCAGAGAATACCAAGACAGATATCCAAATAGAAGCCAACTTTCCCATCCCCTATTTGCGCGCATTTTTGTTTTCCAAAAGTATCTTGATTACAAAAATTTGATCATTTCGTGTTATTTATAGAACTTCAACCTCTTGTATTTTGGTAACTAGAAGGAATAGGACCTATGTTCATATGACATTTTTGGCTCAAAATAACCTCAGGAATAAGCTGTTAAAGTTTGTTACACTAGTCCTGAAACACCCTGTATAGTAATTTGAGTATGTATTGTATACAGATTTAAAATGTCAATAAAGCAACTTAAAATAACTTGCAATCTTTTATTAATGTTTTCCTTGAAAATCAGTACGTCATAAGTGAATGAAATAATGATAATAAGATATCAAAAAATAAATCCAAGATTGTCTCATTCCGATTTTTAAATCTGGCGATTTTAAACCAGGTGAACAAAGTGTTGAAACATTGAATTCAGTTTCAGCAGATTGACAACCCTGCAAAAATATATTAACTAACCCTTTTTACTTCCTTGTACGAAGTAAAGGAAGTATTGTAATCGCGAAAAATTTCAGTTCTCAGATTTCAACGGAAATAGGTATTTTGGCCCTCCCTGAATCCATTTTGACTCATTTCGTCGTGCCGTCTGTACGTACGTATGTATCTCGCATAACACAAAAACGGTAAGCCGTAGAAAATTGAAACATTATATTTAGGACTGTTATAACATCTAGTTGTGCACCTCCCTTTTTGGTCATTATACAACTACCGGAAGTGGTACTTTACTTGAAGCCTACAATAGATTTTCATGAAAAACTATATTAAAATATAACTTAAATCTTTCCAAATTTGATATATAAGACTACTATATCAATGGAAATAATATAATAGATTTTGGTTAAAATAGACTAACCGGAAATGGCACATTACATGAAGCTGCTAACAGTTTTCCTTGAAAAAAATAGTATTATTTTAATTTTAGAAATAAATGCTGCAAATAAAAGTTTTAGAGAATTAAATTCTGCGTCTAGTACATTAAGAATTTTTAAATTAGCTTTTTGCATAAACGAGATATCTAAATTTAAATATTATATATTTTTTTATTTTAAAAAAAAAGTTTGCTATGGATTAGAACAAAAAATAAAAGATTTAATGTCAAATATGTGCAATTAAAAAGATATCTGTAGTTTAATACGCGTACAAGGAAGTCATGTGGTGTCCACATCAGATTTTTAATTTTTAATTAATGCTTGTAATTTCAGAGCTAATGGCGGCAACATCAGTGGCACTATAGAAAACGAGTCCCGTGCTCCAAGTCGAGTATAGCGACCTTTTCAGATCCATAGAACCTTTATTAACATAGACAAAGTATTACATTAAAATTTGCAATCATTATAAATAAAAACAAGTGCACCCGTCTTTCCTAATCTTTTTTCTTCATTTTCAGTTTTTACTATATAGTGTCTATAACTGCAATTGTGTTAAATGTATTTTTAAACAAGAGCAGGCGATGCTGCCTTCATTTCTTTATAGATTCGTTGTTAGAGAAGTGGCCGTAAGTGAAGATTTACGAAACAGGTGTACAGGAGCGAATGGATGGATGTTTGTTGCGTGATGATGAATTTTGTTTGTGAGGAAGGAAAAAGCTCGTATGGAGGAAGTGTTAATAAGGTCGAAATGAATATCGTGTGTCAGGATGAGAATGTTGACGTGAACTGATTTTTTTTTATGAATCTTTTAGTGGATGCGCTATGAATATTTCAGGGGTTCGTCCTACCCCATTTAATGATATATAGCGTGATGGTATGTATGTAAGTATAAATAAAAGAATGCAAATTATTTTAAATTGAAATTTTAAAATTGTATACAAAAGACACTAACATTTATACAGGGTGATTGAAAAATGGGGGTAATATCAATTTTAGACCTAGATAGTTTAAATTTCAAAGTTGGTAATAAACTTCAATGTCACTTTTTGGTGGTTCCTGAATTCTACTTCCGGTTTCGCTGGAAGCGATGATATCGTTGATTTTTTTAATGGAATGATAAATGTTTGTATATATTTTCTGAAAGTACGGTAATCAGAAATGAATCTATTTTTTTTATGAGGCAATTTGAATGCATTATAGTTTACCATAATATTTGTACCTTCATTTTTTGAGGAAATATTTTGATGTTTAATGTTAATATCATTTGGTTTTGATTATTTCGAACAATTCAAACTGTTTAATAATTTTTGGACAGCTCAAAAAAATTAAAACGAATTGATTCATTCATAAAATTAATTTGTTAATTTTACCTTTCACAAATTTTAATTCAATACATCCTTTATAAATCTGAAAATACAGTACAAATTTTAAGATAACAAGTTTGTCTAAAATATTAGACAAATTAATAAAAATTGCTTTAATTTTATAGAAAACATTTCCCGTATTACAGTTAAAATTTTATATAAATATTTTACAAAAACTGCTAGAATGAACTATATTTAAGGGGTAAGGCCACTCTAGACAAGGAAAAATGGGGTCATTTTCTAGATTTTTTTTAACGAAATCTAAACGTGCTGCTTAAGAACTGTTCTTGTATCTTTATATAGTGGTCTTTAAACTTTATTTAAAATTTTTTTTTTAAGAAAATATTCAAAATTGTCGTCAGAAATTAAAAAAAATGGCGACTCCTCTCGGCGCGTAGGGCAAATCGGGCGAAAACATTCCTGGAACAGCAATAGACCTGGATCAAAAAGGAATATGTTTTCTTAATCTCTTATGTATACTCTAAAAAACTACGGGCTGGATTTTGAAAATTTTGATTTTTAACAAAATGGCGCACGTTTGAAAAAAAAGTTCATTATTCGGGACTAAATTTCTGTATAAAAACGACCATAAAAAACGAATGAAGCACTTTAAAAAAAAGCCCCCGTAGTTTTTGAGTATTTTATATCTAAAATAAGAAATAAAATGATTCAATTCGATTTATCAGTTAGTATTTCAGATTTCTTTTCGCCCGATTTTGAAAATATGATTTCGAGAAAAACGCATTTAAAGTTTCGAGTCATATATATATAAATACTAGTACCAATAGATATATGCTTTTTTACCTCTGAAATACTTCCGCTCGGCATTTAAATTAATTGTCCCTTATTCCTAAGGGTTTAAACTATAATTTAAGCAAATAAAAAAAATACGTTTTTTTTTTTAATTCTAGAGTGGCCTTACCCCTTAAGGATAATTGTTATCTAACTTTATTTCCGTTCTTAATGTGTAAGAAGTTATTCTTATGCCCTTATTAATAAAACTGATTTGTACAGATATCAATTACGCAACAAACGCAGTTCAAAAATTGAGATAACAACGTTATAGCCCTAATTTAACCTGCAGATTCCGAAAATTTTTCCAACATTTTTCTAGACATTTTGTTTAAATATTTTTTAAACCATTACCATTAGCAACAATCTGGAAATCTTGATCTGCAATTGTTCACTTTCTGTTACCCATTGACATTCGAAAAGCCTACTTTTCGCAATAGTTTTAGTAGATACAATCAAAGTAATATATTATTCATTTGAATCGAAATTTTAAAATAATTCCAATATCAGAATTTTCAATAAAATAATGAATTTATTTATAATTTTTATTAGAATACCATTCATGCAACACTGCTTTTACTTCAAACAATTTTCGAAATAATAATTTCAGTTCATTTGTGACATTTTAATAATCAGTGAAAAACAATTATTAAAAATCATAATTGTAAAATTATAGTTTGATTTCGCTTAGTATTAGTATCATAGAAAGTATATTTCCAGGCTTGAATAATCGTCAAAACAAAGACAAGTTTAAACGCTAAAATTAATACGAAATTTGTAATTTGGATCTGTCATTGCAAAATGCACATATGATTTGGAAAACAGCAGAATAAATATATTCTAGAAAAATATCTGCTATCATATTGAATCAGCAATTCCACTAGTTTATATTTCAGTTGTTTCACCCAAATTCCAGTAAAACCTGCGATTTATCAATAATTTCTGTCATTAAAAATGTAATTAATCCTACGCTTACCAAATAAAATAATTCACATATCTAAATCTAAAACAAATAAAGGCATATTTTATAGAAATGATGAAACACATGACTTTTCCGTTTTCTGTTGTATAAATAGCCAGCTTGCAACAACTTTCGCACATATAAAACAGAAATTTATTCACATCATCATTAGCTGTCAATAAATCGATATCTACATCAGATAATTTCCAAGTATCTGTTATCACATTTGGCGCCTTTATAATCGATTAAAAAGACAATATTGGCTCATTCGTCTGGTTGAAGTTGAAGTATTGTCAACAAATGGTACTTCACAACAATTTGCAAGAAAGATAACGGTTTATTTCTTCATTTTTGAGAACGTGTCACGTAGATCCCTTTCTTGCAAGAAGTGTTGTGAAGCTAGTGCCGATGACAATGCCACCTAACATTAAAACCATGGATCGTATTGACTTTCAAAATGAAGTTGTGCCACCTACTATGCCGAAGTTTACAACAGGCAATGGATTTGAAATGGACCAATCGGGAAGAACTGGACATGAAGCGCGTAAGTTTGATATTATTATTTTCCTGAAGACATTTTTGACAAAAATAAAAGATTACACAAACTAAACTGAAATTTTAAACTTGATTTTAATCGACGTTACATGTCAAACATTCGATACGATTTTATTTATTTAATGAATCCAAGTTTAAAATTTAAGTTTTGTTGGTGTAACAGAAAATTATTTTTTTATTTGAAACTTTTAATTAATTAATATAATTGTTAAGAAATGTTTGATAACGGAAAATATACGATGTTGAAAGTATCAAGATCTTTTTAAAAAGATATAAATCAACTCGGTTCCATAAAAAATTAAGATAGTTTATCAAACACTTGCTATCAGTTTCACATTTTGATAGTAAATTAAAATTGACAGCGTACGAGCATATATGCAAAAATGCATCTAAAATTATTGCATTCTTATATTAAATGACATAAAAACGGATAAGGACTAGTCTAAATATCAAACTATGTTTATTTAAAATTAACTTCAAATTTAAAATTTACGAAACATAAAAAAATTTGATCAATAGTTTAGTTTGCCTTCAATTTTGTCTACAAATTATTATTTTTTTAATTTTTGTCAACAATTTTTTCTTTTCTTTACTGTAATTATATAAGTTATAATTCAAATGTGACACAGAACTTTTAAAAACTACTATTAGACAAAAGAATAGTAATCAATTTTCTTCCAAAAAATTACAACTTGTAATAATTAACAAAATATTTGTTACAACGATAATTAAAATGTTTTACACATTATACAGCTTTCCGTACGATACAGTCGTACTGGGTTCCGCCCATGTACACTCAGCATCAGAAGTAACAAGCAAAATAATCTGGATTCATATATACTATGCAACTTTTTAAATTTTGAATGCATTACAAAAAAATGCCACGCCCTTACTTAAAAACCTTAGATAATTTGAAATTATTACATAATCACCTAAATATTTTAAGCCTGCTTTAAATGATAACGATGCAATTATATATTAATTAAAAATATGAATTAGCTAATAGAAAAAGTAATAAAATTTAAGTATAGTTATTAAGTATAAAAGGCAATATATTATTTTTCATTTTAACTCATTTTAAATATTGATGGCTTAATTTAAGCAGTATGAGAATAATCCGTCATTCGAGGTATAATTATCTGAAATTATCATTGAAAGGATCAAAATTATCGCGATATCTATATTTATTGGATAGTAACAACATATCTCATTCGCAATCATCCTATTTATCAACATATGTTTTGTAGTAAAATAACCACCCACAAATTAAGGGAATATGAAATATCTGATGACATTTTATATTAAATAATATAATTTGTTTTATCGTTTATATGTCTACCGGCCATCTGTACCAACAAAACTTAAATTTTAAAGTTGGTTTAAATAAATAGAAGCATATCAAATGTTTCATAGCAATATCAATAATTAAATAACATATAGATTCGATTTATTATGATTAATTTAAACGAAGTTTAGGAATTAAATTTTCAGATTCCACTGTAATTAAGATTTATTATTGTACATAGTTGCAAATAGAAAGTTTTTCAAAATTCATTATATACGTCATTTATGATTCGATTATGTTTATCTCAAAATTTTATATCGATTATTAAAAGACAAGTAATATATCAGTTCAAGCACTAATTTATCAAAGTATTTATATACATCAAGTGTTTTATCAAATATTTTTAAATTGATCTCAAAACAAAGAAATTGCAAAATATCTATATTTCTTTAGTTCGTAAACAATGTATTTCTAGTACATTACAATTAGATTTTAGAAATTAATTTTTTTATTAATAGTAAATTTAGAAGTATTGTATAGCAAATTGTACATACTTTTCAAATGTATGAAAGTTGTTAACAATTACTAGGAAACAGGAAGTGAAACAATAATTTTACAACCGTTTTTATTTACTATAATAGATGTTGCAGTACAAATCGTATTATATAATAAATACAGCTAGCTAATTAAATAAAAAATAAATATATTATCACGCTTTTTACCCATTACTGAGTGTGACACTCTGCCGTAGCAGATCTCATCAAGTGACATATTTCTTCGAGTAACATGCGGTTACCAGCTGTCAAATCACGACCTCTAAAGATATTAATGAGCGGGAGCTACAGGGGTAATTTTAATGGGGTGAAAATTGTCGAGTGTGGGAATCGAACTTTGTTCTCAAATCCATAATCACACCTTTTATCCAGTACTGGGTGTGACACTCTGCCGCAGCAGATATCGGTAAGTGACATATTTCTTCGCGTAAAATGCGGTTACCAGCCGTCAAATCACGACCTCTAAAGATATTAATGAGGGGGAGCTACAGAGGTAATTTTAAATAAATAAATAAATAAATATATCATCACGCCTTTTACCCATCACTGGGTGTGGCACTCTGCCTAAGCAAATCTCGGTAAGTGATATATTTTTCCGCGTGAAGTGCGGTTACCAGCCGTCAAATCACGGCCTCCAAAGATATTAGTGGAGGAGGAGCCACAGGGCTAGATTTTTTAAATTGGTGAAAATTGTTTGTCGACTGTGGGGATCGAACCAAGGTTCTCAAGATCCACAGGCCGACTCGATACCATTGAGCCAAGAGGTAATTTTAATGGGGTGAAAATTGTTTGTCAACTGTGGGAATCGAACCTGGTGCTCAAATTCTTAAATATATCATCACACTTTTTATCCAGTACTGGGTGTGACACTCTTCCGTGGCAGATCTCAGTAAGTGATATATTTCTTCGCGTGAAGTGCTGTTCAATCACAGCCCCCAAAGACGTTAGTTGAGGAGAAGCCACAGGGGTAGATTTAAATTGGTGAAAAATGTTTTTCGGATCCTCAACCTACCCCATAATAATAATAATTGTAAGTGCTAATCATAATTACTAATTGGATAGCTGTGAACGCAGTTAAGCATAAATATGTATGGTGAAAATGCTGTCTATTAAGATATGCAGTTGCAGAACGTGTAGAAACGTGAAATGAAGAAAATTCGTTGTGTAAAATTTCTTAATAGGCATCTTCATCTCCTGCCAGTGAACTAAAACAAAAACACATCGGCGCCTGCATTCTTTACTTCTTGTCGTTGTCTCCCAAGGCCCTAACTGTTCCCAGACACTCTAGTCTCACGCTCACTGTATTACAGTCTATAATTACTATCAAAAAACGCACCATTCACCATACACTCACCCATACATTCACACGTACCACACACCGACACATTCATAGTGACAGCTAGGCCAAGACATTTGACACGAGGCATGGCCTCCTGCTTGCTGGGTGTGATTGTAGAGATTGTCTCCATTCACAAATACTGTTGCTTGGTTACTTGTTGACTACGTTTGCCCGTTGCTAAGTAACGAGTTGGTTGTTAGGTGTTGTTGCGTCAGTTTGCACGCACTAATGCACTGAGATACAGATAGCTATTGTTACGATCTAGTTTCAAGTTCAGAGCGTGGAAATATGACATCCGGTCGGTTGCAGAGCACAGAGCTCACAGCCATTCACAAGAGATTTTCTTTTTGTTGGATTTAATTTGCTGATTTCATGTGGAATTATTCCTTTTCAAAATACATACATACATACATACATAACATCACGCTATATTCCATTAAATGGGGTAGCACGAACCCGTCAACATTCTCATATATATATATGGCATATAGTTTGAACACTTTTGAAACTACAGCACATTTCTATTTTAAATATAAGTACTTGAATAACGATTTATTACATGTAATGAACTCATTAGATTTCCTCTTTTTATCGAATTGGACTATGGATTTGAGACCCCAGGTTCGATTCCCACAGTCGACAAACAATTTTCATCAAAATAAATCTACCCCTGTGGCTCTCTCACCAATAACATCTTTGAGGGCAGTGATTTGACTGCTCATAGCCGCACTTCACACGAATAAATATATCACTTACCGAGATCTGCTATTGCTAATTGCCACACCCAATAATGAGTAAAAGGTGTGATGATATATTTATTTTAAATTCTGATTAGCTCCTTACAAATGTTTGGAAGGATGAATCACTAATTTTAATTTGCTAAAAATGTTTTAGAATATTCTAGAATGAAACCCAAATGTCTGAAGTCACAATCTATAACTTAACGCACTAAGTTAGACAATAATATCAGTACGGTGGTGTCGATAGCGATCCCGAGTTCGAATCGCACTCAAGCTAAAAAAAATATATAAAATTATCACACTGCGGCTCGGTGAGTGCGGATTCTGTACTGTAATTGGAATTAAATTCCTGTTGTACAGCGTTACATGAATACATAAATACATAAATAAAAAATCACCTAATTTATTTCTCGTTCAATTTTTTTTTTATATTTTAATCATTCACGCCTTTTACCCCATATCAACTAATGAAGATATAAATAAATAAAATAAATATATCATCACGCCTTTCACCCATTACTAGGTGTGGCACTCTGCCGTATCAAATCTCGGTATGTGATATAATTCTTCGCGTGAAGTGCGGTTACCAGATGTCAAATCACGGTCTCTAAAGATGTTAGTGGAGGGGAAGCCACAAGCGGATAGTTTACTGTGGTGAAAATTGTTTATCGGCTGTGGGAATCAAACCCGGATTCTCATATCCACGCAACACCTCTTCAAATACATTGCTCAAAATTATACAGGGATGTTTTAAAAATTGAATGCAAAATTAAAACTATAAATTATATTCAAATCTTGCGCGTGAAGTCGGCAAATTAGAGCCCTCAAGATGTTAGTGGTTGGGGTTAGTAATACGGTCACTCTTTATACGGCATTTCGCTATAACAGCCCTTTTCAATTAAGGCACGTTTTCGATTTACGGCCTAAAATGTTTCGCTATAACGACAAAAAAAAACTTTTTTCCCATTGAATTTGTATTGATTCCTTATACGGCTTTTCGCTTTGCGGCCAAGGTTCGTGAAACGTATCTAGGCCCTAAAGCGAGGTATGGGTGTATTTCTTCTTCTTCTTCTTCTGATGGCGCTACAGCCCGACATCGGGCCTGGGCCTACCGGACACACCGAGCCGTAGTTTTTACACTTCCGTACTGCCGGTTTTCGTAGTCAAATGCTACATTATTTAAGGCGTATAAGTGACTAGCTTATAGCGCCCGAGTGTGATAAATACATGTAACTGTATTTTATATTTTACGACAAATCTCACATTGTCGACAGGCGGATTCGAACTGAGGAACCTTGGTTCGGGTGACGTTACAGTATGTTAAGAGATGTGCCTTAACACGCTCGGCCACCGCGCCTGCGTGTATTTACTTCTTATAATATTAAATAATGTACAATATATTATTATTGCATAGCTGTCCTGAATAAAGAGTTCAAATTAGAAAGCTAGACAACTATAATACAACATCAACTTGTTTAAATTTCACATCCTACTTTCACAAACTAAAGTGCAGTAACATTTACTCATATGTACAATCCTGTATTTACATTTGTTTAAACTTTTAAACTTTCACCTGTCTTTTACTCATCGCAATACTTTGATCCTTAGATATTTATTTATCTTTTCGGAAAATTTATTTGACGCCAGTCTATAAGAATTACGATTGTAATTCTATTGTTTTCTAGTTTAAATAAAAAGTAAAGTCCAAGAAGATTTTTATCAAAATAGAGATAAAGAATTTCAAGTTTAAATTTATGAATGAATTGGCGCCTTATCTGGGATTCCCCTTTTGTTTGTATACTTCAGCTGTTTCATTTCCGCTTTCTTGCATAACAGGATATCAGTTTGTTTGACCATGATAAAAGGAAAACTGCAATTACGGAATATAAATTAAAAGTTTTATCGAATGAGTAACATGTTTATAAATGCAACTAAACATGTTTTTCTTTTTAATTGCTTTCCTGTGTAATTCAAAGGAAATGGTTTTGAAAAACATCGTTTTGCTTTTATCCATTTATACAGGGTGTTTGGAAAGCCACTCAGCTGTTTAAACAAGTATCTAAATCTTAATATATACATCATCACACATATTTAATAAACAGAGTAAGTGTAGTAGGTTCTTTATTTTGTATCTTTCTACCAGTTCTTTTTGATTTATTCCTACTGAATACGCTATTCCGTTGACCAAAACTACATGAATATACAAATACGAAATTCATTAATAATTGGTAGTAGAACTAGCCATTTTTACTTCCTTGTACGAAGTAAAGGCAGTATTGTAATCGCGAAAATTTTCGGTTTTCACATTTCAGCGGAAATATCCATTTTGACAAATTTCATCGTGACGTCTGTACGTACATATGTATCTCAAACTCAAAAAGGTAAACTGTAGAAAATTGAAATTTTGTATTTAGGACTGTTATAACATCTAGTTGTGCACCTCCCTTTTTGGTCAATATACAACTTCCGGAAGTGGTACTTTACTTGAAGCCTATAATAGATTTTAATGAAAAACTATATTAAAATATAATCCAAAACTTTTCAAATTTGGTATATAAGACTACTATATCAATGCAAATAACATAATAGATTTTGGTTAAAATGGACTAGCCGGAAGTGATACATTGCATGAAGCTGCTAACAGTTTGAAAAATATGGTTTTATTTAGATTTTAGAGAAAAATGCTGCAAATAAAAGATTTACACGTCTAACACATTAAGAATTATTAAATTAGCCTTTTGTATAAACGAAATTTAAAAATTATATATTTCTTGTTTTTTGTAATTAAGTTTGCTATGGATTAGAACAAAAAATAAGAAAAAAATAATAGTTATTTATGTATTAAGAGCGTAAAGTGATTCTTTGTTACTCGAGCACGGTAATTGCAGCGCGAACCGAAGGCGAGAGCTGCAATAGTGCAAGAGGAACAAAGACACTTTACGCTCGTGATACACACATAATTTTTTCTACGATTGCATCTTAAAGTTTTTAAAAAACGTAGATATACGTCTAAAACTAAATTCGTTTTGTTAACTGTCAATATGACAAGTTTCTGTTTTGTTTGTATCCCTGGTAACTATTGAAATAATCTTTTTCGCGCGTTGCCATTGGAAACGCGCGAATTTAACGTCTTTTTCGCGCGTTGCCATTGGAGACGCACAAAAAAGATATTTTTCGATTGTTCCACAGAAAACGTCAACTTTACGATGACAAATGAGAGCGTAATTGTCATCTTTTCATAGCAATCGTAGAAAAAATATTTTATATCAATGTCTTACGTCAAATATGTGCAATAAAAAAAATGTAAGTATAGTATAATATGCGTACAAGGAAGTCATGTGGTGTTCACATCAGATTTTTATTCAGCGTTTCGCCATATTGCAATTATATTCGTTCCTGTTTTCCGCCATTTTATCATTTAAGCGTCAGATTTAAAATCTAGAAACAAATGCAATAAGAAATTCGCCATTTTGACAAATTGCACATAGGTTTCATGAAACGCGGTATTTTAGTATTTTAGGGACTTTAGTTTTGCTAGTCCCTAGATTACTAAAGTATTATTATGCAAAGAACCTTGGTTCGAGTAAAAATGGCGAACTGCTATATTACTTTTAAATTTGGCGCTTAAATTGTGGTAATATAGGGACTTTAGTATGACATCTGATGGCAAAGTTTGGTACTAAATATTGGTATCTTTCTGCTGTCAAATTCTGTTTGAGTAAATAAATTTTGCATTTTATTGAATTTTTATAGTTATTATTACGTTTTTTTTATAATTGTTAATTGGATGTCAGGCTTTATCAGTTCGGTGCAAATAAGTTTTCATTTTGTAGAGTTTTATCTACGACCTATTTTCTATACATATATTTCGCCATATTCTTTTATTGTATTACAGACAAAAATATTTAAATTTACAAACTCTTGCTTGTGAAGCAAGAGCGCTAATCTTTCATTAGAACTGCCCGTAATTTTAATATCTAAATGAGTTGAAATTGAACTTAGGTTAGATAAAAATTGAAATGTTCACAACACATCAAATTACAAAGTCTTAACTCTGCTCTGTGCAAATATTTACATTTCTGTTTTAATAAACAACATCATTAGTTTATATCAAAACCACGTAATTAAAACTAAATTAAAGTTAAATAAAAGTAATTATCTTTCTTAAGTATTTAAAGTTACGTAAAGTTATAGTCATATAAATATTAGGATTATTTTTTCAAAGTCAAATAGATAACAGAAAACAAGTTTTTTAATGAAATTTACGATAAAACAAATATTTTTTCTAGGAAAAACGAGAAAATTTAATTTTGAATAATACAGATAATAAATGATAAAACCCGTACAACAAGATAAGATGGAGACACCTTGCTTACAATACTAATTATAAGACTTTGCAAAATCATATTTTAAATCATGCGTATTATATTAATTCATTAGTTTAACAATAAGTTTTGGAAAATACAAGATAATTATAGATTAAATTTTATTAATGATTAATGAAGTTTATCAATATATTGTTTCAGTACTTTTATTTACCGCTAAAAAAACATTTGGAGTAAAACAAAAGGTAATTATAAATGTTGAAACTTTTAAGACTGGTATTTATGATAACTAATTACAGAAACAATAAAAGAAATATAAAATAATGAATAATACCAGTAAGTATGGTTTAGTTGAATGCGGATACAGAAAGTCATTTTATAAATTAATTATTCATTTCTAGCGTATTATAATAGCACTAAGACTGAATACTGTGGGAACATGTACTGTGTTTTCTGCTCATTACTGTGTACTTACTTAATTATGAATAAGAACAGTTACTGGAGCTGGAGGAAGTAAATAAAATATTAATTACACACTTACAATTCAAGAAATTCGCAACGTTGGTCACCATATTATATCTAATAATTAAAATGTATCCTAATTTGATTTAAAGTAACTTTTATGGAGTAGGTAGCTCAGTGGTATCGAGTTGGCATGTGAATTTGAAAACCCGGGTTCGAATCACACAATTTTCACCACGTTAAAACTATCTTTGTAGCTCCCCCGCTACTATCATCTTTCGAGGCCCTGATTTGCCGGCTGGTAACTACATATATATATATATATATATATACAGGGTGAGTCTGGGAAGACGCCCCCCCCCTTTAACTTTTTTATTATGAGTAATAGAAAAAAATGGTTTATATGAAAGTTTTATTATTTTAAATATACTATTTGATGGCAGATGTAGATATTTTTTATAAAGTCAGGTTTACAAGATACGACTATCAACTTTTATTTTTTAAATAGCAACCTATAATTATTTTACTAAAATAAAAACCGCCATTTTTTCTCTTTTCAACGGTGTATTAGTTTTTATTAATGTATCTGAAAAAATTCGAGAAAAATAAGAAAATTGAGAAATACTAGAAATAATTTTTATACAAATATTATAGGTGGCTATGTGAAAATAATTTGTTTTAAATTGTTTTTGTTACTGAATTTGTTGCTTTAGTTTGTTAAGTTGTATAACACTGTTACATTTTGTTTATTTTCACATAGCCACCTATAATATTTGTATAAAAATTATTTCTAGTATTTCTCAATTTTCTTATTTTTCTCGAATTTTTTCAGATACATTAATAAAAACTAATACACCGTTGAAAAGAGAAAAAAATGGCGATTTTTATTTTAGTAAAATAATTATAGGTTGCTATTTAAAAAATAAAAGTTGATAGTCGTATCTTGTAAACCTGACTTTAAAAAAAATATCTACATCTGCCATCAAATAGTATATTTAAAATAATAAAACTTTCATATGAACCATTTTTTTCTATTACTCATAATAAAAAAGTTAAAGGGTGGGGGGGGCGTCTTCCCAGACTCACCCTGTATATATATCCGTCATCCGTCAGTACGGTGGTGTGGATAGCGATACGGAATTCGAATCCGGAGATTCCAAGTTCGAATCGCACTCAAGCAAAAAATTATATAAAAACTACCACACTGCGGCTCGGTGAATGCGGACCCTGTACTGTAATTGGGATTAAATTCCTGTTGTACAGCGTAACATAAATATATATATATATATATATATATATATATATATATATATATATATATATATATATATATATATATATATAGGGTGTTTCACAACTTAGAGCAAAAAATTAAAGGGTATATTCTGTACGACGTGCTGATCATGAAACAAAAAGAATTTGTTTTTAAATCGCAAAACTATTTTCCATGTTTTTAGTCCAAAATTTTTCGTTGCCACTGCCACTGGGTGGATGATTATGTTAAAGTTATTAATTAAATAAAATTCTATTATAAATAACTGCTAATAATTGAATTGTGTAATTATTCATTCGTAGTTGATACCTACTTCATTGTTTGTGTTTAATAGGAAATCGAATCCAGTGCAGTACTACAAAAAATGTTTAGGTTAACAACCCTTAATTTTTCGAATTAAAAAAAATTTATTTTTGTTTCATGATCAGCACGTCGTACAGAATATACCCTTTAATTTTTTGCTCTAAGTTGTGAAACACTCTGTATTTATTTCTAACTTTTGTTTGAAACATTTACTATCAGTTTATAAGTAATAACATTTTGAAGATTTAAAGAATAATAGATAGATAGCATTGCACGCAACATTAATAACAATAGTTGTTTTAAGTTATGGTTATGAAATTCATGAACAATATCTCATAGTATAGAACGCATTTGGCATTTTAAAACCAGTTTTGTAAGATTGTTAGTTAGGACACGTGAAAATAACAAAAATTAACCTTGAGGTCACTTTTTACGTTTTCAATTACGTCAGCGTACAAAATGGCGAGATGCAAAAAATAAACTACGACGCAAGATATCCGTAACATGCTAAGTAAACTTACCTACAAGTGGAATAGAATTCGAGAAAAGTTATTGATAAATTTGTTTTGCGACAAGTTAAAAATAATTTTATCGGTAATTAAATGCGACGTAGATAGCATTTGTTAATAACTTTTGAAGTATGCAGATAAGACTGTTTGGGAAATTGCAGAATATTTGAACAGTCAAAATTCTTGTACAGGGTGAGTCTGGGAAGACGCCCCCCCCTTTAACTTTTTTATTATGAGTAATAGAAAAAAATGGTTCATATGAAAGTTTTATTATTTTAAATATACTATTTGATGGCAGATGTAGATATTTTTTATAAAGTCAGGTTTACAAGATACGACTATCAACTTTTATTTTTTAAATAGCAACCTATAATTATTTTACTAAAATAAAAACCGCCATTTTTTTCTCTTTTCAACGGTATATTAGTTTTTATTAATGTATCTGAAAAAATTCGAGAAAAATAAGAAAATTGAGAAATACTAGAAATAATTTTTATACAAATATTATAGGTGGCTATGTGAAAATAATTTGTTTTAAGTTGTTTTTGTTACTGAATTTGTTGCTTTAGTTTGTTAAGTTGTATAACACTGTTACATTTTGTTTATTTTCACATAGCCAAAGTCGTATCTTGTAAACCTGACTTTATAAAAAATATCTACATCTGCCATCAAATAGTATATTTAAAATAATAAAACTTTCATATGAACCATTTTTTTCTATTACTCATAATAAAAAAGTTAAAGGGGGGGGCGTCTTCCCAGACTCACCCTGTATATTTAATGAAATACAGGTAGCTGAAGTTTCGCGGTTTGGAAGTCTTCTTAAAAGCTAGAGTTCTTGTTGATTTATAAATCAAAAATACAACTGCGTTCAAGTGCTGCAAATTTCACTTGTACTGTAATTGAAATAAATTTCCTATTTTGCAGTGCAACAAACATAATAGTTATTTACGTAACCAGTTATGATTGTTTGACGAACATAATATTTGCTAAAACGGACGAAGCGATTTTTGCAAATTATGTGAGTCAAACAATATCACGTTTTCATAACGTGTTACGTTTAAAATTTTATCTAATTCCGCTAAAATAATTTTTAAAATACAATAAAATTCTAGGTTTATGACAGCTCAGTATATTTCAAAATTTACCAAAGCGTTGCCGTGAAAATAAATGAATAAATGTTTAAATTTAAAGCTTATGTCATCATTGAAAACGAGTTCTGAACCGAGACAGACCTTTCTTCTGATATCGAAGAATCTGCTAATTTGGCTGTGTACTGTTTAATACCAGAAAAATTATTAAATGTATATAAATCCTAAAAATAGATTTTTTCGTAATTTGCAAACATTTTTGAGAAAGTTCAACTGTCAACATTCATTACGTAACTAGTTATGTAAATAATTCCTTACATAACTCTTGAATGACAGTTATGAAAAAATTGACATTTCACAACCTCAAACATTGATGTAAAACATTACTTTTCATAACGGAATTAGGTAAATATATTATCATAGGGTAGGTGGCTCAATGGTATCGAATTGGCCTGTGGAACCCTGGTTCGATCCCTACAGCTAACAAACAATTTTCACCAAATTAAATCTACCCCTGTGACTCCCCCTCCACTAACATCTTTGGGGGCCGTGATCTGACGACTGGTAACCGCATTTCACGCGAAGAAATATATCACTTACCGATATCTGCTTACGACAGAGTGCCACACCCAGGAATGAGTAAAAGGCGTGATGATATATTTATTTATATTTATTTATCATATCTTTTACCCATTACTGGATGTGTCACTCTACGTAGCAGATCTCGGTAAATGATATATTTATGTGCGTGAATTGTGGTTACCAGGGCCACACCCAGTAATGGGTAAAAGGCGTGATGATATATTTATTTATATTTATTTATCATATCTTTTACCCATTACTGGATGTGTTACTCTACGTAGCAGATCTCGGTAAATGATATATTTATGTGCGTGAGTTGTGGTTACCAGTGTCACACCCAGTAATGGGTAAATGGCGTGATGATATATTTATTTATATTTATTTATCATATCTTTTACCCATTATTGGATAAGTCACTCTACGTAGCAGATCTCGGTAAATGATATATTTATGTACGTGAATTGTCGTTACCAGGGCCACACCCAGTAATGGGTAAATGACGTGATGATATATTTATTTATATTTATTTATCATATCTTTTACCCATTACTGGATGTGTTACTCTAGATAGCAGATCTCGGTAAATGATATATATATGTGCGTGAATTGTGGTTACCAGTGCCACACCCAGTAATGGGTAAATGGCGTGATGATATATTTATTTATATTTATTTATCATATCTTTTACCCATTATTGGATATGTCACTCTACGTAGCAGATCTCGGTAAATGATATATTTATGTACGTGAATTGTTGTTACCAGGGCCACACCCAGTAATGGGTAAATGACGTGATGATATATTTATTTATATTTATTTATCATATCTTTTACCCATTATTGGATATGTCACTCTACGTAGCAGATCTCGGTAAATGATATATTTATGTACGTGAATTGTCGTTACCAGGGCCACACCCAGTAATGGGTAAATGGCGTGATGATATATTTATTTATATTTATTTATCATATCTTTTACCCATTACTGGATATGTCACTCTACGTAGCAGATCTCGGTAAATGATATATTTATGTATGTGAATTGTCGTTACCAGGGCCACACCCAGTAATGGGTAAAAAGCGTGATGATATATTTATTTATATTTATTTATCATATCTTTTACCCATTACTGGATATGTCACTCTACGTAGCAGATCTCGGAAGTGATATATTTATGTGCGTGAATTGTGGTTACCAGGGCCACACCCAGTAATGGGTAAATGACGTGATGATATATTTATTTTATTTAAGTTTGTGTCTAGAATTCTTAATTTAAAGTTAATTGTTACTTAACCAATAAATAATTGAATGCAATTTCAATTGCATAGTATTATTCAATTCTTCTACGAATTAAAAATCACACAATCATGACAACTGCATAACATGTATGCATCATCAAAAAAACAATAATAAACACTACCTATTGTTTCTCAAAAACAACCAGCTTGCTTGCATGATTTTCTCTTTTACGTGGGCTTGCATACAATATGACGCCGCCTACTTTATACGTTAAATAATATCTATAATATTATTATGACTTCAACAGTTACGTAAAATTGCTGATAATAAAATTATATTAATAATTTCATAATCAAAACCCCACGGGTAAATTAAATTTAATAGATAGGAATAATTTTAATAAAACTGAACGAAGATAATGCGAGAATGAAAAACGTTAATAAAGAGAAATAAATGATAAAATTGTGATAAATAAGCATGTGATTCTGAGTGTTCAACTGTTTTTAGAATTAAATAAATCTGTAAACAACTTGTTATTAATATGATTTTATGTTATGTTTATTGCAGTATTATCGATTATAACTGCGTATAACTGTTATAACAAGTAGAGCAAGAACATAAAGATGCTTTTATAGATTTAGTCGCCATTTTGAAACTGAAATTAATATAGAAATATTTATTGTATTATTACAATTACAATTACAATAACTTATAGTGGAATTCGAACCGCTTTGATACGCTTAGTTGAAAAGAGGCAACTTAAAATGAAATAAATAAATATATCATCACGCCTTTTACCCATTACTGGGTGTAGCACTCTGCCAAAGCAGATCTCGGTAAGTGATATATTTTTTCGCGTGAAGTGCGGTTACCAGCCGTCAAATCACGCCCCCCAAAGATATTAGTGGAGGGGAAGCCAACTTGAAATCTGCAAACTCTTACTTTAGAAGTGACAGCGCTACCATGATGCTACAACTGCCAACAAAACTTCAAATTGATACGTTTCTTTAGTTTAAGAGCTCAGTAAAGACACTTTCAGGATGAGTTATGTATAATTATTTTTTTACAAGTATCAAAATAATGTTCACTTTTTTCACTGATATCAATACGTGAAGTACGTGATTTTTTATCATTTATATTAGCATGATAAAGCGTATTTTGCGCACGGTTTCGTATTCTAGTGCGCAAAATGAGTATTTCGCGCGCGCTCCGAAATTATTTTTTCACGTTCAGAATGAATTTATTTTCAGTACGTATACCTTTTTTAATAATTTAAAATGCAATCGTAGAAAAAATTATGTGTATCAAAGAATCACTTTACGCTCTTAATTCACAAATAACTATTATTTTTGCATATTGATGTTTTATGTCATTGTTATCGAAAAATCGTACACAAAAATCATAAAAAAGTAAAAACAGTATACTCTCATTTTTATTTATTTATTTCCTTGGAGATTATTAAAAATTTAAACATAGTATCAAAACTATGACATCTTTATAAAATCAAATTATCAATATGTAAATCAAAAGAGTTTGAAGCCATCTTTTTTCACTCATTAAAATTTGTGTCGTAAAGTATTTCTTTCATTACTAGTTGTATAAATATGTTACCTATAAACAAATTTGAAATTGCAAATTTGTATCTTTTGTTAATAATTTTCCAAGTGTAAAGCATTGTCAAAATATCAACATTTTTTTTATTTGCGTCTAAATTCCATCCGGTGTCGACTTCCCACACCCAAGGCTACCAAAACAACCACAAAAACTAAATAAACAAAAACACCCTATGATGATTCACAGTTTCAGTGACTTTTTATTTAAATTTCATGTTGGACCTGTTTCCAAAATGGAATTGTTTCACTCCTGATGGAATCAACAAAAATAACTTGACATGTGCTCAAGACGTTATTTTTTTGTTTTTAATTGAGCGCTGACGTCATTGCGGGGGAGGGCTAGGGGCTAGGCCGATGCATGTTTGTCTTTTGTCATGCATTCCGCGTCTGTTGATTACAATGTATGTTTATGCACCGGATGTTGAGTGCCACTGGTACAGTGGCGTCGCAAGAAAGGATATTTTTGTTATGATGACAGGGAATCCCCGCAAAAAAACTCCCAAAAATAAAACAATTAGAAAAATAAACTTAATTCAAAATACAGAGTAGCTTATAATGCACAAACCACTCCTGCTTGGCGATTGTAGATTTCAGTCGTTATTGTAAAATGTATTCTCCAGCTGTCAAATTGTGACACCCACAAATATTATATGACTTAGAGGAGAGTGAGTCATAAAAGTGATTCTGTTGAAAATAATAAAGATTTTAAGATCCACTATAACATGACGTCATATTAGTCCTTCAAACCTTGAATGATGGGCAGGGGAATTCCGAACCAATAAATAAATAAGTTTTGAGAACCCGTGTTACAATTTCTAAGAATTGTTTAAAAATCTATTAGTTGAATAGTGGAATTTATGATGTAATAATACGAAAATAGGTAAAAACATTTAATTTATTAAATAATCTATTTATCTTTAGGTCAGGTATACCCGAAATTAATTCGGAATCTCGATACGTCAAATATTTTATAGAAATGCAATAAAATGAAAATATCTTTATACACCATTAGAGTGTACAAATATTTTTTCCTAAATTGATACAGAAATATGAATTTTAAGACATTTTTTATTTCCGTCAGGAAATAGACGTTTTATTTCACTTATTTGAGATAGGTAATGAACTGCATTATTTAACTAGTGAAATAATGAGGTAACATAGCAACACAAAAAAAATAAGATACCTTGGTAGACGAATTCTGATGTGTTATTCTTTTATTTTTTGAATTTATAACTGTCATTAATATGTCAAAATGTCATAATTTCAAAAACGCTCTTTCGTATTTATTAGAACGGAAGTATAAAAAATATTGTATGCAACACGTAAGAAAACTCGGTTATTACCTTACTTATGTGTTTACATAACTCAGCTACGCTTCGGTCTGCAAATTTCACATGCGTAAGGTAATAACCTTCATTTCTTTACTAGTTTCATAAATAGCTATTATTTACTTAATAATAAGTTTTAATTTTATATTCAGTTTTTTAAAAATATCCCTGTACAATTTTGTTCGATCCCCACAGTCGCCAAACTATTTTCATTCAATTAAATCTACCCCTGTGGCTCCCCCACTACTCACATCTTTGAGGGACGTGATTTGACGGTTGGTAACTGCACTTCACGCGAAGAAATATATCACTTACCAAGACCTGTTACGGCAGAATGCCACACCCAGTATTGGGTAAAAGGCGTGATAATATATTTAATTTTGAGTAGTGTAGCTGAGGAGAATTGTTCATCATATTTCAATTTATGTTTGTTTCTGTTTTCATATTTCAAAATACAAGAACGTATTTCATTTGTTCCACGTTGCATGTTGACGAAACATGGTTGCAATTTGGCCTTAGGTATATTTAGGTGGAAACGCTGTATAGGTTAGCTTTGAGCCAAAATTAATTTAACTTATTTTTAGAATGATTTCCTTATTATTTCTGCGCCAAATATCCAGGGTTGTACTATACTAAAAACTGACAAAACTGTTACAAATAGAAGTATGTTTATTTATGAAATAACTTCCTGTTTGGCAAGAAACGCAATGTAGCAACTTTAAAGTTAAAATAAATCTCTTTATCCTTATTTTAAGCAATGTTTCATGCAAATATCCGTGGGAATCCAAACGAAAATACAGTTGTACCAAATTAACAAACTTAACAACACAACAATTGTGTATAAAATTCAAGGAAAAACTAAACAATTGAGAAACATAGTCGTATAGAAAACGTGACAAGTTGGAAATATTCGTTATTATATTTACTAAAGAGTCACGACTATTTGTATAAGAGATTTAATTATATTCACTTGAACTATCATTACTATATAAAGTAAGTTACGGCGCCAGTAATCTTCAAGTTAAGTACTATTATTACTAATAATTCATTCTTCTAGTTACTAGTCATATCATATTCTGAGAAATTGTTGCAGTTATGAACAAAAAAAATAAATTAATTATTCCGAAATACGTCAGATAATCTTGTTATTATGTTATGTAATTAATTCAATATGAAAATTAAGCAATTTATTTGCATTGAATTTATAATTTCAAAACAAAAACAATTTAAGAACGGTAAATGTTTTATAAGAAAACGAGTAAAATAAATAAATAAATATATCATCACGCCTTTTACCCATTACTGGGTGTGGTGCTCCGCCGAAGCAGATCTCAGTAAGTGATATATTTCATCGCGTGAAGTGCGATTCCCAGCCGTCAAATCACGGCCACCAAAGATATTAGTGGAGGGGAAGCTACAGGGGTAGATTTTTTTTAAGAGAACGAGAAAAAGTCAAAAATTAGATCCGTAGAGAGTTTTTAATTTTCTTGTAGAGCGAGGATTTTTAGACGTTTAAGGCCTGTTATGACTCATAAAATCCGTGGTTTGTTCAATAGTTTACCGGTTTTATTATATAAACATGTTAACGTCATTAATAAATATAATTTTTTGAAATTCTTTTATGAATAACGTCATTGTCATTATTTTAGAAGGTGATCAAGTAAGTCTGTGGTCTGTATGTTTTTATTTAACGCCATTAATTTTAATTGGGATTGAGGAGACTCGCTCATTCGTCGCTCACCGCACAAATTTTCCACCTCGCCCGTAAAAATTAATTTACCACGCTGGCCATATATATAACTATTTTTAGTATGTTCTATAATCAGTTCCACATGTACAGAGTTCAGAAATGGGGTAGATAACAAAATTCTCGGAAATTGCTTAACCGTCATTCAATAATTCGTTGTGAAATACATATTTATTTCATAATATACGCAAAGATTGATTTTTAACTAAATTTCCTCTGTGTGATTAATTTTTCCCAATCAACTTTTGCAAACTATTTTTTCCTTCCTTTGATAATTTATTTATCGCAGCTTCCGGTACAAATACATGATTATATATTATTATTATATCATTAAACTTTTAACCGCAAATTAATATATCAACTTTATTCTTACTTTGATAGGAAAGATTGGATTTTAATCTTTTCTATAGTTACTAATATTATTTATTTATTTATTTATGTTACACTGTACAACAGGAACTTAATCCCAATTACAGTACAGGGTACACATTCACCGAGCCGCAGTGTGATAGTTTATATAATTTTTAGCTTAAGTGAGATTCGAACTCGGGATCTCCGGATTCGAATTCCATATTGCTATCCACACCACTGTACTGACGTAATTTTTAAAACAGTTCTATGATTCAACAATACATTTTTATGTATATGTTCATATAATTCTCGAAAAAACAAAACAATAAATTTGTTATTTATTTCGCGGTAAAAATATGCAATAATATTGAAATGACAACTAAAGATTTATTGTTTATTTTTTTAAGAAAACAACAAAATTTGCGTTTACCTTAAACTAAAATTATCTCAAGTAAAACTAAACCTATAAATTTATTAGTATAAATAAATAAAATAAATATATCATCACGCCTTTTATCCATTATTGGGTGTGGCACTCTGTCTAAGCAGATCTCGGTAAGTGATATATTTCTACGCGTGAAGTGCAGTTACCGGCCGTCAAATCACGACCCTCAAAGATATTAGTGGAGGGGGAGCCACAAGGGTAGATTTAAATAAAAATAAATAAATATATCATCACGCCTTTTACCCATTACTGGGTATGGCACTCTGCTGTAAGCAGATGTCGGTAAGTGATATATTACTTCGCGTGAAGTGCGATTACCAGTCGTCAAATCACGGCCCCCAAAGATATTAGTAAAGGGGGAGCCACAAGGGTAGATTTAAATTGGTGAAAATTGTTTGTCGACTGTGGGGATCGGGGATCGAACCAGGGTTTTCAAGATACACAGGCCGACTCGATACCACTGAGCCACCTACCCTACAAAATTTATTAGTAAGATAAAGTAATTGTAATTTATTTACTGTTATACGAAAGTAAATATCAACAAATATAGTAAACTCAGTAAAATTAACTTATTTTTCAAAAAATACTAATTCGTCTTAACTCTATGGTCCCTGTACTTTAATTTGAGATTATTTAGTAAATAAATAAATGGTTTAATCTATTTGTTTTAGTAAGTTAATTTTTAATACTTTTCAAAAAACAACAACGCATTTGATTTATTATCACTGTAATCGTTTGAAAAAGTCGTAATTGTCAAGCCGTTTGAGATAGACTATAAACATTTTCACATACAAAATTAAAATAAATAACTTTCTAGCTCGCCCGTAAAATTTAATTTACTACGCTGGTTACGTAAATAACTATCTTTAATATGTTTTACAATTGGTTCAACATGTACCGATTTTGGTAATAGATAGATAAATAACAAATATTTCGCGAATAAAGAAACTGTAATTTTTTTAAAAATGTCATAATTGTCAAAACATTTGAGATAGACTAGAATCATTTTAAGATACAAAATTCAAATAAGTAACTTATCAGCTCGCCCGTAAATAGTTATTTACATAGAGTCAGGAAACCGTTCAATTACAGGATCAGTAGATAGTTTGAAACAGCTTACGAATCTTGTACGACGCTTTACTGACATGTTACGTATAACATTTTACCTGAAACTTATAAACAAATAATACATATTTTAAATTAATTTCAATTTGACTTACATATTCAGTCAGTATTTGATGTTGCTAAGTAACTAGACACTCACGTTTGTTTCATTACCTGCCTAGACAGGCAATATGTTATTTTCCTGACTAGGCATGAAAAGCAAAGCTTTCCTGAGTCTTAAAGCTCAGACAAATATTTATTTTCCTGTCAGTTTCAGGTAAAATTAATTTACTACGCAAATAACGAAACTGCAATCGTTTAAAAAATATTGTAATTGTCAAGACATAGACTATAAACATTTTCACATAAAGAAATAAAATAAGCACGGAAGCATTTCTATCTGTGGTATAACATGGATTACTGTTTCATGTTTCATAGAACTAGTATGACAGCGTCAAACAGATATTGCAAACGTTTTAGCTTTAGCTTTAGAATATTAACACTCAACTAAACATCTACTTGGTAACGTGACAGCCAAGGCTGTATCAAGTTCGTCTGTACTTAACTGTACTTAAAATCACATTTTTGTCTTCTAGTTGTAAGGCGTTAAACAAAAATTTCTCCTAAAAAATGTTCCAAAGTATTAAATTATGTATTTAAATAAGTCTAAATGTGGTGTTGAGTTTACGCAACAACTAAAAAAATAAATAAATATATTATCACGCCTTCTACGCATTCTGGGTGTGGCACTCTGCCGTAACAGATTTCGGTAAATGATATATTTATTCGCGTGAAGTTCGATTACCAGCCGTCAAATCACGGCTCCCAAAGATGTCAGTGGAGGAGGAATTTTAATGTGGTATGTAATTCAATACATTTACCACTACAAGTAGTGATGTAATAATACTTTTATCACACTAGTAACATAAATAACTATTAAAATTACAAATTTAATTTAATTTGGTGAAAAGTATAAAAATTAAAATAAGCAGTTAATTAAAACTTTTAAAAATTATTATTATCATTATTAAAACGTAAAATATTTGGTGGTAACCGTATAAATATATCACTTATTGAGATCTGCTACGAAGGAATACTACCCTAATAAAGGGTAAAAGACGTGATGATATATTTATTTTATATTTTATTTGGGGTAGGTGGCTCAGTGGTATCGAGTCGGTCTGTGGATCTTGAGAACCCTGGTTCGATCCTCACAGGCGACAAATAATTTTCACCAATTTAAAACTACCGCTGTGCCCTCCTCCTCACTAACATCTTTGGGGCCCGTGATTTAATGACTGGTAACCGCACTTCACGCGAAAAAATATATCACTTACCGAGATCTGCTTACGGCAGTGTGCCACATCTAGTAATGGGTAAAAGGCGTGATGATATATTTATTTATTTTATTTTAAAATTACAAATTTAATTTAATTTGGTGAAAAGTATAAAAAATAAAATAAGCAATTAATTAAAACTTTAAAGAATTATTATTATAATTATTGAAACGTCAAATATTTGGTTGTAACCGTATAAATATATCACTTATCATGGGGTAGGTGGCTCAGTGGTATCGAGTCGGCCTGTGGTTCTTGAGAACCTTGGTTCGATTCCCACAGCCGACAAACAATTTTCACCAATTTAAAAAAATCTATCCCTGTGGCTCCTTCTCCACTAATATCTTTGGAGGCCGTGATTTGACGGCTGGTAACCACACTTCACGCGAAAAAATATATTACTTACCGAGATCTGCTTAGGCAGAGTGCCACACCCAGTGATGGGTAAAAGGCGTGATGATATATTTATTTATATTTATTACTTCCTTGTACGAAGTAAAGGAAGTATTGTAATCGCGAAAATTTTCGGTTCTCAGATTTCAACGGAAATAGGTATTTTGGTCCTCCCTGAATCCATTTTGACTAATTTCGTCATGCCGTCTGTACGTACGTATGTACGTACGTATGTATGTATCTCGCATAACTAAAAAAACGGTAAGCCGTAGAAAATTGAAACTTTATATTTAGGACTGTTATAACATCTAGTTGTGCACCTCCCTTTTTGGTCATTATACAACTACCGGAAGTGGTACTTTACTTGAAGCCTATAATAGATTTTCATGAAAATCTATATTCAAATATAATTTAAAACTTTCCAAATTTGGTATATAAGACTACTATATCAATGGAAATAACATAATAGATTTTGGTTAAAATAGACTAACCGGAAGTGGCACATTACATGAAGCTGCTAACAGTTTTCCTTGAAAAAATGGTATTATTTTAATTTTAGAAATGAATGCTGCAAATAAAAGTTTTAGAGAATTAAATTCTGCGTCTAGCACATTAAGAATTTTTAAATTAGCTTTTTGCATAAACGAGATATCTAAATTTAAATATTATATATTTTTTTATTTAAAAAAAAAATTAAGTTTGCTATGGATTAGAACAAAAAATACAAGATTTAATGTCAAATATGAGCAATTAAAAAAATATCTACAGTTTAATACGCGTACAAGGAAGTCATGTGGTGTCCACATCAGATTTTTTATTTACTTATTGACGTGATGATATATTTATTTTATATTTTATTTGAATCTTTTTATCCATGAAAACAACTAATATATTTCACAGAAAACCTACTACTAATAGAGATGAAAAAAACAATTACAATTTCGCGAAAATCATCCATTTCCATTAGTCATAACCTGACGAAATTTCATACAAATTTCGCTTCACGTTTCGTGCAGGTGAACTATATAATAATGTGTAAAAATGTCGTCACGTTTGGCTTGCGTAGCGTGGCAGAGCAACGCATTCAGCATGATCAGTATGCAGGCGCCCTGAACAGAACACAGCCAAGTTAACAAGACTTGTGACTAAACAATGAGAACATTGGGAACAATTGTATGCATAATGAGTAGTGTTTACTGGTCATGTGCCGCACTGTTAGTCGTCTGGACAGAGTTCATTTTCATATCATTGTTTCGGAGCTTGGTACGTGATAGCACTCGGCCTTTGAAACTTTAAATGTAATTTAGTATTTACATACGATTGATGAGTCATGTAATAAACAATTTGTTCTTAGAATGCTAAGTACTGTGTCAGACGTTTCATTGCTTTTACTAATATTTTCAAATTGAAATTGATTTGACACATATTTGAAGAAGAAAATCACTAATTTATTCAAGACAAAAATGTAAACAAATGACTATATTTAATTTTGTTTTCTACGCTTTACTAAAGGAAATTTTATTTTATTTATTTTACGCTGTACAACAGGAACTTATAGAAATAATAAATAAATATATCATCACGCCTTTTACACATCATTTGGTGTAGCAGATCTTGGTAAGTGATATATTTCTTCGTATGAAGTGCGGTTACCAGTCGTCAAATCACGACCTCCAATGATGTTAGTGCAAAGGTAGCAACAGGGGTAGATTTAAATTGGTGAAAATTGTTTGTCGGCTGTGGGGATCGAACCAGGGTTTTCAAGATCCACATTCCAAACTTAATCCCAATTATGATAGCTCAGTGGTATCGAGTCGGCCTGTGGATTTGAGAATCCGGGTTCGATTTCCACAACCAACAAACAATTTTCACCACGTTAAAACTACCCCTGTGGCTCTCCCTCCACGAACATCTTTAGGGGAGGGGGCACTTCAAGCGATGAAATATATCACTTACCGAGATCTGCTACGGCAGAGTGCCATACTCAGTAATGTGTAAAAGGCGTGATGATATATTTATTTATATTTAATCAAAGAAAATAATCTGGACCGCTCGGACGCAACAATTGCATTTAGTAATTTTAACCGCTTGCTCGTGACGCAAGTGTGTTACTATTGAACCACAACCGCTTGTTGCTTCATACATACACTTTGATGTGATGCGCAGATGTCAGATTCATAAGGATAATAAATTTGAAGTTAATTTAATTTTGAGTTATAATTTATTTAAATAATTATTTGTGTATCAAGAAAAGAATACTAGACATTTCTTACAGAAGACGAGGGATATAAAACAGCGGTTCTTAACATTTTTATCATTGCGGACACCAAAATTTTTCAAATATTTTCGTGGCCCCCTAATTTCTACTAAAATTACGAATATTATATTGCATCTTAAATGAGGATTGATATAATAAAAATAATAGTGGAGTAGGTGGCTCAGTGGTACCAAGCTTGCGGATCTGAGGCCTCGGGTTCGATTCCCACAGCCGATAAACAATTTTCCCCACGTTAAAACTACCCCTGTGACTTCCCCTCCACTAACATCTTTGAGAGCCGTGATTTGACGACTGGTAACCGCACTTCACGCGAAGAAATATATCACTTACCGAGATCTGCTACGGCAGTGCCATACCCAGTAATGGATTAAATGCATGCTGATATATTTATTTAGTATTTTATTTTAACACCTAAACTTCAATTTTGATTTGGCTCTAAAAAATATATCATTTACCGCAATCTGCTACGGTCAAATGCCACATCCAGTAATGGGTAAAAGGCATGATGATATATTTATTTTATTTTTTAATAAAAACCACAAATATATAAATTAGACGATGTTTAAAAGTATTTACGTTTTTAAAATATCTTTATTTTTAAGGGAGAAATTTAAAAAAAGTTTATTTTTTACTCTGATACGATTCTTGCAATATTTGAAATTTCTAGCTATATATAAAAATAAATAAATAAATATATCATCACGCCTTTTACCCATCACTGGGTGTGGCACTCTGCTAATATATAATTATTATTATATAACCATAAAAGTTACTAAAGAAAAACTACAAATAATATTTCACCAACAAGTACAATTATCTACTACTAAATCGGATTCGAATGAAAAATTAAATAAGACATAAAATAAAATAAATTACAGTTAAAAATTGAGATAACTTTTGAGTTTTTGAAATTCTTTTACGGAATAATACTTTCAAGAAACAACATTTTCATAAATAAATTCGATGTTTACATAAAATTTATTATTCTTTCATTATATTCATTTATTTATTTATGCAAGTTTTGTTTTGCATGTTAATTTTTATTTCAATATTTACAGATTCAAATATTTCCAGCATTCGATTATATTTAATTTGAATTGGTAAATAAATTATTTTCTAAGTACGCATTACGGAAAATATTAAAAGGAAAATTATTATCATCAAATGAATACATGCAAATATGTTTACATAATTTCTCGGAATAATATAAATAAATATTTTAATATGAATGTATGAATAGCTGTTCAATATATTTTCCATAACAATTAAATATTTGTTTAAAAAAAAAGATAAACTATCAAAAATCTTTTGTTACTAACCAAAAACAATGAAAAATGTTATCTCATCTCAATTGTCATATCATTGATAAAGGCAGGAAATCCATTTACGTCATGTCAGTTCCGAAATTCATAGAAACAGCTGCTCCCATCTGATATGAAAATAACCTACCCCAAGATAAAGAAAATATCCTTTTAAATCTATGATTAGCCTCGTAGCAACCTTGTGTTTCTTATTACCAGGGCCACAGAAAAATACAAACAATCGACGGCGGCAGATAAATAAAAACAGTTTGTCCTAGATTCGGCTCACGACATTTTGGATTTCTCTTTAAGTAGAATTCAAGGCGCAAAACATCTGAATTACGCAGTTTTACTCGGCCTACTTCAACTGTTAAATCAATAATTGAAACAACTACGCGCGAAATTTAAAATACGTTTAAAAATATTCCAGAGTGATTTAAAAATATTTTAATTACATAATTACTAAATATATTTAATGATAACATGATGTCATAGTTATTGGAATTATTTTTAAGAATCCAGAAGCATCTGTGTTATATGATAACTAATACGCGTTAATAAAAATATTATAATTTGTTTATTATTAAAACAAAATTCCACCAATGGCGTTGTTGATGATTCATGCTACATACCATGGGCATATGTTGAGAGAAAACCTCCATGGGTGTGTGTGTGTGTATTTGTATGGAGGCTGGGACCCACAAGGCTGCAGAATGCCGGCTGGACCTGCAGGACCGGACCGGAAATATTTGGAAACTAAAAAAAATATATATTTAACACAAAATTTATTAAAATTTATTTATAAGTACATTAAAGTATAAAATAGTATATTAATGAACGAGTTTTATAAAACATGTTTTTTTCGCACGAGTCCAAGTTTAGAAAACGAGCCGCACGCGAGTAATAAATAAATAAATAGAGTAATTTGTATATGAAATGTTGTGATTAATAACTGTTATTAACATTTATGCAATTGTTTAGATTTTGAGGTTATATTGAAATTTTGAAGTTCTCAGTATGTCATCCGCTACTACCAACCGTTTAAAACAAAATATTGCGTATCGTAATACGCAACTAAGTTTCGTAATGACGCAAAATAGAAAAAAAAAAATAATTTGAAGCAGTTTTAAATTGTCGAAATTTCTAGATGATTCTAGAAATCTTTTAAAATTAGTGCCGCCGCCAATTTTTTATTTATTTAATTAATTTTAATGATAGTTACATCACAATAAAAAACAAAAAATATATAATTTTAAGTCTTTTTTAATTTGTAGAAAATTTTGATAGAAAGTTCTAGAAAACATATTTAAACAAGATAAACAATAATATAACACTGCATAATTTAATTTAGAAGATTCTCGAAATTAATTTAAAATAGTGTTACCACCATTTTTCTTTTTTTACAATACAATTTGGTGGCACTCGCCATAACTGTACAACAAAACAATTGCTTTTAAGTTGATAAAATAAAATAAATAAATATAAATATATCATCACGCCATTTACCCATTACTGGGTGTGGCACTCTGCCTAAGCAGATCTCGGTAAGTGATATATTTTTTCGCGTGAAGTGCGGTTACCAGCCGTCAAATCACGGCCCTCAAAGATATTAGTGGAGAGGGAGCCACAGGGGTAGATTTTTAAATTGGTGAAAATTGTTTGTTGGATGTAGGGATCGAACCAGGGTTCTCAAGATCCACAGGCCGACTCGATACCACTGAGCCACCTATCAAAGTTGATCATATTTAAAATGGTGTAAGCAAGTAACCCATTTTATTAATCCGCATATATTTAATTTACTTATCTTTCTTCTTTATTGTTGAGTAACAATAACAATATTAAGGATATAGTTAATGTGTGTATTTAGTTCAACGATAAGATTAACAGAAAAGCAGTTTGAATTTATTTATTTTGCGATAAACAAATGAATAACTTTCCGTTCATTATTGCAGAATAGTCGTCTTGTTATCGTAATCACAACAATGCATAAATATAAGTTTATGAGCTCATGTTTTCTTTAATTAATCACATTAATTAAGCACATTCAGTTAAAATTATTTCCAAGTTAACAAAAATACTACATCGTCAAATGGCCTGACAGTTACATCTGGTGATAAAATTTGGTACTAAATAGTAGTATTTTACTGCTGTTAAATATACACAATTTGTTGGGTTTTGAGTCGGTAAAATTTGCATTTTATTTATTTCTGATAATTGGAAGAAATCTAAATATTATTTATTTATTTATTTATTTATTTATGTTACTCTGTACAACAGGAATTTAATCCCAATTACAGTACGGGGTCCGCACTCACCGAGCCGCAGTGTGGTAGTTCATATAATTTTTAGCTTGAGTTAGATTCGAACTCGGGATCTCCGGATTCGAATTCCATATTGCTATCCACACCACCGTACTGTATACGTACTCAAAATTAATGTAGCTCTTTTTGTACTTCGTTATTCAAGTATTTGTCAGAATAAATAATAAACGTAGTACAGGAAATATGTACAACAGTTTTATTTAAACACATATTTACAATTAATTATTTTTAATCTATCTCATTTTTTGTTGGATAAAAACTATTTACAAAGTCACAAGCACCCTTAACCATTCACGCACACATCCTCATCCCTCAATCAAGTCAACATGATCTCACATTTGGTGTCACTCAGATCACAATTTATTGGTTTACAAACACAAACATAACCTCAAACATATCACTCTCACAATACTTTCCTAAACCAATAACTATAAATTAGCTAAGACTAAACAAAACACATACACAATTTTAAGAATAATAGTCTACATTATAAATATTTACATAAATATTGCCTCAATAGTTATATTAAAATGTTAGTCGTCTAAGAAGATCGAATTACCAATCGTCCGCCATGTTTTGTTGTTAAAACATTGGCTCCGCCCATATGTCAATCATGAAGTATAATGCAACAATATACGAAATGTATTGTTGTTTTTGAGGAGTAGGTATTGAAAATATCAATAATTAAAACAAAATGAAATAGAACGACGTATAACTTGTCAAACCAGATTGACATATAGCAAAAAGAAACAAAAAAAATGTTTTTAATAATGTCTGAGTGTTTAGTCAAACTGTAAGACTTTTTATGGTAAAGTATGGTTACCAACCGTCAAATTACGGTACTCACAAAAATTATAGAAAGCGAATAAAAAGTTTATGCTACTTCTAAATTTTGGATAATTCAAAAATATTTATTCAAATTATATTATGCAAATCAAATGAGAGTTTATTTAAACGTTTTTAAGAATTTGGTTTAACTTAATTTAATTAAACGTAAATTCAGAATTAGCTGTACTCTTTGAGAATCGAGCTGATAATGTACTAAAATTAAATTTGAAAGAACGATGAGAGTAGCCATGAAAGACAATTGTCAGTTATAGTAAAATATGCGACAATAATCAAAAATATGCGTTGTACAATTAAGCGCATTAAAATACCGTCGCAACTTCTATTTATATTCTAGAACTCAGATTATCCAGAAGGGTAAATAAACTCGCATCAAAAGAAAAAACAACGCCATTCTACATGCGTAGTGTCACGCACACATCCAAAATCCCGCTGAATCCGAGCCTGAAGCGCGGCTTACTGGCAAAGGCGGCTGGTTGCACAGCAACGACAGTTGAAGTTCCAACTCGAGGCGAGTTGTATCGTAGCTTCGTAGCGCGCAAACCAAGTTCGTATTATCGTATTGTTGAACGTTAACGTCTTGTGATCTGTGTGTGTTCTTGTTCGGTGCGTGGGAAAGTTCTGACCGACCACGGTATTTCCAAACGAATGTAAGTGGTGCTTAGTTTGTATCAAGGCGCCGGTAGATTGGTTTGACATTGCGAGGAATTTTTTGAGGTTAAAGTTGACAGCAGTGTTAAGACAACAATGAAGCATAATATTCATTCGATAATATTTTAGGTAATAATATTATCTAAATTTAGTGTATTTTGGCAAAGTGTTAGAACATATTTTATTTGGCAGTGATCCATTGTTTTCTAAATATAAACAACAATGGCGGATAGTTTGTATTGTTGATTACAACAATAAAAAAGTGCAAAATCTGATTTTTTGTAAATAAGTTAGTTTAATTTGTGTTTATTTTTTTTCTTTCCTGGGAAATTACGTATACTGATTGGTGATTTACGTGGGTAGAAAAATATTGTATGCGATATTTGGGTGTAGGACGCTCTAATCAAGAGCTGCCTACATCAATCATTATTTATAGTTAAAAACTGCGCATTGAAGTATTGTTTTCTTAAAAACAAAAGTGCATAAATGCATATTTTTGTTTCAGTTTAGATTACAACAATGTATGCACTTCCTGCGCATGTGCATTGTTGTAGAAATTTAAATGGAGATAAAAATGTTATGGTAGAAAGTATTAATGATTAGAAAATTTAATTAACATTTAATTAACATAAGACGTGTGTCATCTGGCCTTGTGGATACCTGCGCAGACAAATGCAATTGCAAAAAGCACTTATCATCATTGTCATTGCTGTTTATTGCAATTCTAATTGGAATAGTGACTGTATCCTTTAGCAATGTTCATTCATAAATGGTATTGTACCTAGAATAGTTTGGAAAATCCGATTTCCCGACTTTTCCGAAAATTCGGCAATGTTTTTGAAATTTGTATACTTGCGATTAAAACTTACTCATTTCCTGTGATATTTAATACATTTATCTGTTAAACAGTGATTCATTATAAATTTAAAATGTTAATTATTCATCTGCATTTTATATTATCAAGGGGAAAACAAGGCTGAAATTCAAGACCACAAAAGGATATTAACTTATACAATTACATTGTTATCCTCTTGCCGCCGCTATTGTTGGTGCGTTCGTTTATACTTTAACAAGGAGACACATACTTTCACAAAATATGAATTTTATACATAATAAAGATTGCTAGAGATAATATAATTTATTTCGTAATTTATTGAATGAATTTTTGCAGAATGTGTGATTAAAAACTTGAAAAAAGATAACATTTAAATCCCTGGGTGTGTAAAGTGAACGTAAAACGAACACAGCACGATTTCTATTTCATGCCATCAAGTAGGCCGCTGTTTAGTACACAAGTAAACCGTTGGCGCTGTTGCTGTGGTGATCATTACTGTAGATGTGGAACGTTTTGTCTAATTTGTGACCAGTGTATATAGTTATAAACAATATTATGTATTATATAACAAGAATTTTCAAAATTTCCGTGTAAAGTACAACATCATAGAAATAGTTTAAGGTCAGTAAAATCAATAAGTTGTTGGTTGTCTTCAACATCAGCTGCACGTTTTCGCCGTCCATATGTGACCGCGATTATCTGTTTATAATTTGCTGCTAGGTTTTACCTCAAACCGCGTACGGTTATGGTTTTCCTTTTGATATCGTGATAATTTTGTGGTCGTGGGGACTGTATTATCAGCGCTAGAGCTTATCTAGCGTCTTGTGCTGTGCCAACCATGTTTCTTTTTTTTGTGCTGTTTGCTCGGTCATTCATATGATGCTTTGGAATGCGCTGTAGGGACGTACGGGGAAAAGAGGGCTGCGTCCGGCTCTGGGGAGCGGTTGAGTGGAAGAATGGAATGTTGTGAATGGCCGAATGCGGTATTAACACAGCCAGGCCAAGGCATCAGAACTCGAGAGCGTACCTACCATGGTTGCTCATTATATCGAGAAATACAATGTACAATGAACGTTTTATTCATTTGCGCTTATTAACATAATAATAGACCATTCGAAATATTCGAAAAAATATAATTTGAAAAAGTAAATAAGAAAGTAATTTTATATTTTCTTCCATATAGAATAATTGTTAATTAAAATATTTTTCTTTTTTTTTACAGAATACAACATTAGTACCTCAAGTCATCCCACCAATTCAAATAAAAATATGAGCTGCGCATCACTTCTATCTCCTAACTACCAATCCAACAAAGAAACTACCGAAACGGATAACGGAGGAGATAGAAAAACTGTTCCGACGTCGATCAGGCACCAATCATGCGAAATCCGAAAAAATATGAAAAGTGAGAAGGACAGACTTCTGACTTACGTAAACTGGCCTAACCCGTGCATGGACCCCAAAGACCTCGCCAAGGCAGGATTTTACTCTACACGTTATGAAGACGCCGTCCGTTGCGCCTTCTGTAACGTAGAAATCTGCCGTTGGGAGGAGGGCGACAACGCAATGACGGACCACCAACGATGGTCTAATAATTGTCCATTTGTCCGCGGAGTTGAAGTCGGTAACATTCCCCTCGACCCCAACGAGAAGATTGAGCTTCCTCGAGCGACTCAAGACACTTGCGGTAGATTTGGGATTGAAATCCGCCCGAATTCGGTGCCTGAACGGTCGGAACAAAATATAGACTTAAACAAATTAGGAATCACACCAAATAGGAGCCCAGCGTATCCAAATTACAGCACGAAGGAAGCGCGATTGCGTACTTTTAAAGAGTGGCCTTTGTCGATCAGACAGAAGCCCGAAGAGTTAGCGGATGCTGGGTTCTTCTACACAGGTAAAGGTGACCAGACGATGTGTTTTTCATGCGGCGGTGGCCTAAAGGATTGGCTGGAAGCCGACGACCCCTGGGAACAGCACGCGCGCTGGTTCACCAAGTGTTCCTACGTGCTGATGGTGAAAGGTCGCGAGTTTGTTGCGGAAGTCAGCAATCGCTTACCAGCTGTGCTGACTCCGACGCAAGGGGCAGAGCTCCGCGAGGCAGGTGCAAGCGCTGAAAGCCAGACGGCAAAAGCACAGAAGCCAGCGACAGCTGAAGCGAAGCCAGTCGCAGCTGTCACAACAGCTGCGACCGCGGCCGCGGACAAGAAAGTCGATGACGGCCGACTATGCAAGATCTGTTACACAGAGGAGCTGGGGGTTGTGTTTCTACCCTGTGGCCACATTGTTGCCTGTGTGAAGTGCGCTCCTTCGCTGTCCACGTGCGCGGTTTGCCGCCAGCCATTCACGGCCACCGTCAGAGCCTTCCTCTCGTGAACTACTTTACTGATTTTATGAAACAACTAGTCATGATGCCGGGAATGAAAAATGATAATTTTATTTTATCGCGATTAATTTTTCTTTTTTTTTAAATCTATACAAGGATGAGACGTTAGACATGACTCTTGCGATTTCAATTATTCCTAAACATTTATAACAAATTTAATAAAACAAAATTATTTTCTTATTTTTCGTTGTTTATTTATGATTTTGATCCTGTAACCCTGATAGAACGTCCGGTCCGTATTATCATTTTTCATGATTCGAGCTATTTACATATCGAACCGAAGCTGTCACTTCGGGAGTTCTGAGAGCAAGACAGTCCCAGGAGGGGACCTAACATCTTCTGTAAATTTATCTGTTGTACATTTGTAATTGGCAGTGATTGTTTAGCATTAATTATATGAAAATTCTGCACTTAGAATTGAGTCTATCAATACAAGAAATTCTATTTTTATATTTAAAGTGCTTTTAAGTAGATTTTAAAATTTTACAAGAATGTATGGTTTGCAATATTAACTGTAGAAATTAATAAATGATTTAAAATTCGTTTCGTCTCAATTTTAATCGATTTGACAATAATCTAATTTTGCAAACCCTACTTTTCATTACTTAATTAATTTGCTCTGTTAATAACAATAGTAATATCGACAGTTGAATAATTTTTACTGAGTAAAGAGTTACTGTCACTAAAACATGCCTCGCAACACCATAATGCAAGACCAACACATAACCGACTGAATTTGTTTTTAAGTTTGTATACGATAACACGACAGGAAAATGAGGGAAAGAAATTTGATAACGCCTCGTTATCATTTGCACTTACGCTTCTGTAGAATAACTAAACAGTAATCCTTGCTATTTGTCAACACTGTAAAAATCAACGATATTTCTACTAAAAATGTTCAAATATACTTGATTTCTATCGTGAATTCATGTTGTAAATAGGTTGATATTTAAAAGTATTTATTATATTATAAATTTCTATGTAATTCATAAACAACTATAGATAGGTTTAGAGACTTTAAGATCCTTGCTTTTATGTTTAGATATGTTTTATAAAAATTAGATAAACATAAATATATCATTTTTAAAGTACAATTATTTCCTGTACAAAATAAATGTATTTATTTAAATTTGTTATTATTTCTTACATTCCTTTCCTGAAATAGATTTAAATCCAACTAAAATATCTCCTTTAAAATTAAATTTAACAAATTCCGTTATTCAATATATTCAGGAATTCAATTCAAATTAATTATATTATTATTTTAAACTGTTTTATTTAACTCTCAAAGAATGTCTGCATAGAAAATATCAAGAATGTTGCAGTGAATGTTTATTAAAAATTACAGGTAAGTACGTAGGAGAAATAAAACAAAACTCCAGGAATGTTAGATATTCCATTCAAGGTCACAGGTGAAAAAAGTTCAGGTACAAAGAACTCCGGTATCGAAGACGAAGCCGACGAACACATCCGACACGATAAGCTATCGAAAACTAAAATACCTCAGCTATCAACCACAATGCATTCATTTTGTTTACAAGTATTTATTTAAAAATAACTTGGAACAAAAATAAAATATCCGGAATGAAGAAATATTAAATTAATATTTACCTACATGTTACATAACCTAATTATATAATTTTTATTATATAAATATGAATAATTTGCCTGAAAGCCGTGCCTTGCTGTCAAAAAATCTTTATCGAGAACCTGAAGATAACAGTTCTTGTGAAGAGTGGTCCGATGACTCTAGTTGTTCGTCATATTCAAACACAGAAAGGTAAATAAAAATGTAAGAAGTTGAAGAATTATTTTTGGTGTAGTTCTGTTGCAGAATGGGAGAATTTGGTTGATGATAACGCAGAATTATTATACATTGACTGTCATCCTCATGTTACTACACAAACTGTTAAAGAAGAAACGAATGTGAACAAGAATGAGAACAGTTTTCAGAGAACTTCCACCAGAAGAAGCACTAGAGGTAAAATTTGTTGGCAGCTTGAAAATACATTAACAAATATATTTGTACAAAATGTAAATAATTAGTAATAAAAATCAGATTTCCTAAAGATGACTAACGCCATTCGCAATAAAAAATAGTTATTTAAACTAATATTAATATTTGTATGTCAAATTTATCTTAACATATATGTTTTTAAATAAGTTATTGATTATAAAATATGTGGTTTACGTAGATTTCAAATCAAACTAATAAATATTTGTGTCTAGAAATTCCGATTTTACCAGCTTGTTTAGATATGCGTTTTTGGGCATAAGAATGAAGCGAATTCTTCCAAAAGTAAACTCTAAATATACATTAAAAAAAAGGTTGAACAAAATGTTCTCCAATAAATAATTATGATATATATTAGATAATTAAAGTTTTTTATCTAATTATGAATAAAAATAAATATATATAGCATTATTTAATTTAGGGCCAGTCGTTTAATCTCAGAATACAGTTCCCGATACGTATCGGTGAGATAAATAAAAACTATCTCATCGGAATTAAAGTAGTGGTAATACTAAATACTAATTTTGAATGCGATATTTTTTCATTTATTCTGGCGATAATTATCGGCAACTTTATTCGGAGATAATAAAAGAACTACTTAATAATGAACAATGATTTTAGCTGGAAAATTAGTGCGACTAATTCGTCGTCGTGAAAGCAAACGCTACAGCAAGAGGTCTTTCTGCAGCTACACCGACGCTTACGCTACATCCGAAACCCCCTCCAATAACAAAGTCACCTTCCGCGATTGCCAGGAAGGTGAAGTTCGCGAGGTAACTCTCCAAGTCGACCCTCAGAGTCGCCATAAACTGGGTCGAAGAGCAACCTTAATCGAATCTTTACTTGGTATTACCATCAGCACATTTGCAGATGGAAACAGAATCATGGTTGCTGGGTTTATACCTGATGGAGAAGCTATCAAACATCGAAATATCAAGATCGGGGATTGGTTGAAATGTGTAAATGACACTGAAGTTACTTTTCAGACTGTTAACGGATTTTTAGAAACGATTACAGAACCTCAAGAAGTTAGATTAAAATTGCAAAGAATTGCAGGGATTGAAGTTACGACTCATCCACCAAGAAATGAGCTGTTGAATCAATCCGAATTTGTTCGACAACTCACTAATCCGAACCAAAATGAAGAAGATATTCTTCGAGATCTACTTTGCGATTTTCCTGTTGGTGTTATTTATTTGACAACTGAAGGTTTGAGCGAAACTGGACCAGAATTTGATGGAGTTATGTATTGTTATCCGACTCCGATGAATCGAAATAGTTTATGTATTTCTCGCGGCACTTTCATAACTTTAAATCATTTATTACCTGATATTTTAAAAATGACTCCTTCAATTACAACTGTCTTGATGAATAATACTTTAACTCATATTGTATACAATTCTTATGAAAACGGTAAATTATTGTTAATATCTTTTCCTGATTTGCGCTGTTCATCTAAAGAAGCATTAAAAATCAATCAAGAAATCGTTAGAACTCTAGAATTTTGTTATCAGACTATTGATAGATGTTTCACGACAGAAAAATTTAAATTGCAAGTTGACCGGTTTTTTTCGCGTATTTTTGCGCGATTATTAACTAGTGGGACGTGGCCAACTGCACCTCAACACATTGAAATGAAAGATTTAAATTCGCAGAGAATTTTACAAGCGCCTGTTCAGTTTGAGAATATTTTACCAGCTTCACATTGGGTGCCGTTGCCCAAAGAAGCACAAATGCAGCTAGATGACGCCTTGAATGAATTAGAGGCATGCGATTATAGAGATTGGGTAAGAACTGAAGTTCTGTTACAGAAAAACCGACCGAATATGATCGTACATTAGTATTTTTTTTTAAGTAATAGATTTTCAAGAACTTTTAGACTGGTAGCACAAGGTTTTTTTTGCCTGTTTTAAGAGCAGTGTTTTTGGGTGTTTTAGCTATCTCTAACATGTTAAAACCGTGCGCTTAGAACACCCAAAAACAGTGCTTGTGCTACCAGCCATTTGATTTAAATGTAAATATAATAAAATTCAAATCTCAATTATTAAAAAATAAAATTTGTCAAAAGATTATTATTTACTAAGTTGTAGTTGCACCAACAAAACTTGGTGTAAATGATAAAAGCAAACATTCGATTTGCTTTTATTTATTTAAATTAGGTTTAAAATGTAAGTTTTGTTGGTACAACTGGCCAATAATTAAACTTAAAATTAGTAAAAATTTTGCCCGAATATTATTTCCTGTCGAATTATCTGTTAAAAAAATATTTTTGTTCCATAACAATAATTCAAAAAAATAATCATTCACTTTTTCCAGAATGAAGACCCTCTGGACTGCCAAAGACTCTTCACCATCATCGGAAGTAGTTTCTATCACGATGGTTACCTACTAGCGTCACATTTTTCTTGGGAGGACTTAGTAGACGTTCATTGTTTTTGTCGTGAACAAGGAATTTTACATTTGTCGAGTTTGGAACCGATTCGAACTTTAGTTTTGTGGAGAGAAGTGTTTCCTAGTTCTTGTAACAGAGGATTACCGGATGATACTAGCGCGTATAAATTACCGGAAGGAAGGTGGTTTCTGTTGGTCGTTGGAAACGCAAAGGTAATTATTATACGAAAATTTTACCGAATTATACATAAAATAAATAAATGTAACATCATGCCATTTTATCCATTATTGAAAAAGATGAAAATTAAGGTGAAACATGGATCTAAGTGATCCTGTAGTTGGCGCCTAAACTCTGATTTTTTTTAAACATTATATTATTGTTATTATAAATAAAACATATTGGCTGGTAGCACAAGCTCTGTTTTTGCTTGTTTTAAGAGCAGTGTATTTGGGTGTTTTAGCTATCTCTAACATGTTAAAACCGTGCTCTTAGAACACCCAAAAACAGAGCTTGTGCTAAGGGTGTTGTAAGTTAAAATTTGGTATTTTAGAGTTATTAATATAGAAGAAATAAAAGACTAAAAATGGTCCCCAAAAATAAGCAGAATAAGGATCCTAATGATTAAATTGTATATGTGGATTATTGTAGAGTACACACTTAAATACAATTTTTTACTTCCTTGTACGAAGTAAAGGAAGTATTGTAATCGCGAAAATTTTCGGTTCTCAGATTTCAGTGGAAATACGCATTTTAGCCATTCCTGAATCCATTTTGACTAATTTCCGTCGTGACGTCTGTACGTACGTATGTTTCTCGCATAACTCAAAAACGGTAAGCCATAGAAAATTGAAATTTTATATTTAGGACTGTTATAACATCTAGTTGTGCACCTCCCTTTTTGGTAATTATATAACTTCCGGAAGTGGTACTTTACTAGAAGCCTATAATATATTTTCATGAAAAACTATATTCAAATATAATTTAAAACTTTCCAAATTTGGTATATAACACTACTATATCAATGGAAATAACATAATAGATTTTGGTTATAATAGACTAACCGGAAGTGACACATTACATGAAGCTGTTAACAGTTTTCCTAGAAAAAAATGGTATCATTTTAATTTATTTTTTTAAAATTAAGTTTGCTATGGATTAGAACAAAAAATAAAAGATTTAATGTTAAATATGTGCAATTAAAAAATATCTATAGTTTAATTCGCGTACAAGGAAGTTATGTGGTGCCACATCAGATTTTTTTTTTATAAATAGGGGCATAAGTCAAATGAGCGATATATTAAAATATTGTAATAAATTTATGGAAAAAAAGGCAGAAATTAAATGGGTAGCAATCGTATTCATAAACGCATGCTATATTATTCTATTTTGTCGGTATTTCAGTTAATTATTTATCCTTCAGGACAACTTAGTCAAATGATTGACAGACAGCTTGATGTAATATGAAAATATGAATACGACTTGAAGCCATTTACTCGTAACTTATTCCGATTCATCGCTACAGTAAAGAAAATTTAAAAAAAAATATTTGCAAATAATAATGGTCAATTATTTTATTTTAATTTAATCTTTCAAAAATAGTTGAGAGGATGGAATAAGAACATTCAGTATTTATTTATAAATATAATGATATGTAATTCAGTAAATTATTATTCCGTTTGAACTGAACAATTAAAAAAAATGTGCATTTTGGCGTTAATTTTTTGTATATATTCTATTTTTATAATAACAATAATATAATAAGTATTTAGGTGTTAACAATACAAGACATATTTTCGTGTTTGAAAATTTTGATCAATTATGCAACTTATAATCCGAATCTGAACTAAATGTTATTGTACGTACGGTTGTAAATTGAATGCGACAAGGTGTGAGCTCGCAAACACGTGTTTATGAGGCCACAGACCCATATTTATCTAGTTAATAAATAAGATTATAAAATTCGATATAATTTTATTATTCATACAAACGTGTTTCAAAATTTTCTCTTGTAGTCATTAATGTAAATAACTATTATTATCGTCTCAAACTTTTATTAAACGTAACCAAATATTTATTTTAGATTATGTTATTTAGTTTACCTACGATAAGATAAATAAAATGAAAGAGCTTATTTATTAAAATAAATTATTATCACGCCTTTTTTTGCACTCGTAGATATGTCAAATCAAATTTCGCTATACCCTACATAATTTTAATTTTAAATTGAGTAAATATAATAATATATAATCGGAGAATTCTAAAGGACTCACCGAAAAACAGGAATCCAAAATTGCACATGCACTCACAAAAATCACTGTCTCACCGCTGACAAAACCTGCAACAAACTGGCGGTAGATCGTATTGTTTGCGCTGGTAAGGGTTATGTAAATTGGTTAAAACTAATACTAATTGCTACTGTGTTACGTCATTGCAACGAAGATATTAAATTCCCGGAAATACACGATTTGATATAAATATAATGTAAACTACCCGAGAAACTCAATTGTCAACATTATTTATCTAATTATATATTTTTCTTTAAATATTCGTTCAAAATGTATTTCTTTATATTTTAGTAATGGGTAAAAGCGTGATGATATATTTATTTATTTTATATACGACTAACTAATAATATTATCATTATATATGCGTTTTTTGCTATATAATGCTATATATTAATCCCGCCGGGAATAATGGTCATTATTCCCGCTCGTGAACCAATCAAAATGCTTAAAACATGGATCATTGTTTTATTGTGCCACCGGAACAGTGTTGCCATAGCGACTCATATTTAAATTAAACATGTTCGTTGCTAAGTTCACTGTTGTTAACGAATCGGAAACAAACAAAACGAAATCATCGTTGAGAAGTTGTCAAAAACGGTCTTGCAAATTGTGTTAAATTATTGTATTTAACTGTAATTGAAAAAATGGACAGTATTACAGAAGACAGTATATCTTCTACATCACCAGAAATAACGAAAATCGCTGATGCTACTGCATATGGTTTATTACCGCAAAAGTCTAAAAATCTCTATGACAAAGCATACCAAAGTTTTATGGACTGGCGTATTAAAATGAATACAAATTCGTATTCAGAAAATGTATTGTTGGCATATTTTACTGAATTAGGTGAAAAATACAAATCATCTTCATTGTGGTCTTTTTACTTCATTTACTAATTTCAATTAGATGTAAATTTATAAGGTAAATAGATGTAAAATTAATAGATAATTAATAATATAAAAATTTACCAATTTTTATTAAATTAGTCGTATATAAAGTATAGTATACAACTCGCTATAATGGCTATTATTACCTCGGATGATTGCAACCCTTGCTCGCTCCGCTCGCTCGGGTTGCAAACTTCATCCTCGGAAATAAGAGCATCCATTATAGCGTCGTTGTATAATATACTATTATTTTATATTTTAGAATCGAAATTTATAAATGATAAAGAAATATATTGCTTGAATGTGACTGCTTTGTAATTCTAAACCTCGATACATGATTTATATTTTTATTGCAAAGATTCCAGCTATAAATTCACAACACCCAGAGATGAAAATTAATAAAACACAGAAGTTATTTATAATTGAACCCTGGAACTTTAGAGCGATGTCTTCTCGCTAAACGCGGATTTATAATATAATTAGTCTCGCTTTTACTTTAAAAGTTGAAGTTGTCTGGTTCAAATCTCGTTGACGTTAATTTACAACCAAAATACAACTGCGCCCGATTGATTCGGATTCTAGTAAAAGCTGTAGGTCGCATGTACTGTAATTGTGGTGGAATAAACAAATATAATATTTGTCCGTCAGTACGGTGGTGTGTATAGCATTACGGAATTTGAATCTGGAGATCCCGAGTTCGAAGCGCGCTCAAGCTAAAAAATTATATGATCTATCACACTGCGGCTCGGTGAGTGCGGACCCTGTACTGTAATTGGGATTAAATTCCTGTTGTACAGCGTAACATAAATAAATAAATAAATAAATAAATAACATTACGTTAGGTCCCATCAAATAGGGCAGCACGAATTTTTGAAATTTTTACCGAATATTTATTTATTAGATTCATCTTAAAATTACAACACATACTTATCAAGATACACCACTTTCGCTGGCTTCACATTCATAATTTTATTCATACAAGCTCGTCTCATTCTTTCAATTATATTCATCGATTTATTCCTAGGCTATCCAAGCAATCTCTTATTCCTAATTTAGATAAGTGATATATTTCTTCGCGTGAAGTGCAGTTACTAGCTATCACATCACGGGCCCTAAAGATGTTAGTGGAGAGGGAGCCACAGAGGTAGTTTTTACGTGGTGAAAATTGTTTGTCGGCTCTGAGAATCGCACCCGGGTTCTCAAATCCACTGGCCGACTCAATACCACTGAGCCATCTACCTCATAAACCATCTCAACTAACATATATCCACTCTTCTAACAACATTTAAGCTCAAACATATTATATAACGTATTCCGAACAAGAATCCGTTTTGTACAGACTCCAGCAAATACGTTGATCAAATTCATCAACAATCAATCTTTGTCAAACATTCTCATTCTAAACATGAAAACAGTTTTCGGTTTGTTTTGTTCAATTTATTTATTTCGACGTACACTCGTGTACCTTCACCAGGAAAGAAATAATAAATAACAAAAAGTTTTGTTTTTAATAACAAAAATAAATAAATTGAACAGAATATGTTTTAATGATTATTATAAGAAAAATGGAGGGAAAAATTTAAATAAAATCCAATTTGAATTTGAATGACAAGCGTCCGTGGTTTAGTTGATTAAAGCGTATGACGAGAGTTCATAAGATTCCAGGTTCAAATCCTGGCAGTATTCCAATTTTTCTTTTTTATAATTTATGGGGTAGATGGCTTAGTGATATCAAGTCGGCCTGTGAATTTTAGAACTAGGGTTCGATTACCACAGGCGACAAACAATTTTCACCATGTTAAAATTACCCTTGTGGCTCTCCCGTCACTAATATCTGTGGACGTCATGATTTGACGGCTGGTAACTGCATTTCACGCGCGCTAAATGAATCATTTATCGAGATTTGCTATGGTGGAGTGACATATCCAATAATGGGTAAAAGGCGTGATGATATATTTATTTATTTAAATCGTATGCTGCTCTTAATTCATCAGATTCATCTCATAATAAATAAATATATCATCACGCCTTTTACTCATTCCTGGGTGTGGCACTCTTCTGTAGCAGATCTCGGTAAGTGATATATTTTTACGAGTGGAGTGCGGTTACCAGCCGTCAAATCACGGCTCCCAAAGTTGTTAGTGGAGGGGGAGCCACAGGGGTAGATTTAAATTGGTGAAAATTGTTTGTCGGCTGTGGGGATCTAACCAGGGTTCTCAAGATCCACAGACCGACTCGATACCACTGAGCCACCTACTCCATAATTAATCTTCGTCAAATATTCCTATTGTATTGAAGATTCTAAATATGTAAATAATAATAATAATTTTAGGATCTCCTAATGGTACTGATGGAAGCAGGTGGCTGCACTGTGCCCCCTGAGTCCCACCAGCCTCCCGACGTATTCTACGTCGAAGAAGCTCAAGACACGCTCCGCCACATCCAGAACATGGGCATCACCTCCTTGGCCTCCAGATGGCTCACCAGTAACCTCCGTCCACAGATCTCCCTTCCAGATATAGACAATCTCAAATCCACCAAGAGGATAGACTTCTTTGGCAACTTTATGAAGTCCAGTTCTCAACTTCCAGCCAAGCCACCATCACCAGCAAACAGGAAACCAGAGGTGACGTCAATACTCAAGCACAGGGGGACAATACAGAAGAGTGGGGTGAATTTGAGTGGAAGCGGGAGTATATTTTCGAATGAGGATGTTTCGGAGGATTCAGCTAGCCAAGGAGCGAGTGAGTTGAGTGATGAGCCTGTTATGGGGAGGAGAGCCGCTAGAGAGAGGGTTAGTTTGGATTCGGATGATTCTGATTCCGATTGGGAGGCTTATAGAGTAAGACATTATTATTATTTGCATTATTTCTAAATCTACATTTATAAAAAGATATCATTTTAATTATATTGTATTAACAACTAAATAGTTTCTTCAGAATTCAGTCAATTAATTTTTTATTTTGTTTTACCTAACTCTTTAGTCTTCTTCAGGGCGCTACATAAATAAATATAAACCATATGCAAATTATAAATATAAAAAAAAACCTTACAAGTAAATATATAATATAGTATAATAATATTTTAAAAAGGTTTTTGTTTTGTTTGATAATTATTTATTAAACAATTTTCAAACAAAACAAGAGCCGTTTCACATGAGCGTTATTATTTGAAGATTATTTATCATAAGATAAGCTTAATTGCCTGGAATGCAATGACAGGTTTCACACGACGACCGTTGAAATATTAATTAATATTTATAACTATGATATTATTTAGATTTATTAATGATGTAGTGTGCTGAAGAAGGATAAAGAGTTAACCAAAATGTTGACAAAATAAATAGTATGTTATGCATCAAGGGAGGGAAACAAGGGATTATTCCTGCGTGTGAAGTTGGCAAATCGAGACGTAAGCGAGGGCCGAAGGCTCGAGCTGAAGTCGAGTGCACAAAAATTACTGTCTTATCGGGACAAATGTCAAATATGGGTTAGTTACCTAGGAAACGCCGCAAACAGCTAATATTCGTAGTCTCTAGGGAGAGAAACATAATGTTACTCTCCCCAGGGGAGAAAAGCAGTGTTTCTCTCTCTAAAATTAGGGAATAAGAACGTGTCTCTTGTGCATGTGTTACAAAAAAGAATTATATTGACTGAATGCCGAAAAATCTGTTTTCTTGTTAAATATATGAAGTAAGCTGCAGTTTTATTTATTTATTTTGCTATTTTGAGCAACAGAAACTGAATCCTATAGTAGCTTAGAGTGGGATTCGAATCATTTACAAAAACAGGCCGTGTGTATTTTAATGGAAACCTATATCTACTGTCAGTAAAATATTATTACTAATTACACTACACAATACGAAATTATTCCCAATTACAGTACAGATTACTTACAGCTTTATTTAATATAAGTTAAATAAAATTATATTTCTTGAAATAAAAGTCGTGGTGATATATTTATTTTTTATGTTTACTTATTTCTAGCCTCATAGTCAAGTTAGTGGCAACCTAGACGATTTCAAACACCTATCCGATATTAGCCCATCGAGATTAACAGCTGGAGAAGAAAATGTCCTCTACAACTATATTTATTTTGATCAAACTGAAGGAATATTATTATGTCCACCAATTACCAAATCACAGAATCATTTAATGGAACAAATATTAACAAACTTCAGGCGTGCTTGTCAAGTAATACATGGATTACTACAAAATACAGTACGATTTAAGGTACATTTTAAAACAATTCAATTATTTTCCAATTGCATTGATTAGCAAATAGTAGGTATTCATATTTATTTATTTTTTAGAATATGTTAGCGCAAGATATGGCAAAAAATGTTGTGAATAAAAGTCTGATTGCGATAAAAGAACACGGGATTCTTTTTGAATGTAACATCGAAGAAAATGGCAAGAAAAACAATAATACGATAAATTATTGGGTTATCGGGTAAATATATTTTGTTTACAGAGTTTAAGATGAAATGTTTAATATATAATTTTATTTTAGAAGATTATTTTATACTCCACATCCAAGAGAATTATACGTTTGTTATCAAGACACCGTTCCGCAAAATTTGGTTGAAATTGCTTTTCGTCTTGGAGTTCATATGAATGGATAAAACGTAATTTTAAGCATAACAATTTTATATTTTTATATAAAATACAAATATAAACAATACTGTTATAACTACATATATTATATTATTTAGGATCTGAAAATAGTAATGTATTTTTAATATACTTTTCAAATAAATTATTTATATTTTATAACATTCTTTAAAAGTTGCGAAATATATTAATCAATAATTATTATATAGCGTGGCCTAAGTTGGGTATTTCATTATTCTCAATATATATTATTAAAAATGCTAAATAGATCTGTTACCGTTAGTAAATATAGTTCTCTCGTATATCACAAAATGCTTTTTCGTTTGCGATAGTTGTTGAATGGTTTTTAACAGATATCGAAAATAATTTTTATAACTCCACCTGCCATTTTGCAGCCATAGTGACCGGCCCAGAACTGGGAATCACCACCTTCGTGGTAGAATTCGATAGAAGAAACGTCTTTGCCGTAATTATTACAAGATATTTCAATCTAAAAATAATTTTAAAATTATATTTTGTATTTAATGAATGAGCAATGCGGAAATTATTAAAGGGTAAATTTTTGTTTATAAATATTTACATACTTTTTCCCATTCTTTTCCGGCCCATTGCTCTATAGTTCGTAGTTCTTCTTTTTCGTATAGTATTTTATTATTTTTATCATACAATCTTAAGACTAATTTATAAAAACATCCACAATCAAATCTTCCAGCAAACCTAAATAAAAAATATTTGATAATTTTCATCAAAAACGTTACAAAAGTTATTCTATCTTACCATTCACTTATGTAAATAGTCGGCTGATATTCATCTAAAAGTTTTGTAAATAATTTATTATTTTTAAAATTTATTACTTGCCGTTTTCGACAAACATGGTAAGAAGTAGCAAAACAACTGGTTTTTCCATTAAATTCTGGTTGATTTTCCGGTAAAAGATCAGCACCACCAGGAATACTTTCCACTAACCAACCATCTCCCTTGTGTACTACATTTTTCCAATATTTATATTTTTCTTCTCCATTTCCATTTTTTAGTAAATTTTTATCAAATATTTTATTGTAAGAATAACAAAAATACACATACCATTCTATGTTATTTTTTACAATTTTATTGGTATGAGATAATTTCAACCTCCAGAAATGATGAGATTTAATCATTTCGTTCCATTTTTTACAGACTAATTTACATTTGAGTGTTGTTGTAGAATCTGAGTAACTTAGAATCATTAAAATTATTTCTTCAGGCAGTACTATATCATTAAATATTAAACCATTAGTTTCATCGTAACTTTTTACTGTTTCATCGTAACTTTTTGATTCGGATCTATTTAAAAAATTTGATTTCACCAACTCCATTTTTTCTAAAATTAAAGATGAAAATTGGTAAATATTATAAAACATGACGTAATAATATATACCTACTGTTTACTTATTGTTGAACTTCTATTGTATATGACAATACTAATATAACAATGTACGTAAATGTAACTTTGATCTTCTAAAATATTTTAATAATCTTCTTGTACCACTTTTATTTTGTAGTTATGTTGATTCACCACACAAATTTGACATTTGCATTTGACGTTTATCGTATTTCTTCAATCTACAAGCAGATACTCCAATTCTATATTTCGCAATCTTTTACCACTTTACGTAGACATTTTATAGATATTTTTAAATCTTCTAATATTACATTTGAGAAAAAACTGTAAATATATATTTAATTTTAATTTGTAATAAATTTATTTTGTCAATTTTCTTTCCAGCATGTGTTTGGAGTATCTGTCTGTAGATTGCATATCGATTACAAACGTCAAAATATGAATTTTTGTATGTTTTGCTTTTATTTATTGAGTAATGTTTTATTAAAATTATTTGTATGAATTTTAAAAGTTATAAATTAGCATTAATCTTGTAAATTTCTGTTCAAAGTTGCAAAATTTCATTGCGCATGTTACCAATTCAGATCCAACAGGATTTTTTTGTTAAATTCGTATTTTACCGCATGTGATTTATCGTAACCTAAGTTAAAATTTAGTTCTGATAAAATAAAGATTATTTCCTATACAATTTAGGTGTATTCTTCAAAATGACAATCAATATTAATGATTTATCTGTAGAATTATTGTTAGCAATTTTTCAATATTGTGATATTAAAGATTTATGTATGCTAAAAGAAAGTTGCAAAAGATTTAATATAATAATACATACGTATAAAATTGCAACTCAAGATCAACATACTATTGCTACGAATCAAATACAAATTTCTATGAAAAATAGGTAAAAATTAATACAAAAAATTATCAAAATATTAACTATATATTTTTAGATCGTTTACTGTATTGAATCCTTTCGAAAAATGGCGCATATCTTATAACTGGAAGATTGGGAGATACAAAATTAACAAACTGTTGAAACAGAAAAAAAAACTGATGCCTTGGCTATCATTAGAGAAGCATTATCTATGGGTTAGTCACGGAAACATTTTAAAAGGTTTTAAAAGAAAAATTCCGAAAGCTCTAAGTGATGCACCTGATTTTGTTTTAAACAACGAAACAACAGAAGATATAGTTCGATTTAGAATAAAAGAAAACTATGTTATAAGCGGTCTGAGGTAGAATTTCCATTAAAATCTTTTTAAACTTCTATTTCACAATGTTATTTTTAGAGAAGGAGGTATATGGATTTGGTCCTTAAACGAAAAGAAATTTATCTTGAACCAACTTAATAGTCATTCTACAGACGTAACAGACATAGATTTAACTAAAGACATTTTTGTTTCAAGTTCAAGCGAAGGGATTTATTCAATTTGGCCTTTTCGTTCAGAAAATAATTCAGTTTTATCACCCCTGTATACTACTTCAATTAATGACAAAATTTGGTCACTTGGTATATCACCTTCTAACAAATCTTTAGCTATAGGTACTGCAGGATTCAACGATGTTGCGCCTTTTCATGTTTTGGATTTAGAAAGGTAAATATAAAACATTTTGTTAGTAACCAACAATATTCAATAAGTATTTTACACTAACGCATTTTCTTTGCACCAATATGTAATGACATTAACCTTTTTTGAAATAACTTAACATAGTTTTAGCATTAACATATTTTAGAAACTTACCAAAAACATTAAAACGTCCAATCTCATGATTGATACACTTTTATATGACTACACATTTATTATTACTTATGCAACACTTATATTAATAATATTGCCACTTGTATTTTAAAACGAATATAAATATACAATAATTATTTGTTATTTTTATTTCATAAAGACAAAAACTAAACTAGTTTATTCCGCACTCCCGCAAACAACTGTCGAAACTGAAACAAAATCACAATAATAAACAAAACTTGTTTCAACTCATATGTCACTATGATCTCGATTTACTTTTGTTTCAATAAGCGCTAAATTTCGAAATTGAAAAATTCTTGAATCATTTTATAAAACAATTATTTCAAATTATTGACGTAGAAAATTATATTGTATGTACGTACATACACATATATGTTTTCTGAAATATATAGGAATATTTCATAGCAGCAAATATCAGTATATTATATGTACTAAACTAAAAATGATATAATTGATGATTTTATTTACATGAAATCTATATTTTTTATTTCACAGAGAAAAGAATAATTATAATTATTGTTTTATGTAACTATTGAAATTGAAACAAATTCGTAACTATAAATAAATGTCATAGCCCGCTGTAATTATGTTTTCATTTTATTAAGCCCTAAATTTGCATATTCAAAAACTATATAATTATTTTCGAGAAAAATATTTGAAATCAATTTTAAAGTCAATTATTAATTAAATTCTGCTACAATATTTATATTTTAGAAGAAAATTTGATGTAATTAAATTAATTTGAAATCTATCAATGTATGTTATGCATCAAGGGAGGGAAACAAGCGATTATTCCCGCGTGTGAAGTTGACAAACCGAGACGTAAGCGAGGGCCGAAGGCTCGAGCGGAAGTCGAGATTTGCCAACTTCACACAAGGGATAATCGCGCCCTCCCGTGAAACATATTATACTTTTCGTAACAAGTGCACAAAAATTACCGTTTTATCGGGACAAATGTCAAATATGGGTTGCGTAACTAGTTACCTAGGAATCTCTCTAGGGAGAGAAACATGGTACCTATGGAAACATAATGTTTCTCTCCCTAGGGGAGAAAAGCAGTGTTTCTCTCTCTAAAATTAGGGAACGTGTTTCTTGTGCATGTGTTACGAAAAAATATGTATTATTTTTTAGACATGTACCAATTCTCAATGTCAGTCATCAACGCTATGTCTACGGAGCTGGTGTTTTGGATATACACTGGGAAAACGAAAATACTATAATGACCTGCGGTTACGATACATTTCTCAAAAAGTGGGATTTGAGAGTAGGGAGGCCAGTTCAAAAATGGGAAGATCCACATGACTCAGCTGTCTATTGTTTAGCGTCTGATGATTTATATACTGTACTAACTGGGACCATTTCCTATGGGAGGGTTGTACTTTGGGATCAGAGAGTTCCCCGTAGGTATATTCAAGTAAGTAACACAACATGCTTCGCCCCATCAAATAGGATATTACGAACCCTTATTTATTCATTAGATTAGATCTTCTTATCCTATCACACTGTGCTTCATCCACATTCATAATTCTTTCATACAAATTCGTTTATTTCTTATCCTGAATGAAGGTTTGTTGCGTGATGATGAATTTTGGTTGTGAGGAAGGAAAGAGCTCGTATGGAGGAAGTGTTAATGTGGTTGAAACGAGTATCGTGTCAGGATGAGAATGTTTCATGGGTTCGTGCTGCCCCATTTAATGGGATATAGCGTGATGTTATATATGTATGTATGAATTTCACCAAACTCTCATGCAACTTACTTTCATAACTAGACAAATTATTTAAAATAAAATCGCGAAGCCATAGCTTCCGCTACTCGTTAAAAATGCAATGAAGCTACAGTTTCTAGCTATATTTTATTTATTTATGTTCCGCTGTACAACAAGAACTTAATCCCAATTACAGTACAGGATCCGCACTCACCGAGCCGCAGTGTAGTAGTTTATATAATTTTTAGCTTGAGTGAGATTCGAACTCTGGATCTCCGGATTTGAATTGTGTATCGCTATCCACACCACCGTACCGACGAACTTTGCTAAAATAGGCTAATTTTTCAGTTAATATTTTAGAGCCTGCAACAAATAATTATTTTGCGTGGCTTGAAAACTAATAAAAAAGTAACTTTATTTTGAAATTACAAAAGGAAAATTGATCGCTATAAACCATAGTAATTGTAGCTAAACTATAAAAGTAACTAGCTCTGCTTAGGTTTCACATGCCCAAACTATCTTAAATGATACACACCCATTCTTCAAACAACATTATTCTCTATTACACTCTTATCCTGCACCAAGCTATTCTTGACACAATCAAAACACACACTCCGGAAATATCTAATCTTCACAACAGTTATACATCATTCTTCTTTCTTATCCACACTAAATATAAAGTAGGTACAGATATGTACTTCGTGAGCAATCTATTCAATGTGAACGGCTTACTTCACTGTACTATCAGAGTCGGAACACTATATTATTCTCGAACGAGACGTTCGGGTTTTAAGTATCTTTTAGACGCTTCATTCTGTTTGTATTTAAATCAACAGATAAGTAAATATGATCCGTTCAATTGACTGAACCGAATTATAAAAATCGTTTTTGTCTTGTGCTGATGCATTAGTAAAGTTTAGTTATTTTCAAATTAAATATAAATATTTACGTCTGCGGTATCAATATCTCATTGTTCAGATTAAATGAAAATGGTAATTTAAATAATCAAGTAGTTAGAAATAGCTTGTACACTTAATTAAAAAAGATGTTTTAAAGAATTCAATCAGCAATCAATTTATGTGATAAATTTTGATTTATGTTAAATCATGTATTTAATTTGCAAAAAAAAAATCGCGTTGTAGTTTATATTCACAAATATTCTAGTTTTGTTAATAACTTACATCGTTGAAATATAAATAAATTAATGTTAATAACCAACTGACCAAACAGTACACCGCTATGGTGAATTGGAAATTTGTATTACGTACAAGATTTTTAACAGGACGGTTCAATTTGAACGGGGATCATTTTAGTGATCCGATTTTAATGAAACGAATCAATAAATTACACGGGTTTTCCCATCACTAAAAGTAGGTACTAATATATCATTATAAACATTCATTGTCCGTCAGTACGGTGGTATGGATAGCGATACGGAATTCGAATCGTACTCAAGCTAAAAATTATATAAACTATCACACTGCGGCTCGGTGAGTGCGGACCCTGTACTGTAATTGGAATTAAATTCCTGTTGTACAGCGTATATAGTATACATAAATAATTTTTAAAAAATAGAGCATTTCCGGATACCTATACACACGTGCATGTTTCAAGATAAGTCATACCAGTTTGTTAGAGATCTTATTCTCTGCTGGTACAGTTCTTCGTCACCAGCTTCTTCACATGAACTTTGTTCTCGGTGAAGAAGTGAGTTATACCATACTGATGAGTTCTAATAAGAGCGAAACGCGTCTATGGTTACTAACTGTGCCAGCCTCTGACGATGCCCTCATAAGGTGACTTGGAGGCTGAATTTTGTGAAACATAGCCAAGTGTTTACTTTATATTTTTTATTAAACCTTGTTTCACCAAGTGTTGGATGACAATTAATTTTGTCTTTGTTGTTATAAGTCATATTGTTATAATTTTTCTTGTTTTTTGCAGTTTTACTTCACGAGTAACAGCAGTTCTCTGTTTAGAAGTTCTCCGGTTTACAGTATCGGATTCGACAGTTGCCAAATGTTTGCAGCTTTAGATCAAAGTGTATCTTGTTTAGATTTTTCCAATTCAAATGAAAAAGTTAGAAATTATGAAGCGAAATTTTACAAATCGTGTTTGTCCGGATCGTTACTTTAACAGTGCCAAAATGATTCACAAATTTTTATAAACAAAAACATGCGATATTTTAAAGTGACTCTTTACAATTTTGATAGAAAATAATGACCGTTAACTAACAATATATTTAAATATGTTGAAACTATAGGTTAATTCTATGTTTGTTGTTAAATGTTACTAAGGAATTTTATTTTAGTAAAACAAAATTTTGTCACTTGTTTTTGCAACATTTCAGCGAAAAATATAGTCGTGATAATTAGTAACGGTTAATATCAATTTAATTGATGCGTAATTTGTAAACAAATAATGAAAGTTGTTTGTTTTTACTTTTTTTTATCAGAAATTAAATTTTTTAAATCATTTATTGGTATGTATGGTGATATTATTTTATCACTTATTGTTTCTTGTAATTGATTTTACATTTTAATTGGTTTGTACTTTGTACAGGCTGTATAAAATTATTATTTATGGTTTAATCTTTATAGTTTCCATGAATACTAAAAATATAAACGCTGAATTATTATTTTTTAAGTCAATGTTCAATTTTAAGTACTCATTTTATTATTGATATTATATTTATTGTGTCTAAGTATTAATGTAAAATGTAAATATAGTAACAAATATACATAGGAAAGGTTTGTAATAAAATTGTGTAAAAATAAATATAGAATTTATTAAACCGTCTTTCAATTTAACATCTAAAATAAAATACTTAGCTTGCACCGATTATATAATTTTAGCTTTAGAAAGAATTAAAATTACAAGTTTACTTGACCCTTAAATATAGTTAGACCAAGCAAATATGCACTCACGATGAAACTTTTGGTCAACAAGCCGCTATGTTTTAGCCATTGATCAGAGTTTCATACAAAATTAATTGTGGTTACGTATAAATAAATAAAAAATGTGCGGAGTTCAAACAAATTCTTAGCCTGAGATTTGATTAAAATTATTTCAAAATATTTATTTCTTATAAGATAAACTATTCTATTTGCAAAAAGCTTAAAAATAAAATAGTTGCCTTACAGAAATTCCCAAATTAAATAAAATTTTAATTATGTGTTTATATTTTGGAACTGAAAAATTGTTTAATAATTTTAACAGACAATAAGACTAATATTGTAACATTTTGGGAACGTCTGTTCTATTAATTATTATAACGTGATGTTATTTTCATATAAAAATGATACTAAGTTATATACAATTGAATCTAATTTTTTTTTACCTATAAATATGAATTTATGAACACGACTCAGTACAATCAAGTCATCCATGAAAAAACAACTTTTTGTAATTGTTTTTAAAACAGTTGATTATACAAAACAGTGTATTTCCAACTAGATTATTATTTTAAAATTTTTAAACGACTTTTAGAACTTTAAACCTGCTTTTAACAGAAAATATATAAAATTTAGAATATATATTTTTCATTACGTATAAAATTCAAACAAATAATGGGGACTGCCAAGTTTGCAGACATCAAAGTACTTTATGTCACGAAATGGGCGCCATATTCTCATCTTACTGATCATTTTGGACTTTGTTTTTTTCTATGCATAGATTATGAATAAAATAAAAACGAAGAAACCCCCATTTCGCAAGGACGGAAATATTAAAAAATTGTTTAACAAGAAACTGAAGAAAACAATAAATTTGATTTATGTATATTACTGATAATAAATCTCAAACAAATTCCTAAACTAATATAAAATCATAAAATTATTAATAATATCGGTATAGGAGTTAAATGCTACTTATATAAAAATTTATTCTCTGCTATATAATTTAAAAACAATAACACAAATAAATAGAACTATATTTCCTAATATTAAAAGAAAACTTTCTCCACCAAATAATTAAAATATAACAAACAAAATAATCAAATTCTATACTAGAGCTTAGTCTACAATTTCAACTCTTTAAAAATTTTATCAAAATTGTTCGTTTATAAAATCACCATTCACTTCACCTGATATTACACAAGGCATGCTGTGGGAATGTTTCAGCACTGGTCACAAGCAACAGAACTACGAGAGTCATGAAGAGTTTAACTGACGACTTCGTTGAACTGCAGTAGGCAGCCTAGAGCTCCAAAGTAGCCCTCGTGCTCTAGGAAGAGCGCTTTCAGAGTCCCCTGGGACCAGTAGTCCATTGCAAATGCAAGGAGTTTCATTGCGATTGGATTCACTCGCAAGAAGTTGCCGATAAACACAACCTGAAAGACAGAATCCAGAAAATGAGAAAAAAATCTTGTTTTTAAAAAGATAAATATCAGCACGCTTTTGCTTTGCCGAGTTAACTAAATATTAGTGTTAGTTTAAATAAAAATACAAATTCTGCACTTACTTTCTCAATATTCTGATTGAGCGCACACAATCTTGCCAACAAGCCAATGTTGTTGGTAACAGTAACCAGCGTCGCTCTAGCCAAGTCTTCTCTACTGATGTTGCTTCTTCTTTCTTTGGAGTTCATCTGTCCAAAGCTACAGACACCCAAGAAACTTCAGTCGCACGCCAAGTTAACGTTATATAAAACCAAGTAAAGAAACAGGCAAACAGTCAACAGAAAGAAGAAGTGCATAACTAAAACTAACAGTGAGTTTAAAATAAGTACAAGCGTAAACATTGACACACGAATGCTAAAAGAGAAAACTACAAAACAAGATGTAGAAAAAGTTCGAACAACAAGAAAATCAATTATAAAACAGATAACAAACAAATATTATAACCGTTCGTTTTGCGATTATTTATACATTTAGATAAATCCATTTATTTAATTAAAAGAAACAGTTAACAACCTTTAAAATGTTAAGACTATTTATAAGTTTTATTCATCATTAAATATTATCGCTTCTCAAGATACTATTATTGGTCAAACTTTTTTACAGTTTGTGTATTGTATTAAATTAAAAATCAATGCATGCAAATATAAAAATCAAGTCAATTATAAATACAAAATTATGCGTTCTTTATAATTTACAATATTTAAATACATAAATTCCCGACGTCACAATTAATTTTAAATAATTTTGCTTGAGGTGTAAAATTCAAGCATGATGCAAAGCCGAAGACTATAATATACCGTGAAAATTTCACGATTTAAAATAATTAGCAATAATATTAAAATTGAAATTAATAAAGAAGGATTGAAATCCCGTCGTTATTGGCAACGAGAGAAAAAGCTCATTCAGTCCCGTCGCTCTTAGCAAAGACATAGCGGGATAAAATGTATTATTTCTATAATGATATTGATAGCATGAAAACTAAATTTTATTGTCGGCCGTGGAAAATAGTATATTTATAATGCTAGCCATTATATACTAGTTGTATTCATTATTTTTTCTATTTTGCGTTCATAAGAAAGACGTTATGAAACCCAGTTGCGGATCGAAAGAGCGTTCATTACGATAAGTAATATTTTGTTTTAGACGATTGGTAGTAGCGGATGACATATTGAACCTATCAAGCTGAGAACATCAACATTTCAATATAATCTCAAAATCTGATTTCATATACAAATTTTCCTAAATTGATTCTGTTTAAAATAAAATACAAAATGCGCAAAAAAGTATAAATACTCATTTTATAAATTTTTTATCGCATTTGTCCTTCAGAAACTTGGACGGGTACGATAAAAACATGACTTATAAAACTCGTTCTTTAATATATATTTTCTAGGACCAAAACCAACATATAAATTTATTAAAATAATTGTTATGCTTGAATGTCAATAATAATAATAAAAAAAAACTTTCTATTTTATTGAGCAAATCAGGGAAACCATGGCAATAGTAAATTATATGGTTATTGGTCAATAATCTGTATCGTAATGAAAAACTGTGTCTTAAAAAGTGTCTGTAAAGTACAGATAATACATTATTAAGAAGTATTTTAAGGTATAGGAGTAGATAAAATCATGAATAATATAAAGAATATCTTTTCCATCAAATATTTTATCTCATATATCTGTAATTCAAGACTTTTTACCCATGTCCCATGAAAATTTAATCAAAATAATTTTTAAATGTGTTAAACGTGTTAAAGTAGATAATAATATATGATTTGACTACATAATACATAAATTATATTAATCTAAAAACAAAAAATCTAATTATTTAATGTTTCCTGCCAGTATTAAAAATAATGTTATTTATAATAATTTTTTTTTTCGATAATATGTTCTTATATTCTTGTTAACTTTATTTGTTATATTTATATAACAATAAACACATTTTTAATATCCCGTATTTGAGTTAATAAAGAACGCATATTAAATAGTAGCAAGAAAATCAGATAAGCATCAAAATTAAACTGTATAATACATTTTCTGTAATAAAAATAAATAAATAAATAAATAAATGTGCACCTGCTAGCTACAAGATCTCCAGGTAGCCCAAATCGCTCATAATCGCCTCCGTAGATGTCTTTCACAAGTTTATCAACTTTAGTGTGATCTCCAGTCGTAGCTAACTGGATTGCTTCTTCAAATGTTTGACATCCGGTTAATAGACAACACAAACCCAAAAATGTACCGCCCCCTATACTGAAATATCGAGAAAGTAAATACAGCGTGTTCATTAAAAGCAGACCTTGAATTCATTATTAATATTATCAAATTAAATCTGTTGTCCAATTCAAATGCAAAATTTTTACAATTTTTATTTGAATTTATAAGTATTGCGAAAGGAAATAGTTATTTTTGATTTTAGATTGCGAAATGTTACTTTTGCATTTGAGAATGCAAAAGCATTTCGCAATCGAGTATCAAACAACGTTTTTTTCGAAAACTATGTCCCAAAATTTGTAATAATGTAATGAGAAAATTTTGACGTTTAGGATTAATTAATGTGACATCTAATGTCTCCATGACAACAATGTATGTAATATAATTGCTATCAAATCTGGTATTCTCTGACCAGCAATTGACAGCTGGTTGGCAATAGAAACCAAACAAACGTTCTAATTTTTTTCTGCGATTTATTGGGATTCGCATTGCATTTCTCAAGAAACTATTCCAGTACACCAGTTAGCTTTCTCAAGCGGGATAAATATGAATAATTGCTCAATTGGAACATTAAATATAAATTTTGTTAAAGTATTGTTTCTAAGCAAAAAAATAAAGTGACAAATTTTATTAAATTGTGAGCCTTTCTTCTATCAAAAAATTTCAGGATGCAAAAGTTTTTGCATCCTGCATGCAAAAGTCTTTTGCGTTCTGTAGACAAAAAACACTCATTTCGCGTGTTGATAGTTGTCATGTTTTTAACTTTATATGACAGTTTTCGAAAAAAAATATTGTTCGTACAATTGTCAAAAAATGTTAATTTTTTTTCACTCATATCAATACGCGAAGTACGTGATTTTTTCATCATTTTCATTACCATGACAACGCGTATTTTGCGCAAAATAAGTATAATAATAAGCACTGTTTCGTATTCTAGTGCGTAAAATGAGTATCTCGCGCACGTTCCGAAATTATTTGTTGTCAAGTTTCATTAGTTACAACACATCAATAGTATCAAATTCATATTATAGTTGATTGTTTTCCTTCAATTTACTTAAATAAATCAATAATTATTGTATTATTCTTTATTTACAGTTGTAGAAAAAATGTTATTTGTATTTCATGGGCAAAATTCTTGTTTTTTGGCGCGTTCGAATGACTTTTATTGTTTCGATCTGCGGTCTCGACTAAAAGTAACATTCTCACGTGCACAATACAAAAATAACTATTTTGTATAGTGTGGTTTTTAATGAATACCTGTATATCAGAACTCTGAATTTGGAAGCTCTGAATTTGCAGATTTCCCTAGATTAATTATTTTTTATTTTTAAATACGGTACCAGTCACCAAAAAGATAAAAATGCAGAATGAATTTGTAACTTGATTTTTTTTCCGACTTAATCATGCCATTACTCAATTTTAAATGACAATTATATTTAATAAATTAATTAAATATGATTGCTATTATGAACGCTGATTAAGAATAATGAACTATCTGGTACTTAATTATATCCTTCCGATATGAAACGTGAATAAGGAAAAATGTTTTAAAATATGTTTAAACGAAATTTAGTATTAGTATTTATCTTTATAATAATTTATTTAAGAACGGTTGACAAATAAGTCTCCTTAAATTAGTATTCATATTAATTGTTATAATTAGTAGTAACAGACCAGGAAATGCGATAGTGCTTTTTTTTTAATTTGTCAATTTTCAAGTTGTACTTCATTGATAAATATAAGTGCGAAATAATGTCTCTGATAAAAATACTTATTTTCGTAATAACTCAATAATCAATTTAAAGTTAATTAATACTCATAGGATTCAGATTTTAAACAACAGTCAATTATAACAAAAATAATTATGATTAAAATAAATAACGCAAATTGAAATAGTAAATACCTTGTTCCTGATATTCTCTTGAAGTTGTTTGGTCCATATACAGCCAGCACGCTAACTCCTGAACCTATGTTGACAGTTAGGAATGGATATGGATCCGAAAAGTCATAATTTACTTTTGAGCATTTTTCTTCGTCAGTTGCGTTTGCCCAATAGTAACATTCATTTGGATTTATTGAATCAACGAATTGAATTCCACGAATTAATGAGTCGAATTCATCGCATTTTATTAATTTCATATTTACTTCCTTTAAGAAAAGTAAGAAAATTAGTATCACTGCTAGTATAAACTTTATTTCTTCGTTGTCAAAAGTTTCTAAATTATTTTACAGAAATGTACCAGAGTTTATTCTATTTTCATTTGAAATATTTTCCTTTAAATAATTTAGGAATTTTTGATAAGGATAAAAATAATCGATATTCATGCTAGCAGCTTACAAATTTAATTAACAATCTACTAATCAAAACAATTATTATATTGACCTTCATAAATACAAAAATAATGTTTATAAAAAATGAGATTACATCATTAAAGCAGTGGTAATCAATATTTTGTCCCGGCTATCCCTGGAATTTAAACTAAAATTCTGCAAACTTTAACATTTTATAAGATATTATCGTTTTAAATTGTTTATTTTCAGTTTATGTTAAAATATACCGATTTAAAGTTAAAATATATTTGATAATAATGATTAAACTATCTAAATTTTTAGACCGATAATAATAAAATTAATGATAACGATAAAAACTATAATAATAAAAGCGTAGTACTATTAGATAAGATAATTATCGAAGATTATATAATAAACTCAGTTTTATTTTGAATTAAGTTATTGATAAAATATAGTCACCAATCTGTAAATTTAAAGTCAAAATTATCCGTACGATTATTCGTAATATTTTTACGTGGAAGTTTTTAAGCCAAAATTCTTAAATCAATAAATTCAAATAACTACAAAATAATTACAAATAAACGAGTATTTTTTACGAATAGAAAAAAATCTAATAAATCCTAGTAATGGTATAGTTTTTTTTATTGGCATATTTAAAATGTTTTGGAAAAGTAATACTTAAGTTATTATTTAAGTGAGAAAAATTTGACCGATGCTGATGTTTATATCCGATAAAGCATCTTACAAAAAAGACTTAATATTTTCTATGCAATATTGTTTAAATTGTATCTATTAAGTTTTTAGATTAACTTGAAGAAAGTTAATTATTATTTAAAAATGACTTACGGTTCTAAAATTGTCTTCAAATTTGTAGGCACCACCTCCAGTAGCACAAACAGTAGTGACAAGTGTTGCCATCCCCTTAGATTTAGCAAGAGCTAAAAAGTTACCCATTTCGCTTGTTGGAAACCTGATAAAATGTAAAGTTCCTCTTCTGCCTCTAATCAATACATTATCCATCTACAAATAAAATAGTTATTGTTTTATTAGCATTTTTAAAAATTAATAATTATCAAATTTTTCGTTCTAAAATATTATTTCTATTATTTGTTACAAAATGAATTTAAGATAATATTCGCTACCTGTAAATGTAAATCACGATGTCCAGTTTTGCCATAGGCAGAATTTCTGGTTAAATATCTCCTAATATTTCTTAGAGCTTCTACCTCGGCTTCTAGCTCATCTTTTGAACTATCTTTTGGTTCAAAATATACCAATTTACTCAATGTACCGCCTATGTCCATTCCAAACCAAGGCATTGCTAAAATGTTTAACATATTTTGTAAACAATCATCAAATAAAAGAGTGAAAATAATGACTAAGAACTTTTATATATTTATTCTGAGAATAATTATCTTGAAACTAAGACGTCTTATCTAGTTATAAGTGTGAGATAATTGATTTAAAAGCAACCGACGGAAAATTAAACTGTTTATTTTAAATATTGTAATCTTATCAATATGTTAAGTCTACTTTTCGGAAATGGTAAATAAATATTAGTTTGCAGAGGAAGACTTTTCGGAAATAGAAAATAAATGTTTGTTTCTAGAAAAAGTATTGGTAATTTTGTTCAACTTACGAATCTCAGTCATCTTTTCGCCGTTTCCTAACATCACCCCGTTAACAATGGGCGGTGAAGATATTTTCTTATTTTCAGCCATTCTCGCTATTCGATCTTTCAGACAATCTTTACAACTGTGTGGACTCATATTGTTCCTCTGCAGAATTTGCAAGTAACCACGACGCGTCTAGAATGAAGAATGTTGTTAACATCAAATAATTATCTGAAAAGAAGATGTCTTTTGAAGACACTAGGTCAAATAATGCGTAACATATACCTTTGCCCCTGAACCTGAGGTCAAAAACAAAACATAATAACCTAAGAACGGTATTGTTCAGAAAACAATAAATTTATCTTAAACTTGAACTAAAGTGTATTGGATAACTTTCAAAACTCACCAAAAGACATTTTAATGTTGCAATAATATATAATTATCCCGTTCAATGTTCAAATGATGAAGTCTGACGTGATTTTCGCAAAAAATGTATTACATTTAAAAATCATCCGATGTCGGTAACTCATATCTGACCAGAAAATGGACAGGGTCATGCAATATAGGTGAACAACGGATATGATGACATGACATACAAAACGCACGCACAAGTTCACTACACTAACATCAAACTAAAACTAAACACTTCTGCGCCATGAACTGCGCTTGGCGTGCCATTTCACCTCTTTCATGACGCATTCTTTATTTCTTATCAAAAACTGCAAAGCTACTTTTTACAACGTTTACATGATCAGACATATATCCAGTTGTCAAATTTATAGGTTAATTATTTAAACTTTTATGACACAGCGCATATACAATAAATCTAAAGTAGAGATAAAAAACATGTATAGATACATAATTTATTTTCTTGAATATGTTTTTGCCTCCGCATTGCAATTTCAAAGTCCAGTGTGCACATAATGATGTAAACATATTCATGTTGTCCTTGTCAATAGCCAATGTACAAAGCGTACAGTGTACACGTGAGACCGTGAGAGGTCCCCATGCTATAGTTTGTTCTCAAATCATGAAACACATGTAATTCACGTGCCATTTATGATTTACATCTAATTAATTTTGTTATCAGTGGTAAATGTCATAATTCTTACAGCAATTCTTTTGTTTGTTTTTCAATCATTTTACACATTCCTTCACATTTTGTAATCGTACCTGAATATTTGATATATTACAGAAATTTGAAATTTATTTGTAAGCTTGTATATAAATTGAACACGCCGAAATTACATGGTTTAGTTCTCAATCACCAAGAAAAAAAAATAGTTTACAGGAAAGAGAGAAAGAAAACAATAAATGTACTGTTACTTGAACTCTGTGCTAGTAATAATAATACGCAAGACTTCAAATATTACAAAAAAAATTACTAATTGTTGAAAATGTATACCAAAAATATTTAAGCAACTATCGTGTAAAAATATTAAACTAATTATTAACTGTAATGTTAAACAAACTTATATAAAATTACAAATATAAATAAATTATCTGATTTCAATAGTAATTAGTGATTTCCAAATAAATATAATTTATTTGGAAAATTGAACATTCCAAAAATATATAATTAACAGTTAAAAAGTACTAACAATAAATATAATTATACCTGTTATGTCAAATACCGTAGTTATATATGTAGAAAATAACTTTCTAGGCACCGTAAGTAAATGCACTACTTATTTCATACACAGACATCAATAAAATGAATTGAAAAGGTCCTTGAGATGTACAACTTACTGCTTAGCTATCAATTTGAAAAAAGAAAGAGTTTCAGATGACACCAGAACAAAATACTTCTGCTCATCTAATATTAAGAATATTTACAATAAATTAATAACTGAACAATGGCTTATTATGAATCGAAAAATCTTTTTTTACTGAATGAATTATACTTTGAACAATTCCTTTTTATTTGCGTACTTGCATACGTATTTAAACATGAAATTCCTTGATTTAAATATTTAATAGCTAGTAAAAAGTTGTTGTATAGGTATAATAAATATTCTTACGTACGAAAAAATAATGCAATACTTTAGCCGATATTAAATAATTTAATGATATGAAAAGAATTCAGAGAATTTTTAATTTTATTTATTGTTTTACGTACTAAAAAATATCAAAAATTTAATAAACGTTTATAACTGGGGCAACGCTGAAGGAATTATTGCATTAATTGTCATTTCAAGAAATATGCATTATCCTTGAATTATTTTTACTTGACAGAGTAATATGAAAATATGCACTAGTTAAGATTACTTAAGACGACAATGAAGTTTATTTAAAATTTAAATTTCCAGTTACGTAATGAAATGATGTAATTATTCGAATTTTACGAACTTGGATATTAATATTTCAGAAATTCTTAAAACAATATGTAGACATCGTACAAAAAAATACATGTAAGTTAATTTAAATTTGATCTCTAATGCCCGTTTTTATAAAAAACCGAATCAATTTTATTTATTTTATAACAATATATATTACTATTAATAACTAGACTGTCATTTGAACGAATAAATTATATATATATATATATATATATATATATATTTCAAGGATACAAAATTATCACATTCAATTTTTGTTATCAAACTAGTAAATTATGATGTCATAAGTAATTTCATACGCAATGATTTATTTTTGAAATTTATATTTTACCGGTTTTATTGAAAGCTTCGACCTTTTGTCGATATGTGGGTGATGTCGCTACTTGGCAGAGAAACTTCGTGTCAAACAAATATCCACGCAAGCGCAGTCACCTGCCATCTCTTCCGGTTAAAGTGTTGTCTAGCTGTTGTCGGTACGTAAAATAGTTTTATAAAATTCGTGATCATCCTTTAAACTATAAGATATTTTAATGTTTATTTGTGTTTAAGTTATACTAATATTAATTATTGATATTTGTGTGCCATTATTTTTTATCGATTAAGTGATAATTTTGAAAAAAATAGAAAACTTTGTAATACTTGGGTTATGTTCTGTCAAACACATTGACTACTTAAATTTACAGGAGCAAACAGCTTACAAGATGAAATTTAATAAGTTAGTAACTTCTTCACGAAGCAAGAACAGGAAAAGGCATTTTACTGCCCCGTCACACATCAGAAGACGGTTGATGTCTGCACCTTTATCCAAGGAATTAAGGCAAAAATACAATGTTCGTACTATGCCAATCCGCAAAGACGATGAAGTGCAGGTAAAATTACTTATTTCTTTAGCTAATTACCGTAGTCATTATTAATTTTGGTGATTTTTTGAAGGTAGTGCGTGGACATTACAAAGGACAGCAAGTAGGCAAAATTGTTCAAGTATACAGAAAAAAATTCGTTGTATACATTGAAAGGATCCAGCGTGAAAAGGCCAACGGTGCCAGCGTGTACGTCGGAATCCACCCCTCAAAGGTAAATAACTGCAACATTATTTTTCTTTCTACTAAAATTTATATGATGACAATAAACCATTCTTAGAAATCAGTTTGGGGCATAGCTCTTGATCTGTTGCTAAGGTTCTCTTAGTGATTTGTGAAAGTGTTATGTTCCACTGGTACTCTGTTAAAAACTTAGGCTCTGATTTTTATTTAAACAAAAGACAATCTTTATGACATGGTCTTGCAATGTTCTCATGGCATGCTTGATGTTTTTGTTGCAGTGCGTGATCGTAAAATTGAAGATGGATAAGGACAGAAAGAAGATCATTGACCGTAGGGCGAAGGGACGCCTTGCTGCCCTTGGCAAGGACAAAGGCAAATACACAGACGAATCCACCTCTGCTGTTGCAGACTCGTAAATGTGTTGATGTTTTTGTATTTAATAAGTACAATAAAAAAATTTAAAAAAATGTTTTGTAATTATGTATATTAAAAGAAAATATTCCCATTATACATTTTGTTTTGTGACATATTTAAAATTAAACCTTACAAACAAAATCTTATAATCTAATTACATAGTTGCAGTAAAAATAATATAAAAACACTTAAATATATTTTTATATACGTTATTTTTCTTCTTTTTTCTGCCCTTTAAATTGAATTCTTAATTCATCGTTAAATCCTTCCCTGTTCCTCGCAAGTTCGACAGCTAAAAATTGTATTCTAGGAACTAGCATTGAATTATTTTCACTATATTCTCCATCAGAATTTGTTCGTAATAATGTTCCAAAGTTGTAATCTTCAAGAACGTCTTTGAATCTTTCGCAGAATAATCTCCACTTTAATTTTCCTGTTGATCCTTTCATGTCATCCTCATCAATATTTTTTACATTTAAATTAGGAAATTCATTTCTAAATATTGTGTAGATTGTTTCATCAATCGAAGTTAATTTTAAAAGTTTCGGATCTACTGAACACAACAACTAAAATAATAAACATTTTTAATTTGAGGTTATGCTATAATTATTTGCTAATTTTATATTGTCGTTAATAGATTAGTGAAATTAGAGGTAAAATAAGAGCTGTTGCAAGTAAATTTACGTACATTAAAATATACTTCAGCATGTTCAAATGCTTTAGCAGCCCACATTTCTTCTAAAGATTCATCATTGCCAAATTCATCGGCTGGTCGCGATAAAAGATCATTTACATCCTATTAAAATATTAATTTAATTATAGTATCAATTACAATCAAAGTTTAATTAATAATTACCATGATTTTGTTTCTAATCTTGTCACAAACACGTGTTTCTGTTTGACGTTTTGAACTTAATAATACAGTATCGCCATCTATATATTAGGATTTAAAAAGAAAGTTGCGCAAAATTTTTATTTATAAAAGTGTTTTATTAAGTATAAGAAATAAATTATTCAATAATAATTTCTGGCGGAGTTGTGGTCGTTTGGTGGTACACAGGTAAAGTAGTGGCTGTGCTCCATTTTCTTGGATTTAACGCCCAAGATGCTCTCAAAGACATTGGCGGAGCCGATGGTTTCGGATAATCTACTCTCGCTTCAAATGTGCTGTCGCTTCGTATCCAACGTCTTTCAGCTCCACTTACTTTTTGTTCTGTAGCTTTATTACGTAAAATAATTGTGTATATTGTCATACCTAACGCCAAAACTATGATTAAACTGAAAAGACACCATAACACTATCCTGGAACTATTCTTATCTACGGTAAAGTAAACAATAATGCCGGTCAATGTGATAATCAATGCTATTAGTGTTGCTGTAGCTAAGATCATTGGCCGTTTGTTGACTGAAATATAAATAATATTTAAGATATTTTGTTAATATTTATAAATAATATTTTACTCACATTTAACTTTAAGTTCAGTGTCGTCAATGGTAGTTTCTGTTTCCATTTTCTTTAGTTTTAATGTAAGAAAAGCAGTACAGTGCTGATAAATAAATTACTGATAAAAGTTCAATATATTTATTTATCGTAATTATGTTTGCTTAATGTATAAATATTTACACGGTTCAATAAAAAAAATCAGAATATTTATTTATTAAATAATCGTACGACATATGTAGTAATATAATTTAAATAAATATAGTTGCTACCATAGAAAATCATGGCGGGGTCTTTAACAGTCTTAAATTATGAGTATTCTTAATCGTTTTCGATAAACAGTCAAAAAATATGAACATTTTTCAAGGAATAAATTATAAAGGTAGTTTGAAACTGAAATTATTTCAATTTAATAGATTTTTGTTAGGAAAAAAAAACAGAAAATGTACATAACTTTGAAGATTTGTGAAAAATTTGTTCTTATTTTTTGACTTATTCTCGAATAATAAAAGTTTGAGAATTATACAACAATCTAAATTTGTATACATCAAAAGCGCATAAAGCGAAGGCCGAAATGGAAATCATGTTTAAAGATACAACAGTGAAGATAAAGATTGCTTAGCTATTCACACCGCGGTTTCAGAGTTATCTTGTACAGAAATATCATTAACTATTACATTATTATCTAATGATTCTTGTTCATCATTAGAAACATCAGTAGCTTGAAAATCTGCACAAAGAGTGGCAAGAGTACGACTTCGAGGACATTGTAGTTTATCTGGTTTAATTTGAGCGTAGAGTTCATCAACATCTGAAGTTGATACAGAACTTTTTAAACTACATCCTTGACTTCTTCTTCCGGAATATAATAAGTCATCCATGGGATTCACATAAACTTTACCAATTGTTTCTTTGTCAACTTTGTAATCTGCGAAATCACTGCAAGCAATCGATGCATCTAGATCTAGATCTTTATCGAGAACTCTTTCGGACAAAGTTTCAGAACTATATTCTAAACTGCATTGTTGAGAAACAGTTCTCATATTATCCTTTTCATTATTTTCTTCCATTTCTTCAATATGAGTATTGATTTTAGGTTTTCTAGTTGCGTGAGCCCGCATTTTTTTCGCGTTTAACATTAATTGATGTACTGGAATATCTAATCTGGAAAGTTCGCTGTCACTACAATTATCCGATAAAATATTCAGATTTTTCTGTTTACATTCCTTTATTTGTTCAACGTGAATGTTAGTGTTGTTTACTTTAGAACTAGTCCCGAAAATATTACTACTAACATCCGAATTAGATTTGTTTGTTTTTATTGAATTTACACTTCCGGAATCTCGGCGTCTAGTTCCAAGATTGTTATGTTTCATCATATGGCGTCTTTGTTTCCGGAAAAACTTTCTGGCTACGCCACTTTGATGAGGATTATAAAACATTTCTGCTGAATTTAAATTCGTTAACTCATAAACTGGAACTGTATTATTAGACCGATATTGCTGCCGATGTAAAACAACTAAATCTACATTAGGTTTTCCATCGTCAGCAGGAGCACTGGTGTTTAAATCAGCAGCTGCTTTCAAGTTGTTACTGTGCCTGGAAAGTGATTTTGGTTGACTTGAACTTCTGCTAGAAGATCTAGAAGTTATTTGAGTTTCAACTGACATTTGGTTCGTACCGATGTTTGTACTTAAAGGAGGTAAAGGTTGGTTTGTATCAGAAACACTTCTAGTACGAAAACAAAATTGTTTTCTTTTAAACCATCGTCGAGCTAAAGACCATTGTGTCCGGACATCGTGTCTAGCAACACAGTAAAAGAATAAATTAAACATTCCAAATGCTGAAGCTAACAACGCGTATAGAATTCCGAATAAGTCTTCTTCGTACAAGAAAAATTCTTTAATCGGTTGTCCAGTAGAAATAGCAGCACAAACCCAAGCGAAAACAAAAATAATCAAGGTAATTAAATGCGCTTTTAGTTGAGTCATTGGTCCATGCTCCGAATCTTCAATCATACTTGATCTAGTAGACGCACTTTTGACACTAGCTGTACCGGAAGTTGGTAAATTAGGCTCTAAAAGATCCAAATCAACATTTTCCGTTCCTTGTGTTCCTTCAGATAACTGAGTAACAACATCAGTTGTACGTAAAGTACAACGGATTAATAGTAAAAATATGATTATAAATCCAAGTAAAATTATAACCGGAACAAAAAGCGCACTTAGAGCCGGAATTGATTCTAAGAAACAATAAGAATGAGAGGCATAATCTTTCATATTTACTGCACCGGATATTCCACAAACAATTAAAGCCACGCCCCATCCAACCAAATACAACCCTAAAATCGGTTTCTGGACTGGTTGATCCATCTGAAGCCCGTCATCAGTTAAAACCGACGTCTCAGTTTTGGTGAGACGCTTGTACATATTACTGACAGTCACACACATCCACAAAAGAGACGACAACGTAAAATAATGAATGATAATCCCAACTGACTGACATACTTTTAAATCTTCAGTTTGATGAATTCCAAAAGTATACATAAAACATAAAAATGCAACAGCTATCCAAGTATTCACCAACGAATGCTTAGCTTTCTTAGCCATTTGGATGCTTGAATAACACAATAAATACGTGATTGTTGTTGTTAACAAACAAGTAAACAACACGAACCCTCCGATGTATATCGCCGGGTGAGCTAATCTAAACTTTGCACCCGGGAGGAAGTAATTCGATGGTGTAGATATTTTTTGGAGGATTGTATAATAGCCTAGTTGGTCGCACTGAAACACTAGCAGATCCTGGAATACGTGGGTGACCTGACAGCCTGCTGTGGTCCATCCCCCGTGCCCCTTGTTGAGGGCAGAGTCCCATCTTACGGGCACGGGGCTGATTTCGTCGTGCCCATCGGTGAGACGAAGGACGATTGTTATTGGGCTGGTGAGGGTCTCGATTTCGGAGTTTACTGAAAGAGTCATTAATTTCTGAACTAGTTTACTACCAGTTTGTTTTGTTTGTTACAATTGGCCAAGCTGTTGACGGGATAGCTTTAATTGGTGAAGTAAAACTAAAGCTTATATTTTTCATTTGTTCAAAAAATTACTAGAAAATCGTTACAGAGATAGCTCGTCGTCATTATGTTTCAAGATGGCCAAATATAATTTATAGCACATATATAACGCTAAAATGGTGAGATCAAATTTATACCTGAACTATTTTTATACTGTTCAAAGATTAATCTACATTTAGAATTTCATAAAAATCGGTAAACGCTTTAGTTTAATAATTAAATAAATTATAAAAGGTTATTTATTGTACTAAGATAGCGGGATAAAATTCAAATATATTTATTATTCTGCTCAAACACATGCATTAAAAATTTCATGAAAATCGGTTAAGCTAATCGTGATACGGTTACCAGCCATATTGTTTTAAGGTGGCAGACAAAGATCGTAGGCATATTTTAAATCGAACAAAAATACGATATTTTCTATAATTTGTAAAAAATTAAAATAAAACTCACCTAATTTGGCGCCAACAACTGAAGTGTAGCTGTCAGTCCCATTCCCAAAATGCGAGGGAAAGAACTTATTATTACTGTACAACGCCATCAACAATCTCAATGATTGTACATAATTATCTGAATTCTTCAGCTGATGAAAACTAATATCTGGTATTTGAACCCGAGCCTCCAACGTCTTCTCTCCATCCGTTGTCTGCCAGGAATCCTCACTTGTTGTACAATGAATTTTAGGGTTTTCTCTCGTGATGACGTCACTATACCAAGAACAAGTCAAACCAGGAAGAGTGTCTCGTTTTAATCGGAACTCTTGAAGCGCAAAATATGGACGGGAAATAGCTGTCATATATTCGGAGAGAAATTCAACTGAGTCAATAAATTTTAAACAAGTTTTGTCTTCTTTCTCAGCTTCCTTCAAAAATAATTTGGGAAGAGCCATCATGTTGTTTATAATGTCAATAAGAACTCTTCCGAGTTCCTTTTCTTTCGATAAAAATTCTAAATAATTTTGTACAGTCCGTGCAATAAAAACAACATCCATAGTATCGCGCAAAAGTTTAATATCAGAAGTGTAATTCTTCTTTAAATGTAAAGCACTTTCGTATACATTCACTTTAGTTAAAGTCAGATTTACTTTAGAAAATTGTTCTAATATTCTCGTGGTTTCTGATATGAAAGGACAGAAAGACGTATTTAAGTTTTTCCAGTTTCCTGTTTTTGTACATTTATGAAAAGCGCGCAAATTCGGCTCAGTATTTCCATGGCAAGGTAAATCAACAGTGAAGCCAACAATTGTTTTTGGCCATGAGTATACACCTTTGTTATTTGTTGTCATGGTAACAGGACAGTATTTTGTTTCGTTTGAAATGACAATCACCATTATTGTTTTTGTTTGATTGAGGTTATGTGACGTAAATTGACATTTAAAACTACCTGTGTGATTTCTACTTAACTTAGAAATTTTTAAGGAACTATCAAGTATTCCTCCGTAGTTAGAATTTTCAATTCCGACGTCTGAGAGTTTATTTACATTCTGATTTAACCAACTCCAAGAAATATTTGCTTCGGAGTCTTTGGATTCTATAATAGAGGATGATACTCCGCTGGCAAGACAGTTCAGTCGTAATGAATCGCCTTCAAAGACGATCTGGTCTTCGGTTGGATGAAGTTTAACAGTTGTTTCTTCATTATTTGTTGGAAGATTGCATTCGTTGTGAAGACTTGTTTGAATTTTCTTTAAATATTGAATTTTTGATGATTTCGGATATGTGCATTTTGGTTTTGATAATAATTTTACTGATTTGTTTTTCAGGTATTCGGAGGTCCATAATACATCACAATCACAGACTAATGGATTGTTTGAAATATCTCTGTAAATTAATTTGAATATTATTTCCATGTTGTATTTAAAATATATATTTACTTACATTTGTTTTAAAGATGATAGAGGTTCAAATATAATTTGTTTCAGAGATGGAAGCAAATTATTTGATAAATCTATTTGTTTTAATTCAGGAGTTTTGATAAATATTTCATCTTGTATATATGATATTTGATTGTTACTGAGATTACTAAAAAATATAAATTTATTTATAAATTGTTGTACTTACTTAAAATACTAACTTACAGTTTTCTTAGGCTAGCTAGCTTTTCTAACCTGGTAATGTTGGTTAAGTTATTCGAAGATAAATTACTAAAACAAAACACAATTACAAAATATCCTAATAATATATTCGTTGTTTAAACTTACAGTTCAACAATGTTAGACGCTATAGTTCCAAAATTAATTTCATCTAAAAATCTGATAGGATTCTCTGGTGTACCACATTTCAGCTTCACCTTCGAAGCCACAACATCGCATAAACATCGTATTGGACACAAATCATCACTCAAAACCGGTGATATTATAAATAAGAAACACAAAAAGCATTCGAAATACGCGAATGCCATAATTTTTTGTTAAAATAATTATACAGCATAATTAAATACTGATATTTATACAGTGTCCTTAATATACTTCAAAGATCATATCTGTTTAATGTCACTATAACACTAAAATCTATTAGGCTCGTTTTAAGGATGGATAGTTGCATTTTTAACTTAATTTTATGTTAAAATATACTTTGCACACATCGTTTGTTTATTGTTTTCACAGCACAACTGTCACCATGATATGTCTAAAATTAGCTACAGTTATTTTCGGAAAAATCAACAAAATTATTTATTTGAAAAGTTATCAATTAAAATTTTATACTTAGGTACTATAATTATACTGATTTGTATGAGTGTAGTATAATGTTTTAAATAACCTGACAAAAGAACTGTAGATTAGAAAAATAAAATTATGTTTCAACTTGGTAACTAAACAGAAATCCCTAGACCAGTAAACTTGCCTTCTTTTTTGCGCATACTGTATATTTAAAAAATCGCTAACACAGCATTACTCTACCGATTTACTGGTTCTATAACATATAGGCGCGGCTTAAATATACAGTATGCTTCGAAAATAGTGCACAATTTAAAAACACGTGTCGTCTAAACTTACAGATTTCATACTGAAACTATAAATTAATATTAATACTTAATAAATGTGAATACAAATATCAGTATCTCTAGAATTATAAGATACATTTATATTTCTATAAAAAGTAATTCTTTGTCCCCGAGTGAAAAATTTATAAAATATAAAAATTACTTATTATGCAACAAGGAAAATTAATTCAATAATTTCCCACGTGTCAACTAGAAGATCAATATTTTATACGCAATAAACTTATGACTTTACCTCATTTATTATGTATATTTAAGATCTGTATCGCTGAATTATAAATATTTTTTAAACATGAAATATTTTCTGACTTTTATGTGTTAAAACATAACATACTATGTACTCAAAGATTAATAAATAATAGTAGCATTAAATTTATGTATAATAAATTATAAAGATAATTTTTTTTAATTTTATTTTTCCCGCATTTCTGCTTTGCAGTCAAGTATAATTGGTTGCCAATTAAAAATATAATAGTTTCAATTTTGTTTACAGGATACTTTTTCTTTTGTTATTTGACAACTAAAGTTCATTTTTGTTTAGCAGGTTTTTAATTAATTCGTTGAATAATTTTCAACGTTAAATAGTTGTAATGATTTGTATTTTAACTTATGAATTAGGGGAAATATAACTTTGAAATTAAGTTCATCACGCAATATTATTCGATTTTCTTTTTTTTTATATAAAATCGCAATAATTGATCAAACAACTGCACATGACAGTAATACAGTCAACCAAACAAATTGTTGCACAAACAGAAAAATATAATAATTCTGAAATGCATGAATTAAGTTATTTTGTAGAAACTTTCAGAGCAAAAAGTGAATCTTTTTACACGTTGCTAAAAGCAACATGCAAAATACGTATAAAATTAGTATAATTAATAGAAAAAATAATGTATGGAACTCGATCGTGTGAAAAGTGACATGGATTTGCAACCCGTGCTGCAGTTTCTAACTCGTGCAATAAAGTGTTACTTTTAAAAGTAGTTGCAAAAATAACTATTATTTTACAAGAATTTTTGGAGCACATTAAAAAAAGACGTCATAGAAATATCTATAAGTTTCGATATTAGGTGTAAAAAATATTATCTTCACGGATCTGCAATTGCAGATCTACGGAATTTAGATTTAGATATGGTAACATATTTATTTATTTCAAAAAATTTTATATTTATGAATATAACAACATAAATATAAATCTTTTTAAAAATCGAATAACTTTTAGCGAAAATATGTTATCTGCTAAGATCTGCAATTGCAGATTGTATATGGGGTAGGTGGCTCAGTGGTATCGAGTCGGTCTGTGGATCTTGAGAACCCTGGTTCGATCCCCAAAGCCGACAAACAATTTTCACCAATTTAAAAAAATCTACCCCTGTGGCTCCTCCACCACTAATATCTTTGGAGGCCGTGATTTGACGGCTGGTAACCGCACTTCAGGCGAAAAAATATATCACTTATCGAAATCTGCTTAGACAGAGTGCCACACCCAGTAATGGGTAAAAGGCGTGATGATATATTTATTTATTTATAAAGTTACTTTAAGTAACTGAAAACTAATTTTGATTTAACAGTCGTATTATTTTATTGAAGGTGGCAATAATTACAAAAAAAGACGCAGTTTAAATATAAATCAACAAATAATTAACTACAATAATTAAGAATGTCATGTGTTTAATTATTTTAGATTAATGAAGACATTCCATCAATTTTACAGATTTCCTATTGGAATCCTTAAATTTTCATTCAACTAACACCACCACACTATTCCTCTCAGCTTTCACTCTCACTAGCAACTGCTTCTAGTCAGTCTGAGTCAGTCAGCCAAGTCAGTCACTCTCCAGCTGCAAAGCTACGCCTCCGCTGGAACGAACGAATTCGAATTCTGAATCTGTGATTCTAACATTCTCAGAGTTTGTTGAGCACGAGAACGAGTTGATGTCGTAGTCGGCCTCCTGCTTCGGTGCAGTGCAAATCGCTGATGAAGTAGCAAGTGTAAAGGTGACTGGAAAGTGTGGCGGGGGTTCAAAAGGGGTTGCAAAACGGAAAGTGCGCGAGATTGTTGGTGTTTGTGGAGTTCATATTGTTGTTTTGGAGCAGTGGATTAGGATGAATCGTTTTTAGTAATGTAAGTCTATTTGTATCTTTCTGCTTTGTAAATTATTTTAAAGAAAAATATTTCAAATACAAAATAAAGAAAACTAAATTTTCTACAAGTTATATTTGAAGCATTTTTCTCTAAAATTATTTAAGACCGCTTGCTAAAATAGAATATGTAATGCAAATATTGGAACAATTATGTAATTTATTTTTATTTTGCATTGTATATATTCTGCTGTTCAAACATTTCTAAATAATTTTAAATAAAATAAATATAAAATATATCATCACGCCTTTTACCTATTACTGGCTGTGGCACTCTGCCTAAGCAGATCTCGGTAAGTGATATATTTTTTCGCGTGCAGTGCGATTACCAGTCGTCAAGTTACGGTCCCCAAATTAGTGGAGAGGGAGCCACAGGGGTAAATTTAAATTGGTGAAAATTGTTTGTCGGCTGTGAGGATCGAACTAGGGTTCTCAAGATCCACAGGCCGACTCGATACCACTGAGCCACCTACCCCATAATAATTTTAGATAAAAATATTTAAATAAAAGATACGGACAACTTAATTTTCTACAAGGTATATTTGAAGTATTTTTCTTTAAAATTATTTAAGACCGCTTGTTAGAAGAAAATATGCAATGCAAATATTGGAACAATTATGTAATTTATTGTTATTTGCTGCTGCCAAGCGTTTCTAAATAATTTTAGAGGAAATTGTTTCAAATAAAAGATACAGACAACTTAATTTTCTACAAGTTATATTTGAAGCATTTTTCTCTAAAATAATATATGAATATGTGGCAGTACAAAATATTTAATGTAGATATTTTATAAATTCTAAAGATAATAATTGTTATTATAGTTATAAATGAAGGTGAAATCAACTATTTGGTTATTCTATAAATTATCCAGCTAGTAGCAAGGTTATTCAGGTTGCGCTATTCTGTAATTGCAGATCTTGGTAGTTTAAGTAAAAGAAAAAATCACGCGATATTACATATATTCAGATATTATATTCAATTCAGAATATGGTTGTTTTGCTATTCTGAAATTGCAGATCTTTATATAAGACAATATATTTTTTATTAAAGTAAGGAAGTGAGGTTACCAGCTGTCAAATCTCGACAACCACTATGTTAATAGAATTAATAGTAAGCGTAGTTATTGATATTTTAATTTATTGGAAATTTCATATATTGGCAAGGCTCGCTTCGGCGTTTCTCTCACAGATTAAACAATTAGTCCAGCCGTTATACTCCGATTTAAATAAAACAACTATATTATCATATCTTTTACCCATTTCTGGGTATGGCACTTTGCTGTACCAGATCTCAGTAAGTGATATATATTTTGCACATAAAGTGCGTTTACCAGCTGTCAAAGCCAAAGATATTAATAGAGCAGGAGTCATAAGAGTAATTTTAATGTGGAATTAAGTTCGTCGGCTGTAGGAATCGAACTTGGGTTCTCAACTTCACAAGCCGACACATTTTTACTGATCTAATTATCCCATAAAAGCGATTTTTGATTTATATATTCAGTTTAAACAGAAATTAAAGAAAAAAAAATTGAAAAATATTTTACAAATACAGGGTGTTCCTATACATATGCATGAAACTTTAATGACATATATAATTTGATATACTGATTATAGAACAAAAAGAATTTTTTTAAAATTCACAAAAATTAGAGTATTTTATTCCTAGCAAACATTTTTAGTGTCACTGGTTTAATAGTACATTTAATTTTAAATAAATAAATATATCATCACGCCTTTTACCCATCACTGGGTGTGGCACTCTGCCTAAGCAGATCTCGGTAAGTGATATATTTTTTCGCGTGAAGTGCGGTTACCAGCCGTCAAATCACGGCCTCCAAAGATATTAGTGGAGGAGGAGCCACAGGGGTAGATTTTTTAAATTGGTGAAAATTGTTTGTCGGCTGTGGGGATCGAACCAGGGTTCTCAAGATCCACAGACCGACTCGATACCACTGAGCCACCTTACATTACACCAGGTACCTACATACTAACTAATTAATCAATGATTATTTGTAGGCAGTGTTTATACTTTTATTTCATTAGTAACATAATTATAAATAATTAAATGTACTTTTAAACCAATGACACTAAAATGTTCGCTAAGAATGAAATACCCTAATTTTTGCGAATTTCAAAAAAAATCTTTTTGTTCTATAATCAGTATATTAAATTATATATGTTATTAAAGTTTCGCGCAGAGGTATAGGAACACCTTGTATATTGTCTGAAAAGTAATTTATTTGAAAAACAAAACAAATATATTCTTTACAAATTTGAACAACAGGTTTTAATTTATGATAAAATTCTATGAAAACCTACAAATTTTATCAACAAATTGTTTAAATCAAAATTGAGGTTAAATTTAAATTTTGTTACAGAATAAAAATGTAAGTATAAGTATATAAAAAAAATGTCAACCATTTTTAATACACATATTAATAATTATTTAGATAAATGAGCAATATGAAATTATCATAATGCAAGTTGATTGAAAATTATGTTCATGATCAATCATAATTAAACATCATTAACATCATAATAAAGAAAATTCTTTAACAGTGATTATAATTACTCTCTTACTAAATACACATCTTACTTCTTGTGTACGCTTTCCATATATCATTTTAATGTTTGCAGTAAATGAAATATTAAAATTTTATGCTTTTTATATGTAAAACTATTAGCATGTTTATTAAAATTTTGTGAAATGTTTTGTAATTTTGCGTAGAACTGTGTCATATGAAAATAATTTATGTAGTGGCTTCTAGTTGTCGTTTGTCCAGTTGTTCATGTGTTTGTTTGTATGTGTACAAGGACGAAATACGTGTGTAGTTTCAAATGATTTGAATTTATAGATACCTAGTTAGATATTCTGCAAGAATATGTATGTATTGTAATATTTGTTTAAGGTGTTAGTACATTTGTTCGTTAGTTGTATTCAAAAACTTGTGTACAGATTAAAGTTTAGCGTTGCAAAATTGTATTTGTAATTTCGGTTTATTTATTTATTTGTTTCTTTCCACAATAGGAAATTAATCTCAGTTACTGTACAGAAGAAATATACAAGGTGATTTATTATTTCACGAAGAAAAATAAATGGTAGATATTATTACAGGGTGGTAACCGCCACATCGGAACATGGGACTTTAACATGTAAAATCATATTTTGCTACGATTGCTATGAAAAGTTGATAATTATGCTCTCATTTGTCATCGTAAAGTTGACGTTTTCTGTGGAACAATCGAAAAATATCTTTTTTGCGTGTCTCCAATAGTTTCAATAGTTATCAGGGATACAAACAAAACAAAAACTTGTCATATTGACAGTTAACAGAACGAATTTATTTTCAGTACGCATACGTTTTTTAATAATTTTAAGATGCAATCGTATTATGTGTATCATGAGTGTAAAGTGTCTTTGTTCCTCGCTTTCGGCTCGCGCTGCAATTACCGTGTTCGAGTAACAAAGAATCACTTTACGCTTTTAATACACAGATAACTATTTTGCGCGTCTTCAATGGCAACGCGCGAAAAAGATGTTAAATGCGTGGTAAATATTATTTGTAGGCAGTGTTTATACTTTTATTTCATTAGTAACATAATATAAATAATTAAATGTACTATTAAACCAGTGACAATAAAATGTTCGCTGGGAATGAAATACTCTAATTTTGCGAATTTCAAAAAAATTCTTTTTGTTCTATAATCAGTATATCAAATTATATATGTCATTAAAGATATAGAAATATATATATATATATATATATATATATATATATATATATATATATATATATATATATATATATATATATATATATACAGGGTGTTTCACAACTTAGAGCAAAAAATTAAAGGGTATATTCTGTACGACGTGCTGATCATGAAACAAAAAGAATTTTTTTTTTAAATCGCAAAACTATTTTCCTTGTTTCCCATTCCAAAATTTTTCGTTGCCACTGCCACTGGGTGGATGATTATGTTAAAGTTATTAATTAAATAAAATTCTATTATAAATAACTGCTAATAATTGAATTGTGTAATTATTCTTTCGTAGTTGATACCTACTTCATTGTTTGTGTTTAATAGGAAAGCGAATCCAGTGCAGTACTACAAAAAATGTTTTAGGTTAACAACCCTTAATTTTGCGATTTTAGAAAAAATTCTTTTTGTTTCATGATCAGCACGTCGTACAGAATATACCCTTTAATTTTTTGCTATAAGTTGTGAAACACCCTGTATATATATATCGGTTGCAAAAAGATTGTTCTAACAACGAATAAGTACGGCAGTACGGTAGTATGATTAGCGATATAGTATTCGAATCCGAAGTTTCTGAGTTCGAATCGCACTCAAGCTAAAAATATATGAACTATCACACTGCGGCTCGGTGAGTGCGGACCCTGTACTGTAATTGGGATTAAATTCCTGTTGTACAGCGTAACATAAATAAATAAATAAATGAGTGCCACACATTTATGAAAATTTTGTGACGTTCAGCTATAAGTTGATAATTATACAATTTACTTGTACAAGAATTTTTATGAGTCTGATTTGAAATAAAGTGGTTTTGATTAAATTAGTACCGTAAATAAGAATTGCTAATTTGTCAAGTACTTAAAGCAGATTTATAAATAAAACTGGTCAAACATATAATTGTAAACAAGTATGCATAATTAATTTTGCTCCAATAATTTATACAGTCTATAAAATAAATAAATATATCATCATACCTTATACCTGTAATTGCAGATCTCGGTAGATGTCATTGTTACACAAATATACTATTCAATTCTGGATGAGGGTGTTTTGCTGTTGCAGATCTTGCAGATAGTGACATATTGTTGATTTCTGAAAATAGAAAAGAAAACTTTTTAGTTACATAATTTTCAACTATTTAAAATTTAAAAAATATATACATATATACAGGTTATTTCACGAAAACTGTGGCATATGCGATTAAAATAAAAATTGTAGATAATTAATTTCTGCATCTAAATTAATTTAATTTACTTATTTACTTACTACTAACTGCTAAAATTATTTTTAAATGTTGTCAAGCATTGATATTATTTACTATGTAGTTAGTTAAAATAGCGAAGTAATAAGATAACTTTTACTCTAATTTAATCGAGTAATTCTTATAATTCTTGAAAAATATCTTCGGTGGTGCTAGTTAAAAATACATTTTTTCTACGATTGCTATGAAAAGTTGACAATTACGCTCTTATTTGTCATCGTAAAGTTGACGTTTTCTGTAGAACAATCGAAAAATATCATTTTTGTGCGTCTCCAATAGCAACGCGAGAAAAATATATTAAATGTGCGCTTAATTCAATAGTTACCAGGGATACAAACAAAACAGAAACTTGTCATATTGACAATTGAACGAATTTATTTTCATTACATATATGTTTTTTATTAATTTTAAGATGTAGTCGTAGAAAAAATGATGTGTATATCACGAGCGTAAAGTGTCTTTGTTTCTCTTGCACTATTGCAGCGCGAGCCGAATTATCGTGTTCGAGTAACAAAGAATCACTTTACGCTCTTAATACACAAATAACTACTGTGTATGACGGATATCAGTATTTTTGAATGCGCTATATATAGCGAGAGATAAAACTAAAAGTTTTTTTTTACATAAATGTAAAAATGTAGTGTTGTTATTCCCAAAATAGAGGGCAAAAAACTTGACGATATATTTAGTCATTCTGTTCTGTTAAAACCACCCCTGCGGTTCATGCTCCACTAACATTAGAAAAAAATTTACATACACAGAGTGTAAAATAAGTAAGGAATAAATAAAATAAATATATCATCACCCCTTTTACCTATTACTGGGTGTGGCATTCTACCGCAGCAGATCTCGGTAAGTGATATTTTTCTTCACGCGAAGTGCGGTTGCCAACCCTCAAATCACGGTCTCCAAAGATATTAGTGGAGGGGGAGCCACAGAGGTAGATTTAATTTGGTGAAAATTGTTTGTCGCCTGTGGGGATCGAACCCGGGTTCTCAAATCCACAGTCCGACTCGATACATCTATACAGAGTGTTTCTATACTTTTGCACGAGACTTTAATGACATATATAATTTGATATACTGATTATGGAACAAAAAGAATTTGTTTGAAATTCGCAAAAATTAAGGTACTTCATTCCTAGCGAACATTTTTAGTGTCACTAGTTTAATAGTACATTTAAATAAATATAAAATAAATATATCATCAAGCCTTTTACCCATTACTCTATGTAGTATTCTGCCGAAGCAGATCTAGGTAAGTGATATATTTCTTCGCGTGAAGTGCGGTTACCAGCCGTCAAAACTGTTAGTGGAGGGGAAGCCACAGGGGTAGATTTAATTTGGTTAAAATTGTTTGTCGGCTGTGGGGTTTGAACCAGGGTTCTCAAGATTTACAGGCCGACTCAATACCACTGAGCCACTTACCACATTAATTACAAAGTATTAATTATGTTAGTAATGAAATAAAAATATAAACACTGTCTACAAATAATCATTTATTAATTAGTTATTATGTAGGTACCTGGTGTAATGCCTTTTTGTTTTAATTAAATGTACTATTAAACCAGTGACACTAAAAATGTTCGCTAGGAATGAAATATTCGAATTTTTGTGAATTTCAAAAAAATTCTTTTCAATATATTAAATTATATGTCAATAAAGTTTCGTGCAGAGGTATTTGTAAACTTTTGTTTTTTTAATTTCTTTTTAAACAGTATATATAAATAAAAAATTGCTTTTATGGGGTAATTAAATAAAAAATAAATATAAATAAATATATCATCACGCCTTTTACCCATCACTGGGTGTGGCACTCTGCCTAAGCAGATCTCGGTAAGTGATATATTTTTTCGCGTGAAGTGCGGTTACCAGCCGTAAAAGTACAGTAAAAATGTGTCGGCTTATGAAGTTGAGAAACCATTGGGGTGAATTCCTGTTGTACAGCGTAACATAATTAAATGAAATTAATTAAACATCGTGTTTGATACCAAATACTTTTTATATCATCTTACTCACTGAATTCCAGGTACACAATTTCAAAGAACAAAGTCTAAGAATGAAAATGAGATAATCTTAAAAAGCAAGTAATAGGTGCACCGCGTGTAGGCGTACCGGTATTCAGAAACAGCTGCTTGCTGCTAACTCTCGTCTTAACTTATGCTAAGTTGGAAGTTCACGTTCTTGTTACTGTCAAACTGTCACTGCCATCGTGGTTAGTGTGTACGGTGGAATTCCGGATAGTTCAATTAGGCTGACAAATGACAGCGAGTCAAGTGGTATTTGGGTGTATTAGGAGAGCAGAGAATTAAGATAACGATAATCGGTATTAATGTATACTGATTTAGGAATAAAATGTTACGAGATAAAGTAATCGCTGGCTGCTAAGGTGGCACTAAATATCTGAATAAGTTCTACTAATCATGTAACCATATTTGTTGGCTGTATTGCACAATAGGAAATTAATCCAAATTATAGTTCAGAGGTTCTACAATTTATTTTGTCTACGATTGCTAAGAAAAGTTGACAATTACGCTCTCATTTGTCATCGTAAAGTTGTCGTTTTCTGTGGAACAATCGAAAAATATATTTGTTGCGCGTCTCCAATGGCAACGCTCGAAAAAGATATTAATTGCGCGCTTAGTTCAATAGTTCCAGGGATACAAACAAAACAGAAACTTGTCATATTGACAGTTGTCAGAACGAATTTGTTTTCAGTACGTGTACGTTTTTACTTCCTTGTACGAAGTAAAGGAAGTATTGTAATCGCGAAAATTTTCGGTCCTCAGATTTCAACGGAAATAGGTATTTTGGCCTTTACTGAATCCATTTTGACTAATTTCGTTATGGCGTCTGTACGTACGTATGTATCTCGCATAACTCAAAAACGGTAAGCCGTAGAAAATTGAAACTTTATATTTAGGACTGTTATAACATCTAGTTGTGCACCTCCCTTTTTGGTCATTATACAACTACCGGAAGTGGTACTTTACTTGAAGCCTATAATAGATTTTCATGAAAAACTATATTCAAATATAATTTAAAACTTTCCAAATTTGGTATATAAGACTACTATATCAATGGAAATAACATAATAGATTTTGATTAAAATAGACAAACCGGAAATGGCACATTATATGAAGCTGCTAACAGTTTTCCTTGAAAAAAATGGTATTATTTTAATTTTAGAAATGAATGCTGCAAATAAAAGTTTTAGAGAATTAAATTCTGCGTCTATCACATTAAGAATTTTTAAATTAGCTTTTTGCATAAACGAGATATCTAAATTTAAATATTATATATTTTTAGATTAAAAAAAAAATTAAGTTTGCTATGGATTTGAACAAAAAATAAAAGATTTAATGTCAAATATGTGCAATGTAAAAAATATCTATAGTTTAATACGCGTACAAGGAAGTCATGTGGTGTCCACATCAGATTTTTTAATAATTAAAAATGCAATCGTAAAAAAATTATGTGTGCATCACGAGCGTAAAGTGTCTTTGTTCCTCTTACACTATTGCAGCTCTCGCCTTCGGTTCGCGCTGCAATTACTGTGTTCGAGAAACAAAGAATCACTTTACGCTCTTAATACACAAATAACTATAGTGGAATCTAGACTAGTGATTCTTAACCGGGGATCCGATGACCCCTAGAGGTCAAAGGGTTCACAAAACTTAAAAATTATCTCAAGTTTTAACTGTAACTCTACTAGTATTTTTGTCTGTAATTATTGGTTTTTAAATATCTTATTTAATTTTTCGTTCGAATTCGATTTAGTAGTAGATATAGTTATTTGTGTATTAAGAGCGTAAAGTGATTCTTTGTTACTCGAACATGGTAATTGCAGCGCAAGCCGAAGACGAGAGCTGCAATAGTGTTATTTTACGCTTGTGATACACACATAATTTTTTCTACGATTGCATCTTAAATTATTAAAAAGGATACATAATGAATACAAATTCGTTCTGTCAACTGTCAATATGACAAGTTTCTGTTTTGTTTGTATCCCTGGTAACTATTGAAATAAGCGCGTCATATTTTGTAATTTCTTGCTTCCCTTATTATTTTAGAGAAAAAAGATTTAAATAAATGTTATAGAGCATAAAATTCCACTTTACAATCAATAAACAGAATTAATTTAGCATGCTTTATAACGACAGAAACTAAATTGAAAATAAAATAAATATATCATCACGCCTTTTGCCCATTACTGGGTGTGGCACTCTGCCCAAGCAGATCTCGATAAGTGATATATTTTTTCGCGTGAAGTACGGTTACCAGCCGTCAAATCACGGCCCCCAAAGATATTAGTGGAGGGGGAGCCACAGGGATAGATTTAAATTGGTGAAAATTGTTTGTCGTCTGTGGGGATCGAACCAGGGTTCTCAAGATCCACAGACCGACTTGATACCACTGAGCCACCTACCCCATAAAATGTAACAATATGAGCTATCTCATTGTTGTTATGTTGCGTTTAGACAAGATTGGTTTCGTGTAATTTGACACTCGTGACCACATGTGCCATTAAGGCTGAATGTGACATCTCTTGGTTTTCGAATATAGGGCATTAAATTATAAAAAGAGACAGTTATAGTTAATATTCTTAGAATTTCAACAAGATTTCATGTTCGCGTTATCTGCAGGGCCAGAGTGTCAGACTACATAACCAAAACACTTGAGACATTTGTATCCACCCCGATGCGAGAGGGATGGATTCCAGATGTGGGTATCGTACCCAGGACAGCAAGTGTTTCAGTCTCGTCCATCGACTCAAAGCGTGAAGATGTAGATCTTCACATACCGCGGTGTTCGCGTTTCATTTAATTTTAAACTAGATTAGTGAATTAAGTATCATAATTAATAAAACTTTAATTTAAATCATTATTCTGTTTCCATCTTCTTATTAAATTATAACGTTTCGCGATCAATTCAGTTTAAACTTTAATAGTTATATGTTTAATAAAATTTTAAGACTGCGTTTTTTCGGCTCGTTTTACAATAGACGTAGTCCGGTAAGATCAACTTATTCACCCCGCTCCCCTCGTGTTACAAAAAATTGAAAATTAGCTTATAAATAAGGATAGCCTTATTGTAACATTTCAAACATTATTTCGGAGACAACCAATGCAGTTGACAATTATGTAGAGGTCATTTTATTTTGACACTTATAGAAAAAAAATTGAAGTTTAGAAAATTATCAATAGATGTCTCATGCACAGTAAAAAAAGATCCATATTACATATAAAAAAATTGCACCTGACTGACTGGCACATACGTACTTCATTTATCATTAGATCATTACATATATTTATAAAAAAAATGATAATAAATAATTCATTTACAAATAGATCAAGACAAGTAATGACAAATGATTTTTATTTATTGTATTTGTCACTAAAAAAAATTGCCTGACTCTTATTGTAATCTGCCGTCAAACTAATTAATCTAATGTACATGCGGGTCCTATTTATATTTGAAGGATATCAACTTGAACTATATGAGAGTGTGTGTGGTACAAAGAAAGGTTATTATTATTCATATTACCAACTAAATAAATAGAATACTAACCGTAAAGAATTCTCGGCTTTAAACTGCCATAATATTAGTTTTATGACTCATGAAATTGCTTTATGTTAATAAACTGGGATTTATATTTGCAAGATATTGTCATTAAATGTGTTGGAGTGTAGGAATGCAATTATTGCTTAAAAGGTGATTAATTTCTTGTTTGCATTTGTTTCTACTAGCACATTCATTATCTTCAATATCAAAATACACTGCTCAAAATATAATAAATAAATATATCATCACGCCTTTTACACATTACTGGGTGTGACACTATGCTTAGCAGATCTCGGTAAGTGATATATTTATGCGCGTGAACAGCCGTCAAATCACAGCCTCCAAAGATGTTAGTGGAGGGGGAGCCACAGAGGTAGATTTAAATTGGTGAAAATTGTTTGTCGGCTGTGGGGATCGAATCAGGGTTCTCAAGATCCACAGGCCGACTCGATACCACAGAGCCACCTACCCAATTTACTGCTCAAAACGTGCATATTCACAAAATTATTTTTTTAACTAAGTTTACCTTCCCATAAGGGGAGCCCCCTTTTTTCCGTTTTTCTCCTGAAAAGTACGGTAAATCGAATTTTCGCGATTACGGCGAAATTGTTATTTTTTTACAAGGAATCTAAATCTGCAATGAAAAATAGAGGTTCCAATAAAAAAAAAATGAGTTGACCTTGTTATAGCGACAACAGTGCCACCTGTAACAAAATCAATATTACAGAATTATGGCCCCCTTCTGTTTGATTATTTTTTATTTAGGTCATTTTTGCGTAAAATGTTTTTTTTTCAAAATATTTGTAGAAAACAGGTTAAAAGGCCCATGCGCATGTTTGAAGGGTTTGTACTACCCCATTTTTATGAGACATAGTATGAAATCACTTACTTTCCGGAAAATTGTAGCACAATTAATTGAACTCTCGCTTCACAAGCATTCGTTTTATTGCCATGCTAATAGACGGAATTGAATCCGCGATCTTTAGAACATCAAGCCATCGTATAATGCTGTTGATGGCTATTAATAATTGAAGATTGTTATCACTTCGATACTTAATTAGTGAAATGATATACTCGAACGAATTTTGAAGGAAACATGAATAAGAAATGACTTTTAATTGGTTGTAAAAATTATTAATTACTTGTAAACAAATGTAAATCAAAACTAATAATTTGTAATCAGCATAAATCAAAATAATTATTACTATTTATAGAGATACTAGTTAGATGAGATCTTAGTAATTAGGAATAAATAAATAAATAAATAAATATGTCATCATGCCTTTTACCCATTACTGGGTGTGGCACTCTGCCTAAGCAGATCTCGATAAGTGATATATTTTTCGCGTGAAATGCGGTTACCAGCCGTCAAATCACGGCTCCCAAAGATGTTAGTGGAGGGGAAGCCACAGAGATAGATTTAAATTGGTGAAAATTGTTTGTCGGCTGTGGGGATCGAACCAGGGTTCTCAAGATCCACAGGCTGACTCGATACCATTGAGCCACTTACTCCATTAAACTAAATAAATGGTCATGATATTTTACCAATTTCTGGATGTGGCAGAAATGCAGTTGCAGATCTAGATAAGATACATTTTGACCAACAACGTATCATTGTTTTACATTTTTAAAATGAATTAACTACATCTATTTTATTATTGTTAATGATAGTTATTTTGAGTTATTATTGTTAACTTTTGTTTGTTGCTTCCCGGAAGAATATTTTCGTTTACATAATTATAAAATTCTTAAATTATTTTTGTATCACGTATAAATAAGTATAACTTTGTCAGTGTACTGTTCTGTTTTGTTAGAGATACATAGCGGGCCCTAGAGCCAATCCTGGTTTATTTACATTCTGCTAAGTATTGAATAATAATGATTCAATATCCGAACAGAATCGTCAGGCCGGACCATGCACCCTAGACATAAAGACTAAAGACTACACTCCGCCCAGTTTCTGGCAAGAGCTGGACTGACCTGCTTATACCTTAAATGAAAGACATAGTGCAATACAAATCAGCCGATGCCACGATACACAAAAAAGTTTAACGTCCAGAGAACTCCCCAATTTCAAAGTAAAATCAGTGTTGGGTGACTTTTTTAACCACACTTTGTTGCTTCTTTCCAAAATGCAGTTCAAGTTTAGGGCTTGGCTTACTAGTAGTTGAGCAGGGGCGGATCCCCATGACCCCCCCTAAGCATGGACTTTTTTAACGTTGGCCCTAAAAGTTAATTGGCCCTAATACATAATAATGATGTCATTATTTACGATAACTCAATTTGTTAAACAAATTAAATAGAAAATATTATCTAAGAACTTAAAATTCTAAGATAATTAAGAACTATTGTTTGATTTATTATTCTAATAAATAGCCAAAAACCAATATTTTGTGGAGATATTATTACGACCCGCAGATGTGAGAGGTATTCTATTTAAAACCTAGTCAAGTATATGACTAACGACATTTGCACTTAGAAAATTAACTTCTAATTCAATAAATTTTTTATTCTATCGAAGAACCGTTTAGATATTGAAACTTTATGATTTAAAAAGTGTTGGCGCTCTTAAGGGAATTTATTTAGGTGAAAAAAAAATGTTGTTATCTAAGTATATTCTAAAGATGATTTAATGTTTTTCAATGTGAATTAATGTGATTCCAAAGATGATTTAATGCGATTTAATACGATTCCAAAGACGATTTAATGTGATTGTAAAAATTATTTAAAGCAGGAATATAATATGAGCAAATACAAATCGCTACCTGTATGCAGAACTATTCTAAGTACATATGCATTACATTGGAGATAATGCATCATGAACATTTCGTTTGCGAATATCTTTTTAATTTTCAACTAAATTTAATTTTGCATTAATTTTGAGTAATATATAATAACAATAATTATAAAACAAAATTACAAAAACTTATATTTTGAAAATTTTTTATTATATGGATTTCAGGCTTTAATAACTTGTAGAAAGGTAATGTTAAATATTAATTTTAATTCCTTTTTTATTATCGTTGAAGGCGACGTTTTGGCACAATTATTTAAGCCATTTTCAAGCAAAATTTTAGTATAAATTAACAGTGAACAATTTAAATTTTACAATCAAATAATGTTATTTTTTTATTGTAAAATTTAAAATGTTAAATACGACGGATCACTTCGTATTCATTATTTATAGGTTATGTTAGACTATTGTAAGTCCCAATCTGTCATGTTAACTTCGTAGACATTTTGTGCAAAATTATCCTAACTATACAGGTGAGATAGGCTAGTGTTTACTCATACAGCATGTTCAACATGTATTTAGGATTGTTTAGAATGACGCAAAAAATTATATTTTATATCACATTTAGCATAAAGGATATTTATGCATTAAAAAATATTGTGTCTTAGCTATCTTATTTGCACATAGGCTCAAAACATACAGAAATTGGACTTAGGATAGTTCTGCATACGGGTAGCGAAATGTTTTTTATATTTAAAAGATGGGCAATACCCCCTTCCCCCCCCCCGCCAGAGACAAAATTTACTCCATGACCCTCCCGTAATTCGAAGTCTGGATCTACCCCTGTAGTTGAGTTGCTTTCCCAATTGCTGTTGCTTTTTTAAATTTTCTTATACACTATATTCTTTGTAACTATAACTTTGTCAGTACAATAAAAAATGAAAGATCGTAAGACAGAATTACAGTACATAACCTCTCTTCACATCTCATCAATAACAATCCAAACTATTTCAAGAAGCTCATCAACGAGTCATCGCATCAGAGTTGGCACTGACCCAACGCATAACAAGGTGGCTCTGCATTCAAAACAAGCAACAATCGTCTGTCATTATTACGTTTTACGTCTAAATGCGGCGACGTGCCTAACATTTTCACTTTCCTTCGCACAGTGGATCCAAGTTGCCTGACGGTGTCGAGTAGTGTCCTCGTTCAAACATCTGCTTGCGCTGAGCGGTAAAGGTTGTTACAAACATCAAGCGATCGGGTATTCATTGGTCATGGGCGGCCATGCAATGAAATAGTTGAAAGTCGGCACCAGGTCGCTGTGGCTTGCTTGATCGCAGAAACACATGGTTGTATGGCTTAATCAGGTGTTAATGGGAATCAATTTAGTAATTATATATCACGAATTTCAAGCTGTAACTTTGAATTAATTTTCAGGTTTTGACTGATTTTTTTGTAGGTGTCGTCAGATGTTCATGTTATTTAATTTTTTTCTACTTCCGTTTGGAAATAGACGTCTTATTTCACTTATTTGAGTTAGGTAATGAACTGTATTATTTAACTAGTGAAATAATGAGGTAACATAGCAACAGATATCTTGGTAGACGAATTCTGATGTGTTATTCTTTTATTTTTTGAATTTATAACTGTCATAAAATTTCAAAAACGCTCTTTCGTATTTATTAGAACGGAAGTAGAAAAAATATCGTATGAAACTAGTAAGGAAATGAAGGTTATTACCTTACTTATGTGTTTACATGACTCGGCTACGCCTCGTTCTGCAAATTTCACATGCGTAAGGTAATAACCTTCATTTCCTTACTAGTTTCATAAATAGCTATTGCTTAACTGATAGTTTTGATTACCAGTTTTAATTAGGATTTGTTAGGTACTATTTCATATTGATGTCATCTTCTATCAAGATCTGAAATAGGGATTTCCAGACACATTACGCTCGTGATACACACATAATTTTTTCTACGATTGTATCTTAAAATTATTAAAAAACGTATACGTACTGAAAATTAATTCGTTCTGTCAACTGTCAATATGACAAGTTTCAGTTTTGTTTGTATCCCTGGTAACTATTGAAATAAGCGCGCCTTTAACATCGTATTCGCGCGACAATGATATTTTTCGATTGTTCCACAGAAAACGTCAACTTTACGATGACAAATGAGAGCGTAATTGGCAACGTTTCATTGCAATCGTAGAAAAATAACTATTTTCGAAAACTGTCATATAAAGTTAAAATTTACATGACAACTATCAACACGCGAAATGAGTGTTTTTTGTCTACAGAACGCAAAAGTCTTTTGCATGCAGGATGTAAAAGTTTTTTGCATCCTGCAATTTTTTGATAAAAGAAAGGCTCACAATTTAATAAAATTTGTCACTTTATTTTTTGCTTAGAAACAATACTTTTATTCTTTAACAAAATTTATATTTAATGTTCTAATTGAATAATTATTCATATTTATCCCGCTTGAGGAAGCTAACTGGTGTACTGGAATAGTTTCTTGAGAAATGCAATGCGAATCCCAATAAATGGCAGAAAAAATTAGAACGTTTGTTTGGTTTCTTTTGCCAACCAGCTGTCAATTGCTGGTCAAAGAATACCAGATTTGATAGCAATTATATTACATACATTGTTGTCATGGAGACATTAGATGTCACATTAATTAATCCTAAACGTCAAAATTTTCTCATTACATTATTACTAATTTTGGGACATAGTTTTCGAAAAAACGTTGTTTGATACTCGATTGCGAAATGCTTTTGCATTCTCGAATGCAAAAGTAACATTTCGCAACTTAGAATCAAAAATAACTATTTTTGATTGTTCCACAGAAAACTTCAACTTTACGATGACAAATGAGAGCGTAATTGTCAACTTTTCATTGCAATCGTAGAAAAATAACTATTTTCCCTCTGTAAGTCAGGAAGTTTATTTATTTATGTTACGTTGTACAACAGGAATTTAATCCCAATTACAGTACAGGGTGCGCACTCACCGAGCCGCAGTATGATAGTTTTTTTTTATATAAGTTTTAGCTTGAGTACGATTCGAACTCGGGATCTCTGGATTCGAATTCCGTATCGCTATCCACACAAAAGTACTGACGAACAAGTTACTATAGTTTAAAATTTCTACAGGGTTCTCGTCAACTTTGCCGTACTATACCTTCATTATTTGACAAGCAAAGCCCGCTACATTATTTCACTTACGTTTAATATAATCCATTTAAACCGGGTCAGAAGAATTGGGTGCCAGGGGCTAAGAATATTTAAATGATTTCTTAGTTGCTGTTACATACAGACTAAAGGCGAAGGCTCGAGTAATAATATTACAAACACGGCGCTCGGGCGTTATCTTCTCACGGCTAGAACGTGAACGTTCGCGGCTCAAATGTATTACGATGTAATTTAAATGCAAACCTAGCGAAAAACTATACCGACGTTGTTTATGTCTAACTAGAATAACGTAAATCTATGAACGAACTACGGACGCAGCCTGAATGAAATGTGTTTGCAAACTATTGCATGCCGAGGTTGTCATGCAATTTTAAATTGTTTCTAACACAATTTAAAATCTTTAATTTAATTGACTGACTGAATATAAATAAATATATCATCTCGCCTTTTACCCATTACTGGGTGTTGCACTCTGCTGAAGCAGATCATGTGAAGTACGGTTACCAGCCGTCAAATCACGGCTCCTAAAGATGTTAGTGGAGGGGGAGCCACAGAGGTAGATTTAAATTGATGAAAATTGTTTGTCGGCTGTGGGGATCGAACCAGGGTTTGAAGATCCACAGGCCGACTCGATACCACTGAGCCACCTACCCCCTAATATGTAAGTCAAATATTTCTTTCAATTTAAAATGTTTATTATTTGTTTATAAGTTTCAGGTAAAATGTTATACGTAACACGTCAGTAAAGCGTCGTACAGGATTCGTAAGCTGTCTGTATTTACTCATCCTGTAATTGAACACTTTCCTGACTTTTTACCTAAATAACTATAGAGTAAAAGAAATATTTGACTTATTCAGTCAGTATTTTATTTTGCTTAGTAACTAGACACTCACGTTTGTTTCATTACCTGCCTAGGCAGGCAATATGTTATTTTTCGTAATACATGCACAAGAAACACGTTCTTATTCCCTAATTTTAGAGAGAGAAACACTGCTTTTCTCCCCTAGATAGCATGTTTCTCTCCCTAGGTAGGATGTTTCTCTCCCTAGAGACTACGATTATTAGCTGTTTGCGGCGTTTCCTAGATATCTAGTTACGCAACCCATATTTGACATTTGTCCCAATAAGACAGTAATTTTTGTGCACTTGTTACGAAAAGTATAATATGCTTCACGGGAGGGCGCGATTATCCCTTGTATGAAGTTGGCAAACCTCGACTTCCACTCGAGCCGTCGGCCCTCGCTTACGTCTCGGTTTGCCAACTTCACACGCGGGAATAATCGTTTGTTTCCCTCCCTTGATGCATAACATACTATTCCTGACTAGGCATGCAAAGCAAAGCTTTCCTGAGTCTTAAAGCTCAGACAAATGTTTATTTTCCTGTCAGTTTCAGGTAACAGTTATTTACATACCAAGTGCGGGAACGATTGGTTCCCGGATGAGTGTTTGCCATAGAACGAATCCGGGAACCTAGTTCACGCAAGAGGTTTGTACAATATTTTTTGTACGAAAAGTGTAAAACTGTATAATCATCATCATGTGCAAGTACTTCAACAGAAACTGCAGCTGCTGATATAAATGTTCATGTGCCGCCAGCTTAACAATCCATTCAAAGAAACGAAGTTGTGCCAGGAGTTAGTATTTCAAATTGCCAAAGTTGTACTATAAATATAAACATTCATAATAACATTCCACAAAACAATAATTAACATAAACAATAATATACCATATACACATAACACTGCTTTGTAACCATTTTATAACTAAGTTAACAGTAATGTCAAATTTCAATTGATTTAATTTTAATGTAATGAAAATAGAGACTTATATTATTTACTAATTTCATTTGTAGTATACAGTAAATTTCATAAACTTGTTTAATTTCATATCTATGTTGTTACAATTTACCTTACGTTTGTAGGTTATGTGTTTCCACTGCTCTCGGCGCTGTCATTTCGTTGCCAACATTGTGAACCAAATGCACTAAATTTATAATTTTAAAATTAAATTTCATTCAATATTTAATCATTTTCTTTTATTATTATTACGCAAAAAGGTGTTTGAGATACTATACTTTTTTATTATAAATATAGTTTTTTAATAAGTGCTTTAGAAATTGGAGTGTTTTTTCTAAAATTTCCCGAACGAGTGCGGGAAATTGACGTTTCGGTCGTTGCGTAGGCAACGCGAAACAACACATTTTAATGTATGAGTACAAAAAAGAAATTTTTAATTGTGATTCACCATTTGACATTCATTCTATCTTCCGCAAATCCAAATCATTTAATTGTTATGAAAGAAACTCAGTTGTTTTGTTCTAAAATATAGAATTTGTTGTAAAATGCCATGGTCTACGTTAATCAAGAATTCAAGAACACTCATTCATTTGTACATTAGGTGCTTTTTGTTTCACTTTCAATAGGTTATAAACGGTTATGTTTTCTGTTTCCTTCTGATTCATACTGTGCACAATTACTTGTATAACCACCTATTTGTTAGCATGTTTGCAGTACTAATTTTATAGCAGATTGTTGTTGAAGTTGTTTGGTACGTGCTTCTAGTTGAATGTTGATTGTTGACTGAGTGAAGAATCACTCACAGGATTTTCCTTTCGTCATATCCGCTCTGAGGTCCACACTTCGTAGAAGTTTATACAATTGATTTGCGATATCAACACTTGAATACTAAGTACAATACTTTAACGAATTAATTATGTATAAATTATGAAGTTTATTAACCGCACTTCACGCGAAGAAATATATCACTAACCGAGATCTGTTTAGACAGAGTGCCACACCTAGTAATGGGTAAAAGGCGTAAAATATTGCAGTCCGAAGAATAGTAATTCTTAAATATAATAAATAAATATATCATCACGCCTTTTACCTATTACAGGGTGTAGCACTCTGCCTAAACAGATCTCGATAAGTGATATATTTATGTGCGCAAAGTGCGGCTACCAGCCGTCAAATCACGGCTGATAACCGAGGGGAGGGGAAGTCTCCAGAGTCAAAAATATCTAGTGAAAATTGTGAATTTTATTATTATATAATATATCATCACGCCTTTTACCCATCACTGGGTGTGGCACTCTGCCAAAGCAGATCTCGGTAAGTGATATATTTTTTCGCGTGAAGTGCGGTTACCAGCCGTCAAATCACGGCCTCCAAAGATATTAGTGGAGGAGGAGCCACAGGAGTAGATTTTTTAAATTGGTGAAAATTGTTTGTCGGCTTATTATTATTATTATTATTTTCAAATTTATTTCTTTCATAAATAAAAAACTTAAATATCTTTTAACAGATCTAAGATAACTAATGAAATGTAATTTTAAATTAATGGTATCGAGTCGGTCTGTGAATCTTAAGAACCCTGGTTCGATCCTCACAGCCGACAAACAATTTTCAGCAATTTTAAAATCTACCCCTGTGGCTCGCTCATCCACCACTAATATCATTGGAGGCCGTGATTTGACGGCTGGTAATCGCATTTCACGCGAAGATATATATCACTTACCGAAATTTTCTACGGCAGAGTGCCACACCCAGTAATGGGTAAAAGGCGTGATGATATATTTATTTATTTTCTATAGATAGATAATTGTTTTTTGTTGTATTGGAGAAGAGTGAAATTTATGTAAAAATTTCTTGTTTTTCGTTGGGCTAAGTGATAAATATATCACTTACCGAAATTTGCTACGGCAGAGTGCCAGACCCAGTAATGGGTAAAAGGCGTGATGATATAGTTATTTATTTTTTATAGATAGATAATTGTTTTTTGTTGTATTGGAGAAGAGTGAAATTTATGTAAAAATTTCTTGTTTTTCGTTGAGCTAAGTAATAAATATATCACTTACCGAAATTTGCTACGGCAGAGTGCCAGACCCAGTAATGGGTAAAAGGCGTGATGATATATTTATTTATTTTTTATAGATAGATAATTGTTTTTTGTTGTATTGGAGAAGAGTGAAATTTATGTAAAAATTTCTTGTTTTTCGTTGGGCTAAGTGATAAATATATCACTTACCGAAATTTGCTACGGCAGAGTGCCACACCCAGTAATGGGTAAAAGGCGTGATGATATATTTATTTATTTTCTATAGATAGATAATTGTTTTTTGTTGTATTGGAGAAGAGTGAAATTTATGTAAAAATTTCTTGTTTTTCGTTGGGCTAAGTGATAAATTGTTCGTATCAAATTTATGATCTAGAAATTAGCATGAATTAAAAATGTTCCACTACGTAAATAAGTCTAGCAAACCAAACAGACAAACAAGTTTACTTAATTATGCAGAAAGACCCCGCAGAGTTGTGTTAAAAATACGCTGTAGTCAACATTCAAATATTCAAGCAACCATGGAGATAACAGAAAAACAGTAAAAGTGTTTCTTGATAATGTGTACAATTTGCAACTCTCATTTGATAATATGCTAATTTTAATTATTATTTTAACCGAAATGTTCTTGAAATCAACATGCAGAAGATAAATATATTTAGCGTAAATATTTAAATGCTTGGTTGGTAGTTTAGTTAGATACATAATAAGGTAGGTGTTTTTAAAAGATAACAAACATGTTGATATTTATACAGAGAGTTGTGAGGAATTTAGTAGTGTAGCTTGCGGGACATTTTTCACAATGTTTTGAAACAGATTAAGCAGCCCTTTCTATTTGGTCTGTATATAAAGTTTCAATTGCCGTTTAAGTTTTATTCTTCAGTTTGTTTAATGTATTTACTGGTTGTTTATAAACTAAATCTTTCACGTTGTCCCATAAAAAAAATCAAGTGGAGTCATATCGGGAGAAAATGTATTGAAGAGGCTGGGAGCCATTTTGAATATTTGTTATAAAATCATTTTGTTATTATTAAGTGTTCTTTATTCTTATTTTTTTTGTATTATTATGACAAAAAAATAGTTATTTGTGTATTTGTCCGTCAGTACGGTGGTGTGGATAACAATATGGAATTCGAATCCGGAGATAACGAGTTCGAATCTCACTCAAGCTAAAAATTATATGAACTACCACACTGCGGCTCGGTGAGTGCGGACCCTGTACTGTAATTGGGATTAAATTCCTGTTGTACAAAGTAACATAAATAAATAAAAATTAAGAGCGTAAAGTGATTTTTTGTTACTCGAGCACGGTAATTGCAGCGCAAGCCGAAAGCAGGAGCTGCAATAGTGTAAGAGGAACAAAGACAATTTACGCTCGTGATACACACATAATTTTTTCTACGATTGCATCTTAGATTATTAAAAATAAATAAATTTTTTCTACGATAGCTATGAAAAGTTGATAATTACGCTCTCATTTGTCATCGTAAAGTTGAAGTTTTCTGTATAACAATCGAAAAATATCTTTTTTGCGCGTCTCCAATGGCAACGCGCAAAAAGACGTTAAATGCGCGCGTTTCCAATGGCAACGCGCGAAAAAGATATTAAATGTGCGCTTATTTCAATAGTTACCAGGGATACAAACAAAACAGAAACTTGTCATATTGACAGTCAACAGAACGAATTTATTTTCAGTACGTATACGTTTTTCAATAAGTTTTAGAAGCAATCGTAGAAAAAAATATGTGTGCTTCACGAGCGTAAAGTGTCTTTGTTTCTCTTACACTACTGCAGCTCTCTCCTTCGGCTCGCGCTGCAATTACCGTGTTCGAGTAACAAAGAAGCACTTTACGCTCTTAATACACAAATAACTATTGAGATATAGAGTAAAAATACTGCTCCAATTGAGATCCTGTTCAATGCGGCCTAAAACTGTGTTTAGATGGTAATGACATCTATTACATTCTAACAAGAACCAGGATATAATTAAATATTTAAAGAAACTGCAATTCTATAAAAATATAAATGTTTATAACTTATTACTTAATCAAGATAAAAATAAATATTTGTTTCTCATCTATGAACCCAGCAATAAATTTTAACCTAAGACAGTTTTATTACAAATAAATATTAAGTACTCGGTAAAATGCGTGTCTAAAGATCAGCATAAAATTATCTATTAAATATTAAAAGGCAGTTATGCAAAATATCAAGGTTCAATCCATACCCTTCCCTCAAGAAAACAATTGCCAACAGCGGCATGAAAACAAATAAAATTATAGTAAACAATTCGTATTGTATATAATCTTAAAATACTTTACTACTGTCGCATGTTTTGATGTAATGATATTGACGATAATTCGATGCGATTTTGTCAGCGCTGGCACTGACAGACACAGTCAATCGATAAACAGAAGAAGAAAAAAGTAGCACGTGTTACGGAGGATGAAACATAAGACTATCTGAAAGACAAATGAATGCTTTAATTAGGGATGTACAAAATAAAAACTGAATTGAATGCATACGAATAACAGCGTACGTGATATGATTATTAATATTGTTTTAATTAAATCATTTTATTATTATTGTTATAGTTATTATTGCATAACTGGTTCGAGATAATTGAGTAACTTATGATTTTAATTATTTTTTGTTAGCCAATTATTTAAAATATTTTTCAAGGGATAAATAATATTAAATGGTTTAACAATAACGTCACTTTTGTAACCATAACAACGTAGCAACATTTGAAATATATTATTTTCCTAAGAAATATTGTGAATGTAAATTACATTATTTATTTTTAAAGATTTATAGTACGTAATGATTTTTATGCTTGATTTATGGAAAGACATTAATATTTGTATTAAGAAATAAGCCATCATTTAAGCCTTGTTAGGTAATCTTTATGTTCAAAAATAATTTTAAGATTAACCTAAAATATTTGAAAATTGTGAAATGTCAATTCAGTAGTACTTCAAAATATAAAAACATCATTTTTCTAATTTTAAGAATTAAGCTAATAGATAAAAGTTGTTCATCTTTTTAGTTTAGTTCTTAACAGACAGATTCATAAGACAAATTAGCCGCTAATATTATTTTAGTTTCAATTAGAACTTCTTTTCTAATTTATAAAAGTGATTAGATGCTAATTTGAATTACCGATATAGTTATTTGTGTATTAAGAGCGTAAAGTGATCCTTTGTTACTCGAGCACGGTAATTGCAGCGCGAGCCGAAGGCGAGAGCTGCAATAGTGCAAGAGGAACAAAGACACTTTACGCTCGTGATACACACATCATTTTTTCTACGATTGCATCTTAAAATTATTTAAAAACGTATACGTATTGAAAATAAATTCATTTTGTTAACTGTCAATATGACAAATTTCTGTTTTGTTTGTATCCCTGGTAACTATTGAAATAAGCGCATTTTTAATCTTTTTCGTATTTAACGTCTTTTTCGCGCGTTGCCATTGGAGACGCGCAAAAAAGATATTTTTCGATTGTTCCACAGAAAACGTCAACTTTACGATGACAAATGAGAGCGCAATTGTCATCGTAAAGTTGACGTTTTCTGTGGAGTATAAATATAAATAAATATATCATCACGCCTTTTACCCATCACTGGGTGTGACACTCTGCCTACGCAGATCTCGGTAAGTGATATATTTTTTCGCATGAAGTGCGGTTACCAGCCGTCAAATCACGGCCCCCAAAGATATTAGTGGTGGAGGAGCCACAGGGGTAATTTTTTTAAATTGGTGAAAATTGTTTGTCGGCTGTGGGGATCGAACCAGGGTTCTCAAGATCCACAGGCCGACTCGATACCACTGAGCCACCTACCCCAACTAAACTAAAATAAATATATCATCACGCCTTTTACTCATCACTGGGTGTGGCACTCTGCCTAAGCAGATCTCGGTAAGTGATATATTTTATCGCGTGAAGTGCGGTTACCAGCCGTCAAATCACGGCCTCCAAAGATATTAGTGGTGGAGGAGCCACAGGAGTAAATTTTTTAAATTGGTGAAAATTGTTTGTCGGCTTTGGGGATCGAACCAGGGTTCTCAAGATCCACAGGCCGACTCGATACCACTGAGCCACCTACCCCATTTAAACTGTTACTGTAATAACAGTTATTAAAAAATGTTGGTATAAAATAGTAAAAATTCTGGAATAAATTTGTGCAACCCTGTCAGATATTAAAAATAGTTGATAGCATGTGGTTCAACCGGTATATAAAATCAATTATCATAAAAACATTTGAAGCATAAACAAACAAAAACAAAAACAAATCGAAAACAACGGAAATCAAAACAAAACGGAAGACAAACGTCTTCAACCTCTCATTCATATTATAGATACGTCATTCAACTGTCATTCTTGTTGATAGATTCACTGTTGCAACGCAATTGTTTTGACCAGTGGCTCTGCAACTCTTTCTAGGCGTGATATAATATAATTTTGCCTGAAAGCGATTGAAAGAAGGAAATGCAGCCGGGATTTTTTTGCAAATTATGTAAATTGATTGCGTAATGTAAGATTTTATTGGTTGCGAATGTAAATGATGCTTGTTGGTATTCAGTAGATGCATGTACGTTTATTTATACGCCACTATCTTAAACAATAGAAGATCGGAGATATATGCAGCTTGCTTCAGACAGGAATTTATTACACTGCATTTTTTTTATTACTTTTTGCACAAATTTACATTTGTTTATTGCATTTATTATTTATTATAATATATGATCATGTCTTTTATCCATTACTGGGTGTAACAGTCTGCCGTAGTAGATTTCGATAAATGATATATTTATGCGATTAAAGTGCGGTTACCAGTCGTTAACACATGGTCCCAACAGATGTTAGTGGGGGAAAATACAAGGGTAATTTTAATGTTGGTATCGAATCGGGGTCATAATTGTTATTAAAATTGATTTTTTATTATTTATGTGAACAGTAATAAATATTTAAATTGCTTAGGTAATGTACAAAATAAATAAATATATCATCACGCCTTTTACCCATTACTGGGTGTGGCACTCTTCCTAAGCAGATCTCGGTCCCCAAAGATATTAGTGGTGGAGGAGCCACAGGGGTCGATTTAAATTGCTGAAAATTGTTTGTCAGCTGTGGGAATCGAACCAGGGTTCTCAAGATCCACAAGCCGACTTGATACCATTGAGCCACCTACCCCATTCAAATATTCCACAAGGCGTTATATATGATTTTAGTTCAAATTTTTCTAAATTTCATATGTTTACTTAAATATTGATCGTGTTCTTGGCAGAGCTCGTTCCATTCGCGTTTTAAACAAACAACCCTTCTAAACCCGTAGAGGGTATGTTCACTCACGTAAGCCTTTATATTTGTTTTCGGCAAAATTTTCAAGATTTAATAATGTATTTCATATTTTGCAACTAGAACAATAAATAATAAATAATAAATATAAATAATAAAAACTAGTTATCCCAAATGCGTATCAATATAAAACCCGGAAAAAAGATTTTCCGGAGTGTAAATACATAACTATTTATGTTTAAGTTCTAAAACTGACAATATCTAGTGAAACTTGTAGGTGGCTCAGTGGTATCGAGTCGGCCTGTGGATCTTGAGAACCCTGGTTCGATCCCCACAGCCGACAAACAATTTTCACCAATTTAAATCTACTCGTGTGGCTTCCTCTCTACTAACATCTTTGGGGGCCGTGATTTGACGATTTCACGCGCATAGATATATCACTTACCGAGATCTGCTTAGGCAGAGTGCCACATCCAGTAATAGGTAAAAGGCGTGATGATATATTTATTTATTTATTTTTATTTACTTATAACTTGTTTAGGATCACTGTTACACAATTGTCAGTAAACATATGAGCATCGTTTCGCGTAGTTCACTTGTTTGCTATGGCAACCACGTATGACTGAGTCGTGGTGACGTCACCAACTTACGTGAGCTATGTACAGGTGTTTATGGCTAGTTAATACAGAATATACTAATTAACTCGGATAGTACATGTAGTCGCAGTAGGCCTGGCTTCACACATCACGCTCTAAATACTGTCTTTTGTTTTGATGTACTTAACATTTTACAATAGATTAATTTGTCAGTGTTTATAAGTACATCATCTTATTTTGTTTAGTTTCTTAGATAGGCCTTTGGAAAGTTCATTTTTGTATTTCAAATTTTTATCCATTTTAAGTTTGTACAAATTTTATTAGTTATCAATAAAAACAGTCATAATTATGCGGAAAATTTGAATAAAATTATGTTTTTCCTCAGCCATCTCCCTCTTTATTTTGTAATTTGATAATTAACTGTTAAATATTGATAAATAAATGATAACCCTAATATTTTTATAACAATTCGATACCTAGTTTAACGCTGTTTTTTATTAGTTTTTATACTGATTTTACTCACTGAATTCAGAATAAAATTCTGTATCGGACAAGCAAATAAAAATATAAATAAATTTTACCCATTACTGGGTGTGGCACTCCGCCTAAGCAGATCTCGGTACCTATGTGATATATATCTTCGCGTGGAGTGCGGTTATCAGCCGTCAAATCACGGCCCCCAAAGATGTTAGTGGAGGGGGAAGTACAGGAGTAGATTTAATTTGGTGAAAATTGTTTGTCGGCTGTGGGGATCGAACCAGGGTTCTCAAGATCCACCATTGAGCTACCTACCCCATATAAAAAAATATAGTTCCATTTAAATAACAAAGTTGGTATCCACAGTTTGTGAACCACTGGTTGAAATTTTTTTTTATGCTAACTAAAATAGTCTTGTAAAATAGAAATTGTTTGTTAATTTAACCGGCCTCGTAGGTCTTATAGTTTTCGAGATAGCAATAGTGGACAAAATAAAATAAACACCCTGTATATTAATTAACGGAAAAACATAATATCGATAATAGATTAATGGTAGAATAAATCTATAAGTTTTGTAGCTCCATAAATCTGTAAATGATGAACAAAATCGCAACGGAATTTATAAATTTATGAAATATTTTGTATTTATCAACAAATGTTGATGTGATTTTGTTTATTATTAACAAATTTATAAAAAATATAAATTTATCATTTGCAATAAGTGGCTCAGTGGTATCAAGTTGACCTGTGAATTTGCAAACCTGGGTTCGATTCCCAGAGAAGACAAACAATTTACAAATAAATAAATAAATAAATATATCATCACGCCTTTTACCCATCACTGGGTGTGGTACTCTGCCTAAGCAGATCTCGGTAAGTGATATATTTTTTCGCGTGAAGTGCGGTTACCAGCCGTCAAATCACGGCCTCCAAAGATATTAGTGGAAGAGGAGCCACAGGGGTAGATTTTTTTAAATTGGTGAAAATTGTTTGTCGGCTGTGGGGATCGAACCAAGGTTCTCAAGAACCACAGGCCGACTCGATACCACTGAGCCACCTACCCCATTAAAATTGACAACAATTTACATCACAATAAAATAAAATAAAATCACCCCTGTGGCAGTCATAGCAAATCTCATTAATTAATATATTTTGCGCGTGACATACGGTAACCAGCCTTCAACCCGACCCCCAAAATTGTAAACCATATGTCGGGGAATCGAACCCGCCAAAAAGTTGTCATAAACATAACTATAGATTACAGATAATTTAATTCTAGAATAAGAGACATATCTTCAAAACTAAACGACATGTGAAGATGTCCTCAACGACATTGAATTTCTCATGGTCGTAATTATTAATGGATAGATTATTAAAATTAAGATTGATTCTATTTTCGAATGTATTACTTACAGTAGCTTTTCATTCTTGATGATTAGACTATTAATTATAAACAGGAAGTAATTATGAACATTTAAACTACAATTTTTAATCACAGTTATTGATCCGCTACTATATTTTTATTACTATTTATTTTACTATTGCCTGAAGACATTTTTTTGTGTTGAAATTTTGCACAAGATTTTGCATACTTTCTTTCATATAAACTATAATTATTAAATTAATATTTACTTGACGGACAGCAAGATTGTCCATTGTAATTATATATTATGAATATTAAGGGCATAATTCAGAAGGAAAACCAGTTTCAGATAAGGCTGAAAAAATGCGGTTGAAACCAAATTGAACCAGATAGAAAATCAAAATATTTTTGTCGAATTTAAAGAAAATGAAAGTTGACATAAAATATCAATTTGCACTAGAAATTAGTCGCAAATGATTCTATTTTAGGTCAATATTGTTCGGTAATATTAATACTAATTTAGAACTGAATAATATACGTACTGCATTTTAAAATAGTAGTTTAAAAGTCTCTTTAGTTACGAGTTTATAAAACGAGTCACATGCAATACTTTTTCTACGGTCGCAAATTAAAACAACAAAAATATTTCAAGTGGTATAAATGATTTGAAAATCAATATTAAGTTACAATAACAGATGCAAAAAGCCTATTTCATTTCGTGCTTAATATGTCAGTTGTTAACTTCACATCGTGACTAAAACGTTTTAAGTCATAGTTTGTCAACATGTGATTAAGATGTTATTTAGCTCGATGGAAACCAATAAAATAAATAAATAAATATATCATCACGCCTTTTACCCATCACTGGGTGTGGCACACTGCCGAAGCAGATCTCGGTAAGTGATATATTTCTTCGCGTGAAGTGCGGTTACCAGCTGTCAAATCACGGCCTCTAAAGATATTAGTGAAGGGAGAGCCACAGGGGTAGATTTTAAATTGGTGAAAATTGTTTGTCAGCTATGGGTTCGAACCAAGGTCCTCAAGATCCACCTACCCCATTACTCGATGGAAACCAGTACGTCAAATGTCATTTTAATAACGGGTGTAGAAAATAGTATATTATGTAACAAGTTTTATAAACGACTCTTTAGTTAAGAGTGTATAAAAAAACGAGTGTTTAAAGAGTTTATAAAACGAGTCACATACTATACTTTTTATATGATCGTAAATTAAGACAACAAAAAAATGAAAAGTTTTATGGATTATTTAAAAAGTAAGGTTAAATAAAAATGACAGATGCAAGAAGCTAGCTTCAGCCCGTGCTTAATATCTCAAGCCGTGTCTAAAACGTTTAAAAGCAAAGCTTGTCTACATGTGATTAATATGTTATTTAGCGCCATGGAAACCAGTACGTTAAATGATATTTTAATAATGGGAGTAAAAATATTTTTATGGGGTAAATAGGTCAGCCGAGCTGTGAATTTGAGAACCCGAGTTCGAGTCCCAGAGCCGACTAAAAGATTTTCACTACATTAAAAATTACCTCTATGGTTCGCTTACCACTAACATCTTTGGAGTTCGTGGGTTGACGACTGGTTACAGCATTTTAAGCGCATAAATGTATCATTTACAAAGATCTACCATATCAAAGTGTCACATTCTATAATGGGTAATAACCGTGATGATATATTTTTTTTTAATACTCCACGTGCAAAATAATAGTATATTACATAACGAGAATTGTAACAAGCACATTATGTGCATGTGAAAAAGTTGCGCACGAGCCTTGGCGAGTGCAGTAATTGCATTACAATTCGAGTTGTGTATTATACTTTATCTACGACCATAAATAATAATAAGAACAATTACAGAATATTTGTTAGCTTATATCAACTGTCAAACAGCAGTGTTACCGCCTAACAAAAGAAAAACTAGTGCAGTAAACCCTTAGCAACCGTAAACAAGCATTTACTGTTCTTGCAAATTGTTTTTAATGGCCTACTTACATATATGGTCATAGATAAAGGTCATTTATATCTATCTTCCACTGTCAAACAATTTTGAATTAATTTTGAACAAAATACTTCAAATAGTGATATCGAGTCGGAATCTTTAAATGTAATTTTTTTTATTTATTTTCGTAAATTTTATACTGTCAAACATTTTTGACTTATATGAAAGAAAAACACATCAACAAATGTTTTTCCTCTTTTATTTGAAGTATTTTTCTCTAAAATAATGTAATGTTATTAACAGAAGAAGGTATACAATGTTGAAAGTGTTAAATTGTTCTAATGTACCGGTTTTAATTTAATTTTGTAATGGAGTATACGAGCAAATCAACACACAAGTCAAGTTTATAGCTCTATAATAAGCCACAAAGCAAATTAAATTAGAAACAAATGACTAGTTGTCTAAATTAAGCGATGGTCATTTATTTCTGCATCATCGTTTTATTGCAAATCTATTCTGCCGTTGGAACGAATTCATTTTCTAAATCAAGCACTAAAAATCCATCATTGCAACGTTACAAGATGACTCAGTAATGTAGTGTTCATTTATTTCTTAGCAACATAACAAATGAAGATCGCAGCATCGCAGATGGCGCCAGTGCAACTTCATAAAACAACGAATTAACAAGTGACAGTCGCGCGATGTGCATTTATTGTTCAGAGCCTACGCGATCAGATGAAAAAGAATGTCTTGAGTTGATTGTCGTTTGTTTTCTTATTGCTGTCGCCGAATGCATTTAAAAGGGCAAACTCTTAACCTTGTTTCCTGCGTTTTTAAATTAATTAGTTAATTAGGGCCACGCCCAAATTACTACTTGCTGGTTTCGTTTATAGTTTTGGCTGTTTGTTTTTACTACTACATTAATTAAATTAGCTTATTAAAATGATGGTTTTCTGTGCTAGAGGTCTCAGGTTCATTTAAGTATAGACCATACTAATTGTGTCATCGAATTTGTAATACAGGGTGTGCCATGGAAACTGTGCCATGGTGTTTTACATGAAAAATGAGTTTATTACTATCATAACTTTCCTAATTACAGGAAAATGTTTCAATTAAAAGCTATGAATTTATAATGCAAGTTGTATTTTATAAATTAGATTTAATTATTATCAAGATAGATTTATTTTAGAATGTTCCAAAGGGCCAGTGTTTTTTGCAATTTTTATAGTCGAGTCGATCGGGAAGCACTTGTTCCAGATTTGAGTGTTGTGTGAAGGAAGTGTCATTTTGACAAAAAACTATTTTTTTTAATTAGAAAATAATTAAAAAATTTCAAAAAAGTTAATTTGCTTTAAATGAGCTAAAAATTTGTATACAAGTAGTTCCGGACACGGGGAATTCACTCTTTCAAACCGCATATCAATAGTTTTTGAGTTATAGCCCCTAGAAGAATTGCTGTTTTCAAGCAATTTTCAAAATAAGATTTTCAACTTTCCCGAGGCTATAACTAGAAAACTATGCAAGACATTGAGATGCGGTCTGAAAGGTTGAATTCCCCGTGTTTCAGTTGACCTTTAAGTAAGTTTTTAGAAAATTTTATTTTTTTGAAAAATTTTCGCCTATTTTTTTCCTCGTACAGTTTTTGGCCATTATCTCAAAAAACTATAAGACTTATGGACTTAAACATTACACCATTGGATTCGGCACGTCGAAATACATATGTATGTAAAATTTCGTTACATTATTCATACGAGAAATAGTTTTAGAGCAATTTGTTTAAAAATCATAAAAATCCCTTGGAAAATAATTTAAAAATTTCAAAAAAAATAATTTCCTTTAAATGAGCTAAAAATGTATAAGCAAGTAATTTCGGACACGGGGAATTCACTCGTTTTAACCGCATATCAATAGCTTGCTTAGTTTTTGAGTTATAGCTCCTAGAAGATTGGATTCAGCACGTCGAAATACATATGTATGTAAAATTTCGTTACATTATTCGTACGAAAAATAGTTTTAGAGCAATTTGTTTAAAAATCATAAAATCAAAGAATACAAATAAAACCATATTTGTTTTATATCTCAAGGCACTCTATAAAGAGCTTAAAGTTAGATATTTTAATTTACATCTATTTCGTGAACAGGACATTTTATATTAATAAATATGGGCTTATTGGATGCAGTTTTAATTTTGAACAAGTTTTGTATTTACACTTTTGCTCCAAAATATGTAAAAACTTGAAGTGAAATTAACAGTTTAACATAGTTTTTCCTATAATTAAAAACAAAAAGTAGATTTGTTTTAAATAATAACTAAATAAGTAAAATATCTAGACTGAATCAAATACAAAATAATACAATTCTTTGGAAGTTTCATGTGACGCATTTTCCTTTAAATTATTTATTTATTTATGTTACGCTGTACAACAGGAATTTAATCCCAATTACAGTACACAGAGCCGCAGTGTAGTAGTTTATATAATATTTAGCTTGAGTGCGATTCGAACTCGGGATCTCCGGATTCGATTTCCGTATCACTATCCACACCACCGTACTGTCATTACGTAATTTAAAAACGTTTAATAATATATTAACTAAATATGATAAAAAAATAGTATGTTTCCTAATCAGATATAAACTTATAGGTCATAAATTTAATTAAAAACTGAAACAATATTACAATATTGTTTATTTTACGGTACTAACCTCAACTTAATCCGGAGAACAATTCAGCAAGTCGCATGAATGAAACCTATAAAATTCAAGCCCACATTCTAAATATTTTATTTCGCAAAGTGAAATATTGTAACGTTATACCACCCACAAATAAATAGCTGTAGTATAACTGACTTACTTGTGATTTGAAAAATGATCCAAGAAATCATGAATATTGAAAAGAATTCTAGAAAAAGAGAAATGTATTCGTACAGTAGACATGTGTTTGCGCTAGCATCTTATGAATCATATGTGGTTTACCTCCTACAAGACATTTGAATTTCTAATCGCTTATTAGGCAATACTTTACCCTCCAAATTTGAATCTAAATATAAACTTGTACAAAATAATATCTCTCAGTTAAAAGAATATTATCCGGTACGAAAAATATAGTTATTTATGTATTAGAGCGTAAAGTGATTCTTTGTTACTCAAACACGGTAATTCCAGCGCGAGCCGAAGGCGAGAGCTGCAATAGTGTAAGAGGAACAAAGACACTTGACGCTCGTGATACACACAGCATTTTTTCTATGATTGCATCTTAAAATTATATGCACTGAAAATAAATTCGTTCTGTTAACTGTCAATATGACAAGTTTCTGTTTTGTTTGTATCCCTAGTAACTATTGCAATAAGCGCGCATTTGATATCTTTTTCGCGCGTTGCCATTGGAAACGCGTGTATTAAACATCTTTTTCTCGCGTTGCTATTGCAGATATTTTTCGATTGTTCCACAGAAAACGTCAACTTGACGATGACAAATGAGAGGGTAATTGTCAATAGTTATTTACGTATCAAGTGCAGAAAGATGGATTTTTTTGAATGAGTAGTCCGTTGCTGCATGAGCAAAGCGAATGCTGCAAGACCGCGAGTTCAAAAAAACCCATCTTTCTGCACGAGTTGCGTACACTATTTTTTCTACAACCATAAACCAAATTTTGATAAAAATAATAAAACAAATTTCAGTAATTGTAACATCTCTGAATTTTTTTTTAAATTTAGAAACTTTAGAAAGATACCTGGTTTAATGTATCCATGACAACTGACAATGACAAACAAACTCAAGAAAGTATACTGTATAGAGTTTATTTATATTAAATTACTTTTCTGCACTAGTGCAGAAATAATTCACATTTTTTGCACTAGTGCAAAAATCTGCTACTTTCATAATAAAAATAAGTTCAAAAACGCCTACTTTTTTTAATGGTTGTAGAAAAATGTATTTTTCTGGAACAAATCCTGACTGTATAACAGCACATATTTTATTAATTTTTTCACTATTATGTAAATAAAGGATGGAAATAGTTCGGTAACTATGATTTTTTAAATTTTTCATTCCTGGAAAATTGTTGTGTATAGTTAAAAAATCATCTATTTTTGATATTAAATTAACCACAAGAAATAGTAAAATATTGATATAAAAGTGAAATAGCGGCCTGAAAACAACCTTTATTTATAACTATACCAAATTTCAAGCATATAAGTTCATTCTTGTGGCTATAGTTTGTGTCCTATTTTAATAAAATCAAAAGGTTAATTAAATAATTCTAAATGTGCTAGACGCAGAATTTAATTCTCTAAAACTTTTATTTGCAGCATTTATTTCTAAAATCAAAATAATACCATTTTTTTCAAGGAAAACTGTGAGCAGCTTCATGTAATGTGCCACTTCCGGTTAGTCCATTTTAACCAAAATCTATTATGTTATTTCCATTGATATAGCAGTCTTATATATCAAATTTGAAAAGTTTTGGATTATATTTTAATATAGATTTTCATGAAAATCTATTATAGGCTTCAAGTAAAGTACCACTTCCGGAAGTTATATAATAACCAAAAAGGGAGATGCAAAACTAGATGTTATAACAGTCCTAAATACAAAATTTTCTACGGCTTACCGTTTTTGAGTTATGCGAGATACGTACGTACAGACGTCACGACGAAATTAGTCAAAATTGATTCAGGGATGGTCAAAATGCGTATTTCTGCTGAAATCTGAGAACCGAAAATTTTCGCGATTACAATACTTCCTTTACTTCGTAAAAGGAAGTAAAAAGGATAAAAGAAAGTGAGCGATTATATTTAGATGCACATTCATCCCAATACAAATAAATAAATAAATATATCATCACGCCTTTTACACATTACTGCTTGTGGCACTCGGCCGTTGCAGATTTTAGTAAGTTTAGCGATTACCATTCGTCAAATTAATTGTAAACACGCGTTTTCACTGATCGTCATAGTTTATTAAATAGTTTCACATAATTAAAAGAAAAATATAGGTAATATAAAGTAAATCAAAATAAATAAATATACCATCGCGCCTTTTACCCATTACTGGGTATGACACTTTGCCTAAGCAGATCTCGGTAAGTGTTATATTTTTTTCGCATGAAGTGCGGTTCCCAGCCGTCAAATCACGGCCTCCAAAGATATTAGTGGGATAGATTTAAATTGGTGAAAATTGTTTGTCGGCTGTGGGGATCGAACCAGGGTTCTTAAGATCCACAGGCCGACTCGATACCACTGAGCCACCTACCCCAGCTAATTAATTGTAAATAAAATATAAATAAATATATCATCACGCCTTTTACCCATCACTGGGTGTGACACTCTGCCTAAGCAGATCTCGGTAAGTGATATATTTTTTTCGCATGAAGTGCGGTTACCAGCCGTCAAATCACGGCCTCCAAAGATATTAGTGGAGGGGGAGCCACAGAGGTAGATTAAATTTGGTGAAAATTGTTTGTCGGCTGTGGAGATCGAACCAGGGTTCTCAAGATCCACAGGCCGACTCGATACCACTGAGCCACTTACTCCAGCTAATTAATTGTAAACATGCGTATTCACTAATCGTCATAGTTTATTAACCCAATACCCGCCGCAATTCAATGATCAATAAAAGAATACCTTTTCAGTAAAAATATCTTTATTTGAGTTCTAAAAAACAAGTTTTTGATAATAAAAGTTATACATACTTAAGTGTTAAAATATATCTGACCTTGAAATATAATTGTTAAAAACACCGAAATTAAGTAAATTTGAATATTTTTAAATTATTGGTTTTACAAATATTTGAAAATTGGCTGTGACTGGCTGTCATAACATAACTAATTAATATATTCATTAAAAAAAATATACATTCTAAATGTAAAATAAATTATTACATCCAAATATTTAAGCGTCCCAAAAATGGGACGTTGGCGGTTAATGGGTTAAGTACTTTCACGGAATTAAAAGAAAAATATAGGTAATACAAAGTCATTTTCATATATCAACATTTTCTTGAAAAACACTATAAACAAACACATCCAGTTTAATTTTCCACATAAACACATCTCTACAATCCTTGCCAAAATCTTCCCCTCCCTTCACACGCACACTCACATGATTCCACTGGCGCCTCAGTGTCCACACACACACACACACACACACACACATACACATACACATATACAGAGAGTCACAGCCACCTCGGCACCGCTTCACCGCCAGCAGTGAGCAGTCAGTAGTGCAACATATGGCCAGCGTTGCCTTGGACTATTTACTCCTAATTTGGTGGTGGTCTGACCGACTTGACTTGGTGCCTCGACACACGGTCGAGATGGTGTCATGGTACATTGCTATACGGTACGAGTACGACACCTCGACACCTGGCCGTTGCTCGTGTCCATGGACGTGGTGCGTGCACTAATCAGGGTTGTGGGGAATGGCGTAATGAGGATTGAGTTTACCTGCAGGTGGTCGTGATGATGGCGGTGGTGATTGATGAGGAGGAAGTCAGTAGTGGATAGTGGAAATTGGTTAGTGGGTTATGGTCAGTTAGGAATTTTGTAACATGAAAATTGGGCTATTAAGATTTTAAAATAACAATGCGTCTTATTGTGGCAAAAATTGGAACTATGAGAAAAGTATAGTTTGCTACTAATCTAATAAACTAAGTACTTAAAAAATAAATAAAAATGAATAACAGAACTAATATAGAAAAGGTTATAAAACTATAATTAACTAATAATATACTAATGGTCAGTTTTATAAACAACAATAGTATGTTATGCATCAAGGGAGGGAAACAAGCGATTATTCCTGCGTGTGAAGTTGACAAATCGAAACGTAAGCGAGGGCCGAAGGCTTGAGCTGAAGTCGAGGTTTGCCAACTTCACACAAGGAATAATCGCGCCCTCCCGTGAAGCATATTACACTTTTCGTAACAAGTGCACAAAAATTACTGTCTTATCGGGACAAATGTCAAATATGGGTTGCGTAACTAATAACCTAGGAAATGCCGCAAATAGCTAATAATCGTAGTCTCTAGGGAGAGAAACATGCTACCTAGGGAGAGAAACATGCTACCTAGGGAGAGAAACATCCTACCTAGGGGGGAGAAACATTAGGGGAGAAAAGCTGTGTTTCTCTCTCTAAAATTAGGGAATAAGAACGTATTTCTTGTACATGTGTTACGAAAATTAATTTACTTCTAAAGTAAATAAAATTTATTTACTCAAATGACAGTCGATCTTTCGACATTAATATACAGGGTGTTTCACAACTTAGAGAGCAAAAAATTAAAGGGTATATTCTGTACGACGTGCTGATCATGAAACAAAAAGATTTTTTTTTTAAATCGCAAAACTATTTTCCATGTTTCCCAGTCCAAAATTTTCGTTGCCACTGCTACTGGGTGGATGATTATGATAAAGTTATTAATTAAATAAAATAACTGCTAATAATTAAATTGTGTAATTATTCTTTCGTAGTTGATACCTACTTCATTGTTTGTGTTTAATAGGAAAGCGAATCCAGTGCAATACTACAAAAAATGTTTTAGGTTAACAACCTTTAATTTTTCGAATTTAAAAAAAATTATATTTGTTTCATGATCAGCACGTCGTACAGAATATACCCTTTAATTTTTTGCTCTAAGTTGTGAAACATCCTGTATACCTTAAAATAAATAAAATTAATTTTAATTTGTTCATTTAAATACTACGTAAGTAATTTTTTTCTGTTCTTTCTAAAATCAGGTATTACTAAAAAAAACTTCACTATTAAAATTTTTGAACTATGATAGGATGTTTCACAACTTTAGGATAAGGATTAAATTCGCAAAATTAATTGCACTTTACATAAAGTACATATTTTTATTGCTGTTAGTTTGAGGATTATTTCTAATATATTAATAATTAAATTGTAATTATAAAAACTACACTCGCGTTTTAACTTTGACCCACTCGTGACTAAAGTCTAGCTACATGTTACTAGTACCATAAATATCTTTATGTTCGACTGCATCATATTACCTTGTTTTACGACACTGTTTACTGTCCATAATCAGGTACTTTATTGGACTAGTACGATAAAAATGCAAAATTGGACTGCTGTCAATGTCACATTAAAACAAAATTCAAAAGAAATATTTAAACTCCATTTTCTGTATGTATTATATGTGTCTTCATACAATTGTTAGATATTCTCTTGCATTACATGCAAGATCTTTTATTTCTTTTGGAACGTCTTCAATGTCTTCATCCATCTCAACACTTTTTTCACTTTGACAATTTGATAAATAAAGCAACAAATGCATAACAACGAAGCACACTTTGAGATGCAATTAAATGTTTTAAATATAGGTATTGGCATAATCATATTTTAAGAGTACGGTAGTGTGGATAGCGATACGGAATTCGAATCCGGAGATCCCGAGTTCGAATCTCACTCAAGCTAAAAATTATATAAATTATCACACTGCGGCTCGGTGAGTGCGGACCCTGTACTGTAATTGGGATTAAGTTCCTGTTGTACAGTGTAACATAAATAAATAAATAAATAAATAAAAGAGAAAATATTCTCCATGCAGTCGAATATAAAACGTTGTATGCAACTCGTACATAATCGGACTTTATAGACTCACCTTATTTATTAGCCTCGCTCGCTGCGCTCGCTCTGCCATCAAATTCGGCTCGTCCAATAAAGACCTAAATTATGTACTTGTTACATAAACTACTAATAATAACCTCATCAGAAATAAAAAGTAAAGTTCTCAAAGTAAACCGGTACAATTTTCCGCTAAAACCTCCTGCACGTATAGTTCACAACATCATCTGATACAAAGCTTGGTGAACAATGTCACATAAGTTGCATGTTTGACGCGTGTGCGTGCGTATCTGAGCGTAGATGGCAATCAGAGGCCGCGTGTTTCCTAGAAGAATGGTTAATCGATGATTGTGTTCGTTTAAAGGCGAGTTTAAATCATGGGGGTTTCCTTTTTACTGCCAATTCGCGCACATGTTTCACAAGCTAACGTTAAGTGATTCAATATATCAGGGTTGCTAGTGGTACACAAAGAAGACGCAGTGCTTTATGTTTTCCAGCGAATCTGTGATTCAGAATTCAGGGTTAAAGTTGTAAATCTTTTCAAATGTCTTTTTACGAAGAATAATGGCTTGAAAACAGTTGAAATAGTTTATAAGTTTGTTTCCAATTTCCAGTATTATTCAATTAGAGTGTTGATATTAGAATGATTCAGATTCAGCTAATTTATTTATTTGTTATTTCATTTATTTATAATTTTAGTTGTAATACTTGTATAGAAGAATTTGAACTACTCGAATGCAGATGTATTTGAGGTAAATTGAAATTTGCTAGGTTATGTACAATACAGGGTGTTTCTGTACTTATGGATCAAACTTTAAGAGAATATACTGATAACGAAACAAAAATAAAATTAAAAAAATTCGCAAAATTAAGGGTTGTTTACTTAAAGAAAACATGTTGAGTGCTAATGGTTTCATTACTGTGACAGAAACAGAATAATTGAAATTTACTATCAAAATTGCATTACGACACTTATTTTAACCGTATATAGTATTCAATATACTGATCATGAAACAGAAGATTATTTTTTCAAAATTCACAAAATTTATTGCACTTTCCTATTAAACACAAACAATGAATTAGGTATCAACTACGAAAAAATAATTACACAATTCAATTATTAGCAGTTATTTATAATATAATTTTATTTAATTAATAACTTTAACCTAATCATCCACCCAGTGGCAGTGGCAACGAAAAATTTTGGACTGGGAAACATGGAAAATAGTTTTGCGATTTAAAAAAAATTCTTTTATATATCTCATCACGCCTTTAACCATTACTGAGTATGGCACTCCACCATAGCAGATCTCGGTAAATAATATATTTCTTCGCGTAAAGTGCGGTTACCAGCTGTCAAATCACGGCCCCCAAAGATATTAGTGAAGGGGAAGCCACAGGGGTAGATTTAATTTGGTGAAAATTGTTTGTCGGCTGTGGGGATCGAACCAGGGTTCTCAAGATCCATAGGCTGACTCGATACTACTGAGGCACCTACTCCATTATATAAAGCAAACATTTTTGGTGCTACTGTTTTGAGAGTTATTTGTAATATATTAATAATTAAATTATAATTATAAACACTGCAATAGTGCATTTATTCATAAATGTTTATTAGCAGTGTTATAATTATATTTTAATTATTAATATATTAGACATAATTATCAAACCAGTGGTACTAAAAATATTTACATCATGTAAAGTGCAATTAATTTTTGCGAATTTTGAAAAATCTTTCTGTTTCGAACTTAGTACGTCGAGTACTATATGTGGTTAAAATAAGTGCCATAAGTTATGAAACACCCTGTATATACATATTTCAAATAATATGATCCCATTACCAACTGTTAAGACTATTTCCCCAAAAAGTTTTAGTAAAGGAGAAGTCATGTTATTTCGACAGTCCGAAAAGTAAAAATAACTATTTATAAACTGTTGAGCCATGTTGAAAACCATCACAGGATGTATTTATATATTAAACTACAGAACTGGAACATACATATATATGACCCAACTTTATAGCTAAAACCATTATATAATAAATAATTTATAAATATCCAAGTTCTAGCAAACTAAAACTTCTTCGACGCATTTATTATCCTTCTTCCAGTGTCCAGCTTCAAAACTTAAAACTCTACTAAGACAAAGTATTTCAAGCGTGAAATATGCAGTTTGTGATCCATTTTGCTGCACAGGAAGTTTGTAAACATTCACTCAACTGTTTCTGTCTGTCCAATAGTTGGCTCTCAACGCTAGCCACATGTGCATAAGTTAGTTGTGTCCACTTGTAACGTGCAACCAGAACCAAACCACGCAAGAATATAACATAGAACGGATGTCGTGATAAGCAACCGACCAAATGGGCATTCTGTGCACTGGTTCAGGGTTCGAATGACGCACTGGACTCGCACTTTTGTCTGGAGTATTTTGTACAGAGGGCAGGGATGGACTCAAGACGGTTCAACACAAATATTAGTACAGTAGAGCCCCGATTATCCGAACTAATTGGGACCGGACCTAGTTCGGATAATCAAAAGTTCGGATAACCGAAATGCAATATTTTTCGTGGTTTCAAAGAAAAAAAATTATTGCACAAAAAAATATGTCGTAAAAATCGAAATATATTCTCAAAACCAAATATAATAAGTATGAAACATTTATCAAAAGTATTCCGCATAATTTATTTTATGGCTTCGGTTGCATAAAACTGTCTATCTTCAATTGGCGAACGGTGGCTACACGTTTTTGAGCGGCCAAATCTCGCAAACGTTCGGATAACCGAGTGTTCGGATAAATGGATTCATCGTTCGGATAATTGAGGGTTCGGATAACTGAGGTTCGGATAATCGGGGCTCTACTGTATAATCAAATGTTCTTAAACTGTTTTAGAGATTAATGTTTGGAATTAAATTTAAGAAAAAGTAAATCTAAAATGACTTAAGCTCGTATGTCACAGAATTATGGGCATAATTATAAACAGAATTGTAAAATATAATTGAAAAATGTGCAAAAGGGGTATGAGAGTCAGTATGACTTAATAGTAGCAAGTAGAGTTAGTCTAATTTAAATCAGAGTGATTTAAAAAACCTCATTGATTTAAATCATTTTTTGTATTTTGTATTAATTATATTTCTGATACAGAACAAAACAAATGTGTTAATAAAATTTCAGTTGTTTAAATAGTTATTTTTGTATTAAGTACGCAAAATGAGTATTTTTTGTTGCGCGTGAGAATGTTACTTTTAGTCGAGACAAAAAAGTCATTTAAACGCGCCAAAAAATAAGAATTTTGTCCACGAAATACAAACAACATTTTTTCTACAACTGTAAAGAAAGAATAATACAATAATTATTGATTTATTGAAGTAAATTGAAGGAAAACAATTAACAATAATATTAAATTGATACTATTGATATGTTGTAACTAATAAAACCTGACAACAAATAATTTGGGAGCGTGCGCGAAATACTTATTTTGCGCACTAGAATACGAAACAGTGCGCGAAATACTAATTTTGCGCACTAGGGTGCAAAACAATGCGCAAAATACGCGTTGTCATGGTAATATAAATGATGAAAAAATGACGTACTTCGCGTATAGATATAAGTGAAAAAAATGAACATTTTTTGACAGTTGTAGAAAAAAACATTTTTAAGGTTTTTGGTAAAACAGACAAAATAAGTTTCAATATTTATTTATTAAATGAATTAATATTAAATATGAATCCATCAAATTTCGTGTACGAATATGTTAAATTAGTACGCCCACCCAAATTGTAAACACGCATAATCGAGCATATAGATTAATTCAAAAAAATGAATGATTTTAGCTTTTTTTTTAATCATGATTTTTGTCGACCCTTGTGACAAGTAACCAGAGAAAGATAATCAAATGAGAAGAGTAAAAAACAAAGTTGCATTTATAAGTTTTGTGTTGATATCTAACCTCAAATTACACCACGTGACATCTGTCATTCACTAATTTAAACACTTGATAGAAAAACACACACTACAAATATAAAAGCAGCTCTGCTACAGCAGAATACTACACCTAGCAACTGGTAAAAGGCGTGATGATATATTTATTTATTTTATTTGACTCATTTCCGAAAAATCCTTGAGTACACCCCTGCACAAATCCCAACAACACACAGCAGTGTTCATCAGCTCATCGTAACCCGAGCCGGCACAACATGAAATGAGATGCATCGACAAAGATGAATGACTTCTAACATTTGGTTCATCTGAAAAACAGTTTCTCACCATTATAAGTATAGTCACAGTCTAGCACAAAATATTCGAGACCGAGATGTCAACTTAGTGTCAGACTGTCAACCACCTAATTTACGATATAACGACATACAACTGACGACATTTAATTTAATTAATAGTTAGTACTAAAGCAGGCAGTTGTGTATCGTACGTACGGTGGTGTGGATAGCAATACGAACTTCGAATCCCGAGATCCCGAGTTCCCATCGCACTCAAACTAAAAATTATATAAACTATCACACTGCGGCTCGGTGAGTGCGGACTCTGTACTGTAATTGGGATTAAATTCCTGTTGTACAGCGTAACATAAATAAATATAATATCACCTAATTTATTTCTCGTTCAATTTTTTTAAATATTTTAATCATTCACGCCTTTTACCCCATATCAACTAATGAAGATATAAATAAATAAATAAAATAAATATATCATCACGCCTTTCACCCATTACTAGTTGTGGCACTCTGCCGTATCAAATCTCGGTAAGTGATATAATTCTTCGCGTGAAGTGCGGTTACCAGATGTCAAATCACGGTCTCTAAAGATATTAGTGGAGGGAGAGCCACAGGGGTAGATTTAAATTGGTGAAAATTGTTTGTCGATTGTGGGAATCAAACCCGGATTATCATATCCACGCAACACCTCTAAATTCCTGTTGTACAGCATAACATAAATAAATAAATAAATTGCATAGAGTCGTTTATAACTTCTTTGGGAAATAGTTAAATTAGAAATGTAAACAAATATTCATTTTATTTAGTTTGACTTTTAAATAAATAAATAAATATATCAACACGCCTTTTACTCGTTACTGGGTGTGGCACTCTACCGTAGCAGATCTCGGTAAGTGGTATATTTTTACGCGTGAAGTGCGGTTACCAGAAGTCACGGTCCCCAAAGTTGTTAGTGGAGGGGGAACCACAGGAGTTGATATTAAATTGGTGCAAGTCAGTTTGTCGGTTGCGGGAATCGAACTCGGGTCCTCAAGAACCGCAAGTCGACTGTATACCCACTAGACCACCAAGTGTATTGCATTTGTTTTTATTGTTATCACTAGATTGGTATGTTTATTGTTGTTATCCTGCAAAAGAACTCTTATATTTTTTTGTAATTTATTTGTAGCTGATGATGGACACATACATTTGTGTCCTTCTAATCAAAATAGTTATTTGTGTATTAAGAGCGTAAAGTGTTTCTTTGTTACTCGCGTTGCCATTGGAAATGAGCAAAAAAATATTTTTCGATTGTTTCACAGAAAACGTCAACTTTACGATGATAAATGACAGCGTGATTGTCTACTTTTCATAGCAATCGTAGAAAAATATTTATTTATTTATTTTATGAGGTGCGCGGGTTACAAGTAACACTACCCAACTGTCACTCACCGATTTAAATGAAACTAGGCACACTAATAGAACGAATAGAAAACTATTGAATACTTTTTTTTTCTTCCGGAAGTTGCTTTTTAGGGGTACAAACCATCCCTGAAAGGTGGTAAAAGCAAGAATCGCCATAAATTAAATTAAATAATACCAAAATATTACGCGTTCAACATTGGTTACCAAGAGGTAACCTCGCAAATAGATTTAGCGACCTCAAAAACCTCCGAGTAACTAGTTTTGAACCTAAAACTCTATTTCAGTTGAATATCGTAATTTCATCCCCCTATCCCTTTTTAACCCCTTAAAAATTTTCATCAATTTAAATCTACCCCTGTGGCTCCCCCTCAACTAACATCTTTGAGAGCCGTGATTTGACGGCTGGTAACCGCACTTCACGCGAAGAAATATATCACTTACCGAGATCTGCTTACGACAGAGTGCCACACCCAGTAATGGGTAAAAGGCGTGATGATATATTTATTTAAAAAAGTGCATATGATCAAAATGACCCCGAAAATAAATTTTGGTGATCTCAAAAATACAATCATTTGATTAGTTTTGATTCCATACTAAGCTATCATAAGTAGGATTAAGTTTCTGTTATAGAGAGTAACAAATATTAAATAAAATTATAGTATTTATATTCTCTTTATAATGACGAGATAGATAAAATGTTGATAATTTATTTTAAAATGAAAAATCGTTGAAGATTTCGCAGAATATTAACCACAAGTATCTTGATAGTATATTTGGAATACCACAAAATAATTAGTAATTTTCAATGGTCTCTTTTCTCCGAAAATTTGTAAATTATGTCAATATATGGATTTATGACCTTTCAAATATATTTAATAAAATATTTGTAGGTGTTGGATCCTATACAGACTCACAGAAAGATTATGCAAATTTAAATTTAAGATACAATTAACTAAAAATAGATTTCTTAGAAAATATATTAATTTATTACAAATATCTGATGGTTGTTTTAAATTTTGTGAAAGAAACGTCACTGGTATGAAATATTTTCACGTTTGTTATATTTTAACATAACCACAAATTTCTTACTAATTCAAAATGTTTTTCTGGAGAAATTGTTCAAGTTATTTTATTACATATAATTGTTAAAAATGTTCTATGAATAATTCGTACGTGTTAATATATTTTATCTACGTCCATATATGTAAGTAGGCCATTAAAAACAAATTTGCAAGAACAGTAAATGCTTGTTTACGGTTGCTAAGGGTTTACTTCACTAGTTACGTAATATAACTGTTCTCAAGAAATTTTTCATTTGATATGTGGTAACACTGCTGTTTGACAGGTGATGTTACGGATATAACCTAACAAATATTCTGTAATTGTTCTTATTATTATTTATGGTCGTAGATAATAGCTATTTATGAAACTACTAAGGAAATGAAGGTTACTACCTTACGCATGTGAAATTTGCAGAACGAGGCGTAACCGAGTTATGTAAACACTTAAGTAAGGTACTAACCTTAATTTCCTTACTAGTTTCATACAATATTTTTTCTACTTCCGTTCTAATAAATACGAAAGAGCGTTTTTAAAATTATGAAATTTTGACATATTAATGACAGTTATAAATTCAAAAAATAAAAGAATAACACATCAGAATTCGTCTACCAAGATATTTTAATTTTTTTGTGTTGCTATGTTACCTTATTATTTCATTAGTTAAATAATGCAGTTCATTACCTAACTCAAATAAGAGAAATAAAACGTCTATTTCCTAACGGAAGTAGAAAAAGTATAATACACAACTCGAATTGTAACGCAATTACATTGCTCGTGAAATTACTGCACTCGCCAAGGCTCGTGCGCAACTTTTTCACTCGCACGTAATGTACTTATTACAATTCTCGTTACGTAATATACTATTTTTATTCGTCGTAAGAATATTTTTTTAATGAAGTAGGTGGCTTAGTGGTATCGAGTCAGATTGTGGATTGGAGAAACCGGGTTCAATTCCTACAGTAGACAATAGTTATTTTTAATGTTAAATTTATGATGATTTATGTGATGCCACATTGGCAAGTGGAGGGTTCGAATCCAGGTGTCACCCGATTTTTTCTGTCATAAATTTAACTTTAAATTTATTATCATCACTGTACTTTCAGTCATGCCATATGACAAAAAATAGACAATAGTTATTTAAGTAAAAAGTTAGGAAAGCGTTCAATTACAGGATGAGTAGATAGCTTCATACTGAGCTTGAAACAGCTTACGAATCCTGTACGACTCTTTACTGACGTGTTACGTATAACATTTTACCTGAAACCTAAACAAATAATAAATATTTTAAATCCAAGATTTTAAGATCTTTTTAGATTGATGTACCTTCTTAGAAAATTATTTTCCGCCGCCACTGTAAATATGTCATCCCAAATATTCTACCCTGTATAAATCAACGCTTTATGTGCGTGGGAGGTTCACACACACACACACACACACAGAGTTCTTAGTCGGCTACAGTTACTGTTTACTAGTAACTTTACTAGTCGGTTCTGCTTGAATTCATTTTAAAAAGATCCGATTTTCGGAAGGATTCTTTTTATAAATAAGCTCCTGTTTATTTTGAGTCACGCCGCAGTTTTTATGGTTTTGATTAATCAAAAGATTTACTACACTAGTCAAGTTTTTATAAAGATTAAGGACATTAAATATGATTTATTTAAAAGGGACCGCGCATAATTTGTTACGCTTAAAAAGATAGTTCCAAAAAGGTTTGTTTTTTTTTTCGTAAATTTGTAGTTTACCGACTACTGACATTTTCGGTATCGTAATTCGACGGATGGTAACTTAATATTTTATCATAAAAATATATCATATATATCGTTGATTTTAGAAAAAAATTACTGTGAATTAATTTAAAAAATTGTATTTTATAAAAACAAAAAATTAAATAAATAAATATATCCTCACGCCTTTTACCCATTACTGGGTGTGGTATTCTGTTGTAGCAGATCTCAGTAAGTGATATATTTCTTCGTGTGAAGTGCAGTTACCAGCAGTTAAATCACGAACATAATGTCATATTTGTTTTTATGTTCTTTACACAGAATTCTTTAAATAAATAAAGTATACGTAATTTTTTAACAAATTTTTAATTATATAAATCTGTTTCTAAAATAAATAATAGTAACATTTTTCGGGCATACCAAGTAAACTATCTGCCGGATAATTCGGTATCCGGCATTCGATATTCATAAACAGAATATCCGAGTTTTTCATAAATTGTTATATGTTGCATTATTAATTAATTATTAATTGTGCAGCGTAGTAAATAAATATATAAACAGTTCAGTTATTCGATAGCTGTTGATTATTCAAGATTCGGTTATGATTATAGACTTGCGGTTGAGGTTGTTATGTGGTTACTGGTTGGACAGTTAGATAAATGGTTAAACCGCAGACTTAATCCGGAATAAAATTTGTCAACTAGAATGAATTGAAATTTAAATCCGGTTTAAATGTATTGCTCTACAGGAATTTAAAGGATTTGAAGGAATCTCTTTAAAGTGTTAAATTTGGGATATTTGTGACTAATATTTTATTCCTAAAGGATTATTAGGATAAAAGAAATAAATGTAAATATGAAAGTGAATTTCTACTTAGGTAAATTAAATTAATAATTGTATTTTTCATTGTCAGTGAGAATTTTAGTGGTACTGATTACGATTATTAGAAACTCTGTTGATTATTTATAATACAACTCTGTTTGAAAGGTTCGGGTTTTACTATAAGCTGTAGGTCCCACGAACTATTACTGGAATTCATAAATAATGTGAGATCAGTTTAATAACTTAAAAATAAATAAATAAAATAAATAATTCATCACGCCTTTTACCCATTACTGGATGTGGCACTCTGCCGCAGATGTCGGTAAGTAATATATTTCTTCGCGTGAAGTGCAGTTACCAACCGTCAAATCACGGCTCTCAAAGATGTTCGTGGAGGGGGAGCCACAGAGGTAGTTTTTAATTTGGTGAAAATTGTTTGTCGGCTGTGGGGATCGAATCAGAATTCTCAAGATCCACAGGCTGACTCGATACCACTGAGCCACCTACCCCATTGTTTAATAACAATGTTTTTTACGTCTATAAAATAATATATTCATTTTATGTTCGTTTTTTGATAAATAATGTAGTTAATTACTGACGGCCGTGACTGGTTCCCCCTCCACTAACATCTTTGAAAGTCGTGATTTGACGGCTGGTACCGCACTTCACGCGCATAAATACATCACTTATCGAGATCTTCTACGGAAGAGTGTCACACCCAGTAACGGATTTGTTTTAATTATGTCTGTATAACTCCTCAAAAACAATATTTATCAAGAATATATACGAAATAAATATGGTATATATTGGAAATGGCAGCCTATAAGTATGTTAAAATTTTAATCTTGCTAATTGCTCAATATAAATAAATAAATAAATATATCATCACGCCTTTTACCCATCACTGGGTGTGGCACTCTGCCTAAGCAGATCTCGGTAAGTGATATATTTTTTCGCGTGAAGTGCGGTTACCAGCCGTCAAATCACGACCTCCAAAGATATTAGTGGAGAAGGAGCCACAGGGGTAGATTTTTTTTTAAATTGGTGAAAATTGTTTGTCGGCTGTGGTGATCGAACCAATATAAAATATAAAAATTGCATCTGAAATTTCTTGCTGCTATCTATTGCAAGTTGTAGTTACACGACGTAAAACAAAACTAACAGAATCCAAGACCTTACTGGCAATTAGCTTCTTATTCATAAATCATTTAACAATGCTATTATTTACTCCATCTTTTGTCAAGTTATTAATACTCTGTTTTTTGTACAACAAACGATCTGTTACTAACAACATAACAATTTCAGTTAACGCTGAAAGCCCCATAATTCAGTCAAACAATATGTTCCTGCTGTTTCATCTATCCTGCCGGCTCTCCTGCCGTCCAGCAACGCTCCTGCTCGTCGTGACACATTCCTGGAATGTTTCTTCTTAATTTAAGTCGCCTGGAGCCGGAGAGAAAGACGCGATGTCGACGGAGAAGACGGAGACGATTCCTAACGCGCGTATTTCTAGATGGAACTCCCTGCTTGTAATACTTAAAAATACCCGAGCGGCATTCGCTGAATTTTATTGCTAATCGCGATGAGTTCAACTATTTTCAGTATTCCTGAAGTTGGTGGCATCTAATGAGGTTGAGTGTTGAAATGTTGTTAGTTGCTACTTTGTACAACAGGAAATTAATTCCAATTACAGAAGCTCATACAGGAATTTGAACTACTCAGAGATAATCATGTTTTTTAGGATATAAGTTAAAGTAATCTATATTAAAATAGATGAATTCTTTTGAATGCAAAGGAGTGGAATATTTTAACTATTTACCTTCTTAGACTATTTTTATACTTTTAAAGTTAAATTTATGACAGAAAAATTCGGATGACGCCTGGATTCGAACCAGGGACCTTCCGCTTGCCGGGCAGAGATGCTAACCGCTACACCACGTCACCTGTGTCCGACGTATGGCATCAACCGAATTCTTCTGGCATAAATTTAACTTTAAAATTATCTTCATTACTTGTACGTTCAGTCGAAGTCATATGTTAAAAATCAGTTCGTGGAATGATTCCCTATAAATCAGAACTGTGTCGCTGTAGACGAAAATCGGTTCATAATTATATTGAAAACAGTTAAATAATAGAGGATCAGTACGGTGGTGTGGATAGCGTTATGGAATTTGAATCCGAAGATCCCGAGTTCGAATCGCACACAAGTTAAATATTATATGAACTATCACACTGCGGCTCGGTGAGTGCGGACCCTGTACTGTAATTGGGATTAAATTTCTGTTGTACAGCGTAACATAAATAAATAAATATTGTTAATCTGCTTTTATTTTGTACTACTATGTTCTGCTATGCTGCCACATATTAAATGTAATTTTTCTAAAACTGTCAAAAATTGCTCATTTTTTACTAATATCAATACGCGAAGTACGTGATTTTTTCATCATTTACATTACTATGACAACGCGTATTTTGGGCATTATTTTGCACCCTAGTGCGCATAATGAGTATCTCGCGCACGCTCCCAAATTATTTGTTGTCAGGTTTCATTAATTACAACGCATCAATAGTATCAAATTAATATTATTGTTGATTGTTTTCCTTCAATTTACTTAAATAAATCAATAATTATTGTATTATTCTTTATTTACAGTTGTAGAAAAAAATGTTTGTATTTCGTGGGCAAAATTCTTATTTTTTAGCGAAAAACATTCATTTCGTGCACTTAATACAGGAATAACTATTGAAAATTATAACCTCAAATATTAAAAAAAAATCTTTTTTAACAATTTGGAACTATGTTCCACGTCAGATAATTATTTCATTTTATTGTTTAAAAAAACTAATAAAAAGGGCAATTTGATTCATGATCAATACGGCATATAATACATAAAGCCACCCTGCAGAAATATCACTTCAAGAATTAGATAAAAGAAATTACTTTAAAAACATGAAAATATGTATTTAACCCTTTGCACTCCAGCCTAAATACTTATAGAGGATACCAATAACTCCAACACTATATTAGTTACATACATACATAGTATATAAGTACATGCATGTAATGTCAAAATGTCGCAATTACGGCGACAACGGAGTGCAAAGGGTTAAATTCAGAAAATAAAATGTTCACTATTTTGTTAACAGACGAATAATATTGTTTTATTCATGAACAAAATATCAATTAGGAAATTAGAAAGTTAATTTAATTCTGTTTAATTATTTTAGTGCAGATCAAATTAATCATCTATAAATATCTGACAGCAAATCTACGTGACATGTAATTTGTCCAATAAATATTAATAATAGCCATTATGTCAAATTTACTCTAATCTCATTTTATAGTTAAAGATCTCACATTTCATTCTTCCATAGCTGAGAACATTAAAAAACACTAAAGAATGAAATATTCCAATTTTTGCGAATTTCAAAAAGTAGTTATTTGTGTATTAAGAGCGTAAAGTGATTCTTTGTTACTTGAACACGGTAATTGCAGCGCGAGTCGAAGGCGAGAGCTGCAATAGTGCAAGAGAAATAAAGATACTTTACGCTCGTGATACACACATCATTTTTTCTACGATTGCGTTTAAAATTATTCAAAAACATATACGTACTGAAAATAAATTCATTCTGTCCACTGTCAATATGACAAGTTTCTGTTTTGTTTGTATCCGTGGTAACTATTGAAATAAGCGCACATGTAATATCTTTTTCGCTCGTTGCCATTGGAAACGCGCGCATTTAACGTCTTTTTCGCGCGTTGCCATTGGAGACGCACAAAAAAGATATTTTTCGATTGTTCCACAGTAAACTTCAATTTTACGATGACAAATGAGAGCGCAATTGTCAACTTTTCATAGCAATCGTATTCGATATACTGATTTTATAGAACAGAAATATTTTTTTTGAAATTCGCAAAAATTAAGGTATTTTATTGTTAGCGCTCATTTTTAGTGTCACTGATTTAATAGTACATTTAATTATTTTACTAATGAAATAAAAGTATAAACACTGTCTACAAATAATCATTTATTAATTACTTATTATGTAGGTACCTGGTGTAATGCCTTATTTTTTTTTTAATTAAATGTACTATTAAACCAGTGACACTAAAAATGAGCGCTAACAATAAAATACCTTAATTTTTGCGAATTTCAAAAAAAAATCTTTTAGTTCTATAATCAGTATATCAAATTATATATGTCATTAAACTTTCGTGCAGAGGTATAGAAACACCCAGTATATTTTATGATTGTATTATCTATGTTTTTCCTTATTTCTCCTTCACTTTCCTCAGCATCTATACTGTTATCTTCGTGTGTTCATCAAGCCATGTAGCAGTGTCGCTTCATGCTTGTTATATACCAGCAAGCGGCCACAATTTAAATGACACCGTCGCGTCGTCATCAGCTGGCCGCTTTGCCCTTATAAGGCACTGGACTAACCACATTTGAAAACGTTCACTTTCCGTGGCCCATGCAGGCAGCAGGCAGCAGGGGTCTTTTATGTTTAGTTGGTCTTGGTCGTGATCGTGTCGACGTCTTCTCAATGCCGTGGCCGAACAGAATTAGTGAAGTTAAGTCGGTCAAATTTCATTCAGTCATCGTGATGATGTTATGAAGTTGTTGGTGGATAACTCTTGGTTAAATTATTAAATGTATCAACATGTTTCATGCATTTTATTTAATTATAGATATTGTTGGATGATATATTATATATACAGGCTGTTTCACAACTTAGAGCAAAAAATTAAAGGGTATATTCTGTACGACGTGCTGATCATGAAACAAATTTTTTTTTAAATTCGTAATATTAAGGGTTGTTAACCTAAAACATTTTTTGTAGTACTGCACTGGATTCGCTTTCCTATTAAACACAAACAATGAAGTAGGTATCAACTACGAAAGAATAATTACACAATTCAATTATTAGCAGTTATTTATAATAGAATTTTATTTAATTAATAACTTTAACATAATCATCCACCCAGTGGCAGTGGCAACGAAAAATTTTGGACTGGAAAGCATAGAAAATAGTTTTGCGATTTAAAATAAATTCTTTTTGTTTCATGATCAGCACGTCGTACAGAATATATCCTTTAATTTTTTGCTCTAAGTTGTGAAACACCCTGTATTTATATTAACAACAAAATGTGAGAGAAGTGCACTGCTCTCATTTGGTGTATAATATACTAATTATGTGATACCTATGTTATTTTATTTATTACTTAACAACTACATGAACTTATGGCTGAATTCTGTGATAAATCTATAAGTTTATAGATATGTAAATCTGTTAGACAATAGGGTGGTGTAGGTAGCGTTACGGAATTCGAATCCGGAGATCCCAAGTTCGAATCCCACTTAAGTTAAGAATTATATGAATTGCCATGTTACGGCTCGGTGAGTATGAACCAGGGTTGGTGTGATTTAAATCTTGATTAAAATAAATGTGATTTAAAAATAATCATCGATTTTTTTGTATTTTGTATTAATGTAATTATATTTCTGGTACAGAACAAAACAAGTGTCATAATAAAAATTCAGTTGTTTAAAAAACATTTTTAAGGTTTTTTGTAAAACAGACAAAATATTTTTCAATATTTATTTATAAATAAATATAAATAAATATATCATCACGCCTTTTACTCAAAGATGTTAGTGGAGGGGGAGTCACAGAGGTAGATTTAATTTGGTGAAAATTGTTTGTCGGCTGTGAGGATCGAACCAGGGTTTTCAAGATCCACAGACCGTCTCGATACCACTGAACCACCTACCCCATTCAAACAATTTTCACCAAATTCAATCTACCTCTGTGGCTCCCCCTCCACTAACATCTTTGGGGGCCGGGATTTGATTAATGGGTAAAAGGCGTGATGATATATTTATTTATATTTATTTATAAATAAATATTGAAAAATATTTTGTCTGTTTTACAAAAAACCTTAAAAATGTTTTTTAAACAACTGAATTTTTATTATGACACTTGTTTTGTTCTGTACCAGAAATATAATTACATTAATACAAAATACAAAAAAATCAATGATTATTTTTTATCATTTACATCAAGGTTTGATTTTGTTATTGCACATTTTGTTTACTAAACTTAAATATTTACGCTTATTTGAAAAATAGTTATTTGTGTATTAAGAGCGTATAGTGATTCTTTGTTACTCGAACACGGTAATTGCAGCGTGAGCCGAAGGCGTACTGAAAATAAATTCGTTCTGTCAATTGTCAATATGACAATTTTCTATTTTGTTTGTATCCCTGGTAATTATTGAAATAAGCGCGCATTTAATATCTTTTTCACGCGTTGCCATTGGAAACGCCCGCATTTAACATTTTTTTCGCGCGTTAAGATTGTAGACACACGACAAAGATATTATTCGATTGTTCCACAGAAAACGTTAACTTACGATGACAAATGAGAGCATAATTGTCAACTTTTCATAGCAATAATAGAAAAAATTGATCTCTTGTATTTTCAGAACCAGTGTTATGATATTTCTTACTCAAGATGACCTTTAAAAATAAACTATAATGACTCAGCAGGTATATCTTAAATAAAAATTAATTAATGAAAATGAATGCAGTCAAATGATTTTCATGAACTTATTTGAAAGGTGAATAATCTCCATACCGATGAAAGATAATAATTACAATATACAATATCTCCTCTAATTAAACATCCACATATTGGGGTGTGGGGCAATGCCCTCAGCCCGTTTCTCGCCTACGCCCCTGCAGCGGGATTTTCAATGTCTCGTGTCCAAATCTGACTTTGACGAACCGCAGTTTCTGCGACCGGTTACGTATGTAATTGATTATTAATCTTAAAGCGGAGAATATGTTACGCTATAACGGAGATTATAGCTCAAGCCATCATTTAAACAACTGCCCACAACGAATTTAACACGAGTTACTTATTTTTTATCTACGTTTTTATTGAAGCGAATTTCGGAAATTTGTTGTTAGGATTGAGTGCTAATTTGAGAATTCTAAAAGGAAAATGGAGATTAATATATTGGTAGTTTTTAAATGACCAATTCAATGAATACTTTCTTTATTTTGTTGCACTGCACAATAACAAATAAAGTGACAGCATGCACTTAACTAGATTTCCCGTTTTTACTTCCTTGTACGAAGTAAAGGAAGTATTGTAATCGCGAAAATTTTCAGTTCTCAGATTTCAGTGGAAATACGCATTTTTGCCCTCCCTGAGTCCATTTTGACTAATTTCGTCGTGACGTCTGTACGTACGTATCTCGCATAACTCAAAAACGGTAAGCCGTAGAAAATTGAAATTTTATATTTAGGACTGTTATAACATCTAGTTGTGCACCTCCCTTTTTGGTCATTATACAACTACCGGAAGTGGTACTTTACTTGAAGCCTATAATAGATTTTCATGAAAAACTATATTCAAATATAATTTAAAACTTTCCAAATTTGGTATATAAGACTACTATATCAATGGAAATAACATAATAGATTTTGGTTAAAATAGACTAACCGGAAGTGGCACATTACATGAAGCTGCTAACAGTTTTCCTTGAAAAAAATGGTATTATTTTAATTTTAGAAATGAATGCTGCAAATAAAAGTTTTAGAGAATTAAATTCTGCGTCTAGCATATTAAGAATTTTTAAATTAGCCTTTTGCATAAGCGAGATATCTACATTTAAATAGTATATATTTTGTGTGTTTTTTTTTTTAATTAAGTTTGCTATGGATTAGAACAAAAAATAAAAAAAAAAGATTTTATGTCAAATATGTGCAATTAAAAAAATATCTATAGTTTAATACGTGTACAAGGAAGTCATGTGGTGTCCACATCAGATATTTTAATATGTTATCTAATGGTAATATTAACGCTTGACATACTAATCTCCTGTTGATTAAAACAATTATAAGAATGCAGTGGTATCAAACTACAAAACTATAATTATCATCACAAGCTCGTATCAAATGACGTTTATATTATGGATTCCACACATAAACGTTTCGTATTTCTAGAATAACTTGTCTTTCGTCTTGCGAGTTAACTAGTTTCACACTTCTCATTTAACAGTAATTATGAATTATGACTTTAGTGTTAACATTTTAATGAGATGACTTGTCACGATAACATATCACGCTACGTGTGCAATTCTCAATAAATGAAAGGCATTTTGCTGATGATACTCATAAATTAAAACCAAGAATATTCCATTCAAAGTATATATTATAAACCATATTAATTTTTTTAAGATTATATCATACTTCAGTTGAGATAAATTGAGACATTTTGTATACCAAATAAATGATATAGATCTGTAAATTTGTAACTATCAACTATAATACTATAATTAGGCCGAAAAATCAAACGATATTATGACATTAGTGATGTTTTTACTGACGTGATAGATACCAACATCAAAAAACAAAAATAAATAATTTGTTTTGTTAAATGAGTTATTTAAATTATGCGTTTGGCTTTAATTTAAATATAAGACATCTTTGGGAGCCGTGATTTGACGGCTGGTAACAGCATTTCACGCGAAAATATATATCACTTATCGAGACCTGCTTCGGTAGAGTGCCACACCCAGTAATGGGTAAAAGGCGTGATGATATATTTATTTATTTTATTTACAAATATTCATTTATCTGATATTGTATAATGAATAAATTGTATTGTTTATAATTATAATTTAATTATATTAGAAATAGCTCTCAATACAGTGATACTAAAAAGTTTACTTCATCTAAAGCGCAATTAATTTTACGAATTAAAAAAAAAACATCTTTTTGAATCTTGATTAGTACATCAAGTAGTATCTGTTATTTAATTTTTACTTATTACTGGATGTAGCACTCTGCCTTAACATCTTCGCGTGAAGTGCGGTTACCAGCCGCCAAATCACGGCCCCCAATATGTTAGTTGAAGGGAAGCCACAGGGGTAGTTTCAATGTGGTGAAAATTGTTTATCGGCTGTGAGAATCGAACCCGAGTTCCCAAATCCACAGACCGACTCAATACCACTGAGCCACCTACCCCATAGGGGTAGTTTTAATGTAGTGAAAATTGTTTGTTGGCTGTAGGATATGAACTTTGGTTCTCAAATTCACAGTCCAATACGTTGCTAAAGAAACATATATTGCGCTGTTATTAATTGCCTGGAGCCGAGCTGAAAAATATGGTAAATAATTTACGCAATTCTAAAAAATGATTTCCACAATTGTAGATCGCCAGATCCAAGATTAGTTTGTACGGAATGATGTATTAGTGTAATATTTCAAACAAATTCTGCAGATGTGAAATGTATAATATATCAAATGAAGGACGATTCGCATTTTGACATATATATCAGCTCAGAAAATCAATATTAATTAATTTGATTTTGTAATGCAAATAATCTAGAATTCTAGATAAATAGATACACAGTTGCAGAACATTAGATTCAAGATAAAATAGGAAGTAGATCATGTACAGTAAATAAATAAATATATCATTACGTCTTTTACCCATTATTGGGTGTGGCACTCTGCCGAAGCAGATCTTGGTAAGTGATATATTTCTTCGTGTGAAGTGCGGTTACCAGTCGTCAAATCACGGCCCCCAAATATGTTAGTGGAGGGGGAGTTACAGAGCTAGATTTAATTTGGTGAAAATTGTTTGTCGGCTGTGGGCATCGAACCAGGGTTCTCAAGAGCCACAGACCGATACCACTGAGCCACCTACTCCAGTGCGACTAAGAAAAATGGCGCCTGGCCAAAAGGCGAACTATTTTGACTTTCATGATATAATAACTATTTATGAAACTAGTAAGGAAATGAAGGTTATTACCTTACGCATGTGAAATTTGCAGAACGAGGCGTAACCGAGTTATGTAAACACATAAGTAAGGTAATAACCTATTTCCTTACTAGTTTCATACAATATTTTTTCTACTTCCGTTCTAATAAATACGAAAGAGCGTTTTTGAAATTATGAAATTTTGACATATTAATGACAGTTATAAATTCAAAAAATAAAAGAATAACACATCAGAATTCGTCTACCAAGATATCTGTTGCTATGTTACCTCATTATTTCACTAGTTAAATAATGCAGTTCATTATCTAATTCAAATAAGTGAAATAAAACGTCTATTTCCTAACGGAAGTAGAAAAATTAAATTTCCGTATTTACTTCATTATAAAACAAATAAATTGGTGTTCAACTTGGCTATACCTTAAGGGTGGACTGGCATCATTTAGACCCTGTGGTACCCTAAAATCCAGACCTTATTTCTCTGTGAGTTTTCGTAGTGTATGAAAAAAATCAAATATAGTTTTCAATGGAATCTCGAAAATATATACATACAAGTTTTTTTTTTATCGGGCCATAATTGAGATCTTAAAAACTAGAAGTGTTACAACTTAAAAGAGATAAATTTTTAATGTCACTAGTTTAATAGTACAATTAATTTAAAAAAAAAATAAAACATTACACCAGGTACCTGCATAATAACTAATTAATAAATGATTACTTGTAGCCAGTGTTTATACTTTTATTTCATTAGTCACATAATTATAAACAATTAGATGTACTATTACATCAGTGATACTAAAAATGTTCGCTAGAAATGAAATTCCTTCATTTTTGCGAATTAAAAAAATCTTTCTGTTCTATAATCAGTATATATATTTATATATTTGGTTATATATTTATTTATTGCTTTACATAACAAGAAAATACCGAGATTTGCTACGGCAGAGTGCCACACTCAGTAATGGGTAAAAAGCGTGATATTTATTTTTGTATAATATTCTGTATTTGTATTTACCCGGGTTAGTTTAGTCCTATGATATATCTCATTTCATCATAATTTTCACTTTTTAAAAAGTGATTGGAATTTAACAATTTTACAGTAACACAAAACAAAAAATGACAACAACGCTTGAAGGTACATGCCACTAGATTCCGGTATATAATCGTAACGTTTCAAACAAAATTTCCAGACTATATATCATATGAAGGACGCTCCTCATTTTAACATTCATATCATTAAAATCTTTTTACACAACCATCAACTAATTAATTTCACATCATTACAAAAACCATCCTACTCTACATAAATTAGACATTACATCCAACCAGCTTAACCAACAAATAAACAAAATCCGCAAAACTATCCACACGTGCACTTCGTCCTTGTTCCCCTTTCTCCTCGCTTCTCCGCGTGTTACCCTGCACGAATGTACACCCTCCTAGGTGTCGCGCGGGTGAACCAGGACGCCAGCGCTGCCGCGGGCGCGCGTGTTGGGGTGCAGCAGCCCTGGGGTGCACGCTGTAGCAGGGTGGCACCTGGTGGAGAGGGACACGAGGAGGAAGATGGAACAGGTGTTTCAGAGGAGTGAAGCGGGATGTGGCCTTGATGGATGGTGTGCGCGTGTGAGGAGAGTGTAGTTGGGTACGGACGGAGATAAAGTATTACTTATCTCTTTTTGAAGTGGAAATCTGTTTAGAGCTTATTACATTTATATTTTTTTTATTTATTTGTTTGTTATACTTACAGTATAAGGGACCTACTATTTGTAGTAGAATTCTAACCAATTAAATAGACAGTTGAATATTTTGGATATAAGTGGAAGACAACCAGGAGGTTGATTCTGTATCTTGCGTGAGCAGTTGCGTGATTAAATTTGCGTTAGTACAATGAATGACGTCACCGATTCTTTTCTGGTGTCGAGCATAGGGAATTCCGTGCTGTACGTTTTCGCGCCAAGTTTAGTGTTGGTAATGGTTTTGAAACTATAACTGTCAGTTGCAATCACATGTCATTGTTTGTCAACATCGTTTTGTAGTTTTTTTATACGATTTTATTATGTCAGAAGATAGAAAACGTGTTATGAACGCTACAGAGGAGCAAAAACAAATTTAAATAAACTTAATGGCAGATATGGCGTTGATAACGCAAAATGACAAGAAAGTAAAAGACAAACATAATGTTAGAATGAGACAGGTAGTGTCGCAAGTAAGAAACAGGAGCTACGGAGGTCACGCATCTATATTTGCGTGTCTCGCAAGAAGTGACGTCATACCCATTAGTTCTTCAAATGTCCGATAGATGGTTTACTATATGTATGTGACATATCTGTGTTAGTATGGGTGCCGCAAGTAGTCACGCAAGATACAGAATCAGGCTCCAGATTTGAAACGCAAGTTATATTCACTGGGTTACTTATGCCTGTTGCATGAATATCAATTTAAATTGTACTAATTTCTAGTCTCTTATAATAGTAGTTTATGTAACAAGTACATAATTTAGGTCTTTATTGGACAAGCCGAATTTTATGGCAGAGCGATCGCAGCGAGCGAGGCTAATAAATAAGGCGAGTCTATAAAGTCCGATTATGTACGAGTTGCATACAACGTTTTATGTTCGACTGCATGGAGAATATTTTCTCTTAAAATATGATTATGGCAATACCTATATTTAAAACATTTAATTGCATCTCAAAGTGTGCTTCGTTGTTATGCATTTGTTGATTTATTTATCAAATTGTCAAAGTGAAAAAAGTGTTGAGATGGATGAAGACATTGAAGACGGTCCAAAAGAAATAAAAGATCTTGCATGTAATGCAAGAGAATATCTAACAATTGTATGAAGACACATATAATACATACAGAAAATGGTGTTTAAATATTTCTTTTCAATTTTGTTTTAATGTGACATTGACAGCAGTCCAATTTTGCATTTTTATCGTACTAGTCCAATAAAGTACCCGATTATGGACAGTAAACAGTTTCGTAAAACAAGGTAATATGATGCAGTCGAACATAAAAATATTATTTTTGGAAAACTGTCATATAAAGTTAAAATTTACATGACAACTATCAACACGCGAAATGAGTGTTTTTTGTCTACAGAACGCAAAAGACTTTTGCATGCAGGATGTAAAAGTTTTTTGCATCCTGCAATTTTTTGATAGAAGAAAGGCTCACAATTTAATAAAATGTGTCACTTTATTTTTTTGCTTAGAAACAATACTTCTATTCTTTAACAAAATTTATATTTAATGTTCCAATTGAGCAATTATTCAAATTTATCCCGCTTGAGGAAGCTAACTAACTGGTGTACTGGAATAGTTTCTTGAGAAATGCAATGCGAATCCCAATAAATCGCAGAAAAAAATTAGAACGTTTGTTTGGTTTCTATTGCCAACCAGCTGTCAATTGCTGGTCAGAGAATACCAGATTTAATAGCAATTATATTACATACATTGTTGTCATGGAGACATTAGATGTCACATTAATTAATTCTAAATGTCAAAATTTTCTCATTACATTATTACTAATTTTGGGACATAGTTTTCGAAAAAACGTTGTTTGATACTCGATTGCGAAATGCTTTTGCATTCTCGATGTAACATTTCGCAATCTAGAATCAAAAATAACTATTAACGTACTGGTTGCTATGGCGCTAAATAACATCTAATTCACATGTTGACAAGCTGTGACTTCGAATGTTTTAGTCACGGCTTGAGATATTACGCACGGGATGAAGTTAGCTTCAAACATTGTAACTTCACTTTACTTTTTACATTTACATGTATTTACCTAAATAGTTATACAACATGAAATTGTAAAAAAACATGTTTTATTTGGCATCGTATATACTTCGTTGTAAATGATTTTAAAATTATTTTAAATGCTTTAAATAAACATGGTACAAAATTGCATCCTTATATCGTTTATTTAAAATATTTTACCCAAAATAAAGCTGCAGAAACTAGATTTTTCTGTAATCAAGTACAATTTGTGCATGTACATCCTGGCTAACAGTGTCAACACCAAACACTGCAACACCGCAACTATGTTGAGCGCAAGTGCGAACTGTTAGCTGTAGTCATGTGAGTCACATACTGGCCAGCAGCCCACGCAATCACGGGATCCACTAACATCCACGACCAAGCTGTGCAAAAATCAAATCCCTAGCAAACTATCCTGGGTTCCATAACCAGCGAACTAGCTACCGGCCAACAAACAGATAAACATTCAGACGTGAAGAACTGATGCCTTTGTTGTTTACAGCTGGTGACTTGAATGTTAATTAAGAAATAATAGCAATTTATTTTGATACCTGTTGAGATTGCAGATGAAGATTCATAGATAGGTAGTTAAAATATCTACATTTTTGTTTTATTTCTTGGAACTATTTTGATTTAGTTGCATTGATTAAAAACAGTTGATGTGATGGCTTGTGAATAATACCAAAATATTACCCAGGGGTAACCTCGAAAATAGATTCAGGGACCCCAATTTAACACACCGATTTAAATGAAACTTGGCACACTAATAGAACTCTAAAAATATTAAACCCCTATTTTTTTTCTTCCGAAAGTTACTTTTTAAGGGTATAAACCACCCCTGAAAGGTGGTAAAAGCAAGAATTGCAATAAATGAAAAAGATGAAGATTCATAGATAGCTAGTTAAAATATCTACATTTTTGTTTTAGTGATTTCTTGAAACTATTTTAAATTGATTAAAAACAGTTGATGTGATGGCTCGTGAATAATACCAAAATATTACGCGTTCAACATTAGTTACCCAGGGGTAACCTCGGAAATAGATTCAGGGACCCCAATTTAACACACCGATTTAAATGAAACTTGGCACACTAATAGAATATTAAACCCCTAATTTTTGTCTTCTGGAAGTTACTTTTTAAGGGTACAAACCACCCCTGAACGGTGGTAAAAGCAAGAATCGCCATAAATAAAATTAAATAATACCAAAATATTACGCGACCCCGAAAACCCCCGAGTAACTAGTTTTGAACCTAAAACTCTATTTCAGTTGAATATCGTAATTTCATCTCCCCATCCCCTTTTTAACCCCTTCAAAAAGTGCATATGATCAAAATGACCCCGAAAATAGATTTTGACGATCTTAAAAACTCCTGGGTAACCAATGTTATACGCGTAATATTTAATTTCATTTATGGCGATTCTTGCTTTTACCACCTTTCAGAGGTGGTTTGAATCCCTAAAAAGCAGCTTCCGGAAGGAAAAAAATAGGGGTTCAATATTTTTTTAGAGTTCTATTAGTGTACCAAGTTTCATTTAAATCGGTGAGTGACAGTTGGGTAGTGTTACTTGTTAGTACTTGCAATTAATTTGTTAAGTGTGTCGGTATGAACAGTAGTGTTATTTGCTAATTACTGTGCGTCAGTACGGTGGTGTGGATAGCAATATGGAATTTGAATGAATCCGGAGATCCAGAATATGAATCTCATTCAAGCTAAAAATTATATGAACTACCACACTGCGGCACGGTGAGTGCGGACCCTGCACTGTAATTGGGATTAAGTTCCTGTTGTACAGCGTAACATAAATAAATAAATAATGACAAATTTTGACAAAAATATATAAATGAAAGTGCATTTTGGCGGGATTTTTATATAATTTTTTCTCAAAATTTTTGACTATTTTTTACAGATCAAGGTCGATTTGTAGACCTCAGAGATATTTAATTTTTTTAAATTATTGCCAACTTTTATCTAAAAAAATAATTTCCGGAATACCCAATATGTCCTACTTAGCTAAACGATAATCTTAAGATTAAATTCCTGTTGTACAGAGCAACTAACAATAAATAAACATAAACATAACATAAAAAACAACAAATTGTCCGTTCCTTGGTGAAACTAGGTTTAAACCTGATAAGTCAACTTGGAGGCTAAAATTTTGTGAGACTTAGACTAGTGTTACATTAATATTTTAATATTTTAATAAACTTAACAATATTTGACAATTTAAACCTTAATCAAACTCTATACATTATTAGAGGTGGAAGTCAAGAATAATTTAAAAATATAAACCGCAACTATAAACATGAGAAAATATAATAGTTGAATAACTTTAGATAGCAGTCAAATGTTTCTGAATTATGTTTGAAAAAAATTATTTCAAATGAAAATGATGGATAATTTCGTTCTGATGAGTATTTGAACAATATTAACTATAATTTAAATTGCGTACACATATTTCTAATTTGTAAGAGAAATATGTTCTAAAAATAGCGATTTTTGTGTGCAACAGATCACACCTTATGTTAATTATGACATTGGTGTCAACATTTTAATTAGATGCTAGCTTCGCAAGTCGCATTTGAATTCATAAGAATATTTGGCGTTACTTATAATCTTCTGTGGGTTTAAGACGATTTTATAACGTTGTGATCTCAATTGTATAACATGTTCACTATTCAATGTTACGAGAAATGATCTATTTTCAGGTATTTAATCGTCTTTGAGATCGTATTTTAGAAATTATAAGATCCTTGACTTTAAATCGACGAGCGCAGAGCCGGTTTTTTAATTCTTGCTAATTTCGCAAGGAATGGAATTTATTTGCTATCAAACTACGACCAGATGAGTCAATTAACTTTTTATTGAAAACCAACGTTTTAGATTTTTTAATCATTTAGAATCTTTCTTGTAAAACTTATAAGACTTTAAATGAAAACAGGTTTTGTTTTGGATTTCAGTAAATATTATTTTTTTTATTTAGTCAACGTTTCAGCTGACTCTTCAGTTTTCTTCAGTACTAAATAATATTAATTAAAAATTACATTCGTTGAATAAAAAATTAATAATGATATAAATATTTAGTAAATTATGATTAAATGCACAGTTCTAGTCAAGACATTTTTGACGAAATAAAAAATATCGCTGTTACCATCAAAATCCAGACATTTGTATGAATAAACATAATGCGTATCGCAAATTCAACAATTTTGAGAGAAGTAAAGAACAGCAACGGAATTGCCAATATGAATATTTCTAGTAATAGTAATTGCGTAATAAATGTAAATTATTATTTTAATAAAAATTAGTAACAGTCATGTAATGTTTTGTAATTAATTGCTATTTAAATTGAAATAAATATAATTTGACAGCTGACAAGACCTTTATTTTACTTTACATTCAGGGGTGGATCAAGGGGGGAAAGGGTCATGGGAGTCATGACTCCCCTTCTAAGCATGGACTTTTTTTTTTAAATGTTGGCCCTAATACATAATAATAATGTCATTATTCATGATAACTCAATTTGTTAAACAAATTAAATAGAAAATATTATCTAAGAACTTATAATTCTAAGATAATTAAGAACTATTGTTTGATTCTAATAAATAGCCAAAAACCAATATTTTGTGGGGATATTATTTCGCCCCGTAGATGGGAGAGGTATTCTATTAAAGACCTAGTCAAGTATGTGACTACCGACATTTGCGCTTAGAAAATCAACTTCTAATTCAATAATTTTTGTATTCTATCGAAAAACCGTGTAGATATTGAAACTTTATTATTTAAAAAGTGTTGGCGTTTTTAGGGGAAATTTTTGAGGTGAAAAAATGATTTAATGTGATTTAATGCGATTCTAAAGACGATTTAATGTGATTTAATGTGATTGTAAAATTTATTTAAAGCAGGAATATAATATGAGCAAATACAAATGTTTTTTATATTTAGAAGATGAGCAATAACCCCACCCGGAGGCAAAATTCACTCCATGAACCCCCCCCCCCACTAATTCGAAGTCTGGATCCACCCCTGTATACATTACTAGTAAAATAAAGTTACTTTATTGGGCGATTGCCTGTTCGAATGAATAAATAAATAAATTATAAAGTGGTGCTTTATAGCCGCATAATTGTATTATAATCAGTATTTTATAATGCAGTCGTACATAAATTATATTATGAATATGTATTTAAGAAGGATCCAATATAAAAATTTATATAAATTATATTCAAATATTTCGAAGAAAATTAATAATTTAGATATTCTTACAAATATTTGAATACAATTTATAGTTTTAATTTTATATTTAATTTTTAAAATATCCCTGTACAATTTTGAGCAATGTATTTATGCGCGTGATGTACCGCTACCAGCCGTCAAATTACGCCCCAAAAGTTATTAGTGAACAGGGAACCACAAAGTTAATTTTAATATGCTCTAAATTATTTGAACCAGAATTAGAAAAAACCTAAGAAAAGCGAGTCTTACCAAAAACATGTTCAATATTCAAATTATTGTATAAAATTTTAAATAATTTAAGCTAAAATGTTTGTTAAAAACACAAACGAAACGAACTTTACTAACAACATATTCACTATTCAAGTAAATGTATTAAACATATTTGAGATAATATTGAATCGACTTGCGTGTGTGGACTATGTTTTTTAGGGAAGCGAGCCTTATCAACAATACTTTTAATATATACTAAGGAGATTTGAGCTAAAATGTAATATAAGGATTGAGTAATGAGCGAATGTTCTAAATGCTTAGACTTCATTAAAATATGAGCGACGCTAGCTTTGCTAACAACAGGTTTAATATTCAAATAAATGAATCAAACTTGTAATAATTTGAGCTAAAATTTAATTAAGTGTAAGGGTTTTCGCGGCCCAAGCTCTCATGAATTCTGGACAAACTTTTTAGACTTTTTGATACGTCACTGTTTTAGTTAGTGCTAGGGTAATCACCTAACTGTTTTGTAAGATAGATGTGAGGATGGCGTGGACAGGGCCAGGATGTTAGGCCTCCAGTCTATCGGCACCGTCCCCAGTATCTCAGACTATATCACTTTGTGTAGGTGTTTTGTGTAATCGATGTAAACTCTCTTATTAAAAACTACTTGGGTACGTAGGACTTACGGACTTGTTCATTCATACAGTTAGCTACACACACGACTACATTACTAACTTATTAGGTTTCTTGCTCTTTATATTCCATGACATGTTACATGATTGTAGATTTTTAATAAAGCTAGATTAATATAAAGACTTGGGTATGTAGAGTTTTTTTGTGTGTTAAAAATGCGAGGGAAATTAGCTTCGCCAAGAAAGTATTCTAATATAAAAGAATAACTAGTAAATAATACAATTTTTGTAACACATGCACAAGAAACATATTCTTATTCCCTAATTTTAGAGAGAGAAACACTGCCTTTCTCCCCATTATGTTTCTCTCCCTAGGTAGCATGTTTCTCTCCCTAGAGACTACGATTATTAGCTGTTTGCGGCGTTTCCTAGGTAACTAGTTACGCAACCCATATTTGACATTTGTCCCGATAAGAGTATTTTTTGTGCACTTGTTATAAAAAGTATAATATGCTTCACGGGAGGGCATTATGTTTCTCTCCATAGGTAGGATGATTCTCTCCCTAGGTAGCATGTTTCTCTCCCTAGAGACTACGATTACTAGCTGTTTGCGGTGTATCCTAGGTAACTAGTTACGCAACCCATATTTGACATTTGTCCAGATAAGACAGTAATTTTTGTGCACTTGTTACGAAAAGTATAATATGCTTCACGGGAGGGCACGATTATCCCTTGTGTGAAGTTGACAAACCTCGAGTTCATCTCGAGCCTTCGGCTCTCGCTTACGTCTCGGTTTGCCAACTTCACACGCGGGAATAATCGCTTGCTTCCCTCCCTTGATGCATAACATACTATGTTTGTATTAAGTACTATACTCAATAATGAAAGGTCGTAGGAAAATTACATGTTTATTCCCTAGGGTGTGATTTGTCGTAAAATATAAAAATACAGTTTCATGTATTTATCACACTCGGGCGCTATAAGCTAGTCACTTATACGCCTTAAATAATCTGACTAAAGAAACCGGCAGTACGGCAGTGTAAAAACTGCGGCTCGGTGTGCCCGGCCCCTATGTTCCGACACGGAATTATGGGACTCATTATTATTATTATATATATTCCCTAGGGAAAGAAAATAAAGCCATATCCATGACAACTGAAAATTTGACTTTCTGGTAGGGCTGTGAAAAATACATATTTTGTTTACTTCGTGAATAAAGTGTCATTCATTTCTCAGATGCGGGAATAATCGCTTGTTTTCCTCCCTTGATGCATAACATACTATTTTGCATCTGCAAGTTTACACAACATCTAGGCAAACCCCGGATTATTATATATCGACAACACATTCAATTTCAATAACTTTAATCTTACTTACAAATCTAACAGCCCTTCTTGTTGCAGCGTATGTTGAAGACACACAACAATGACGCATCCTAATGGGGGTGGCGGTGTAGACAGCCGCGTGGGGCTGGACTTCATCGTGGATAACCCCGAGTACATCGGCAAGCTGGCCGCGGCGTTGGACACGCCAACCACCCAGGTCAAGAAGCAGGTGTTCGAACTGTTGTCGGCGCTCTGTGTCTACAATGAGGGAGGTTACCAACGTGCTGTGGAGACGCTTGAGTGCTACAAGGTAAGAAACAAGAAGTTTAAAATTTAGGATATTTTGAAAGACTTGTACGGATAATTTTGGTTGGGAGAAAAGAAAGAGTTTGTATGGAGGAAGTGTTAATGTGATCGAAACGAGTATCGTGTGTCAGGATGAGAATGTTTCTGGGGTTCGTGCTACCCCATTTAATGGGATATAGCGTGATGTTATGTATGTATGTGTACGGATAAATAGATAGGAAATAGACAGTCAGGTTATTTGTTCGACTGAAAATTACTTTTTGTTGGTATATTAAGAGCAAAATTAACAAATATAAGTAAATCTCTAAAGTGTAAAAGATATGTGTAATAATTTAAGAAATAATTTAGTACATATTTTTTCTATTTATATTTGATTGAATCAATAAAAGTTCATATTATTGTCAAAGTTGACATTTTGCAAAAAATGAATCTGGGAATTTATTAAATATAATTTTCTTACTTCAATTAGTTATTTTTGTATTAAGTGCACAAAATGAGAGTTTTTTTGTTTCGCAAAAAAAACGAGAATTTTGCCCATGAAATATAAACAATATTTTTTCTACAACTGTAAATAAAGAATAATACAATAACTATTGATTTATTTAAGTAAATTAAAGGAAAACAATCAACAATAATATTAATTTGATACTATTGATGTGTTGTAACTAATGAAACCTGACAACAAATAATTTTGGACGTGAAATACTCATTTTGCGCACAAGGATGCGAAACAGTGCGCAAAATGCTCATTTTTCGCTCTAGGGTGCAAAATAATGCGCAAAATACGCGATGATGCAAAAATCACGTTCTTCGCGTACTGATATTAGTGAAAAGAATGAACATTTTTTGACAGTTGTAGAAAAATTACATTTAATATGTGGCAACATAGCAGGACAAAGTAGTACAAAATAAAAGCAGATTAACAATATTTATTTATTTATGTTACGCTGTACAACAGGAATTTAATCCCAATTACAGTACAGGGTCCGCACACACCAAGCCGCAATGTCCGGATTCAAATTCCATAACGTTATCCACACCACCGGACTGATCCTCTATCCTCTATTATTTAACTGTTTTCAATATAATTATGAACCGATTTTAAACGCAAAGTATAATGATGTTGAGAAACTGTGATTGAGCGAAGTATTATAAACCTGTCTACATCTGCAGCAATAAATAAATAAAATAAATGTATCATCACGCTTTTTACCCATTACTGGGTGTGGCATTCTGCCGTAAGCAGATCTCGGTAACTGATATATTTCTTTGCGTGAAGTGCAATTACCAGCCGATAAATCACAGCCCCTGTAGACGTTTGTGTAGGGAGAGACACAGGGGGTAGATTTAATTTAATGAAAATTATTTGTCGGCTGTAGGAATCGAACCTAGGTTCTCAAATCCACATTCCAACTCGATACCACTGAGCCACCTACCCCGTAACTATAATAAATATTTTATTTTACAGAAATTGAAGGGATGTAGATATCGACTCCAACTAATCGTAACAGAACTAGACAAAGCAACTGCTGTTGACTACAGAACAGCATTAGTTGCTTTCGTCAATTGTCTGATAATATCAACATCCAGGTTGCAAGATCGTGTACGACTTCGAAATGAATTTATAGGTAATGATATCATCTTTACATCATTGTGCAAAATTAGTAAACATTATTTATATTTTTTACTTCATAGATACAACTACATACAAAACGAAAAGACCAGAAAACATCGATTTTATTGAGTTTACGCACGATTACATCAACTAGAAAAACAAGACGAACAAAAACAGACGAATAACATAAATGACAGTTGTAGAAAACTAACTAACTTTACGCACTATTTGACTGAGGAAACATCAAAGTAAGACGCAAAAATGACAACCGATAAATAAATAAAACTACAACTTATAAACATTACAATTAACAACAACAAATGTTCAGTATTTATAAAATTTTGTGAGACTTTGCCAAGTGTTTATTTAATATTTTTTATTAAACCTAGTTTCACCAAGTGTATGGATGACAATTAATTTTGTCTTTGTTGTTATTTAAATTGCTATTGCTTTTCCTTTTTTCGGTAGATGGCATTACTGGTTCGACAGAACTTCTAATGTCATCTTACCGTTTGTTAGAGATCTTATTCTCTGCTGGCACAGTTCTTCGTCACCAGCTTCTTCACGTGAACTTTGTTCTAGGTGAAGAAGTGAGTTATACCATACTGATGAGTTCTAATAAGAGCGAAACGCGTCTATGGTTACTAACTGTGCTGGCCAGCCTCTGACGATGCCCTCATAAGGTGACTTGGAGGCTGAATTTTGTGAGACTTTGCCAAGTGTTTATTTAATATTTTTTATTTTATAAAATTACTTTAATGTTTACACTACGATATTATAGGAAATCTAATTATTATAATTTGTTCTTTCAAAATTCTCAATAACACTACTCCTTAAATATATCATCACGCCATTTACCCATTATTGAGTGTGGCACTCTGCCTAAGCAGATCTCGGTAAGTGATATATTTTTTCGCGTGAAGTGCGGTTACCAGCCGTCAAATCACGGCCCTCAAAGATATTAGTGGAGAGGGAGCCACAGGGGTAGATTTAAATTGGTGAAAATTGTTTGTCGACTGTGGGAATCGAACCAAGGTTCTCAAGATCTACAGGTTGACTCGATACCACTGAGCCACCTACCCCATTTACTTAAATTTCATAATAATTATATCTTGAACAATTTATAAAAGTTGTATGAATTTCTACCTTCCGAATATTCGATTCGATGGCTATTCTGTTGATCATTAGACAATTAGTTAATTTAAAAATAAACATAATATTGCTATAAATTTCTTATGTAGAAATGCACAAAATTCTAATTAAAATTCTAATCCGTTTTGATTTAGAAAATTTAGTAATTTAATAGTTATTAAAATTAATTTTGTATATGTAGGTAGTATTTAACAATATATATATATATATATATATATATATATATATATATAGACGTTGATAGAATGGTGGATGATTGAATATATTAGGGGAGAAAGTTGAAGAAGAATCTGGGCTTAAGTAGGATTGCTCATTAAACTTGAGTTCAAGGTCTCTGATTAACTATTATTTATTTAAATTTATATTTGTCATTGCGCGGTGGCCGAGCGTGTTAAGGCACATCTCTTAACATACTGTGACGTCACCCGAACCAAGGTTCGTCAGTTCGAATCCGCCTGTCGACAATGTGTGATTTGTCGTTAAAAATATAAAATACAGTTACATGTATATATATATATATATATATATATATATATATATATATATATATATATATATATATATATATATATATATATATATATATATATATATATATATATATATATATATATATATATATATAATGTCCCATCATTCCGTTTCGGAACATAGGGGCCGGGCACACCGAGCCGCAGTTTTTACACTGCCGTACTGCCGGTTTCTTTAGTCAGATTATTTAAGGCGTATAAGTGACTAGCTTATAGCGCCCGAGTGTGATAAATACATGTAACTGTATTTTATATTTTTAACGACAAATCACACATTGTCGACAGGCGGATTCGAACTGACGAACCTTGGTTCGGGTGACGTCACAGTATGTTAAGAGATGTGCCTTAACACGCTCGGCCACCGCGCAATGACAAATATAAATTTAAATAAATAATAGTTAAAGTTTAATGAGCAATCCTAATTAAGCCCAGATTCTTCTTCAACTTTCTCCCCTAATATATTCAATCATCCACCATTCTATCAACGTCTTCTCCGTGTAGGAAGCGGCCTCCTAGGCGTTCTGAATCGTCTGCGCGCGACGGCGGAGAGCGAACCCGAGCTAGCAGTTCAACTCGACGTCTTCGACGAGCAGAAAGAAAGCGACGATCAGCATAGCCTCATCAAGGGACCTGGAGGAGGCCTGGATCTCAACTCACCACTGGATGTATTCTACGCCATTCTCAGACAAGTAGCAGATACGCCTCAGGAGGTGCCGTTTTTAAGCATTTTACAGCATCTGCTGAGAATCGACCCCAAGGTAAGAAGAAAAGATTAAAAATTATTGCTATTTATATTTTTGATAGAGTTGACGGATTTAAATCAAAACTTATGTGGTTCGTCGTACACAGAACAAAAGTTTAAATAGGATTTTAGATTTTATACATTTAAAATAAATAAATATAACATCACGCCTTTTACCCATCACTGGGTGTGGCACTCTGCCTACGCAGATCTCGGTAAGTGATATATTTTTCCGCGTGAAGTACGGTTACCAGCCGTCAAATCACGGCCTCCAAATATATTAGTGGTGGAGGAGCCACAGAAGTAGATTTTTTAAATTGGTGAAAATTGTTTGTCGGCTGTGGGGATCGAACCAGAGTTCTCAAGATCCACAGGCCGACTCGATACCACTGAGCCACCTACCCCATACATACATTTTAGTCTTCGAAAATGCTTCAATACATACATTCATACATACATAACATCACGCTATATCCCATTAAATGGGGTAGCACGAACCCGTCAACATTCTCATCCTGACACACGATACTCGATTCGACCACATTAACACTTCCTCCATACGAACTCTTTCTTTTCTCACATCCAAAATCCATCATCACGCAACAAACATTCATCCATTCGCTCCTGTACACCTGTTTCGTAAATCTTCACTTACGCCCATTTCTCTAACAACGAATCTATAAGAAATGAAGGCAGCATCTCCTGCGCTTGTTTAAAACACAATTGCAGTTACACACTGTATAGTAACAACTGAAAATGAAGTCAAAAAAGATGAGGAAGGAAGGGAGTATGTACAATTTTAAATTTTATATTTTTATAGCTGCCATTGTTATCTTGTTCAAATTATAGATGAGAATAATGTTGCTGAATTCAGTTCGAACAATAAATTACTGCTAATTTGATTGTTCAAATCACAATCTTTGTTATAATCTTTCATTGTTGTGATTTTTTATTGTTGTAATCAAATAGAATCACAAGCGCAACGTGTTACGTTACTCGTATTATCAGTGTGTCTAAGAAGGCTTCAAGAATGAAAATGCACTCCATAAAATATAGTAAAGTCAGTGTCTCTAATATACTGTAAATAAAATAAATTTTTCTGAAATCGTCAAGAAAATGCCTACTTTCCTGACGCATGTTAGTATGGAAAGTAAGTGTTTACCTGACTCAAATAAATAAACTAAATAACTAAAAAATTTAATAAGATTTTTATTTATTTTTATCAGTAATATTAATACTAAATATACAACTGCTTAAATTACTAAAATTTATGTATGACACTGGCGAATTTGAAGCTAAATTTATTGGAGATTCATTAAATAAAATAAGCAAGTAGCACATTTGCTGACAAATTATTTTGCTTTTTCCAATCCATGAAAATTTCATACTCTTTATCATATCGGTCTTTGGACTTGCTCGGTAATAAATTTTCAACAGCCGCAGTTGCTTGATTTAAGATTTCAGGAAGAGTACTTGAAAATACCGCCTCATACTCATTTTCATCTATATTTTCCAACATTATAAAGAAATCTTCTCTGTCAACAATATTACTTTTGACACAAATATATTCAATAGATTTTTCACATAAGATATTGTTTTCAACAACTTTTGTTATCACCTTGGATATGTACTTTGCTGCCAATATGATTCTTACCAAAAAATTAAACATTTTGAAATATTTATTATTAATTATATTAATAAAATATAAATATGAACGATTTCAGAAAAAATAGTATACATAATACGTCACGAAAGTGTTTTACTTGACTCAGCGAATTAAAATACTCGGCCTGACGGCCTCGTACTTCAAACAACCGCTTCGTCAAGTAAAGCATCACTTTCCTGACTTATTATGTAATATACTATTATTGTTATGCATCGTAGTAAATAAATAAATAAATGATTTTTCTTGTAGGAACCGATAAGTGACATGGTTTGGGACACAGCAGAACGTCTAGTCCATCGTGCAACTCTCCTCGAAGACCGAGAAGATGCCAACCGATTATTAAGATCACCAAGTACCACAAAATTCGGTGGACCCCATTCATGTATGCACTGTCACAGAGGCTCCGTGTCTGATCAAACCAGCGCTGGTAGCCCTAGCAGGAAACAGAGCATCACTACGAATAATAATAGTCATCAAAGTCAAGGGGTAAGAAAAACTAAATTCTAATCTGTATCTTCTAGTAAATTCGTTCAAATTTTAATAATACTATACAGGGTAATTCTGGGAAGACGAACCCCCCTTAACTTTTTTATTATAAGAAATAGAAAAATTTTCATCATATATGGAAGTTTTAGTATATTAAATATACTATTTTATGACACATAGAAATTTTGTATAAAGTCAGGTTTACATGATACGGCTATCAACTTTTATTTTTCAAATGGGAACTTAGAATTATTTTATTAAAATAAAAACCGCCATTTTTTTTTCTCTTTTCAACGATGTATTACTTGTCACAAATATATATGACAAAAATCCAGGTAAATAAGATAATTAAGAAATGTCAGAATTTATTTTTATTCAACTATTCTAGGTGGCTATGCGAAATTAAACAAAATGTAACAAGTTAAAATTAATGACAACAATGCAGATATTTATTTGTTACTTGTTTTACGTGTTTTGTCATTCATTTTACATTGTTACATTTTGTTTAATTTCGCATAGCCACCTAGATTAGTTGAATACAAATAATTTCTGACATTTCTCAATTATCTTATTTATCTCGATTTTTTTCATATACATTTATGACAAGTTGAAAAGAAGATAAATGGCGGTTTTTATTTTAATAAAATAATTTTATGTTCCCATTTGAAAAATAAAAGTTGATAGTCGTATCATGTAAACCTGACTTTATAAAAAAATTCTATATGTGTTATAAATAGTATATTAATATACTAAAACTTCCATATGATGCAAATTTTTCTATTTCTTATAATAAAAAAGTTAAGGGGGGATTCGTCTTCCCAGAATCACCCTGTATAGTAACTGAAATTAATTTTAAATTCTTTGATTTTCTTCTAATCAGTCTCTTTTCATAGGGCCCCACAAGTCCAGGAGCGCCACCACCACCACCACCACCTCCTCCCGCTCGCCCTGCTGGTCCAGCACCCCCGCCTCCGCCCCCCAGTGGGTTCATACCACCGCCGCCGCTGCGCAAACCAGTGGCGGCACCTACGGCATCTAGGTCGCCTACCACAGCCGACCAAGTGGAACCCCCGGAAAAACTACCTCAGCAGGAGACACCTATACCTAAGATCAAGATGAAGACGATCAATTGGAATAAGATTCCCAGCCATAAAGTAAGAGAACTTTCAAGAAGATACAGAATATTACAATCTAGAAGACTTGACACAATTAGTCAGGAAATTTTGTCACATTTTTTAAATAATTTTTTCGTAACACTTGCACAAGAAACACGTTCTTATTCCCTAATTTTAGAGAGAGAAACACTGCTTTTCTCCCCTAGGGAGGGAAACGTTATGTTTCTGTCCCTAGGTAGGATGTTTCTCTCCCTAGGTAGGATGTTTCTCTCCCTAGGTAGCATGTTTCGATGGTCTCTGATATTCTTAGACTAGTGTGTCATAGGTATAAACGAAACAAGAATTGTTTTAGCCCAGGGGCTCTTAAATTGCGAGGTGTCATTTTCTAATTTTAAATGAGAACTTATTATTCTTTTCGTAACACTTGCACAAGAAACACGTTCTTATTCCCTAATTTTAGAGAGAGAAACACTGCTTTTCTCCTCTAGGGAGAGAAACATAATGTTTCTGTCCCTAGGTAGGATGTTTCTCTCCCTAGAGATTACGATTATTAGCTGTTTGCGGTGTTTCCTAGATAACTAGTTACGCAACCCATATTTGACATTTGCCCCGATAATTTTTGTGCACTTGTTACGAAAAGTATAATATGCTTCACGGGAGGGTGTGATTATCTTGTGTGTGAAGTTGGCAAACCTCGACTTCAGCCCTCACTTACGTCTCGGTTTGCCAACTTCACACGCGGGAATAATCGCTTGTTTCCCTCCCTTGATGCATAACATACTATTAAGTTACACAGTTAATCATCGCTCCTTTATTATAATATAGAAAGATTTAAGTAAAGAAGGATATATTGATAGAAATCAATAAATTTAGTTACATTTAAGGTTTGCTGTTCTTTTATTTAAAATAATGTGACGTTTCAGCTCCTGGTTTGATCCATTTTCAAACTAAGTTACAAAATTTTAAGTAGTTATATTTCAAACAGAATTTTTAAAACATTTTTCATATTGCTCTGTAACACTGCTGTTTGGCGAACTAAATTATCATTTTTTAAGTCAAGAGGTGTAGCGGTTAGCATCTCTGCCTGGTAAGCGGAAGGTCCCTGATTCGAATCCAAGCGTTAACCGAATTTTTTTGTCATAATAAATTAACTTTAGCCAAAAACTACAGCTATGATTACCTTTAATAATCACATAATATAACAAAATTAGCTCTACGCTTGGGGTATGATATCCCTTGAAAATCAGAAACTGTGTCACTGTAGATGAACCCGGTTGTCAATGCCTATATAGGAGTCTCTTGGAACGAAACTACACATAGACACTGTGACGGAAAAATTCAGTTGATGCCATATATCGAACACAGGTGACGTGGTGTAGCGGTTAGAATCTCTGCCCGGTAAGCGGAAGGTCCCTGATTCGAATCCAAGCGTCATCCGAATTTTTTTGTCATAATAAATTAACTTTAGCCAAAAACTACAGCTATGATTACCTTTAATAATCACATAATATAACAAAATTAGCTCTACGCTTGGGGTATGATTTCCCTTAAAAATCAGAAACTGTGTCACTGTAGATGAACCCGGTTGTCAATGCCTATATAGGAGTCTCTTGGAACGAAACTACACATAGACACTGTGACGGAAAAATTCAGTTGATGCCATATATCGAACACAGGTGATGTGATGTAGCGGTTAGCATCTCTGCCCGGTAAGCGGAAGGTCCCTGATTCGAATCCAAGCGTCATCCGAATTTTTTTGTTATAATAAATTAACTTTAGCCAAAAACTACAGCTATGATTACCTTTAATAATCACATAATATAACAAAATTAGCTCTACGCTTGGGGTATGATATCCCTTGAAAATCAGAAACTGTGTCACTGTAGATGAACCCGGTTGTCAATGCCTATATAGGAGTCTCTTGGAACGAAACTACACATAGACACTGTGACGGAAAAATTCAGTTGATGCCATATATCGAACACAGGTGATGTGATGTAGCGGTTAGCATCTCTGCCCGGTAAGCGGAAGGTCCCTGATTCGAATCCAAGCGTCATCCGAATTTTTTTGTTATAATAAATTAACTTTAGCCAAAAACTACAGCTATGATTACCTTTAATAATCACATAATATAACAAAATTAGCTCTACGCTTGGGGTATGATATCCCTTGAAAATCAGAAACTGTGTCACTGTAGATGAACCCGGTTGTCAATGCCTATATAGGAGTCTCTCGGAACGAAGCTACACTTAGACACTGTGACGGAAAAATTCAGTTGATGCCATATATCGAACACAGGTGACGTGGTGTAGCGGTTAGAATCTCTGCCCGGTAAGCGGAAGGTCCCTGATTCGAATCCAAGCGTCATCCGAATTTTTTTGTCATAATAAATTAACTTTAGCCAAAAACTACAGCTATGATTACCTTTAATAATCACATAATATAACAAAATTAGCTCTACGCTTGGGGTATGATATCCCTTAAAAATCAGAAACTGTGTCACTGTAGACGAACCCGGTTGTCAATGCCTATATAGGAGTCTCTCGGAACGAAGCTACACTTAGACACTGTGACGGAAAAATTCAGTTGATGCCATATATCGAACACAGGTGATGTGATGTAGCGGTTAGCATCTCTGCCCGGTAAGCGGAAGGTCCCTGATTCGAATCCAAGCGTCATCCGAATTTTTTTGTCATAATAAATTAACTTTAGCCAAAAACTACAGCTATGATTACCTTTAATAATCACATAATATAACAAAATTAGCTCTACGCTTGGGGTATGATATCCCTTAAAAATCAGAAACTGTGTCACTGTAGACGAACCCGGTTGTCAATGCCTATATAGGAGTCTCTCGGAACGAAGCTACACTTAGACACTGTGACGGAAAAATTCAGTTGATGCCATATATCGAACACAGGTGATGTGATGTAGCGGTTAGCATCTCTGCCCGGTAAGCGGAAGGTCCCTGATTCGAATCCAAGCGTCATCCGAATTTTTTTGTTATAATAAATTAACTTTAGCCAAAAACTACAGCTATGATTACCTTTAATAATCACATAATATAACAAAATTAGCTCTACGCTTGGGGTATGATTTCCCTTAAAAATCGGAAACTGTGTCACTGTAGATGAACCCGGTTGTCAATGCCTATATAGGAGTCTCTCGGAACGAAGCTATACATAGACACTGTGACGGAAAAATTCAGTTGATGCCATATATCGAACACAGGTGATGTGATGTAGCGGTTAGCATCTCTGCCCGGTAAGCGGAAGGTCCCTGATTCGAATCCAAGCGTCATCCGAATTTTTTTGTTATAATAAATTAACTTTAGCCAAAAACTACAGCTATGATTACCTTTAATAATCACATAATATAACAAAATTAGCTCTACGCTTGGGGTATGATTTCCCTTAAAAATCGGAAACTGTGTCACTGTAGATGAACCCGGTTGTCAATGCCTATATAGGAGTCTCTCGGAACGAAGCTATACATAGACACTGTGACGGAAAAATTCAGTTGATGCCATATATCGAACACAGGTGATGTGATGTAGCGGTTAGCATCTCTGCCCGGTAAGCGGAAGGTCCCTGATTCGAATCCAAGCGTCATCCGAATTTTTTTGTTATAATAAATTAACTTTAGCCAAAAACTACAGCTATGATTACCTTTAATAATCACATAATATAACAAAATTAGCTCTACGCTTGGGGTATGATTTCCCTTAAAAATCAGAAACTGTGTCACTGTAGATGAACCCGGTTGTCAATGCCTATATAGGAGTCTCTTGGAACGAAACTACACATAGACACTGTGACGGAAAAATTCAGTTGATGCCATATATCGAACACAGGTGATGTGATGTAGCGGTTAGCATCTCTGCCCGGTAAGCGGAAGGTCCCTGATTCGAATCCAAGCGTCATCCGAATTTTTTTGTCATAATAAATTAACTTCAGTCAAGAATTAAATTTTTAACTTGTTTGTTGTGTAGGTTGTAGGAAAGAACAACATATGGTCTCTGGTGGCAGACAATCATCAACATTCCCCGATGACTGACATGGATTGGTCTGAAATGGAGGGTCTGTTCTGTCAGCAAGTCCCTACGACGTCTTCTGCACAGAGCAGCCCCAGGTTAGGACGAGACTCCACTGTTAGAATGCGCAAGGATAACTCGGAGGTAAGAAAAACAAACGTTATGACGAGAGTTAGCAAATAATATACGGGTTCTTGTCAGATTGAAGGACGCAAGTATTTAAGTATAAAAGTATAAATATATTTAATAAATAGTATTACATACATTTACACAGCACTACTCGATGCAGCCTTGATGTGTTGACTCTAACGGGTTTACACTCTACTCTGCTGGCCCAACCGGTCAGCCCTTTCGCACTAACTATCTCCCCGAGTATAATATTCATTCCTTATATAATATTGGAACAAAAGTCAGCAAAATAAGTATTACACTTTACTATACTGTTTATATATTACACATGTCACACCATGACCCAGTTATTGAAGTTACTTAATATGTATGTCTTAATTGTACTGACTTAGACTTGTTACAATACTTCAAAAGAAGTTTTTAACTTCCTTCAATCCAAACATGAGTAATTTTTGTTTCTTTTTATTATACTACTTTCATTTTAAACTGGAGGGATCGGCATAAAACGATTAAACGTCCCTGTCCCATATAACTACAATGAAATCTATTAGTGCGGCTACCCCATATCGCTTATTGATGGTCAAAATAGGTACATTTTCAAAGATCGTATTCGGCCTAAAATTATTCTTGTTTTTTTCCTATGATTGACCGTACCGGCGAATGGGGCTATACAACCCGGTGTGAACCTTGTGAAACCAGTTATGACGGATCATATTTTGAGTTCCTTTGTAAACGTAATTGCGGTGCATTTAATCGTTTTATGCCGATCCCTCCAGTTTAAAATGAAAATAGTATACTTTGAAATAAACTATAATTTTGTTATAGGTAACATTGCTTGATGGAAAAAGAAGTTTGAACGTAAATATCTTCTTGAAACAATTTCGAAGGTAAATTACATATTTTAAAATAATTATTTTAATAATTGCACTGTAATTGAGATTTTCTGTAGTGCAGTATAGAAAAACAAATAGTTATTTGTGTATTAAGAGCGTAAAGTGATTCTTTGTTACTCGAGCACGGTAATTGCAGAGCTGTAATAGAGTAAGAGGAACAAAGACACTTTACGCTCGTGATACACACATCATTTTTTCTACGATTACATCTTAAAATTATTCAAAAACGTATACGTACTGAAAATAAATTCATTTTGGCAACTATCAATATGACAAGTTTCTGTTTTGTTTGTATCCCTGGTAACTATTGAAATTAGCTCGCATTTAATATCTTTTTCGCGTGTTGCCATTGGAAACGCGCGCATTTAACATTTTTTTCGCGCGTTACCATTTTCGATTGTTCAACAGAAAACGTTAACTTTACGATGACAAATGAGAGCGTAATTGTCAACTTTTCATTGCAATCGTAGAAAAACAGTATTTCGTCGTTGTTTCTATAAAACCTGCCATGTGCATAATTATAAATTTTGCAGGAGACCTAAAAAACTGTTTAAAAAATTACTGAGCTGTTTCAGACATAGAAATTAACTATTAATTCAAACATGACTGCAAATATAAAATAATGTATGAATATCAATATTTACACAACTTTAATGTTAATTCTGAAAAACCTTCACTATATAGCAGGGTTCGAAGATATATATCGATCGATATATATATATCATGATATTTATTTTGATATATATCGTCATATTTTTGCAATGATATATATCCATTATATAAAAATATCAAATAGTTTTTGAGATATAGCCTCCGGAGAAGTGAAATTTTTCGAATTTTTCAGTTTTTCTACTTTTCCGAGGCTATATCTCAAAAACTAAATGTGATATGAAAACGCGCTCAACGGCATTAATTTTCTCGTGCTTCAGTTAACTTATAAACATAGTTTCAGCGATTTTTATTTTTTTTCAATTTTCCGCCAAAAAAATCGCAAAAAGCGTTTTTTTAACATTTTCTCGAAAACCAGAAGTCATATGCATTTGAAGATTGCACCACTGGATGCAGTGGGTCAAAATACATATGTATGTAAATTTTCGTTTTAATAATCCTACGATTAAGGATTTTTGGGAAAATTGAATTAAAATCTGAAAAAACCAAAGGGGTACCCCTTAGGAAATAATTAAAAATATTAAATTGCATAAAATTGTATGAAAATTTGCTTATAAGTCAATTCGGACACGGGGAATTCAACGCCGTTGAGCGCAGTTCCATATCTTGTTTAGTTTTTGAGATATAGCCTCCGGAAAAGTGAAATTTTTCGAATTTTTCAGTTTTTCTACTTTTCCGAGGCTATATCTCGAAAACTAAATGTGATATGAATACGCGCTCAACGGCATTAATTTTCTCGAGCTTCAATTAACTTATAAACATAGTTTCAGCGATTTTTATTTTTTTTCAATTTTCCGCCAAAAAAATAGCAAAAAGCGGTTTTTTAACATTTTCTCGAAAACCAGAAGTCATATGCATTTGAAGATTGCACCACTGGATTCAGTGGGTCAAAATACATATGTATGTAAATTTTCGTTTTAATAATCCTACGATTAAGGATTTTTGGGAAAATTGAATTAAAATCTGAAAAAACCAAAGGGGTACCCCTTAGGAAATAATTAAAAATATTAAATAGCATAAAATTGTATGAAAATGTGCTTATAAGTCAATTCGGACACGGGGAATTCAACGCCGTTGAACGCATTTCCATATCTTGTTTAGTTTTTGAGATATAGCCTCCGGAGAAGTGAAATTTTTCGAATTTTTCAGTTTTTCTAAATGTGTACAAAAACTAAAATTAAAAAATAAATATCCAAAAAGTGATATTTATCTGATATATATCCTATATATCAGATATTTTGATATTTATTATAAATATCATGATATTTACGAACCCTGCTATATAGCACATACCACATATTCACATATTATAACGCGTCACATAGCTGAAATTGTTAGAAACAATTTTTAACTAAAGAATAATTATTTAATCAAGAAACAATAGTATATATTTACGAAAAAACAATTTTATTAAAGAAGTACAAAAATAAAAAATAATTATTGCATTTTTTTAAATTAAGTATTAATTTTGAATGTCAAGTTATCATAAAATGGATGGTGATCTTTCTCTATTACTGTTTTCAGTTCTTGTAATTGCTTGTATTTAGATTCAGTAATTGGAATTTCTTTTTCATATAATTTATTTAGTATAGTTTTACCTGTTTTCCTTCTTTGTGGTAACAATTTCCAATCGTCAGAATGATTAAGTTTACACTTTACTTGACCACTTGATAAAAACTGTAATTGACGGATATCTGTCACAGTTGTATGTAAATCTTCATATTTATAGAAAAAATCATAGTTTACAACAATAACATTGTACGGATTTTTGGGTCTAGCCAGTCTCATCCTTGCAATGTAGTCGGAAGGCGAATTTATTGGTGGCTTGAAATACTGTTCCAGTGTAGCGCGCACACTGTCAGCTTCCATCATACGAGGGTCGTTCAATAAGTCCTTAGAAAAAAGTAGAAAAAACACTTTTTTTGGGTAGATTTTTTTTTATTTTTCTACATAATCTCCTTTTAGCTCTATACACTTTTCTAATCGTTTTCCCAAATTTTTTAAGCCGTCCAAAAAGTAGGATTTCGGAAGCTCCTCAAAATAGGCTTCCGTTTGGGCGATGACCTCCTCATTGGACGTAAACCTTCGTCCGCCAAGCCATTTCTTTAAGTTTGGAAATAAGAAAAAGTCACTGGGGGCCAAATCTGGTGAATACGGTGGATGTTGCAATAATTGGAACTTTAATTCCATAATTTTGGCCATCGCAACTGCGCAGGTGTGCACACGTGCATTGTCTTGATGAAAAAGGACCTTTTTGCGTTTCAAATGAGGACGTTTTTCTTTTATTTCTTCGCTCAGCCGGTCCAATAACGACGCATAATACGCTCCTGTTATCGTTTTTCCCTTTTCCAAATAGTCGATGAAGATGATTCCGCGTGCACCCCAAAAGACCGTTGCCATAACCTTGCTAGCCGATTTCTCCGTCTTCGCCTTCTTCGGAGCCCGTTCGCCTTTAAAAATCCAATGTTTTGACTGTTCTTTTGTCTCTGGAGTGTAGTAATGTATCCAAGTCTCATCCACAGTTATGTATCGACGCAGAAAATCTTCAGGATTACGACGGAAAAGCGCCAAAACAGCCTCAGAGTCCACCACACAATTGCGTTTATTCTCCACTGTGAGCAACCGCGGCACCCATCTTGCCGAGATTTTTTTCACACCTAATTTTTCGTGCAAAATTAAAGCGACTGTGCCTTGTGATATGCCTGTAGCCTCAACTATTTCGCGCACTTTGATTCGTCGGTCACTTAAAACCATATCGTGGATTTGGTCAATCATTTCGGGGGTAGACACTTCTACAGGGCGTCCGGAACGATGTTCATCTTTTGTGGATATACGGCCACGTTTAAACTCATTCACCCAATTGTAAACAGTTGCAAACACAGGAGCAGATGTGCCATGAACTTCATCCAACTCAGCTTTAATTTCTTTCGGCGTTAAGCCTTTTAAATATAGATGTTTAATCACCGCTCGAAACTCACTTTTATCCATTATTATAAACAATCAAAAGTTTTTTACTACAATTGACAACAACAATGAAACTAAGTGACGGCTAAAGCTAAAACTCTAACAGTTGACTAGTTAGGAGTGCTGCTTACTGGAAAAAATTCATTTTCGATACTACGAGCACCATCTCTTGGATTTTCTAAGGACTTATTGAACGACCCTCGTAGTATGGCCTTTTTCTAAATAGAGTTGTTCAATAACAATTGATTTTTTTTGTTATCAGATCGCTTAGAGCACTAGCTAAAACTTTATTCCTATTCTGATAATTGCATCCGTCAGATATGAGCACAACACTTTTGTAATTTACCGACATGTTTGAAATAAAGTGTACAATACAGGAAGTAAATTCATTACTAGTAACTTCTCCATGCCACACTTAAATAACAAGCGAATATTAGTGGGCACTTCAGAAGAAACTGTGTACTATTTACGCGTAAAAGCTGTTATGCGCCTCGGTCCGGTAATCGAAACAACTGCTATGGGGAATAATAGCACATAGCAGATATTTTCAACAAGAATTTTACTGCTAACACATAGCAGTTCCAGAAAAAAATTAATATAAATTTGGCGGTTATTCATAGCACATAGCAGATAATAATAGTCGACGCGGCAAAAAATAACAAATATGAGTGTCACATAACATAAAATTAATTTTTTTTGCACATAGCAGGTTTTATAGAAACAACGACGATTTTTAACTAATTAATGTTGTTCAATTTTAGTTCTAACGAAGACATAATCCAATTGATAAAAGAAGGAGAACACGATGATGTAGGAGCAGAAAAACTTCGGGGACTTCTAAAAATCCTTCCAGAAGTAGACGAACTAGACATGTTAAAATCCTACAACGGAGATTTTGACAAACTAGGAAACGCTGAAAAATTCATACTACAATTAACAGCTTTGTCAAAGTAAAACTACAATATTTTTCCTACATTTAACCTTCAACTAACATTTTTCATAATATTCCAGTTACAAATTACGCATTGAAAGCATGTTACTCAAAGAGGAATTTGCCTCAAACATGGGCTACTTAGAACCAAGTATACAAGCTATGATGGTAGCCATCGATGGTCTGATGAATAACAAAGCATTGCAAGAAGTTCTTTACATGGTTTTAGTCGCTGGAAACTTTCTTAATTCGGTAATTTCATTCAAAAACAAAGATGTATGATTGTTATAGTGATTTTGTTGTTTCTAGGGTGGATATGCTGGAAATGCTGCAGGCGTTAAGTTGACATCCCTGCAGAAAATTACCGATATAAGAGCTAACAAACCGAATATGAATTTGATTCATTATGTTGCGTTGCAAGCTGAGAAAAGAAACAGGAATTTGTTGAATTTTCCAGATAATTTGACTGTTTTAGAAGATGCATCAAAGTAAGTAAACTATTTTTAAATACATATTACCTTCCGCTTTCACGGCTCTTTCAATTGAGCTACAGATTTACCAATGATGACAAAATCTGATTCATCAACTAATATCTACTATTAAGTGACAAAATAGGCTAGTATAGCTCTTATGGTGGTTGAATATTAATCGTTCAAATATCGAAAATATTGTTTAGATTTCTTATTAAATTTAATTTCAAATTGAATATTTTGAAAACAAAGACAGTTATTTGAATATCAAGTGAGACTTTTCTTTTCAAATGTGCTGTTTTATTTCTCGAGTAAAAAACGAGAAATATAAAACATCTGAAAGAAGAATGACACTTTATTCACGAAGTAAACAAAACATATATTTTGCACTACCGTACCAGAAAGTAAAGTTTTCAAATTAGAAATTTATATAAGATTTTTCGTAACACATGCACAAGAAACACGTTCTTATTCCCTAATTTTACAGAGAGAAACATTGCTTTTCTCCCCTAGGGAGAGAAACATTATGTAGGTAGGATGTTTCTCTCCGTTGTTTTGCAGTTGTCATGGATATGGCTTTATTTTCTTTCCCTAAGGAATAAACATGTAGTTTTCCTACGACCTTTCATTATTGAGTATAGTACTTAAAACAAATATAGTATGTTATGCATCAAGAGAGGGAAGCAAGCGATTATTGCTGCGTGTGAAATTGGCAAACCGAGACGTAAGCGAGGGCCGAAGTCCCGAGTTGAAGTCGAGGTTTGCAAACTTCACACAAGGGATAATCGCGCCCTCCCGTGAAGCATATTATACTTTTCGTAACAAGTGCACAAATATTACTGTGTTATCGGGACAAATGTCAAATATGGGTTGCGTAAATAGTTACCTAGGTAACGCCGCAAACAGCTAATAATCGTAGTCTCTAGGGAGAGAAATATATTGTTTCTCTCCCTAGGGGAGAAAAGCAGTATTTCTCTGTCTAAATAAAATAAATAAATAAATAAATATATCAGCACGCCTGTTACCCATTACTGAGTGTGGCACTCTTCCTAAGCAGATCTCGATAAGTGATATATTTTGTCGCGTAAAGTGCGGTTACCAGTCGTCAAATCACGGCCCCCAAAGATATTAGTGGAGGGGGAGCCATAGGGGTAGATTTTAAATTGGTGAAAATTACGGAATAAAAACGTGTTTCTTGTGCATGTGTTACGAAAACATATATTGAATTGCCTTTTAAATTATTAATAACCATGTAACGATATCTTATTTTATTAAGGGCTGATATTTCAATGTTATAACAAAGTTTCTAATAAATGCTTCAAATTATGAAAATTATATTAACTGTCATTTTTTGATTTTCTATTTTGTTTGTTAGACGAATAAATTTATTACAAATTTAGTTAGGAAATTGAAATACCTGACTTAAATGTTCCAAGGAGTGAATAATTTATGAACAACATTTTTTAGAACAACGGTGGAGCAATTACAAAACGAAATAAACACTTTAGAAGCCCGAATAAAGAAAATAAAGAAAATAATCGAATTACCAAGCACCGAAGTAGAAATCAAAACACAAATGGCCGATTTCTTGATGGTAAAACTAAACCCAAACATCACTCGACCAAAGTAACAATTTTTCATTGAATGTTCTTCTTTCTAGATGGCCGAAAGGGAAGTAGGAGGACTACAACGTGACATGGCAAACTTAGAAACCGCTCGCAAACGTTTATCAGATTTCTTCTGTGAAGATCCAAACTCTTTCAAGCTTGAAGAATGCTTCAAAGTCTTTCACGGGTTCTGCACGAGATTCAGACAGGCTGTGGTAGAAAATGCAAGAAGAAGAATCCAAGAAGAACAAGCTAATGCGAGGAGAAAGCAGAGAGAAGAAATGGCGGCTGCTAAGAAAAGACAAAGTAAGAGAAATGAAGATGAATGGAAGATATTTTGAGACATAAATTGAGTTGTTGTTACAGTGAGCAGTTTGGCAGGGACTCCTGTCTCGGATTACGAAGGGTCGTTCCCGGATATCACATTCTTGGATAAGAAAAAAGTAAGACAAATTTCAACAAAATTATTATGTTTATTGCTTGAAATGTACTGGTCTTCCGGTTAAAATTATTATGCAAGTTCCTGATACGATAAAATACAACAAAGCTACGTAGATTGTTTTTCATAATATTCTTGCTATTTAAAGTAATAACTCATAATTCTTTTAAGGGGTAAGGCCACTCTAGAATTTTTTAAAAATGCATATTTTTTGTATTTGCTTAAATTATAGTTTAAATCCTTAGGAATAAGGGACAATTAATTTAAATGCCGCGCGGAAGTATTACAGAGGAAAAAATGCATATATCTATTAGTACTAGTATTTACATATATATAACTTGAAACTTTAAACGCGTTTTTCTCGAAATCATATTTTCAAAATCGGGCGAAAAGAAATTTGAAATACTAATTGATGGATCGTGCTGAATCTTTTTATTTCTTATTCAAGATATAAAATACTAAAAAAACTACGGGGGATTTTTTTTAAGGTGCTTCATTCGTTTTTTTATGGTCGTTTTTATACAGAAATTTAGTCCCGAATAATGAACTTTTTTTTCAAAAGTGCGCCATTTTGTTAAAAATCAAAATTTTCAAAATCCAGCCCGTAGTTTTTTAGAGTATACATCAAAGATTAAGTTAAAAATTTACCTGTTGTGATCATCGTTAAGAGATTTGGGGTAGCCGCACTAATAGATTTCATTGTAGTTATATGGGACAGGGACGTTTAATCGTTTTATGCCTATCTCTCCAGTTTAAAATGAAAATGCTATATATATAGTATGTTCAAAGATATTCCGTTATGGCTTTAACTTACTAAACCTGTGTTGAACCGCACACAGTAAGAGATTCTACCTGTTGGCGATCAGGGTAGGATTGCAAAATATTTAAATTCGGAAATCTCTAATCTCTATAATATATATAAAAATAAAATAAAATTTGGAAATACTGAATACATACCTGTCCTTGCACCCCTATAAATCAAGCTTAAATCCCTAACAATAGATCCGCTGAGAGGGCCATAACGGAGTATCTTTGAACATAGTATATATAATACAGATTGCTAATGGCGCACCCTCCCAGTTGAAAAACATTATAATAATATACATATCTTTCTTCAGAAAGCCCAGAACGGCACCGGTACCAGCGAAGACGACACCTCAATGCCACCATCCCCTTGTGTCTCGCGTCGTCGTATCGGTTCTTTCAACTCGGGTCAGTATAACTCATTGACCTCGCAAGCGTCAGTGAACAGCGAAGGGGGCGCGCAGAGCGTCAGTGGAAAAGATGAGCGCTCACCTGATATCACCCCCAATGGCAGTCTACGCAGGAGGAGAAGTCGAGTTCTTTCAGAGGAAGATGAAGGCAATCTGATGGAGTTCCTCAGAGCTTCGGGACATGATGGTGGAAATAGGGAGAGGAAGAGTTGGGGAAGTTTAGGTGAGAAGGGATTTTGTTTTTTAAGTGTTCTAGTCAATTTTGTATATAGGGTTGTTCGAGATGATACTATGAAGATTTCGAGAACTATCAGAGTTATGACTGTTGTTAAATGGGCTTCAGTGAAAACTTTTTATATTTAGAGATATTTAATTTTAAAGTTCTGTATTTAACTTGTAACGTCATAAGTACCGTTAGTAGTTATCAAATAATTTATTTCAATGAACAAATGAAATATATTTATTTTTAAAAAAAGGAAATAATCTAATTAAGTTGAAAATCAAATTTCATGAAAAAAATAAAATAAATATATCATCACGCCTTTTACCCATTACTGGGTGTGGCACTCTGCCTAAGCAGATCTCGGTAAGTGATATATTTTTTCGCGTGAAGTGCAGTTACCAGCCGTTAAATCACGGCCCCCATAAGATATTAGTAGTGGGGGAGCCACAGGGATAGATTTAAATTGGTGAAAATTGTTTGTCGGCTATGGAGATCGAACCAGGGTTCTCAAGATCCACAGGCCGACTCGATAAACATGATCTGTTTCACTTGCAGTCATTGAGCTGTTCACAACTAAATATTTACAGCGTAAAATTTTATTCTGATCAATGAAAACATTTTTTTCTAACTATTAATGTCTCAGAATTTTTAATCGCCTTTTTGTTTTTTGATTGGCATATTTAAATAAATTTGCTTTATAATGAGTAGTCATATAACTCATATACATATTTATAATTAATTTTGTATATTTCAATTATAATGCAGGATTACATTAGACAAAAGTTGTCGCACTAGTAACCTAAATAAAAAAAAGAAATTTCCTACATATCATAAAAAAAATTATGCAGTAATTTTACTGTTTCATAATTTTATAATTATTGATAACATATATGATAATATGTAAAAATATCCAAAAATGAATCTATATGGTGTTTTATTTAAAACAGATGCCTAGTATGCTGTTTTTATTTGTAGCATTATTAGCGATATTACAATTTATGTTATAATAGCTATTTATGAAACTAGAAAGGAAATGAAAGTTATTACCTTACGTATGTGAAATTTGCAGAACAAGGCGTAGCCGAGTTATGTAAACACACAAGTAAGGTAATAACCGAGTTTTCTTACTAGTTACATACAATATTTTTTCTATTTCCGTTCTAATAAATACGAAAGAGCGTTTTTGAAATTATGAAATTTTGACATATTAATGACAGTTTTAAATTCCAAAAATAAAAGAATAACACATCAGAATTCGTCTGCCAAGATATCTTATTTTTGTGTGTTCCTATGTAACTTCATTATTTCACTAGTTAAATAATGCAGTTCATTACCTAACTCAAATAAGTGAAATAAAACGTCTATTTCTTAACGGAAGTAGAAAAAACAGTTTTTATTTTGACGTTTTGGTCGGCCAGTCTGCATCAAGATTAAATACATCATACACGTTTACAATCACGCTATAATTTCTTATCGAACGAATTGTAAAACTCTAACAAAATTTGTATATATCCCCTAGATCGTTCTTGGGCGCGTCGTGCTAGAGGAAGTGGCCCCCGAAAACGCCCCGCTCTACTCAGTGCCGACTTCTCAGTGGACCGCGAAAGACCTAGTTCTCCTAGTCCGTTATTGGAGACGCACCCTATTGTCCCAGAGGAACCTAGCGTCCCTGAAACCACCGCAGGAGCTGCAACTGCTGATCCTCAGCCTCCTGCCCCTACTAGTCGTCCTCGGGAGTGGAGACAGAAAATTGAGAGCTGGTTGAGAGACAGCGAGAGTGATAATTATGAGAGGCAAGGCAGGAGGACTGTTAATAGACGATCGCTGGAAATGGACTCAGGTGAGGATTAAATATATCTTCTATCTATTATTTCTTGAATTTCTTCTGCACTTTAGAACTATATTTTATTATAAACTACCCATCTTCTTCATATACCGGGTGGAACATCATACCTGTGTACATAGGCGATTAACATGAAAAAACAGTTTTTCTGTGCGCATTGCTCCCCAGATTATTTTAGCCAAAAATGCTTCAAATAAATGTTGTAGAGCATAAAATTCTGCATCTAAATCAATAAACAGAATTACATTTACATGCGTTATAACGACAGAAATTAAATAAAAAAATATTAAAAATTACGTTGAAAATGTCAAATAGCCATGGAAGTGAAACAAAAATAGATAGATGCTTGACGTTTTTCTGTCTAGTTGATATTTTACCCCCTGACAAATTAATCATTCAATAAAATTCATACAAAAAACTCCATACCTCTTATTACAATTTAATAATAAATAAACAATTGTACATTTCAATGAAACGTTTATTTCTTATAGGGTTGGTCATGTAAAAATTATAACCTATCTATTATAATTCAAATATCAAACAATAATTGTCTCAATAAAATAATCACTACAATTTATTATTACAATAAATATTCAAATAAACTTCCATTTTCAGCCAAGCAATAACCAAATCTATTGTAGAAGGAATGTCGTACATTAGCGAGCTGCCTATTTGTGATTAAGGCGCACTTATCCACGATAGCTTCTCTCAAAGAATTAATATTTGGGTGGCGTTGCTTATAAATTTTACATTTAAGATGACCCCATAAAAAAAATCGCAAGGTGTTAAATCAGGAGATCTGTCAAACGTCAAGCATCTATCTATTTTTGTTTCACTTCCATGGCTATTTGATATTTTCAACGTAATTTTTATTATTTTTTTATTTAATTTCTGTCGTTATAACGCATGTAAATGTAATTCTGTTTATTGATTTAGATGCAGAATTTTATGCTCTACAACATTTATTTGAAGCATTTTTGGCTAAAATAATTTGGGGAGCAACGCGCACAGAAAAACTGTTTTTTCATGTTAATCGCCTATGTACACAGGTATGATGTTCCACCCGGTATACGCCTCTCAAATATATCATTTCCATTATGTAGTAACTCAAACAAAAATGAAAATAATAAATCACAAAAATATATCATTAGGCGAAAATTACGGTCGTAGCAAATCTCGGTAAGTGACAAATTTATACGTATTACCAGCCGTAAAATCACGGCTTTCAAAGATTTTAGTATAGTTGGTGTCAGAGGGTTAATTTTAATGTCGAGAAAATTGTTTGTCAGCTATGGAAATCGAACCCGGGTTCTCAAATCAGCCGAAAAATCACGGCTTCCAAGAATTTTAATGAAGGTAGTGCCAGAGGGTTAATTTTAATGTAGTGACAATTGTTTGTATATATAAATATAAATAAATATATCATCACGCCTTTTACCCAATACTGGGTGTGGCACTCTGCCGAAGCAGATCTCGGAAAGTGATATATTTCTGCCCGTGAAGTGCGGTTACCAGAAGTCAAATCACGAGGGGTAGATTTAAATTGATGGAAATTGTTTGTCGGCTGTGGGAATCGAACCCGGGTTCTCAAATCAGCTATAAAACCACGGCTTCCAAGAATTTTAGTGGAGGTAGTGCCAGAGGGTTAATTTTAATGTAGTGACAATTGTTTGTATATATAAATATAAATAAATATATCATTACGCCTTTTACCTATTACTGGATGTGGCACTCTGCCTAAACAGATTTTGGTAAGTGATATATTTCTTCGTGTGAAGTGCGGTTACCAGAAGTCAAATCACTTCCCCCAAAGTTGTTAGTGGAGGGGGAACCACAGGGGTAGATTTAAATTGATGAAAATTGTTTGTCGGCTGTGAGAATCGAACCCGGGTTCTCAAATCAGCTATAAAACCACGGCTTCCAAGAATTTTAGTGGAGGTAGTGCCAGAGGGTTAATTTTAATATGGTGAAAATTAAAAGTATAAAATAAACACTTGGCTCAGTTTCACAAAATTCAGCCTCCAAGTCACCTTATGAGGGCATCGTCAGAGGCTGGCCAGCACAGTTAGTAACCATAGACGCGTTTCGCTCTTATTAGAGCTCATCAGTAGAAACTGAGCCAAGTGTTTATTTTATACTTTTTATCAAACCTAGTTTCACCAAGTGTTGGATGACAATTAATTTTGTCTTTGTTGTTACGGTGACAATAGTTTGTCGGCTGTGGAAATCGAACCCGGGTTCTCAAATCTACAGTTTGACTCGTTACCTCTGAAGAATGAAGTAACAATAAAATGTTGTTGTTTCAGAAAGCGAAAGAAGTCAGACATTAGACACCCTCCATGAAGGAAAACTAGTTCATAGTGGTTCAGGATCTCAAGGCAATTACAGAAGAGTTTATCCAGACTGGAAACCATCCGCAACGATAGATAAAACTGATGTCGTTGGTGCTTTGGAAGCAATAGAAGGTATCTACGTGCCTCTTACTTAGTAGAGATTACAAATATAAATATTACAACCGATTTTTTTAAAATTTTACTTCAAAATGGCTAATAAGCAGGGTTCGTAAATATCATGATATTTATAATAAATATCAAAATATCTGATATATAGGATATATATCAGATAAATATCACTTTTTGGATATTTATTTTTTAATTTTAGTTTTTGTACACATTTATTATCACAATAGGAAATACAAAATAAATTATTACTCCTAAATACAAAATTAACATAGGTAATGAAAACAAGTAAATATACATTGAATGGATACACAAATATTATATAGTACTAAGAATAGTAAGAATATTTAAAAAATCCTATATTCTAGATAGGGGCAAATCATCATCTTTTGATGAACTTCCTGATAGAGACTCACTTGGCCAAATCCAATCTAAATTAGTTTTTTTTTTGTAGTTTCTTTCTGGTTTAAATATTTAAACATAAAAACTAATTTAGCGGCTTTGTCGTTACCGAGACGATTACGTAATTGAGATTGGGCAATGCTAAAAGTGGAGAAATATTGTTCCAGCCCTGCTGTGGTTGCTACAGCAGTGTGTAACTGTTCACATAGTTCAATAAATGTACTTTTATTTGGCCACTCTGACTCATTGATAGTTACACTTTTCCACCATATTAAAGGATTTGTATTTCTAAAATGAATACCAAATAAAAATTAGTCAAAAGCTAGTAAAATAACAATTATCTTTAGAATATAATTTTAACAGAATTAATGAAAGTAATAATGAGAGGTATACTGTATTTATTACACACTATTTGAAATTTTTATATAATGGATATATATCATTGCAAAAATATGACGATATATATCAAAATAAATATCATGATATATATCGATCGATATATATCTTCGAACTCTGCTAATAAGGTAGCAAAAAAGTGTATAGTAACAAAGATCGCAATCGTTCCGGAGTGATATAGGTATAGTGACAAGCTATTCAACGTGCTTCTTGATTTATTTTTATAAGATCAAGAAATGGCAACTGTGACTAGAATAAATATGTGAAACATATTTTATTATGCCTATGGCACACTGGTCGTAGAGCATCTTCGATGAAACAACAGAACGCACCCGTCATTGACGAAAAATAAAAGCTTCTAAAGTTGAGAAAGAAGAACTAAATTTCAAAAGTATGCTAACATGAAATGAGACACAAAAAATACGAGTGAAATGAGATACGTTCGTTTTATCGATGGAAATAGAGGAGCCTCTAATTTTCGTCGATGACGGGTGCGTTCTGTTGTTTCATCGAAGAGCTCTTCGATGCTCTTCGACCAGTGTGCAAGGGCGCCGAGAGAAAAAGCGGGCCCCGGGGAAAAAAATTCGGGCCCCCTTTAACTTTGAATATTTATTAATTAAATATAAGATACAAAAAAAATATATTTATAAATATATGTATGGTTTTGCTTGGTTTTCTTCCCTTGCAGCTTTTTCTTTTCTTTTTAAAGCACCTGATTTATGGCGGTAACTCATTTTTAATGTTTAAAATGTATTTTTCGTTATCTGCTACAAATTTATGTCTGCATAAGTATATAAGGGCAGAATCTATAAAAAGAGTTAAAAAGTATTAATACTGTTAGAAACAGTTGTTTTATAAAACTTTTATTCATTTACAAAGAATTATTAATTACCTTCATATATGTATGTTATAAATACTCCTTCGTAGTACTGAAGTCTTCAAATTTAAAATTTATTGTGCGCACTAAAATCGAGGCTAAAATATGGTAACAGTTCGGTGAGAGTTAATTGGTGCAGCGATGTGTATTGTATACTCACTGTATGACTATCTAATATCTAGTTGCATATTCGATAAATGCAGGGGATACCAAAACAGCACTACGCACAAATGTATAGAGCCTTTGCCTATGTGTGTTGTATACAATGTAGTAATATAAGAAACAAAAATGCAACAATGTAATAATATACTTTTGAATAATGTATAAATTTATTTAAAATTTGCACTGGGGCCCTTGATCAAGCATTTCGTCATTTAGTACTTTATACAATGTAATAAATTGTTGAAAACGTGTATCAGACATTTCGTTATACATGTTTTAGTAAAGAATATAAAAAAATTGGTGAAATAGTAGAAAATTAAAAGCAATTTATAAAATAGCATCACATCCGGGCCCTTTGAATTCCACGGGCCCTGGGTATTTTAACCCCCCCCCTACCCCCTTTCGTCGGGCCTGCCAGTGTGCCATAGGCATTAAAAGTACTATTCAGGATGTAGTAGTTTTGCAATAGCAATTTTTAAAGAAATGAAATACTAGCAGTAAAATCTTGTACGTTTACAGATGTAATTAGAGAGTGATTTCTTTCTTGTAGATGTCCAACCGCAAGTAAAAGACAAATCAGCCTGGCGCAAATCAACCCTCAACGTACCAAACAGCTCCGAAGAAATAGTTACAGAGACACGACAGCAACGTCATAGTTCGATAGCCCGTCCAGATCGTTTATCTGATAAAAAGGAATCGTCAGCAGACGATTATGGCAGAAAGGATTTAATTACAGCTTTAGGAGATAAATCTGCTTCGGATAGGTTAACTTTATATATGAGGAAGCCTAATGAGGCTAGAAACTCCTTCCGAGGAGGTAAGAGAAGTTTAAGACCAAATGATGGTAAGATACTAAACATATTTTTAGTGGATGCAAAATAGCGGTGAGATATCTAACAAATTGTAGCAAAGAATCACTTAGAATCTAGCAAATTTAATAAGCAATTTTAAAGAGAGTGTTACGCGAAGAAATATATATATCAGTTACTGAGATCTGATAAGGCAGACTGCCACATTTAATGATTGAAATAAACAAGTTTATAATTTATTCGACAAAAGATACTACGTGGGTTGTACAGTACGTTTTTGTTCTTGATTATGATTGGCTGATAAAACGTCAAATATAATAGTTATTTGTGTATTAAGAGCGTAAAGTGATTCTTTGTTACTCGAGCACGGTAATTGCAGCGCGAGCCGAAGGCGAGAGCTGGAAAAGTGTAAGAGGAACAAAGACACTTTACGCTCGTGATACACACATAATTTTTTCTCCGATTGCATCTTAAAATTATTAAAAAACGTATCCGTACTGAAAATAAATTCGTTCTGTCAACTGTCAATATGACAAGTTTCTGTTCTGTTTGTATCCCTGGTAACTATTGAAATATGCGCGCATTTAATATCTTTTTCGCGCGTTGCCATTGGAAACGCACACATTTAACGTCTTTTTCGCGCATTGCCATTGGAGACGCGCAAAAAAGATATTTTTCGATTGTTCCACAGAAAACGTCAACTTTAAGATGACAAATGAGAGCGTAATTGTCATCGTAAAGTTGACGTTTTCTCTGGAACAATCGACAAATATCTTTTTTGCGCGTCTTCAATGGCAACGCGCGAAAAAGTCGTTAAATGCGCGCGATTCCAATGGCAACGCGCGAAAAAGATATTAAACACGCGCTTATTTCAATAGTTACCAGGGATACAAACAAAACAGAAACTTGTCATATTTCCAGTTGACAGAACGAATTTATTTTCAGTACGTATACGTTTTTTAATAATTTTAAGATGCAATCGTAGAAAAAATTATGTGTGTATCACGAGCGTAAAGTGTCTTTGTTCCTCTTGCACTATTGCAGCTCTCGCCTTCGGCTCGCGCTGCAATTACCGTGTTCGAGTAACAAAGAATTACTTTACGCTCTTATCACAAATAACTATTATCGGACATTTAGGCTCGGTTGCACAAAACGTTCTTAGCTAATTAAGTTGTTAAATACACGAAAAAGTTGAGCATCTAAAAAATATTTGACAAATCGATATTTTAAAACGTTATAATATGCATTAAACTAATAATTATTTGTTACAAATACTGTTTCACCATTGCAATTTAACTAATAATAACCATTTAAATATTGATATTTTTGTTCCTCTTACACTATTGCAGCTCTCGCTTTCGGCTCGTGCTGCAATTACCGTGTTCGAGTAACAAAGAATCACTTTACGCTCTTAATACACAAATAACTATATTGTTCACTTGAATATTATTTGTTGTTTATTATATACACAACCCCATTACGATCGGATCATTATATGCGGGCATTATGATTCATAACACCCACTCAGTTCTCGCAACGATACAGTAGATAAATATTCTTGAACGCATTACTATAATAATTATTTTTATAAATTAAAATTAACAATTTACATAATCTAGAGAAAAATAAAATCATGTATGCACCACGGACATAACTAGATAATAATGATCTTCGTGCATAAGTTACTATTATATTTATAAATAAAAATAAATAAATATATCATCACGCCTTTTACCCATTACAACAGTGAGGTACAAGTCATAATTTATGCGTGACTTATGACTTATAACTCACGTGTGACTTATAAACCACTTTACTAATCTAAGATGACAACAATAATGACTTTATAAGTAGTGGGTGTTGGATAAATAAATATAAATATATCATCACGCCTTTTACCCATTACTGGGTGTGGCACTCTGCCTAAGCAGATCTCGGTAAGTGATATATTTCTTCGCGTGAAGTGCGATTACCTGTCGTCAAATCACGGCCTCCAAAGATATTAGTGGAGGGCGAGCCACAGGGGTAGAATTAAATTGGTGAAAATTGTTTGTCGCCTGTGGGGATCGAACCATGGTTCTTAAGATCCACTGGCCGACTCGATACCACTGAGCCATCTACCCCATTATATTTATATTATTATATTTATTTAGTATTAAAATTTTGAGACAATGACAGCGCATTTTAATTACGTGTTCTAAATTGCTCTATTGATACTCGTGGCGCCTTTTTATAAAACTTTTAAATAAAATTGGTTCAGAGCTGTCACAAGTTCTTCATATTTATTTATTTATTTATTTGTACGCTGTACAACAGGAACTTAATCCCAATTACAGTACAGGGTCCGCACTCACCGAGCCGCAGTGTGCTAGTTCATATAATCTTTAGCCACCACCACCGTACTGACGGACATACTATACAGGGTGTTTCAGGACTAGTGTAACAAACTTTAACAGCTTATTCCTGAGGTCATTTTGAGCAAAAAATGTCATATGAACATAGGTCCTATTCCTTCTAGTTACCAAAATACAAGAGGTTGAAGTTCTATAAATAACACGACATTTTTAAATTTTTGTAATCAAGATACTTTCGGAAGACAAAGAGTTTTATTGAAAAGTCATACCTTATTTGTCTTCATTAATTTTATTTATTAATATTAACATGCATACGAGTTCAAGGCGCTCATTTTGAACACTTGCTGTATTTTTTTTAAAATTTGTTATCTTATTTCATATTGTGTTAACCTATTCCATGTTTGGTTATGTTGTTCTGTGTCTATTTAATTGTGTCATTTTATGTTTTGTTCTCTAAATCGTATTCGTTAATATTAATAAATAAAATTAATTAAGACAAATAGGGTATGACTTTTCAATAAAACTCTTGTTTTCCGAAAGTATCTTGATTACAAAAATTTGAAAATTTCGTGTTATTTATAGAACTTCAACCTCTTGTATTTTGGTAACTAGAAGGAATAGGACCTATGTTCATATGTCATTTTTGGCTCAAAATGACCTCAGGAATAAGCTGTTAAAGTTTGTTACACTAGTCCAGAAACACCCTGTATACTTTGAATCAATATGGCCGTCAAATAATCAACTTTCAAGTTTTAATCAACCATTTTGAAATAAAATATCAGACAGTAATTTATATTCATTTTAGATATCACGGAACAGCTGTAAATATCTTTCTTAATCTGCCCTTCTTTCAGGATCAATCTCCGATCACCGCCCCTCAAACAAGATCGAGATCGACTCTGATAACATCGAGACACCCCCCGCTATTCGAAAAGTATTCTCCCCTACACCTGTAGACAAACGCGAGCCTACTCCCCCTACCCAGTGCAAGAGAATGTTACCCCGGCCAGTAAGAGAATCTCTTCCCAGCCCTGACGAGCCTCCCGAATCAGGAGCAGTTCTAGGCGATGGCCAATTTGATCGGTTCTCTTCAGCTAGAAGAACTAGAAGGTACAAGAGACAAGCAGAGGTCATCGAAGGAAGTCAGGAGCTTGTAGCTGAGAAGGAAGTTATTAGACCTAGTCAATTACAGGTAAAAGAAGATAATTAAATGATAACTATGTTGTGTATTTCGAACGATGAATGGAGTTATTGTTTTTTGTTTTATTTTCAATTCATGACAATTGGAGCAAGTACAGGTAAAGATCTTCTAATATTCTAACACGTTCGAAATTGGGTGAATAAGTTGATCTACCCGGACTGCGTCAATTGTAACACGAAAGACATGGACGCAGTCTTAAAATTTTATTAAACATACTGGTATTAAAGTTTAAACTTAATTGAACGGGAAACGTTATAATTTAATATGAGGATGGAAACAGAATAATGATTTAAATTAAACTTTTATTAATTATAATACTTAATTCACTAATCTAGTTTAAAATTAATTAAAACGCGAACACCGCGTGATGTGAAGATCTACATCTTCACGCTTTGAGTCGATGGACGAGACTGAAACACTTGCTGTCCTGGGTACGATACCCACATCTGGAATCCATCCCTCTCGCATCGGGGTAGACACAGATGTCTCAAGTGTTTTGGTTATGTAGTCTGACACTCGGGCACTGCAGATAACGCGAACATGAAATCTTGTTGGAATTCTAAGAATATTAACTATAACTGTCTCTTTTTAATTTAATGCCCTATATTCGAAAACCAAAAGATCTCACACTCAGCCTTAATGGCACATGTGGTCACGAGTGTCAAATTACCCGAAACCAATCTCACCTAAACGCAAGATAACAACAATGAGATAGCTCATATTGTTACAATATGAAAAACCGATTATAGGTGATTAACTTTATTTTTTATTAACAAATGAAACCACTGCAGGCGCTGCAACGGCTAATCTCCAGCCTCCTGCTTCTATAGACAAATGTTCTTAAATTATTTTAAAGATTTTATTTCAAATCGAAGATACGCAGAACATATTTTCCTACCATTTTTATCTGAAATATTTCATTGCGTTGAATTTTAGTACGAAATTTCTATTTTGTAGAGACTGTAAATATTATCGATACACCGGATGTCTACTTTTACTTTAACCATAGGAAATACGGTGTTGAAATTTTAATTTTTTACCTATTTATTTTAAAACATAAATGTAAGTACAAAAGATGTTCAGAATTAAAAATTGTAGCGTAAAGTTAAATAATTGAATGTGCATCTATTTCGTAAATAGAACGTTTTACATTAATTAATCAGAGCTCATTGGATGAAATTTTTAATTCTGAACATCTATTGCATTTATACTTTTGTTTTGAAATTAATAGATAAAAACTTTATGTAAAACTAAAATTTTAACATTGTATTTTCTAGTTTTGTTTTTTTTTTAAGTGGACATCTGATAAGTATATGATTAAAGGTAGAACTAATTTCATTATTTTTTTATTCATTTTATCGTGCATCACAAAGTATATTGAAGAAAAAAACTTTTATGTGCGTTTAAGAACGTTCAGACCCTAACATTTTTGCATGTTATTATTGCTTGCATTATTTTGTACTATTTCGCTTCTAGTCAAAAACAGGATGAGATATCGTATAACAAATCTGCTGAAAACAAAAAAAATCGTTGCAATATGAAGATAATACGATATGTGATTAAGGACCTTTCGTCCCTCAGTGGAGACTATGTCGAAAGATTAAAAAACTGTACAAAAGCAGCATTCAAACCTTTATTCTAGTTCAAGCAGTTAAATTGAGTTAAATCAAATAAAAATGTACGGACTTTCTTTTACCGCAGTATATTAAAGTTATTCTAGGGACTATATTATGTCCTTTAAACGCATTATAATTCAGAAAAGTATTCATCGCAGTGAAAATCTTACTTAAAAAACTTAAATAAATGTATTGGCGCAGTCGGTAGGATTATGTAGCTTATCAAAATATCACAAAATAAAATCAATCATTATATTTATAGGACGAATAATATTAAACTCTATTCGTTTTAACTATATAGTAGATGGCGCTACGAACCCGGCCGCTTATACATGTTATACATTAAGTACAGAATTCAAATTTTGGCGGCATTCCTGATTATTAATGTGTTGAATGAAAATGTAGAACAAACAAAATATAAAAACTTATTTGTAGGTTATGACGCTTTCTATCAGCTGATTGTTACTCCGCGTAAATTATTTAGCTTTGTAAACCTGGTTTGCGTTTGAACCAATTACACTGCGAACAGCATATAGTAATATCATGAATTGTATTATATTATTTAATAATAAGCCACTGTAATTATTTCTTATTTTCTCCAGGTACAAGCTTCTTATCCAGTCAATACCGACCCCGACAAAGAAACCCGATTGAAACACTGGCAAGATCGACTCAAGTCCGGTGAAACATCCCCTACTAAGAGTCGAACGCGGAACCAGACAGGCATCAATCAAGACGAAGTGCGTGCAGCTCTCAGACTTGCAAAACCTGCACCCGAAATCAACAAGATCGAGAAAGTGGAACAGAACCATCCAAAAATCACCAAAACCAAAGAACATGACAACGATGAAGGATTCGAGGAGACACAGAGTCTCATGAGTGAATCGCCCAGTCAAGGTACTTCTTCAGGTATGAGGAGTTTTAAGAGGAATTGGAAAGCCTTTGCCCTAATTCTAAGGAAGGAGCTCTGCAGTTGCAGATGGAGATATTAAACACAAGAATAATTATCCAGCAATAATTATATTTTTATTTGCACAACAAGCAGTTTACTCATAATTTTTGACACTAGAAAATAAATTGTGTGCTTGAAAATAAAAATATATTTAAATAAAATCTAAGAAGGTGAATGTTTGATGCTATTTAGTACAAATCAGATAAATATAATAACTCTAGTATCTAGATTTCATCACTAAAAAACTGTACTTATTAGTTTTGCTTTATACAGGGTGTTTCATAACTTAGAGCAAAAAATTATAGGGTATATTCTGTACGACGTGCTGACCATGAAACAAAAAGAATTTTTTTTAAATTCGAAAAATTATGGTTTCGCTTTCCTATTAAACACAAACAATGAAGTAGGTATCAACTACGAAAGAATAATTACACAATTCAATTATTAGCAGTTATTTATAATAGAATTTTATTTAATTAATAACTTTAACATAATCATCCACCCAGTGGCAGTGGCAACGAAAAATTTTGGATTGGGAAACATGGAAAATAGTTTTGCTATTTAAAAAAAAAATCTTTTTGTTCCATGATCAGCACGTCGTACATAATATACCCTTTAATTTTTTGCTCTAAATTGTGAAACACCCTGTATAAATAAAATAAATAAATATATTATCACGCCTTTTACCCGTTACTAGGTGTGGCACTCTGCTGTAGCAGATCTCAACAAATGATATATTTATGCGCGCCAAGTGCGATTATCAATCGTCAAATGACGATCCTCAAAGATATTAGAAGGGAGGTAGCCACATGAGTAATTTTAATGTGATGAAAACTATTTATCGGCTGTGGAAATCGAACTCGGTACCACTGAGCCACCTAAGAAGAAGTAAAGAAAAATTAATTTAATATTATTGTGATTCGAATTTCTCTATGGTTCTCTGAATTTTGGCAAAGACAGTTGTGATCAAATGGTTAACACGTTAGTCACAAGCGATAGAGCAGTGATTTCAAATGTAAAATAAAAATAAATATATCATCACGTCTTTTACCCATAACTGAGTATGGCATTCTGCTGTAGCAGATCTCGATAAGTGATATATTTATGCGTGTGAAATGCAGTTACCAGCTATCAAATCACGGCCCCCATAGATATTAATGGAGGGGCAACCACAGAGGTAGTTATAACGTGGTGAAAATTGTTTGTCGACTGTGGGAATCGAACCCGGGTTCTCTAATCTACAGGCCGACTTGTCACTGACTATATTCAAATGGTGCGGATTCCAGTATAAACTGTTCTTTCCCTGTACTAAATTGAAATTATTTTCTTGTTGTTTTTATTTTGTAATAACTCTCATTTTGTTAGACCTCGTCGACGGAGACTACAAAATCCGTCCAGCACGTACCTCATCTCTCGAAAGCAAATGTACCGTGGACTCGACAGCAAGTAGTGAACCTCCAATCATCGTCAAAGAAACTAGAGAAATAACGAAACCTGCTCAAAAACCTCAGAGTGAGAAAATGCAGTCCTTGGTACAAAGATACAACCGAGGACTGGATAGAAGTAATTCTGTAAGACACCAGAATACCCAGAACAATGAGGAGTCGCCCAGAAGAAGTGTTATACCTAGGAGAAGCGCTAGCTTGAGAAAGACTGATTCTCAGGTAAATACAAATATTATAACTAATTATTAATCCCTATTATAACCCTTAAAAAATTATTATTTTAACAGTTTTCTAAAAATGGTTTATGAAAATTAATAACCCTCTCTTTTATTTTTGACATTTGTCAGTTTGTGAAAAGGTGCAATAAGTAAACGCAGAATCATTGAAAAACGAAAAACAACTTTCCCCGTAACAGTGCTCAGTTATATACACTGTTAATTTCAAAATATAACTTAAATATTACTGCCATCTATACAGGGGCGGATCCAGATTTCGAATTGAGAGGGGGTCGTGGGGTGAATTTTGTCTGTTTATTGTCTTTTAAATATAAAAAACATTTGTATTTGCTCATATTATATTCCTGCTTTTACCAATTTGGCTAAACTTGACTTGGGGGCCAAACCTGAAGTTGGCTGCGGAACAAGCCGCTTCTGGCTTGTATTCAAGAATACCAACTTAACGTCAAAAGCCGAGCAATTTGAAATGCGAGGTATATTTATCATAAAAATGCGTTCTGTACTAGGTTTGGCATGGTTAGGGGTGGTTTTTTTTTAAGTTGGTACTCCTGAATTCAAGCCAGAAGCAGCTTGTTCTGCAGCCAACTTCAGGTTTGACCCTCAAGTCAAGTTTTACCAATAATTTTTACAATCACATTAAATCGTTTTTGTAATCGCATTAAATCACATTAAATCATTTTTTATACTAGCGTATTATAACAACAACTTTTCAATTGTCATTTCCGTTGTTAAATGAAGTACTTTTAAGCACTAGTGCTTAAAAGTGACAGTTTAATGCGTAAAAGTAAAAGTACACCAACTGTCAAATTTGTTGTAAGTTTCTTCATACAATTTTTTTGATTTTGCTGGAACCAGTGTAGCCTATGCAGCCTCTGCACCATTTTCAATATCAGAATCAATCTCTGAGTCACTCATTTTAAGTAAATTTATTACCAAAAATTCTCAAGAAAAATTATACACCGAGCACATTGACATCAATGTTTATTAAACAACATATTGAATCGCATAGCAACAAAAAGATGAAACTGATGCCTGCCTACTTTTAAATTTTGAAAAATTCCAAATGTTGACATATAAATAAACTGTTTTAAAACGCTAGTATAAAAAATCTTGTATGGAATACGTTGCGAAATCGTGTTTTAAGCACTAGACGTGTTATCCAACTCGGCTACGCCTCGTACGATAATTTTCACGTCGCGTGCTTAAAACATATTTCTTTCGCAACTTATTACATAAATAACTATTTTCACCTCAAAAATTTCCTCTAAGAACGCCAACACTTTTTAAATCTTAAAGTTTCAATATCTAAACGGTTCTGCGATAGAATAAAAAAATTATTGAATTAGAAGTTGATTTTCTAAGTGCAAATGTCGGTAGTCACATACTTGACTAGGTCTTAAATAGAATACCTCTACCATCTGTGGGTGGAAATAATATCCCTAATATATTTGTTTTTGGCTATTTATTAAAATAATAAATCAAACAATAATACTTAATTATCTTAGAATTTTAAGTTCTTAGATAATATTTTCTATTTAATTTGTTTAATAAATTGAGTTATCATAAATAATGACATCATTATTATGTATTAGGGCCAACATTTAAAAAAAAAGACCATGCTTATGCCTATGGCACACTGGTCGATGAGCGTCGATGACCATCGATGAACTCCTCTATGAAACAACAGAACGCACCCGTCATCGACGAAAATTAGAGGCTCCTCTATTTCCATCGATGAAACGAACGTACCTCATTTCACTCGTATCTTTTGTGTCTCACTTCACGTTAGCATATTTGTGAAATTTAGTTTTTCTTTCTCAACTTTAGAAGCTTTTATTGTTTGTCAATGACGGGTGCGTTCTGTTGTTTCATCGAGGAGTTCATCGATGGTCATCGACGCTCATCGACCAGTGTGCCATAGGCATTTTTTAGGGGGGGTCATGACCCTCATGACCCTTCCCCTGGATCCGCCTTTGCATCTATAGTCTCTCATCTTAACTTCATAACGTTTTAAGAGTTTAAATTTCTACGTTACTGATTAGCTGATCATCGTAACAGATGTATAATGTAACAAAAAGAAAAATCGGTGACCGATCGCACCCGTCTTTGTTATAAAGTTACGGTGATACAAACTATAAAAAGTTTAATGAAAAAGGTTGCATTAGTTCAGGATTTTTTTTTAATATTCTAGGTAAGCGTCCTCAGCAACAACCGTACCAACATAAACCGTTCAAATTCCCGCCAAAGTCTCGTCTCTTCACGGAGCAGTCTCAACAGTTCCACCTCAACTGCCACAATCAAAAAAATGCCCTTAAAAACTTCCTCCACTTCTCAAAAACCCTTATCCAAACCCTTGGGACTTAAACGACCTATAAACAACGTCCTCCAGCAACCAAAGACCAACATCACCACTCCGGCATTGAAGAGGGTGCCATCAGGATCATTAGGTAATCAGAAACCGCCTAGACCTGGTGCAGCACCGACGTTTATGAAGCCTACCACTTCGAGTACCACGAAGACGAATATTGGGGGTGTGAGAAGTGTGCAAAGTTTTAGAAATGCGCCTTTTAAATAATAACGTTGAGTAAAAAGTTATTGATTAAAAGAGGTACAATTTATTTTAGGTTTCATAAATTTACTTAATTTTTTAGATATTTATTATATTCGTCTCTAATTTATATACGGTGCAACCAACTGGATGTGAACTACCAAAAAAATATGTGAACTAAAATTTTAAATGTCAAATTTGAACAATTAACCTAGATATATGGCATGTCATACTCGTTTTTATTTAATAAATTGGGACATGCTTGTCGAATTAAAGACGTTTTTAATTCAATTAGAGAGGTCTGAAATTAGACGTCTCTAATTAAGTTTAAGATATCAAAAATTAATTACAGACAACCAAAATGAATCAAATACGTTAAGAATTGAATATTTGATATCTTTAATTAATTAAAGACGTCTTTAATTCGAAATACATCCCCATAATTAAAAACATATGCTGAATTCAAAGTCATCTCCGTAATTCAATTATATCTCCATAATTCAATTACATATTCCGAATTGATCTGTATATTTGAATTGAAGTTAGCAATTGTAATTCGAATAGATTAGTTGTAGCGATACCTAACCTATTCGGATTACATCTGGATACCCAAAATGAATTAAAGACGTCTTAAATTGAATTAAAGACGTCTCAAATTGAAGTTAAGACGTCATAAATAGAATTAAAGACGTCTCAAATTTAATTAAAAACGTCTTTAATTGAATAGAGACATCTGCAATTAAATTTTTACTCATGCAATGGGAAAAAATACATTCTATGAATTTAAGACGTCGTTAATTCGACCAGTATGTCCCGAATCATTAAATATAAACCAATATATCGTGCCATATAGCGATAAAAATAACAAAATGTTGTCAGATGTTATTTTTGGGAACTGTCAGTTGCATTGTAAAACATGTTTTTTGCTTTTAAATATAAAAATAAGCATTAAATTATATTGTTTCTTAATATTAGATATTTTCTTAAATTTGTATTCGATCAGAGGGCTCGACAGTTCATGTCCTGTTTATTCATCTGTAATGTTTATAATTTAGTGACCTCATTGAATCACGTAGTAACTCAGCGGTAGCAAAAATCTGTAATACCAACTAATCGTACTAAAATTTGTATCTTATCTTTTGTTAAAATGACATGTACTAACGTTAAGTTTTATATTTTTTATATTTATTTGTTACCAAAACAAAATGTTTATATAGCTATTAAATTACATTTAAAAGTTTTGTACATACTTTAAATTATTTTTAAGAGCAAAAAAATCTGGTCAGACGTTAGTCGACTATAAAGTAAAGTAAAGTAAAGTAAGATGAACCCATGACATAATAATAATAATATTAACACTATGATGTATTCTAGATTATTTTAGAGCATTTAATAAAATTGTAGACGCATCGAATTTTGTCTTTGTATTCGGGACTCCCGATTATCATAACGATGAAAATTTAATGTTCTGACTTATAACTTTCTAAGCGGACTGTACAACAGTCTGGAGGCTCAACGATTGGATGTTTCTCTCGGCTCGCATTCGACGCTAATTTGTATTTCATTACTGTACAGGGTATTTCACAACTTAGAGCAAAAAATTAAAGGGTATATTCTGTACGACGTGCTGATCATGAAACAAAAAGATTTTTTTTAAATTCGAAAAATTAAGGGTTGTTAACCTAAAACATTTTTTGTAGTACTGCACTGGATTCGCTTTCCTATTAAACACAAACAATGAAGTAGGTATCAACTACGAAAGAATAATTACACAATTCAATTATTAGTAGTTATTTATAATAGAATTTTATTTAATTAATAACTTTAACATAATCATCCATCCACTGGCAGTGGCAACGAAAAATGTTTGACTGGGAAACATGGAAAATAGTTTTGCGATTTAAAAACAAATTCTTTTTGTTTCATGATTAGCACGTCGTACAGAATATACCCTTTAATTTTTTGCTCTAAGTTGTGAAACATCCTGTATATCAGTGGTACTAATATATTATTCTATAAATATAGAAACCGATTCTGCAAAAAGTTTTAGATAATCTTGAATTTTAGATTAGCTAATTTTATTTTTGTACAAATTTTTTAGAGAATAAGGTTTAGGTTAATTTAACTAATATAAAATTCAGGATTAGCTAAAACTCTTTTAAAAATTAAACTGATAATGCTTAATTTTGTTAATTTAACAAAATGAAACATGAACTAAATGATACGAAGCCTAAAACTTAATTTTAAAATTAATAAATCATACTAACCATCTTATATTAGGTCCTTGAATATGAAATCTTTGTTAGCAAAATTCTGTGTGCGCTCAAAAAGTAACTGAAAACTAAATAAAATTTAAAACATTCTACATAATTACACTGAAAAGGAAAATCAAATATAATTACAAATAATATCTGAAAAAGAAATTATTAATAATTGTACAGCTGAAAAATTAAATTTTGTAAACATTAATTTATACTGGTATACTTAAAAGAAATGCATTAACTCCTATATACCGATAAAATTATTACTAATTTTACTTTTAATTAACCTAATTATAAAATTTATATTTAATATTTCTGTCTTCAACAGCAACAAAATTGTTTTCTATAGTCTATATAATGGAAGCTCTGCCTATTAGGACAGGTCAACCCGAGAACTATCAGTTCCTAGCTTCAGGGGGGTTATCCTTTAAGAATGGAGAAAACAAGGTATGCAAAATAGGCCACATGTTAGCCGGCTATCCAACTAAACTAAAATTTGATCGAAATTCGGGGCAAACTGCTCCGAACCAAAAAAAAAATCTAAAATATCCAATATAGTTGTCCGATTTGAGTATAACCATTAATTAATTATAGAAATATAGGTAACCCATGGTTATTTGCGAAACGCGTATTATATTCTGAATATGCCAGAGCCATCTGTCCCCTAGTATTGAACTAATATTAACGAAAACGGTAAAACTCAAATCTGGCGTTGTGCGATATACAATTTCTTGAACAGTTTTGTGTACATAATATAACAAAATAGTACATTAATTTAATAAAACAAATTAAATACAAATAAAATAGTTTTAAAAATAATTATTTTAAATAATTTATATTTTCGAATAGCAACATTCATTATTAATCAGAAATTACCATGCTCATTGAATTTTTATTTTATTTATAATTAATTTTAATACGTTTTGCAATTCTTGTTATTTTTTTTACACAGTTGTAAATTTTGCGCTCTACGACTATTTTTAATCTGTCTACTTATTTTTTGAATAGTTTCAATCTGTTTTGAATTGTTTAATATTGGCGATGGCATTAAAGAATATATTATATTATTTGCACTAGAAACATGAGTCAAAAATTCATATTAAAAATGGATTTTTTTTTGTTTGGCGGCATAATATAACGAATTTCGCTAAACTTTTCTCCGATGCTGTCTTTTTCTTGATCTGTTATTTTACACATATGTAAATTTAAAAACACTTACCTTTTGATTCTGGATTTAGAATCTGAAACAAATAAGAAATAACAATAAATAAATAAATATTTTAAAATCTTGTATATTGTTTCTTAATTTATTACATACAAATTTATTGTAAGCAAATGTTATTTGACTAAAATATTAATTTTTGTAATAACAAATGTAAATATTTATTACATTTTCATTTGTCTGTGACCCTGGAATTGAACACAAAAAAACCTCTAAATAAATGTACAGTCTTCATAAACTTTTATTCAATTCATTAAATTATTTCAAGTTTAATCAAATTCTAGTTTATTCTTTGTATAAAGCTCAAAATATGCTTTCCATTGCTGTCTGCATGTTATGCACACGATTTTGTAGAACTGTACTGCTGTCAACGTTCTGTTGGCTTATTTCACGTACCAAGGTTAACTGTCAATGTGACTAACCTAAAAGTTTATAATTTCTAAATAACGTCCCAAAATGGTTCGAAAATTAAAATTTCATGAACAAAAATTATTGAAAAAAGTTGACTTTATTTCATGGGAAGTAGACAACAACCTTCATGAAGTTAAAATCCTCAAAAAATATTATATACAAAAACGTGAAGATTACACCATGTATGTTTTGAGTTCATTTTGGATTTATGATATTTTCTAATAAATATTTATATTGTAGATACAATAAACTTGCAAGAAATATACGTGAATTAGCCAGAAAAATAAAAGAAGTTGATCCTAAACATCCTTTTAGAACAGAATCAAGTGCTCAACTTCTAGAAAAATTGTAAGAAATACAATTTGAAACGTTAATTATTCAAATTTCAAATAATATTTTATTCTAGATATCATTTAGGATTAATTCCTACAAGATGGGATTTAAGTTTAGCAGACAGAGTAACAGCTTCTTGTTTTTGCAGAAGGCGTTTAGCAGTTGTATTAGTTAGAAGTAAATTCATTTGTTTATAAAGCAATTGAAAAAATTGATTAAAGTTTTGCAATATTATAGATAAAATGGCTGAATCAATTAAAGGTGCAACAAAAATAATTGAACAAGGACATGTAAGAGTAGGACCAGAACTTGTGAAAGATCCTGCATTTTTAGTTTCTCGAACATTGGAGGATTTCGTAACGTGGGTAGACAATTCTGCAATTCGCAAACATGTCATGGAGTACAACAATATGGTACGTATTGCTTTTCTTTACTTTAGACATTTGTTTCATTGTTTTTATTTTTCCAGAGAGACGATTTCACGTTTTAATAGTTTTAGGTGAAATGTAATTGTAATTTATAATTAAGGAAAATGTTAATTAATAAAACTTATTGCAAAAATAGAAAGCGATCTTTATTTAAAACTGATATGAATTATCCCCTCTCTTAACCTAGATAAAAATCAGCTATCTGAAGTGTAAGTACTTAATATTTGAAAAACAACAATACATAATATCATTCGATAAAGAACACAAGGTTTACTATATTTAAATAGCTTGATAAAGCAGTTATAACGATATACAAAACATTTAACCTCTAAATTATTGAACTGTCAAAGTGAATTTACGTGTAGAAAGTAGTCAACAATGAATATTTCTTGTAGAACATTGTCTAAAAGATTTTACTCTGTACGAAAGTTAGTTAAACCAAAAATATGCATAGTTGGAGGAGGCCCTGCTGGATTCTATGCAGCTCAACATTTGATGAAAAATGTAGCTGATGCAGAAATTGATATTTTAGAACGATTGCCAGTTCCTTTCGGATTGGTCAGGTAAGAACTATTTAATTTCTAACAACAATAACAGGGAACCAATCTTCAGTGGAACAATTATTAAGCATAATTTTAGATTCGGAGTAGCCCCAGACCATCCAGAAGTTAAAAATGTAATTAATACTTTCACCAAAACTGCTCAAAATCCGAAAGTAAGATTTATAGGTAACTTAAATTTAGGTTCAACGATTACTTTACAACAACTTAAAGAAGCTTATCACGCTGTAGTTCTGGTAATATTTTAACCATTATTTGTTATCTACTTATTTTAACTAAACAATATTTTAAGTCATACGGAGCAGAAGAAGACAGAAATCTTAACATTCCGGGGGAAAATTTACAAAATATAATTTCAGCTCGAAGTATAGTTGGCTGGTACAATGGGTTACCATGGAATTCTGACTTAAAGTTGGATTTAAGTGGACAAACTGCTGTTATTATTGGACAAGGAAATGTCGCCATAGATGTAGCCAGAATTTTGTTGACACCAATTGACTTATTAAAGGTAGTATAAATTAATTATATATTTGACGGCTGGTAACCGTACTACACGCGAAAAAATATATCATTTACCAAGATCTGCTTATGTGGAGCACCATACCCAGTAATGGATAAAAGGCGTGATGATATATTTATTTTATTTTTTTACATAAGACAATTTGAAAATAGATAACTTATTTTATTAGTATTAAAGTAAATACTTAGGAAATTAAATAAAAAATTCAATAAATCGAATATTTAATAGTAATATGACATATAACTTTGGTTTTATTGATTTTAAATCAGTTTAAAATTTAATTTTGACGATGCAAATAACCATTATACAAATAACAAAACAGGGAGTAAAATTTTAGAATGGTCGCGTGTTCAAAAACCAAGTCTTGTTCGAATATAATAATAATAATATGCCTTATTTTTGCTTCAATTTTGAGAATGCGATGTTACGACCATTTGCTTTGGTTATTACTGAATTTAAATTAACATGACGAAAGTAATGTTCTATTTTGTTTAACGTAAACAACTGCGTAAATTTAATTTATTGTTAAATTAGTAATAATTTTTTAATGTAATTTTATAACAGTGTCAAAATAATATTTGTATACTTGATAATGACTAAAACCAATGATAATCGTCACTTTAAAATTACTTTTCGTCTGATTATATATTTTTTAGACGACAGATATAACACAACATGCCTTAGAAACATTAATGACGAGCAAAATTCGAGAAGTTTATCTTGTTGGAAGAAGAGGGCCCTTACAAGCTGCATTTACAATCAAAGAACTTCGAGAAATGCTAAAATTACCAAACTGTCATACAAAATGGTCCCAAGAAGATTTCACCGATATTCCAAACTTAGTTCCGAATTTGGCTCGACCGAGAAAAAGAATTACAGAATTAATGTTGAATTCAATTAATAAAACTGAAGATGCGCCAGGTAAAAACAAATATTTTATTCCGAAGTTCTTTAGATCTCCATTACAATTCGGCGGAAACGAAAAAGTTTCTAAAGTTACTTTAGGAATTAATCAGTTAGTTGGTCATGATTTAATAAATAAATTCGCCGCTTTAACTGACAAAATCGAAGAACTAAATTGCGATTTAGCAATTAGATCAATTGGTTACAAATCTATTAATGTTGACAAAAATATTCCATTTGATGAGCGCAACGGGGTGGTTCTAAATAAATATGGAAGGGTTGAAAATGGTTTATACGCGACAGGATGGTTGGCAACAGGGCCCACTGGCGTAATTTTAAGCACAATGAGCAATTCATTTGAAATTGCGAATAATATTTGTAAAGATTTAATGGACAAAAAATTGTTGAGTGAAAATAAACCAGGATTTGATAGAATTAAAGAGATTATTAAAGAAAATAATGTTCAATTTATTAATTGGAAAGGATGGGAGAAAATTGATGATCATGAACAACAATTGGGGAAAATAGTTGGAAAACCTAGAGAGAAGATTATTGACATCAAGAAAATGTTGGAAATTGGAGGAGAATATTTATAATTGTATTATTTATCAAATAAAGAATTCTTTATGTAATTATTGTTAATGGATAGGTGTAAATAAATGTTTATATTTTTACTGAATGTATTTTTTAAATAAAAGAGTTCTCCATGATTTCTCGTTTCATTTGTTTGACGTTTTGCTGTCACTTTCAAATGAATTTTTTTTAATTTACATATGTTTTTCTCACCTTTTTCTAAGGCGATGCAGGGGCCATCAAAAAGTAGTCCAGAAAATGTGCCTCTTTTAAAGGTAAAAACCACTCTAACTTGTAACAATATAAAATAATAATAATTGTAGACAAATCAAGTTAAACAAAGCCAGTATTTTCGTGATGGCACAAAAAAAATTGACGCAATTATAGTGTACAATAATGAACATATTAGTCCAGAAAGAAATATATATTTCAAGAATTTAAGAAGCCAGTTATTAGAATTAGAGGAGGAAGTTTCAACGGTAAATAAATATATTACCTTTTGTCATTTATAAAATATCAAAATTGTTTTACTTTAAGTACCAACCATCAAGAGTATTTGTCAAAGTTCATGCCCCAAAAAACATACTTCACAGAAGTGCTAAGAAACATGGAGTTCCTACGAAATATGAACAAATGACACTATTGTCTGAGCCTGATGTGCCCTTTCATTTTATGAAAACAATATTAAATACTCCACATCCTAATCCTGATGATCCTGTTGCTAAGCGAGCTTGGTATAATTAATACATACATACGTACCAAATTATGTTTAAAAATGAAATAGCACGAAAATGGATTCATTAGATTTTTTTTGCAATCAATATTCGCCGAATTCCTTTCATACAAACTTATTTATTTCTCTTATTCGCAATCTTTCCTTTACGTAACAAACCTTCAATCATATTCTTCCAGTTTCACCAATCTTTTATTCGGCATATTCCACATGCCCACTATTCTAATAGTATTTCATACTCATCATAATTACATACTACTGAACATTTATTCATTAGATTCATCTTGCATTTCATTCCTATTCTGAAACATCACTTCGCTTCATGCTCATTCACAATTTCTTTCAAAAAAGTTCATTTATTCCTCCTACTCGGAATATTTTGTTCACGTAACAAACCTTCATTCATGTCCATCCATTTATTCCTAATATCCTAGATCGTTCATGCAATTTTTAATCCTAAATTTCACCAATCTTTCATTTTACATATTTTCTACATGCTCATTGACTTATTCTTCTCAATCTCACACTTATCAATACATCAATATTTATTTATTTATTTATTTATGTTACGCTGTACAACAGGAATTTAATCCCAATTACAGTACAGGGTCCGAACTCACCGAGTCGCAGTGTGATAGTTTATATAATTTTTTTTTAGCTTGAGTGCGATTCGAACTCGGGATCTCCAGACTCGAATTCCGTATCGCTATACACACCACCGTACTGACGGATATGGCTTGAACTAATTTTACATTCCTGTTCTAGCACACCAATTTCGCTTTATCCTCAGTTAGATTTTTTTTCATACAAGCTCATTTATACCTTACTCTCGGAATCTTTACTTTATGCAACAAATCTTCAATCATATTCACCTATTTATTCCTGGGTCGTCCACACAAACTTTCACTAACAAATACTTGTTTCACATATTCTCCACACGCTCAAACCATTCCAACTGGCATAACAATCATAATTTCATTCATCATGCACTCATACACCAATATATTCTGATTGAATATAACTAATTTTATTTTCAAATTAACATTAAACATTCTAGGAAAACAATTTCAAAACAACAACCGTCAGATTTTACATCTTGTGAAAGATCTGAAATAGTATTTATAATGATGCAGTATACTCAGTTTGGTGATGAAATGTATGAAGTGGGTTTCTCGCAGCTGATACTTAAAGGACATTTGATAGCTGCTTATCCTTTACATGATGGAAAATGGGAATGGCCGGAACTAGATACTGAACCACTTAATGACAGACAAGTATGTAATCAATAATTACAACTGCTACAGATAACCAGAAATTCTTCACACCGTTATTAGCTTTAACCCAATACCCGCCGCAATTCAATGATTAATAAAAGAATACCTTTTCAGTAAAAATATCTTTATTTGAGTTCTAAAAAACAAGTTTTTGATAATAAAAGTTATACATACTTAAGTGTTAAAATATATCTGACCTTGAAATATAATTGTTAAAAACACCGAAATTAAGTAACTTTGAATATTTTTAAATTATTGGTTTTGCAAATATTTGAAAATTGGCTGTGACTGGCTGTGTGGCTGTCATAACATAACTAATTAATATATTCATTAAAAAAAATATACATTTTAAATGTAAAAAAAATTATTACATCCAAATATTTAAGCGTCCAAAAAATGGGACGTTGGCGGTTAATGGGTTAATAAATTCATTATTTTATGAGCTACCCGAGTCTCAAAATTGTTTTTATCAATTACTAACATAATTAAGTAGATTTCATTAGATCACAGATATTTAAACGATCCCAAATCTTCTTTTGCGTTAAGATCAAATTCTCCTATTACCAAATTTATTTTGAATTGCAATCCATTATCTCCTTGCCTTTCTGAATCGCTATAAAACTACAATCCGTCCGATCGGATTGCTATTATACTGTTGAATTCTTGTTTGTCTAATTTACTTCTTGAAAAATAATTTTCAAAATTTTAAATTTATAAATCACTCAATGTAAAACGGAAAATAAGTGCAACAATAGCAATGAAAATTATTTTATTCTTCAATACCCTACATATTCCATATTTTAATTTAATTTTATTAAAAAGTATAAAATAAACACTTGGCTAAGATTCACAAAATTCAGCCTCCAAGTCACCTTATGAGGGCATCGTCAGAGGCTGGTCAGCACAGTTAGTAACCATAGACGCGTTTCGCTCTTATTAGAGCTCTTCAGTATGGTATAACTCACTTCTTCACCTAGAACAAAGTTCACATGAAGAAGCTGGTGACAAAGAACTGTGCCAGCAGAGAATAAAATCTCTAACAAACAGGTAAGATGAATTTTGTGAAACATAGCCAAATGTTTATTTTATACTTTTTATTAAACCTAGTTTCACCAAGTGTTGGATGACAATTAATTTTGTCTTTGTTGTTATTTAATTTTATCTTATACTTGTTATTTGAAAAACAGAGAGAAGCATTTCTGAAGTATCGAAATATCGAAAACAATATTTTGATTGTTTTTATCATGTCATTTATGATGTCATTCAAACAGATTACAACAATTCGACCTAACGGTTGCAGAAAAGCGAAAGAAAGTGGACAGTGTAGCCAATAGATCAATGAATTAAAATTTAGTAAAGTCCCTAACAGGGCGATTCATAAAACGGATTAGAGTGAATACCATTTTTTTTCGTTTTTAACTCGCTTACTAATTTACAGAAAAAGTTTATATCAACCTGGGTTAAAAAGAGTGTTAATTAAAATTAAATTTCATTTATTTCGTCCATCTGTTTTAATCTTGAAACTGAATTATAAATAATAAAAGTGGTACTTTTGTTAATTCGTTTTATAAATCTGCTTGTAAAATAACGAATTTATTAATGCTTAAAATCAGTTGAATAATTTGTGGACATCAATTTTAATATTGTTTGTTACACTTAAAAAGTGAAATAATTAGTTGATAAATTTAGAATTCAGATAAATAATTAATTTAGGTACAAATGAACTTTATCTATTAAACATATTTCATAACAAAGTATAAAAATTCACTTTGATCCGGTTGCATGATACGTTGTCAGCTAATCATATTACGCGAAACTACGCAACTTAAGGAATGTCCAAATTTTTTATAGTTCAATATTTTAAAACGTTCTAATTTTTATAATATGAATTAAACTAATAATTAGTTGTTACTAATATTAATTTACCATTGTTATTTAACTAATAATAAGTATTTTAATGCTGATATTAATTTATTAAAACATAAAAATAAGAAAATATGTGAAATGTGATGTCAGCCATCTTGGCCAAAATTTAACAAATATTTTAACATCAGTTTTTAGCTGTAGCTTCGCTGCTTTTTTGATTAGCTTATCAGGCTTCTGCTGTCAAGTAATACTTTTTATCTACTCTTATTAAATAATGTATTCATTACTTATGAAATTTATGATAAGTAATACTAATCATTATTGACAGTGTTAAGTAATAATTCATTACTCAACACTTCCCGACCAATCACACGTCTGAATTTTCATTACTTAACACTTTAATAGCCAATCAAAAAATAACGATAATTACCGCGCGTTAAGTATGCTATGAAACAGTGAAGCGCGCTATTGTTAATTATCTGTCAAAATTAGTTTAAAACGTTTTTGTTTAGAATAATACTGTAATTTGTGTGATTATACATGTGAGTTATGGATTCTGAAAGCGAACAAAGTGAAATTTGTACTCCACCAGATATTGTACGTTTCTTAAATTTACTGCCCGAAAAATAAAAAATAAAGTATGAACAAGTTTATAAAGCTTTTATGGATTGGCGAATAAGCAAAAATGTAAATTCCTTTTCGGAAAATGTTCTTATAGTATATTTTAGCGAACTTTCTGATAAATATAAATCATCGTCATTATGGGCTACTTATTCCATATTAAGTAGTGTTAATATTTATTAAATAAAAATAAAAACAAAAAATTTAAGCAATCTGACTTATTCATAATGTAACATAAAAAAAATAATTGTTAAATCTTATTACATAATAACATATAGTCGTAGATAAAGTATAGTATTATATTCGCAAGTAATAGCTATTACTCACTCGAATGATTTACAACACTCACCTTCGGTTCGTGTTGCAAACTTCATTCTCTTGAGTAATAGCTTATATTACTTACTCATTGAATAATATACTATTATAAAATTGTTTATATTATTGTAGTTATTGGCAAAATACTGGGCAAATTTTGCAATGTGGAATAAACAGCAACCATTAAACACAATTGAACAATATTTTGGACCGGAAGTAGCAATGTATTTCGGTTGGTTGGGATTTTATAATCAAATGTTGGTAATTGCATCAATATTTGGAGTTACTACATTTATTTACGGCATAATAAATGTACTTTTTATTGTTTCTACACCTATGTAAGTATCTAAATAATTGACAACGGGTTTGAGCTTTGATTAACTAATAATGGTCACATGTGAAATATATAACTTTAGTGATGACACGGATCAACCGCCGGATTTTGCAATTAATTTTAATATTTAAATTTAGATATCTCGTTTATGCAAAAAGCTAATTTAAACATTCTTAATGTGCTAGACGCAGAATTTAATTCTCTAAAACTTTTATTTGCAGCATTCCTTTCTAAAATTAAAATAATACCATTTTTTTCAAGGAAAACTGTTAGCAGCTTCATGTAATGTGCCACTTCCGGTTAGTCTATTTTAACCAAAATCTATTATGTTATTTCCATTGATATAGTAGTCTTATATACCAAATTTGGAAAGTTTTAAATTATATTTGAATATAGTTTTTCATGAAAATCTATTATAGGCTTCAAGTAAAGTACCACTTCCGGTAGTTGTATAATGACCAAAAAGGGAGGTGCACAACTAGATGTTATAACAGTCCTAAATATAAAGTTTCAATTTTCTACGGCTTACCGTTTTTGAGTTATGCGAGATACGTACGTACGTACGTACATACGTACGTACAGACGGCATGACGAAATTAGTCAAAATGGATTCAGGGAGGGCCAAAATACCTATTTCCGTTGAAATCTGAGAACCGAAAATTTTCGCGATTACAATACTTCCTTTATTTCGTACAAGGAAGTAAAAATGATTGCAAGTTTCTCTAATCCATAGCAAACTTAATTACAAACAACAAAAATATATAATTTTTAAATTTACATATCTCGCTTATACAAAAGACTAATTTAACAATTAGTAATGTGCTAGACGCAGAATTTAATTCTCTAAAACTTTTATTTGCAGCATTTATTTCTAAAATTGAAATAATACCATTTTTCTTCAAGAAAAACTAATAGCAGCTTCATGTAATGTTTCACTTCCAGTTAGTCCATTTTAACCAAAACTTATTATGTTATTTCCATTGATATAGTAGTCTTATATACCAAATTTGGAAAGTTTTAAATTATATTTTAATATAGTTTTTCATGAAAATCTATTATTGGCTTCAAGTAAAGTATCACTTCCGGAAGTTACATAATAAACAAATAACCTGGAGGTGCACAACTAGATGTTATAACAGTCCTAAATACAAAATTTCAACTTTCTACGGCTAGTAAAAATGGATTCAGGGATGGTCAAAATAGATATTTCCACTGAAATCTCAAAACCGAAAATTTTCGCGATTACAATACTTCCTTTACTTCGTACAAGGAATTAAAAATACTAAACATTTGTAAAAAATTCAATTAAAGCAATTGTGCGATTTCGTGTCATCACTAATAACCTTTATAATAAAAACGTAATAATACATACATACATACATAATATCACGCTATATCCCATTAAATGGGGTAGTACGAACCCCTGAAACATTCACAAAACATTCTCATCCTGACATACGATACTCGTTTCAACCACATTAACACTTCCTCCATACAAACTCTTCCTTTCCTCACAACCAAAATTCATCATCACGCAACAAACATCCATCCATTCGCTCCTGTACACCTGTTTCGTAAATCTTCACTTACACCCACTTCTCTAACAACGAATCTATAAAGAAATGAAGGCAGCATCGCCTGCGCTTGTTTATAAATACATTTAACACAATTACAGTTAGACACTTATAGTCAAAACTGAAAATGAAGAAAAAAATATGAAGAAGAAAGGGATAATATATTGGATTATAGATGAATTAGCAAATATTTTCTCTTTGTCGACTAAATTCTAAAAACTGAATAATGAAATGTTTTTAGCCAAGAAGCCTGCGAATCCAATATTTATATATGTCCACCATGTCGATACTGTAAAGCGAAAAAACTGAAATCATTTTGTTTATATTTTAAAATAGCTTATTTAAATGATAATTTTGCGTCTGTCTTATTTGCATGTGCCATGTCATTTTGGGGTAAATTTAATTTTAACATTTATGTATTTTTATTAATTAATATGTTCATGTTTTACATTAGCAACCTTCTTTATGGAATTTTGGAAAAGAAGACAAGCGACTTTAATGCTTCGATGGAATATAGATAATAAAACAGATGACGTCAGTCGGTAAGATACAATTTCAAGAAAATAACAAAAAAAAAATAAATATATCATCACGCCTTTTTACCCATTACTGGGTGTAGCACTCTGCCTAAGCAGATCTCGGCAAGTGATATATTTTTTCGCGTGAAGTGCGGTTACCAGCCGTCAAATCACGGCCCTCAAAGATATTAGTGGAGAGAGCCACAGGGGTAGATTTAAATTGGTGAAAATTGTTTGTCGGTTGTGGGGATCGAACCAGGGTTCTTAAGATCCACAGGCCGACTCGATACCACTGAGCCACCTACCCCATGAAAATAAAAAAAGTAAATAATAGTTAGTTAAATAAGATAGTTACTAATGCAATGTTCATTATGGTTTTCTTTTGCACAATAGACGTAATAATTGAATTAAAATTTATAAATAATTTAAAATAATAGACGAGGTTTGAAATAATAATATATTATTACCGGTTTCAGGATATTAAACGTATGTTTACATGCACAAAAGTAGGCTGGTAAGTAAGTAATAACTGTATTCTGTATGGTAATATTACCATACTGATTTGTCAAAACAGTCAAGAAAATGAAAATAAAACACAATGATAATATAACACTATTAATATAAACGGAACTCAAAACAACAATAATACAAAGATTACTTCTCCTGCTTATCATAATATATATTAATTGTACAGTCTTTCAAATTAGGGATGACCACGTTATGATGTTTAAATAAAAAAATATTTTTAAATATGATACAAAACAATTGTAACGATGGCGTTAAATAAAAACATACAGACCACAGACTTACTTGATCACCTTCTAAAATAATGACAATGACGTTATTCATAAAATAATTTCAAAAAATAATATTTATTAATGACGTTAACGTGTTTATATTCTGAAACCGGTAAACTATTAAACAAACCACGGATGTTATGAGTCATAACAGACCTTATATGTCATAAAATCCTCGCTCTAAGAGCTCGGATTACAAACTGACATCTTGGGCTGTAATGATACTCATAACATTCCTAGGTATGTTAATAGCTAAAATAAGTATTTAAAATATAGTTTTCGTAACACATGCACAAGAAACACGTTCTTATTCCCTAATTTTAGAGAGAGAAACGCTGCTTTTCCCCCTAGGGAGAGAAACATTATGTTTCTCTCCCTAGGTAGCATGTTTCTCTCCCTAGTGACTACGATTATTAGCTGTTTGCGGCGTTTCCTAGGTAACTAGTTACGCAACCCATATTTGACATTTGTCCCGATAAGATGGTAATTTTTGTGCACTTGTTACGAAAAGTATAATATGCTTCACGATGTAATAGTTATTTACATTGCAAGACCGTTATACAGAAATTTACAGGCGAGTATAGAAAGGTGTGTGAGCCTGTAAATTTCAGTTAACGGTCGAGCATTGTACAATGTTTATGTGCATTTGAAACGCATATGTATATTTAATCAAATTAATTGCAATAGTATAACGCAATAACTAAAATGTTCAATCAAGGTAGACTTTGAAAATCAGACAGATTTTGTTTAATAAAAAAATATTTAAGTGTCAAACGTTTAAAATTAGATATGTTGTCATGATAACCAATGTCAACAGCCCGTTATAAATTTTACACGGGCTAGCACGTTATAAGTCTCGTAACCCCTAGGGACAGAGTTAAGTAAACAGTTCATTACGATTCAAATGTACGTAAACATAATAATAATGTCAGTTTGACGAAGATAGGAGAGAGAGGCGGTTAAAGAAATGCTCTGACGTCATTAAAAACTCAAATATCCGAAAAACAAATAACATTTTTGAAGTTTTTGCGTCTGCTCTTAACATAAGTGACTAATTTACTGGTTTGTGAGAAGGACCCCCCTTGCTAAATTTAATATCATAATCGAACTGAATTTTAGCATCACTGTCATTTGAATTTCTCTCTTTATTTCAGTGTGTCTAATGCATATTCGTATTTTTACTAAATATTTTTGTTTCAATAGACCCGAATTCCAAGCTACAGCCAAATATATGCGAGCTCATGAGTATACAGGTGAAATGGAGCTCTACGTGCCCCTCCGAAAGCGAATAGTGAATTATACTATATCTGTTACCACCGTCATATTTATGGTAAATTTTCTAAAATATCGTTGTAAACTTAAAAAATATCATTTTTTCTACAACTCTCAAAAAATGTTCATTTTTTTTTTCAGTAATATAAATACGCGAAGTACGTGATTTTTTCATCATTTACATTACCACGACAACGCGTATTTTGCGCCGGTAGAACACAACATGAGTGTTTTGTGCACTGTTTCACATCCTAGTGCGCAAAAGACATCATTCATATTATTGTTGATTGTTTTCCTTCAATTTACTTAAATAAATCAATAATTATTGTTTTATTCTTTATTTACAGTTGTAGACAAAATGTTGTTTGTATTTCGTAGGCAAAATTCTTGATTTTTGGCGCGTTCGAATGACTTTTTTTGTCTCGACTAAAAGTGACACTCATTTTGCGCACTTAATACAAAAATAACTATTTTGTTTGTAGATTTGCATTGTACTTTGTACGATTTTTTCTGTTATACTGTATGAATGTACAATGAAAATGTATGGAGTGGAAAAAATGTACGCCTCAACGTCTGCGGCGTGTATGACTTTAGCAGTCATGATTGTACTACGAAAGGTTAGAAACTAAACAATGTTGCGGATATATTCAGTTATAATTTGTTTTTTGTTAGATTTATGGGTACATTGCTATGTGGTTAACAAGGACCGAAAATCCACGAACTCAATTGGAATTTGATAAATCTTATATGATCAAAATGGTCGTATTTTCTCTGGTTAACAGTTACGGAAAACTAATATACATCGCATTTTTTAAAGTAAAGCTTATTTTATTTAACAGTGAACATTTATTTATTAATTAGTATTTTTTTACATGGTTTCAAATTGTAATAAACTTCAACAAAGACAAAATTAAAACAATATAAACTAAACACTTGGCAAAGTCTCACAAAATTCAGCCTCCAAGTCACCTTATGAGGGCATCGTCAGAGGCCGGCCAGCACAGTTAGTAACCATAGACGCGTTTCGCTCTTATTAGAGCTCATCAGTATGGTATAACTCACTTCTTCACCTAGAACAAAGTTCACGTGAAGAAGAGTCACCTCGGAGGCTGAATTTTGTGAGACTTTGCCAAGTGTTTATTTAATATTTTTTATTAAACCTAGTTTCACCAAGTGTATGAATGACAATTAATTTTATCTTTGTTGTTATTTAAATTGCTATTGCGTAGCTTTTTCTTTTTTCGGTAGATGGCATTACTGGTTCGACAGAACTTCTCATGTCATCTTATCGTTTGTTAGAGATCTTATTCTCTGCTGGCACAGTTCTTCGTCACCAGCTTCTTCACGTGAACTTTGTTCTAGGTGAAGAAGTGAGTTATACCATACTGATGAGCTCTAATAAGAGCGAAACGCGTCTATGGTTACTAACTGAACTGTGCTGGCCAGCCTCTGACGATGCCCTCATAAGGTGACTCGGAGGCTGAATTTTGAGAGACTTTGCCAAGTGTTTATTTAATATTTTTTATGTAATAAACTTATTCCATAGTAAAACTACCCTTGTGATATTGACTGGTAGCAAAAACTTTGTTTTTGCCGGTTTTAAGAGCAGTGTTTTTGGGTGTTTTAGCTATCTCTGACATGTTAAAACCGTGCTCTTAGAACACCCAAAAACAGAGCTTGTGCTACCAGCCATTATATTTAATACAATATAAACTAAACACTTGGCTAAGTCTCACAAAATTCAGCTTCCAAGTCACCTTATGAGGGCATCGTCAGAGGCTGGCCAGCAGTGTTAGTAACCATAGACGCGTTTCGCTCTTATTAGAGCTCATCAGTATGGTATAACTCACTTCTTCACCTAGAACAAAGTCCACGTGAAGAAGCTGGTGACGAAGGACTGTGCCAGCAGATAATATAAACTAAACACTTGGCTAAGTCTCACAAAATACTGATGAGCTCTAATAAGAGCGAAACGCGTCTATGGTTACTAACTGTGCTGGCCAGCCTCTGACGATGCCCTCATAAGGTGACTTGGAGGCTGAATTTTGTGAGACTTAGCCAAGTGTTTAGTTTATATTTTATTAAACCTGGTTTCACCAAGTGCATGGATGACAATTAATTTTGTCTTTGTTGTTATTATATTTACATTTGTTAAATTTCAGGGAAAATTTTTCACGTATCCTGGTGACAATCAGATGCGCTTAAGTAATTTTCCAATGTCAGCAGAAGTGTGTGACCCAACAGGCTGCGTATCGGAAATTTTTATTCTGTTAGCAATTATTACTGTTGTCAAGCCTGTTATTTCAAACTGTGTTGAAGCACTTACGCCGTAAGTAAAATATATAAACTTCAATTTTATTTAAAACAGGGTTGGCCTGATTTAAATCATGATTTAAAAGTGTGATTAAAAAAAATCATTTATTTAAATCATTTTTTTTTTATTTTGTATTAATTTAATTATAATTTAAAACAGTGTTATTAAAAAAAATCGGTAAAACTTGACTTGAGGGCCAAACCTGAAGTTGGCTGCAGAACAAGCTGCTTCTGGATTGAATTCTGGAGTACCAACTTAACGTCAAAAGCCGGGCAATTTGAAATGCGAAGTATATTTCGTTAGGTTAGTTTTTTAAAAATATACTCGAATTTTATGACAAAACAATTATGTTTCGTTGGTTTGGTTAGTTTTTTAAACCATGTACTCGAATTTTATTACAAACAAAATTTTGTTTTAAAGATAAATTTTATGACAGAACAATTCGGATGACACCTGGATTCGAATTGTTCTGTCATAAAATTTAACTTTAAAATTATCATCATTACTGTACGTTCAGTCAAAGTCATATGACAAAAATTTTCGTTTCGTTAGTAAAAAAACACCCCTAACCATGCCAAACCTAGTACAGAACGCATTTTTATGATAAATATATTTTTAAACAGATGTACTCGAATTTTATTACAAACAAAATTTCGTTTCGATAGTAAAAAAAAACACCCCTAACCATGCCAAACCTAGTACAGAACGCATTTTTATGATAAATATACTTCGCATTTCAAATTGCCCGGCTTTTGACGTTAAGTTGGTATTCCTAAAATCAAGCCAGAAGCAGCTTGTTCTGCAGCCAACTTCAGGTTTGGCCCCCAAGTCAAGTTTAGCCAAAAAATCATTCCTTTAATAGTAGTTTATGTAACAAGTACATAATGTAGGTCTTTATTGGACAAGCCGAATTTTATGGCAGAGCGAGCGCAGCGAGCGAGGCTAATAAACAAGGCGAGTCTATCAAGTCCGATTATGTACGAGTTGCATACAACGTTTTATGTTCGACTGCATGGAAAATATTTTCTCTTAAAATATGATTGTCAATACCTATATTTAAAACATTTAATTGCATCTCAAAGTGTGCTTCGTTGTTATGCATTTGTTGTTTTATTTATCAAATTGTCAAAGTGAAAAATGTGTTGAGATGGATGAAGACATTGAAGACGTTCCAAAAGAAATAAAAGATCTTGCATGTAATGCAAGAGAGTATCTAACAATTGTATGAAGACTCATATAATACATACAGAAAATGGTGTTTAAATATTTCTTTTGAATTTTGTTTTAATGTGACATTGGCAGCTTTCCAATTTTGCATTTTTATCGTACTAGTCCAATAAAGTACCCGATTATGGACAGTAAACAGTGTCGTAAAACAAGGTAATATGATGCAGTCGAACATAAATGATTTTTTTGTATTTTGTATTAATTGAATTATGATTTAAAACAGTGTTATTAAAAAAATCATTTCTTTAAATCATTTTTTGATTTTTTTGTGTATTAATTTAATTATGATTAAAACAGTGTGATTAAAAAAAACATTTTTTTTATTTAATTTTTTGTATTTTGTATTAATTTAATTATATTTCTGGTACAGAACAAAACAAGTGTCTAAATAAAAATTAATTTGTTTAAAAATCATTTTTAAGGTTTTTGTAAAACAGATAAAATAATTGTCAATATTTATTTATTAAATGAATTGATATTAAACAAAACAGAATATCTATTCAATAAATAAACTAAACCTTACAGAAATGTCATTTAATTTATCTTTCTATTATTCGTTAGTTGTTTTACAGTTATAATATTTGAACAAATATACGAATTTTCCTGCTTTTTCAACACCTAACATATTTCTTAATTTAGCCATCCAAGTTTGTAAAGACGTATAGTCGAGCATATAGTTTCAGAAATTCTTGTTAAAACTTGTAATGTGCAATAATAATCGAAATGACATATTTTTAAAAGGAATTTTTCATATAAATAATTAAATACTAATAACTTTTATTCCATTTAGTGATATGATTTTTTAAATCTTGAGTTTTGCCAATCCCGATTTAAAAGTCCATAAATGTATGTTTGTAGAATGATCCAGATATGGCTAACTGCTATTAGAAAAAAGGTAAAAGTACCTAACACAAGTTTAAATAGTTGGGAGGAAGATTATGATTTAAATTCTGCTGGTCATTTCCGAATTATGGGAGAAGTAGAGGAGATGGGTATGACAAAATTTGATGCTTCAATCTACTACTTTTTTCTACTTTACACTAATAGATAAAAAGCCCGCGTTAAAATTATTATCTTATTACAGAAGGTAGTTTTTTTTTTAACTTAACAATGGGAGCTTTAGTAAAAGCTTGTTGTAGATGTCAGCACAGAGACAATGAACTATTATTTTTTTAAATAAAAAACAACAAAGACAAAATTAATTGTCTTTGAATGCTCACTTGGTGAAACTAGGTTTAATAATAATTTTTGTGAGACTTAGATAAGTGTTTAGTTTGATATTTTATTATTCTTTTTTTATTTAATTTCAATGCATATATCGACAATCGTTGCCGAATTTCTTAATTCATAATATCTAAATCTCTAATTTAAGGCATTTTTTTTATACAATTTCTACAGAATATTAAATTTATAAATAAATTTTTACCCATTATTGGGTGTGATACTTTGTAGTAGCAGATCTCGGTAAGTGATATATTTCTTCGCGAGAAGTGCGGTTAGCAGCCGTCAAATTATGCCCCTCCAAAACTGTTTCACATAATTTGCATATTATGTTCGTCAAACAATATCAACCTTTTCATAACTGGTTACGTAAATAACTATTGTTACTTAGTTACTTGTTTATAATTAAGTTTTGTTATACCGGGTGTCTACTTTTTTTTCCGAACATAGGAAATTCAATGTTAAAATTTTGATTTAGCGATATCTCTTTACCTATTAATTTTAGAACAAAATTGTACGGAAGAAAAATGTTCATAATAAAAAACTGCATCCATAGAGTATAAGTTTGTTGTTCAATTGTTTCTTATATCCGAGTTAGAAGCAAAAGAAAATACACGCTTTAAAGCAATTATCAGAGCGCCATGAGAAATAAAACAATAATTTGTTTGATGTGTCTGACATTATTTGACATATTGGACCAGAATTGTAATCTTATTCTACTTTATTTATTTATTTATTCAAGCATTTAATTTAATAATAAAGTTAATTATAGCAACTATTATTTTTTTTCTACATAATCTAGACAAATAAATACCTATTATTAAGTTATCTAATTTGTTTTATTTCTCATGGCACTCTGATAATTGCTTTAAAGCGTCTATTTTCTTTTGCATCTAACTCGAACATAAGAAACAATTGAACAACAAACTTATACTCTATGGATGGCGTTTTTCATTCTGAACATTTTTCTTCAGTACAATTTTGTTATAAAATTAATAGGTAAAGAAATATCGCTAAATCAAAATTTTAACATTGAATTTCCTATGTTCGGAAAAAAAATAGACACCCGGTATATTATTTTCTATTTTCAGACGAAGGTACACATTTGTAATTAAAATATAGTAATAGGTTCGATGTGGAATATATTAAGCGATTGAAGCATCAAATAATTGATACATAATATTAGTTTTTAATATTTTTAAAATAATTTTCAGTGATGCAATACGGATTTGTGACACTTTTAGTGGCAGCTTTTCCGTTAGCTCCTCTTTTGGCGCTAATAAACAACATCTTCGAAGTTCGAATAGATTCCAACAAACTTGTCAAATATTTTCGAAGATCTGAAGCTTCTAAATCGACGAGTATCAATGTCTGGTTTGATACGATACAAGCTTTAACTTATTTAGCAGTTATAACAAACGTAAATTTAATGTCTGATAGCACAAGCTCTGTTTTTGGATGTTCTAAGAGGACGGTTTTAACATGTTAGAGATAGCTAAAACACCCAAAAACACTGCTCTTAAAACATGCAAAAACAGAGCTTGTGCTACCAGCCATAATTTTTAAATAGATTTTCTGAGATTTCACTAAAATCTACTAACTGTTCAATTCTTCAAATTTTGTTTAAACTAATCCTGAAGCCAAATCACATTCTCAAAAAAATTTTAATAAATTTTAATACAATTTTATTACCATTTCATATGACCGGAGTTAATAGCTCCCAGTTTCAAAACCTGGCGATGTCCCAATTTTAAAATAAATAAATAAATATATCATCACGCCTTTTACCCATTACTGGGTATGGCCCTCTGCCTAAGCAGATCTCGGTAAGTGATATATTTTTTCTCGTGAAGTGCGGTTACCAAAGATATTAGTTGTGGGGGAGCCACAGGGGTAGATTTAAATTGGTGAAAATTGTTTGTCGGCTGTGGGGATCGAACCAGGGTTCTTAAGATCCACAGGCCGACTCGATACCACTGAGCCACCTATCCCATTAATAATAATTAATAATTTAATTTGATTTACATTAATAAAGTATTTACTTACAAACAAAATAATTAAAGATTAGTAGGTCTTAGTCGAAAACTTTTTTCAACATTTCAATAATTTTAAATATATTTCAGGCATTGTTTATCACGTTCACAAGTAACTTTATACCTCAAATAATATATATTATCAATTATCATCAACGTTTGGCTGGATATGTTAATTTTCGACTTTCAAGTTAGTTTTTTTTTTCGTGCACAAAAATTCGATCAACCAAACTTTAAAAATGAACGAAATTAATTTTAAAGGAAAATATCTTTAATGACTGTTATTATTTGTATAGTAACAATTTAGATTTATAGAAATCAATCAAATTTAATTGGATTTCAAGATTCTATACTCTGCCCCAGCTAAGAAAATATTAGATGGTGCTGTGACTGAAATCCTTTTTAATAAGGGAAAAATAAATTGCGTTATGAATAATGAATGGCAATACATTAATATACAGGGTGAGTCTGGGAAGACGCCCCCCCCTTTAACTTTTTTATTATGAGTAATAGAAAAAAATGGTTCATATGAAAGTTTTATTATTTTAAATATACTATTTGATGGCAGATGTAGATATTTTTTATAAAGTCAGGTTTACAAGATACGACTATCAACTTTTATTTTTTAAATAGCAACCTATAATTATTTTACTAAAATAAAAACCGCCATTTTTTTCTCTTTTCAACGGTGTATTAGTTTTTATTAATGTATCTGAAAAAAATCGAGAAAAATAAGAAAATTGAGAAATACTAGAAATAATTTTTATACAAATATTATAGGTGGCTATGTGAAAATAATTTGTTTTAAGTTGTTTTTGTTACTGAATTTGTTGCTTTAGTTTGTTAAGTTGTATAACACTGTTACATTTTGTTTATTTTCACATAGCCACCCTATAATATTTGTATAAAAATTATTTCTAGTATTTCTCAATTTTCTTATTTTTCTCGATTTTTTTCAGATACATTAATAAAAACTAATACACCGTTGAAAAGAGAAAAAAATGGCGGTTTTTATTTTAGTAAAATAATTATAGGTTGCTATTTAAAAAATAAAAGTTGATAATCGTATCTTGTAAACCTGACTTTATAAAAAATATCTACATCTGCCATCAAATAGTATATTTAAAATAATCAAACTTTCATATGAACCATTTTTTTCTATTACTCATAATAAAAAAGTTAAGGGGGGGGGGGCGTCTTCCCAGACTCACCCTGTATAATTTGATATATTGATTATAGAACAAAAATATTTTTTTTTAAATTCGCAAAAATTAGGGTATTTCATTTTTAGTGTCACTGGTTTAATAGTACATTTAATTATTTATCATTATGTTACTAATGAAATAAAAGTATAAACACTTTTTGAATTAGTTATTATGTAGGTACCTGGTGTAATGCCATATTTTTATTTGAGTACCTAGTCTGATTTCGTATACGGTATTGAAAGGGTAAATTTGAGAAAAATGTTTAGCAACAGTGACTTAGTGGATATGCTGTTAGTGTATGGAAAAGCGGCGCAAAATTCCGAATTAAATCAGTGATAATAAAAATGGTCGTTAGGAATGAAATACCCTAATTTTTGCGAATTTCAAAAAAAATCTTTTTGTTGTATAATCAGTATATCAAATTATATATGTCATTAAAGTTTCGTGCAGAGATATAGAAACACCCTGTATAATAGTTTTGAATTAATTTTAGCCAAACAGATTGATTTAGAAAAAATCAATAAAATATTATTCAGATACAACTTAAATTTTGTTTTTTTGAAAATGTTTCAAACCTGAAGCTAAAACATTGTATAAATAAAAAATAACTATACTATAGTACAGTTTTTCTCTATTATTTATTTTGATATATATTAATGTATTGCCATTCATTATTCATAACGCAATTTATTTTTCCCTTATTAAAAAGGATTTCAGTCACAGCACCATCTAATATTTTCTTAGCTGGGGCAGAGTATAGAATCTTGAAATCAAATTAAAGGCACAGAAACATCCTGTATATAAAAATAAAGTATTATATTTTTATTTAAAATATAAGCAACAGACACGACTATATATAAAATTAAAATAGTTTATAATTTAAAATTTGTACTTGTATCGTGTTCATTTTTACTGTCAATTGGTCGTTTTTTTGCGGCGCGCTTGTATAATATTTTATATAATATGTATTATTCAATGATTTTTTAGAGTATGAAGTAACAGATAACTACTGGCATTATTGGAATCTCACAAATGCAACAGAATGTTATTATCCTGGACACCGATATCCTCCCGAAGATAAGAATGCATATCAACACACATATTTATATTATTACATTTTATCTTGTCGATTGGCATTCGCAATTATTTTTACGGTAATTTGATTATAAATTCCACTAAAAATTAGTATGATTTTTCTTCGTTTTTTGGAGATTTTCGTTTTGTATTTAAAGTCTTTATTTATTTATTTATTATTTTTTTGCTTTAATTTATATACTGGACCAACTACTCAGGTAATATGCCGATATTTCCTTTGTATGGCCGCCACGGGCGGGACCCGAACCCACGACCTTATGGTCGTCAGTCAGGCCCTCAACCCGCGCGGCCACCACGCGGGACAAAAAGTCTTTATTTATTTATTTGTTACGCTGTACAACAGGAACTTAATCCCAATTACAGTACAGGGTCCGCACTTACCGAGCCGCAGTGTAGTAGTTCATATAATATTTAGCTTGAGTGCGATTCGAACTCGGGATCTCCGGATTCGAATTCCGTATCGCTATCCACACCACCGTACTGACGGATTATACAAGACGTGTCAAAATTATGTATGTTTAAATAAATAAATATATCATCACGCCTTTTACCCATCACTGGGTGTGGCACTCTGCCGAAGCAGATCTCGGTAAGTGATATATTTCTTCGCGTGAAGAGCGGTTACCAGCCGTCAAATCACGGCTCCGAAAGATGTTAGTGGAGGGAGAGCCACAGGGGTAGATTTTAAATTGGTGAAAATTGTATGTCGCCTGTGGGGATCGAACCAGGGTTCTCAAGATCCACAGGCCGACTCAATACCACTGAGCCACCTACCCCATAAATAAATAAAAAAATAAGTTGAACCCAACTTGAACCAGTTCACAAATTGAATCAAAAGAAATCTATCGAACCGTAATTATTTGTGGTCCAGGTCCCTGTTTTAATTCCATGATACATTAACTATTAAAATGGCGACCTCATTTATAATTTGATTATTTTTACAGGTGATAGTACTTTTCCTGACAGCAATAATGGCGTACGCTATACCAGATATACCGAGTGGTATACAAGACCTGATATCTTACAATGCTAGAAAATTAAGAGAATCTACAATTTAGCTCGAAACAATTGAAGATAAGGATTTAATTTCTTAAATTTTTGTACAATAAAACTAAATTAAACATTTATAAGACACAAATAGTGTATTTGATTAATATACCAGTATGTAATGCGATAGATACAGGTATCCCATTTTAATGTATGGTACATATAATTTGATTTGGTTTTTAAGAACTATTTTATTTGTGAAATTGTCGCACTGTGAAACAGACACATCATTTTAGCTGTCATTGCCCAAATAAGTATCTTAGAATTAACTTTTTTATAATATAAAATAAGAGCATCAAAGAATAAAAAACGTTTTACTTAAATTGAAAGGTATTTATTCTGAGAATGATACGAGGGTCGTTCAATAAGTCCTTAGAAAAAAGTAGAAAAAACACTTTTTTTGGGTAGATTTTTTTTTATTTTTCTACATAATCTCCTTTTAGCTCTATACACTTCTCTAATCGTTTTCCCAAATTTTTTAAGCCGTCCAAAAAGTAGGATTTCGGAAGCTCCTCAAAATAGGCTTCCGTTTGGGCGATGATCAATCGTAAGTTTACAATTTCTTCATAATTCGGAAATAATCATATTTGGTGATTTCAACATACCCCTTTATCTGAATTGCTATAACAATACCTCATCTTGCCCGCGTTTCACCTCTCTCAATAATTTTTTAAGCTTTTTGAACTTACGGCAATTTAATTTCACCGTGAATGACTACGGTAGACTTCTAGACCTTGTCATTAGTGATAATCCGTGCATAGTTTCCAAGTCTGTTGATCTTCTGTGTCGCGAGTACTCACATCATCCTCCTTTAATGGTGGAGTTTTCTTTAAAATCTAAACTTAATAAATTTCAATCTGTTAGTAACTTTGGCTTTAATTTTAAGAAAGCGAATTTTCTCTCACTTTATAATGATTTTTCTAACATAAACTGGAATTTCTTGGACTATATAGATGATGTAAATAGCGCTCTTGAATCTCTCTATTTCGTTGTAAATGATGCTTTGTATAAGAATGTTCCCCTGAAACGTAAATGCACTGGTTCGTATCCTCAGTGGTTTACAGGTGCTATAATACACAAATTGAAAGTTAAACATAAAGCCTGGAATAGATACAGGAAATTCAACAATTATAATGATAAACAAGAGTTCATAAAATTAAGGGCCGAAATCAAAAGAGAGGTTGATGAGGAATATAAGAATTATTGCCTGAAGATTCAAAATGACATCATTGAGGAGCCTAAAAAATTCTGGACATTTGTTAATAATAAACGGGACAATTCTCACATTCCTTCTGTTATGAGTCACAATAACACTTCTTTTGAAAATCCGCAATCGATAGTTGAGTGTTTCGCAAATTTCTTCTCTAGCTCATTTAACGATGATTCTACTAATGCCAACATAAATGATTGTTTTATACCTAACAACTCTTCTACTGTGTCCATAAATTCTATAACTGAAGATGAAGTTATGTTAGTCATTCGAAAACTCAAATCCAGCATGACATCTGGCCCTGACCTAATTCCCTCCTTTCTTATAAATGATTGTGCTTCTGTATTTGTAAAACCTCTTACCGTGATCTTCAATCTGATTTTAAAAAGTTCAACATATCCTGATAAGTGGAAGATATCGAGGGTGAAACCTATTTTTAAAAAAGGTGATAAGAATGATATTAGCAATTATAGACCTGTTGCAATATTGTCTAATTTCAGTAAAATCCTCGAATCTATTTTACATGCAAGAATCTATAATCAGGTATGTGGTATAATTTCCTGTAATCAACACGGTTTTATGAAAGGCAGGTCGACAGTCACGAATCTTATGTGTAAGACACAGTTAATTTGCGAAGCAATGGATCGACAAGGACAAGTGGATGTCGTGTACACGGATTTTTCGAAAGCCTTTGATAAATTAGATCATTCCCTTCTTCTACAGAAACTTAAACTCTTCGGCTTCTCTGACTCTCTTTTACAGCTTGTCTCATCATATTTACGCAACAGATATCAATTTGTTAATATACAGGGATTTCAGTCTGACTATTTTCTACAAAAATCTGGTGTACCCCAAGGATCAGTTTTAGGGCCCCTATTTTTTAACATTTTCATTAATGATATTACGGCTAACATTGACGTTGAGCACTTACTATATGCAGATGATCTAAAACTGTTATGTGTCATTTCTTCTTTGGATGATTGTCTAAAGATGCAAAGAAATTTAGATTTAATTTTCAGATGGTGCTGCAGAAACAAACTTTACCTGAATATCTCTAAATGCCATTGTATGACTTTCTCGAAAAAATTAAATCCGAATCTTTTTGATTACTCTATAAACAATTCTGTTTTAGGCAGGCCAGATACGATAGTTGACTTAGGAGTTATGTTTGATTCTAAATTATCTTTTTCTAAGCACATTGAATTAAAAGTATCAACTGCCCTGAGGTGCCTTGGTTTTTTGATTCGTAATTCTGATTCGTTTCTCGCAGCAAATACATTACGTCTATTATTTGTGACTTTGGTTCGTCCTCATCTGGAGTATTGCTCTTTAATATGGAATCCGCTGTATAGTAATCAAATTGAGTCATTAGAGTATGTACAGAGGAAGTTTCTGAAATTTGCGACTTTTATCCTGGAAGGATATTATCCTCCTAGAGGGATATCGCAATCCTTACTACTGGATACATTTCGATTAAATTCACTCGAGCAGAGGCGACATATGGTTGCTGTAACATTTTTACACAAGATTATTCACAATACAATTGATTGCATATTCATCATGAGTAGAATTCTATTTCAAGTTTCCAGAGTGTCATCCAGATATAAGAACGTTTTCTACTTGCACGCGGCAAGAACTCTTATGCTATCGAAGTCACCAATTCATCAAATGATCAATTCTCACAATGTCATTGAGGATGAAATTGATATTTTTCATAACAACATTAATGATATAAAGAAATCTATTACTTCTTTCTAATTCTGAGTTTCTTCCTTACCCTAGAATTGGGCGTTTGCCTGTTGGGTAATGTATTAATAATAATAATAATAATAATAATGACCTTTTCATTGGACGTAAACCTTCGTCCGCCAAGCCATTTCTTTAAGTTTGGAAATAAGAAAGTCACTGGGGGCCAAATCTGGTGAATACGGTGGATGTTGCAATAATTGTATCTTTAATTCCATAATTTTGGCCATCGCAACTGCGCAGGTGTGCACACGTGCATTGTCTTGATGAAAAAGGACCTTTTTGCGTTTCAAATGAGGACGTTTTTCTTTTATTTCTTCGCTCAGCCGGTCCAATAACGACGCATAATACGCTCCTGTTATCGTTTTTCCCTTTTCCAAATAGTCGATGAAGATGATTCCGCGTGCATCCCAAAAGACCGTTGCCATGACCTTGCTAGCCGATTTCTCCGTCTTCGCCTTCTTCGGAGCCCGTTCACCTTTAAAAATCCACTGTTTTGACTGTTCTTTTGTCTCTGGAGTGTAGTAATGTATCCAAGTCTCATCCACAGTTATGTATCGACGCAGAAAATCTTCAGGATTACGACGGAAAAGCGCCAAAACAGCCTCAGAGTCCACCACACGATTGCGTTTATTCTCCACTGTGAGCAACCGCGGCACCCATCTTGCCGAGATTTTTTTCACACCTAATTTTTCGTGCAAAATTAAAGCGACTGTGCCTTGTGATATGCCTGTAGCCTCAACTATTTCGCGCACTTTGATTCGTCGGTCACTTAAAACCATATCGTGGATTTGGTCAATCATTTCGGGGGTAGACACTTCTACAGGGCGTCCGGAACGATGTTCATCTTTTGTGGATGTACGGCCACGTTTAAACTCATTCACCCAATTGTAAACAGTTGCAAACACAGGAGCAGATGTGCCATGAACTTCATCCAACTCAGCTTTAATTTCTTTCGGCGTTAAGCCTTTTAAATACAGATGTTTAATCACCGCTCGAAACTCACTTTTATCCATTATTATAAACAATCAAAAGTTTTTTACTACAATTGACAACAACAATGAAACTACGTGACGGCTAAAGCTAAAACTCTAACAGTTGACTAGTTAGGAGTGCTGCTTACTGGAAAAAATTCATTTTCGATACTACGAGCACCATCTCTTGGATTTTCTAAGGACTTATTGAACGACCCTCGTATTGATAATTCCAATCAAATGACAGTATTTTGCTGAATTGAACCAATCACAGTAGTATTACAGCGAGAATTTAACTCCAATATAAAGTAAGCCATAAAGAAAAAACAAATTTATCGTTTTGACAGCGGATAAAAAGTTAGGTAATAGTTATTTACTTTTCTCCTAGCAACCAAATCAAAACACCAACTACATTTACAGTATTTGTTATTATAATAATTGTAGTTTTACTAATTCACTTTTAAATAAACCTTTTCATAAATAAAATGTCGTTAAATTATCTCGCCGAATTACAGTCCAGCATTTTATTTTCTTTGGATAAATTTCAGTTTGACAATTCAACCTTGTAACCTGACAGCAATTTGACTCGAAATCTGTTTTAAAATAAAATCACACCACCTAAAGTGTCGTGATTTTATGAAAACAGTTTTCTTGTCAAATTGCTAGGTAACAAGGTTTCGTGAAAAACAAAAATTTATTCGAAAAAATCAAAAGCTTTTGTGTAATTTTAGTTGACAAATTAGTTTTCAGTGTCAATCACTGTCAAATATATTTAATAATTCTACAGATAGTAACATTTGAAAACAAATTCAAACATACATTGATACACCAATAGAAATTAACCAAATTCTTTGTCAATACTTCTAATTTATTTAGGTACTCTAGTGAATATTTGGAAATAGTTATTTTTGTATTAAGTGCGCAAAATGAGTGTTTTTTGTTGCGCGTGAGAATGTTACTTTTAGTCGAGACCGCAGGTCGAGACAATAAACGTCAATCAAACGCACCAAAAAACAAGAATTTTGCCCACGAAATACAAACAACATTTTTTCTGCAACTGTAAATAAAGAATAATACAATAATTATTGATTTATTTAAAGAAATTGAAAGAAATTGAAAGAAAACAAAATTTGATACTATTGATGTGTTGTAACTAATGAATCCTGACAACAAATTTGGGAGCGTGCGCGAGATTCTCATTTACGCACTAGAATACGAAACAGTGCGCAAAATACAATAGGGTGCAAAATAATGTGCAAAATACGCGTTGTTATGATAATGTAAATGATAAACAAATCACGTACGAGTACTTCGCATACATACATACATAACATCACGCTATATCCCATTAAATGGGGTAGCACGAACCCGTCAACATTCTCATCCTGACACACGATACTCGTTTCGACCACATTAACACTTCCTCCATACAAACTCTTTCTTTTCTCACAACCAAAATCCATCAACACACAACAAACATTCATCCATTCGCTCCTGTACACTGCGCTTGTTTCTGAAGATGGTCTCCACACAATTGCAGGTAAACACTCGAAACATCTAACCAATAATCTAAAGTCAAGAATCATACGCTTGTCTTCATTCATCATATTTATCCCGCAATTAATTTTCTCCAAACATTCCTATCCTGACACACCACTTTTGCTTCAACCACATTCATAATTCTTTTCATACAAGCTCGTTTATTCTTCACGCTCAGAATCTTTCGCTCACGCAACAACCCTTCAATCGCGTACTGATATTAGTAAAAAAAATAAACATATTTTGACAATTGTAGACAAAATTAATTTTCTAATGATATTGAGAATCTGTGGAAAAATACTATTAAGCGAAGTATTATAAATCTGTCTACATCTGCAGCAATAAATAAATAAAATAAATATATCATCACGCCGCGTTGTCATGGTAATGTAAATGATGAAAAAAAATGAACATTTTTTGACAGTTGTAGGAAAATGTCATTTTTCAGAAATCAGGAAGAAAAGTCAGTGCGGTTCAACCCAGTAAAGTGAAGGTGCATGTAGTTATACTTACAATAATACTTTTGTAACCATTATTTCAGGATAATGCCGAGTTAGGTTTATGTTTATACGAAAATATTTTAGAAAATGTATGGAGAATGACTGAAGAAAGTTCAATATCAGGAAATAGGCGCCGCAGCTCTTTAAGATTTAATAAAGTAAAGTAAAGTAAATATTTAAGTAATGTTTTGAGTGTTTAAATTAAAATTTTAGGACTATTCAGAGCGGTTCTTTGAAGATGGTTTACGTGTAATCGACTATATTCTAGTTTACAACGCAACAAATCGAGATCGTAGAAGAACTATTTATTTATCAGCTCTCAGGGAAATTGGAATAGAATTAGAAGAAGCTGAATCAATGGTAATTAACGAAATATATTAGAAAATAAATTAGTGATTTATTTAGTATTATCAACTAATGAAGATATAAATAAATATATCTTCGCGCCTTTTACCCATTACTGGGTGTGGCACTCTGCGTAACAGATCTCGGTAAGTGATATATTTCTTCGCGTGAAGTGCGGTTACCAACCGTCAAATCACACCCTCCCAAGATGTTAGTGGAGGGGGAGCCACAGGGGTAGATTTAATTTGGTGATAATTGTTTGTCACCTGTGTGAATCGAACTCGGGTTCTCAAATCTACAGGCCAACTCGATACCACTGAGCCACTTACCTCAATAATTGCTACTTTTTATAGGAAATTTATATCATTTGAATATAATGCGGTAGGTGGCACAGTGGTATCGAGTCGACCTGTGGATCTTGAGAACCCTGGTTCGATCCCCACAGCCGATAAACAATTTTCACCAATTTAAATCTACCCCTGTGGCTCTCTCCACTAATATCTTTGAGGGCCGTGATTTGACGTCTGGTAACCGCATTTCACGCGAAGAAATATATCACTTACCGAGATCTCCTTAGCCAAAGTGCCACACCCAGTAATGGGTACAAGGCGTGATGATATATTTATTTATTTACTTTATTTGAATATTACTATCAAAAAATGAATAAATTAATTTGAAATAATCTGAATAGGTAGATCCTGAATTAGTTTTTATAAAAGTACATGGACCAAAAACTATTCTTTTACACTTTGCTGAAAAGTACGACATCCCAATAAGGAAGTCACAAAAGACTTACATCCGAGCACCAATTCCAAAACTGAAATATTTCCGAACGGAACTGACAAGTCAAGATCCAAAAAGTCCTAATTATCATCGAGCAACGTGAGTAAAACAAATTCAAATAACGAAATATCATTGCTAAATAAATTAAATAAATATATCATCACTCCTTTTATCCATTACTGGATGTGGCACTCTGCAAGATATTGAGATGCGGTCTGAAAGATTGAATTCCCCGTGTTTCAATTGACCTTTAAGCAAGTTTTTAGCGATTTTTATTTTATGAAAAATTTTCGTCAATTTTTTTTCTCGTACAGTTTTTGACAATTACCTCTAAAACTATAAGACTTATGGACATAAACATTACACCATTGGATTCAGCACGTCGAACTACATATGTTTGTAACATTTCGTTACTTTATTCGTACGAGAAATCCCATAATTAAAAAATTTGAAAAAAGTTAATTTGCTTTAAATGAGCTAAAAATGTATACAAATAGTTTCGGACACGGGGAATTCACTCGTTCAGACCGAATTTTAATATCTTGCTTAGTTTTTGAGTTATAGCCCCTAGAAGATTTGCTGTTTTCAAACAATTTTCAAAATCAGATTTTCAACTTTCCCGAGGCTATAACTCGAAAACTAAGCAAGATATTGAGATGCGGTTTGAAAGGTTAAATTCCCCGTATTTCAATTGACCTTTAAGCAAGTTTTTATCGATTTTAATTTTTTTGAAAAATTTTCGTCAATTTTTTTTTCTCGTACAGTTTTTGACCATTACCTCAAAAACTATAAGACTAATTGACATAAACATTACACCATTGGATTCAGCACGTCGAAATACATGTGTATGTAAAATTTCGTTACATTATTCGTACAAGAAATAGTTTTAGAGCAATTTGTTTAAAAATCATATAAATTCCAAGGGGCACCCCTTGGAAAATAATTAAAAAATTTCAAAAAAGTTAATTTCCTTTAAATGAGCTAAAAATTTGTATACAAGTAGTTTCGGACACGGGGAATTCGCTCGTTCAAACCGCATATCAATAGCTTGCTTAGTTTTTGAGTTATAGTCCATAGAAGATTTGCTGTTTTCAAACAATTTTCAAAATCAGATTTTCAATTTTCCCGAGGCTATACCTCGAAAACTAAGCAAGATCATTTAGTTTGTATTTTCATTTGTATTAATATGCAGAAAGCGCCCACTGGTTCAGACGATTTTGATACATAAGTATAGATTTATTAGCGGACATAATTGAGTCAAATAAAAACAAATAAAAATTGTTTAAAGTGTCATTTATTAATATTTAATTAATGTCTTCATCCCTTTTAGTTATAACGAAACTAAGTATTTATAAATAAATATATCATCACGCCTTGTACTTATTAGTGGGTGTGCCACTCTGCCGAAGCAGATCTCGGTAAGTAATATATTTCTTCCCGTGAAGTGCGGTTTCCAGCAGTCAAATCACGGCCCCCAAAGATGTTAGTGGGGTGGAGCCACAGGGGTAGATTTAAATTGGTGAAAATTGTTTGTATAGGGTAGATAGCTCAGTGGTATCGAGTCGGCTTGTGGATCTTGAGACTCCTGATTCGATCCCCACAGCCGACAAACAATTTTCACCAATTTAAGTCTACCCTTAATGATGGATTTTGGTTGTGAGAAAAGAAAGAGTTTGTATGGAGGAAGTGTTAATGTGGTCGAATCGAGTATCGTGTGTCAGGATGAGAATGTTGACGGGTTCGTGCTACCCCATTTAATGGGATATTGCGTGATGTTATGTATGTCTAATATCTTTGGGGGCCGTGATTTGAAGACTGGTAACCGCACTTCACGCGAAAAATATATCACTTACCGAGATCTGCTTAAGCAGAGTGCCACACCCAGTAATGGGTAAAAGGCGTGATGATATATTTATTTTTTGATTTATTTATTTAAAATTGTTTGTCGGTTGGGGGGATCAAACCAGGGTTCTCAAGATTCACAGTCCTACTCGATACAACTGAACCACCTACCCCATATTATTATTCTAATTAATAATTATTTTATAGTGAAACTCTGTCCGGGAATAAACCAAAAAAATGTTTACGAAATGAACGAATGCTGATAATGTACAACATTTTAAAACGTGTTGTTTATGGACCAAATAGAACAACTGACATCGGAATTCACCACTTGCTGGACAAAGATGTGTTCGTCGCTGCTTATCCTCCGCATGATGGCACTTCTGTCTGGAACGACAACCCCCATGATCCACTTAATGACCGACAAGTATAAAATATTTCCCTTATTTTGTACCATTATCTGTAATCGATTGAAGTGTCAATGACAACTTTTTCTATTTCGTGATTAGTTCATAGATTATATCACAATTTTCGTATTCTGTCGTCAGAATAGTTTACCCTGGCATTTTTATGTTGTTTCCATGTATTTATTTACATATACAGGCTGTTTCTATACTTCTGCACGAAATTTTAATGATATATATAATTTGATATACTGACTATAGAACAAAAAGAATTTTTTCTTCGATTGCTATGAAAAGTTGACAATTACGCTCTCATTTGTCATCGTAAAGTTAACGTTTTCTGTGGAACAATCGAAAAATATCTTTGTCGCGCATCTCCAATGGCAACGCGCGAAAAAGATGTTAAATGCGCGCGTTTCGAATGGCAACGCGCGAAAAAGATATTAAATACGCGCTTATTTCAATAGTTACAAACAAAACAGAAACTTGTCATATTGACAGTTGACAGAATGAATTTATTTAAATAAAATAAATAAATATATCATCACGCCTTTTACCCATTACTGGATGTGGCACTCTGCCTAAGCAGATCTCGGTAAGTGATATATTTTGTCGCGTGAAATGCGGTTACCAGCCGTCAAATCACGGCCCTCAAAGATATTAGTGGAGAGGGAGCCACAGGGGTAGATTTTAAATTGGTGAAAATTGTTTGTCGGCTGTGGGGATCGAACCAAGGTTCTCAAGATCCACAGGCCGACTCGATACCACTGATCCACCTACCCCATAATGAATTTATTTTAAGTACGTATATGCTTTTTAGTTATTTAAGATGCAATCGTATAGAAAATTATGTGTGTATCACGAGCGTAAAGTGTCTTTGTTCCTTTTACACTATTGCAGCTCTCGTCATTACCGTGTTCGAGTAACAAAGAATCACTTTACGCTCTTAATACACAAATAACTATTTTTGAAATTTGCAAAAATTAGGGTATTTTATTCCTAGCGAACATTTTTAGTGTCACTGGTTTAATATTACATTTAATTATTTATTATTATGTTACTAATGAAATAAAAGTATAAATACTGTGCACATATAATCATTTATGAATTAGTTATTATGTAGGTACCTGGTGTAATGTCTTATTTTTATTTGAGTACCTAGTCTGATTTCGTATACGGTATTAAAAGGGTAAATTTGAGAAAAATGAGCAACAGTGAATTAGTTGGATATACTGTTAGTGTATGGAGAAGCGGCGCAAAATTCCGAATTAAACCAGTGATAATACAAATGTTCGCTAGGAATGAAATATCCTAATTTTTGCGAATTCCAAAAAAAATTTTTTGTTCTATAATCAGTATATCAAATTATATGTCACTAAAGTTTCATGCAGAGGTATAGAAACACCCTGTATATTAGCTGTTATTATAGCTTAATAAAACGTGTGGTTAAATTATAAATTTTAGCCGAACTCAACTTTCTCCCTATAACAACATTTTCTTGGGACATTTTGTATACAGGGTGTTTGACAACTTATTTTAACCCCATATAAGCACTCGACGTACTGATTATTAAAGAGAAAGAGTTTCTTCAAAATTTATAAAATTAATTGCACTTTACTTGAAGTAAACATTTGAGTGCCACTGGTTTGAGAGTTATTTCTAAAATATTAATAATTACATTATAATTATGACACTATTAGTAGACATTTACCTCATCCGCAATTTCACCAACATACACTGGTTTCATCAATCTTTCTTTGACATACGTGTCACATCAGTGGCGTAGCTAAACCTTACTTTGAGGGGGGGGGGGCTGGTTCTAGTTTCAGAAAAAGTTGCCGACCTTTATTTTTAGAGGGTTGAAAAATAATCGGCTAATGTTGAATTAACATTTCTTTTTACTTCCTTGTACGAAGTAAAAGAAGTATTGTAATCGCGAAAATTTTCGGTTCTCAGATTTCAACGGAAATAGGTATTTTGGCCCTCCCTGAATCCATTTTGACTAATTTCGTCGTGCCGTCTGTACGTACGTATGTACGTACGTACGTACGTATGTATCTCGCATAACTCAAAAACGGTAAGCCGTAGAAAATTGAAACTTTATATTTAGGACTGTTATAACATCTAGTTGTGCACCTTCCTTTTTGGTCATTATACAACTACCGAAAGTGGTACTTTACTTGAAGCCTATAATAGATTTTCATGAAAAACTATATTCAAATATAATTTAAAACTTTCCAAATGTGGTATATAAGACTACTATATCAATGGAAATAACATAATAGATTTTGGTTAAAATAGACTAACCGGAAGTGGCACACGAAGCTGCTAACAGTTTTCCTTGAAAAAAATGGTATTATTTTAACTTTAGAAATAAATGCAGCAAATAAAAGTTTTAGAGAATTAAATTCTGCGTCTAGCACATTAAGAATTTTTAAATTAGCTTTTTGCAAACGAGATATTTAAATTTAAATATTATATATTTTTAAATTTAAAAAAAAAATGAAGTTTGCTATGGATTAGAAAGAAAATAAAAGATTTAATGTCAAATATGTGCAATGTAAAAAATATCTATAGTTTAATACGCGTACAAGAAAGTCATGTAGTGTCCACATCAGATAGTTTACTTTGAAAAGAAGGTGACAATCTAATTTGCTAAAAATAAATAACTTCCTACATTGTACCCCTAAACCCTCCTTCCCCCATAGCTACGCCACTGTTTCACATAGTCCATTCATCTAAATTCATACACACGTATCTTCTAACAACATTTTTCTCAATCTCATTCTAAAATCTGTAGCAATTCAGTTAAAGAATTTGATGTTTTTCATTTTGAATTTTCAGTTATTGCGAAAGTACTGGTCTGGCCCTAAAAACTTCTTGAAAGCACAACCTTTGGATGTAATAGAGAACTACTTTGGTGATAATATTGCACTATATTTCGCATGGCTGGCTTTTTACAATAAAATGTTATTAGGGCCAATAATTGTTGGACTTATTGTAACAGCCTTAAACTGGAGTTACTTTTCGGCCAATCCCATTCCTGTGTATGACAAATACAGGGTGCGTCAATCAGTTCTGACAGTTTTTGATAGACAAGTATAGATTTATTAGCGGACTTTTTTGAAAAGAAATTTATATGAAACTTTATCTAAATTAAAAACACTGTACAATTTTTACAAATTTTAAATGTTATTAATTAAATAAATAAATAAATGAAATAAATATATCATCACGCCTTTTACCCATTACTGGCTGTGGCACTCTGCCTTAGCAGATCTCGGTAAGTGATATATTTTTTCGCGTGAAGTGCGGTTACCAGCCGTTAAATCACGGCCCCCAAAGATATTAGTGGAGGGGAAGCCACGGGGGTAGATTTAAATTGGTGAAAATTGTTTGTCAGCTGTGGGGATCGAACCAGGGTTCTCAAGATCCACAGGCCGACTCGATACCACTGAGCCACTTATTAAGCCATTACTAATTTTAAAACATTAATTAAATGGTTATAAATGATACTTTTTTCTACTTCCGTTAGGAAATAGACGTTTTATTTCACTTATTTGAGTTAGGTAATGAACTGCATTATTTAACTAGTGAAATAATGAGATAACATAGCAACAGATATCTTGGTAGATGAATTCTGATGTGTTGTTCTTTTATTTTTTGAATTTATAACTGTCATTAATATGTCAAATATTCATAATTTCAAAAACGCTCTTTCGTATTTATTAGAACGGAAGTAGAAAAAATATTGTATGAAACTAGTAAGGAAATAAGGTAATAACCTTCATTTCCTTACTAGTTTCATAAATAGCTATTATTTGTTTCACGTTGAAGTTAATAAAAACTATAAAAAATAAAGATATAACTGTCATTAATATGTCAAAATTTCATAATTTCAAAAACGCTCTTTCGTATTTATTAGAACGGAAGTATGTGTTTACATAACTCGGCTACGCCTCGTTCTGCAAATTTCACATGCATAAGGTATTATTTGTTTTTATTTGTCTGAATAATGTCCGCTAATAAACCTATACTTATGTATCAAAACCGTCTGAACCAGTGGGCGCTTCCTGAATATTAATACAAATAATGAAAATACAAACTAAAATGATGTGATTTTAGCAACGAAGCTTGCAATAGTAACATTCTTTTGTGTCCAACATATAGCGGCTGCAAAGCACAATTGTTAAAAGACTATTGCATGAATTATAAATTGTCCTACGTCACTGACAATTACTTTACGGTTATATTTGCGACTGTTATGTCCTTCTGGGGTAATTTTATTCACATGGGAAACAAGTTTCCGCTATCAATTTTAGAATCAAACTTTAAGGGGTAAGGCCACTCTAGACAAGGAAAAAAGGGTCATTTTCAAGATTTTTTTAACGAAATCTAAACGTGCTGCTTAAGAACTGTTTTTGGATCTTTATTTAGTGCTCTTTAAAGTTTATTTAAAAAATTTTAAAAGAAAATATTCAAAATTGTCGTCAGAAATTTAAAAAAATGGCGACTCCTCTCGGCGCGTAGGGCAAATCGGGCGAAAACATTCCGGGAACAGCAATAGACCTGGATCAAAAAGGAATATGTTTTCTTAATCTCTGATGTATACTCTAGAAAACTACGGGCTGGATTTTGAAAATTTTGATTTTTAACAGAATGGCGAACGTTTGAAAAAAAAGTTCATTATTCGGGACTAAATTTCTGTATAAAAACGACCATAAAAAACGAATGAAGCACTTTTTAAAAAAAGCCCCCGTAGTTTTTGAGTATTTTATATCTAGAATAAGAAATAAAAAGATTCAGCACGATCCATCAATTAGTATTTCAGATTTCTTTTCGCCCGATTTTGAAAATATGATTTCGAGAAAAACGCGTTAAAAGTTAAAGTCATATATATACTAGTACTAATAAATATATGCTTTTTTCCCTCTGAAATACTACGCGGCATTTAAATTAATTATCCCTTATTCCTAAGGGTTTAAACTATAATTTAAGCAAATAAAAAAAAATGTATTTTTAAACAATTTTAGAGTGGCCTTACCCCTTAAATAAAAACTGGATCTAATAAGTTTACATTTATCATCGACCAGTGTCTATATTTCACCTATATTAAAAACTAGACTCATAGTTCTAGCGTTAGGTTCATTTCTTGAATAATGTTTAAAAGGTTAAATCTATTTAAAATATTTCTTTTTTTAAGAATATAAATTAAATTATGTTTCTATATAGTTCAGAGCACGAGAAATACACTCGTTCAAACCGCATCTTCATATCTTTTTTACTTTTTGAATTACAGCGATTTTTGACTTTTTTAAAGCTTAACTTTGAAAGCCCATAACTCAAAAACTAAAAGAGATATTGAAATGCGGTTTGAACGAGTGTATTTCTCGTGCGCTACTTAACTTGTACAGGTATTTTAAAAAATTTGAAAATTTTTAATTTTTTTTCGAAAATTTCTTCTGTCGATATTTAAAAAAGTTGAAGAGATAATGTGAATCTGAAAAAACCGGTGAATTCCTCGCGTAAAAATACATAGGTATTATTTTCAGAAGAAAATTCGAACGGATACATTTTTTATTACAAAAAATCGAAAATGGCCGTTTTTTGAAGGGGTTGTTAGCCTTAAGATTTTTACGATTTTAGGCCATTTTTCGTTTTTTTGTAATAAAAAATTTATCAGTGTGAATTTTGTTGTAAAAATTTGCATACCTATGTATTTTTACGAGAGAAATTCACTGAAGTTTTCAGATTTTCATTATCTTTTCAAGTTTTTGAAATATTGAGGAAGAAAATTTTTGAAAAATATTGAAAAATTTTCAAAATTTTCAAAATACCTGTACAAGTTAAGTAGCGTAGAGAAATACACTCGTTCAAACCGCATTTCAATATCTCTTTTAGTTTTTGAGTTATGGGCTTTCAAAGTTGAGCTTAAAAAAAAGTCAAAAATCGCTGTAACTCAAAAACTAAAAAAGATATGAACATGTGCCTTGCGCCATTAGATTTCACGTGGTCTGAATTATATAGAACAACATTTTAATAATTTTCGATTTTTGAACTGGTTCAACCCAAAATTCTCATTATTTGTATGTACGAGCTCTTAAACGAAGAAGTTGCGAACAAACCTCTATACAAAAGAACTTTTGGATTGTTTTGAGGTTCTAAATTTATACCTAACGTTTAGTTAATGTAATTTAAAGTAATTCAAATTCATTTAATTTGTTTAAACTTAAAATGTTTCTTTTCGACTATAAACTATTACACTTCAATGCATTGCTGAAAATATTATTTTCCCTATGATTACTTTTAAAATAAACGCTCTAATGTATTGCTGTCAAACTTTTTAACTGTAACTATGGTAATGATATATCTAGGGTTGTGCCGTGGTCAATTGACCGGTTAATTGACTGTTCCATTGACCGTCAATTGACCAAAAATATTTGACGGCCAAATAAAACAGTCAAATAATCTAAATGGAACCGCCATGACATCTGTTGTTCAATAGAAATAGCTACTTACTATTATTACATGAATATATCTAGTTTGGTATTCTGGGTTCTGGAGAATTTGCTTACTTTACTTTACAAATAAAATAAATACATATTATTTCATTTCATTACGTCTTTTACTTTATTTTCCCCTTTATTTTGAATTTGATGTGGTTTTGTTTATTAGTTGTTGTTGGTTTTTCATTTTCAGTAATATTGGATGTAGTAAACAGTACTATATAAATAAATTACAATTTTAATTGTGATTTTTATTAAATGTTTCTTGGTCAATTGACCGAAAAATATTTGACTGGTCAAATGCGCAACCCTAGACATATCCCTATGTTTACTGATAAGACAAAGTAGCTAGAGAATGGTAACAAAGAAACTTATTTCCCATGTTAATTTTCTTTTTGATTAATTGATTAAATTATAAGTTTTACAAATTATGACTATTAAAATTATTTATTTTTTTTTTGTAAAAAGCTGCAATTTATATGGTGTTATGGAAAAGAAAACAATCAGTTTTAACAATACGATGGAATCTACGAGACAGTAATTTAGAAGAACAAGATGTTCGGTATTAGAAACAGTATTTCTCAGGAGCTATTTTATTTCTAACTCATTATTTTTCAACAGACCAGAATTTGAGAATTTTGCGAAACATATCCGGACGTCTGAATTTGGAGAACCTGAATTATATATTCCAATATATACGAAATTTTGGAGAAAAACTGTTTCAATCTTAGTATCTATAATTATGGTAAATAAAATTATGATATATAGGGTGTTTATTTTAAGTGAAGCTTCCAATTCGGTTAAATTCATCTATGTTATAAGTAAAGCCCGGATATTTAGGCTCTTAAAAACACCCAAATAAGCAGGCATATAGGCCGGTAATTACTCTAAAATAGGCGGGATTTTAGGCAGCCTAAATGTAAATAATTTGTTTAAAAAAATAAACGAATCCTTTTTCTAATATTGATACTCGTATCTACTCTTCGATAGAAAAAAATAATCATTTTAAACAAAAATTAACGCAATCTGAAAAATAATAATGTAGGGTTCTCATTTTATTAACTATTATGCAAATACAAATTATGTAAATATTACGAGCAACTGCTCTATGAAATTTTCGGAAAGGGACTCGGTCTGTCAGAACTTGCTTGTAAGCTGAAAACTTCGTTCGACATCACAAAATATGACAGGAGCGTTCTTATATTTAGCCATATCGTCTAAAGTTACCTCAGCTCCATTGATTAATGGCAAAGACACAATTGAATTGCTACGTAAAATTTTGACGTTTTTTCTTTCGGTATTTTAAATTCACACACAAAAACTTGATTAAAATAAATACTTTAAATATTATAGGTTAGGTTGAAACACTTTGTCGAGTGCTGAATTAGTCAACGAAGTAGATGATAAACCTTGTCTGCTCAATAAAAGTTAGAATAGGCAAAATAGGCTGTATAAGGTAAAATAGGCACAATAACCAAAATATAGAAAAAATAGGCTCTAAGGCACGAAAAAAAAACCTTCCATTACACGTACACATATTACCTATGTATAGAAAAACGAAATTGCCTGAAGTATATTAAAATTTGAATCTAGGCAATTGCCTAAAAATCCGGGCTTTAGTTATAAGACTACTTTAATAATGTCTATGGCACACTGGTCAAAGAGAGCATTGCAGAGCTCTTCAACGAAACAACTGAACGTACCCGTCATCTACGAAAAGTTGACAAAGAAAAACCAAAATGCAAATCCATGCTAACGTGAAATGAGACAATTTTAACCACATTTAAACTACCTATGTGGCTTCCCCTCTACTAATATCTTTGGGGGCCGTGATTTGCCGGCTGGTAACCGCAATTCACGCGAAGATATAGATCTGCTACGGCAGAATGCTGTATTCAGTAATGAGTAAAAGGCGTCTAAATAAAAATTAAATGACATATACATACTACATGGTGTACTAAACAGGAATCAAAAAGATTTTTATTTAAATTCGTAAAATGAACATTTTTTGTATCACTGGATTGAGAGCTATTTCTAATATAATTAAATTATAATTATAAACAATACAATTTATTCATTATACAATATCAGATAAATAAATATTTGTAAATAAAATAAATAAATATATCATCACGCCTTTTACCCATTACTGGATGTGGCACTCAGCCGGAGCAGATCTCGATAAGTGATAGGGGAAGTTTTTAATTATTATTAGGTCAAAAAAAGGTCGCATTTCATTTCATAGTTGGCAATAACAAAATCTAGATAAAATAATAAATATATCATCACGTCTTTTACCTATTACTGGGTGTGGCACTCTGCCTAAGCAGATCTCGGTAAGTGATATATTTCTTCGCGTGAAGTGCGGTTACCAGCCGTCAAATCACGGCTCCAGAAGATGTTAGTGAAGGGTTAGCCACAGGGGTAGATTTAAATTAGTGAAAATTGTTTGTCGGTTGTGGGGTCGAACCAGGGTTCTCAAGATCCACAGGCCGATTCGATACCACTGAGCCACCTACTCCATGAGCTCTTTCAATGGAAATAGAGGGGCCTCTATTTTTCGTCGATGACAGGTGCGTTCAGTTGTTTCATCGAAGAGCCCTTCGATGCTCTTTGATATTCTTCGACCAGTGTGTCATAGGTATAAACGAAACAAGAATTGTTTTAGTCCAGTGGCTCTTAAATTACAAGGTGTAATTTTCTAATTTTAAATGAGAACTTATTTTTCTTTTCGTAACACATGCACAAGAAACACGTTTTTATTCCCTAATTTAAGAGAGAGAAACACTGCTTTTCTCCCCTAGGGAGAGAAACACTGCTTATCTCCCCTAGGGAGAGCATCATTATGTTTCTTTCCGTAGGTAGGATGACGGGTGCGTTCAGTTGTTTCATTGAAGAGTCCTTCGAAACACGTTCTTATTCTCTAATTTTAGAGAGAGAAACACTGCATTTCTCCCCTAGAGAGAGAAACACTGCTTATCTCCCCTAGGGAGAGAATCATTATGTTTCTTTCCGTAGGTAGGATGTTTCTCTCCCTAGGTAGCATGTTTCTCTCCCTAGAGACTACGATTATTAGCTGTTTGCGACGTTTCCTTGGTAACTAGTTACGCATCCCATATTTGACATTTGTCCCGATAAGACGGTAATTTTTGTGCACTTGTTACGAAAAGTATAATATGCTTCACGGGAGGGCGCGATTATCCCTTGTGTGAAGTTGGCAAACTTCGACTCGGTTTGCTAACTTCACACGCGGGAATAATCGCTAGTTTCCCTCCATTGATGCATAACATACTATTTTAGTGCGAAAGGGATAAGCATTAAGTTATTAATATTGTATTTTTTAGGCTGGTACTATGACATATGTTCACGTATTGTTTATTGTATTTGAAATACAAGTGGGTAGAAGGTTAAACAATACGTTACTAGCAACTTTCTTCTCTGCGATTATACTAATTTTTGTCATTATGATCATGAGAAGAGTTTGTATTGCGGTTAACACTCAATTTCAATCCAAAAATAAAAATTTGTACTTATTATTTTTGTTTGCAGATATACGAACCTATTGCAATTTGGCTAGTCAATTTAGAAGTTCCTCAAACACAAACAGATTTTGATAACTCTTACATTATTAAAATCTTTCTCTTTTCTTTTGTAAATAATTATACGTCTTTGATATATACGGCATATTTTAAGGCAAGTATGAGATCGAAGCCGCATATTCCATTTGCTATTTCGATCTATAACTTACATTTACTTATTATTATCATATATATATACAGGGTGTTTTAATACTTCAAGAAAAAATCTTGGATCAAAAATATTTTTTTAAGATTGTTATGTAAAGTTGAAAATTACGCTCTCATTTGTCATCGTAAAGTTGACGTTTTTGTGGAACAATTGAAAAATAACTTTGTCGCGCGTCTCCAATGGCAATGCACGAAAAACAGATTAAAAGCGCGTGTTTCCAATGGCAACGTGCGAAAAAGATATTAAATGCGCACTTATTTTAATAGTTACCAGGGATACAAACCAAACAGAAACTTGTCATATTGATAGTTGACAGAACGAATTTATTTTCAGTACCTATATGTTTTTAAATAATTTTAAGATGCAATCGTAGAAAAAATTATGTGCGTATCACGAGCGTAAAGTGCCTTTGTTCCTCTTACACTATTGCAGCACGAGCCGAAGGTAAGAGGAACAAAGAATCACTTTACGCTCTTAATATACAAATAACAATTTAAAATTCGCAAAATTATTTCCATCATTATTTCCCACAACCGACAATCATCCGGGGCTGTGATTTGACGGCTAGTAGCCGCACTTCACACACATAAATATATCACTTACCGAGATCTGCAACAGAAGAGTGTCACACTCAATAATGGATAAAAGACGTGATGATATACTTATTTATTTCACATGAAGTACATATTTTCAGTGTCACTGGTTTGAGTTATTTCTAATATATTAATATATTATAATTATGTTACTAATGAAATAATAGTTGTTTACGAACTAAGTGCGGGAAGACGATGTTCCCGCATGAGCGACTGCAAGGAACGAGTGTCTTTAATAGCGCAAATTAGCGGAAGACGTCTTCACGCACGTAGTTTGTATAATATTTTTTGTTCGAGTACTGGTATTTAAAAAAAATAAATCTTTAATTTCAAATCTATACAGGGTGTTTCAGGACTAGTGTAACAAACTTTAACAGCTTATTCCTGAAGTCATTTTAAGCCAAAAATGTCATATGAACATAAGTCCTATTCCTTCTAGTTACCAAAATAAAAGAGGTTGAAGGTCTATAAATAACACGAAATTTTCAAATTTTTGTAAACAAGATACTTTCGGAAAACAAGAATTTTATTGAAAAGTCAGACCTTATTTGTCTTAATTAATTTTATTTATTAATAATAACATGCATACGAGTTCAAGGCGCTCATTTTGAACACTTGCTGTAATTTTTTAAAAATTTCTTATCTTATTTCATATTATGTTAACCTATTCCATGTTTGGTTATGTAGTTCTGTGTCTATTTAATTGTGTCATTTTATGTTTTGTTCTCTAAATAAAATTAATTAAGTCAAATAAGGTATGACTTTTCAATAAAACTCTTGTTTTCCGAAAGTATCTTGATTACAAAAATTTGAAAATTTCGTGTTATTTATAGAACTTCAACCTCTTGTATATTGGTAACTAGACGGAATAGGACCTATGTTCATATGACATTTTTGGTTCAAAATGACCTCAGGAATAAGCTGTTAAAGTTTGTTACACTAGTCCTGAAACACCCTGTATCTGTTTTACTAGAAACAAATAATATTTTGCGACTTACTTACTCTTATTATTCTTATTTCCCAAACTTTGAATAAAGAAAAATTCAGGGAAGTTGTATTTTGTAAATTAGAATTTATTATTATCAAAACAAATTTATTTTAGAATGTTCCAAAGGGCCAGTGTTTTTTTTTAATTTTTACAGTTAAGTCGATCGGGAAGCACTTGTTCCAGATTGAGTGTTACTAATGAAATAAAAGTGTAATGCCTTATTTTTATTTTTTTCAATTAAATTAAACTAGTGGCACTAAAAAAGTTCGCTAAGAATCGAAAAATAACTTTGTCGCGCATCTCCAATGGCAACGCGTGAAAAAGACGTTAAATGCGCGCGTTTCCAATGGCAACGCGCGAAAAAGATATTAAATACGCGCTTATTTCAATAGTTACAAACAAAACAGAAACTTGTCATATTGACAGTTGACAGAATGAATTTATTTTAAGTACGTATATGCTTTGTAATCATTTAAGATGCAATCGTAGAGAAAATAATGTGTGTATCACGAGCGTAAAGTGTCATTGTTCCTCTTACACTATTGCAGCTCTCGCCTTCGGCTCGCGGTGCAATTACCGTGTTCGAGTAACAAAGAATCACTTTACGCTCTTAATACACAAATAACTATTTTTGAAATTTGCAAAAATTAGGGTATTTTATTCCTAGCGAACATTTTTAGTGTCACTGGTTTAATATTACATTTAATTATTTATAATTATGTTACTAATGAAATAAAGTATAAACACTGCCTACAAATAATCATTTATTAATTAGTTATTATGTAGTTACCTGGTGTAATGTCTTATTTTTATTTTTTTCAATTAAATTAAACTAGTGGCACTAAAAATGTTCGCTAAGAATGAAATACCCTAATTTTTGCGAATTTCAAAAAAATATATTTTTGTTTTATAATCAGTATATCAAATTATATGTCATTAAAGTTTCGTGCCGAGGTATAGAAACACCCTGTATTTATTTATTTTTATTTTACGCCCCTACTTAATGGTTGTGAAAAAACAATTTATATGAAGTTGTTTATAAATGTTCCAGGGTAAATTTTACACGAATCCAAATGATCCAAATATGTACCAACCCAGTTTAAAGTTAAGGACAAATATCTGCGATCCGTCTGGGTGTACCTCAGAAGTTTATATCATGTTTCAAATACTCTTGACGTTTCTACCACTTCTAAATATGATTTCTAACTATGTTTATAAGTAAAGTTCATCAATGATCATGTTAGAAATGCTGTTAATGTTTTTCTAAAATTTTGTAGAAATCTAATGGTGATTTTCCGCAGAGCAAAAGAGAAGAAAGCTCACATTGAACACATAAATATGCGAAGATGGGAGAAAGATTTCGAGTTAAATGAAAATAAAAGTTATGATTTATTAAAACTGTACGAAGAAATGGGTAAAGCAATCTACATTTTTTATAAATTAGTACATCATCTGATGATTTGAATAGTTATTTGTATATCAAGTGAAAAATCTGAGCTCTTTTCGAGGGTGTGCATTTTTATTTAAAATACGTTTGGGAAGAATTACACTTTCTCCATGAAGTATACATAATATTTTTTCACTACTCAATCAGAAAGTAAAATTTTCAGAAATAAATTAGACATATATGGCCAACTGCTCCGGTAGAGATTTAATTTTAAATTTATTTAAAAAAAAGAAAAGCGTAGAAAAGCTACAACTACTATAACTCTTTAAAAATGTAGCTAAAGCTACTAAATATATTTTGTAAAAAATAGTCAAGTTACAGCTAAAAACTAATATAAAAGTAGATATTAAATTTTGAAACAACTTTTTTCAGTTAATATGTTTGTGCTTGCAACAAATAATTATTAAAACTGCTTCAAAAGTAGCTTTAAACTACAAATTGTATCCTTCAGCTCAAAAAGATAGCTTTAAGAAGTAATCTCAATTGTTATAACATTATTTTTAAAGAGTAAATACGATGATCGACTGTTTAAATTATTTTTAAACTACAAACTATAGTTATATATTTTCACATTTAGTGAATCTACAACTATAGATAAAGTAATTATAGGTAGCTAGCTCAGGAATCATTGACATTGCTGTCAAATAAACGATTTGCATTTATTTATTTAAACCAAGTTTAATTTTTAGCGGTACAGTTGGCTATTAGATCAGATTTATTATGACCTGGATGTCATTAATGTCAAATCATTGTTATTTTACTGTTGCCATGGATATGTTTCATTTTCCTTCCCTAGGGAAGAAATATTTATTTATCTACAACTATTAAATAATACTTTTATTATGTATCTAACACTAAATACATAAAGCTACTCATATTCAAAGGTCTATTGCCAACCAATAGGAATCAAGTATTTTCTTATGTTTCAAGCACGTGGTTTGTAGTTTCTTGATTCTTGATGGATCTAAGTAAGGTTATGTTTAGCTATTTTTGTTGCATTTGCTTAATAGTTGTAGATAAACTCGCATTATAATGTTTATATAACACTCATATTATTATAACACAAATAACCTACATTATATGCTCATTAAATAATATAATATTTTTTCCTAGGGATGAAAAGTCTTTCTCCTATCAATTCAGGCAAGAAAATTTTACTTTCTGATGAAAGTCATGAAAGAAAACTAATTCTTTTTACTTTTAGTTGTTCAATTTGGGTTTGTGACACTTTTCGCGTTTGCTTTTCCTGCTGCGCCTCTTACGGCTCTGATCAACAGTCTAGTAAAGACACATATGGACGCACATAACTTAGTGGTGAAATATCGGAGACCTCAGGCGAAAAGAACTTCATGTGTTGGTGCTTGGATGGATATTATGACTTTTTTAACTTATTTTTCTATCGTCACAAATGTAAATAAGAATTTTTCATTTTCTAAAAATATTTCAACAACTTTATACATTTAAAGAACATAACTATAACTTTTGAAGATATGGTTCTAAATTATCTAATCCATAAGCATATCTTCGTATCATTCTTAGTTCTCGAAATATGATTTTTGATCATTTTAAACAGGGCTGCAAACAGAACCAGTTCTTTTTCTCGAACCGCGAACCCGAACTGGTTTATTGAACTGAATAAGAGGTTTTTTTACTAATTAATACAAAATGGAATTAAATTATATATTTTTAAAATATTGATATAAGTATACATTTATGAAACTAGGTAAACTATACACATTATCGTAGATGTTTATAAAAATATTAATAAAAATTATTATACCGAACCGATCTTGTGAACAGGTTCATAAGCCGTTCCAATATTTAATTACTTTAAACCGAATCCGAGTCTATGTTTTCAACTCTTTGCAGTCCTGATTTTAATATCACATTTTTGAGAGAATAAAATTATCAAAATTGTATGTTTTCTAAATTTTTCAATATGCTGCCAATATTTTTAAAAGTAGAAGAGATAATTAAAATCTGTGTAGACCATTGAATTCCTTGCGTCAAAATACATAGCTTTACAGTAAAAATTCACAGGCATATCATAACAAAAAATCCTAAACGACATTTTTGAAGATTTATCTGTGCTCGTTTTAGATGGTGCAATTTTTCATAAAAGTTCTGTTGCGCAAGAAAGTTGCTGCATTTACTTTTCTGACTTTTGAGATACACAAATAACAAATGAATTTTTGGTTGTTTTTAGGCTTGCTACATGACATTCACCAGCGACTTCGTCTCAAAACATTATTATTTGCACAACTATAATAATGACTTGCGTGGTTATATCAATTTCACATTATCACGTAAGATATTTACAGAGATTTTAAATCAAAATTTAAACAAACTTTGTTATTCTAGCATACGTTATGAATATTGATCATTGGCCTAATTCTAATATACCAAATGGTACAATTTGTTGGTATCCTGGGTTTAGGAATCCTCCTGATCATGTGAGACCATACGAATTAAATTTTCATCATTTCTACATGGTTGCCATCAAGATTGGAGTTATTCTCGCCTTTGAAGTAATCACTCAAAACTTTTTTAATAGAATTAATGAAAAAGGTCGATTCATATTTTAAGCGACAGTGTTTCACGATTACATAAAGTTTTAAATAGTTACAGATACTTGTAAGATATTATAGATTTAATACTATAAGCTGTAAGCGTCTCCTGTACTGTAAGAATTACTACTTATTCTATAGAGGAGGGAATAAGTAATCTTTATTTATACAGGGTGTTTCAGGACTAGTGTAACAAACTTTAACAGCTTATTCCTGAGGTCATTTTAAGCCAAAAATGTCATATGAACATAGGTCCTATTCCTTCTAGTTACCAAAATACAAGAGGTTGAAGTTCTATAAATAACACGAAGTTTTCAAATTTTTGTAATCAAGATACTTTCGGAAAACAAAAATGGGCGCAAATAGGGGATGGGAAAGTTGGCTTCTATTTGGATATCTGTCTTGGTATTCTCTGGACGCATAATGGGCATTACCATTACATAATCCATAAATAAAAATCATATCTGCATATTCAGCAGTACTATAACCATCCATTATGAAACAATAATACAATCAAAAGTACAACCATTTTTAATTAAGACAAATAAGGTATGACTTTTCAATAAAATTCTTGTTTTCCGAAAGTATCTTGATTACAAAAATTTGAAAATGTCGTGTTATTTATAGAACTTCAACCTCTTGTATTTTGGTAACTAGAAGGAATAGGACCTATGTTTATATGACATTTTTTGCTCAAAATAACCTCATGAATAGGCTGTTAAAGTTTGTTACACTAGTCCTGAAACACCCTGTATAAAAAACAAGAAAGACAAAATTAATTGTCGTCCATACATTTGTGAGACTTAGCTAAGTGTTTATTTTATATTAATCTTTTTTTTACCGTTCAGCTTGGAATTGACATTTAATAGTATTTAGTTTAAATGCTTCAAGGCTTCGTGCTACCCCATTTAATGGGATATAGCGTGATACATATTTTAAGTAACTTTATTTATATTAAAAAAATAGTAGAATTGCGTTCTAAAGAAAGTCAAATGCTTGCATTCCTAATAGAATTTATTTTGAAATATAAAATGTTCTCATTTTGTATTTTTATTATTGTTTGTCAATTTATTATTATTATTATTATTGTTTGAGTTTATTATTTTTATTAACTATATCCAAACTATAGTACAGTGAGCCTACAGTTCATGGTGGAATCCGAATCATCCAATCGTATTTTTTAAAATAAGCTAGTCATCGAGGTTTGTACCCGCAAAATTTCGTTTGTAAAACGAAAGTAGTGTGCACTATACTACTTATATCATTGAATATGAATCAATAGTACAGGGTGCGGCAGGGAAACTTCCTTTTTTGAATTGCGAGCTATTTAGCGTTGTGGAGCCTTGAGGGGACGGAAGAGATATGATTGGAGAGTAGTTGTCGGGAGATTTCAAGTTCTCCGTCTCAGGTTGCCATGGCGCTTTGGTTGAGACAGCAGCGTGCCTTTGCTGTCGAAGCCTACTTTTCACGTGGCGGTGCAATGAGCATTTCGTTTACGCTTCGAAATTCCTCCTCGAGGTGCTGTTCATACATACATACATAACATCACGCTATATCCCATTAAATGGGGTAGCACGAACCCGTCAACATTCTCATCCTGACACACGATACTCGATTCGACCACATTAACACTTCCTCCATACAAACTCTTTCTTTTCTCACAACCAAAATCCATCAACACGCAACAAACATTCATCCATTCGCTCATGTACACCAGTTTCGTAAATCTTCACTTACGCCCACTTCTCTAACAACGAATCTATAAGAAATGAAGGCAGCATCTCCTGCGCTTGTTTAAAAATACATTTAACACAATTGCAGTTACACACTGTATAGTAAAAACTGAAAATGAAGTAAAAAAGATGAGGAAGGAAGGGAGTATCTCCCTGACCGTAAATTCATTTTATCGTGGGTGCAAGCATTCAGGGCAACTGGAAATGTAGTGCGCAGAGGACGGGGAGCAAGACGAACCGTTAGAACACCCGAAAACATCGCGGTAGTTCGTGAGTCAGTTTTGCAATCTCCTATACGATCCGCCCGCAAGCATGCAGGTCCCCTTCGTTTGTCAGATCGTTCAAATATAGATTTTAACGAAGTTTGGTTCCAGCAGGATGGAGCCACGGCCCACACATCGCGATATTCAATGCGTGTTCTGAGGGAAACCTTTCCCGAACACCTAATCTCCACAGGGGTGACATTCCGTGGCCGGCATGCTTGCCAGATTTAGCTCCCTGCGATTTTTTCTTATGGGGTTATCTCAAATCCCTTGTTTCCCATAACCGTGGAAGCCTTGAAGGAAAATATTCGTAACGAGATAGCCCGTGTACCGGTTGAAATGCTGGTAAAACTTGACCGAAGTTTCATAAATCGGCTGCAAGAGTGCTTCAACATGAACGGTCATCACTTGACCAGTATAATTTTTAAAACCAGTTAATTTCAAATTTCCCATGTTAAGTTACATAACAAAAATATAAAAGTAAATCTATCTCTTAATATGTTTGTTGCTACATCCCTTTCAAAAAAGTTTCCCTGTCGCACCCTGTAGTTTATGTATCAAGAGAGAAAATTTCGCCAATATTTGTCGAGAGCTAAGATTGTATTCTGAGGGATGCATTCGTTTGAGACAAATAATGACACTTTACTCACGTATTATATATTATTATTTATATATAATCGGTAAATAATACTAACTTTATTCTTAATAAAATCATTACTTAATGTGCTTCATTATTTACTGATGGAAATAATAATAACAAATACACCGTAGGGAAATCAAAGTGATTTAATGCTAGTGGCGCAAGGGAAATAAAGATGACAAATACTCCCTATGGAAATAAAATTATTCAAGTTCCAAATCTCTTTTGATAATTAACGAATTTTTTCATTTGTATATAAAAATTATTTGCCAAGATAGCACTATTTGACGAAAATGAATTTAATACATAAATGTTAGATGAATTAATGTTTATGCTACCCCATTTGATGGTACATAGCGTCAAGTTATTTATAGATTATGATATAATAATTTTTTATCCATTTCTCAATTTAGTAGATTTATAAAAAACATATAACTTAAGTAAATGATAAATTGCTTACCTTTAAATAAGGTTATGGCACTGCACATCTCAGAACCCTCAGATATGATTGATTTCCGAACTGAAAAATGAATTAATATTGAATCAAATGTACTTTAAACATAAAATAACATTATTTTTATCATATTTACCTTTAGTTGAAGCACAAAAAAGTGTATTAAACACTGCACTCACTCACTACACTTGTCACTGCAAAATATGAACTAAGACTGATGCTAAACAAAGATTCCAGTTAATTGAACGTTGTCTGAACTTGTTTATTCGCTGTTGTGGCGTTGAAAATATCAAACGGTCCGGCAGGTATCCACATTAAATTGTGTTTTAATAAATGAATAATCAAATTAATTCAAATATACATATTGCAAAATACATTGCTCAAAATTGTACAGGGATATTTTAAAAGTTGTATATAAATAATATTAAATAAATGAAAGGCTTCTTAAATACTTATTTATAAAATTAAAACTATAAATTATATTCAAATATTTTTAAGAAAAATTATATCTTAGGTATTTTTACAAATATTTGAATATAATTTACTTTAATTTTACATTCAATCCCTGTACAATTTGAATCAGTGTATATTACCTAAAAAAATTATTCGAAAATAAACAATATTTTTTTAAACAGCAAATTAAAATATTTAAATTTAAAAATCAGTTCACAAAATGATATAAACAAATATGTAACGTTTTAACCGAGGTATAAATATTAAAATCTTTGCTTTAATAGTAACAAAAGTTTATTTATTTATTTTTTTATGTTACGCTGTACAACAGGAACTTAGTCCCAATTACAGTTCAAAATCCGCACTCACTGAGCCGCAGTGTAGTAGTTTATATAATTTCTAGCTTGAGTGAGATTCGAACTCGAGATCTCCGGATTCGAATTCCATATTGCTATCCACACCACCGTACTGACGGACTATGTCATAAGACTTAAATAAATAGATATATAACGTCTATTACCCATCACGGGGTGTGGCACTCTGCCGAATCAGATCTCGGTAAGTAATATATTTCTTCGCGTGAAGTGCGGTTACCAGCCATCAAATCACGCTCCCCAAAGATGTTAGTGCAGGGGATCCACAGAAGTAGTTTTAACGTGGTGAAAATTGTTTGTGGTCTGTGGGAATCGAACCCGGGTTCTGAAACTCATAGGCCGACTCGATACCACTGAGCCACCTACCACATAAAATCTCTTTTAAGACGCTTATAGTTCCGCGTGTAGGCTGCGCGGGTTGAGGGCTTGAGTCATAGCCATAAGGTCGTGGGTTCGGGTCCCGTCTGTGGCGGCCATACAAAGGACATATCGACATATGACCTGAGTAGTTGGTCCGATATATAAATTTTTAAAAAAAGACACTTATAAATGGTAGTAATAAATAAATGTATTTCCAGCATGTGATCTCCGCGTTAACGGCAATAATATCTTATTCCATTCCTTCCGTCCCGTCATTTATTCGAGAAAAAAACGCTGTAGAAACAATGGAACTACGAAAATACCTAGCCGACCAGCCAAGCTTCTCCTCCGAGTCGGTTATAAGATTTTCACAACCTCAAATAAAAGAAGAATTCCTCTATCACAGAAAATAACGTTTGTTAACAAGATACTTTTTATTCATGATCTCGGATTGTTGATATAATTGAGAATAAACTTTTACAAACTATAAATAATTTCTTATTTACTATTTACAGGGTATATTTATGTTATATGCGTAAATCTGGACTTACGAACACAACAGTCAGTGGTTTAGAAACGCAAGTGAGGCTTGTACTGCATCATGTATCTGAAAACACACGGACAAAAGTATTGTTAAAAAATTTAATATGTTATCACCCCTTCTACTGATTACTGAGTGTAACACTGCCGTAGCAAATCTCGGTAAGTTATATATTTATGCGACAGAAATTACCGTGAAATCAAGGCCCTGCAAGGATGTTAGTGGAGGTGAAACCATAAATCAAAATATGATCTAGTGTAAAATTTGTATTTAAGAAGTGAAAGGTTATTATTATTAAGTGATATAGTTTTCTTTTATAGCAACACCAATATTCTTTACGAGAGGCGTGCGCAATTTTTTTTGCTTCAGCCTATTTTAGATGGTTCAATTTTTCATGTAAGTTATGTGCCGTACGAAAGTTGTAAGAAAATTGCTTCGTTTAAAATAAGTTTTTCTGCAAGAATTATTTCCTGGCGGACTTGCAAGTTGCTGCAAGAAAATTATAACTTACTTGCGGCAACGTGCAATTTTTATTTATTTAAGTTGCCAACAAATTATTTGAGAATGTTGTTTTGCACTCTAATTTAAAAATATATATTTTGATAGATACTTAATTTTGTAATTGATCAATGACATGAAATTGAACATTAATGTGATGATAGATTATGCTAATTAGTTTAGTTTTTTTTTTGTTTAATTTCATAACAACAGCAACACAACATTTTTAATATCATTATGGGAACAGCATTCTTTATTTATTACAGTTGTATGTTGGTACAGAATTAAAAGTACCCAGATATGTTGCTGCAAGTAGTTGCATCATATAATACAGTTTAAAATAATTGCATCAATGTTATTGCCGCTATATTTATTGCCCAATTGCGCAACACAACTTGCACGAAAAATTGCACCATCTAAAACGAGCTTAATGCAGAGCGGGAATCTCGAGAACTGTGAGAGATATGATAATAGTTGTCTCATTAGTGTTTTAAAACTTAGATTACAAATATGAGAGAAAATGTGGAAACAAATCATTTTTATTTTAAATGGAATAAATATAGTTGAAAATTCTTAGTCCTCGATATCCCTATGCATGTGTATTTTGTTGGGGACACTATGTACAGAATTTTAATAAAATAATATATACATATTTCTACAATACGAAATGGAGTAATATCAAAGAGCATAAATTACATGTAATGTATGCTCTTTGGTAATATGCTAATTTATCCATGGCAAAGTATTGAATTGCGCTAATACTTATTATGGCTGTTTCATATGTCATTAAAATTTTATAGGGTAGCTGGCTCAGTGGTATTGGGTCAGCCTGTGGATTTGAGAACCCGGGGTTCAAGTCTCACAGCCGACAAACAATTTTCACCACATTAAAACTATCCCTGTGGCTCCTCCTCGACTAGCATCTTTGGTGGGCGTGAATTGACAGCTGGTAACTATACTTCACGTAAATAAATATATCACTACCGAGATCTGCTTCGGTAGAGTGCCACACCCAGTAATGGGTAAAAGGCGTGATGATATATTTACAGAGCGGGCATCTCAACTAGCGCTTCTGACGAAGTATGTCGTAACTAACCCAATATGATTTTTTCAAATATTCAAAATATAAAATACGAGTACATTTATTGAAAGTGAATAAGTTATTTATACATTTAATATTATTAGATTAGATTAGGATGTTAGTTACGATGTATCTCGTCCGAGGCGCTAGTTGACGTGCACGCTGTGTAAATTTGAAACTAGGAATTTTAATGACATATGAAACGGCCATAATAAGCAAAGCAGAATTCAATAAAGTTAGCAAGATCAAATGTGTGAAAAACTCACGCAAAACGATGGAATGTAATGACTATAATAAGCGTGGCACAATTCAATGAAATTGGCCATATTTTGAAATTAAAAATGTACGTATCCGGGCACTATTACAATACATCATTTAACAAACACACAAACGTCAACAAAATGAAAAAGGGTAAAATGATTGCCTCTGGGGTTGTTACACTAGCACCACTAGTTTGACGTGAATGCTCTCAGTCAAATGACACGTTCTTATTCCCTAATTTTAGAGAGAGAAACACTGCTTTATTTCCCTAGGGAGAGAAACATTATGTTTCTCTCTCTAGGTAGGATGTTTCTCTACCTAGGTAGCATGTTTCTCTCCCTAGAGAGATGTTTCTCTCTCTAGAGACTACGATTATTAGCTGTTTGTGGCGTATCCTAGGTAACTAGTTTCGCAACCCATATTTGACATTTGTCCCGATAAGACAGTAATTTTTGTGCACTTGTTACGAAAAGTATAATATGCTTCACGGGAGGGCGCGATTATCCCTCGACTTCAGCTCGAGCCTTCGGCCCTCGCTTACGTCTCGGTTTGCCAACTTCACACGCGGGAATAATCGCTTGTTTCCCTCTCTTGATGCATAACATACTATTTGAACTCTGTATCATTATATTAGGTGCAATTTAATTTGCTTTTTGGATCAGATCTAATTGACACCTACTAAACCGTTGTATTAATCTACCTGCAAGTGATATATATAAAATGTAACTCACTTGTCTAATCGCTCCCAGAAGATCATAAGTGCTGCTCGATCCAAATGTCGTTTCGTTAAGGAGAGTTCAATAACTGACACCGCCCATCTGGCCACATTCGCATCCAATTTCATCTCATCGTACTTCAAATGAAACGCACAAACTGCAACATATCATCCTTGTTAACATCACCCTCTGCCAATTATATTAATTGGAGCTTTCAAACCAAACTTTTCTAGACGGGAATATTTTTCGTTTGCTTATCAAAAATTTGGAGAGGGATAAAATTATGGTTCTGGGTTTGATATTACTAGCGCCATTAGTTTCACGTAATGCCTATGGCACACTGGTCGAAGAGCTCTTCGATGAAACAACAGAACGCACCCTTCATTGACAAACAATAAAAGCTTCTAAAGTTGAGAAAGAAAAACTAAATTTCAAAAATATGCTAACGTGAAATGAGACACGTTCGTTTCATCGATGAGCTCTTCGATGGAAATAGAGGAGCCTCTAATTTTCGTCGATGACGGGTGCGTTCTGTTGTTTCATCGAAGAGCTATTTTAATTATTACCGCAAAGTTTATTTTAAATTAAAATGCCCACATTTTCAATTTTCACCAATTTAAATCTACCCCTGTGCCTCCTCCACCACTAACATCTTTGGGGGCCGTGATTTGACGGCTGGTAACCGCACTTAACGTGAAGAAATATATCACGTACCGAGATCTGCTTACGGCAGAGTGTCACACCCAGTAATGAGTAAAAGGCGTGATGATATATTTATTTTATTTATTGTTATCTTGCAGTACAAGTTTATCTATCGGTTGTTCCATTTTCGCGCAGTAATATGCAACTTTATATTTTTTAATGGAACAGCCTTTTTAAAGATCTTTTGTTTCTCTTTAAAACAATTCTTATTCATTCTAGTCCTAAAATGATTAGTACAGAAACTATTCATATTTTTATTAATAAATAAATAATCACACACAGAAAGTATGACAAAATATACCAAGAATATGTACCATTTTAACTAATTCGTCTTTTGTAAAATTCATTTTTACATCAACAAACTAAATCAATTATAACAAAGAAAAATTGATAAACAAAGTAAGAGAGAAGCAAGCTAGTAATAATTATTAAAGATCTGATTCATATTTATTTATTTATTTTATTTATGTTACGCTGTACAACAGGATCTGTATCCCAATTATAGTACAGGGTCCGCACTCACCGAGCCGCAGTGTAGTAGTTTATATAATTTTTAGCTTGAGTGCGATTCGAATTCGGGATCTTCGGATTCGAATTCCGTATCGCTATCTACACCACCGTACTGACGGAAATTGCGTGAAAATTGAATACCCGGTAGAAAAACTTATACTGTAGATATGTGGCCATTTAAATTTAAAATAAATTTTGTTTGAAATATTTTTCGGTAATATTTAAAATAATCAAGTACCCAGTTAAGAAGGTCGATCTCGAGCAGGGCTAGAAAATTAATCTACTTACTCTTGGAGAAGATCTCGACAGGATTCTCCCAGGGGTAGCCTTTGAACTGCCAGGCGGGGCCCATAACGAACACTGCCACCACGCGATCCCAGTCACCAGGGCCCAACTTGGCAGGGTTGTCGATCACACGGTATGGAACGGTTTGGCCGTTTTTTTGGCGTTGGAGGAGGACTTCATTGTCCCGGCGGGCGCCCTCGCCCTTCTTCTGCTCCACCGAGACGTATCTGAAAAAGAAATTTATTTTACATTTACATGATTATCAGTTTCAAAATATTTATGGATTTACAAGGAATTATAGGTACATATTACAAAACAATTATAGACAATTATTTTATTGAAAGGTGCTTCAAATAAAAGTTGTGAAGATTAAAATTTTGTATCTAAATATTTTGCAATTTATTTGATTAATTACTGAAAATAAAAACTGGCTTTCCTGAATATACTGTATATAAAAATGGAAACCAAATTAAACAATTATTTTGCAGATTTATATACAATGGAGTAAATAGCTCCGTGCAATTGCATCGGTCTATGCATTTGAGAACCCAAGGTCGTCTCCACAGTCGACAAACTTTACTCCATACATTAAAATTACCCGTGTGGCTCCCTCTTTAAAAACATCTTTAAGGGTGATATGACATAACAGCACTTGCATCACTTAGCGAGATCTGCTACAGCAGAATGCCACACTCAGTAATAGGTAGGTGTGATGATTTTTATAAAATAAATAAATATATCATCACGCCTTTTATCCATTACTGGATGTGGCACTCTTCCTAAACAGATCTCGGTAAGTGATATATTACTTTGCGTGAAGTGCTGTTACCAGCCGTCAAATCACGGCCCGCAAAGATATTAATGGAGAGAGAGCCACAGGGGTAGATTTAAATTGGTGAAAATTGTTTGTCGGTTGTGGGGATCGAACCAGGGTTCTCAAGATCCACAGGCCTCGATACCATTGAGCCACCTACCCCATTTTTTATTTATATACAAATTTAAAGATTTTAGGCCGGGTGTTCAATTCTAGACATTTTCCAGGATTTCCAGAAATTCCAAATCGATAGAAACTAAGATAAATTAATCTAAGCCAAACATTCGCATCCACATCATCCATATTCACAATTTCTATCATCTCAAAATCTCTCACCCTTAATATCCTAACATTTCATTCAACAAACGTTCCTCATTCACACATCTCCAAATAATTTCAACTGTTAAATATATCTGTGCACTAACTTGAGTTCCTGTAGGACATCCTTGACATTATACATGCTGATCAAGGATGATGTGCCAGCAGGAATGATAATGATAGGTGTACGGGAAACGCGCTTCTGCATGCCCGAGTTGGGAGCTCTCTGGCCTGCAGCGCTAGCGGTAGGAGATGGTGTGGTAGCGGTGGCTGGCTGTCGTGCCTTGGCTGAACCCTCCGTCACGGACTTTAGCGTCATGCCGTGGTAGGTGCCCATTGTGTCGATTTTGAAGCCCTCGGTTTCTACAAAATGAGAGAGGAGGAAATGAACAATTGCTATTATTAAATATTTTTATTGTTTCGGCTGTAAAAGTAGCAATAAAATCTTTTAATATCACTCGACAAAAAATGTATTATTATACAAAATAAGAAACGAGATTTAATTAGTATTTTTTAAATAACTACTTCACATTGGGAGATGCTAGCGCCGATCTATAGCAACTTTGGCGCCAGAGGACTACCGTACTTTTCCAAAATTATATCTATGTCTATTTAACATAGCTTTCAGAGCTTGCGCTAGCACAAACTGCACAAGTATTAGAGAAATATATTTTTATACTTGCCAATTTATGCGGTTTTGTTGTATCGTATTTATTTGATGAGAACTAACAAGTATGTAAAAATGTATTCTTGTTGTATTTACAAAATTAAATAAATATTCATAAATTTCACGCAATCAAAATGTCTTAGTACACTGCTATCATCTAAGCCGAGCTTTGTCCAGCATCTCCCAATGATAAAAATTATGTTTAATATATAGAGAAAAAATGGGATAACGTTAGGATTTGACTTCCGATCAAATGCTCTTAACTAACTGAGGTACGGCACCCATGTAATTCAAATCTGATATTATTTCAAACATTTTCTCTATTTTTCGATATGTCAGAAGCAGCAACAAAAATGTAGAGAAAAATTGGAATAATATCAGATTTGACTTACAAGGGTAGCTCACTTTATTATAATATATATTAAAGTTAAACAAAACAAGAACAGAAAAAAATGGTATTATTCATTTAAATCAATTAAAATATTCACATTTTGCAAAAAATTATAAAGAATTCAATCATGAAGCTACCAGAATCGTATCTAGTCTAATTTTTTAGAAATGTCAACTGTTTCTAAGTTGAAGTACATTTTAATATTTCGTTATTTTTTTTTAGTTTTTATTATTTTAATTACATTATATAATTGAATCCGAAAACGAACCGTGATGTAATAACAATTTTACCACGGGTACAAAGTAAAGAAATGAAATATATCGGAAATATAAATAGTAAAATTTTACCGCGGTAACTATAGTCCGTTTTCGGAAAACACTATATGTTAAATAAAGTTGACTATCAAATATGAACTCTCATTAATAATTTATTATATAAAGCCCTTACTAAATGAATTGTAAACACAAAAATAGTAAATTATATGTTATACTGTACGTAATATTACTTATCTTTCAGATATTTATTATTTTGCACTAATATTTGAATCTAAGCATCCGAAAGTTCTGTTCCTGTCGATTTATAAATAAAACAGCAATGTTCCTACCTTCTTTCTGCCGAATAAATCTTTCCTGATCGTAACGATTGTAGACAGCAGGCTGAGCAGCAGGTCGAACAGGTGTCTGTCTCGGTGTAACAATAGGTGGCTGAGGCGGTCTTTGTCTACCTTCCTCTCGTGCTTTTATACTGTGTAAAATTGCTAAAATATTCTTAGCAAATATCTACAAGCAACCAATCCACAAATCATAAAAACTCCCCACAAAACTAAAATCTAGAAGTCTTACTTTGCCACTAGATTGTAAAATAGTGGTTCTGGTTCTCCATTGCCGTTCCCTACTAATGATATCTTTCGTGATATCCACATCAAAATCTAAAATTGCTCTTATATCGTATTCTTGGTTTGTATCATCGTTTCCTTTTATAGTAGTTCGCTTTTTAGCCAGACGTTTTGCCTTTATTGCAGCGATCTTTTCCACTGACATCGCTTCTGATAGAGATCTAGAAATTTGTTGAAATTAGTATATGTGGTTAAAAACAAAATTAAAAATGCGTGCATATTATTTCGGCATATTTGATAAAAGATTTAGAATCAATGAATGAATATAATCAAATGTTTATTGCGCCTCTGGAACATGAATAATGTATTAACCATATTTAATTTTTTCTAAGAATGCCATGTGGAGAAAATAAAACATATTTGACTTTGTTCTCTGATTAGTTAAACGCACGATATTTATATGTTCATCTCAACTTTTACTATTTAGCAATCTTGACAATTTATGTACGGAAAATACGCAAATAGTTTTCTGTAAGTGTAGGCAATCTGTTCCAATTTATTATATCGAGTTTAAAATATCTATTAAAACCACTGGCATGGCCGATAATGAGGTATCAGTATGTTACGCTATATTGGTTTCTAATAATATTTCGGGACATGCTGGTCGAATTAAAGACGTCTTTAATTCAATTTCAGACGTCTCAAGTTAATTAAAGACGTCTGAAATTGAATTGAAGTATGACATTTAATTAAAGACGTCTGAAAATGAATTAAAGACGTCTGACATTTAATTAAAGACGTCTTAAAATAAATTAAAGACGTCCGTAATTCGATAAGCATGTCCCAAATTATTAAATAAAAACATGTATGGCATGTCATGTATCAGGTTAATCTAAAAGTGTAAAATAACTGCAGAGACATAATTTTCTGCCAAATGTAAATAATAACAGATTTATAATCTAGTTATAAGCAAATTATAGAAATTTAGTTTTAAGAAAATAATGACAACGGCAAAATTGAGTAAATTTTATAATAGAAAAAGAAAGTTTAATAAATTAGTGTTCAGTAAATTTTTGAAGAGTTTGTACTACTTCATTTTGTGGGGCATTAAGCGATGTTATGTAAAATTTTTGAACAAAAAATAAAATCTTACTTGATATTATCAACTGTAACGGATGCTTCTTTAGGTGCATCCAAGCGTGCAGCAAGTTGTTCTTTAACCTTTTGCACGTGAGTATCCTCAAATCGAGGCTTTTTAGCTGCGTTATCCGGTCCATCGTAATCGGCAGATCTTTTAACTTGGGTGGGAATCTCAAGAGGAGCACTTTTATCAATAGCTGAACAACTTGCTGTTTCGCCATTTAAATACGCTAAAAGTTCTTTACGATCTGGACGACGCACTACTGGAATATTCTCAGCCTTGGGATCAAATAACCACAGTAAATATTTGATAAAAATATAAAGTTGTGAAAGTTCGTAAACTTACAGCAGCTTGTCTGACATACACTGGATGTGTAAGTGATATATTCTTTAAAATGAAAAGTAAACATTCTAATGTGTAATATTCCTTTGGCTGGCCATCTTTCCCTGATCTAAAAACAAATTATATATAAGATAAAGTTGTAAACAAATTTGAATAACACCATAAGGTGATGTGTCAAATTGACTTATACAGCTCAAATTACATTGTCAAACTTACCCCCACATAGTATAATTTGTCTTGACATTTTTCGGCCACGAAAATTCACCAAATATAATTTGATTATCTCTTTCAATAATTTCCTTTTTATTAACATTGTACTGACGCAGTAAACTTAACGGATCAGCCATTTTGAAAGAACTAAATGTTTTCAAAGCAGTCGGTAATTACTGTTGCAGTGTTGTCGGCAGGATAACAAGAATGTAAGGTTAGAAATACAAAAATAAATAAACAAATTTTAAATTAACAGACTGGATATATTTATGTAAGTTTATTGCAAAAATTATTTTTTTCTTGTTCGTACATAAGCCACATAATTATATAAATGCATATTTCTGCAAGATAAGAGTACAAAATATGTCAAATCAGAAATACTTTTTCTTGGCTATACACCTACCTACCTCAACTATAGTCCTACCGTTCAAATGTATTGCTGGCTGTCAGTGACAGTTCCGCAGTAATACACAACAATAGGTTTATAAAGTATTGCTGATTTCACATAGATATAAAATATGAGAATTTGTGCAACACTTCCTTACTTCTTTGAGATATATATATAAAATACGAGTTTGCACAATACAAATTAAAGTTAATAAAACATAAATCTGTTGTAATTTTATTATTTATTGTGTTGCTTAGGTTATTTAATTATCGGGTGATCAATTTACATATTTTCTAGAGAGCTAAGAAGTTTGAAATTAGTTCATTTTTTGGTCGTCAAAAATATTCAGTTAGTTTTGTAGTGTTTATAAACGCGCAGTTAATAAAACAATAAAAAACATTAACACTGTAAATTTCTTTAGTAAGGTAAAAAAGTATATTTTTAGAACCACTGATTAAATACCGTAAAAATCCTTGAAACCATATACTTTTACTTGGTAAAAAATCCAAAAATAATTGTGATGAAATCATAATAATCATATACCTACCAAAGTTTGTCAGTACATCAGTAGTGTAACTTTTAATTGTTCCTTGTAAATTTACGAAAGCTCATATTTTATTTTACATACAGTATATAATTACACATAATTATTTGACTATAATTATTACTTATTCTAAGTTGCCATGGATCCACAATCAAATCGTCAGAAAAATGCATCAAGTGCTCAGGAAATTATGGGAAAATCTACGTGTGAGGCGTCAAAATGCGCTAAGGGTTTATTGGAAAAGGCATCACAATCTATTACAACGGCATCTGGTCTCAAACAGTTCGCTATTGGAGGTGTTTCAGGCTGGTATGTAATTCATGAATAATATCCTATAATTTGTAATGAAATAAAATGTATGCAGGTGTACTGGCTTTCTGTCAACTCGAGTGGGAAAAACTGTCGCCATATCTGTAGGAGGGTCAGTAATATTAGTCGCAGCTGCCCATCAAGCTGGATTAGTGAATGTAAATTGGGACAAATTTGGAAAACGAGCAGAAGAAATGGCCACCAAAATTGAAAACAAAATGCCGGCAATTAAATCAAACGTAACAAAGCAAAATTATCAACCAATGTTTTCGGCTTCAAAAAATGCTTTTTTACAGGTTGGGAAGTACGCTAAAACGAATCATATGTTTGCGGCTGGATTTGTTGGTGGGTTTTTACTTGGACTATGTTCATAAATATTTGGATTAAAATGCGAAATTGATTATTGGCGGCTAAAATATTTTATACATTAACAAACAAGTATTTTGAATGTGATACTTTAATTTTTGCTTTTCTACTGTTATTCACCAGAATGTATTTAATTTAGAATTATAATTTCCTAATCACTTAAACTAGAATTTCTTTCAAATTTACCCAACTTTACAGATAAGCCGACAGAAAATCATATGTATTAGTACATATATACTGAACATGACCTATCGGACGCTTTTAACAGTTGGAGATTATTTTTATTGAACCTTAAGCTAAGTTTGACATATAATTTCTTTTTTTTTGTAAATAATTTTATATATTTCCCGCGGAACACTTCCTGTTGGTTGCACTGTATTGATCTACTATCCTGCCATCTACAATTGGCTTGTCATCTTGACAGTTGACACTTGTCATCAGTTACACGTTTAAAAATATCTTCAGGGTATTAATTAACTTATACTAGTAATTATTATGTATACTTTTACATAAGTCTGAAGTGAATCAAGAAAATAGGTCAAGTTTTAATGAAGGAATGATTTAACGTCGGCTTTTTTTAACCTCTAAGTAACATGGCTCGACCAAGAAGGAACGCTCACAACAGTAATACCGAAAGCGTGAAACCTAGTGGAAAAGGAGATGCTGGAGGTAGCAGCAGCAGCAATGAGAGCTCTGGGAAAACTAAAACCACAGCAGGAATTCTCAGTTATTGGAAGGCGGTATTTGGTTGTACTTGTCTTGTAGTTGCTATTGGATTTGGATATGTAGGGTACTTAGAAACTAGAGTTAATACACCCTACGATGACAGAAAAGTAAATTATATTTATTATTTTTACTTGTTACACATTTTTATTCAAGATTATTATTATAGATGGTAGTTCGTAGTGGTTTAGATGTACCTGAACGATTTTGGGGGACATACAGACCTGGGGTTTATTTCGGATTGAAAACTAGAGACCCTCAATCTTTAGTGACTGGCCTTATGTGGTATTTTCCGAGAAGGTTGAGACCTGGTGGAGATGGCATAAGGTAAAAGTATTTCTATTAATTAATAGGCGTATTCCACTTGCCGTTTGCATCAATCCTAACTTCATAAATCATTTATTTAACTGGCTTAAGTGAGCACAATGGAAAATGAAATAAGACTGTAGTTAATCTTATAAATAAATATTTGATTAGACACTGGTGTGAACAAAACGATGGACTAGAAAAATATGGTTGGATCCAACATGATGGTAGTACCTTTGGGGTTCAAGAAATCCAAGATGGGCCTTTTCTCCTCACAACTTCTTTTGTTAAAAGATTAGGAGGGCTTCATGGAGGTGACTGGACGGCACGAGTTTCTATAACACCTCGAGTAGGTTCTTCATTTCTTATATAATTTATATATCAATTGAAAATTATTTATATTTTAGTCAAATGCTGTCTTGGGTGAAGAGACTTCAATTTTGTGGTACACGGCTTTAGATGAAAATACTAAAGGATTTATTAAACCCAGTTCTGCGGGAAGTAAACTGACCGGAGTTAGAGGCCAAACTCCGGGACTGGGTGATTTTACCATCAAGTTATCTAATTATTCAGGTAATTATTTTGATTATTATGACAAATTTATAATATTTATACTCAGTCAATATTGGTAAAGTGGTGATATTTGAAATTGATATGAAAAAAGATAACAAATGATAACACTTTTAGTTTAAGATTAAAAAAAAATTGTAGTGTTCAGTAAATATTTATTAAAAAAAATATATAATATGCTTATAGGCGAGCATTAAGAGAATCAAATCTTATAATTAAAATTAATATGTATTAAAATGTATCTTTCAAACACTACGTGCCGTTATTACACCATTAACAACGAGCAACTAATGCGGTATATAAAACCCTAACTACTGAGTTAAATTAAATTAAAAAAATAAACTTGCGTTCAACTGTAGATTCCTTTCATACTATGAGTTATCAACTTAAAGCATCTGTTTTTAATTCAATGTTAAAATCTGTGCTATATTAACAAATAATTTCTTGTTGTTTGGCTAAATAAATAAATAAATATTTGTAGGGGACATAATCAGCGAATCCTACTTGAGTACAGTGGCTCCAGGTTTGCATTTATTACGAGAAACTGTGATATCTTCCTTAAGACTGGCTTCCGATCGTCCCGGCGGTCCCAAGCATGTAGTTCTAGCCGGGGAGTTGCTTCCCATTGTAGCTGGAGCGAAAGTACGTTCTTACTTACATTTTGCCTTTTACAACCAATATTATTCGTATTTATCTTTAAATTTTAGAGAATATATTCTTGAATTTTGGCTACACAGTTTTCTAAAAATATTAATTACAAATTGTTTAAAAATGATTCAAGTTATTTCCAAATTTTACTATTCAGTTTAATCTTATCACTAATTTTTCTGTAGAGTGATCCCAACTTTCTCGTAACGCAAGTGACGTGTAAAGTGCCTTGTTCTCTAGACATACTTTTCGAATCTGGTAGTTCTGGTACAAGATCAGAAAGTCTGGTTGGAGAGACATTTTCAGAGGCACTGGAATGGCACACCACTAGGTTTCAACAACGATTTGAAGGCACTTTTCACTTACAAAACAAGGGGTAGATATTTTTTGCTTGTTTTGTAATATAAAATTTATTTTATTTAAAAATTTCAGGTATGATTCAGAAGAAATTGCATTTGCTCAAGCTGCGTTAAGTAATATGGTTGGAAGTATTGGATATTTTTATGGGACTTCAAGGGTTAAAAGTGCCTATACTAAAGAACCTGTGCCATATTGGAGGGCCCCGTTATACACTGCTGTTCCTTCAAGGTATTTATTAACATCTTTAACTTATTTTCTTCTTTTGTTCCAAATAATATTACTATTGTCTTGTTTCGCATCTAAATGCTTATAAATTGGGATATTCTCATGTTGTTCTGTATATTTATGTTGTTAAAATTAGTTTTGGTAAATTGGTAACGCAAGTTAAGCAAAGATGCGCGCAGTAGAAGATGGGTGGGTGACCACCTCGTAACACCACGTGTTGTTGACACAGCATCAACAATGGACCATCGCGGGTACGTATTAAATAATAAATAAATATATCATCACGCCTTTTACCCATTACTGGGTGTGGCATTCTGCCTAAGCAGATCTCGGTAAGTGATATATTTTTTCGCGTGAAGTGCGGTTACCAGCCGTCAAATCACGGTCCCCAAAGATATTAGTGGAGGGAGAGCCACATAGGTAGATTTAAATTTGTGAAAATTGTTTGTCGGCTGTGGGGATCGAACCAGGGTTCTCTAGATCCACAGGCCGACTCGATACTACTAAGACACCTACACGTACGTATTGACCTTATCATTTGAGGCTTCTTGGTAGAAAGACAATTATTCAGTTTCTCTTATCATTTTTTCTGTCAGCTCTACACTTGCAGATCTTATTCGTCTTCTTCTTTTAGGAGTTTCTTCCCTCGTGGATTTTTGTGGGATGAAGGTTTCCACGGGCTCCTTATCGCTGCGTGGGACCTCGACATCGAGCTCGACATTATTTGTCACTGGTTCGATTTGATGAACGTAGAAGGTTGGATTCCCAGAGAACAGATTCTCGGAGTGGAAGCCATTGCGAAAGTTCCTGAAGAATTTGTGACGCAACGAAATACAAACGCTAACCCTCCCACTTTCTTCCTAACGTTTCAGTATATTTTAAATAGATATAAGAGTCAACTTAGTGATGCTGGAAGATTAAGTACGCTTGAGAGACTGTATCCAAGATTACAGGTAAAATATTTAATCTAAATTTAGTGAAGTGAATAAATATCTGAATATGTTTGAAAGTTTGCTGCGTAATGAAAGATGAGATAATTATGAATGTGGATGAATCGAATGAATATTTTTATGGTTGTCTGCTGAACTGATATATTAAGCTGCGTACAGACATGCAACAGAACATCGTAACGTAACACCGTCGCGTATCTTTGTTACGGTTAGTGTGGACGGCACTCCGTAACAGTGTAACACCGCAACATCGTAACAACACTGCGTTCCGTCCGTTGTCGGTTTTTCGACGCTGCATCAAAGGAATGTTACGCGGTCTTGATACGCTTCTCTTTGCGTGTCTGGACGTGCACCGTAACATAACAGCGTTCAGCTGTCATTTGTAGTTTGCACAGAATATGGAGTGGATTCGATTAAACAAAGTAACTACAGTACTGGAACGGCTAAATGTTCGCAACTGTGTTTCGCGGCGATGTTACGTTACGAAGTTCTGCACGATGTGGCAGTGAATGATCGTACTTCGAAGTGTACGCACATTTGTTACGCGACGATGTAACGTTACGATGTTCTGTACGCAGCTTAATATTTAATAATTCTTTTAGGCGTGGTTTAACTGGTTCAACACAACGCAACGCGGCGAAATTCCTGGTTCGTACCGTTGGCGCGGACGTGACGCACATACCAACAGAGAATTGAACCCGAAAACTCTAACATCCGGTCTGGACGACTACCCAAGAGCATCGCACCCCACCGATAAAGAACGCCACGTCGACTTACGTTGCTGGATCGCTCTAGCATCCGAGACAATGTACGATATCGGAGAAATCCTCGACAGAAACAGTCACAAATATTACGAAACAAGTGAATATCTTTCAGACATCAGTCTATTAGATCAGTTGCATTGGTCGGATTACGCTGAAGCTTATTATGATTATGGTTATCACACGGATTCAGTTGTTTTGAAGCGACCTCAAGCGCAACCCAGATCGCAAAATATGCAAAGTTTAGAAAAAATTAGAGTTACACTTAAAAATCCAGAGTACAGATTAGTTGATTCTACTTTTGGATATGTTAGTCTCTTTCCGTTTTTGTTACAAATGCTGGAACCTGATTCACCGAAGCTAAATAAAACATTAACTGATATCAGAAATCCTACTTTGATTTGGACGAAATTTGGATTAAGGTCTTTGGCTAAAAATGCTCCTCTTTATATGAAGAGAAATACTGAACATGATCCACCATATTGGCGAGGACCAATCTGGGTAAATATTAATTTCTTGGCTGTAAGGTCATTATATCATTACGCTCAAACTGAAGGGCCATATCAAAAACAAGCTAAACAAGTATACGAAGAATTACGGAATAATTTAATTGAAAATGTCATCAAACAATATCAGAAAACTGGTTTTATTTGGGAACAGTATAATGACAAAACTGGGGAAGGTCAAGGCTGTAGACCGTTTACTGGATGGTCTGCATTAATTGTTCTTTTAATGTCAGAACACTATTAGACTGTTTACTGCTCAAATTAAAATTATTCGAACGTAAATTGTATAAAGTGTCATGTAGATAAAATGACTGTCAATTACTTTTATTTTGTTGAATGTTTTATATGTACAGTGGATGTTTCTTTTCTATTGATGTGATTATAAATAAAGTTTAAATAATAGGATTCATAAGTTTTTAATTATCTTGTCCTTCATGCCCGATGAATCATATTTCTGTTGGCAGTCATGTAAGTGTCATGCAACCATAATTTTAGGTTATGTTCTGTCATTTACAAGTTTAATTTCTAATTTTCATACAATGGATTCTGTAAATATAGCAGAAATAATTAAAGAAATCGATGGTATAAATAAAGAAGACATCAAACTGAACGAACTATGCATCAGTTTAGCAGAAGGTATAAAGAATAATTAATTACCATGTTAATTATTTCAACTAACTTTCTAATTTTTAGCAACAATCAACAAAAAAGTAACAATACATTCTATTGTTGAGCATTTAGGTAGTTTATTAGTGAATCATGCACCAGAAAAACGGGAATTGGGTACATCAATACTGTCAGAAATCTTGGAAATTCTACCAAATGACTTTTTAACCTCAACTGAATTACATTTCATTTCTTCATTTTACGCTGATCGCTTGAAAGATAATCATCAGGTATTTTATTTTATGATTTGTGTCGTACAAAAATATTAAATGAGTGTTTTTAAGGTTATACCTTCAGGTTTACGTGGAATTCTCGCTGTAGTTCAAATGCAAAATCTTCCAGAAGGTGCTCCGCACAAGTTACTTAACGCACTATTTGAAAATGTCCCTTGTCAACAGCAGCAACAAAAAGATCGTCAGAATATTTATAACATTTTTAAAGAACTTTTAAATCGTAGAACAATAGGTATTAAACAATTTCACATTACTCTCTATTTCACTTGTTACTTATCATTACAAATTTTTAGAGATAAAAGCACTAGGAATGGATTTTGTTCTTGGCGTTATCCAATCAATGGATGGGGAACGCGACCCAAGAAATTTATTTTTATTATTTAATTGGTTACCACAATTTCTTCAAACAGTCAATTTAGGACATCTAACTGAAGAAATGTTTGATGTAATGTCATGTTACTTCCCCGTGGATTTCCGAACACCATCCAATGATCCAAACAGCGTGTCTCGCGACGATTTAGCGAACGCGTTATGTCCTTGTTTGTGCGCAGTTCCAGCTTTCGCTGAATTTTGCATGCCTTTAGTCATTGATAAAGTAAATTCTACTTTAAAAATCGCAAAATATGATTCTTTAAATTTATTGACGGAAAGTTGTAAAATTTTTGATGTTTTGATTTATGAACAACATTCTCATGATATTTGGGATTCGTTGCAAAAGGAAACTTTAAATTCGAGTGATCCTGATATTGAAGAAGCGAGTTTAAATGCTATTAGTGCTATTATTAATAAATTATCTCAGTCAGAAAATAATTCATTTTTTAAACAAACTGTTAGCAATTTATATGACAGCTTAAAAGGAAACTTACGTCCAGACACGAAATTATTTTTGTCGTCTTCTAAAATTTTGTTGGCGATTTCTCGAGCATCTAAACAGTCTTGCATAGATATTGTTCAACCAACAGTTGCTTTACTTTTAAATTACTTTAATTTAACTAAAGATACAACTCAACAAGAAATTTTATTCCGAACTTTAATGGAATTCGTAGTTGCGTACGTAAAAATGTTTGAAGTCGTAAATATAACAGAAATTAAAGTTTTGGATGAAGTTCCAGTTTTATGTCTACAATCTATTTCACATAAAGAAACAGAAATTAGAGTAATTTCTCTTGAAAGTTTAGCAAGAATAGCTAAAACTTTACCGGTTGAAATTCGAAATAAAGTTTATGAAATGTTGAAAACTGATATTGTTTTGGAAGAACCAGAAAATGTACGAAATTCACTATTAAAATGCTTTAAGACATTTTCAACTGTTTATAAAACAGAAATTCTTGATTTAATTAAGTCTTCCACAATAGATTTAAATAATATAGTTACTTTACGGTTATATTTAGAAGCACTTAGCTCTATAGTTTACGATAAAACTTATGCTGAAATAATTTTACCACAAATTTTAGACAACGCTACAAATAACATTTTGGCTGTTTCAAAAATTTCTATAAAATGTTTAAGAATACTTTTAGAAGATAATTGTGATAATAAAAATATTCAAGAATATCTTTACAGTGATTGTAAGATAATTGATAAAATCACTTCTTGGATTTTACTAACAATCAAAGAAAATAAATCTGACTTTGAACTTTTGGAAGACGTTTCAACAATTATAAAAATTGTTATTGGTTACCAAAAGAAAGAAGAACAAGAATTGATTATTAAGTCGCATATAAACGAATTATTGAATAATTATACAACAAATGGACATGTTCAAGACAAAATAATTATTATTCTCGAAGGATTTTTGTTGCGACTAAGACCAGAAGTAGAAATTATTGAAAAGTACCAACTTATTCGTGAATTATATCGAGCATCTTCGGCTATTCAAGAAAATATTTATTTGCACGCTTGTATGTTAATCGCAAATCTCATAAATAAATGTTCAGAAGACGACAATTTCTTAAATATTCTAAATGAAATTGAAAATTATGTTGCAAGTAGTCTGGAAAGTCCAGTTAATGACTTACATATCAAAAATTTGATTCAGCTTATTTCTTGGATTACGAAATCATTAATCATTCGAGGATCAAATAAATCAGACTTATGGACAGACAAGGTAAGAAAACAATTAATTAGATTGATTAAAAATTGTAATATTTATTTAATTTTTAGTTGATTTTATTGTTGGATCAATATGAAGATGCCGGTAAAAGTTTCAGATTAATAATGGACGATAGTCATGATTGTTTGAGCAAGAAAAGTTTTTGCACAAATCGGTAAGTATTTTGTTTATGATTCGAACAATTTACTTATAGAAAATACTAATCAAATTTACACTACATGTTTGTTTCTAGATTGTTGTATCGTCAAAAATTTTTTGCATTTGTGTGTAAAAAATTATCAAGCAGTTATAAAGAAAATACACCTAATCATTTGATTGCTTTGGGATATTTATTACAACTTGCACCACAACAAGTTATTATTTTGTATTTTAAAGAGGTGACATAATTATTTTCACAAATGTTACATAAAACTAATACTTTTTTCCATTTTTCTAGACTCTGAGGTTGCTAGTATTTTGTTTAGAATTATGCAGAGATCCAGATGTACTTTGTGCAGTTTTAAATACTTTAGGCACATTGATTTCAACCAAAGAACCATATTTAGAAAACCATGTTGATGATTTTATTCCAAGATTTTTAAACTTAACCAAATTTGAACCATCTATGGTAATTATTATAAATAATTAGTAGAATTTATAACTTTAATATGAAAATTTCTTTGCAGAAAGTAAGAATTGCAGCTCTACATTGCATTAAAGAATTGCCAGGTGCATATCCCGTTTACAAGTTGCTACCTCATAAACAAGAAATAGTTTTCGGTTTAACAGCGTCACTGGACGATAAGAAACGTTTAGTTCGTAGTCAAGCAGTTGAAGCAAGATCACATTGGTTTTTGTTAGATGCCCCGACATAATTAATCTTTTTTATTACTAAACGCAATTTAATAATGTTAATCAACCTACTAATGTGCATTTGTTGTTAAATAAAAATTTCTAGAAAATTGGCGCAGTTTTACTAATATGTTTTGTGATTTAAAGATGTCACTGCACTTCTTTTTTTATCATTTTTTAACATCTGATTGGTTAATACTAATTTAATTTACGTAATATTTTATTAGATTGCATTTTATGGAGGTAGAAACAAGTCGTAAAATATTTACCAAGTTTAACAGATTGATGTGTGCAGAATCAAGTTATTTGCAAGTAAGTTTTTGATATCAAATTGTTTTGACTTGATAAATTGTTTAAATACATTTTCGGGACTTTAGTAGAGAATTTGAGAAACAAATTTCGTATTGCAATAATTTTTGTGATCTTATTTTGTTTTTGATATAAAGAAGGGATTTTTTCATCGTGAGTACATAAAATATTTGAAACGTACACAGGCACTTTCTTACAAAATAAAAATGTTACGGTTCTGGACAATCAACAGGTTAAGTATACTCTTGAACAAAAATTGATACATATGTCCTTTAATTATATCAGATTATAACAGAAAACTTTTAATAAATGTGGAATTTATTTTGTCACTATACATAACCATAGTTTTGTTATTGGTTTTTGTTGAAAATGTACAGGAATTTTATGAAATATACGCTCAAAATATGCTTTCCCTTCGTTTTGTACACTTTAAATACTACCGCTAAATTTAAAGTCCGCCATTGCATTTATGTACCTTTGTTTGTGTTTTTACATGTGTCGTGTTATCTTCAAATTTACTAGCAAATATTGTTTAAAGTATTGGTGTACATAATCATATACATCCAGCATATATATTTACTATATTTTCTACTTTTCACTATGTTATATCAGATGTAATTCAAGTTTTATTATATTGAAACCAGTAGAAATTTATAGGTTAATATTATTTTGTTTTCTGAACGTCTATGTTTAAATACTATTTTTAATTAATTTCATATAATTTTAATAATGTACCTATGTTTTTAAATTACTTGTAGGATGTCCGACAGTTTTCATTTGGGTTCGGAAATAATTTGCCCTGACACTTTCAATGACGTAGTACAAGAACTGTAAGTTTTCAAAATTCTGGTTAGATCGTATTTGTAAAAGTATTATTGTTTCAGGGGTTCCGATGGCAATGAACTGTTGCAAGCGGTACAAGAAGATGAGACAGTTTTTGGAGTAAGTCACATTTGTTTACACATTTTAAAATACACTTTACAAACATCAAACTAACACCTCTGCGATATTTTGTTTTCTGAATAAAACATGTGAATCGTTTGACCTGTTTTTACAAGCAAATAAATTCACGTTTGTTCCGAGTACGTGAAATTAATTTTTTATAATATTACTGGTTTTTGCAAGAATTACTTCTTTGGCAAGTTTTAACTCAGTTGAATACAATACATTTTTTATATTTTTACTTTAATTTAACTGAGGTTTGTAGTTTATATACTTTATTCACTAGTTTGTCTTCGGTTGTTATATAGTAAACTTCGCAAAGATTTTTATTTATTAGACTAATATTAAATATATTTATTAAGATTTATTGTTTATTTATTTTTTGTGCTTAGTAGATATTTAAAATGTTGATTCCAATTTTTTTTAAGGTAAAATATTTAATATGTTAATTATTTTTTATTCTATGAACATCAAAACATATTAATCGGCAAATTCTACGTATCTATTTCATATTTTTAATTTAGTTGTAAGATACTTAAAATAATTCCAATTAATAATGTATTCCTGTGATCCAAATAATTTCCAGTCTGAAATGAATAACCCATATTACAACTTCTCTAAATATCAAAATATATTGATAAAGGTATTAACATAGTTTAAAATGTAGCTATTTTATCGCGATTTAATTTAATTTAATATTTATAGAACGAGCCTCCAGAATACCAGGAAGACCAGAAGAATTTTATGGGTAATTGGAATGATGGTCAACCATACAATAATTACAACGAACATGGGGTCATGTATCCTCCTCAGCCACCTCTGCAACAACCGATTGCTCAAATTCCGGCTAATGTTGATTATGCTGGCGACTTGGATTTTGATATTTTGATCAGCTCGCACACTGCTAATCGCAACTCTTGGATTGTAAGTAGTTTTTCATTTATTTTATCACTCTTGGTTTTGTCAAACTCATTACTAAGAATTTGAACCAAAATTATTTTAAGATACAATCTTTTAGTTTCTTTAGTTACATTTAAACATAATGGCTGGTAGCACAAGCTCTGTTTTTGCCTGTTTTAAGAGCAGTGTATTTGGGTGTTTTAGCTATCTCTAACATGTTAAAACCGTGCTCTTAAAACACCCAAAAACAGAGCTTGTGCTACCAGCCAATGAATTCATGCATAACATCATACAATATACAATCAAATGTTGCAGTAATTCATTACATTCATTCTGCAATTACTCTTTACGAAATATTCCTATTTTAATACATAATCTCTTAGGAGCCCGTTTCAACTTTCGTGGACACAACAGATCTTTAATCTTATCCAACCATTTAAACCTCGGTCATTCACGCATTCTTTCTCCTTTAACTTTACCAACATTTTTAGAATTAATATAATTTTTTTTCTTTTATTTTAGTATTCATCAACGTTGAAAAAAGTGTTCATAAACATGCAAAATGTTTTACCAATCGATGTTAAACGTAACCCAGTAAACATTGAGCTGTTTTTGCGGGCAACTTTACTTTATTCATTGCCTCAGTACACACAAGAAATAGTTGAACGTTGTTCGACACATGTCGATCCACGTATGAGCACAAATAGAGGTATTTTACATATATTTAAAAACTTAAAACAACAAAAATCGATAATATTCAAACTATAAGATTGTGGCTCAGATTTTATTATTTCGAGCCACAATTCAGTAACACATGCGCTATTTATATCAGCGAACATGATGAAATTCAAATTTTGCTAACAAGATATACTATATTGTAATACTAGTGAGGAAAGCGTTTAATTGCAAAACGAGTGCTCCAATAGTACTAGTTTTGCAATGGCTCTTTTCCACGTGTGTTACATACTATTTATTTTTTCCAATATTAAACGTTAAAATGGCATTTTCCGCTTTCGATACAAGAAATTTAATAACGGACGCGTAAAAACATAACTTACTGTCTTGGAAACCCTATTGTTAAATAGAAAAAAAAACGAAAAAGTATTTTTACCAGCCGTCCATTTATTGTATTTAAATATGCTAGTAGAGGATGAACTGTAATAGTATTTTGATTAAAATCCATTTTTTAATATATCTTTGCCATCGCTTTAACTAAAGTTTACCATATTTGACTATTGAGAAATATATATATTCACCTGTAGAATTGCTATACACAATTTTTTTTATGGGTCGATTCTCACAGGCGATAAACAATTTCCACTACTTTAAATCTACCCCTGTGGCTCCTCCTTCACTAACATTTTTGAGGGCCGGTAACCGCACTTTACGCGGAGAAATATATCACTTACCGAGATCTGTTCCGGCAGAGTACCACACCCACCAATGGGCAAAAGGCGTGATGATATATTTATTTATTTTATATTTAAATCTACCCCTGTGGCTTCTCCTCCACTATTAGCTTTGGGGGCCGTAATTTGACGGCTGATAACCGCACTTCATACGAAAAAATATATCACTTACCGAGATCTGCTTAGACAGAGTGCCACACCCAATAAAGGGTAAAAGGCGTGATGATATATTTATTTATTTTATATTTATGTTTTTGTGTAATATAAAATAGTTATTGAGATTGTAGTTGAATAAGCAGCGTAGGAAGGTTCAAATTCGAAATATATATTTAAAGACTAATTTTTTTTATTAGATGTAATTCCAATGGTGATGAAACACGTTCTACGATGCAATAATCGCGGTTCAGTATATGTGGGCAATACAGATATGAAACAACACCTCAGTGTTGTGACACCCCTGGATTTGCCCCAGGCCGGGATGGACACAGTCCGGGTGAATTATCAGTTCATGTGCAAGAATTCTTGTCCTTCGGGGATGAATCGAAGAGCTGTTGATGTTATTTTTACTTTGGAGGATCGACTGTGAGTTTTTTGTTTGCTTCTTTTACTAATTACTATTTACTGGATTTCTATTCTACTAAATAAAAAAAATTAACAAATATAGATAATTATTTTTAAGTATTTTAATAAATCTACTTTTTCTACATTGTTATTTCATATTAACATATTTTTTTATACGACCGTTTATAAATACAAAACATAGAAAATAAAATGTTATTTATTTTTTTTAATTGGGTAGGTAGCTCAGTCGACAAACAATTTTCATAACATTAAATCTACCCCTGTGGCTCCCTCTTACCGAGGTCTGCTACGGCAGGGTGCCACACCCAATGATGGGTAAAAGGCGTGATGATATATTTATTTATTTTATTATGATTGTTGATTTCCTAATTAAATTAGACTCAAAGTGTAAATTCAAAAAATTGTTAGGTATTAAAAAACTGCATCTAATGAGTATCTACTTGTTGCTCAATTGTTTTTTATGAAAGAGTAACAAACAAACGAAAAATGGATTTTATAAAGAAAATTATTGTTTTCATTTGACAAATTTATTTAATAAAATAATTAAATTGCTTAAGCGAAATTAATAATAAATTATACTTGAACGTGTATTGTCATTTTTTATTTAGAATAATAATAATAAAAATTATTTTGTTTCGTTGTTTTCCATTGCGTTTTAAATCTAAATAATCTTTATAAAAACTATTTTCCATTTGTTAGTCTAAAAAACAATTAAGCAACAAATAGATACTCATTAGATGCAATTTAATTTAAAAAAGCAACAATCATATTAAAAAATACCATTGTATTTTCTATGTTAATATTTAAATTTTACACCCGGTATATCAATTCGATCAAAAAAACTCATTTGTTGTACGTGTACAAAAAGTAGTAATTTTTACACGAGTAGGCAACAAATATCAATATTCTATACATGAATTAAATGCAAAAAAAGTCTACTTTCTGTCATAGTCGTATAATTTATTTTTTAAAGAGATTATAAGCTGGAAAATAATTACAATATTTTATTTCTTTTACTTCAATAATTAATATATTTCACATTTTTAGATAAGATTAGATAATCTTTAAAGTCAACATTGTTTTATAAATATTAGTTATGAAAATTTAGTTGTATTTAATTTATAATTATTTCAAACGCTATAAACAAATAAAATTAAATTTCAGTGCCAACGTTCTTGGTCGCCGCAAACTAGCTGTCCGGGTATGTAGCTGCCCGAAACGCGACAAAGAAAAAGAAGAAAAAGAATTTCGTGACACAAACCAACAACCACCCACCTACACTCGTAAACGCAAATATTCATCGATGCGTACCAAAATCGACCCCTCTGCCTCCACCAGCGAGGACATCACATACGACCTACCACCTGTAAAATTCCCACATACAGATTTAAACGTTTTATTGTTTATTTGTTTGTTGTTTGTAGTTGAAAGTCTTCGGAAGGCACCGAGCTGAAGCGATGCTGAAACTTGCTCGAGATTCTCTGTTTTTTGAGCTTAGCAACGGGAGCTTGGATGAAATTAAACAGGAAAAGGCGCGGGAGAGCTTTGAGGAGATCAACATCGCCCTAAGTAAGTTCTTTAAAACGAATTTTTCACCACATATTTCACCCAATATTATTTTAATCTAACTTATATTATTTTCATTACATTCATATAATCTCATCTGTCGTCCACTTAATCTCTGACCCTCAATTTCACCAAAATTTTAATCTATATATAAGAATGTTTAATTGTATGTTTTCTTTAAGACGCCTTAATTTGAACCCTAAAAAGCTATCGTTTTAAGCAGTTATGCCCGGTTTTCCAGTGGCGGTTTAAACTGAAAAATCGGTATGAGTTCAAGGTTTAATGTGTTTTTCAGTGTAGTTTAAATTTTAAACTAAGTTCAAATTTATCTTGAACCTGAATTGTCAATTTCCTTGATTTAAGTATTAATTATAGAGTTCACCCGTCGCCTACATTAATATTATAAAATATAATCGACTGTTTTTCAGTGCATTTTAACGTTTATATGTAATAATTATTTAATAAAATATAAACTAAACACTTGGCTAAGTCTCACAAAATTCAGCCTCCAAATCACCTTATGAGGGCATCGTCAGAGGCTGGCCAGCACAGTTAGTAACCATAGACACGTTTCGCTCTTATTAGAGCTCATCAGTATGGTATAACACACTCCTTCACCTAGAACAAAGTTCACGTGAAGAAGCTGGTGACGAAGGACTGTGCCAGCAGAGAATAAGATCTCTAAAAAACGGTAAGATAACATGTCATCTTACCGTTTTTTACTGATGAGCTCTAATAAGAGCGAAACGCGTCTATGGTTACTAACTGTGCTGGCCAGCCTCTGACGATGCCCTCATAAGGTGACTTGGAGGCTGAAGTTTGTGAGACTTAGCCAAGTGTTTAGTTTATATTTTAGTAAACCTAGTTTCGCCAAGTGTATGGACGACAATTAATTTTGTCGTTGTTGTAATAATTATTTGTCACAATTTTGTAAAAATGAAGTTATTGGACGACGAAGATATTATTAATTTTATTGAGCGACTTGGCCGTGTTAAAAGACCTAAAATAATTAGATATAGAGTAAATCACTTTGAAAATTGAGACGACTACGATTTTTCTCAGAATCTCAAATTAGTTCAGGCTCGAGTTCAAAGTTAAACTGAACTAAAGTTTAAACCGCTACTGAAAAACCGGGCATTAGTGATTGATCCAATTTTAAATAAATATAATTTTGTTTCAGAGAATCTTGCGCCCAGACAGGATGACTAAATACAATTTAATTTTTCTTTATTTTTATTATCGTTTATTTTTTCTTTATATTATGTTTAAACAAACGATAAGTATTCTTTATTTTTATAAAATATATCTTCGAGTACTACTATGATGTTTACAAAGTAGTAATGTGCTTTATATTTAGAGAAATTTACATTTTCTACTTTGTTAAATTTTATTTTCGTTCCAAAAGTAAAGATGTAAAACCAGTGCTGTTTGTGAATAATGATCACTACCTACTTATGGTTTTGTCTTTCGTTCAATCTCTTTGTGATTTTACCACAACTCTTGTGATTTTTTATGTTAAGATTAAGACGGAAATATTGTTAATTGTAATTTAAAAATTGCAATTGTTATTCCATGCACATAACAAAAATATGTGCCAAGACTTACGGTATACGTGCCTTATTTTTTATATACATGTTCATTATATTCAATAAATGTTATAAAATTATCACTATGAATTTTTATTTCATCCCTTTGTCATAACTACAATTTGGTGAGTTCACATCTCACTGATTTCAAAATATATAACTGCATTTGATTAGTTCGAAGTCGATAATGAAGTGTAGATTCCAATAATCATTTAGAATAATTTCTTGTTGTCCAACAGAAATAAACAAATATTGAATAACAAACGAGACATAAAGTTAATAAAGTTTCCCAATTATGAATAATTATGTTTACGCATCGTCAGATTTGATTTAAAACTTTTTGAAGTTTGGATCTATTTATACGGATATCAAAATAATAAAAAGGAAATCTAAGAATAAACAAAAAAAGAAACATCTGATCGTTCACATACGCATTTTCATAGACAATAATTTCTTGAGAAATGAAGATAGAAAACATTATTGGTAATATTCAAACCGAACATATATTTTAAATATAATTATTTGCAGAAATAATATAATTTAAATACCTAATCTATATAAATATAGTTGAAAATTAAATCATGGTGTATAAATTAAAATCTGTGCTAAGTAAATAATTATTTCAATTACAAAATGAAAGCATTCAAATTAATTACAAATTAAAATAATATTTACTTTTGTTAATTATGTTAAATATTCTTTCACATATATTTACTTAAATAAAACGTTAAAAATTATACAAAATTTATTTCCACATAATATCAGAAACTTCAAAGGTGGCCAGTGGTCAGTAAAAGAAAGCTCAAATAACTTTGATCAACGACATACTTCAGTAAACAACAAACAGTTTGAAAAGAGAAAATATTCGGTACGTAACTCGTAGCTTAGTTACAAAGCTCGCAAAAGCTCCGTGCTGGACGGTGTTACCAATACAGAATTCCTGTTGTTATATCTCTTTCATGATCAAAAGCTCTGATGTTGCTTCTGTTTTGAATGATGCTGTCTGGTTGAGATATTCGTAATCAAAGAAAGTTTTTTACTTCGAATTTCTATGCATAAATGCAAATATTACAAAAAACATTTATCTCCGTCCCTGGAGATTGTAAACCTACATATAATACTGGGTATATAAGCTCGGATATTCCTGCTTTTATCACATTACCTACAAAGATTTCATCTGATACGAATCAGTCTACATCTTGTTACTAGTACCTCAAACATGTATTCGCTGAAAAGGTAATATTTTAAAAAATAATTTCATTAACTTTGATAATTATTAATATTATGTTTGTATCTAAAGTTCAAAATTGTTTTAGTAAATCATAAATTAGAATCATAAACCCAAAAATAAATTAAACTATTTTCTAAAAATACTTTCAATATTTTATTCTTGAGTTTAGTTTTGACTCTTACAAATTTTATTCTGATTCAAAATTTAGTTTTTGATTATAATTTTACTATGTAATTTCAAAGTTTATACATAAATTATTGTTATAAACCGTAAAAAACTAAATTTAAAACCACTCAGTATCAATAAAATAATTTTGTATGCTAGTAATCAACCTAATAGTCTACTTGTTAGTAATATTGTGCGCATTTTGAATAATTGTTAATAATTACAAAACATGAAAAGTTTATTTATTTAATTTTAGGGTAAACAACTTTATCTACATGGCTCTGTTCATCTTAGTCCTCGCTAGTATTCTATCGGTACCTTGCGATGGACAAGTAACATTTTCCAGAGACTGGAACGCTGGAAAACGTAATATGGAACCGATAGAATGCAGGTCCAACATTAAATCTGCTACTGCTATTTGCCATATGCTCGTGGTACTGTTACATTTATTATATGATTTAAATTATATATTTAATTATCTTTTAAATTTGTTTAGAATGAAATACGACAGCTAGCAGGTTGCGAAGCAAGAGCCGAAGATGACAATTCGAATACTGCATCAATTTTCACCGGAAAACGCTAATATATCAACACAAATATTCTTAAATGTTACAACAATATGAAATAATTATAAATGTTGCATATATTGTATTCGCATTCTGTTAATAAATTTATAAATGAATGAATAATATATTATTTGAAATATTTTGCGCTTATTTTAGTTCCAAATTCGCTGCTAATTTAAAAGCGCTGTGTACAGTGACGTATTAATTGATTTTTTGAATAGAGTATTTATATTTGTTTTCTATCTCACTTTTAACAATTTATTTTACAATGTAAAACATCACTTTATCCTTCTCTATCAGTATTATTGGATTAATCAAGTTATACATATTCAATGGCTTTGTTTATACGAAGTGTCAAAACTATAACCTAAAATGGGAGAATACAACAATACTTTTTTAAATATGAAGCAAATTTGTCGTGTTTGTATGCTAGCAATTGAATCGAACTATAATGTTTTATTTGATAACAACAATCAGAATAATAATGCACCGAAATATGTTAAACTTATGGCTTGTGCATCTATACAGGTATTATAATATATAAAATAATTATTATGAATGAAAAACATAACAATTGTTGTTGATTTTTATGCTAGATAAAAGAAGGAGATGGTTTGCCCGAAATTTTGTGTCAACAATGCTCAATACAAATAGATAATGCGTACAAACTACGATTACAATGTGAAGAATCCGATATTATTTTACGTAGATATTTAAACAATGGAGACCAAACAATCAAGGTATATACTATTGAATTAATTATTTAAAACTAAAGTCATAATTTTTGTCTGTTGTAGAATGATTTAAACTACAATATTCAGCCTAATAATAACAGTAATCAATCAATATCAAATGGAAGTAAAGAACCTATTTGTTTATTGGAATTAAATAGTACCTACAATAGCGACAATTCAGTAGACAATTTCAACGATTCAACAGAAATTAGTTACTCTAATATTACAGCCGAAAATAAAAAGATTTCCACAAAAAAACATAAATTTCAGACTTCAAAGTCACTCAATTGTTCTCAATGTTCAAAAACATTCAAAACAACTAATCAGCTAACAATACACACAAAAACACATAAAAATAAAATATTAACATGTACAATATGTTCACAAACATTTTTAGATCAATTACAACTAAATTTACACTTAAAAACTCATAATTCAACTGATTTTAATAATTATTTTAAATGTGATATCTGTGACGAAAAGTTTTTCGAAAAACAATTACTAGATGAACATAATCAACAAAAACATGACAAAACAAAAGATGAAATTTTAACGTGTAAAGTTTGTAATAAAACTTATCAAAAAGCGAGTAATTTAGCAGCTCATATGGGTACTCACACAGGTATTAAACCATTTGTTTGTAATATTTGTGGTAAATGTTTCACTCAAGGTAGAGCTCATGCTTGTCACATGCGAACACATCAAAATTCGGTCGAAAAACCCCACGAATGCAACATTTGTCACAAAAAATTCCTACGCGAAAACCAACTTTCATCCCATATGAAAAATCATACTGCTGGTAACCATGTTTGTAATGTTTGCGGTAAAACTTATTGTAATTCCGGTAATCTCAAATCACATATGCGGTTACATACCGGTATTAAACCATATTCGTGTAATATTTGTGATAGAAAATTCGCGCAAAGTAATGCACATTCGTATCATATGAAAACACATTTAAATGAACGGCCTTTTGCTTGTGATTTGTGTCCGAAAGCATTTACAACAAACGGACAATTAGTAAATCATCGAAGACTTCATACAGGCGAACGACCGTTTTCGTGTGATCTTTGTCCGAAAAGATTTACTCAAAAAGTTGCATACACGATTCATATGATGTCTCATACGGGGAATAAACCACATTTGTGTAGTGTTTGTGGTAAAAAGTATTCGCAAAATAGTCAATTGGTTGAACATATGCGATCGCATACGGGCGAAACGGTACAATGTAATATTTGCGGTAAAAATTATTCAACACCGGGGAATTTAGCAGCACATATGAAAACTCATAGTGGAATCAAGCCTCACGTTTGCTCAATTTGCAATAAAGGTTTTTATGTTGCAAATAAATTACAAAAACATTTGAGATCGCATTCTGGTGAAAGACCATATTCGTGTAATATTTGTTCGAAAAGATTTACCTGTTCTGGTGTTTTGACGGTACATCTTCGAGTTCACACGGGGGAAAGACCTTTTGTGTGTGATGTTTGTAATAAAGGATTTACAAATAATTCACAACTGACAGTTCATAAAAGGACGCATTCAGCTGATCGTCAGTTTGTTTGTAGCAATTGTTTTCAAGGGTTTACTACGTCAGCAAGTTTGACAGTTCACTCAAGAAGTTGCAATGTACGAAGAGTTGCAAATAATAATCAACAGGTTGAATATAATACTTCTGTTATTGATTACAACAATGTTGGTGCGAAAAAATTATTTAATTTGTAATGAAATTAGTACAAATGTGTTGTATTATGTACGTACTGTAAAATCGTGATATTATTTTTAGAATGTAGTTGTAAGTATTTATTTTATTGTAAATATAGCAAGTTTTATATATCCAAAGATTGTTTTCGTTTTTAGGTCGTTTAAAAATTAGGCGGGATGTGATGATTTCTGCCCAGTGTTGGCAACATAAACAATGGAATCATACTTGGGATAAATTTAGTAGTGAAATTGAAAAATAGATCAATGATTTTCAAAACAATTTTTTTGTTCGGTTGTAGTGGAAAAAAAGAACATTGACATAACAATCAAAGTCACTGTGTGTAGAATTGTACGTTATTTCTATTATTTATTTTTATTTCCTTTAATTCGTGCGTAGCTAGTTAAATTCTATGAACCCCGCGGACAAGGACATCACGCAGGACGACGCTTCAAGGTAAAGTAATTAATAACTTTTAAATGATCTAAAATGATTATTATAACGCTTAATTTTAATTTAAATTCTTGAATTCGTCTTGGGTTTTTGTTTTGAGAGTTGCATGACATTTTATAGGTTATGTACCAGATGTCAAAAATGATTGTCATTGTTTATGATTTTTCTTTTTTTAAATACATGATGATTTACTTTAGTACTTCAATTAAGCCGTTGTGTTCCGAATTTAATTCATCAACATCAGGTAAAATCTTAAAAGTTTTGCGCTAGAAAATAATAATAGAATCATACTAACGATAGTACCAAACTGTGAATAACTCTGCATGAGACAAGTGTATTTGTCGGTTTTAGTGTATTTTGTGTGAAAAAGTAGAAGAGTTAATGAATTTATTTGTGCAGGAATAACCAAGAAGCATCGTCTAGTACAAGCACATCGGAAAACATCACTCTATCGAGTCAAAGTTCTGATTGCGATACAATGAAACGTGCTGCTGCTAGACGTTTGATTGAACGTTACTTTTATCAACTAACTGATGGCTGTGGAAATCCTGCATGTGATAATGAACACTGTGCATCCAGTGGAGAAGTATATAGCTTTGTTTTCACACCACTAGCCTTTTTCAGAAGCCTTTACACATTACTAACTTCCTTCCCTGTCATTTTAGGTAAAAAATTTAACTCCAAATCAAGCTGCTGCACAAGCATTACAGTTGTTTTCACAAGAGGCGCGGTTATGCGATAGGCACCCGAATAAAGTAGCTCGAACACACAATAAATCAGCGTTGCCAACAGGAGATTGCGAAGCAGAATCCGAAAATAGTGAAAACAGACTTCTGCCCGACGCGAGTAAACCCAGCAGCTTTAAGTTAGAAACCAAAGGCGGTGGCTGTGACGCTGATAATAATTCAGCGCTGGTAGATTGCAAATCGGACGCGGCTTCCATGGCGAAATCCACAAAAGGTAAAAAGAGTTCATCTCCGAATTAAGTTCCTGATAACTTTGGCGGGATACATTACAAAAATTTGCTAAAACGACATATTTTTTTAATACGACAATGTTTTCATTTTTCCGTCGAACAATTAACGAAAACTCTTATCCGGATATGAAAAATAGGTCATTAGTAAAAAAAGGAACTACAAAGATAAATTGAATAAAATTCATAAACCAGGCTGATATAATTTTATCGTTGTCACAGTAAATTATTTTAGAAAAATTAAATTTTCAATCACTTTCAGTTGAAATATTTTTCTCTAAAATAATTTAAAAATGTTTGGCAGCAGAAAAATTTGCAAGAGCCTCAATTTAGCCACAAGTATGGCATTAATATATGTAGAAATAATTTTTGAATGTATTTTCTTTGTTACAGAACTGAAGTCAATACCTTATTTAACAGAAACCCGATTAAAAGATATAATATCAACATGTAAAGAAACAAATTGTTATTCGTTACTTATTCGAACATTAGGAGAAGTGTTTAGTAGAATTGATTCACTTAGTAAAAGTTTCACTTGTGAAACTTTACATTCTCCAATAGATGTCATGTTAGACAGAGTGCCAGGTTTGTACGTTTATATTTTCATACAATTAAGTTTTATAAACAGGAAATTTTAATTATCATGGTGTCAATGTGATATAAAATAAACATAAACAAAATTTTAACAGACAACAACATTAAAATTTATCTATTTTATCTGTCTCTTATTACTTATTGCAAAGATTACTTTTCTATTTATAGCACAATATTTACTGGAGAATATTTATAAGATATAAATCATTAGCTCAACTGATAAAATAATATAACAATTATAATACAATTATGCTGCAGTAAACTTCAAGAAATTATTTTTAATTAAAATTACAATTAAAAAAAATAATAATCCTTATATATATTTTATCACTAATCAAAAATAAATACAGTACATCCATTATTATGGTTAGATTTTGAAATCGAGACTCAGTTTCCCGCAAGAATTGATAAATATAAAAATGTTCTATAATCTGCAACTGCAAAATTGCACATTGAAAATTGGATAAAATGCAACGGGTAGTTGTAGCACAATTATTTTATTGTCATTATATGCGAGAGTTCACTGTCTTAAACCTCGCTAACTTCAACTTATAATTAAAAATGTAATAGCGCCCTAGTGGCTTAAATTTGTACAGCCTGGTAAACACAATTTAGCGAATTATGGCTAAATACTTTGCGTCATCGCTTTACAAATTAGAGTTTACGAATTAAAACCACGCTGGCGTCAATTTGTATTAAAAAAATGATGAATAAATAAACTATTCATATTTCGTGTTCAGGTGATTTAACAAAACTCAAGAAAGAAGACGTGCGATCTATGGAGGGCGAGCAAGACAAAGACCATGACAGCTGCTCCGACCTGCCCGAGGCATCACTGCAAGAGGTGCAACCGCGGCTAGACCTGACGGCGGTGCGCAGGGCCTATGCCGAGTTATTCGCGCTGCCTAATGACATCCCTTACGAGAGCGCCTTGGTTAACGCGCTTACCACCCTTGCCGGATACATACAGATGGAGCTGCAGATTAGAGGAAGTCTTGCCAACTTCGATGATGTTATTAATGTGTTGTTGATTGTGTTTGAGATCCCTGCTTTAGGTGAGAAAAAAAATATATTTTATTAGTTATAATAATAATTAGAAAGGTTTTGACACATTGTTTTAAATAAAATTACTATGTATTTTCTTTCATATAATTTAGAATCAATTGAAAACGGAAAAATACGACGTGAATTGTGTTAAGTTTTAAAAATATTTCTTGTAAAGTAAAGCGATAAATTATAATGCATATAAATTTGTCTGTTTTCTGTTCTAGGTACGGGAGACTACTTAGAAACAGCGTTGCCAGCTCTGTGTAAAGCAGCGGCGTGGCTACCAGTTAGAGCACAGGCCCAGCTAGCCCAGAAATGGGCAACACAGGGCCGCCCTGCACTTAGAGGCATTCTGGAGAATTTACAACAGTTGGTAACACTTATGGTTATTGTTACGCAGTTTCACAGAGACTTTTATGTTCAGGATGAGATTGTTATCACTTCTGCCACCAAACTTATGAAGGTGAGAGATACAACATATTTTTTTTGACGCAAAAATTGTAATAAAATTTTTAGAATTTCCGCATTTTAATAGATGGCTTAATATTGGCGATTTTTCATTTCAAATTCAGGTTCTGGGGATTTTATTCCAAGTACACTATTTTATGGCCGCTATTTTCAAATTTCAAACTTCCACATGTTAATAGAAAATTTAATAATGTACAAATAGCGATTTATTCTATAACATCATTTTAAATTCGGTTTATAGATATCTTGTTTCAAATTAGCTGTTTTACGATCACCATTTTGATTAAAGATGGCGGAGATAATGATTTGAACATATAGAAAAATTAATATTGTGCAACTGGTCATTTATTCTATAATATTTTAAATTCTGTTTCTAGAGATTTTGTTCCAAATTAACTGTTTTAAAGTTGCCATTTTATAAGATGGCGGAGATAATGATTTACACCTGCCTAACCGCAAATTTTATTTTCTTTATATTCTCTTGTTTTACATTGGATGTTTTTCAAAGTACAAATTTTGTTTTTTATTTTGTTAAATATCAAGCTTCTGGCTTTTGCAGTTTCTGTCATATTGCTATAAGTTTTATATCTTCTTTTTATTTAGGTGGTATACTACGCCAACATGATGGCAGGCACAATGGAGTCCCCCGAGCTGCGCAAGGACGATAGCGAGGGCGACGAGCTGCTGATGGTCCTTGGAGGAGCCTATGGCAGTGTAAAGCTGAACCGAGGTCCTGCGTACGAGGACCCTCTCGGCGCAGAGCTCCAGATCAATGTGCTCGACTGCCGGACACCTCACCTTCCTTTTTCCGAGTTTTACAACGAGCCGCTCAGTGATGCGGTGGAAATGGATCGAGATTTCGCTAATTATAAAGGCGAAGTTACAGGTAAGATAATATTAGGAAATTAACAATCACCTTTAACTATTAGTCGTCCAAATACTTAAAAGAAATAAAATTAGATGAATATTTAATATATCAAAAGTTATGTTTAGGAACAGAAATAAAGGGATAATTTAAATTTTAATTTTTTTATATTTAGGTATTGTTTAATACCATTTTCAGTTGTGAAATAAGTAGGATACAATATTGAGATAATATAAAAAGTAAGTAATCACTTACAATAGGTGATGTAATGGTAGTGCGATGAGATTATTTTTAATTTTTTGTCCACATACTTTGTCGCCCTTTATACTTGTAAAACGTTAAATGATTTTAGATTAGTATTTTAATCCTATTTAATAATGTTAATTATGAAAAATATCGTTTTATTGTAGGATCTGCAGGAAAATTCAGTTTTATGAATTACTCGTTTATTTTAACTCCAGCCACGAAGACAATGGGCTTGTATTTTGATAATAGGATACGAATGTACTCAGAGAGAAGAATTAGCTTTATGCAGACTGTTGCTGGTCAACTTTCAAATCCTTATCTTAGACTAAGAGTTAGAAGAGATCATATCATTGATGATGCTTTAGTTGAGGTAAGAAAAACATATTTTATTTGTATTTGTGTTTATCTAAATCGGCTACGCAGATATATTTAAAGTATCCGTATATTTGAAACTATTTTATTTTTAAAATAGCCAGGCTATTAAATGGACAAAGACCTGGTGATAATGACCTTTGTATTATACTCAGAAATACGTCTTTGTTTATATCTTTTTTCAGTGCACCATTTATAAAAAATAGAATTAAAAATAAATTTACTTTTTAGATAATTTAAACAATTTTTGGTTTATTAATTTACATATGTTCTGAAACTTATTGCACATGTAAACGTTTAAAATTATTTTTGAGATAAATTCTTGAAATAAAAATGATAATATGTACAGTTCTCGGAAATACTTTGGTAATTTTTCTATCGCTAGTTGAATCGTCAAAAAATCTATTTTCCATTAAAGTTAAGGCATTAAAATATCAAAAGAGGTGGTACTTTTTATTATTTTGAAATGTATGTTTCCAGTTGGAAATGATAGCTCTGGAGAACCCAATAGACTTAAAAAAGCAACTAGTCGTCGAGTTTGTCGGCGAGCAGGGCATCGACGAGGGCGGCGTCTCCAAGGAATTCTTTCAGTTGATCGTGGAGGAAATTTTCAATCCTGATTATGGAATGTTCATCTGTCAACCAGACTCGAACTCAGTGTGGTTTAGTCCTACGAGTTTTGAGAGTGAAGCGCAGTTCGGGTTAATTGGGATTGTGTTAGGCCTTGCGATTTATAATAATGTGATTTTAGCTGTCAATTTTCCTATGGTTGTGTATAGGAAGCTTATGGGCAAGAAAGGCTCGTTTGAGGATCTGCAGGATTGGAACCCCGTAAGTTTATTTCATTTTTTTATATATTGTTTGTTAAAAGAGAGTGAAGTGAAAAAAAAAAAATATTAATTTTTCATTTAAACACTGTTGTTTATTGTTGTGATACAAAGTATATAAGAGCTATTTATGAAACTAGCAAGGAAATGAAGGTGTCCTTACGCATGTGAAATTTGCAGAACGAGGCGTAGCCGAGTTATGTAAACACATAAGTAAGGTAATAACCTTATTTCCTTACGAGTTTCATACAATATTTTTTCTACTTCCGTTCTAATAAATACGAAAGAGCGTTTTGAAATTATGAAATTTTGACATATTAAATAAAAGAATAACACATTAGAATTCGTCTACCAAGATATCTTAATTTTTTTTGTGTTGCTATGTTACCTCATTATTTCACTAGTTAAATAATGCAGTTCATTATCTAGTTCAAATAAGTTAAATAAAACGTCTCTTTCCTAACGGAAGTAGAAAAATATCTTCATAACGATAGGGGCATTATGTTTCATAACGCCCGCTCCGGTTACTATAATCATAATTATTATAAATTAAAACTAATTCTACATATTTAAGTGAAAAATAAAATCTTGTAAGCACCACGGACGTTACTACATTATACCTTCGGGCTGAATACATCAGTCATTGTATCTACATAACGCTTTTGATGCATAAATAACTTTTTGAACTCAATATATTTCATTGCATGAAAGAAATTATGTATGTGGATGAAGCGAAGGTGTTACGACCAGATAGAAATGTTTGGCAAAAATTGATTGCTTGATTTTGACATTTAAAGGAATGAATTGTATGTATAGTATTTTTGTTTTTCTCAATTTCTAACATATTTAAAATAGTTTTTTTTCTTTGGGTAGATACAAATTTGGTTAAATAATTAAAGTAGTGCTATTTGGAGGTGACTAGATAAAAATGAAAATATAAATAAAACATTTTATTTAAATAATTTAAATGGGGTAAATATTAAAGTAAAAACAAATATATCATCACGCCCTTTACTCATTATTGGATGTGGCACTCTGCCGTAGCAGATCTTGATAAGTGATATATTTCTTCACATGAAGTGCGGTTACGAGCCATTAAATCACGACCCTCAAAGATATTAGTGGTGGGGGAGCCACGGGGGGTAGTTTTTTTATTATATAATTATTTTTATATTTTCAGACTGTATATTCAAGTTTAAAACAAATGCTAGAACACACAGAGGCGGATTTAGAGGACGTCTTCATGCAAACATTTAAAGTTTGCTACACTGACGTATTTGGAACAGTTATGTATCACGAATTAAAAGAAAATGGAGATCAAATAAATGTTACACAAGATAATAAACATGTAAATAATATTCATCAACTATTTAACTAATTTTTATAATATTTTGGTTTGTATATTACAGGAATTTGTGGACTTGTATGCAGATTTTCTATTAAATAAATCAGTGGAGAAACAGTTTAGGGCATTTCGCAGAGGTTTTCAAATGGTTACAGATGAATCACCATTAGAGCTATTATTCCGTCCAGAAGAGATTGAACTGCTTGTCTGTGGTAGCAAGGTACGTTATTTTTACAAGAGAACATTGTTTTTCTTCTTTTCGCCTACAACCTTTATGGGGTTTTGCCTATTCTACCAGCTCTCTCTCTATTTGGCTCTGTCTCCTGCTGATTGTTTCCAGTTTCTCTCTCCTATAGTTTTTAAATTTTCTGCTACGTCATTGGCCCATCTTTTCCGTGGTCTTCCTTGCGGTCTGGATGTAGTTGGTGACTATTTAAATATTTTTTAGGATTTCTTTCCTTTTGCATTTTTGCTAAATAACCTAACCATCTTATTCTTTGGCTTTTTATAAACTTTACTATGTCTGCTCATGGAGAACAAGAGATATTTATTTTTGTTATTAATTAATTGTGTGGAATTCAGTTTCAAAAACAAGCGCAGGTAGATACTCCCTTCCATCCTCATATTTTTATTTTTTTTCTTCATTTTCAGTCTTTACTATACAGTGTCTAACTGTAATTGTGTTAAATGTATTTTTAAACAAGCGCAGGCGATGCTGCCTTCATTTCTTATAGATTCGTTGTTAGAGAAGTGGGCGTAAGTGAAGATTTACGAAACAGGTGTACAGGAGCGAATGGATGAATGTTTGTTGCGTGATGATGGATTTTGGTTGTGAGGAAAGAAAGAGCTCGTATGGAGGAAGTGTTAATGTGGTCGAAACGAGTATCGTGTGTCAGGATGAGAATGTTTCAGGGGTTCGTGCTACCCCATTTAATGGGATATAGCGTGATGTTATGTATGTATGTAATTATCCTGAAAATATAAATATTATAAAGGATTTCTAAGAGGAAATGAACGTTTTAGGACAATTATAATTTTAATAAATTAAATGTCCCGCGTGATGGTCGCGCGGGTTGAGGGCCTGACTGACGACCATAAGGTCGTGGGTTCGGGTCCCGCCCGTGACGGCCATACAAAAGTCATATCGGCATATGACCTTAGTAGTTAGTCCGGTATATAAATTTAAAAAAAAATGAAATAGAGTAGCACGAATCTTGACAACATTCATTAGATTCATCCTGCAATTAATTACATATTACACCACGCTTCATTTACATTCATAATTCCTTTCAATGATACCCATCTATTATAGTCATTCACGCAATCTCGTGAGTCACAATTCATCAACATCACCTGTTTCACCAGTTTTTAATTCTGTACTGTTTTTGTTGCGTGTAGAATTTCGACTTTGACGAACTAGAACTAGCAACCGAGTACGACGGTGGCTATGCTAGTGAAACACCAATCATAAAAGACTTCTGGTCGATTGTACATTCTCTCCCGATCGAGGATCAACGCAAGCTGCTCCAGTTTACTACCGGCTCTGACCGAGTGCCCTTGGGGGGCCTCAGTAAGCTCAAGATGGTGATCGCGCGGAACGGACCCGATTCGGACCGGCTCCCCACGGCCCATACTTGCTTCAACGTTCTGCTCCTTCCGGAATATTCCAGTAAGGAGAAACTCAGAGACAGACTAGTCAAAGCTATCAACTATTCTAAAGGTTTTGGAATGTTGTAATTTTGTTTAAATTAAACAGCTCTAGAAAAATGTGTCTGTAAAAATATTAGTTCATTCTCGCAGTGTTGACAAATACTCCCAGTTTGATTGAATACTTTCCGGAAAGTTTCTTTCGAGTTTGAATACTAAATACAGTCAACTGTTTTTAAAATAAAAATATTTTGAGTTACAGAATGAATGATTATTTTAACATATTATATTGAAGGATCAAGTATTTATTCAATTTATTTTTATCAAGTTTTTCATTTTTCTTGTAAATATATGTTATAATTCGCTTGAAATATATTTTTGATTTTGATAGGATAAAATTTTCGACTTGATATTTGAGTTAGGTAGTTTTTTTGACTTACATGTACTTATACTGTTTGTCTCAAAGAGAAGTGATGAATATTTAATATGAAAAATTAGTTTTTTCGCAAAGAATTATTGTACTAAATTGGATATGACAAGAATTCAGTACAAACTATCTCATTTTAAATCTGAAAATAACAAATGCCATATATCGTATGTTTATTTTTGTTTGAAACTTTCCGGAATTTGTTTTGGGAATGATTGTTGAAAAGTTTGAAAAGAGGCAAGGAAATATTCCCGGTAAAATTACCGATATGTCAACACTAATTCTCGCTGATTGTAAAAATCGAATTTTGTATTTGTACAATGTATTTATGAGTTGATTGATTGTAAAATAATATTTATTTATCTTTCTTTACGTCAAAGAATAAATTGAAATGTAACAAAGTATTTTTAATCAGATGAGTTTGTATATAGTCATGATTTTTAACCTCAAATGTCAGTCCATTTTGTATATTTACAACCGGTGCTTTTTGCATCATCGCATTGTCGAAATTCAATAAAATATTTGCTCAGTAATTCATTGTGTTAGGTTAAACTGTTTGATGCAGCTTATAGACTTGAATTATCCGTTTTTAGTTACGAAATTCTGATTTGACACAGCTGAATATGTAGTAAACACATTTTAAAGCCTTAAATGTATTATTGTTATTTCTATTTTTTTGTATATCTTGAGTTGAATGTTTATGTAATATATTAACAAAATTAATTTCAGTGTTTTTATATATAACAATAAATTAAAGATACAGATATACATTTGGAACATTTTCATTATCATAATTTTATTTTTCAGACTGTAAAATACGTTTTAATCAATAAAAATTTTGTGTTACTGTCATTAGCAATTTTTTGAACTCCACCTAACTGTTTTAAAGCTTTATTTTCTTTGTTTACTTGAATAACAATGATGGGAAAAGTTTTGGGTTCACTGGTTTTTATGGCTCGACTACTGACAAAACACTAGTGCCTATATCAAGCTGATTATGCAACAAAGAACTTAAAGGTAAATCGATAAGTTTCTTGCATATTTTTAAAAGTTAAACATTATTAATTAAAGATATGACATATCTTCTTAATATTTTCGCGAGCAACATGAAATATCAGCGCTAGACTTATCAGCAGAAAGAAAAATTGATATTCCTGACGTTTCGACTACGTCACATGCACTGGTATCTATATAACAGCTGTAAATTTATTTTTTTTTTTAGTTTCAATGACAACTTGGGTACATTTCGACGACAGAGTTTACTGTTGATATCTCTGCGGAACCAAAAATTAGAATAAATAGCAGAAAACGTGCTTCATTGTACGTGATATTGTGTACAAACTATTTCTGAAATGTTTGCTTGTAAATGTTTGAATATTTTGATTCATACTGAGAACAATGACATTCAGAAGGTTGAATTGGATTCTCTTCAATTATTGGATCTTGAGAAGAATGATGCTTTCTTCGAGAAGGTATTTCTGTTTTTGTTTACGCATTTTTATTTGCATGATTTTTAAAAGGTCACTCCTAAAATAAATTTATGGTTTTTATATAATTTTAGTAGCATAATTTGCATAGTCGGCAAACAATGGAAATGATGCGATTGTTAGAAAGTTTAATTGTTATGATTATTGTTTACTACGGGGTAACAATGGTTTAAACTTGCATGGAAAGGTACTTATTATTCCAACATTATTAATTATTTGTTTATAATTAATTTTTTGAAGCTTCTTTTTAATTAATTTATTTTCTTGTTATTTTATTAGGTACAGTATGTAGTGGGTTGTTTCTACAAATTGTATTTTTATTCAGGATCTTGGTCGGGTCGTACTAAAAAGTATAAGTAAGGAACAAACAGGATTAGTTATATCCAGAACTGTAGGTCCTTGGATTATCCATAATTGTATAAATTGTTCTATGGATACTCATGCAATTCACAAAGATAGGGGTGCAAGTTCTGTACTAATTGCTACCGATTTATTGGTAAGTTGAATGCATTTATACACACACATTACCAATCAGGATATTGCGACATAATTAACGTATATTTTATTATTATTATTTAGAGTGGAACATCAAATGTATCTACGTTACGAAATTGTGAAAATTATTCAACGGCTTTTAGAGTGTTAATAAATGTGGACACAGATGAACAGACAGACTTATCAAAAATTACGGGTAAGAGATTTGAATTGCTAAATACAGAAATATTTTAAACATTGCCTTGGTTTTTATTTGTATTTGCTCAATAAGTTATTTTTCATGCTTCTGTATTAGGATATCACATAAAATCAGGTAATGTAATATTTAACAATTTTTACTTATCGTACTTTTACTTTTGATTAAACATTTTTGTGCGCTCAAGCAGGGATTCCCCAAATATATTAATCTACAATTTTATTAATATTACTTCATAAATTATTAATATTTTACAGAAATATTTGTTTAAAACATATTTTGTTAGCGCGATTGAAAAACAAAATTGGATTTAAAAGTTTCCCCTCGCTTTATATTTTACTGCATCTTAATTTCATTTGATTTACTGCTATACTTAATGAACTTATAAATACACAATCCATCATCAAACAATTAATTTTCAAACAAAACATAAACAGCCTTGAAAGTAAACAACCAAATAATCAACATATTTTTAGATCTAAATTGCTCTTACATTGATAACAAGTCTCTAATCTTTATAATCCTACTTATTTTAACACTGCATAATAAATAAATAATATTATATTACCGTTTAGTTAGTTCTTTAGTTTTTAATTTAGTTATATACTTGTTATTAAAAATTAACCTACAAGAAATAAGCTCTCGGATACTTTAATTGAATTGAGATTATTTTTTGTTCATACTTTTTGTACAAAAGAAACAAATATAAGACAATCTTTAAACGATATTTAATATTAGAAGTATAATATATAATTTAGTACTTACTTTTCTGTTTATAACGGATTTAACAACTACAAGACATGTTTACACAAACCAATTGACAGTTCATACAAACAAAATCTGTCGATTTGTTGTTGTTTCCTACGCTATCTAAGATACTTATTACCATTGACTAAATTATTTTTTTTAGAGATTCAGGTGAAATTACAATTAAATTTATATATTTTATGTAGTTTACTTCCTATTAGGTGTGCTGTACTATATATATTTTTAAAGTTCCAAAATGACATCCAATAATATTAATAAATAACAATAAAAAAATATTATTTTACTTCAAAATAATTTACTTGTTAAGCTATGAAAAAATTCAACCTACTTCTACAATGACCTTGAAAATTTTGCTTTTATTTATAATGTTTTAACTTTTTTTAAAATATATTTTTTGATATATTCGATTTGTTTGCATATTTCTCGTTGCCAATAGTTTCTAATTTATTTTAGAAATACGTATTTAAAAAGGATCCAATTAATAATAATATTAAATAAATATAAGGCTTCAGAAGCCAATATGTTTAATTTTTTTATGTATATCGTTTTTGTTATTATTGACATTTTACAAATATTTGTTTTAAATCTTACGTTTTTTTAAGGTGCTGGTGATGGGCTAATTTTTTAACTTAAAACGTTCACAAATAAATTTAAAAAAACATATTTGATTCTGAAGCTTTATATTTATTTAATATTAAATTATTTTAGACAAAGCTGCTAAAGTCAAATATGCAGAAAATTAAATGTTATATTATTATTACTTGAAGCAGTTTTTTCAAAATAAAATATAAAAGTTCGACAACAAAAAATATATAAATATTTATAATAATAAGAAATCTGATAACATCTTAAATTCATGCTATTATTTTGTTGTTTCCAGTGTCGCAGCTGCCGGCAAATGTTCAGCTGGCTCTGTCGGGTCTGCAACAGCAACTTGCCGAGGTCTTGCGCCGGGAAGTCGCGGCCACGGAGGAGAGGATCAGACGATACACCGAGATGCAGTACACCACCTTGGAGACGTTCCGAGAGCAAGCGCATCAGGAACATCACGCTCTTGTTAGGTTAGTAAGAAAGAAATAATTTGTGCGGTCCCGTGTTCAATTCCAATTTGTCGTACTAATATGTCAAAATTAAAATTTCACTCCACAAAAATTTATTTTTTTCTACAACCAATAAGTAATACATTCATTATAAGTTTATTTCGTGATAGATAATGTTATTAATATCAAAAGTATGAGCCGTTGGCACTTGGTGAAACATTATGAATAAGAATAAAGAACGTAGACACTTGATGTAGTTTCACAAAATTATTTATTAACAAGTTGATCGATTTCGGCTTATTAGGCCATCTTCAGAACGTTGACTGATGATCAGTCAATGTTCTGAAGATGGCCTAATAAGCCGAAATCGATCAACTTGTTAATAAATAATTTTGTGAAACTACATCAAGTGTCTACGTTCTTTATTCTTATTGATAATGTTATTCATTACACACGGGCTGTAGCCAATCACGTTGACGTTGCTATGACAACGGCGGCGATAGATGTGAGTAATAATTTGTTATTCACAAATACATCGAGGTTATGGGGTAGATGGCTCAGTGGTATCGAGTCGGCCTGTGGTTCTTAAAACCTTGGTTCGATCCCCACAGCCGACAAACAATTTTCACCAAATTAAATCTACCCCTGTGGCTCTCCTTCCACTAATATCTTTGAGAGCTGTGATTTGACGGCCGGTAACCGCACTTCACGCGAAAAATATATCACTTACCGGGATCTGCTCAGGCAGAGTGCCACACTCAGTAATGGGTAAAAGGCGTGATGATATATTTATTTTATTTTACATCGAGGTTGCTATAATAATGCCACTAAAGTTTTACATTTACTTCACATAATCTCTAATAATGATTATTTTTGTTAATATACTTTTATTTAAATTTTAAAATTATTTTGTGTAGGTAAATTATTAGTCAAAAATATGTAAAAATAAATAATTAATAACACTACACAATATCGGAAATAGAAACAGACAAAATTAAAATTAGAAAACCTTACAACTTTCTAGTGCGTGTTTATTGAATAAAAATTAGATGCAGTTATTTTTTCCTTGTTTTAATTTCGCTTTTGTATTTGTATAAAGTATGACAACAAATTTTCTATTATTATTCCTTGCACAATAGCAAATATATTAAATTACAGCATTTATAAAAATTCATATCTCATGCAATTGTTTGATAAAAATTCATAAGAATGACTCACCGTTTCATAGCTCAGTTTACTCGTAAAAATATTATTTTTAACTACAAAACACATTAAAAATCACTTGAACAATGATAAACACAATAAATATAATTTACATTTTCTATCGTTCAAATAACCTGATCGAAATAAATTTGAGCCCGTTTTAGATGGTGCAATTTTTTCGTGCAAGTTTTGTTTGCAATTCGGTAATAAATATAAGGCAATTTTTTTAAAAACTTGGTGCAATTAATTGCAGCAACATATCTAGGTACTTTTAATTCTGTACCAACATACAACTGTGATATAATAAAAGGATGTTGTTCCTACAATGTTATTAAAAATGTCGTGTCGCTTTTATTTTCCGATTCTGGCATTGTGAACTGAAAAAAAAAAAAAACTAAACTAATTAGCATAACCTATCATTACATTGATGTTATATTACATTTCATTGACCTGCTACAAAATTAAATATATATCAAAATACTTATTTTTAAATAAGAGCACAAAACAATAGTTAAATCACGCTCAAATGATCTATGGTGTATTTGCTGAATAGTTGGCAACAGTATGAAGCACTTAAAGTCACTAAAAAATTGCACATTGAAAATGAGAACATAATTTTCTTGCAATTTTCATGCGCCATAGAACTTGCATGAAAAATTGCACCATATATCATATAGTTGTTATACAAGTATATAAAAATAAACTGAAATATTTTTATGTTTCATTTTTGTTTTTATAAATTATTAATACAATATTCAAATTGGGGTTGAACGATCATTTGAAACATTCACTGAATATATATTCATTAAATTCATCCTGCAATTTATCTTCGTCAAACATATCTGTTCTGGCACAGTACTTTTGTTTCATCCACATTCATAATTCCTTTCATATGTTTCATCTTTCATTTTCATCCTTTTATTCCTCGGTCATCCAAATTGTCTCTGATTTTGTGTTAATTTTTTAAACAGTTCTGAGAAGTTGAAAGTTTAATCGAATTATTCCACATTCTGTGACCAATTTTATTTTCTTTTTTTGTAGACGGATCAATACATTTTATTAGTTTGCAATTACGAGTATTATCTGTGACAAAATACAAAATTAGATAATTTCTGTCCATGATAACAAGTACAGTTACAAATATTTAAATATTGTTTTTTCAAAGCGAGTGTTTCAATTTTCATATCATTAGAATATCTTTAGTCTCAAGGACTTTTCAGTCGATGTGTGATACAATTTGAAACTCATTTGCGATTATCAAAATTCTAAGTTATATTCGTTATGTTCGACGCTTAGAAATAATTCATTGTTGTTATCATATGAAATATAGCAACAAGTTATTTTTCTTTTTGTTGTATTTTTATTCAAAATTTATTTTGACATATTTATGTTTGGTAAAAGAAAAAATAAGTAGGTAACTATACAGTAGAGATAAATATTTACTGATAAATTTAGCAGAAAAACATAAATTTATTTTATTTTTATTATTGAAATAATAACAATTTTATTGTGTGTAATTTCAATGTCAAATTTATTGTTTTGCATTTAATTAAATTGTTTTTGCATATTGCTGTTTTGTTTTGCATAAATAATACAGTGTTTTGTCACCCACCGAACTAGGAAAAGTTAAATTAATATATTCGTACCATTATTCAATTCTGTAATTTCAAAAAGTATTAAACGGTGTGTTTCTAATGTGAAGTGTTCTTGTTAACCCACAAATTAAAACACCCATCGAGAATATTGAGTAATTAGTACGTGTGTTGTTTGTAGATTGTTGTTGAACAATCAGCCCCCGATGGAGGAGGTATGTAAGGTGAGCAGCGCGAGCTTCACTACGCCACCGAGTCCGCAGCTCGTCCCTATGGAGGATATGGCACCAGCGTCGCCAAGTCCTAAAGCTGTTCCTAAACCCAAACATCCCATAGTAACAGTAAGACAGTTTTTCATTTTCTTTTTAGATAGTTTAGTAGAATCGCGTTCACTGAATTTAAGAACTCGAGTTAGATTCTCACAGCCGACAAACTTATTTTCATTACATTTAAAAATATCTTTGTTGGTTCACCATCACTGACATCGTTTGGGACTGTGATTTTTCGGCTGGTGATCACAATTCACGTGCAAAATATGCAATGACAGAGTTATGATATTTATCTTTTTGCATTTAATTTTGAAGTTAAATCTCGTTAAAATAGATAAAGTATTCTTTAGATAATTCTCCGCCATTTTGGAATGAAACATAGGGTGTCAAGTTAACATTTGTATTAATTAGTGTCGCATTGCTATTAATGATTTGTTACCTGTAAATAATATATACAGTTGAAGAACATATTCAAATATTTGTTTTTTTAATCCGAACGACGGAGAAATAGAATGGCTGTCCTGCTAGGGCCCCCGATCTATCACCACTTTTTTACTTGAGATTTTTAAAATCTATAATGTACTCTGGCAACATTTTAAATGTAGAAGAATTAAACATTCAGATTCAAAATGCGTCTGGAAGTTTTACAGCTGCCTAAATATTAATGGAGGGAGTTTTGAAAATTTATTATAATTATTGTTTATTTCTAATAATCGTTGAAAAAATCCGAACATTAAAAAAAAATTATTAAGTCGTAAAATTTATTAATTGTAGAAGTAAAAGATGTAATAATGGAAATATATTGTACTCCCTATTGCTTAGAATTAAAGCCAAGTAACCCAAACCAATAGGATGTACAATTTATTTCTTATAACCGTTCAATATTGTCTTGAATCAAAATATTGTTCTTGCTATGTTTTGTTTAAGTGGAATAAAGTCTGACTCATTTTAAAGTTTTTAAATTAATTGTTGTTCTAAAAAATCTAGAAAAAGATTAAGAATAAAAAAAATGTAAATAGACTTTTTTGTAGTAATTAGACAAATATGCGGAAAAAAGTGTAATCATGATTTTTTTATCTATCATTAAACTAATTCATGATGTTATGTCTCATTTTTTATTTAGTACGCATTTATCTTTAATTATTGTTTATATTTTTGACACTGTTCTAATTAAAATTAAATAATGAGCTTGTTTATGATAAAACTGCATTTAAAAACTTTTACGTTATGTTCTATCAACTGGACTAGCACGAACACTTGATACATTAAGTGGATATCTATTCTTGCTGCAATTATTCGTCACGAAACCTTCAAGTATCCTGGCACACCTTTTTCGCTTCATTCACATTTATAACTCTTTCCATACAAGCTTGTGTCATGTTTCATGTATTCAACAAACTGCTACAACATCCATCCAGTTATTCTTAGGTCATCCATGTAATCTATCAGTTTTAATACCCTTGTTTCACCAATCTTTTATTCAACATACGTTTCACATGCCCCAAACCTTCTCAACTGACACACGCCAAATGTCTTTAGCACACTGTTCGAACAGATCAGAGAGCATTAAAGAGTTCTTCGATGGAAATAGAAGAACTTCTATTTTTCATCAATGACTGCTACGTTCTGTTGTTTAATCAAAGAACTCTTCGATGCTTTCTGATGGCCAATTTTCAACACATTTAAATTACCCCCGTGGCTCCCTCACTACTAACATCTTTGGGCGGCGTAATTTGACGGACTGGTGACCTCATTCACGCGTATAAATATATCACTTACTGAGATATGTTACGATAGAGTACCACACCTAGTAATGGGTAGAAGACGTGATGATATATTTTTCGTGCACAAGAAACACGTTCTTATTCCCTAATTTTAGAGAGAGAAACACTGCTTTTCTCCCCTAGGGAGAAACATTATGTTTCTCTCCCTAGGTAGGATGTTTTTCTCCCTAGGTAGCATGTTTCTCTCCCTAGGGACATGTTTCTCTCCCTAGGGACTACGATTATTAGCTGTTTGCGGCGTTTCCTAGGTAACTAGTTACACAACTCATATTTGACATTTGTCCCGATAAGACGGTAATTTTTGTGCACTTGTTACGAAATAGTAGTTTATGTAACAAGTACATAATTTAGGTCTTTATTGGACGAGCCGAATTTTATAGCAGAGCGAGCGCAGCGAGCGAGGCTAATAAATTAGGCGAGTCTATAAAGTCCGATTATGTACGAGTTGCATACAACGTTTTATGTTCGACTGCATGAAGAATATTTTCTCTTAAAATATGATTATCAATACCTATATTTAAAACATTTAATTGCATCTCAAAGTGTGCTTCGTTGTTATGCATTTGTTGCTTTATTTATCAAATTCTCAAAGTGAAAAAAATGTTGAGATGGATGAAGACATTGAAGACGTTCCAAAAGAAATAAAAGATCTTGCATGTAATGCAAGAGAATATCTAACAATTGTATGAAGACACATATAATACATACAGAAAATGGTGTTTAAATATTTCTTTTGAATTTTGTTTTAATGTGACATTGACAGCAGTCCAATTTTGCATTTTTATCGTACTAGTCCAATAAAGTACCCGATTATGGACAGTAAACAGTGTCGTAAAACAAGGTAATATGATGCAGTCGAACATAAAGTATTATATGCTTCACGGGAGGGCGCGATTATCCCTTGTGTGAAGTTGGCAAATCTCAACTTCAGCTCGCGGGAATAATCGCTTGATATTTTTGTATTATTTCCAGAAACTTTAGTTATAAAAGAATGTTGATTTTTTTTCCAATATTTTTTCTTGTTTTGCTTATAGAATTTAACTAAGACTAAGCGAAACATCGCTAGGCAGCTAAGCCAACCGGTGAACCGCGGAGAGTCGTTGGACGTGGAGGGACTCTTTCCCTTGGAGGGCATGGACGAATCGCCCAACCTTGCACATTCTGACGTCGAGGAAAGCGACACCGACGGTATGATCACATTTTATCATACCGTAACATTTATTTACTGACGTAGTTGGTTATTCTTGGTGCAGATTCTGCTAGTCACGATGAAGGTATTCATATTCCTAGACAACGGGCCATGTCCATGAGCATGGCGAAGTCACTTCCAATGAATATTCCTGTTTTTATGTCTGCGTACACTCACGACGTTGCCGAGGACAAGATTGAACCAAAGGTAAGATTATATTCTATAATTTCACTTTGTTTTATTATTAAAAAAAACTTTACATTTTGTTTTAATTTGCAATCGTAAAAAAGTATAATATGTGACTCGTTTTATAAACTTTTGAAATACTCGTTTCTTATACATTCGTAACTACAGGGACGTTTATAATAGTATATTATTCAATGAGTAAGTAAACTCGAATGATTTACAACACCCACCTTCGGCTCGTGTTGCAAACTTCATTCTCTTGAGTAATAGCTATTACTTGCGAATAGAATACTATACTTTATCTACGACTATATGTTATTATGTAATAAGATTTTACAATTATTTTTTTATGTTACATTATGAATAAGCCAGATTGCTTAAATGTTTTGTTTTTATTTTTATTTAATAAATATTAACACTACTTAACATGGAATAAGTAGCCCATAATGACGATGATTTATATTTATCAGAAAGTTCGCCAAAATATACTATAAGAACATTTTCCGAAAAGGAATTTACATTTTTGCGTATTCGTCAATCCATAAAAGCTTTATAAACTTGTTCATACTTTTTTTTTTATTTTTCGGGCAGTAAATTTAAGAAACGTACGTGTGCGGCTCCTACAATATCTGGTGGAGTACAAATTTCACTTTGTTCGCTTTCAGAATCCATAACTCACATGTATAATCACACAAATTACAGTATTATTGTAAACAAAAACGTTTTAAACTAATTTTGACAGATAATTAACCATAGCGCGCTTCACTGTTTTATAGCATACTTAACGCGCGGCAATTATCGTTATTTTTTATTGGCTATTAAAGTGTTAAGTAATGAAAATTCAGACGTGTGATTGGTCGTGAAATGTTGAGTAATGAATTATTACTTAACACTGTTAATAATGATTAGTATTACTTATCATAAATTTCATAAGTAATGAATACATTATTTAATAAGAGTAGAAAAAACTGGACTGTTTGCCAGTGGCTTTATTTTATCAAACTTCATCGACTTCAATTTATATAAAACCACGTTGTTTACATGAAAATAGTTCGGATTCCACTGCAACGTGAGTTTTTGAAACTGGAGAAAAATATTAACTAAAAATTAAACTTTAGAGATTTGATGATAATTCTAAATTTATCAAGAAACAGGAATAAAAATGCAGTTAACGTTAATCCTATTTATGTATTTGTCTATAAAGAAATTACGTTATCACATACCTATATAAATTATCTCAATTATTTGTTGTGTCATGCATCTCAGAATACTTTCTTTTTAAATAAATAATATTTATGTAAGAAAAGTTGTCATAAAATGATTCAATTAATCTTATCTTCGTTTACGTTTACAATAAATATAAAACATTTTCACAACAAAATCGTGCAAATATGTACTTGTAATAATATTCTGCAATTATGCACAAGAAACATGATATGGTAGCTAGAAAGAATCTTATCTGTTTTCCAAGAAAGTTTACTTAAAAACATTAATTTGCTGCGCAGTCAAATATTCATGACTTTACTATCGATTGGTTTTAAATTTATTATTATATGTGGTAATAAATTAAATTATTTTGCGATTGCCTAGAGCCCCGCCTAGTGTTAATCCGCCACTGGTGCTGATATATTGATTGATTTTATTTCTAAAGGCCAACGAAGACTCCGTGGACATAGCAGCAAGCATCAAAGCTCTAGCTAAGAGCGTCCACGGCGACGCCGTGTTCGGGGACCTTCCCAGACCTAGATTCAGCACCCAGATTTAAAATGTCCGCTTTTAATGTTAGCGGTTATCTCTAGATGGCAGCATCGACCGTTTCTCAGGAAACAAAAGCTCAGCGCATGTATTAAAACGAGAAAATTGAAAGTTGTCGATTGTTGGTGCATTTTTAATATTTATTTTTATTATTGATCAATTGTTTTTTTTTCTTCATCAGGACTCCGAAAACTTTTGTAGCATTTAAATATAGCGTTTTAATTTTAAGAATGTGTTCAGTTTTTATAGTATCTCATTATGTTAATGCTTGTAAATGATTTTTTTTTATCTTAAGTTATAATGTTGGTAAAACATTAAGTTTTAAACATTTGTAATAATTATCATGTTAATAAAGATTAAATCTGATTATATTTTGTAAGTATTTTGTTTATTTTCTAGCAGAAAAATATGACGAAAGCCTAAAATGAAATGTACGGTAAAAATTGAAAATTGGCTTAATATCAATTAGTGTCATTCGATAATTTTCTCTTTGTCGCTAATAATAACGTAATGACTCAAAAGTTTAGAAATTATTTCATGTATATGTACAAATATAATATTAAGAAACTGTCAAAAGAGAAATGTATTATTAATGTTATTGTTGTGAAGGTTATTTACATTGATCGCTTATCTGAAATTGTACAAATGTATATGCAATTATTCATAAAAAATTTAAAATTCATGTCATCCTTTAAATTTAGTCATAAGTTTTATAAAATGTATTCAGTAATAATTTACACATCATGTGATATTTATTTCAATAAAGTGCAGATTTTTTATATGCTGGAATTTTTGTACTCCTTAAAAAATAAATACAACTATTTTTTTATGGGGTAGGTGTCTCAGTGGTATCGACTCGGACTGTGGAATTGAGAACCTGGGTTCGATTACTACAGGTGACAAACTATTTTCAACACGTTAAAATTACACCTCTATTAACTTCTTTGGGGGCTGTGAATTGATTGCTAATAACCGCACTTCACGCGAATAAATACCGGGAGTTTTTTAAATTAGTAAACAGGGATATGCCATTATCATAGTTACAGTTACAAAGTTTGACAGCAATGCAATAGAGCGTTTATTTTAAAAGTAAACATAGGGAAAATAATATTGCTGTCATCTATAGTTGTCAAAGTAATAAAACTGTCCTCTTTCAAAATCAGACCGGGTTAATAGGGAATCAAATAGTGGGGCGTTTTTATTATTTCGAGTTGTTACAAGAGAGAATAATATTGAGTAAATATTGAGGAAGTGTGGTTCCAACAAAATGTACGAAATTATCTGCACCGGATATTCCCCCAACGATGGTTAGGACGAGGTGCAGAAGTGGCCTGCAAGGTTACCAGATCTTGCGCCAAACGATTTTTTTCCTTGGGGCCACTTAAAAAGTAAATTTTATAATGGTGGTAGAATGAGTGTAGAACAATTATAACGTAGAATTAGTGTTGCATCGTACGAGATTCCTCCAGAGCAAATAAATAATGCTATAAATTCATTTCATAATCGTTTAGGCTATTGTTTACAGGTAAATGGGAGTAATTTTTAACAGTTATTGAATTAAAATTCCTATTTAAACTAAATAAAATTTTCTTTTTTGGTAGTTGTGATTTGACAACTGGTTACTGTACTTAACGGCTTAAAATGTGTAGTTTATTGGAATCTGCTATTGCAGAACTGCCATGGCCAAGAATGACCAGAATTTTGACATATTATAAACATGCAGATGTGAATTTCTGGTTGAACCAGTTCAAAAAGTCAAATTTTTATAATATGGTTCTATATAGTTCAGAGCACTAGTTTAAACCGCATTTCAATATCTCTTTTAGTTTTGGAGTTACAGCGATTTTTGACTTTTTTAAAGTTCAACTTTGAGACGCCATAACTCCAAAACTAAAAGAGATATTGAAATGCGGTTTGAACGAGTGTATTTCTCGTGCGCTACTTAACTTATACCGGTATTTTGAAAATTTTGAAAATTTTTAATTTTTTTTCGCAATTTCCTTTTGTCGATATTTCAAAAAGTTGAAAAGATAATGGAAATCTGAAAACACCAGTGAATTCCTCGCGTGAAAATACATTAGTATGCAAATTTTCAAAAAAAAATTTGAACGGATACATTTTTTATTACAAAAAATCGAAAATGGCCATTTTTTGAAGATTTCTTAAGGGGTTTACGATTTTTGGCCATTTTTCGTTTTTTTGTAATAAAAAGTGTATCCGTGCGAATTTTATTGTGAAAATTTGAATACTTATGTATTTACACGCCAGCAATTCTCTGGTGTTTTCAGATTTTCATTATCTTTTCAAGTTTATGATATATTGAGGAAGAAAAATTTAGAAAAAATTTGAAATTTTTTTAAATTGTTCAAAATACTTGTACAAGTTAAGTAGCGCACGAGAAATACACTCGTTCAAACAGCATTTCAATATCTCTTTTAATTTTTGAGTTATGGGCTTTCAAAGATGAGCTTAAAAAAAGTCAAAAATCGTTGTAACTCAAAAACTAAAAACGATATTTAGATGCGCTTTGCGCCATTCGATTTCTCGTGGTCTGAATTATATAGAACCACGTTTTAATAATTTTCGATTTTTGAACTGGTTCAACCCAAAATTCTCAATATTTGTATGTACAGACGAAGAATTTGCGAACAAACTTCTACACAAAAGAACTTTTGGATTGTTTTGAGGTTCTACATTTATACCTAACGTTTAGTTAATGTAATTTAAAGTAATTAAAATTCATTTTATTTGTTTAAACTTGAAATAAAGTAACGAAAAATATTACTACTTTTATTTGAAGTATTTTTTTTCTGAATAACTCGGAAAGGATTGACATTGTAAAATATTACGATCTGGAAAATTCCAAAATCTTTTAAAATTATATAAAAATTAAAAATCTTTTTAATTGCGTATTTTTCTTTTAGAAATTATATTTTTTTGTTTGGTGAGTGTGAAATCACTGGCTGTGACTCTAAATGTATCGGGTTCAATTCTAATCGGTCACTTTATTTCTAAACACTATACAATAGTTCTTACTTTATCGTAGTTTAATTCTCAGACAAATTCTTATTGAATTAAATTTAACGAACTTGTTTTTACATAATTTGTCTGAACTCCGCAATACGTTTATTCTTGTTAGTAGTGTTAGTGACTTGGAAGTGTGTGGACGATTTTGTCTTGGATTCATCGAAATGTAAGTACAATTTGTTATTACTTAAATTATTATAATAATAAAGATTATAAACAATATAATATGGTTTAAACAATAGCTTTGTTTATTGTATCACATGGCGTTTGCGGTTTGCATCGTTAATACATTTTTTTTCGTTTTGTTTGGGTCAAATTAATTTTTAATTAATGCTTATACATGCAAAAAAACGACTGTAGTTGTACGATTGCTGTGTTTTATAGCTAAATATTGTTATAAATAATAATAATTATATATACAGTAAATAGGTAATAAAATAATTGGTGCAGTTACTATGCATTTTGTTAATTGATAAAAATAAAACATTATACACCCATACTTCGCTATACGGTCGCTCTTTATAAGGCATTTCGCTAAACGGCCCTTTTCAATTAAAGGCACGTTTTCGATTTACGGCCTAAAATGTTTCGCTGTAACGGCAAAAAAACTTTTTTCCCATTGAATTTGTATGAATTTGTATTGATTCCTTATACGGCTTTTCGCTTTGCGGCCAAGTTTCGTGGAACGTATCTAGGCCGTAAAGCGAGGTATGGGTGTACATACATTTTTTATTGTCGACTAACATCATAATGCTATCATTATTTCAGAAAAAATCGTGCATAATAATATACTTTACGGCACAATGCCGTAAAGTTGTCATAACAACGAAATAAACAAACATCAAAAGTTATTTATTTTTAATTATATTTACATAAATAGTACAATTTGTGTTTCTAGATAATAATAAAAATTATAATTTGTGATATTTAATTTTTTACCTTCATGAGTAAGTACTTGTCATTTAGCGCATTTACGAAAAATGTTATTAATTGTTCTTTCTTCTCTGATGAAGAACCAACCGAGCAGTTCTTGAGGAAGGCAGCGAGTTTAGGAAAATTAGTAATATCAATATTGTTTTTTATCCGTAGCATACATTTCAATTTTAAGTACAAACTCCATAACGACAAAGACTTGTAAATTTTTGACTAATAAAAAAAGGTACAATTATTTCAAAAGTAATAAATCTAAATACAAACAATTTACCTGATTTAAAAAGTACATAAGTACAACCTTTTTGGAAACAAGCGCCGTGTTATTCGCTCTCAACCAATATTCTAATAAAATATTATATATAACTTAAATTATAAGTTTCCTGTGTATAAAATTACGGTAAAAACACATATTCATATGGAACTTTACTTAAAATAGAATGAGAAGTAAAAAAAGCTATAGAATCTATCGCTTGGGCAATCAAAGGTCCAATATCCACATTTACTTCCTTCCAGTTTTCGTCCATGAATCGTTGTATTTGATCACCTTGAAAAAATATAAAATGATTCCAAGTTTTTGTGAAATTACAAATAAACCAACCAGAATATTCTCCGAATAAAAAGTGAACTAATTTTAACTTTCGGAGCCATGATTATTTTAGAGACACAATAGTTATTTGTGTACTAAGAGCGTAAAGTGATTCTTTGTTACTCGAACGAGAGCTGCAATAGTGTAAGAGGAACAAACACACTTTACGCTCGTGATACACACATAATTCTTTCTACGATTGCATCTTTAAATGATTAAAAAACGTATACGCCTTAGTATTACTGTCTTATCGGGACAAATGTCAAATATGAGTTGCGTAACTAGTTACCTAGGAAACGCCGCAAACAGCTAATAATCGTAGTCCCTAGGGAGAGAAACATCCTACCTGTGGAGAGAAACAATGTTTCTCTCCCTAGGGTGTTTCTCTCTCTCAAATTAGGGAATAAGAACGTGTTTCTTGTGCATGTGTTACGAAATAGTTATTTGTGTATTAAGAGCGTAAAGTGATTCTTTGTTACTCGAGCACAGTAATTGCAGCGCGAGCCGAAGGCGAGAGCTGCAATAGTGTAAGAGGAACAAAGACACTTTACGCTCGTGATACACACATAATTTTTTCTACGGTTGCATCTTTAAATTATTAAAAAATGTATGCGTACTGAAAATAAATTTATTCTGTTAACTGTCAATATGACAAGTTTCTGTTTTGTTTATATCCCTGGTAACTATTGAAATAAGCGCGCATTTAATATCTTTTAGTTATTTTTCGATAGTTCCACAGAAAACGTCAACTTTACGATGACAAATGAGAGCGTAATTGTCAACTTTTCATAGCATAGAAAAATACTTTTTTCGCGACCTTTTAATGATTTAAATTTGTTAGAAGCTGATTTAGGGCGTCTACGAAATAAAAAAGTTTGTGGACTTCTGGTGTAGATATTTATAGTTACCCAATAGTTTGTTGCCGTTGAAAAGGTTTGTGAATTTGAAATAAGCTTGCTCACAATCCAATACTAAATTGTGGATAGTAGTGTTAATGTATCTTCTGTTTTTTCTTTCTAATACATTATAATGCATATTGTACACATAAGTTCCGTTTACTGCAATTAACAATAACTAGTTTAAGACTGAAATGAAATAAATTAAAAACATGAACATGAACACTAATAGAGTAGGTGCAAGATTTTTGTATTTATAATTAGTTATTTGTCTATTAAGAGCGCAAAGTGATTTTTTGTTACTCGAGCACGGTAATTACAGCGCGAGCTGAAGGCGAGAGCTGGAATAGTGTAAGAGGAACAAAGACATTTTATGCTCGTGATACACACATATTTTTTTCTACGATTGCACCTTAAAATTATTAAAAAAACGTATGCGTATGTCAATATGACAAGTTTCTGTTTTGTTTGTATTCCAAGTAACTATTAAAATAAGCACACATTTAATATATTTTCGCGCGTTGCCATTGGAAACGCGCACATTTAACGTCTTTTTCGCGCGTTGCCATTGGAGACGCGCAAAAAATATATTTTTCGATTGTTCTACAGAAAACGTCAACTTTACGATGGCAAATGAGAGCGTAATTGTAAACTTTTAATAGCAATCGTAGAAAAACAATATTATATATCAATAATTTAGTTTATAAACACATTTTCTCTTTATATTTTAATTTCATCTTAAATATGTTTTTCTAGAACTAACAAAAAATGTTCACTTTTTTCACGCGAAGTATGTGATTTTTTCATCATTTATATTACCATGGGGTAGGTGGCTCAGTAGTATCGAGTCGGCTTGTGGATCTTGAGAACCCTGGTTCGATCCCCACAGCCGACAAACAATTTTCACCAATTTAAAAAAATCTACCCCTGTGGCTCCTCCACCACTAATATCTTTGGAGGCCGTGATTTGACGGCTGGTAACCGCATTTCACGCGAAAAAATATATCACTTACCGAGATCTGCGTAGGCAGAGTGCCACACCCAGTGATGGGTAAAAGGCGTGATGATATATTTATTTATTTATTTATATTACCATGATAACGTGTATTTTACGCTTTGCACCCTAGAACGCAAAATAAGTATTTTGCGCACTGTTTCGCATCTTAGTGTGCAAAATGAGTATTTCGCGCACGCTTTCAAATTATTTTTTGTCAGGTTCCATTAGTTACAACACATCAATTGTATCAAATTCATATTATTGTTGATTGTTTTCCTTCAGTTTAAACATAAATAACTTAATAATTATTGTATTATTCTTTTTTGACAGTTGTAGAAAAATGTTGTTTGTATTTCGTGACCAAAATTTTCTTGTTTTTGGCGCGTTCGAATGCCTTTTTAAAACTGACAAAAAATAACACTTATTTTGCACACTGAATACAAAAATAATTATTTAGTTAAGATTAAATACTTAAATAGGATTATATTTACTGTATTTAATGTTCATCAAGCCAGTGCCTTGAATCGGAAAAATAAGTAATTGTCCATTTAAATTATATTCACTACTTATGTCTAATATTGGAAGAAATAATTCGAATTTTAGATTTCTCTTTACTACATCCAAACTGAAAAATAAAGTATTATGCAATTAAAAAGTATTAAACAATGCTACGAAATTTACTGTCCAGTATTTAAATGTTTGTTTTTCTTAGTTTTAATATTCATTATCTATGGCGCTACAGCCAGGCCCGCCGAGTGGGGAGGGTAGGTGGGGTAAAATACCCAGGGCCCGTGGAATTCAAAGGGCCCGGATGTGATGCTATTTTATAAATTGCTTTTAATTTTCTACTATTTCACCAATTTTTTATATTCTTTACTAAAACATGTATAACGAAACGTCTGATACACGTTTCCAACAATTTATCACATTGCATAAAGTACAAAATGACGAAATGCTTGATCAAGGGCCCCAGTTGCAAATTTTAAATAAATTTATACACTATTCAAAAGTACATTATTACATTGTTGCATTTTTGTTTCTTATATTACTACATTGTATACAATACACATAGGCAAAGGCTCTATACATTTGTGCGTAGTGCTGTTTTGGTATCCCCTGCATTTATCGAATATGTAACTAGATATTAGATAGTCATACAGTGAGTATACAATACACATCGCTGCACCAATTAACTCAGAATTTTGTATTTAATTTTATTTATATTGTTATAACTTTATTTAGATATTAATAATTCTTATTGTTGTCATACATATATTTATAAATATATTTTTTTTGGTATCTTATATTTAATTAATAAATATTCAAAGTTAATGGAGGCCCGAATTTTTTTTCCCGGGGCTCGCTTTTTCTCTCGGCGCCCCTGGCTACAGCCCAAATTGGGCCTAGGCCTACCGGACACACCGAGCCGCAGTTTTTACACTGCTACATGCTACATTATTTAAGGCGTATAAGTGACTAGCTTATAGCGCAGTTTTAATAATAAATATTACAAATCAATACGAAGAAATTGATCGTTCAAATAAGATTAAGGAATATTTCAATAAAAATACTGAAGTGAAGTAATATATCGCATAAAATACATACTGAAAGTTTCTTGGAATTGCCGTTTCTAATCCTTTCACAGTAACATTCCTTGATGTTAATTTTAAATTAGAAACTTCTAAATTAATTACGTCAATGTGCATAGGATTCATTTTGGGGATGTTGTAAACAGGATCACCTAAACATCATTTAAACAAATTCATATAAACATATTTAAATTAGTTTCATTTTAAATAAAATAAATAAACATATGTGTATCATTACGCCATTTACTCATTACTGGGTGTGGCACTCTGCTCTAGCAGATCTTGGTAAGTGATATATTAAAGTGTGGTTATCGGCCGCCAATTCACGGCCCCCTTAAGATGTTAGTGAAGGGTGGGGGGGCACAGGGGTTGTTCCATCAATTGAGGGTAGCACTATTTTTTGAAACATTAAATTCATCCTGCTTTAATCTACTAATATCTTTGGGGGCCGTGATTTGACGGCTGGTAAGCGCACTTCACGCGACTTACCAAAATTTACTTAGGCAGAATGCCACACCCAATAATGGGTAAAAGGCGTGATGATATATTTATTTTATTTATTTATTTTAATCTCTGCAGTGGCGAGATTTTAGGAATTATATTGGGGGGGGGGGGGGAGAGGGATGGTATATCTAAGTGTCAGTCTAATATCCATGATTTTTAAAGGGGATAGAGGTGTTAATAAGTAATTTTTTGCTTCAAGGATTTTTGCTACCCTCATTTAATGGAATAATGTGATTGTTATGCATGTAAATAATGAGTCAGATTTGTAAATTAAAGTAGTTAGTACCTTTTACAAGTTCAGGAATAGCTTTTCTTGCACTTTCCACAGCACATTGGTCTATATTTGGATCCTTTTCGTAACAGGGTTCTATATATGGAGCTATTTAAACAAACAAAAATTATAAAATAGTTATTTGTGTATTAACTAAAGTGAATATTTGTTTCTCGAACACGGTAATTGTAGCGCGAGCCGAAGGTGAAAGCTGCAATTGCCACATTACGTTAGTGATACACACATAATTTTTTCTACGATTGCATTTTACATTTATTAAAAAACGTATACGTACTAAAAATAAATTCGTTCTGTCAACTGTCAATATGATAAGTTTCTGTTTCGTTTGTATCCCTGGTAACTATTGAAATAAGTGCGCATTTAACATCTTTTACGTAAATTTGAATCGTAATGAACTGTTTACTTAACTCTGTCTCTAGGGGTTACGAGACTTATAACGTGCTATTAACCCGTGTAAAAATTATAACGGGCTGTTGACATTGGTTATCATGACAACATATCTAATTTTAAACGTTTGACACTTAAATATTTTTTGATTAAACAAAATCTGTCAGATTTTCAAAGTCTACCTTGATTGAACATTTTAGTTATTGCGTTATACTATTGCAATTAATTTGATTAAATTTGCATATATTGCGCTTCAAATGCACATAAAACATTGTACAATGCTCGACCGTTAACTGAAATTTACAGGCTCACACAGATAACAGGCTCGCTGGCGCTCGCCCGTTACCTTTCTATGCTCTCCTGTAAATTTCTGTATAACGGTCTTGCAATGTAAATAACCATTTCGCGCGTTGCCATTGGCGTTATTTTTCGATTGTTCCACAGAAAACATCAACTTTACAATGACAAATGAGATCGTAATTGTTAACTTTTCATAGCAATCTTAGAAAAAACAATTTTGTTAAATATCAAACTGAAATTTTTGACGCGAAAAATTTTCATTTAATAATTTTGCTTAAGTAAATTAAGTTATGAAAAATATTCAAGAAATATGTATATTACCATAGTAACCATGGTTAATATAATGTTTTTATTGTAGTTAATTAGTGCGGTACGATATTCTAGTTAATCGTAATCATGAGTAATATTTAAGTGGACAAATTTTGACCCACAAATTTAATTCAAACAAGAGTTTTATTTAAGCGTTGATAATTTTAAATAATTATTTCACAACTATGTGACATTTCTCAAACAAACGAAAGCTTCAGTGGTTATTTTCAGGAATAATTACAAGAGCCTTATTCTCACTGTAATAATAATGAGATTAACAAAAACAAAATTAATTGTCATCCATACACTTGGTGAAACTAGGTTTAATAAAATATAAACTAAACACTTGGCTAAGTCTCACAAAATTCAGCCTCCAAGTCACCTTATGAGGGCATTGTCAGAGGCTGGCCAGCACAGTTAGTAATAATGAGATTGGTTAAAATGCTTACATGTGACAATGAAAAAGACATTTTCTACTAAATTTAATTATAAAATTTCATACAACTGATTAATTATTTAATACTTACGTAAAGGTATACCACTAATTAAATAAAAATTCATTGCTAGCACAAGAAAATGAACTACAATTTTTTTCATTTTATGTTTAAACTTTGTATGTTCCTATAAGATGTATCTTACAAGAAATGATAATATTAAATGAGGCACTCTTCTTTAAATAATAAAATCTTATGTTTCATGGGCGTAACAAAATAAGTTAAAAATATAAATGATAAACAATTTATCCTGTATTATTATTTCCAGTTTTCTGATTCTACGCACATGATGAAATTAATTTTATATGTTTCAACGTTCGTTCTAATGTTTTTCTTATGTTAATTGTTGCTGATAAGTAATAAATACCTATCTTTAAGTTTAGTATAATTACAAAACATTTTTACGTTAGCGTTCCATTATATAAATATGTTATTTAACGTACATACATACATACATAACATCATAACATCCCATTAAATGGGGTAGCACGAACCCCTGAAACATTCATAGAGCATTCACTAAAAGATTCATACAAAAAAAATCAGTTCACGTCAACATTTTCATCCTGACACACGATACTCGTTTCAACCACATTAACGAACTCTTTCCTTCCTCACAGCCAAAATCCATCATCACGCAACAAACCTTCATTCAAGTCCATCCATTCGCTCATGTACACCTGTCTCGTAAATCTTCACTTACGCCCACTTTTCTAACAACGAATCTATAAAGAAATGAAGGAAGCATCGTCTGCGCTTGTTTAAAAATACATTTAACATAATTGCAGTTAGACACTGTATAGTAAAATCTGAAAATGTAGAAATAGATGAGGAAGGAAGTGTGTTTTTTTTCCTACGCTTGTTTTTGAAACTGAATTCTACACAATTGCAGTTGGACTCTCTATAGTAAAAGCAGAAAATGAATCAAAAAGATAAGAAAGGAAGGAAACAACTGCCTGCGCTTGTTTTTAAAACTGAATTCCACACAATTTCAGTTGGACACTCTATAGTAAAAACAGAAAATAAATCAAAAAGGAATGGAGCATCTTCCTGCGCTTGAGTTTGAAGGTAATTTAACATCTGTTAATAACAGGTGAATAAAACAAAAGGGAAACAAATTGTGCCATAACATATAAGTATTTCTGAAATTAAGTAATTATTATTATACAATAATAAACGAAAAATGTCATCGATTGTTCAATTTACAATGATTTTTTAAAATGAAATAAATGTATTTGATACAAATATAATTATTATCATTTGAGAGATATAATGACTACAAAATTAAAGGGTATATTTTATTTGTTGTACTGAATACAATGAAAAACAATTTTTCAGATATTCGCAAAAATAATTGCACATTTCTTAAAATAAACATTTTTCGAACCACTGGATTATTAGTTAATATCATTGAATATATAAACAGTAAAAGAATGGTAAGGCGAATGACAGGCATGTATCCTATCTTCATCCTTTTCTAGTTAAAAATTTTAAACCACGAGCTGGCGCCTATTAGCGGTCATTTCGAGAACTATGATGGAATGTGTACATACTGTTGTCAATTGTTCAAACATCGTCTCACGCTACCCATACCTCAACCCACCATACCCTTATATATTCAATGTTAATATTAATAGTTATTTAAGTAAGAAGTCAGGAAAGCGTTCAATTATAGGATAAGTAGATAGCTTCATGCCGAGTTTGAAACAGCTTACGAATCCTGTACGACGCTTTACTGACGTGTTACGTATAACATTTTAGCTGAAACTTATAAACAAATAATACATATTTTAAATTAATTTAAAATTAAAAGAAATATTTGACTTACATATTCAGCCAGTATTTGATGTTGCTAAGTAACTAGACACTCACGTTTCTTTATTACCTGCCTAGGCAGGCAATATGTTATTTTCCTGACTAGGCATGCAAAGCAAAGCTTTCCTGAGTCTTAAAGGTCAGGCAAATGTTTATTTTCCTGTCAGTTTCAGGTAAAATACCGTTTATTTATTTATTTACAGATGATATTTTAAATAAATTACAATATTTTGCCTTGATACACATCTTTTAAAAATATACTTACGCGTGTCCAGAGCGCAACAAAATTATTTTTAAAATGGTACAAATACGTATTATTCTATGAATCATTATTTACAATATATTAATTATTCTGTTTCTATGCTAATGATTATAAGTTATTTTATATCTTAGAAAGGTACTTTTAATGTTTATACAAGGTTAATGATAAATGACAAGTTACAATTAAATATAAATAGTTATTTTTATTTTGTTGTGTTTATCAATTTTTACCAGGTCTTTAATGTTTAACAGATTGATTTATCTTCAACCTTGATTGTCTAATATTCATTATTAGAAGTATTGTTGATTATTATAACATTTTTAGATTTGAATTTGATTATTTTATGTTATGAAAACAACCATAAACTCAGTTATTTTTCTATTATTTTATTAGTATTTAATTTGTTTAATCATTGTTTTTGTAATACTTGACTATAATTTATATATACATGATAAATGTGAAAATAGGTACTGTAAATTATTTTTAAATCTAAAAAAAATGTATATTATGTCAATTAAAATATAATAAATCAATATATTGATTATATTAAAATATTTAAGGGATAAGAAAGTAGATGATTTATGTAGAAATATTAAAAATTATAAATAATTTAGAATTTTGTGTAATAAATGTATCCATCTAACAAGAAAAAAAACATATTCAAAATGACAAGCTTCATAAATTAAATTAAAATATCGATGTTATAACAGTCCTAAATACAAAATTTAAATTTCCTACGGCTTACCGTTTTTGAGTTATGCGAGATACATACGTACGTACAGACGTCACGACGAAATTAGTCAAAATGGATATATTCGCTGAAATCTCAAAACCGAAAAATTTAGCGATTACAATACTTTACCCAATGAAAGTAAACAACACAAAACTCTGTTGAAATAGAAATGTGACCATCAATATAGTTGTGTACTGCGGTACACTCTATGCAAAATGTGACATTTTAGATTTTTATTATACAAAACAATTATTTGTGTATTAAGAGCGTAAAGTGATTCTTTGTTACTCGAGCACGGTAATTAATAGTGCAAGAGGAACAAAGACACTTTACGCTCGTGATACACACATATTTTTTCTACGATTGCATCTTACATTACTAAAAAACGTATAAGTACTGAAAATAAATTCGTTCTGTCAATATGACAAGTTTCTATTTTGTTTCCCTGGGAAGTATTGAGTTCGATTGTTCCACAGAAATCGACAAATGAGAGCGTATTTGTCAACTTTTCATTGCAATCGTTATTTATTTGATACAAGTTGCCATGGATATATTATTCTATTATAACTGAATTATTAGAAGCAAAATATAAAACCTACATTTTATTTTACTTTTTGTGTTGGTGTCGGTACGATTTTCTTACCGAATTTACTCTCGAGCATTAACTCATTTTCGGAATTTTTTTTATTGTCGATTTCAAGAAAGTAATTTGTATTCATGTTCCACTTGTCTTATTTAATACATTGTTGCAATGCACTCAAAAACAATTTTCGGAAAATATCAATGCTTTAATACCAGTCGTCAAATCACGGCCCCCAAAGCTGTTAGTGGAGGGGGAGCCACAAGAATTGATATTAAATTGGTGAAAGCCAAATTGTCGGTTGCGGGAATCGAACTCGGGTCCTCAAGAACCGCAAGTCGACTGCATACCCACTAGACCACTTACTCCATAACTAACACCATGACTGGTAACCGCAATTTGTATTTACGAGAACGTAGTTGTTTAATAATAACTTCGTTAGCTGTTTTGAAATAACAGCAATGACAGATGTTAGGGGAAAATTCATTGTAGATGGCAGCAGTAGACTAAGGCACTTTAGATCGGGTAGATGCCTCAGTGGTATCGATTCGACCTGTGGATCTTGAGAACCCTGATTCGATCCCCACAGCCGACAAACAATTTTCACCAATTTAAATCTACCACTGTGGTTTTCCCTCCACTAACATCATTGAACGTCATGATTTGACGGCTGCTAACTGCACTTTACGCGAAGAAATATATCACTTACCAAGATCTGCTACGACAGAGTGCCACACCCAGTAATAGGTAAAAGGCGTGATGATATATTTATTTTATTATCAATGCTTTAATTAAATTATAAGTAAAAACTTTTTCATTTATAATAACAATAACATCTTTTCCCGCGTGATGGTCGCGCGGGTTGAGGGCCTGACTCGCAACCATAAGGTCGTGGGTTCGGGTCCCGCCCGTGACGACCATACAAAGGAATAAAGCCCGGATTTTTAGGCAATTGCCTAGATTCAATTTTTAATATACTTCAGGCAATTTCGTTTTTCTATACATAGGTAATATGTTTACGTGTAATGGAAAGTTTTTTTTTCGTGCCTTAGAGCCTATTTTTTCTATATTTTGGTTATTGTGCCTTTTTTACCTTATACAGCCTATTTTGCCTATTTTTGTTGCCTATTCTAACTTTTATTGAGCAGACAAGGTTTATCATCTACTTCGTTGACTAATTCAGCACTCGACAAAGTGTTTCAACCTAACCTATAATATTTAAAGTACTTACTGTAATCAAGTTTTTGTGTGTGAATTTAAAATGCCGAAAGAAAAAAGTTTTTTAGTCAAAATTTTACGTGGAAATTCAATTGTGTCTTTGCCATTAACCAATGGAGCTGAGGTAACTTTAGACGATATGGCTAAATATAAGAACGCTCTTGTCACATTTTGTGATGTCGAACGAAATTTTCAGCTTACAAGCAAGTTCTGACAGACCGAAGACAGTCCCTTTACGAAAATTTCATAGAGCAATTGCTCGTAATATTTTGTGTATTAAAGTATACTACATAATTTGAATTTGCATAATAGTTAATAAAATGAGAACCGTACATTATTATTTTTCAGATTGCATTAATTTTTGTTTAAAATGATTATTTTTTTCTAACGAACAGTAGATACGAGTACCAATATTAGAAAAAGGATTCGTTTATTTTTTTTTAAACAAATTTTTTACATTTAGGCTTCCTAAAATATAGGCTGCATAAAATCCCGCCTATTTTAGAGTAATTACCGGCCTATATGCCTGCTTATTTGGGTGTTTTTAAGAGCCTAAATATCCGGGCTTTACAAAGGACATTATCAGCATATGACCTTAGTAGTTGGTCCGATATATAAATTAAAAAAAAAAAAATAACATCTTGATTTGAAAAAATAAGTGCTCGGGCGCCAACTTCTGATTGAGTTTGACACATATTCGAATAGAAACCACAAATTATTGATATACATATACAAGTTAATTATAATTTATTTAATAATGCATCTACAATATAAATAATAAAATCATATCGACATACTTCTTAAAATTTAATCATGTTTAAATACTTCTTTATACGGAACCTGAAAAAATATATTTTGTGCAATTGATGTAATAATACTGCTAATAGTTTCTGCTACTGTCGCCCCCAAGTCTTTGGTGACATCTTTCCAGTTTTCGTCCAGAAACTTGTTCATTTGTGCATCTAAAGTATCAATAAAATATTGTTAATGTTTTATGAAAGATTGTAATAAGATTTGTTTTATTTTTACTTAGGGTAGGTTCACCATTGAACAAGTTTTCAAAATGATAGTAAGCTCTTGTTGTTGTGAAGGTTATATTGTGGTTTTTAATTGTTAAATAATCCTGTCCACCTCTTGGAACTAGAATGTAGTCCATTGAGTAGACGTAATCACCATTTACTGAAAAATAATAATAAAATAGATAAACTAACGTGAAGTAAATCTACTTTGATAGAATGAAGATTGCGTTTTGTTCGTATTTTATTTGCAAAATGAACAAATACTGTGCCGTAGCAGATTTCAGTAAGTGATATATTTCTTTGCGTTAAGTGCGGTTATCAACCGGGGTTCAATTCCCACAGGCGACAAACAATTTTCACCTCGTTAAAATTACCCCTGTGGCTTTCTCTGCACTAACATCTTTGATGGCTGTGATTTGACGGCTGGTAACCGCACTTCATGCGAAGAAATATATTTCTTATCGATATCTGCTCTGGCAGAGTGCCACACCCAGTAATGAATAAAAGGCGTGATGATATATTTATATTTATTTAGTTCAAGTTATATTCATAATAATTGTACTTCAATGACCAATTAAAAAATTAGTCAATTTCATGAATAGCTAAGTATTTTAATTATCAAGTATTTTGTTACTGTCAGTTAACTAATAATTATAAAATTTACTAAATATTATCTAATTATTATAAACCTTCAATATTGTTGAATTAATTTGTCGTATTAAAATTAGACATTTTGAACTTGGAAACAAAGTACTTCCGCTGTCAATATTCATGGCCAAGTCAATCATTTAATTTTCAGAATATTTTCATTAAATATTAACCTTTAAATAAATAACACAAAATAATTCTTTTACAAAATTTTCTAAAATTTATTGTCAAAAATGTGTACCTACTACATGATTTGGCGATGTGTCACATAAAATATAAATTATTGTACTATAAAAACCATGTTATGATAAGCTAAGTACATTTTATAGTAATAATTTTAATCTTAATTGTTACAAAAAAAATGTAAACGTTTCAACGATGTCATTTGTTTTACGTGATTTTCTAAAATTTATTGTCAAAAATGCCTACTACATGTTTATTGGCGATGTTTAATAAAAAATATCAATTATTGTAATATAAAAACCATGTATCGATAAGCTAAGTAAGGACATTTAATCGTAATAATATTAATCTTATTTGTTACAAAAAATATGTTAGACTATCTTCTTCCTTGTAGTAATGATGAAACTTTAAATTTAAATATTATAATAATGTTTCTAAACATACTGATCGCTAGTATTAATACTACAATTAAGAATGATTAATTAGCTTTATTTTTCGAAAATAATACTACAAAAAGTTTTATCGGACAAAATTGTATCTACGAGAACGTAGTTGTTTAATAACAACTTCGTCAGTTGTTATTAAATAACAGCAATGACAGATGTTGGGGAAACTCATTGTAGATGGCAGCAGTAGACTAAGGTACTTTAAATGGGGTAGATGGCTCAGTGGTATCGACCCGGCCTGTGGATTTGAGAATCCTGGTTCGATTCCCACGGCGAACAAATAATTTTCACCAATTTATATCTACCCTGTGGTTCCCCCTCCACTAACATCTTTAGGGGGCGTGATTTGACGGCTGGTAACCGCACTTCACGCGAACCAATATATCACGTACCGAGATCTGCTAAGGCACCCAGTAATGGGTAAAAGGCGTGATGATATATTTATTTATTTTATTTTTTATGTACCCATGTGGTTCCTCTTCCACTAACATCATTGAAGGCCGTGATTTGACGGTTGGTAACTGTATTGGTGAACATTATTTGTCGCCGGTGAGAATCGAACTTAGGTTCTCAAATCCACAGGCCGACTCGATACCACTAACAAGTAACACTACCCAACTGTCACTCACCGATTTAAATGAAACTTGGCACACTAATAGAAATCTAAAAAAATATTGAATCCCTATTTTTTTTCTTATGGAAGTTGCTGTTTAGGGGTACAAACCACCCCTGAACGGTGGTAAAAGAAGGAATCGCCATAAATGAAATTAAATAATACCAAAATATTACGCGTTCAACATTGGTTACCCAGGGGTTTTTGAGATCGCCAAAATTTTCGAGGTCAATTTGATCATATGCACTTTTTAAGGGGTTAAAAAGGGGATGGGGAGATGAAATTACGATATTCAATTGAAATAGAGTTTTAGGTACAAAACTAGTTACTCGAGGGTTTTTGGGCTCGCTGAATATTTTAATTTAATTTATGGCGATTCTTGCTTTACCACCTTTCAGGGATGGTTTGTACCCCTAAACAGCAATTTCCGGAAGAATAAAAAATAGGGGTTCAATATTATTTAGTTCTATTAGTGTGCCAAGATTTATTTAAATCGGTGAATGACAGTTGGGTAGTGTTACTTATAAAATGTGAAGAGTAAATAGAAACAATTTTGAAAATTCATGAGCATTTGAACCTAGAATCTTTCATACGCTAGGTGACTAGTCTTCCACTTGTGCTACAAATATTCGGCGAAGTATTCATGATTTTGAATAAGAATAAAGAACGTAGACACTTGATGTAGTTTCACAAAATTATTTATTAACAAGTTGATCGATTTCGGCTTATTAGGCCATCTTCAGAACGTTGACTGAAGATGGCCTAATAAGCCGAAATCGATCAACTTTGTTAATAAATAATTTTGTGAAACTACATCAAGTGTCTACGTTCTTTATTCTTATTCATAATGTTTCACCAAGTGCCAACGGCTCATACTTTTGATATTATTCATGATTTTTATACAATATTTAGATGTTAGATGTGTGATGAGTAAATGTTCTGTGAATGTTTCATGAATTCACACTACCCGCTATTTTTAAACTAGATAAGAACTAAATATTCTACACTTTTTATTTCAACACTTTTCTCAAAAATGATTTAGGGATATTGGCCAACTGAAAAATTAAATGAATTATTATTGTTAGTTAGTCATACTAAATTACCGTTTAAACTAGTAGGGCCAGTATTTAATTACAAGAAATTTACTGAACTTTCTTGAAACTCTGATGCAACAAACAAACAAACACTTAGTAAAATAAATTTACCAAAGGTGAAATTTATTTTATATTTGTAATTTTGTTGTAACACATAAACATAAAATATATGATTAGTTTTTTTTAATGACATTACGTTAACATGACTTAATACAAGTCAGAAACTAATTTACATGAGAATAATATCAATTTTTAAAGTAATTACAAATGTCAACATGAATTAGTATTCTTGATGTGGTGTTATTTTAAACTTTTTCTTGAAGTCATTAGAAAGAATGATGTTTTGTTGTTTTCCATGGTTAATGTAAATACATTAAGTTTATATTCATTAATGATAATTTTGTCTACATGAGGAAAACTTTTCTTTATTTTATATTATATTTAGAATTCTTGTTAAGTGCTGTAAGTTTGGTAGAGTTTTCATTTTGGCCTAAGTTCTATTAAGGGCCAATGTGAAATATTTTATATTAATGTTTTTAATTCATCATCTGTGGCGCTACAGCCCAAGTCGAGCCTGCCGGTTTTCGTAGTCAGATGCTACATTATTTAAGACGTATAAGTAACTAGCTTATAGCGCCCGAGTGTGATAAAGACATGTAACTGTATTTTATATTTTACGACAAATCACACATTGTCGACAGGCGGATTCGAACTGACGAACCTTGGTTTGGGTGACGTCACAGTATGTTAAGAGATGTGCCTTAACACGCTCGGCCACCGCGCCTGTTTTTAATTAAAAAAGCAAAAAATTAATTAGTCTAAATTACCAAAAATATCACATTTCACATACGCGATTTTGGGATTATATAAACAAAATAAATATATCATCACGCCGTTTACTCATTACTGGTTGTGGCATTCTGCCGTAACAGATCTCGGTAAGTGATATACTTTATTACGTGAAGTGCGGTTATTCACAGCCCTCAAAGATGTTAGTGGAGGGAGAGCCACAGGGGTATATTTTATTTTGATGAAAATTATTTGTCGGCTGTGGGGATCGAACCAGTAATTATGTTAGTAGCAAACGATATCATATATCAATAGCAATCTTATTTTAAAATACTAATTCTTTAAAAAATTTAAATCCCTCTACATTAGAAGCTTATCGCTACGCCAGTAATGCTTAGAATGAATGTTTACTTTTAAAACATAAATTATTTATGCCCGATTTATTAATTGTAACGTAAATGTTAACTAACATCGATATCAATAATATGTATTCTTCTGTATTTAGCAGGCAAATAATTATGATAGAAACATAATCTGTCAGTACAGTGGTGTGGATAGCGATACGGAATTCGAATCCGGAGACCCCGAGTTCGAATCTTTCTCAAGCTAAACATTATATGAACTATCAAACTGCGGCTCGGTGAATGCGGACCCTGTACTGTAATTGGGATTAAGTTCCTGTTGTACAGCGTAACATAAATAAATAAATAAATAAATAACAGTGAAATGAAAAACCGAGCAATACAGATTCAAATATTATTATACTATTTTCATTTTAAACTCGAAGGATCGGCATAAACCGATTAAATGCACTGCAATTACGTTTACAAAGGAACTCAAAATATGATCCGTCATAACTGGTATCACAATGTTCACACAGGGTTGTATAGTATGTTCAAAGATACTCCGTTATGGCTTTAACTTACTAAGCCTGTGTTGAACCGCACACAGTAAGAGATTCTACCTGTTGGCGCTCAGGGTAGGATTGCAAAATATTTAAATTGTTATGTATGACACTATTGTTTATTTGCATTATTTAACTAAATGACGAATTGTTATACAATGATACTTTCATGTAACATTTTTTTTTTGCTTCATTATCAATAATAATATTTGTACAAAATTCTCTGTTTCATTATTATAATATATATAAAAATAAAATTAAATTGGGAAATACTGAATACATACCTGTCCTTGCACCCCTATAAATCAAGCTTAAATGCCTTATAATAGACCCGCTGAGAGGGCCATAACGGAGTATCTTTGAACATAGTATACAGCCCCATTCGCCGGTACGGTCAATCATAGGAAAAAAACAAGAATAATTTTAGACTGAATACGACCCTTGAAAATATACCTATTTTGACCATCGATAAGTGATATGTGGTAGCCGCACTAATAGATTTCATTGTAGTTATATGGGACAGGGACGTTTAATTGTTTTATGCCGATCCCTCCAGTTTAAAATGAAAATAGTATACTAGTTACTTTTTGTTGTTGTTGGTGCACCTATATATTGTACGCCGTTACTAAACCTATGCTATATCTATAACTGCTCGTAAAATTAATAAGAACAACAATCTGAAAATAATAACTTACCCAAGGTGACATTGGTAGGTCCCTCTCCTTTAATGGGTAAAATTAAAATCTGTCCGTTCATCTTATAATGTCCTACAATGCTTGCTACTGGGATGGACACTCTGAACACCATGTGCTGCTTCTTCATTTGTATGCTGAAACATTGCATTAAATTGTGATTCTCTACAAATAAATCTTAAAACACAATGGCGCAGTTATATAAAGCAATATTAATTATGTTGCAGGGGCAGATTCAGACTTCAAATTAGGTGTGGGGGGAGGGGTGTATGGAGTGAATTTTGTCTGGGGGAGGGGGTGTATTGCCCATCTTCTAAATATAAAAAAACATTTGTATTATATTCCTGCTTTAAATAATTTTTACAATCACTTTCAATCACATTAAATCGTCTTTGGAATCGCATTAAATCATGAACGATTCTTCGATAGAATACAAAAATTATTGAATTAGAAGTTGATTTTCTAAGTGCAAATGTCGGTAGTCACATACTTGACTAGATCTTAAATAAAATACCTCTCCCATCTGCGGGTTGAAATAATATCCCCACAAAATATTGGTTTTTGGCTATTTATTAGAATAATAAATCAAACAATAGTTCTTAATTATCTTAGAATTTTAAGTTCTTAGATAATATTTTCTATTTAATTTGTTTAACAATCGTAAATAATGACATCATTATTATGTATTAGAGCCAACATTTAAAAAAAAGTCCATGCTTAGGGGGGTCATGACCCCCATGACCCCCCCCCTTACTGGATCCGCCCCTGTTATGTTGTTAGTTAACAGCATGCTAAAAGATGTCAATAGCTAAGATGGCTGACTTCACATTTTACATATGTTCTGATTATTATAATTAATTAATATCAGCTTTAAAATGGGGTAGGTGGCTCAGTGGTATCGAGTCGAATTGTGGATCTTGAGAACCCTGATTCGATCCCTACAGCCGACAAATAATTTTCACCAATTTAAATCAACCCCTGTGGCTCTCCCTCCACTAATATCTTTGGGGGCCGTGATTTGACGGCTGGTAACCGCACTTCCCGCGAAGAAATATATCACTTACTGAGATCTGCTTAGGCGGAGTGCCACACCCAGTAATGGGTAAAAGGCGTGATGATATATTTATTTATATTTTATTTAGCTTTAGAATAGTTTTTTCTACGATTGCTATGAAAAGTTGACAATTATGCTCTCATTTGTCATCGTAAAGTTGACGTTTTCTGTGGAACAATCGAAAAATATCTTTCTTGCGCGTCTCCAATGGCAACGTGCGGAAAAGACGTTAAATGTGCACGTTTCCAATGGTAACGCGCGAAAAAGATATTAAATACGCGCTTATTTCAATAGGTACCAGGGATACAAACAAAACAGAAACTTGTCATATTGACAGTTGATAGAACAAATTTATATTCAGTACGCATACGTTTTTTAATAATTTTAAGATGTAATCGTAGAAAAAATTATGTGTGTATCACGAGCGTAAAGTGTCTTTGTTCCTCTTACACTATTGGCTCGTGCTGAAATTACCGTGGTCGAGTACCTAACAAAGAATCACTTTACACTCATAATACACAAATAACTATTTCGCGCGTTGTCATTGGAAACGCGCGCATTTAACATCTTTTTCGCGCGTTGCAATTGAAGACGTGTGATAAATGTATTGATTCGATTGTTCCACAGAAAACTTCAACTTTGTGATGACAAATGAGAGCGTAATTGTCAACTTTTCATAGCAATCATAGAAAAATATATTTTTTTATGAAATTCAAACCCAGAAGCCCTCATATTTTTGTCTGCAAATTTGAATCTATTTTCTTTCAAGTAGCCAGTCAACGATAACGGAAACTTATTTAAATATAAAACTTACTCTGCGGCAGTGACCCAGGTGTTTTCAAGTCCATAAACTTTGTTATTCGTCAGTTCGATATTTAAGTTACTGCCGGCAGATATATCGATTTTAGAAATATCCAAGGGCGACAGATTAGGCAGATTATAGGGTTTGTAACCTGCAAAAATATATATTAGTAAATACAGATTTTTGTTCTTGATTTGTGTTTTCAAAATGAATTAATATTTTAGTTCATCTTTTTGAACAATAGATACTATAATCCAATAAAATAGTTTTATCGGTGGCTGCTATTGGTAACGTTCGCAAAAACTTATAAAATACCAAATATATGTTAAGAATAAAAAACATTTACCATTTACAAGGTTACGGAATAATATTTATAGTTGTATTTAAAAATAAAATTTGTATAAAAAATATTCAAAGTTTATTATTTGGATAAGATAAACCACTGTTTCTCCAACTTTTTGGATAGGTAACTAATATAAAGTGAAGCCAAATATTTAAATAAATTAAATATTAAATGGGAATTATGACAATAATTATTTTTCTGATTACAGCGCCATCTATCACGAATCGGAAAAAAGTTTCATATTAAACCTATTTAGTTTTAGTCGTACTAACTGAATGTACAATAAAAAATGGGGGTTCCCATTTAAGATTTCAAAGTGGCCCTCTGCCCCACTCCAGGGGGTGGCGGTGGGGATCATGCTTGGTGACATAAGATAGATTTTAGAAAAATATTAAACACGTGTTTTTTGTTTTTTGATTCGATGTGTATTTCTCGAGATTTTTCACCGTCCCGGAACTTTTTTAACACCCTGTATAAATAAAGTTATAGTTTATAAATTAAATAGTTATAGCTACTAAGTTATTAATTAATAAGTCATAATATAAATAATAATATTTTCACGCAACTATTAAACAAAGTTGATATTTATGCGCACAATTCAGCCCGCGAAATTAATTTCAAACAAATCTAAAATTATTGAATTGTCAGTTATTTAGGGGTTGTTCTAAATCAATCAAAAATACGATAACAAAATGCCGCCGATTAATAAACAACTTGTTTGTTCAAATATGTCTCCTTAGTTTCACATTCATATTTATAATAATCATCATTTCTAAATTAAATTTGTAATAAATTTTGAACGATTTAATGCGCTCAGATTATAGTCTACCTCGGCTTTCAGCTTCGTCTGCCTAACTTTTTCTTCGACGCACACAAATGATCATTTCGTTGTCTAGATGCACAAATAACTTTAAATTATATTTTAATATTTGGTATGGCGTCTCTTTGTCGCCCTCTATAATGTTTAATGTCTTTCTGTCACCCGTCATCGTGCCTACCGCCCTTGAAGGTCGATATTGTCAATTTTGAGAAGCACTGTAGGTTAAAGTATATAAATAATGATTATTTACCTTTCACAAGACTGGGAATAGCATATCTGGCATTTTTTAGTGCACATGCATTTAATTCAGAATCATTTCGGCAAGGAATTATAAATTCGGCTGAAAAATCAACAATTATTTTAATATTTTGCAACAATATTTATATAAAAACAAAAACAATACATACATACATAACAACACTATACAGGGTGTTTCACAACATAGAGCAAAAAATTAAGGGGTATATTCTGTACGACGTGCTGATCATGAAACAAAAATATTTTTTTTTTAATCGCAAAATTATGGGTTGTAAACCTAAAATATTTTTTGTAGTACTGCACTGGATTCGCTTTCCTATTAAACACAAACAATGAAGTAGGTATCAACTACGAAAGAATAATTACACAATTCAATTATTAGCAGTTATTTATAATAGAATTTTATTTAATTAATAACTTTAACATAATCATCCACCCAGTGGCAGTGGCAACGAAAAATTTTGGACTGGGAAACATGGAAAATAGTTTTGCGATTTAAAAAAAAATTCTTTTTGTTTCATGATCAGCACGTCGTACAGAATATACCCTTTAATTTTTTGCTCTAAGTTGTGAAACAGCCTGTATATCTTATCGAATAGGATATTATAGATCCTTGAAACATTCATTGAACATTTATTCATTAAATTTTCCTATAATTATCTTTTCGATTTATTTCTTAATTTTTTTCATATAACCTCGTTTATGGGGTAGGTGGCTCAGTGGTATCGAGTCGGCCTGTGGATCTTGAGAATCCTGGTTCGATCCCCACAGCCGACAAACAATTTTCACCAATTTAAATCTACCCCTGTGGCTCCTCTCCACTAATATCTTTAGGAGCACTGATTTGACGGCTGGTAACCGCACTTCACGCGAAGAAATATATCACTTACCGAGATCTGCTTAGGCAGAGTGCCACACCCGTGATGATATATTTATTTTATTTATTTATTTACCTCGTTTATTCCTGCCACTCAAAATCTTTCATTTATTTATTTATTTATTTATTTATGTTACGCTGTACAACAGGAATTTAATCCCAATTACAGTACAGGGTCTGCACTCACCGAGCCGCAGTGTGATAGTTCATATAATATTTAGCTTGAGTGCGATTAGAACTCGGGATCTTTGGATTCGAATTCCATAACGCTATCCACACCACCGTACTGACGGACAAATCGTCAATAATATCTATCAATTTATTCCTAGGACGTTCACACAATCTCTCATCCTCATTTCACAAACATTCACCTTTTTCATCAATTATTCATTTGTTATTTGCTCCACATAAAAGGCTATTATTATATTGTATTTGTAAAAAAAATATCGCAAACAAAATCGTATCACTAATTGTAAATAAATACACTGAATATGAATTTTAATGCTCGATAGTTATCTGGAGAGATTCCTAAATGATTTAAAAGAAAAATGTTTCATATAAAACTTGTATTCAGCCTAAAATTATTCTTGTTTTTTCCTATGATTGACCGTACCGACGAACAGGGCTGTACAACCCTGTGTGAACCTTGTGAACCCAGTTATAATGGGTCATATTTTGAGTTCCTTTGTAAACGTAATGCCGACCCCTGCAGTTTATGAGATGAAAATAGTATACCATCACATAAATGCCGCTATCCAAGTTTATAAATTATTTTACAAAATAATTCTTCACATAGAAGTACATTTTTTACTAGTTTTATATGAAGCATATTTCCAGTTATGACTGATCATATTTTGAGTTCCTTTGTAATCGTAAGTGCGGTGCATTTAATCGTTTTATGCCGATCCCTCCAGTTTAAAATAAAAATAGTATAATATTCAAAATGATATAAAATGTTGCAGTACTTACGCATTTTCTTAGCATCAATGTTAAATATAAAACACGACAAAAGTATTTGTAAAATTATGAACATTTTCAAGTATATATGAATTAATATCTAATATTTAGTAGTTTCCTACAACCGCGGTTGTATGAATATCACTGCACTTGCACTAATGATACTTGAAACTTGGAGTGATCTTGAATTTATACCTTCTTACAACCTTGCCTACCGGACTTGCATGTATGAAGTCTATTTGAAATATTCTTGGCATTTTGTGACAAAATCATTTAAATTGCTTGTTCATCAAAGAAATTGCTTAAACGACCGTATTTTCATGAATTTTCTGCAATATTCTTATGTAAAATGAAATTGTTTATGTAATTATTGTTTACTTGTCGTTTTGAAAATGTTTGAGACTATTTTATGTGAAAATGTAATTATTGTAATTTGTTGTATCGAGAATGGATAGCTGAAACGTGAGATATAACGAAGGATTTTGCGCATTTAAATTAATTTAGTTTTATATCATTTTATCCCATTCTAATTTATAAATAAATATATCATCACGCCTTTTACCCATTACTGGGTGTGGCACTCTGCCAAAGCAGATCTCGGTAAGTGATATATTTTTTCGCGTGAAGTGCGGTTACCAGCCGTCAAATCACGGCCCTCAAAGATATTAGTGGAGCCACAGGGGTAGATTTTTTTAAATTGGTGAAAATTTTTTGTCGGTTGTGGGGATCGAACCAGGGTTCTCAAGATCCACAGGCCGACTCGATACCACTGAGCCACCTACCCCTTATTTTATGCCACAAAAATGTATGCTTTAATTGAAATCTATACAGATATTCACCCTTAATCCACAAATATTATGGGCGAATTTAAAGCTACTGATATCGCCTTCACTTAAATTTTATGGCGTAAGTAAATAAATATATCATCATACCTTTTACCCATTACTGGGTGTGGCATTCTGCTGTAGCAAATCTCGGTAAGTTATATGTTACTTCACGTGACGTGCATTTACCAGCTGTTAAATCACGGCCCCCAAAGATGTTAGTGGAGAGGGAGGCCCAGGTTTTTAAATCCACAGATCGACTCGATACCACTGAGCCACCTACCCCATATAATAAAGATATAAAATATAATAGTTATTTGTGTATTAAGAGCGTAAAGTGATTCTTTGTTACTTGAGCACGGTAATTACAGCGCGAGCCGAAGGCGAGAACTGCAATAGTTCACAATTCAAAAATAAAGTCAAGAGTTTTCTTCTCTCGCCATGATTTTTATACCACCAATGAATGTATTACTCATTGCAAGAGTAATATCGTAGAATTTAATTAGTTTTCAATATATGAAATATACATATTACTATAGTTATTTTTTTCTTTTTCTATATATTTACATTGTTTTATATGTTTTGACTTGCCATGATATGTAAATGTAACTCTATGTAATATGGTTAATTATAAATAAATAAATAAATAAATAAATAAATAAATAAGAAGAACAAAGACTCTCGTGGTACACACATATTTTATTCTACGATTGCATCTTAAAATTATTAAAAAACGTATAGGTACGTAAAATGAATTCGTTCTGTCAACTGTCAATATGTCAAGTTTCTGTTTTGTTTGTAACTATTGAAATAAGCGTGCATTTAATATCTTTTTCGCGCTTTACCATTGGAGATGCGCGACAGAGATATTTTTCGATTGTTCCATAGAAAACGTTAATTTTACGATGACTAATGAGAGCGTAATTGGCAACTTTTCATAGCAATCGTAGAAAAAATATAATTATTATATTATAGATATTTATAGTTTGAACTTTAGAAGAAGAATGAAAATAAATAAACAGTTGATGCAAAAGTAAACAAACATAACAAAAGAATAACAATGAGAATCTCCTTGAAGACAAAATAATATAACGTCAGCAAACCACTTGATAACGACGCTATATGTGTATAAACTAGACATAACAGATAATGATTGACTCAGAGAATAGGTGTCATAATGGCAAATTAATACACCTAGAGAACTTAAATATTAAATAAACAAATAAATGCGAATGGAATGATTGTTAGCAATGTCAATTATTCCATATGACAAGTAATGTCGATTTATTTTAGTTATGTTAAACCAACTTGAAAATTTAAGTTATGTTATTGCAACTGGCCATTATGCCACACGTGTATGTTTTAAAAGTGCCAAAGGAAAAATATTTCATTTGAAATTTTAATTATAATTGGTATTAAATAAAATAAATAAATAAATATATTATCACGCCTTTTACCTATTACTGGGTGTGACACTCTGCCTAAGCAGATCTTGGTAAGAGAAATGTGGTTACCAGCCGTCAAATCACGTCCCCCAAAGATGTTAGTTGGGGGGGAGCCACAGGGGTAGATTTAAATTGGTGAAAATCTCAAGATCCACAGGCCGACTCGATACCACTGAAAAATATTAAATAAACACTTAGCTAAGTCTCACAAAATTCAGCCTCCAAGTCACCTTATAAGGGCATCGTTAGAGGCTGGCCAGCATAGTTAGTAACCAGGCCAGTTTCTAACAATGCCCTCATAAGGTGACTTGGAGGCTGAATTTTGTGAGACATAGCCAAGTGTTTATTTAATATTTTTTATTAAACCTAGTTTCACCAAGTGTATGGATGACAATTAATTTTGTCTTTGTTGTTATTTAAATTACTGCGTAGCTTTTTCTTCTTTCGGTAGATGGCATTGCCTGTTCAATAGAACTTCTCATGTCATCTTACCGTTTTTTAGAGATCTTATTCTCTGCTTGCACAGTTCATCGTCACCAGCTTCTTCACGTGAACTTTGTTCTAGGTGAAGAAGTGAGTTATACCATACTGATGAGCTCTAATAAGAGCGAAACGCGTCTATGGTTACTAACTGTGCTGGCCAGCCTCTAACAATGCCCTCATAAGGTGACTTGGAGGCTGAATTTTGTGAGACTTAGCCAAGTGTTTATTTAATATTTTTTATTAAACCTAGTTTCACCAAGTGTATGGATGAAAATTAATTTTGTCTTTGTTGTTATTTAAATTGCTGCGTAGCTTTTCCTTCTTTCGGTAGATGGCATTGCCTGTTCAATAGAACTTCTCATGTCATCTTACCGTTTTTTAGAGATCTTATTCTCTGCTGGCACAGTTCATCGTCACCAGCTTCTTCACGTGAACTTTGTTCTAGGTGAAGAAGTGAGTTATACCATACTGATGAGCTCTAATAAGAGCGAAACGCGTCTATGGTTACTAACTGTGTTGGCCAGCCTCTAACAATGCTCTCATAAGGTGACTTGGAGGCTGAATTTTGTGAGACATAGGCAAGTGTTTATTTAATATTTTTTATTAAACCTAGTTTCACCAAGTGTATGGATGACAATTAATTTTGTCTTTGTTGTTATTTAAATTGCTGCGTAGCTTTTCCTTCTTTCGGTAGATGGCATTGCCTGTTCAATAGAACTTCTCATGTCATCTTACCGTTTTTTAGAGATCTTATTCTCTGCTGGCACAGTTCATCGTCACCAGCTTCTTCACGTGAACTTTGTTCTAGGTGAAGAAGTGAGTTATACCATACTGATGAGCTCTAATAAGAGCGAAACGCGTCTATGGTTACTAACTGTGTTGGCCAGCCTCTAACAATGCTCTCATAAGGTGACTTGGAGGCTGAATTTTGTGAGACTTAGCCAAGTGTTTATTTAATATTTTTTATTAAACCTAGTTTCACCAAGTGTATGGATGACAATTAATTTTGTCTTTGTTGTTATTTAAATTGCTGCGTAGCTTTTCCTTCTTTCGGTAGATGGCATTGCCTGTTCAATAGAACTTCTCATGTCATCTTACCTCTTTGTTAGAGATCTTATTATCTGCTGGCACAGTCCGTCGTCACCAGCTTCTTCACGTAAACTTTGTTCTAGGTGAAGAAGTGAGTTATACCATACTGATGAGCTCTAATAAGAACGAAACGCGTCTATGATTACTAACTGTGCTGGCCAGCCTCTAACAATGCCCTCATAAGGTGACTTGGAGGCTGAATTTTGTAAGACTTAGCCAAGTGTTTATTTAATATTTTTTATTAAACCTAGTTTCACCAAGTGTATGGATGACAATTAATTTTGTCTTTGTTGTTATTTAAATTGCTGCGTAGCTTTTCCTTCTTTCGGTAGATGGCATTGCCTGTTCAATAGAACTTCTCATGTCATCTTACCTCTTTGTTAGAGATCTTATTCTCTGCTGGCACAGTCCGTCGTCACCAGCTTCTTCACGTGAACTTTGTTCTAGGTGAAGAAGTGAGTTATACCATACTGATGAGCTCTAATAAGAGCGAAACGCGTCTATGATTACTAACTGTGCTGGCCAGCCTCTAACAATGCCCTCATAAGGTGACTTGGAGGCTGAATTTTGTGAGACTTAGCCAAGTGTTTATTTAATATTTTTTATTAAACCTAGTTTCACCAAGTGTATGGATGACAATTAATTTTGTCTTTGTTGTTATTTAAATTGCTGCGTAGCTTTTCCTTCTTTCGGTAGATGGCATTGCCTGTTCAATAGAACTTCTCATGTCATCTTACCTCTTTGTTAGAGATCTTATTCTCTGCTGGCACAGTTTCTCGTCACCAGCTTCTTCACGTGAACTTTGATCTAGGTGAAGAAGTGAGTTATACCATACTGATGAGCTCTAATAAGAGCGAAACGCGTCTATGGTTACTAACTGTGCTGGCCAGCCTCTAACAATGCTCTCATAAGGTGACTTGGAGGCTGAATTTTGTGAGACTTAGCCAAGTGTTTATTTAATATTTTTTATTAAACCTAGTTTCACCAAGTGTATGGATGACAATTAATTTTGTTTTTGTCGATACCACTGAGCCACCTACCCCATATAATTGATATTAGATTGTTGTTGTTGTTCTTGAGAATGTTCACAGAAATAAAAATATTCTTTCACAATAAAAATGTATTAAAATACTAAACTACTACAACAAATAATATTTTTAAGGTAAAAATATTTTTTCATATGGTACATCTAGGAAGATTTGCGACAAGGCTGCCTGGAAAACGGTGCCAATCAATTCACTGACATCAGGCTTAAATTCTTTATCTATTTCTACCCAGTTTTCATCCAGGAACTTCTCCATTTCAGTCGCTAAAAAATAAAAATAAAATATCAATTGAAATTCATGTATTTGCATAACGAGACAGGAACTAATGTTCAACAAGCTTGAAGTGGACATTCAATGCGAGTTGTAGATTATGCCTTTTTTGTTGTTTTTAAGTGTAGAAAATAAGTACTTTCCGCACTGTCGTGGGAAAAAGTGATTGTGCTACAATAAAGTTATTTGTGTATTAAGAGCGTAAAGCAGGGTTCGTAAATATCATGATATTTATAATAAATATCAAAATATCTGATATATAGGATATATATCAGATAAATATCACTTTTTGAATATTTATTTTTTAATTTTAGTTTTTGTACACATTTAGAAAAACTGAAAAATTCGAAAAATTTCACTTCTCCGGAGGCTATATCTCAAAAACTAAACAAGATATGAAAATGCGCTCAACGGCGTTGAATTCCCCGTGTCCGAATTGACTTATAATCAAATTTTCATACAATTTTATGCAATTTAATATTTTTAATTATTTCCCTTTGGTTTTTTCAGATTTTAATTCAATCCTTAATCGTAGGATTATTAAAACGAAAATTTACATACATATGTATTTTGACCCACTGAATCCAGTGGTGCAATCTTCAAATGCATATGACTTCTGGTTTTCAAAAAAATGTTAAAAAACCGCTTTTTGCGATTTTTTTGGCGGAAAATAGAAAAAATATAAAAATCGCTGAAACTATGTTTATAAGTTAACTGAAGCACGAGAAAATTAATGCCGTTGACCGCGTTTTCATATCACATTTAGTTTTTGAGATATAGCCTCGGAAAAGTAGAAAAACTGAAAAATTCGAAAAATTTCACTTTTCCGGAGGCTATATCTCAAAAACTAAACAAGATATGGAAATGCGCTCAACGGCGTTGAATTCCCCGTGTCCGAATTGACTTGTAAGCAAATTTTCATACAATTTTATGCAATTTAATATTTTTAATTATTTCCTAAGGGGTACCCCTTTGGTTTTTTCAGATTTTAGTTCAATTTTCCCAAAAATCCTTAATCGTAGGATTATTAAAACGAAAATTTACATACATATGTATTTTGACCCACTGAATCCAGTGGTGCAATCTTCAAATGCATATGACTTCTGGTTTTCGAGAAAATGTTAAAAAACCGCTTTTTGCGATTTTTTTGGCGGAAAATAGAAAAAAAAATAAAAATCGCTGAAACTATGTTTATAAGTTAACTGAAGCACGAGAAAATTAATGCCGTTGAGCGCGTTTTCATATCACATTTAGTTTTCGAGATATAGCCTCGGAAAAGTAGAAAAACTGAAAAATTCGAAAAATTTCACTTCTCCGGAGGCTATATCTCAAAAACTATTTGATATTTTTATATAATGGATATATATCATTGCAAAAATATGACGATATATATCAAAATAAATATCATGATATATATCGATCGATATATATCTTCGAACCCTGGCGTAAAGTGATTCATTGTTACTTGAGTACGGCGAGAGCTGCAATAGTGTTAGAGGAACAAAGACACCTCATGCATCTTAAAATTATTAAAAAACGTATGCGTACTTGAAAATAAATTCGTTCTGTCAACTGTCAATATGACAAGTTTCTGTTTTATTTGTATCCCTGGTAACTATTGAAATAAGCTCGTATTTAATATCTTTTTTCTACGATTGCTATGAAAAGATGACAATTACGCTCTCATTTGTCATCGTAAAGTTGACATTTTCTGTAGAACAATCGAAAAATATCTTTTTTGCGCGAAAAAGATATTAAATGCGCGCTTATTTCAATAGTTGCCAGGGATACAAATAAAACAGAAACTTGTCATATTGATAGTTGACAGAACGAATTTATTTTCAGTACGTATACGTTTTTTAATAATTTTAAGATGCAATCGTAGAAAAAATTATGTGTGTATCACGAGTGTGAAGTGTCTTTGTTCCTCTTACACTATTGCAGCTCTCGTCATCGGCTCGCGCTGCAATTACCGTGTTCGAGTAACAAAGAATCACTTTACGCTTTTAATACACAAATAACTATTTTCTACCATTACTATGAAAAGTTGACAATTACGCTCTCATTTGTCATCGTAAAGTTGACATTTTCTGTGGAACAATAGAAAAATATCTTTTTTGCGCGTTTTGTTTGTATCCCTGGTAACTATTGAATTAAGCACGCATTTAATATCTTTTTAAAGTTAAATTTTTATGAAAGAAAAATTCAGATGACGCCTGGATTCGAACCAGGGACCCTCCGCTTGCCGGGCAGAGATGCTAACCGCTACACCACGTCACCTGTGTCCGACGTATGGCTTCAACCGAATTCTTCTTTCATAGTGTCTAACGTAGCATCGATCCCAAAGACTCCTATATCTATGATAGGCATTGACAACGGGTTTCGTCTACAGCGACACAGTTCTTTCATAAAAATTTAACTTTAAAATTATCTTCATTACTGTACGTTCAGTCGAAGTCATATGTTAAAAATTAGTTCGTGGAATGATTCCCTATAAATCAGAACTGTGTCGCTGTAGACGAATTTAATTTTTATCCTGATCATGTAATAGTATATTGGAAAACTCTTATTACAATCACCGTAATTATAATACTAATACAGTTTGTGTATATGAGCATCTGGCGAGTTACGTAAAGTGTGAGTATTATAAGTTAGGTTAGAGTTTCATAATATTATTAATATCGTTTTAAAAATAAATACTTTTAAATTTAAATAAAAATAAAAATGTTTAGTGTTCTTAAATTATCATAAAAAAAATTCTAATGATCTTGAGAACCCTGGTTCAATCCCCACAGCCGACAAACAATTTTCACTAATTTAAATCTACCCCTGTGACTTCCCCTGCACTAATATCTTTGGGGACCGTGATTTGACGGCTGGTAACTGCACTTCACGCGAAAAAATATTTCAATTACTGAGATCTGCTTAGACAGAGTGCCACACCTAGTAATGGGTAAAAGGCGTGATGATATATTTATTTATTTATTTATATGAGCAATGACAGCTGAAAAATGTGTTTGTTTGACAGTACGACAACTTTACAAATAAAAAAGTTCCTAAAACAGTTATATAAAATAGAATTTTGTGTCATCATTTTTAACAAAAACAGTGTCACAAAATTGGTTTCGTACTGTATTAGCATTATATTATTGAAGAAAAGAATAATTAATATTATTATGTGTAACAGATACCTACCTAATAAGGAATCACCATTGAATAAATTTCCAAAATGATAGTAAACTCTACTAGTAGTATAATTAATGATGATGTTGTCTAGAATCATTTGCTTAATTCCATTTTTTTCTTCAACTTTAAAGTTAATATTAGTTGTAATTTCGATGTCAACTGAAACAGAAAATATTATAAACACTAAAATAATCAATTTATTCATTAAACAATATCAGATAAATGACTGGTTATAGTCTAGGCCAATGCCACTAACCATATTTTTAAATTCACAAATTTTGAAAAAAATCTTTTTATTTTATTATTAGTACATCATATATATATGATTAGTACATCATATAATAGTATATTATACAACGACGCTATAATGGATGTTCTTATTCCCGAGGATGAAGTTTGCAACCCGAGCGAGCGGCACAATAAAACAATGTTCCATGTTTTAAGCATTTTGATTGGTTCACGAGCGGGAATAATGACGATTATTCCCGACTCATTATTCCCGGCGGGATTAATATATAGCATTATATAGCAAAAAACGCATATATAATGATAATATTATTAGTTAGTCGTATATAAAATATAAAATGTTCAATATATATGTGTATCATTGCTGTCTCGAGAATAATAAGTGCTATAAGGTTAACGTCAACGATTGACATAAAATGTCCAACGTTGTCGTTTTGACAGATAAAACGCCAAGCATTTATTTATTTTTTGTTCATTTCCATGGCTGTCTGTATTTTCAACACAACTTTCGACATTTTAATATTTAATTTCTGTCGTTACAAACCATGTAATAGAAATTATGTTTATTGATTTAGATGCAGAAATTTATGCCCTAAAACATTTATTTGAAACTTTTTTGCATAAAATAATTAGGGAAGCCAATAATTGAACATTTGAAAAATAGCATTGAAAACGCTATGGTGCGCAATTCGATTCACCAGCCTGTATATTTAAGTCATTCATTTGAGTATTTTTTTTCTAAATTCAACGATATAATCATATAATATTCTAATATAACAAAATAACTAAGAAAACTACGAGTTAAATTTATATGAATTTTTGTTATATCTGGCTGAAATAAAACTTCTTGCGATAAAATACAATTGAAAAATAAACAAATCAAATATTATTTTTGTATTAAGTGCGCAAAATGAATGTTTTTTTGTTGCGCGTTCGAATGACTTTTATTGTTTCGACCTGCGGTCTCGACTAAAAGTAACATTCTCACTCGCAAAAAAACAAGAATTTTGCCCACGAAATACAAACAACATTTTTTCTACAACTGTAAATAAAGAATAATACAATAATTCTTGATTTATTTAAGTAAATTAAAGAAAAACAATCAACAATAATATTAATTTGATACTATTGATGTGTTGTAACTAGGGTTGTGCCGTGGGCAATTGACCGGTCAATTGACCAAAAATATTTGACAGCCAAATAAAACGGTCAAATAATCTAAATGGAACCGCCACGACATCTGTTGTTCAATAGAAATAGCTACTTACTATTATTACATGAATATATCTAGTTTGGTATTCTGGGTTCTGGAGAATTTGCTTACTTTACTTTACAAATAAAATAAATACATATTATTTCATTTCATAACGTCTTTTACTTTATTTTCCCCTTTTTTTTGAATTTGATGTGGTTTTGTTTATTAGTTGTTGTTGGTTTTTCATTTTCAGTAATATTGGCTGTAGTAAACAGTACTATATAAATAAATTACAATTTTAATTGTGATTTTTATTAAATGTTTCTTGGTCAATTGACCGAAAAATATTTGACTGGTCAAATGCACAACCCTAGTTGTAACTAATGAAACCTGACAACAAATAATTTGGGAGCGTTCGCGAGATACTCATTTTGTGCACTAGAATACGAATACTCATTTTGCGCACTAGGGTGCAAAATAATGCGCAAAATACGCGTTGTCATGCTAATGTAAATGATTAAAAAAACCACGTACTTCGCGTATTGATATTAATGAAAAAAATTGAATATTTTTTGACAGTTGTAGAAGAACAATTTTTTTTATAAATAAATATTTGTTAATATTTTGGAAACGATTAGTGTTGGACCTATGTTTTCAATATTTTGCTCTGTTTTATATGTCCTTAAAATTACATTTAGTTAACATCTTGTATAGCGGCAACAGCCCACTTAGAGATAGTTGTATCTTTGCACTCTCGTTATTATGGTCCATCAATTTGAAGGCCACATATCATGGTGTAAATTAGGGAAACGTCATAATGATATATTTATTTATGGTTCTCATATAATTGGTGCGCTATAAGCTAGTCACTTATACGTCTTAAATAATGTAGCACTTGACTACGAAAACCGGCAGTACGGCAGTGTAAAAATTGCGGCTCGGTGTGTCCGGTAGGCCCAGGCTCGATTTGGGCTGTAGTGCCACAGATGATGATGATATAATTGGTACTTACCGGTTGTAATGTTGGCTTTTCCTTTTCCTGTAATTGGGAGTATCACAAGTCTGCCATCTATTTCGTAGTCACCTAATATTGAAATTGATGGCGTAGCTATTGTTACTTGAATTTTTCCGTCTTTTAAGTGAGCTCTGAAATCAAATTCAGGCTGTTTTTATTATACGAGAAAAACATTAAACATTATATATATATCAATTGCGAAACTTATTGACTGGCGAATTTCAAGAATAATTACACTTTAACATAATCTTGTTCTGTATATCTAAATTTCTGTTTTAATTCTTTATATTTATACTAATTCCTTTTTGTATACGTGGAACCATCTTGGTCTTTGACTGTAGTGTTCCCTCAAAATCAAATAAATAAATAAAAATAAATATATATATACCGGGTGTCTACTTTTTTCCGAACATAGGAATGTTAATCAATGTTAAAATTTTGATGTAGTGATATCTCTTTACCTATTAATTTTAGAACAAAAATGTATTGAAGAAAAATGTTTAGAATGAAAAACTGCATTCATAGAGTATAAGTTTGTTGTTCAATTGTTTTTTATGTTCGAGTTAGAAGCAAAAGAAAATACACGTTTTAAAGCGATTATCAGAGTGCCATGAAAAATAAAACAAATTAGATAACTTAATAATAGGTATTTATTTGTCTAGATTACGTAGAAAAAAGAAAATAATAGTTGCTATAATTAATTTTATTATCAAATTAAATGCTCGAATAAATAAATAAATTAGAGTAAGCTTCCAATTCTAGACTCCAATATGTCAAATAATGTCAGACACAACAAACAAATTATTGTTTTATGTCTCATGGCACTCTGATAATTGCTTTAAAGCGTGTATTTTCTTTTGCTTCTAACTCGGACATAAAAAACAATTGAACAACAAACTTATACTCTGTGTAGTTTTTCATTCTGAACATTTTTCTTTAGTATAATTTTGTTCTAAAATTAATAGGTAAAGAGATATCGCTAAATCAAAATTTTAACATTGAATTTATTATGTTCGAAAAAAAAGTAGACACCCGGTATATATATATATATATATATATATATATATATATACAGGGTGTTTCTGTACTTATGACGCGAATTTAAAAAACAAGATAAAACAAATTCATATTTAAAAACAAAAATTGTAATAGCCCTCCGTGCCCCCCGCTGCGATTACAAAAATAATAATTTTTGCCCAGTACATCAAATGATATATACCCTTAAAATGATCTATAAAAACACCCACATATTTTTTGCAAGATTACAGATAACTTCTGTACTTACTCTGCTTTTATGATTTTGCCACTTCCTAGCCCAATGAAATCAATGTCTTTCATGCTTAGTTTGAGATTGCCACCCGGTTGAATTATTGCCTCACTTATTTTCATTGGATCGAAAGAAATTATTTTGAATTTCTTGTTAGCTGAAATGAAATAATAATTAGTATACATACAGGGTGTTTCAGGACTAGTGTAACAAACTTTAACAGCTTATTCCTGAGGTTATTTTGAGCAAAAAATGTCATATAAACATAGGTCCTATTCCTTCTAGTTACCAAAATACAAGAGGTTGAAGTTCTATAAATAACACGACATTTTCAAATTTTTTTAATCAAGATACTTTCGGAAAACAAGAATTTTATGGAAAAGTCTTACCTTATTTGTCTTAATTAAAAATTGTTGTACTTTTGATTGTATTATTGTTTCATAATGGATGGTTATAGTACTGCTGAATATGCAGATATGATTTTTATTTATGGATTATTTAATGGTAATGCCCGTTATGCGTCCAGAGAATACCAAGACAGATATCCAAATAGAAGCCAACTTTCCCATCCCCTATTTGCGTGCATTTATGTTTTCCGAAAGTATCTTGATTACAAAAATTTGAAAATTTCGTGTTATTTATAGAACTTCAACCTCATGTATTTTGGTATCTAGAAGGAATAGGACCTAAGTTCATATGACATTTTTGGCTCAAAATGACCTCAGGAATAAGCTGTTAAAGTTTGTTACACTAGTCCTGAAACACCCTGTATATAAATATCACGGTGTGTTCTATTAAATGTGATAGCATGAACTCTTATAACATTCAATAAACATTTATTCATTAAACTATACGCACAACTCTTAACATTGTCACTGTTTTTGTCTTAGGTTTTGTCGAGTGTAATTGGATGATTTCCAGTTGTTGATACAAATATTGTCTTTTTTACGATTGCTATGAAAAGTTGACAATTACGCTCTCATTTGTCATTGTAAAGTTGACATTTTTTGTGGAACAATCGAAAAATATCTTTGTCGTGCGTCTCCAATGGTAACGCGCGAAAAAGATATTAAATGCGCGCTTATTTCAATAGTTACCAGGGATACAAACAAAATAGAAACTTGTCATATTGATAGTTGATAGAATGAATTTATTTTCACTATGTATATGTTTTTAAATAATTTTAGGATGCAATCGTATAAAAAATTATGTGTGTATCGACTCGCACTGCAATTACCGTGCTCAAGTAACAAAGAATCACTTTACGCTCTTAATACACAACTAACTATTTTGTTTAATATTTGTTTTCATGCATGGATACAAAATAAATTTTATTACACACATGTAACTAGAAACTATCCTAATAGTCATTTGTGTATTAAGAGCGTAAATTGATTCTTTATTACTCGAGTACGGTGCAATAGTGCAAGAGGCACTTTACGCTCTTGATATACACAAAATTTGTTTTAAGATTGCATCTTGAAATGATTAAAAAACATATAAAGACGTACTGAAAATAAATTCGTTATGCCAATATGACAAATATTTGTTTTGATTGTATCCCTGGTAACTATTGAAATAAACGCGAATTTAATTTCTTTATATACGACTAACTAATAATATTATCATTATATATGCGTTTTTTGCTATATAATGCTATATATTAATCCCGCCGGGAATAATGAGTCGGGAATAATGGTCATTATTCCCGCTCGTGAACCAATCAAAATGCTTAAAATATGAATCATTGTTTTATTGTGCCATGGGAACAGTGTTGCCATAGCGACTCATATTTAAATTAAACATGCTCGTTGCTAAGGTCACTGTTGTTAACGAATCGGAAACAAACAAAACGAAATCATCGTTGAGAAGTTGTCGAAAACGGTCTTGCAAATTGTGTTAAATAATTGTGTTTAACTGTAATTGAAAAAATGGACAGTATTATAGAAGACAGTATATCTTCTACACCACCAGAAATAACGAAAATCGCTGATGCTACTACATATGGTTTATTATCGCAAAAGTCTAAAAATTTCTATGACAAAGCATACCAAAGTTTTATGGACTGGCGTATTAAAATGAAGACAAATTCATATTCAGAAAATGTATTGTTGGCATATTTTACTGAATTAGTTGAAAAATACAAATCATCTTCATTATGGTCTTTTTACTCCATTTACTCATTTCAATTAGATGTAAATTTATTAGGTAAATAGATGTAAAATTAATAGATAATATAAAAATTTACTAATTTTTATTAAATTAGTCGTATATGTTAGTCGCTATAATGGCTATTATTACCTCGGGTGATTACAACCCTTGCTCGCTCCGCTCGCTCGGGTTGCAAACTTCATCCTCGGGAATAAGAGCATCCATTATAGCGTCGTTGTATAATATACTATTATTTCCACCTTCTATATAACTGACACTTTATAGGCTTGTATGATATCTAAGTACATGATTAATAACAGCGCGTAACCCTGTAAAATTAATATAAACTAGAGATAGGCGAATATCATCCGCGAATAGTCGAATGCCGCGAATATTGACATTATTCGATATTCGAGATTTTCGAATATTAACGTCAGTATAGCGAACATTCGAATACCTCGAATATCGCGCCATATGTTGACCTCAATTTTTGACTATGTTTTTCTTTATCATTTGTATATAAACTTAAAGCTATTACAATAATAAAATATCAAACTAAACACTTGTCTAAGTCTCACAAAATTCAGCCTCCAAGTCACCTTATGAGGGCATCGTCAGAGGCTGGTCAGCACAGTTGGTAACCATAGACGCGTTTCGCTCTTATTAGAGCTCATCAGTATGGTATAACCTACTTCTTCACCTAGAACAAAGTTCACGTGAAGAAGCTGGTGACGAAGGACTGTGACAGCAGAGAATAAGATCTCTAAAAAACGGTAAGATGACATGAGAAGTTCTGTCGAACCAGTAATGCCATCTACCGAAAAAAGCAAAAGCTACGAAATAGCAATTTAAATAAAAAACAACAAAGACAAAATTAATTGTCTTTAAATGCTCACTTGGTGAAACTAGGTTTAATAATAAAATATCAAACTAAACACTTGTCTAAGTCTCACAAAATTCAGCCTCCAAGTCAACTTATGAGGGCATCGTCAGAGGCTGGCCAGCACAGTTGGTAATCATAGACGCGTTTCGCTCTTATTAGAGCTCATCAGTATGGTATAACCTACTTCTTCACCTAGAACAAAGTTCACGTGAAGAAGCTGGTGACGAAGGACTGTGACAGCAGAGAATAAGATCTCTAAAAAACGGTAAGATGACATGAGAAGTCCTGTCGAACCAGTAATGCCATCTACCGAAAAAAGCAAAAGCTACGAAATAGCAATTTAAATAAAAAACAACAAAGACAAAATTAATTGTCTTTAAATGCTCACTTGGTGAAACTAGGTTTAATAATAAAATATCAAACTAAACACTTGTCTAAGTCTCACAAAATTCAGCCTCCAAGTCACCTTATGAGGGCATCGTCAGAGGCTGGTCAGCACAGTTGGTAACCATAGACGCGTTTCGCTCTTATTAGAGCTCATCAGTATGGTATAACCTACTTCTTCACCTAGAACAAAGTTCACGTGAAGAAGCTGGTGACGAAGGACTGTGCCAGCAGACAATAAGATCTCTAAAAAACGGTAAGATGACATGAGAAGTTCTGTCGAACCAGTAATGCCATCTACCGAAAAAAGCAAAAGCTACGAAATAGCAATTTAAATAAAAAACAACAAAGACAAAATTAATTGTCTTTAAATGCTCACTTGGTGAAACTAGGTTTAATAATAAAATATCAAACTAAACACTTGTCTAAGTCTCACAAAATTCAGCCTCCAAGTCACCTTATGAGGGCATCGTCAGAGGCTGGCCAGCACAGTTGGTAACCATAGACACGTGTGAGACAAGTGTTTATTTTGATATTTTATTATTAAACCTAGTTTCACCAAGTGAGCATTTAAAGACAATTAATTTTGTTGTTTTTTGCTATTACTATACTTTGAAGTTATTAATAACAAAGATATTTTGTTTCAAAACCATGAAGACGTACCATATTTCAAATTTCTTTTTCGCCAACATCAACCCGAACGTTTCACCTTAAAATTGAAATTTTTATTTTATCTTAACAATTTCATTCAAATAATGAAAAGGACAATTAAATAATTATTAATCATTTTAGGAGTATTCCAATATTCGAGTACCTCGAATATTCGAGATCTGATTAATATTCGTATTCGATATTCGAATTCGAGAAATTTGATATTCGCCCATCTCTAATATAAACTAATTAAAGTTATTACTTGCAGCATCTGTAATATTTTATATATTTTATTAAGCTGTAAAATAATCGCCATAGAAATCTTCGTCGGCCATTAAATTCATTATTTCAAATTGTTTATTTCTATAATTTACGAAACGGTTGACACTGACTGTAGTTGTTTTTTATTACAACGATCACAACACCATGACAACGTCTAGCTATAAATTGTCCTTCCGCCAACAACCTTTCATTACAAAATGTAATGTATCTTTTTATAAAACTAATAGAATTAATAAAAAAAAACGCCGTGACGATGGAAATAAAACTTTGTACGCTGCACTTTTGCAAATTAATCATTTCTGGGCTCATTGGCTCTTTCGCCGCTTGCCCCACAAACTTTCGCCCGTAAATATTAATTTACTACTCTAGCCACCTAAATAACTATTACTGAGCGATGTCATTGGAAACGTGCGGTAAAGATATATTTTGATTGTTCCACTGAAAACGTCAACTTTACAATGACAAATGTGAGCGTATAGTATGTTCAAAGATATTCCGTTATGGCTTTAACTTACTAAGCCTGTGTTGAACCGCACACAGTAAAGCTGGATTTATAATGAAGTAACGCAACAAGTAACGCAGTTGCAGTAAAGTAGAAAGTAAAGCAAGCGAAAATAGTTGATTTATATTAAAAAGTAGTTCCACTACTGCTAGCCAATCAGATAATAAGATACAAAATTCACATTAATTCGGTAGTTTTCGTTTAACTTCGGTATCAATTTAGAATTTCTGTACGTCTGTCATATCATATAACGTTTGTTAGGTTACTTGTTGTTTATTGGGTTTTATGACTTTTGATGACTTATCATACAGTATTTTATATATTTCAACCTGCTCGCTTGCTAATACTTCGGTCTATTATTTATTTTTAACAGAAAATATCTCGACTAACACAATAAAATCTGACAGATAAACAGATGGAGAATTGTGGATAAGTCGATAATATAGATTTCTGCGCAACGTTCAAAATGCTGACTTCTTATTGGTCAGCGGTAGAAAGTTTTAGTTAAGGTAAGGTAGAAAGATGAATGTTGGGCAACTATTGCGTTACTTATTTTACCTTACTTCTTACTTTACTTCAATATAAATCATTACTAGCTGTAGTACACGCTCAACTTTTTACGTTACCGATACTTTTTGCGTTACTTCTTACCTTACTTCATTATAAATCCAGCTTAAGAGATTCTACCTGTTGGCGCTCAGGGTAGGATTGCAAAATATTTAAATTCGGAAATCTCTAATCTCTGAGCGGATTACGTATTTCAGATTTACTTGAATTAATAATGAATTCGCAAAATTAAACCGGTATTATTACATATTAGGGAAAATAAGATAACAAAGGCATACTTACTGAGTAGGTATATAAATGAGTTTTCAAAAATTTAAAATCAGTAGTAATACTAACTTTCGTACTGAGGTCAACAATATACGTATTTAATATGTGGCGACCATTTGAAGAAGACAATACTGATGTTTTACCAGTTGAAAATTGTGATAAAATTAAACGGACATTTTTGCCGCAAGAAGCGAAAGAAATAGTTTAAAATGTGTATAACTATTTAAAAGAAAAAGATAGTGAAGGTGAAAATTCGGCTCTGATAAAAACATCAGAAATGACGAAATAAAATTAAATTGGGAAATACTGAATACATACCTGTCCTTGCACCCTTATAAATCCAGCTTAAATCCCTAACAATAGACCCGCTGAGAGGGCCATAACGGAGTATCTTTGAACATAGTATAATTTTCAACTTTTCATAGCAATTTTAGAAACAATGGCTGGTAGCACAAGTTCCGTTTTTGCCTGTTTTAAGAGCAGTGTATTTGGGTGTTTTAGCTATCTCTAACATGTTAAAACCGTGCTCTTAGAAAATAATTACTTACTAATTGGTAGACTTACCCTCCTTTAAATGTGGAATAGCTTTGTTTGCATTTGTTACGATACATTGGTTCAGTTCCGGATCATTTTCTTTGCAACTTTCAATATATGGTGCTAAAAAACAAGATGAATAATATAAATAAATATATCACCACGTCTTTTACCCATTACTGGGTGTGGCACTCTGCTTAAGCAGATCTCAGTAAGTGACATGTTTTTTCGCCTGAAATGCGGTTACCAGCCGTAGAAGTTTTTTCAAATTTTAACTATAACACTACTTATTAGTATTTTTTTTCTTGTATTTAATTTTATGTCCTATTTAATTTTTCATTCTAATCCTATTTAGTAGCAGATTCTTGTATTCTAACACTTGCTAAGGAAATATTATTTGCGGTTTTTGTTGTTGTATTTTTTATGATTATATAATAAGAATTATTAATATTAGTAATTAATTATTAATATTATTAAATAAAATAAATATAAATATATCATCACGCCTTTTACCCATCACTGGGCGTGGCACTCTGCCTAAGCAGATCTCGGTAAGTGATATATTTTTTCGCGTGAAGTGCGGTTACCAGCCGTCAAATCACAGCCTCCAAAGATATTAATGGAGGAGGAGCCACAGGGGTAGATATTTTAAATTGGTGAAAATTGTTTGTCTGCTGTGGGGATCGAACTAGGGTTCTCAAGATCCCATATTAATATTATTAATTATTTAATTAATTAACAAAGAATTGAACCGAATACCATATAATATATTGACCATTAATATTATTATTATTACGTATTTTAAATTAATTAAATATTACATATTATTAAATGGGGTAGGTGGCGCAGTGGTATCGAGTTGGCCTGTAGATCTTGAGAACCCTGGTCTCGATCCCCACAACCGACAAACAATTTTTACCAAATTAAATCTACCCCTGTGCCCTCTCTACTAACATATTTGGGGGGCGTGATTTGACGACCGTTAAGTGCACTTCGAAGGCGCGGTGGCCGAGCGTGTTAAGGCACATCTCTTAGCATACTGTGACGTCACCCGAGCCAAGGTTCGTCAGTTCGAATCCGCCTGCCGACAATGTGTGATTTGTCGTTAAATATGAAAATACAGTTACATGTATTTATCACACTCGGGAGCTATAAGCTAGTCACTTATACGCCTTAAAATAACTTGACTAAAGAAACCGGTAGTACGGCAGTGTGAAAACTGCGGCTCGGTGTGCCCGGAATGATGGGACATTATTTAACTGCATTTCACGCGAAGAAATATATCACTTACCGATTTGCTCGGCAGAGTGCCAAACCCAGTCATGGGTAAAATGCGTGATGATATATTTATTATATTTATAATAAGAATTATATAGTCGTTTTCAAAGTTAGAAATTTCAAATAATGAATCATATTTTACCATTATCAGAGTAAAATATTAGCTTTTTCATTTTTGTCCTTAAAAATTGAGATATATTAAACACTTCTAAACATAATTTATATATATATATACGGTGATATATTTTAATAGACCCAGCAAATATCTCGCTTATTTATCAACTTAGCAATTTCTTTCATATAACATGATTTATACAGCAACATGTAAGCTAGTTGATGACGGATGTACATTCATTATATCATTTCCGGTTTATTAGTAATTAATATCAACTTTGAAATTTCAAATGGAACATACTATATTTTTTTACAAATTTGAAAAATGCATCAAATTTGCTTTATAATCATGTAAAATAATCCATATGTTACATTTTTAAAAAGTACTTTATTATACACCAAATCGGAAAGAGAATAGTGTGCCATGACTGTAGCTTGAAATAAAACAATATTTTTTTGTCATAATAATACAGAAAATAAGAATAAGGAACACTTCATAACAACAAAATAATTTTATAACTAATATTCAAAATGGCTCCCAGTCTCTTCAATACATTTTGCACAACGTTTTGAAACAGAACAAGTAGCCCTTTATATTTGGTTAGCAGATAAAGATTCAATTGCTGCTTCATTTTTATTCTTCAGTCCATTTAATGTGTTTACTGGTTCATTACAAACAAAATCTTTCACGTAGCTCCATACAAAAATCAAGTGGTCATATCGGGAGAAAATGCATTGAAGAGGTTGAGAATATTTGTTATAAAATCATTTTGTTGTTATTAAGTGTTCCTTATTCTTATTTTCTGTATTATTATGACAAAAAAATATTATTTCGTTTAATAATAATAATTATAATTGTTTTATTTCAAGGCACAGTCATGGCTCACTATTCTCTTTCCGATTTGACGTATATATTAGTGCCCGCCATTTTACTTTTTAATAATGTAATATATGGATTATTTTACATGATTGTAAAGCAAATTTGATGCACTTTTCAAATTTGTAAAAATATATAGTATGTTCCATTTGAAATTTCAAAGTTGATATTAATTACTAATAAACCGGAAATGATATCATGAATGTACATCCGTCATTAACTAGCTTTCATGTTGCTGTATAAATCATGTTATATGAAAGAAATTGCTAAGTTGATAAATAAGCGAGATATTTGCTGGGTCTATTAAATAATTATAACATCCTGTATATATGAGGTCTTTATTATATCAGTTCTTTTTTAAAAACGAATATAATATAAGTAATTTCAGGCGAAATTGAGAAATTTATTCTTCTTTAAGGATGAAAAGCATAACTTTCTTCTTTTAATTGAAGTAAGAACATTTTAGTTTTATATCTCCACAATTGAAAAAAAGGCATGGTGAAATATCTAAGTATTATTTTGTATAAATAATTAATAAAAATTGTTCCTTACGTAAACTTCTAAGAGCAGAATGTGTTGAGCCAAGAATGGCTAAAATTACAAGAAAGGAACAAACTTTTAACATGGTTGAGACTTGACTGGCTAAGTTTAGATCTTGTAGGTTTATATACGTAACTAATTCTTTAAAAAAATCCTTGGCATTTCGTAATTAATAACTCAATAAATAACCTTGCTTAGATTCTAAATTTTTTTCCATTTTTAATTCAGGTTTAAGTATTAAGAAGACATATTTTTTTAAAATATTTCTTACGTCTTTGGATTATAAAGATTAACAACAGAGTTGGATTAAATACATTTGTAACCGGTTTTATGAACGAAAGTCAAATTTTAAAATTAGTTTAAATAAATAATAGCTAATCTAATGTATGGCAACAATGACAAATATTGCATTTAGCATGTAAGTATAATTTTATTTATTTAAACTAAGATTAAAAATTAACTTTTGCTGGTGAAATTAGTAGTTAATTCGACGGCCGAGGTTGAAATCCCAGTTAGATTATTTTCAGCACCAAATCAATTCGATGTCGAAATGCACACAACAGTTTTCACGCAACTGCATTATGTTCATTAAAAAATCTGATGTGGACACCATATGACTTCCTTGTACGCGTATTAAACTATAAATATTTTTTTAATTGCACATATTTGACATTAAATCTTTTATTTTTTGTTCTAATCCATAGCAAAGTAATTTATTTTTTTAAATAAAAAAATATATAATATTTAAATTTATATATCTCGTTTATGCAAAAAGCTAATTTAAAAATTCTTAATGTGCTAGACGCAGAATTTAATTCTCTAAAACTTTTATTTGACGTTAAATTTTTGATTTTTTTATTTTTTTGTTCTAATCCATAGCAAACTTAATTAAAAAAAAATATATATAATATTTAAATTTAGATATCTCGTTTATGCAAAAAGCTAATTAAAAATTCTTAATGTGCTAGACGCAGAATTTAATTCTCTAAAACTTTTATTTGCAGCATTTATTTCTAAAATTAAAATAATACAATTTTTTTGAAGGAAAACTGTTAGCAGCTTCATGTAATGTGTCACTTTCGGTTAGTCTATTTTAACCAAAATCTATTATGTTATTTCCATTGATATAGTAGTCTTATATACCAAATTTGGAAAGTTTTAAATTATATTTGAATATAGTTTTTCATGAAAATCTATTAAAGGCTTCAAGTAAAGTACCACTTCCGGTAGTTGTATAATTACCAAAAAGGGAGGTGCACAACTAGATGTTATAACAGTCCTAAATACAAAATTTTAACTTTCTACGGCTTACCGTTTTTGAGTTATGCGAGATACGTACGTACGTACAGACGGCACGACGAAATTAGTCAAAATGGATTTAGGGAGGGCCAAAATACCTATTTCCGTTGAAATCTGAGAACCGAAAATTTTCGCGATTACAATATTTCCTTTACTTCGTACAAGGAAGTAAAAACTTCAAAATTTATTACAAATTTAATTTTGAAATGATAGCTATTATAAATATGAATATGTAAACAAGGAAATGTTTACAATAAAAATAGTAAGTTGTTTATTTATCGGCAGAATTGATTGGTTTAGAACAGTCCGCCAAAGTAGCTAACAGCCCGGTAATGAATTTTGTCGGGTTGTTTACAATTGAAATATGTGCGTAAAGAACAACTTTGTTTGACGAGCTCTATTTTAAAGAGTCGTCAACTTTACACGCATTAAAACGTATGGGAAGTTATGTTACAAGTGCACTGAAATGACCTGTTTTAATGCGTGTTTTGTTTTATGATATCAAGTCAAATAAATTATAAATTTAAAATGTCATCTAGATGTCACTAATGTCAAATTATATCATTGTTTTCTACTTGTCATGGATATGGCTTTACTTTTCTAGGGTTATATAATTTTTACTGGCCAGAAACGGGGCGACAATGAAACCACTCGAAAGAGGTTACTTTTGTTCGAGAAATACGCATTGAAAAGGGGTTATTTCAGTGCACATGTTACAAAATAGTTATTTGTGTATTAAGAGCGTAAAGTGATTCTTTGTTACTCGAGCACGGTAATTGCTGCGCGAGCCGAAGGCATGTAATATGAAGTGCTCAATTTTAGTGTCACTGGTTTGGATTTAACATATTAATAATATGATTACAAATCTAAGATAATTAACTATTTATACAGAAACTTATTACCAACAACCTGTGGTATTAAAAATGTTCATTTCATATTGAATGCAAAAAAAATTGCGATTTTTTTTTAAATTTCTTTTTGATTTGAGATTGATACATTATATGGGGTAGGTGGCTCATTGATATCGAGCCGACTTGTGAATTTAAGAACCCGGATTCAATTCCCATAAGCGACAAACATATGAACTAAAGTTACTACATGACAAGACTACATCTTGTCAATCCAAAAGCTAAACCACCACTGACTATTTGTTGTTGTTTTCCACGAGATGTGCTGATAAGGGGTAAGAGGGTTGAATCGTTGACTTGGTTAGAGATAACTGTTCCCATGCATGAGTTTACATAAAAACACCAGACGCTTCTAAGGGATGAAATACAAGGATCAAAAGCTATCTCAGACCAACGCACAGCTAATAATTTACCCAGATATAACATCATATAATAGCAAAAAAGCCCGACAATTCAGAGAAGCCATAAACTCGATAAATAATAATACTGAACTTATGCACTAATAAATTTGATAACCAAAACTCTGTCAAGTCAACTATTAAAAAATATACTTAAGATAATATTTAATTTGTCTGTATCTTTCGAAGCTGAGTTGATAGTGAAAAATCCTAATTATAACAAAAACTAATTCTGAATTGTAAATTTTTTAAAGATAAAATAAGTTATCAAAAAAAAACTCTAGGCCAAATTGAGAGTATCAGAGTTAATAATTATTTTAACCATAGGTATTGTAGTATTTATTTTTTAGATGGATTAACAACCTTCATTTTGGTTATCTTGAAGGTTCATTTGTACAGTACGTTCAGCAATCATTTATTTATATATTTATTTATGTAACGCTGTATAACCGGAACTTTTTGTTTTTGAATAGATGCCACAAATAAAAAAAAACGCTCAAAGAGTGAGCTTTTTCGTATATTTAATGTTTGCAAATGTTTATCATTTAAATTGATTAAAAATTTCATTATTAAAGTTGTACTTCTAATTTTTAAGTAACTAAACTCAATTTTTAACTTATTTTTTTTTCATTATTTGTGCTTAGATTTAATGATATCTAATTTACTATTATATTTTGAAGTTTTGGCGTCAACATTATATTTATTTATTTATGTTACGCTGTATAATAGGAACTTAATCCCAATTACTGTACAGGGTCTGCAATCACCGAGCCGCAGTGTGGTAGTTCATATAATTTTTAGCTTGAGTGAGATTCAAACTCATGATCTCCGGGTTCGAATTTCGTAACGCTATTTATGCCATCATACTGACGGATATTTGAACAAATGATTTTTGGATCGCTCTATAAATGCTAATGGGTGCTACTGCGAAAATGTTCGCAGATTACAATAGTCTATTAAAGAATGAGTTTTCGCACACTTCCAAGTTTAGGAAACGAGCCGCAGGCGAGTTTTTATAGAACAAGTGCGATAAGAGTATTATAAAATAAGTCATTTAATGGGGTAGGTGGCTTATTGGTATCGAGTCGGCCTGTGGATCTTGAGAACTCTGGTTTGATCTACACAGTCGACAAACAATTTTCACAATTTAAATCGACCCCTGTTTCTCTCCTTCCACTAATATCTTTGTGGGCCGTGTTTTGACGGCTGGTAATCACTTACCGAGATCTGCTTAGGCAGAGTGCCACACCCAGTAATGGGTAAAAGGCGTGATGATATATTTATTTATTTTTGAATATATTTATACTATTTTTTCATTTTGCAGTTTTTACAAATTAAATTGTGGGACTGAACCAGAATTCTCGAGTCGGCCTGTGGATCTTGAGAACTCTGGTTCGATCCACACAGCCAACAAATAATTTTCACCAATTTAAATCTACCCCTGTGGCTCCTCCACCACTAACATCATGGGGGCCGTGATTTGACGGATGGTAACCGCATTTCACGTGAAGGAATATATCTGCTACGGCAGAGTACCACACCCAGTTTTGGTAAAAGGCGTGATGATATATTTATTTATTTATTTACTAAAATTTTTAAAAAATCTGTGATATTTTAAACCGAGTCAATTTAGGGTAATTTGTATATGAAATGTTGTGGTTGGTAACTGTTATTTGCATTTATATAATTGTTCAGATTTTTGAAGTTATATTGAAATGTTGATGTTTTCAGCTTGATAAGTTCAGTATGTCATCCGCTACTACCAACCGTGTAAAACAAAATATTACTTATCGTAATGAACTCTCTTTCGATACGCAACTGAGTTTCATAATGACGTCCTTATGAACGCAAAATAGAAAAATAATTTTAACAAATTTTGTACATAAATAACTACATAAGTACATTTGACCGCTGATACATATTCTACGAAATGTATAAAATTAATTTAAAAATATCTTACAAAAAATTCCATTTAGCAAACATAGATTAAATAAATAACATTGCTAATTTGATAATAAAATATGTTAAAAAATATTAAATAAAACTCTAGGCAAAGTCTCACAAAATTCATTTATTTAATATTTTTTATTATACCTAGTTTCACCAAGTGCATGAATGACAATTAATTTTGTCTTTGTTGTTAATAAAATATGTATTTTATTACTTAAATTATAAATAGGTAATTGTATCTCATTTCCTAATTACATGGAGTAATAAAACATATTATTCTTAATTTATTGTGGTTACACAATATACATTAACTTACGAAATTAGCTGAAAAAATAACAATCATAATAAAAAATGTAAGTGAAAAAAAATGAATAAAAAACTAGTATTTCATTTCTCGAAACTTGTAAGTCATTAAATGAATAATTTATTGATATAGTTTAAAAAAACTGACTTTATAAATGACGTTTATTTATATATACTTAATCGATATAAAAAAATGCACTTGTTTTTTTTTCTGTACAAATAATGTTAACTGAATAAAAAGCGACCAAAACAAATTAAGGTTTTCATAAATTATTCACTCCATTATACGATCGAATTATGGAGTTTTTTTAAACGGTTTCCTACAATAATTACACAAGAGCTTTTTATTTTTTGGATCAATTTATGTTTGTTATGAAATCTTGTTACTTAGCAATTTCAAAAATTGTTTTAATAAAATCACGACATCGTAACTGGAGTTATTTTATTTTAAAACAGTTTTCGAGTCAAATTGCTGTCATGGAACAAGGGTAAATTGCCAAACTGAAAATTATCCATAGAAAATAAAATGCTTGAGTGTAATTTGTCGTTAAAATAAAACGATTTGAACGACATTAGTTTTTATTAAGTTGCTAAGATAAAATTTTATCAGTTATAAAAAGTTACCTTGTTATACCGTTGTCACAGTGATTCGAACGTGTCAAAAAACAAGAATTTCGTCTACGAAATATAAAAAACATTTCTTTCGTAACACATGCACAAGAAACATGTTCTAATTCCCTAATTTTAGAGAAAGAAACACTGCTTTTCTCCCCTAGGGAGAGAAACATTATGTTTCCATAGGTACCATGTTTCTCTCCCTAGGGAGATATTTCCTAGGTAACTAATTACGCAACCCATATTTGACATTTGTCCCGATATGACAGTAATTTTTGTACACTTGTTACGAAAAGTATAATATGCTTCACGGGAGGGCGCGATTATCCCATGTCTGAAGTTGGCAAAACCTCGACTTCCGCTCGAGCCTACGTCTCGCTTGCGTCTCGGTTTGCCAACTTCACACGCGGGAATAATCGATTGTTTCCCTCCCTTGATGCATAACATACTATTCTCATCATCATCTGTGGCACTACAGCCCAAATCGGGCCTGGGCCTACCGGACACACCGAGCCGCAGTTTTTACACTGCCGTACTGCCGGTTTTCATAGTCGAATGTTACATTATTTAAGGCGTATAAGTGACTAGCTTATAGCGCCCGAGTGTGATAAATACATGTAGCTGTATTTTTTATATTTTACGACAAATCACACATTGTCGACAGGCGGATTCGAACTGACGAACCTTGGCTCGGGTGACGTCACAGTATGTTAAGAGATGTGCCTTAACACGCTCGGCCACCGCGCCTGTCATACATACTATTCTACAACTGTCAAAAGAGAATAATACAATAATGATTGATTTATTTAAGTGAATTGAAGGAAAAAAGTTAAAAATAATATCAACTTGGTACTGTTATATAGCGATGTATGAATGTCCTGCTTTTTTGACAGTTGTAGAAAATCGTTATTTGTGTATTAAGAGTAAAGAGCAAAGTAATTTTTTGTTACTCGAAGATGGTAATTGCAGTGCGAGATGAAAACCAGAGTTGTAATAGTGTAAGAGGAACAAAGACACTTTATGCTCGTGATATACACGTAATTAATTCTATGATTGCATCTTAAATTATTAAAAAACGTATGCGTACTGAAAATAAATTCGTTCTGCTAACTGTCAATATGACAAGTTTATGTTTTGTTTCTATCGCTGATAACTACAAAAAGAATTTGAATTTAGTACTACTGATGTGTTGTACGCAATAGAACGTGAAAAAATAATAATTTGGGTGCGTGCGCGAAATACTTATTTTGCGCACTAAGCTGTAAAATAGTGCACAATAGTTATTTGTGTATTAAGAGCGTAAAGTGATTCTTTGTTACTCGAGCACGGTAATTACAATAGTGCAAGAGGAACAAAGACACTTTACGCTCGTGATGCACACATTATTTCTTCTACGATTGCATCTTAAAATTATTTAAAAACGTATAGGTACTGAAAATAAATTCATTTTGGCAACCGTCAATATGACAAGTTTCTGTTTTGTTTGTATCCCTGGTAACTATTGAAATAAGCGCGCATTTATAATCTTTTTCGTGCGTTGCCATTGGAAACGCGCAAATAAGATATATTTCGATTGTTCCACAGAAAACGTCAACTTTACGATGACAAAGCGATGAGCGTAATTGTCAACATTTCATAGCAATCGTACAAAAATACTTATTTCGCGCACTAGGGTGCAAAACAGTGCGCAAAATACGCGTTTTGATACTAGAGAAAAAAGTGAACAATTTTGACAGTTGTAGAAAAATAGTTATTTACATAAAAAGTCAGGAAAGCGTTCAATAATAGGATGACTAGATAGTTTACGAATCCTGTACGACGCTTTACTGACGTGTTAAGTGTAACATTTTACCTGAAACTTATAAACAATAATTATTTTAAATTAATTTAAATTAAAATAAATATTTGACTTACATATTCAGTCAGTATTTTATGTTGCTAAGTAACTAGACACTCACATTTCTTACATTACCCGCCTAGGCAGGCAATATGTTATTTTCCTGACTAGGCATGCAAAGCAAAGCTTGCCTGAGTCTTAAAGCTCAGGCAAATGTTTATTTTCCTGTCAGTTTCAGGTAAATATTTGTATGTAACATAATTTAAGTAAATGTATATAAAAATCTAATTTATTAATAAACTATTTAAAGTACAGGTTTACTAGGTATTACTAAAAAATGATAATAACAATTTCATTTGAATATTTCTAGGGGTGAAATATGTCGGTATACGGTACTCCTTTAAGAATTTGTTCAAGGAAATTTTTTATTATGCCTGCAACAATTCCATTGAAACTGGGCCCTAAATCTGCTTTAATATCCTTCCAATTCTCGTTCATGAATTTGTTCAATTCCGTTCCTGAAAATAATAATAAATTAATACTTTTATTTTAAAATAAAGTATATCATCATACATACATACATATATACATAAATACATAACATCGCGATATATCCCATTAAATGGGGTAGCACGAACCCCTGAAACATTCACAGAACATTCTCATCCTGACACACGATACTCGTTTCATTAACACTTCCTCCATACGAACTCTTTCCTTCCTCACAACCAAAATCCATCATCACGCAACAAACCTTCATTCACATCCATCCATTCGCTCCTGTACACCTGTTTCGTAAATCTTCACTTACGCCCACTTCTCTAACAACGAATCTATAATGAAGTGAAGGCAGAATCTCCTGTGCTTGTTTAAAAATACATTTAACATAATTGCAGTTAGACACTGTATAGTAAAAACTGAAAATTAAGAAAAAAAAGATGAGGAAGGAAGAAAGCATACTCCTGCGCTTGTTTTTGAAAGTGAATTCCACACAACACTGGGATAGGGGGCTCAGTGGTATCGAATCGGCCTGTGTTGAGAACCCTGGTTCGATTCCCACAGGCGACAAACAATTTTCACCAATTTAAAATCTACCCCTGTGGGTCCCCCTCCACTTACATCTTTGGGGCCGTGATTTGACGGCTGGTAACCACACTTCACACGAAGAAATATATCACTTACCGAGATCTGCTTAGGCAGTGTGCCACACCCAGTAATGGGTAAAAGGCCTGATGATATATTTATATTTATTTATTTATACTCGAAAAATCCAATGAATCTAAAATCAAGAATCATACGCTTGTCCTTATTCATCATATTTATCCCGCAATTAATTTTCGCCAAACATTCCTATTCTGACACACTACTTTTGCCTCAACCACATTCATAATTCCTTTCATACAAGCTCGTTTATTCTTCTCACTTGGAATATTTCGTTCACGCAACAACCCTTCAATCATATTTATCCATTTGTTCCTAGGTCGTTCACGCAAACTTTCACCCTCAATTTCACCAGTATACACTTGTTTCACCAATCTGTCTTCTAACAACATTCTTCCCAATCTCACATTCATATTCGGAATTGAATAAAATATGTAACAGTATCGAATTCTTAAGAAAAATTGATAGTACCTAATCGTTCATCTCCATTAAATAAGTTGTCAAACTTAAAATATATTCTCTTAGGATCAAGATCAATAATGGGATCTTTTAATACAAGTTTATTATCTTCTTCATGAAAGTCTTGTTGGACAGAAAGAATTGTATTGTCTAAAAAAAGAAAATATCATTAGTATTTGTCAAATAATTATGGCAGCTAGCACAAGCTCTGTTTTTGTTTGTTTTAAGAACAGTGTATTTGGGTGTTTTAGCCAGGGGCGGATCCAACAGGGGGGGTCATAGGGGTCATGACCCCCCCAAGCATGGACTTTTTTTAACGTTGGCCCTAAAAGTTAATTGGCCCTAATACATAATAATGATGTCATTATTTACGATAACTCAATTTGTTAAACAAATTAAATAGAAAATATTATCTAAGAACTTAAAATTCTAAGATAATTAAGAACTATTGTTTCATTTATTATTCTAATATTTTGTGGGGATATTATTTCGACCCGCAGATGGGAGAGGTATTCTATTTAAGACCTAGTCAAGTATGTGACTAACGACATTTGCACTTAGAAAATCAACTTCTAATTCAATAATTTTTGTATTCTATCGAAGAACCGTTTAGATATTGAAACTTTATGATTTAAAAAGTGTTGGCATTCTTAGGGGAAATTTTTTAGGTGAAAAAAAAATGTTGTTATCTAAGTATATTCTAAAGATGATTTAATGTTTTTCAATGTGAATTAATGTTATTCCAAAGATGATTTAATGCGATTTAATGTGATTGTAAAAATTATTTAAAGCAGGAATATAATATATTATTATATATTATTTTTATATTTAAAAGATGGGCAATACCCCCACCCCCCAGAGACAAAATTCACTCCATGACCATCCCGTAATTCGAAGTCTGGATCCTCCCCTGGTTTTAGCTATGTCTAACATGTTAAAACCATGCTTTTAAAACACCCAAAAACAGAGCTTGTGCCACCAGACATTGTTTTTAATTTTCAAAACTATAAAAAGATACAAAAACAATGTTTAGGGTATTGTATTACTTACCAAAAGTAGTATTAGATTTTCCTTTGCCAGTAACTGGAAAGATTAAAAGTTTTCCTTCTATTTGATAATCGCCAACAAGTTGTAAGGTTGGCAGATCTATAGAAAGTTTTAGAACGTTGACGTCTTTTCCAAAACTTACACTAAAATTTAAGAGGTAAAAAGAGTTAGATTAGATGATGGGTTTTGATTGGGTTCAATAGTTATTTGTGTATCTATGCCGCGAAATGATTGTTTGTGTGCTTTGAAGGAAAAGTTTAGTGATCGAGGTTGGTAGCCGTGATAGACTATTTTCTGAACGGAACTGAGTATTTATATAATTTTTTCTACGATTGCTATGAAAAGTTGACAATTACATTCTAATTTGTTATCGTAAAGTTGATGTTCTCTGTGGAACAATCGAAAAATATCTTTGTCACACGTCTACAATGGCAACGCGCGAAAAAGATATTAAATGCGCGTTTATTTCAATAGTTACCAGGGATACAAACAAAACAGAAACTTGTCATATTGACAGTTGACAGAACGAATTTATTTTCAGTACGTACACGTTTTTTAATAATTTTAAGATGCAATCGTAGAAAAAATTATGTGTGTATCACGAGCGCAAAGTGTCCTTGTTCCTCTTACACTATTGAAGCCCGCGCTGTAATTACAGTGTTCGAGTAACAAAGAATCACTTTATGCTCTTAATACACAATAATTATTTGTGTATTAAGAGCGTAAAGTGATTCTTAATGCAAGAGGAACAAAGACACTTTACGCTCGTGATACACACATAATTTTTAAATTAAATTATTCAAAAACGTATACGTACTGAAAATAAATTCATTTTGGCAACTGTCAATATGACAAGTTTCTGTTTTGTTTGTATCCCTGGTAACTATTGGAATAAGCTCGTATTGATAGTCTTTTTTGCGCGTTGCCATTGGAAAAAAGATATTTTTCGATTGTTCCACAGAAAACGTCAACTTTACGATGATAAATGAAAGCGTAATTGTCAACTTTTCATAGAAATCGTAGAAAAAAGTATTTGTAAAATTAAAACTGTAACGCGATACGTATTTCCCGCCGTTGATGTCTGTCAGGAATGCCTCCGCCAGGTTGTGTGAAGAGAGACTCAGAAAAAAGAGAACTGTTTTTAGAAAAGTAAATTAAAGTAAAAGCCTGTTTGGTTTTTTTTCCGAATAAGTTTGTGTTTGATAAATAATTAGTTGTTTAATTCCTGTCCGATATATAATAAACGTGTTATTTATTTATTTATTTATTTATCTCCCGGCGTATTTAAATTATTTGTAACCCTAACCCGTAACAAACTAATTTACTTTTTTTACAATATTTTCACCCTTTTTACGATTTTAAAAGTAGTTTAAAAAGTATTACTTTCTACACATTTTTTTTTGTTAAAACCAGTTTTGATCAATATGTATTTAAATGCTTATATAATAATTATGAATATTATACTTACTCAGCCGAAACAATTTTTATTTTATCTAGTCCAATCACGTCCACATTATTCATAGTTAACTTCAAATTTGCGCCGGATTCAATGACTGCTTCTAGTACTTTTAGTGGAGTTATCGAAGAAATCTTGTATTCTTTGTCCCCTAAAATATATATTTAAATTAAATATTTTAATTAAATAAAGCAGAAAATGTAACAAATTCGTCCATTTTATAACTGGATCTTTATTAGTTACGAATGTATCAAAAACGAGTATCTAAAGAGATAATAAAACGAATCACATACTATACTTTTTCTACGATCGCAAATTAAGAAAAAATGTAAAGTTTTATTAATTATTTAATAAGTAAGGTTAAATTATAATGACAGATACAGGAAACTAACTTTAATCTGTATTTAATATGTCAGTTGTAATATATTTAAGCTGTGATTAAAACATTTGAAACCACAGCTTGTCAATATGTGATTAAGATGTTATTTAGCGCCATGGAAACCAGTACATTAATTGACTTTTTAATAATGAAAGCAGAAAAATAAATATATCATCACGCTTTATACCCATTGCTAAACTACAACGTAATTTCGTGCATAAACGAAATACTCTGACATAGTATTACACATTTTTTATTTTAGTTTTAGTTCGATTCCCACAGCCGACAAACAATTAAACCACATTAAAACTATTCCTGTAGCTTCCCTATTACTAACATCTTTGGGGGGCATGATTTGATGGTTGGTAACCGCACTTCACGAGAAGAAATATATTATTTACCGAGATCTGCTACGGTGAAATGCCACATTTAATAATGGGTAAAAGGCGTGATATATTTATATTCTTTTATTTAAAACACTAAAGCAGTTCGCGCTCAAAATATAAACATTAATTTTTCTACGATTGAATTGAATATTCGCCAGGAATTATTATTCACAACTGTTCATTTAATTTTTAATTCACAAATAATTTATATTCTTTCAATAAATTATAATTCCGAAATAAATTTGTATAACATTTCAGTTGTTTCGTAACTGAAATACATTGCGTGGAAAAACTCTTTCCAAAAGTGTGCGAAAGTGTTTTCCGAAACCGGGAAAAAACGTTTTTCTCGATTGACATAGTAATATAAGAAAGATTGTTACTGTTAAAAAATGACATTTCGCGCGTTGAAATAAATAAAAAAAGTAAAAACAAAGACAACATTAATTGTTCATCTGCTTAGTGAAACCAGTTTTAATAAAAAATTAAAATAAAAACTTGTCAAAGTTTCACAATTTTTTTTTTCAATTTTTTATTTGAATAAAAAAAGGCCTCTTATTTTCAACGATTAAAAAACAAACATATTTATTTACGAACTTGTGAATAGTGAATCATGTATAATATACTTATTCTCATTGATTATTATTTATTTATTTATTTATTTATTTATGTTACACTGTACAACAGGAACTTAATCCCAATTACAGCACAGGGTCCGCAGAACCTATAAAATAAATGTTTTTGACGTTTGAAAAATAATTAGTAAATTAGTTAAAATTCGATCATGGAAAAAATTGTGTATGTAACTTGATTAAAAGTGTCTTTATTGCACTTATGGTAAGCTGTTACTCTTACTGTTAAAGTGAATTTTAACATTAGTTGCAAAGATATCTATTAATATTTTCCAAGGCTAGCTACTTACAAAAATAGCTATTGCAGTAAACTTTAAATCTAGTTTCTTTTATAGTAATAAAGTACTTTTCTCTGAAATAATTTGAGAGGCAATGTTAAATATTATGATTTGCATATTACGCAATAATAAACACTTTAAATGTATTCTTACCATGACGTATTTTTGTTAAAATTTCATTTCCATGTTCTACAATACATTTATTGATTCCAGGATCACTTAAGCTGCATGGAACGATGTACGGCGCTGGAAAAAAGGTACAGACATTAATCAAATAATTTTTAAATATACATAATCTACCGAATCTAATCGCTGGTACGAAAAAACGTCACAAGTAAAAAAACACGATTTTTTACTTACTAGTATTAATTCGGATATTTAAATAAAAATGCGATCATTGTGGTGAAAATTGGAACTAAGACAAAGGTACACTTTGCTACTAATCTAATAATTAAGTACTTAAAAAATAAATAAAAATGAATGATCATAGAACTACATTTACAATACAGAAGATAATATAACTATAATTATCTAATTATACTAAAATAACTAAAATAACGAATTTATACTATTAAAAGATTGTATTAAATTTGGGCCTAAAAGTTAAATAAATGAAACTAATACTAAAACTACAACTAAAGACAACACAGAAAAAATTTATAAAAAATACACTATCAGCAAATACAAAATAAAAGATAAAAAATAAGAAGTAAACACTTGGCTATGTTTCACAAAATTCAGTTAGTAACCACAGCCAAGTGTTTACTTCTTATTTTTTATTAAACCTTGTTTCACCAAGAGTTGGATGACAATTTTGTCTTTGTTGTTATTTAAATTGCTATTGCGTTGCTTTCCCTTTTTTTCGGTAGATGGCATGACCAGTTCCACAGAACTTCTCATGTCATCTTACCAGTTTGTTAGAGATCTTATTCTCTGCTGGCACAGTTCTTCGTCACCAGCTTCTTCACATGAACTTTGTTCTAGGTGAAGAAGTGAGTTATACCATACTGATGAGCTCTAATAAGAGCGAAACGCGTCTATGGTTACTAACTGTGCGGGCCAGCTTCTGACGATGCCCTCATAAGGTGACTTGGAGGCCGAATTTTGTGAGACTTAGCCAAGTGTTTACTTCTTATTTTTTATTAAACCTTGTTTCACCAAGTGTTGGATGACAATTTTGTCTTTGTTGTTATTTAAATTGCTATTGCGTAGCTTTCCCTTTTTTTCGGTAGATGGCATGACCAGTTCCACAGAACTTCTCATGTCATCTTACCAGTTTGTTAGAGATCTTATTCTCTGCTGGCACAGTTCTTCGTCACCAGCTTCTTCACATGAACTTTGTTCTAGGTGAAGAAGTGAGTTATACCATACTGATGAGCTCTAATAAGAGCGAAACGCGTCTATGGTTACTAACTGTGCGGGCCAGCTTCTGACGATGCCCTCATAAGGTGACTTGGAGGCCGAATTTTGTGAGACTTAGCCAAGTGTTTACTTCTTATTTTTTATTAAACCTTGTTTCACCAAGTGTTGGATGACAATTTTGTCTTTGTTGTTATTTAAATTGCTATTGCGTAGCTTTCCCTTTTTTTTCGGTAGATGGCATGACCAGTTCCACAGAACTTCTCATGTCATCTTACCAGTTTGTTAGAGATCTTATTCTCTGCTGGCACAGTTCTTCGTCACCAGCTTCTTCACATGAACTTTGTTCTAGTTGAAGAAGTGAGTTATACCATACTGATGAGCTCTAATAAGAGCGAAACGCGTCTATGGTTACTAACTGTGCTGGCCAGCCTCTGACGATGCCTTCATAAGGTGACTTGGAGGCCGAATTTTGTGAGACTTAGCCAAGTGTTTACTTCTTATTTTTTATTAAACCTTGTTTCACCAAGTGTTGGATCACAATTAATTTTGTTTTTGTTGTTAAGAAAATAAAAGAAAGAAACAAATAAATACAAGTGATAGCAATGCTAAGCTTATGGAGACTAATTGAAAGTATACCTTTGTCTCAAGTTTGACATATTGTGATTAACATCATCTTTTGGTAGTTGAATATCGCTGTACCAAAAATGACATAAATTTAATTTAAAACGCAACTTGTAGAGATCAGTTTTCTTGCATTTATTACGGAAAATTGTATGTGGAGGATTTATACAAATTTGAACTTTTGAAAAATTTCAAAAGTTTTTACGGAAACATTGAATTTTGTGACTTTTGACGTTTTTCTTCCGGACCAGCGATATGTTTTTGAATATATTTTAAACTGATTTTTAGCAGTTGTGATGACCTGTAATGACTGTAATTTTAGTTTAACTTAGAGATGGGCGAATATCATCCGCGAATAGTCGAATGCAGCGAATATTGACATTATTCGATATTCGCGATTTTCTAATATTAACGTCGGTATAGCGAACATTCGAATACCTCGAATATCGCGCCATATGTTGACCTCAATTTTTTTCTTTATCATTTGTACATAAACTTAAAGCTATTACAATACTTTGCAGTTATTAATAACAAAGATATTTTGTTTCAAAACCATGAAGACGTACCATATTTCAAATTTGTTTTTCGCCAACATCAGCCCGTACGTTTCACCTTAAATTTGAAATTTTTATTTTATCTTAACAATTTCATTCAAATAATGAAAAGGACAATTAAATAATTATTAATAATTTTATGAGTATTCCAATATTCGAGTACCTACCTCGATATTCGAGTACCTACCTCGATATTCGAGATCTGATTAATATTCGTATTCGATATTCGAATTCGAGAAATTTGATATTCGCCCATCTTTAGTTTAACTAAATAAAAGCAAAGCGATGTTTTATTTCATATGGAATAATTGAAATTGATTTGCTTTTATTTATTTAAACTAAGTTTAAAATTTAATTTTTGGTGTTGCAACTAACCATTAAAGCAATAAAACGTTATATTTGTTTTTGCGATAGATATATTATTTTGTGTCTATCTTTTGTTGTTACCTTGGATTTTAGTTTTTTTTTTGACAATGATAATTTAAATGTCAAATAGAATTTGATAAAATTATAGTTTTAAGACAATATGGAGGTGATATACTATTTTCATTTTAAACTGGAGGCATCGGCATAAAACGATTAAACGTCCCTGTCCCATATAACTTCAATGAAATCCATTAGTGCGGCTACCCCATATCGCTTATCGATGGTCAAAATAGGTAAATTTTCAAGGGTCGTATTCAGCCTAAAATTATTCTGGTTTTTTCCTATGATTGACCGTACCGACGAATGAGGCTGTACAACCCTGTGTGAACCTTGTGCAACCAGTTATGACGGATCATATTTTGCGTTCCTTTGTGCATTTAATCGTTTTATGCTGATCCTACGAGTTTAAAATGAAAATAGTATAACAACAAAAATATTCAAAGAAGATGAAAACCATTTTTTTTATTTACTTATGTTTATATTCAAATTACAAATTTTTATTGCTCAATAATTCATTTATAACAGTATTAATTGTAATTTTTATCGCAAGTTTTAAGACGTTTTTACTAATTGATAATTTAAATGATAATTTCTATTTGAATAGCTTTAAATGTAACTTAAGAATGTGAAACGAAATATATACAGCATAAAAATCAATCTTTAAGAGTTTATAATAGTTATGTCTAATATATTTTAAATTAAATTATAATTGTAGACACTCTAATTTGTCATTTATTGTTAGCAAAGTTTGGGTATGCAATGTAGTATAAGAGACAACACGTAAATACAATGATTTATTAGAAATAGATAATATGTAACTGACAGATGTACTCAATATTTTTTTGTTATTTAAGAATAAATTGATTATTATATTGTTTACAATACAATTTAATTATTAATTTAGTAAGAATAGCAGTGATGAACAAATTATTCAAAAAAGTATTTTTTTAAATTACTGTATCAATGTTAATTAAATGTCAATCTTCTAATTATATTAATTTACGATAAAAAATTAATGAATTAATTTGCTTAATTACATAAATAAAGCGATGTTTTATTTCATATGGAATAATTGAAATTCATTTCCATACATACATAACATCACGCTATATCCCATTAAATGGTACGATACTCGATTCGACCACATTAACACTTCCTCCATACAAACTCTTTCTTTCCTCACAACCAAAATCCATCAACACGCAACAAACATTCATCCATTCGCTCCTGTACACCAGTTTCGTAAATCTTCACTTACGCCCACTTCTCAAACGACGAATCTATAAGAAATGAAGGCAGCATCGTCTGCGCTTGTTTAAAAATACATTTAACACAATTTCCTTTTATTTATTTAAACTAAGTTTAAAATATAATTTTTGGTGTAGCAAGTGACCATTAAAGCAATAAAATGATATATTTGTTTTTGCGATAGATATATTATTTTTTTCTCTATCTTTTATCGTTACCTTGGATTAGTTTTTTTTTGTGGCAATTTAAATGTCAAATAGAATTTGATAAAACAACAGTTTTAAGAAAATATGGAGGTGATAACAACAAAAATATGTTAAAGACGAAGACGAAAACCAATTTTTTTTAATTTACTTATGTTTATATTCAAATTACAAATTTTATTGCTCAATAATTCATTTATAACAGTATTAATTGTAATTTTCATCGTAATTTTTAAGACGTTTTTACTAATTGATAATTTAAATGATACTTGCTATTTGAATAGCTTTGAATGTAACTTAAGAATGTGAAGCATAATAATCAATCTTTAAGAGTTTATAATAGTTATATCTAATATATTTTTAATTAAATTATAATTGTAGACACTCTAAATTGTTAATTACCTGCTGTTGTTTAAATAATAAATTGATTATTATATTGTTTACAATACAATTTAATTATTAATTTAGTAAGAATAGCAGTGATGAACAAATTATTCAAAAAAGTATTTTTTTAAATTACTGTATCAATGTTAATTAAATGTCAATCTTCTAATTATATTAATTTACGATAAAAAATTAATGAATTAATTTGCTTAATTACATGACTAAAATATAATTAAATTACTTGAAATAAATGCAAATTACAATATTTTTTATTGTTTTTATGGAAAAATATTTATTATATTTTGATACAAAAAAAAGTAAAATATTAATCACAGGTAACATCAAATACATATTGCAACAGATTTATATAATTTACACGTGTGTCGTTTGAATCAATTTATGACAATAATAAAAAGAAATATCAAAAGGCCAAATGGAATAGTCATGGTCAACTATACGTTATTGCTTGGTTCTATCAGATACCATTTGTTTAAAATTTAAAATACAACCGTTACTTTAAACTATAATGAAACACTATTAGTTGTCGACAGTTGGTTAGTTGTAAAAAAAGTAATTGTAATTACATGAAAAAAGTGCGGATATTAACAATTACATGCATAAATAATATAATTAATTACGGACTTTTCAATTACAAACTAAATGTATTTGAAATTTTAAATTAATAATTACATTTTTGAAAAATTATTTGTAATTAATTATTGCCCATTTCTGATGAATAGCTATCAAATATGTTGTACTAAAAATTTTATAAACGATAAAATAAAATTATTTAATATCAACAAATTCACATTAATTTGACGAATGTTATGATATATAGAATAATCTGGTATTACAAATTATAATTTGTTTACTTGAAAAGGAAATTTATTCTGTTATTTATAAAACTAGGTATAAATAAACTACCCTTAATTTAGTGATTTTTTGTTCTGTTATCAATACATCATATATAGGTATAAAAGTAGGTGGCTCAATGGTATCGAGTCGTCCTATGTATATAAGAACCCGGGTTCGATTTCCACAACCGACAAACAATTTTCACCACGTTAAATCTACCCCTGTGGCTTCCCTACCACTAACATCTTTCAGGCTGTTATTTGACGGCTGGTAACTGCACTTCACTCGCATAAATATATCACTTACCGAGATCTGCTACGGGCATGTCACAATGGGTAAGAGGCGTGATGATATATTTATTTATAAGTACATATATCATCATCACGGCTTTTACCATTCCTAGATGTGGCTGTAACAGATCTCTGTAAGTGATATATTTTTTCGCGTGAAGTATGGTTACCAGCCTTCGAAACATAACCCCTAAAACGTTAATGAATGTGGAGCCACAGAGGTAGATTTAATTCTTTGTCGGTTGTGGGAATCGAACCAAGATTCTCAGATCCAGAGGCCGACTCGATACCACTGAACCAACTACCCCAAAAGTAATAAACGTATACCCTTAAAATTTGATAGTTAAATTTATAAACACCCTGTATCCACAGAAACGTCAACTTTACGATGACAAATGAGAACGTAATTTTCAACTTTTCATAGTAATCATAGAAAATATTTTTTTCACCTACTCCAATATGACACCATTATTTCAACTTTATTTATTTATTTATTTATGTTACGCTGTACAACAGGAACTTAATCCCAATTACAGTACAGGGTCCGCACACACCGAGCCGCAGTGTAGTAGTTTATATAATTTTTATTAATAGTAAAAGAAGAAATGTTATATATCAGCATGATATATCTGTAGTAAAAATGTTATTTGATCAGAAAACGATGACATAATCTTGATAACGTAAAATAATTTTAATTTGAATAAATCTGCGAAATTTTTTAAATAAGTAGGTCATAAAAATGTTTCAATCGGACTAAAAATACTATTTCAAAATAAAATCTGATGTGGACACCACATGACTTCCTTGTACACGTATTAAACTATAAATATTTTTTTAATTGCACATATTTGACATTAAATCTTTTATTTTTTGTTCTAATCCATAGCAAACTTAATTTTAAAAATATCAAAAAATATATAATATTTAAATTTAGATATCTCATTTAAGCAAAAAGCTAATTTAAAAATTCTTAATGTGCTAGACGCAGAATTTAATTCTCTAAAACTTTTATTTGCAGCATTCATTTCTAAAATTAAAATAATACCATTTTTTTCAAGGAAAACTGTTAGCAGCTTCATGTAATGTGCCACTTCCGGTTAGTCTATTTTAACCAAAATCTATTATGTTATTTCCATTGATATAGTAGTCTTATATACCAAATTTGGAAAGTTTTAAATTATATTTGAATATAGTTTTTCATGATAATCTATTAAAGGCTTCAAGTAAAGTACCACTTCCGGTAGTTGTATAATGACCAAAAAGGGAGGTGCACAACTAGATGTTATAACAGTCCTAAATATACAGTTTCAATTTTCTACGGCTTACCGTTTTTGTTATGCGAGATACGTACGTACGTACGTACAGACGGCATGACGAAATTAGTCAAAATGGATTCAGGGAGGGCCAAAACACCTATTTCCGTTGAAATCTGAGAACCGAAAATTTTCGCGATTACAATACTTCCTTTACTTCGTACAAGGAAGTAAAAACAACAAAGACAAAATTAATTGTCTATAAATGCTCTCTTTGTGAAACTAGGTTTAATAATAAAATATAAAAATAAACACTTGTTTAAGTCTCACAAAATTCAGCCTCCAAGTCAACTTATGACTTGCAATTGCAATTATTTTACTTGACCAGAAAACATATATTTTTAATTTGAAATAAATAATTATTTGTTTTATGATTAGTACATCATATAATTTATACCCTTAATTTAAAAAAAAAACCCTGTATATTAATCTGTTACAACAATAAAATATAAAACTACTTACGGAGTTTTTTAACGGCCGATTCCCCTGAGCCAAAAATGGCTAAAAATATCACGAAACTAAATGTGACCAACATACTTGAGATTTTCAAACGATCTGCGATCTCTTCCAGTTTACCTCTATTTATATATCTTTATCCTCCTTGAGTCCTTGACATTAGATGGTGCGAATGAGGAACCAAAAATTCGCGTATATTTTTGTTTCTTCGTATTACCAATGAAATGGGTTAAGATTTATATCTATGCAAATTAACAAAAAATAAAGACACAGTTTTTGTAGTATAAATATTAGTTTTTTGGTTGTGAGTCATTGTTTATTGTAATTTTATTTTTTTAATGGCTTAATATTTGTTGTATTAATTAGTAATTTGTTGAGTTCGCTGGCTTAGAGATTAACTTACATTTATTTTATTGCTTTTAAATCAATTATATACATAAAAAGTTTTACTATTATTTTATTTTATAGGTTTTCTTACATATGTTCGTTTTACACATAATATTTAAAATAAATAAATAATCTTCATTCAATGACAGTGTATGAAAATAAAAAAATCTGATGTGGACACCACATAACTTCCTTGTACGCGTATTAAACTATAGATATTTTTTAATTGCACATATTTGACATAAAATCTTTTATTTTTGTTCTAATCCTTAGCAAACTTAACTTAAAACAAAAAATATATAATATTTAAATTTAAATATCTCGCTTATGCAAAAGGCTAATTTTAAAATTCTTAATGTGCTTGACGCAGAATTTAATTCTCTAAAACTTTTATTTGCTGCACTTATTTGTAAAATTAAAATAATACCATTTTTTCAAGGAAAACAGTTAGCAGCTTCATGTGATGTATCACTTCCGGTTAGTGTATTTTAATCAAAATCTATTATGTTATTTCCATTGATATAGTAGTCTTATATACCAAATTTGGAAAGTTTTAAATTATATTTGAATATAGTTCTTCATGAAAATCTATTATAGACTTCAAGTAAAGTACCACTTCCGGTAGTTATATAATGACCAAAAAGGGAGGTGCACAACTAGATGTTATAGCAGTCCTATATATAAAGTTTTACCGTTTTTGAGTTATGCGAGATACATACGTACGTACAGACTTCACGACGAAATTAGTCAAAATGGACTATTTCCACTGAAATATGAGAACCGAAAATTTTCGCGATTGCAATACTTCCTTTACTTCGTACAAGTAAAAATGTCCTATAAAACTACCGTATTTATTTGTTTTTTTATTTTTATGGGGTAGGTGGCTCAGTGGTATCGAGTCGGCCTGTGGGTCTTGAGAACCTTAGTTCGATCCCCACAGCCGACAAACAATTTTCACCAATTTAAAAAATCTACCCCTGTGGCTCCTCCACCACTAATATCTTTGGAGGCCGTGATTTGACGGCTGGTAACCGCACTTCACGCGAAAAAAATATATCACTTACCGAGATCTGCTTAGGCAGAGTGCCACACCCAGTGATGGGTAAAAGGCGTGATGATATATTTATTTATTTTATTTATTTATTTTGTTTGTTCTTATTACACTAAACTTTAATAACGAAGAACAGCACATATTTAACAATGGCGTACAAAGCGAATAAATGCTACAATTTTTTGTTATTTTGTGGACCTTTCACAATATGTTTTATTGTATGTTGTATAGTAGTACTCGACTGTAATGACCAGTTGCACCGCCTGCGGCTTCTTTTTTAAACTTTGACGCATGTGATAAACATCTTATAAAATGAATATTTATATTAGTTTTTCTCTTTTGAGTCTTTTATAAATTAATTTATTTTAAAAATCTGCGATGTTTTAAACCGAGTTTTAGGAAAATTTGTATAAAAAATGTTTTAGTTGGTAATTGTTATTGACATTTATGCAATTGTTCAGATTGAGTTTAAATGCGTGATCTCGGTAAGTGATATATTTCTTCGGATGAAGTGTGGTTACAATCTATCAAATCACGGTCTCTAAAGATATTAGTGGTGGGGGAGTTTTAAAGGTTTTAAGGTATTAATTTTCTTAGAAATATTTGAATATAATTTGTATTAATTTCTATATTGGATCCTTCTTAAATATATATTTATAATATAATTTATTTTATGTCCAATTTTTAAAATATCCCTGCACAATTTTGAGCTATATATATATACAGGGTGGTGACTCACTCAGCCGGTCATAGGAATTACTTTTACGTGCTTTGTAACGACAGAAATTAAATATGAAAATGTCGAAAATTACGTTAAAAATATTGATAGCCATGGAATTGAACAAAAAAATAAATAAATGCTTGACGTTTTATCTGTCAAAACATCAACGTTTGACATTGTGACAGATAAAACGTCAAGCATTTATTTATTTTTTTGTTCAATTCCATGGCTATCAATATTTTCAACGTAATTTTCGACATCTTTATATTTAATTTCTGTCGTTACAAAGCCCGTAAATGTAATTATGTTTATTGATTTAGATGCAGAATTTGATGCCCTAAAACTTTTATTTGACGCGTTTTTATTTAAAATAAAAACGGAAGCAGGAAATTGCAAAAAACTTATTTCCCATGCTAAAGTCCTATGATCGACTGAGCGAGTCACCATCCTGTATATATATAATTTCAGAAAAATATTTAATACAATAAATTATTATACAGTAAAGGAGAGAAGTGTATGTCTTGAAAATTATTATTCAATCTCTTTGACTTTTTTGACAAACAATTTTTTTCAGAATTTAAATTATGTCATTTATTTGTTACCATATTTTTATACAAGGAAAAAAGTTGTTATTATTCCAAATGCCAAATTTTATCCTATTATATGTATATCACTTAGACAGCGCTTAGGAGGAAATCCCCAGGTCAGGTACCACTACTCCTCGTGCACAAGATGGGTTCTAACCGCAATTGAGGAAAGTAAAACAGAAATATTATAAATTTTCCACAGCCATTAGACACATGATAAATCTTACATGACATTCACAAATGTAAATTCGGTGTTTTATTTTTATTTAGATTTAGAGGTTACGCGAATGTTACCAGTAACGTAAAAAATTAAACATAAGCTAGAGCTAGTAATAATTTATAACAAAGTAACTCTTGTCTGTCTGCTTTATGTTACCTAAAATACTCTACCGTTGGCCAATCAGAAGTCAGGATTTTTATGTAATTTGGAAGATGATCAATTGTTATCTGTCAGAATTGAACGTGTATTTGTTTAGTTTGGTGTTACATAAAAATCTGATGTGGACACCACATGACTTCCTTATACGCGTATTATACTATTACCTACATTTTTTTATTGCACATATTTGACGTAATTTGACATTGACATTAAATTTTTAATTTTTTTCTGATTTTCTGTTCTAATCCATAGCAAACTAAATTACAAATATCTGATGTGGACACCACATGACTTCCTTGTACGAGTATTAAACTATAAATATTTTTTTAATTGCACATATTTGACATTAAATCTTTTATTTTTTGTTCTAATCCATAGCAAACTATTTTTTTTTTAAATAAAAAAATATATAATATTTAAATTTATATATCTCGTTTATGCAAAAAGCTAATTTAAAAATTCTTAATGTGCTAGACGCAGAATTTAATTATCTAAATCTTTTATTTGAAGCATTTATTTCTAAAATTAAAATAATACCATTTTTTTCAAGGAAAACTGTAAGCAGCTTCATGTAATGTGCCACTTCCGGTTAGTCTATTTGAACCAAAATCTATTATGTTATTTTCATTGATATAGTAGTCTTATATACCAAATTTGGAAAGTTTTAAATTATATTTGAATATAGTTCTTCATGAAAATCTATTATAGGCTTCAAGTAAAGTACCACCTCCGGAAGTTATATAATGACCAAAAAGGGAGGTGCACAACTAGATGTGATAACAGTCCTAAATATAAAGTTTTAATTTTCTAAGGCTTACCGTTTTTGAGTTATGCAAGATACATACGTACGTACGTACGTACAGACGGCATGACGAAATCAGTCAAAATGGATTCAGAGAGGGCCAAAACACCTATTTCCGTTGAAATCTGAGAACCGAAAATTTTCGCGATTATAATACTTCCTTTACTTCGTACAAGGAAGTAAAAACAAGAAATATATTATTTTTAAATTTAGTTATGTCGCTTATAAAAAAAGCTAATTTAATAATTCTTAATGTGTAAGACGCAGAATTTAATTCTCTAAAACTTTTATTTGCAGCATTTATTTCTAAAATCAAAATCAAACCATTATGTACAAGAAAAACTCTTAGCAGCTTCATGTGATGTATCACTTCCGGTTAGTCCATTTTAACCAAAATCTATTATGTTATTGCCATTGATATAGTAGTCTTATATATCAAACTTGAAAAGTTTTGGATTATATTTTAATATATATTTTCATTAAAATCTATTATAGACTTCAAGTAAAGTACCACTTCTGGATGTTATATATTATATTATATAATATTATTATATAATATATAATGACCAAAAAGGGAGGTGCACAACCAGATGTTATAGCAGCCCTAAATACAAAATCTCAACTGTCTACAGCTTACCGTTTTTGAGTTATGCGAGATACATAATGTACGTCCAGACGTCACGACGAAATTAGTCAAAATGGATTAAGGGATGGTCAAAATGGATATTTCTGCTGATATCTCAAAACCGAAAATTACAATACTTCCTTTACTTCGTAGAAGGAAGAAAAAATGGATCGTGATGTTATACAATTAGTAGAAAATCATAAATCTCTCTATGATAAATCGTCGAAAGTATTTATTGGTTCAAATGACATGCTAAAGTTCAAATAACAGATTTTAAAAGATTCCGAAATTGTATCAAATGATCTAATTGATTTATTGTAATAACTTGCGCGTTTATTATAAATCATTAACTTCTCTTACATTATTTCTTACCTTAAACTACGTTACCTCTTACGTTACATCAATACAAAACCAACTTCGCAAATTGGATAGGGAAGAAATTATCGCCAAATTAAACTTAACCATTATATTTCCTATACAACAAAAACATATAAACACATACATACATACATACATACATAACATCACGCTATATCCCATTAAATGGGGTAGCACGAACCCGTCAACATCCTCATCCTGACACACGATACTCGATTCGACCATATTAACACTTCCTCCATACAAATTCTTTCTTTTCTCACAACCAAAATCCATCAACACGCAACAAACATTCATCCATTCGCTCCTGTACACCTGTTTCATAAATCTTCACTTACGCCCACTTCACTAACAACGAATCTATAAGAAATGAAGGCAGCATCGCCTGCGCTTGTTTAAATAAACACTTAGTGTAATTTTATTAAACATATTTTATTAACATTAAATACATATAATTTATATAACTTGACAAATAATCAGTTCATTAAAAAAGATGATTTTCATTATCAATAAGCAATAAAATAGTTTGCAGATCGTTGCCAACAGCAACGGTTTGTAAAGAAACTTGTTAACTTTCTGTCACTAATGTTCGAAGAATCTACTTTTTTTATAGCAGAAGAAATAATTTAAAATTAAATTTATTTATGTGAACTTATGTAACAAAATTAAGGTTCGAATAAAGTATCAAAGGGTATATCTTGAGCAACTTGACCGATAAAATTCTTTATAATACTAGCAATTATTTGATTAAAGCTGTCATGTAACTCGACGTCGATTTCCTTCCAGTTTTCATCCAAGAATTTGTCCATTTCCTTCACTAAAATAAAAAAATAAAGTCATGTTAAAAGTTTTACTAATTTTAGTATACAAATAAATATATCATCACGCCTTTTACCCATTACTGGGTGTGGCACTCTGCCTAAGCAGGTCTCGGTAAGTGATATATTTCTTTGCGTGAAGTGCGGTTACCAGTCGTCAAATCACGGTCCCCAAAGATATTAGTGGAGAGAGAGCCACATTTTAGTATACATGGGTAAACAATTTTAAACATTTAAAAATTTATAAATGTACAATTTGATAACTTTCATAGCTATTGTAGAAAAATGTTATTTGTATATCAAGGCAATAATGACACTTTTTCATGAGGTATTTTTTCCACTATTCTATTAGATAGTAAAATTTTCAGAAATAAATTAGAAATTTAGATAAGAATTATTATTCTCTTGTCATATATGGAATTCGAATCCGGAGATCCCGAGTTCGAATCTAACTCGAGATAAAAATTATATAAACTACCACACTGCGGCTCGGTGAGTGCGGACCCTGTACTGTAATTGGGATTAAGTTCCTGTTGTACAGCGTAACATAATAGTTATTTATGGTACAAGCAAATAAGTCACGCAAGAAAAGTATTATAATTTTCTGAAGTAACTTATTTGTAATAACACACGAGTGGCATACGAAATTTTATCCAACAACTACAATTAAAACATTAAAATATAAATTTTGATACATTTGTCTACATTTCAAATAATATTCTAGTTAGCCATACTTTCTTGTTTTGTAGTCTAGGTTACTCAAATTTTTTAAATAAACAAAGTTGAAAAAAGGTTGCAGTTGTAGTATTTGAAATGGAAGTCGAGAGTTTTATTCTTGAAATAATCATTAAAGAAGCGGAAAAAGTGGTTGTTGATATTTTACCAAAAAAGTCTAGAAGTTCCTATGAAAAAGAATTTCATATGTTTGAAGACTGGATGACAATTAGAAACGTCAAAGGTATGAATGAAAGTGTTTTTCATAGGAACTTCTAGACTTTTTTGGTAAAATATCAACAACCGCTTTTGCCGCTTCCATAATGATTATTTCGGGAATAAAATTCTCATCTTCCATTTCGAATACTACAGCTGCAACCTTTTTTCAACTTTGTTATATTTAAACTCAACAGTGAGTTACAAGTCATAATTTATGCGTGACTTATGACTTATAACTCACGTGTGACTTATAAGCCACTTTACTAATCTAAAATGACAACAATAATGACTTTATAAGTAGTGGGTGTTGGATAAATAAATAAATATGTCATCTGGATTCCACTAATATCAAAATATACTATTTTTTTCTAGTTGCCATGGATATGGTTTTACTTTCGTTTCTTAAGGAAGTAAAATTTACATTTGTCCATGAAAAATATGCACATCGCGTTTCCTTGGTCACCATGTCAAATGACATTTCCCTCACTCAATTTAGTTGTGATAGTAACAATTTCCTTTACTAATGAAAAAAGTAATTTTAGAATTATTAAAAAAACGTATACGCGATCTGTCAACTGTCAATATGACAAGTTTCTGTTTTATTTGTATTCCTGGTAACTATTGAAATAAGCGCACATTTATAATCTTTTTCGTGCGTTGCCATTGGAAACGCGCGCATTTAACGTCTTTTTCGCGCGTAGCAATTGGAGACGCGCGACAAAGATATTTTTCGATTGTCCCACACCAAACGTCAACTTTACGATGACAAATAAGAGCGTAATTGTCAACTTTTCATAGCAATCGTAGAAAAATAACTATTTATTAATTGACACTTTACAATATCACATCTAGTGTGAAATTTGCTGTGAAATTGCTGGCATAATGTGTCAATTAACAAAAGAAGCAAAAGTACTACGTACCTAATCGTGGTTCTCCGTTGAATAAGTTGCCAAAGTGGTAATAAATTCTCGTCGCGGTGTAATCCACATTGTTATCAACTACTCCAAATTGGTTGATTCCATTTTTAACTTCTTCTTTGAAATTGAGATGATATGTAATGTGTAAGTTATCTGAAATAATATGATAATAATATTAATGATATTTATTCTCTAACATAGTGATTATTCTGCGATCCGCGATCTCTAGGAGGTTGTATTGTTCTCACAAGAGGTCCGTGGATATGATATGCATACGAGTATATTTATTTTAGTTTTTCAAACTTGCATTTAATAATAATTAATATTCTTTTTGATGAAAAATTGTTACTTGACTTGATTTAAAAAATGGCATCAAATCGTGTCATTAAAAACAAAGATAGATATAATTGACATTAGATTGCCATAATCGGTGACATTTTTCGTCGTTAATTATGACAGATAATTAATTTAATAGTTATTTATATAAAAAGTCGGAAAAGCGTTCAATTACAGGATGAGTAGATAGTTTGAAACAGCTTACGAATCCTGTACGATGCTTTACTGACGTGTTACGTATAACATTTTACCTGAAACTTATAAACTAAAAATACATATTTTAAATTAATTTAAATTAAAAGAAATATTTGATTTATATATTCAGTCAGTATTTTATGTTGCTAAGTAACTAAACACTCACTTTTTTTTTCATTACCTGCCTAGGCAAGCAATATGTTATTTTCCTGACTAGGCACGCAAAGCAAAGCTTTCCTGAGGCTTAAAGGTCAGGCAAATATTTATTTTCCTGTCAGTTTCAGGTAAAATTTATGATTTTGAATCTCAAAATAATTATATTTATGAACCAATTATTTTATTAAAAAAAGTCCTTTTAAATTAAACAAGCGGTAACATTTTTTGCTGTCTATTATGATAGATTATTACCTAATTAATTTCAGACATACGTTTATATTTTCAAGGCACGATTTGATACCATTTTATTTTAATCAATCGATATATGGAATAAAATTACACAAATTTCTGGTTTTCTGACAATTAACAAAATGTAAGGTACATTTTATATAATTTTCAGCTCCTGAAGATGACTCAAATAGGGTACGAAACCAGTAAAAACGGTAAAAAAAATATTGAAATCCAAAATTTCTAATAATTAATACACTTTTATTTTTGTTGTTATTATTATAAATTTGTATAGATTTAGAAGAATTGCAACAAAATTATTATAATAATAGTGTGTTCGTATTTTAGGGTTTAAAATCTTGAGTTAAGCGATGAAAATAATTTTAATTTGGTTTCGTAACAAAGAAAAGATTAAGAAATGATGCTCTAACTCAGTGTAGAAAAATTAATTTTGTTTGTTATAAATTAATTGTTCTGGGTACGTACACAACTTATGTTACTAAACATTTATTGTAACATAACAAGAAATGTACAAGATTGAACCCATTATGTTTTCTTGTTATACCGACGTCGCCATATCTGTAAAGTAGTTATTTATTTTAACTTACCACATGTAACGTTGGATTTTCCTGCACCTACAATTGGTAGAATCAAGATTCTACCGTCTATTTCATAGTCGCCAAGAAGATTAATTTGTGGTATATCCAGAGTCATTTTAAAAGTGTTTTCCTTAAAGTTGATACTAAAAAACATATTTCAATTATTTACTAATAATAGGATGCTTGCAAAATTTTGGAATTTATATAAAATACATATCAATAATTTTGGTTTATAATTTATTGCAAAAACATAATCATCCCAATAAATAAAGAATTATTAATTGAAAAAAAAATGATAGATTTTCAAATAAAGTCTGACTTTAAATTTCCCACAAGCGACAGCGCTTCCAAGTTACTAAAATCTGTACTTTATTATGATTTTAAACAAATGTTATCCTATTGGCTGTTTGAACACGTGCTCTAACCACTGAACTAAAATTTGGGAACTCGGATTATATATATATATATATATATATATATATATATATATATATATATATATATATATATATTAATAACTAATATATATTAATAACTTGGATGCTACAATTTTTATAAATCTATTTTGCAATTTCAAAGGTAGTTTACTATTGTTGATATTGTAGAATGTTTTTTCAACGATTGTTAACTTATATTCTATGTTGAGTACTCGACATTTTGTTTTGTCAGCTTTCCCGTTAATATTTATAGTTCAATGTTTGTATATAAAATGATGTCACACGATTTTGTAGCTCGTTTCTTTTTGGTGTAATATTGAAAAAAAGTATTAACAACAATTTTTTTTTATATTTTACTGAGAATAAATTTGCATAAACTTCTAATTAAAATTATTTAATAAAGTGTAAGTACCCTATTATTAAATAAATAAATATATCATCACGCCTTTTACCCATTACCGAGTGTGGCATTCTGCCGTAACAGATCTCGGTAAGCGATATATTTCTTTGCGTGAAGTGCGGTTATCAACCGTCAAATCACGGCCCCCAAAGATGTTAGTGGTGGGTGAGTTACAGTGCTAGATTTAATTTGGTAAAAATTGTTTGTCGGCTGTGGGGATCGAACCAGGGTTCTCAGGATCCACAGGCCGACTCGATATCACTGAGCCACCTATCCAATTTTATTAATTAATTAATTAAAAATTAGTTAATAAATATTTACTTAAAACTAAATACTTTAAATAAAGTAGTAGATGCTCCATATATTTTATTTGAAGTATTTTTCTCTAAATTTATTTGATAAAAAAGTAGATAAAAAGGAAATGTGAACTTACTCAGATGTCAAAATTTTAATTTTGTCAAGACCGATGACATCAATGTCCTTCATCGCCAATTTTAAATTTGCTCCAGGTTCAAGAACTACCTCGTTTATTCTTAGTGGATTGACTTGAGGCAGTTTAAATTTTCTGTCCCCTAAAATATAAGAATAATGAAATAGTATATTATACATCTAGAAAGAAAATAATGCACGGAGTGGAAAATAGCATACTCTCCTGAGGTGTATATACTATATTTGAAAACGAAATTATTTTTTTTTGATTTTTCGATATTTGACTTACATAATATTATTCAGTCAGTATTTTATGTTGTAAGTAACTAGAAACTCACTTTTGTTTTATTAGATAGATAATTACCTAATTAATTTCAGACATACGTTTTTATTTTCAAGGCACGATTTAATACCATATTATTTTAATCACTCGATATATGGATTAAAATTAAACAAATTTCTGGCTTTCTGACAATTAAAAAAATGTAAGGTACGTTTTATACAATTTTCAGCTCCTGAAAATGACTCAGATAGGGTACGAAATAAAAATAAATATATCATCACGCCTTCTACCCATTACTGAGTGTGTCACGAAGCAGATCTCGGTAAATGATATATTTCTTCGCGTAAAGTGCGGTTACCAGCCGTCAAATAATCATTTAAACGATTTTTTGAAAAATAAAAATTATTATTGTCTATTCCATTTAAACTTAGTAAATTCAATTAAATATTAAACATTATTATCATTATTAATGACAAGATGATTCTAGAAGGAAACAAAGTCGTACTCTGTGGTAAATTTGTTCTGGTGCAACTTTAATCTTAATCTTCGCAATGCGTTTTTATTATCAGCAACCTAAGCATCACCAGAGAGTTTATTTTGCGGCTAGAACTTGATTAATTTTATTTGAAATTGATTTTTGAATACTGATTATTGTGTAACATGATATTATTGTTAATATAAATAAAACATATTATGTTGTTGTACATATGGGGTACGTGGCTGAGTGGTATCGAGTCGGCCTGTGGATCTTGAGAACCCTGGTTTGATCCCCACAACCGACAAACAATTTTCACCTATTTAAATCTACCCCTGTTGCTCCCCCTACACTAACATCTTTGGAGGGTGTGATTTGACAGCTGGTAACCGCACTTCACGCGAAGAAATATATCACTTACCGAGATCTGTATTGAATAAAAGGCGTGATGATATATTTATTAATTTATTTAGTTTATCTTAAAAATTATCGAGTTTAATTAAATTAATATTTTACTGAGACAAATAAAAAATAGATGTGGTACTTTGCCGAACCAGATCTCAGTAATTGATATATTTATGCACGTAAAGTGCGGAGGAAGTTGTAAATAAATAAATAAATAAATATATCATCTCACTTTTTACCTATTACTGGCTATGGCACTCTGCCTAAGCAGATCTCGGTAAGTGATATATTTCTTCATGTGAAGTACGGTTACCAGTCGACTAATCACGGCCCCCAAAGATGTTACTGGAGGGATAGATTTAAATTGGTGTAAATTGTTTGTCGGCTGTGGGGATCGAATCATTGTTCTCAAGATCCACAGACCGATTCGATACCACTGAGCCACCTACCCCATACACGATATATTTATATTGATTAATTAATTGATATTTATGTCTTACCGTCACGTAATTTTGGAATAATTTCGTTTCCATGTTCAACAATGCATTTGTTGATATTTGGGTCACTTCGCCTGCATGGCACAATGTATGATGCTAAAAAATAAATATTATTTTATATAAACTTAGGTATAAAATCCAAAATAAAATATAATAAAATATAAACTAAACACTTGACTAAGTCTGACAAAATTCAGCCTCCAAGTCACCTTATGAGGGCATCGTCAGAGGCTGGCCAGCACAGTTAATAACCATAGACGCGTTTCGCTCTTATTAGAGCTCATCAGTAAAGCCCGGATATTTAGGCTCTTAAAAACACCCAAATAAGCAAGCATATAGGCCGGTGATTACTTACAGCCTAAATGTAAATAATTTGTTTAAAAAAAAATAAACGAATCATTTTTCTAATATTGGTACTCGTATCTACGTTTCGTTAGAAAAACATAATCATTTTAAACAAAAATTAACGCAATCTGAAAAATAATACTGTAGGGTTCTCATTTTATTAACTATTATGCAAATTCAAATTATGTAGTATACTTTAATTCACAAAATATTACGAGCAATTGCTCTATGAAATTTTCGGAAAGGGACTGTCTTCGGTCTGTCAGAACTTGCTTGTAAGTTGAAAACTTCGTTCGACATCACAAAATGTGACAGGGGCGTTCTTATATTTAGCCATATCGTCTAAAGTTACCTTAGCTCCATTGATTAATGGCAAAGACACAATTGAATTGCCACATAAAATTTTGACTAAAAAACGTTTTTTCTTTCGGCATTTTAAATTCACACACAAAAACTTGATTAAAGTAAGTACTTTAAATATTATAGGTTAGATTGAAACACTTTGTCGAGTGCTGAATTAGTCAACGAAATAGATGATAAACCTTGTCTGCTCAATAAAAGTTAGAATAGGCAACAAAAATAGGCAAAATAGGCTGTATAAGGAAAAATAGGCCCAATAACCAAAATATAGAAAAAATAGGCTCTAAGGCACAAAAAAAAACTTTCCATTACCCGTAAACATATTACCTATGTATAGAAAAACGAAATTGCCTGAAGTATATTAAAATTTGAATCTAGGCAATTGCCTAAAAATCCGGGCTTTACTCATCAGTATGTTATAACTCACTTTTTCACCTAGAACAAAGTTCACGTGAAGAAGCTGGTGACGAAGGACTGTGCCAGCAGAGAATTTTGTGAGACTTAGCCAAATGTTTATATTTTATTAAACCTAGTTTTACTAAGTGTATGGATGACAATTAATTTTGTCTTTGTTGTTATTTAAATCCAAAATATGAAACATTTCCTTACGTAGTCTTCGAACAGCTGATTCCGCTACCCCCAAAAACGTGAAACACACACAAAGTAAACAAATCACTCTCAACATATTTAATTTACAATAATAAATTTTGGAATAATTTCTGCTTTATATAGACTTCAAGAGTATTTAACCTTGGTTCGAGATTATTTGGACCCAACAATCTTGATTGGCAAGTTTTTATCTGAGCTGCCTAAATTACATTTTTATTTTAAATTGAGATTAATTAATGAAATTAATTTATAAATATATGTCGGTATCTTATACAAGGTATTACTAAATTAATAAAATACTGTTTTTATAGAAGCTGAAATCCTACAAAAATTGTTTATGTTTGAGATCAGTTTTGAATCTAGGGCAGGTGATCGAGACTGACGATTAGTAATATAATTCAAATGCGTTGGTGTTTTTCCATGATTACATGCATGTGCAACAATGATTGCACATAATTATTTTGAATTAATTAATTAATTTATTGTTTGATTTATTTCTTTCTTTCTTTCTTTCTTTATAAATTTAGTTATTTATATTCGGGAAGCCAACAGAAAAACCCGATTATATGCTTCCTCATTATAAAAGTTTTATATTATAACGTAATAAAAGATGGTTAGATGTTTCGAGTGTTTACCTGCAATTGTGTGGAGATCATCTTCAGAAACAAGCGCAGTGTACAGGAGCGAATGGATGAATGTTTGTTGCGTGTTGATGGATTTTGGTTGTGAGAAAAGAAAGAGTTTGTATGGAGGAAGTGTTAATGTGGTCGAATCGAGTATCGTGTGTCAGGATGAGAATGTTGACGGGTTCGTGCTACCCCATTTAATGGGATATAGCGTGATGTTATGTATGTATGGATGTATAAAAGATGTACAATAATTCATTTACAATTTACACGAATATTATGAATTTGTAACAAAATCAAAGTGGTTTAAGGCTGTATTAAATTGTGTTATGGATAAAGAAAAGAGATCTACCTGCTGATATAGTATGTTCAAAGATACTCCGTTATGGCCCTCTCTGCGGGTCTATTGATAGGGATTTAAGCTTGATTTATAAGGGTGCAAGGACAGGTATGTATTCAGTATTTCCCAATTTAATTTTATTTTTATATATATTATAATAATGAAACAGAGAATTTTGTACAAATATTATTATTGATAATGAAGCAAAAAAAATGTTACATGAAAGTATCATTGTATAACAATTCGTCATTTAGTTAAATAATGCAAATAAACAATAGTGTCATACATAACAATAAATACAAAATATTACACTGCTATACATATGTAATTATTCGACAATATCATTGTCACTATCACAATCCATTTCACTATCGTCTCTTTGAGTCTTGAATATTTATAATAAGTCTTTAGTAATGTTATTAATATCAATATATTGATTTTCTAAATCTTATTTTCCCTAATATGTAATAATACCGGTTTAATTTTGCGAATTAATTATTATTTCAAGTAAATCTGAAATACGTAATCCGCACAGAGATTAGAGATTTCCGAATTTAAATATTTTGCAATCCTACCCTGAGCGCCAACAGGTAGAATCTCTTACTGTGTGCGGTTCAACACAGGCTTAGTAAGTTAAAACCATAACGGAATATCTGGGAACATTCTATAGTTCCTATTATATGTTTATTATTGCAAATGAATTTATATATCATGTAATATAGACGTAAATAGCAAAAAAAGTTGATCTATTTTGTGCAATTATTTATTTACAATTTAAGAATTGTAATAGGTATCTCAGAGGTATCGAGTCGGTCTGTGGATCCTGAGTACTCTGGTTCGATCCCCACAGCCGACAAACAATTTTCACCAAATTAAATCTATCCCTGTAACTCCCCTATACTAAAATCTTTGGTAGCCGTGATTTGACAGCTGGTAATCGCACTTCACGCGAATAAATATATCACTTACCGAGATCTGCTTTGACAAAGTGCCACACCCAGTAATGGGTAAAAGGCGTGATGATATATTTATTTATTTATTAATTGATTGATTGATTGATTGATTCATGTTGTACACCGTCAGTACGGTGGTGTGGATAGCGATACGGAATTCGAATCCGGAGATCCCGAGTTCGAATCGCACTGAAGCTATAAATTATATAAACTATCACACTGCGGCTTGGTAAATGCGGACCCTGTACTGTAATTGGGATTAAATTCCTGTTGTACAGCGTAACATAAATAAATAAATAAATAAATAAATAAATAAATTTTGTGAAACATAGCCAAGTGTTTATTTCATATTTTTTATTAAACCTTGTTTCACCAAGTGTTGGATGACAATTAATTTTGTCTTTGTTGTTATTTAAATTGCTATTGCTTAGCTTCTCCTTTTTTTCGGAAGATGGCATGATCTGTTCCACAGAACTTCTCATGTCATCTTACCTGTTAGTTAGAGATCTTATTCTCTGCTGGCACAGTTCTTCGTCACCAGCTTCTTCACGTGAACTTTGTTCTAGGTGAAGGAGTGAGTTATACCATACTGATGAGTTCTAATAAGAGCGAAACGCGTCTATGTTACTAACTGTGCTGGCCAGCCTCTGACGATGCCCTCATAAGTTGACTTGGAGGCTGAATTTTGTGAAACATAGCCAAGTGTTTATTTCATATTTTTTATTAAACCTTGTTTCACCAAGTGTTGGATGATAATTAATTTTGTCTTTGTTGTTAAATAAATAAATTAATAAGAGAAGTTGGGTATATAAATGTAGTACAGTTTGTTGGTACTACTAGTATAAAATAATAGCAGTGTATTGTATCTTATATTGTGTTCTCATATCTTTTAAATATGTTCATTTTTTGTACTACTGAATTTGTACATCATGTAATATAGACGTAAATAACACAAAAAGTTGATCTATTTTGTGCAATTATTTATTTACAATTTAAGAAGTATAATATTATAATTTTTTGTGCAAGTATCTCATGAAAATAATACATATTATTATTATTATTATTATTTTATTAAGCCACTAGTACATTAATAAAACCTAAAGATAAATAATTAAAAAAATGAATGACATATTTATTTACAAAATGATTTACAAACTAAAAATAAAACAAAACAAATTACAAAAATTGACCTTCCTAATATTGTAATTCAATGATTATCTCTTTATATTTCATAATTAATTTACAGATTATTATCTGTTAGTCAAATAGAATGATTAATGATGTCGCGAATTCTCGGCATTTCGAGATCTCGTATATCAAAAGAATTATTGACAAGAGCTCGATACGAGATTGAAAATATTCAAGAACTTCTATAAACTTATTTAAGGGGTAAGGCCACTCTAGACAAGGCAAAAAGGGTAATTTTCTAGATTTTTTTTAACGAAATCTAAACGTGCTGCTAAAGAACTGTTTTTGGATCTTTATTTAGTGCTCTTTAAACTTTATTAAAATTTTTTTTTAAAGAAAATATTCAAAATTGTCGTCAGAAATTAAAAAAAATGGCGACTCCTCTCGGCGCGTAGGGCAAATCGGGCGAAAACATTCCGGCAACAGCAATAGACCTGGATCAAAAGGGATATGTTTTCTTAATCTCTGATGTATACTCTAAAAAACTACGGGCTGGATTTTGAAAATTTTGAGTTTTAACAAAATGGCGCACGTTTGAAAAAAAAGTTCATTATTTGGGACTAAATTTCTGTATAAAAACGACCATAAAAAACGAATGAAGCACTTTAAAAAAAAAGCTCCCGTAGTTTTTTAGTATTTTATATCTAGAATAAGAAAAAAACAGATTCAGTACGATCCATCAATTAGTATTTCAGATTTCTTTTCGCCCGATTTTGAAAATATGATTTCGAGAAAAACGCGTTTAAAGTTTCGAGTCACATATATATATATATATAAATACTAGTACTAATAGATATATGCTTTTTCCCTCTGAAATACTTCCGCGCGGCATTTAAATTAATTGTCCCTTATTCCTAAGGGTTTAAACTATAATTTAATCAAATAAAAAAAATACATTTTTAAAAAATTGTAGAGTGGCCTTACCCCTTAATTAAAATAATCGAAGCAATATTACACCATTTTATATTAAAATAAATCAAATATTCAGGCTATTAGAAATATAGATTTCGCTCATTTATTCTTAAAAAAAGATGGTTTGAATGGTTCGGAGTTCAGTATAAGCTGTAGGTCCTTTGCATAGTAATTGTGATTCAATTTCAACAATGAATAAATAAATAAATAATATCGAGTAGTGACAGATAAAAATTGAGTTACAGAATACGGTGTTTTAAATCAACTAAAAACTAAGGCAAAAATATTTTGTCATATGGAATATCTTTAACAATTTGAACCATTAAAGTTTGTAAAATCGCCGCGATAACATCTCTGAAACTGTCATGGAATTCTTTGTCGATTTCTTCCCAATTCTCGTTTAAGAATTTCTTCATTTGAATTGCTATGTACATATAAAAACTTTGTTTAGTATTATTATTATAATTGTGTCATAATTGTAATTAAAATCAGATTACCTAATCGCTTATCGCCATTCAACAGGTTATCAAAGTCATAGTAAATTTTTTTCGAGTTATATTCAACGTCATTATCTTCTACTTTCAGGCGATCAATTCCGTTTTTAGTTTCTTTACTAAATTTTAGTGTGTAGTTGATGTTTAAAGCAGCTGAAAAAAATAAAAGTTGTCTGTTAATATTGAACTGTTGTACCTCTTAAATATACAGGGTGTTTCAGGACTAGTGTAACAAACTTTAACAGCTTATTCCTGAGGTCATTTTGAGCCAAAAATGTCATATGAACTTAGGTCCTATTCCTTCTAGTTACCAAAATACAAGAGGTTGAAGAATGACTCGAAATTTTCAAATTTTTGTAATCAAGATACTTTCGGAAAACAAGAGTTTTATTAATAAGTCATACCCTATTTGTCTTCATTAATTTAATTTATTAATATTAACATGCATACGATTTCAAGGCGCTCATTTTAAACACTTGCTGTATTTTTTAAAAATTTGTTATCTTATTTCATATTGTGTTAACCTATTCCATGTTTGGTTATGTTGTTCTGTCTATTTAATTGTGTCATTTTATGTTTTGTTCTCTAAATCGTATTCGTTAATATTAATAAATAAAATTAATTAAGACAAATAAGGTATGACTTTTCAATAAAACTCTTGTTTTCCGAAAGTATCTTGATTACAAAAATTGGAAAATTTCGTGTTATTTATAGAACTTCAACCTCTTGTATTTTGGTAACTAGAAGGAATAGGACCTATGTTCATATGACATTTTTGGCTCAAAATGACCTCAGCAATAAGCTGTTAAAGTTTGTTACACTAGTCCTGAAACACCCTGTATAAATATATCATCACGCCTTGTACCCATTACTGGGTGTGGCACTCTGCCGAAGCAGATGAATATTTCATGCATGCTTACAAATTATTTGTTGTCAGGTTCCATTAGTTACAACACATCAATAGTATCAAATTAATATTTTCCTTGAATTCATTTAAATAAATTAATAATTATTGTGTTATTCTTTTTTTGACAGTTATAGAAAAAATATTGTTTGTATTTCGTGGGCAAATTTCTTGTTTTTCTTGGCGCGTTCGAATGACTTTTTTGTCAACTAAACACAACCTGCTTACGTGTAACAACAAAAAAAACTCATTTCGCGCACTTAATACAAAAATAACTATTTTTACATTTGAAAAAAGGTTCACTTTTTTACTAATATCAATAAAGCGAAATAGGTTATTTTTATGTCATTTACATTACCATAAAAACAAATATTTTGCGCACTGTTTTGCACCCTAGTACGCAAAATGAGTATTTCGCGCACGCTTCCAAATTTTGTTTTCACATTCCATTAGTTACAACACATCAATAATACCAAATTCATACAATTTTTTATTGTTTTCCTTTAATTTATTTAAATAAATCAATAATTATTGTATTATTATTTTTTGGCAGTTGAAGAAAAAAATGTTGTTTTTCTACGATTGCTATGAAAAGTTGACAATTACGCTCTCATTTGTCATCGTAAAGATGACGTTTTCTGTGTAACAATAGAAAAATATCTTTTTTGCGCGTCGCCAATGGCAACGCTCGATAAATACGTTAAATGCGCGCGTTTCCAATGGCAACGCGCGAAAAAGATATTAAACGCGCGCTTATTTCAATAGTTACCAGGGATACGAACAAAACAAAAACTTGTCATATTGACAGTGGACAGAACGAATTTATTTTCAGTACGTATACGTTATTTGAATAATTTTAAGATGCAATCTTAGAAAAAATTATGTGTGTATCACGAGCCTAAAGTGTTTTTGTTCCTCTTGCACTATTGCAGCGCGAGCCGAAACCGTGCTCAAGTAACAAAGAATCACCTTACGCTCTTAATACACAAATAACTATAATATTTCGAGGATGAAATTCTTGTTTTTTTTTTGCAATAAAAACACTTATTTCGCGTACTTACTAAAATAACTATTAGTTCTTATGATAGGTATATTATGTTATTTTTACTTACTGGCTGTAATGTTAACTCTGCCTGTACCAGTAATTGGAAGTATTACTAGCCTTCCTTCAATAGCATAGTCGCCAATTAGTTGAATTTCAGGAAGATCCAGTACAAGTGTTAATTGGTTTTCTTTTAATCGACAACTAAAAATGTACATACGTTTAAAGAAATATTATATTTGGAATGGGGTAGGTGGCTCAGTGGTATCGAGTCTGCCTGTGGATCTTGAGAACCCTGGTTCGATGTCCACAGTCGACAAACAATTTCCACCAATTTAAATCTACCCCTGTGGCTCCCTCTCCACTAATATCTTTTGGGGCCATCATCTGACGACTGGTAACCAGTGTGCCACACTCAGTATTGGGTTAAAGGTGTGATGATATATTTATTTATTAGATTTGGAATCTTTAAAAGATTCTTTACTAGACAGCTGTTAAGTAGGTAGTTATATAGACCAGTGGTTTCCAAACTTTTTCTCTGAGCGGCCCCTTTCTTCCGTAAAAAATTGTCGCGCCCCCTCATTTTTTATAACAGCCTAACTTCAAAAATCGTAAATAATTTATTTTATAGAATACAAACAAATAAGTACCATAAACAAATATTGTTATTATATAAGATATTTGTTATAACAAATCTTTTTCTTAACCTAAAATTATGTTTATTACAACATAATAATAGAACAAAATAATGTAACAACATTTATAAACTTAAAATTGTAATAAGATTGGAAATTATATTTAATTTAAATTAGGTATATTTAATACAATATAATCATAATTTTTGAGTGTGCTGAATGGGCGCTTGTTTTTCAGTTTCTCGAACTGGGGAGTCATTGAAGATATCGCCACTCGCAATTATTTTTCAAGGAATAATCGAGTTCAATATTTTGTTTTTAAAACAGCTACAGCGGAAAAGTCTGTTTCACACAAATAAGATGTTACGAAACGTAATAAAATTTCTAAGGCCTTGTTTGTTAAACTAGGGATATTTTACTGCGAGCGCGAGTTAGAAACACGTGTGTGCTATGATGTAAATGAAGAATGTGTTCATAAGTCTCAATTATATTTTTATGCAGCGCGCCCCCGTCGGAACAATCTCGCGCCTCCCTAAGGGGGCGCGCCCCACAGTTTGGAAACCACTGATATAGACAGTGAAGACCAAAATATTAGTTGAATATTAATTAATATAATTAACAAGGCTCACTATAATTACCCTGATTATAAGGAAACATGTTCAAACAATTTAGTTTGTTAACAATAAGTTCAAAAAGTTTTTTTCTCAGGATAATTTCGTCCAAGTAGTAAATAAATAATTTTGTATTTTGGGTAATAATGTGAAAAATGCATTGTTCCCATTATTAGTAAAATATTCTAAATAGATAGATAATTTAAATATATCATAACGACTTTTACCCATTACTGGGCGTGGTACTCTTCTGTAGCAAATCTCGATAAATGATACATTTCTTCGCATGAAGTGCGGTTACTAGTCGTCAATTCACGATCCCAAAAGATTTTAGTGGAAGAGGAGCTTCAGGGGTACTTTTAATGTGATGAAAGTTGTTTGTCACCTGTGGGAATCGAACCTGAGTTTTCAATTCCACACGCCGACTCAATACCACTGAGCCACCTACCCCATATTTAAAATAATTATAATTATTTTATGTAAAGAACAAACATAAATTTGAATAATATATTTTGCGTAACACATGCACAAGAAATACGTTCTTATTACCTAATTTTAGAGAGAGAAACACTGCTTTTCTCCCCTAGGTAGAAAAACATGATGTTTCTCTCTCTAGATAGGATGTTTCTCTCCCTTGAGAGATGTTTCTCGCCCTAGAGACTACGATTATTAGCTGGTTGCGTCGTTTCCTAGGTAACTAGTTACGCAACCCATATTTGACATTTGTCCCGATAAGACAGTAATTTTTGTGTACTTGTTACGAAAAGTATAATATGCTTCACGGGAGGGCGCTATTATCCCTTCATGCATAACATACTATTTCAATTACTAAATAAATAAATATATTAATTTGAGATCAATAATTTATGGATGAAATATAACTGGTTAAAATAGAACTGGACGAATTAGTTAGGGATAAAATAACTTTTGGACTAAGTGACGGGTATAATATACTTACTCTGCATCAAGAATTTTAATTTTGTCCAAACCATAGGCATCAATATTTTTCATGGCTAACCTTAGACTGCTGCCAGGTTCAAGAACTGCTTCATTTATTTTTAATGGATTTGCACTTGGAATTTTAAAACTTGTATCACCTGTAAATTATAACTTTATTGATTATTAATTACAATATGATTTCAGCTATACCTCTGGCCTAAATTCATAAAATGTTTAATTCACATAGTATAGAGGGGATAAAAATACGAAAAAAAACAGCGTTCCCGGCATTTCGAGATCTCGTATATCAAAAGAATTAATGACAAGAGCTCGATACGAGATTGAAAATATTCAAGAACTTCTATAAACTTATTTAAGGGGTAAGGCCACTCTAGACAAGGAAAAAAGGGTCATTTTCTAGATTTTTTTTAACGAAATCTAAACGTGTTGCTAAGACCTGTTTTTGGATCTTTAAACTTTATTTAAATTTTTTTTTTTAAAGAAAATATTCAAAATTGTTGTCTGAAATTTAAAAAAATGGCGCCTCCTCTCGGCGCGTAGGGCAAATCGGGCGAAAACATTCCGGGAACAGCAATAGACCTGGATCAAAAAGGGATATGTTTTCTTAATCTCTGATGTATACTCTAAAAAACTACGGGCTGGATTTTGAAAATTTGGATTTTTAACAAAATGGCGCACGTTTGAAAAAAAGTTCATTATTCGGGACTAAATTTCTGTATAAAAACGACCATAAAAAAGCCCCCGTAGTTTTTGAGTATTTTATATCCAGAATAAGAAATAAAAAGATTCAGTACGATCCATCAATTAGTATTTCAGATTTCTTTTCGCCCGATTTTGAAAATATGATTTCGAGAAAAACGCGTTTAAAGTTTCGAGTTATATATATATATATATATATATATATATATATATATATATATATATATATATATATATATATATATGTATATATATATATATATGTATATATATATATATATATATATATATATATATATATATATATATATATATATATATAAATACTAGTACTAATAGATATATGTTTTTTTCCCTCTGAAATACTTCCGCGCGGCATTTAAATTAATTGTCCCTTATTCCTAAGGGTTTAAACTATAATTTAAGCAAATAAAAAAAAATGCATTTTAAAAAAAAATTAGAGTGGCCTTACCCCTTAAAAAAACTAAAATTTTTACAAAAAAACATTTTAAAATGTCAGGACAGGCAAAAACTATAAAATATAAGAAATATAAATAATTACTTTATAAAATTTTAATTATGAGAAATAAATACATTTTCAAGTAAACTATGATTAACAAAAACAAAAAGAAATACACTAATCTATAATACTCTTTTTTAGATAACTTTAAAAACTAGATACTATTTATGTAAACAGTTAATTATCACATGCTGTTATAAGTATTCCAGAATAAAATTCTGCCTTCTATTATTTATAATGTTTTTGAAAACAATATTGCTTTTCATAACTGGTTACGTAAATAACTATTACCACATTAAAATTAGCTCGTGGATTTAAAACCCGTTATTTGAAGGGTGATAACTGCATTTTAACCACATGAATATATCACTTACCACACCCAGTAATGGGCAAATATATATTTATTCTAATTTTTATAAGAATTATTTATTAGACTATTCGTCAATCATATAGATCATTTGTTTGAAATTGTGAAAAATCATGAGCATTCGCCGGGATTTGAACCCAGTGAAAGGTTCTGGGTTAAAATCCCGGCGAATGCTCATGATTTTTCACAATTTCAAACAAATATTCTAATTTTTGTTATTACTAGTAAAGTTATTCATCTTACCATTTTTTAATTTTGGTATAGCTTTATTTCCATTCTCTACCACACATTTGTTAATGTTTGGGTCATTTTGTTTGCAGGGTTCTATATATGGAGCTATAAATTAATATTTTTATTAATATAACAAATATAATTATTAAATATTAAATAGATATACGTTACTATGTGCTAAAATAAAAGATAGCCACTGTTACATAAGTGAAAAAAAATTTCTAGTCATAAATTATAACCAGTGTCCAATATATAAATTAAGTAAAGATTTTTTTTAAATTAAAAAAACTTTTTAATGTTAATTTAAATTTATACAATACTGCTCTTTGATCTTAAATGTTAAAGAGCTGCTCGTTATCTGTTTAGACATATTTTTAAAAAATCATAAATAACTTATCCTAATCTTTTTTTAAATACTCTTAATAAATATTTTCATTAATATATGTACTTTTAGATAACGACTTTATAGTATTTTTTCTACGATTGTACAATAAATTATTAATTATTTTGTACTTATTTTCAGTGCAAAAAGTATTCATTTTTTGAACTGCACGTAACCAAATATTTTTTAAATGTTGCTAATGACAACGTTCACAAAACGTAATAAAATAATTGTTATAAAATAAACTTAATTACGTAACCTACAAAATAAATGTTTTTGGCGTTTAAAATGTAATAAGCGAAATAAGTGTAATTGGTTAAAACTCGATCGTGAAAAAAAATGTGTTAAATATCTTGTATTGCACTCATTGTAACAATAAACTTTTAATATTAATTGTATAAATAACTAGTTGGAATGACTAGATCATATATATATATTTTCTATTATCTAATGTTTCTAAATAATTTGGAAAATAATGATGATGAAAGTACGACATTTTTGCATCATTTACAGTATCATTTCGCACACTGGCTCGAGTCTAAAAATATTCATTATGCGTATGCTCTCAAAGCAACCAAAAATTTTATCTACAACTGTCAAAAAAGTGTACGCGTATTTTGCGCATTATTTTTCAACCTAGAACGCAAAATGAATATTTTGCGCACTGTTTTACATCCTAATGCGCAAAATGAGTATTTCGCGCACGCTCCCAAATTATTTGTTGTTAGGTTTCATTAGTTACAACACATCAGTAGTATCAGATTCATATTATTGTTGATTGTTTCCCTTCAATTTACTTAAATAAATCAATAATTATTGTATTATTCTTTTTTGACAGTTGTAGAAAAATGTTTGTATTTCGTGGGCGAAATTCTTGTTCAAATGACTTGTTTGTCTCTACCTGGCGGTCTCGATTAAAATTTAATTCTCTCGCTCAATAAAGAAAACTTATTTTGCGCAATTAATACAAAAATAACAATATTGTCATTGAAATTAGCAACAAGTTTTGTTTTGAAATGAGATGACAACATTGTTTAATATACGATGAATGTGGTAGTACTTACGTAAACTTCGGATCGCACATTTAGTTGATTGAAAAATAACTAGAATCACTAAAAACTGACACAAGACTTTCAACATGACTAAGATTTAATGATCTAAGAGATTTTGGGTCGCAGAGCAACTTATATAAGTTTCGAATTTCGTAAATATCTATCCTTGACATTAAATAATTGTGAATTGCAAAACTGCAATGTAATTTGGAGCACAAACGAAATACACTGACACATTCAGCATATTAAGAAGTATGTGTAATCTTTAATGAAGTACTAACTAGATTTCAACATTTCAAGTAATGCATTTTAGTAAAATCTTTTTTTTTGATAATTTGGAAACTACGGTTGTATATGAATGCCGGATTCAAGCAACAAGTAAATTATATTATAAATGTAAATTTGGGAATGGGGTCCTTCACTATTTTTTTTTTTCTAAATTGGAAACAATGTACAGGTCTAGAAAGTTTTAATTGATATTGATTAAGCCTTAATGATTTTAAAAAAAATTTATGACGGAACTAAGAAAATGTGAATCTTAAATAGTGGAGTTCACATATAATTGTAGTCACATATATTGTCTACTTTTAGGTAAATATACAGGGTGTTTCTATACCTCTGCACGAAACTTCAATGACATATATAATTTGATATACTGATTATAGAATAAAAAGAATTTATTTGAAATTCGCAAAAAATAGGGTAGTTCATTCCTATCGAACATTTTTAGTGTCGCTGGTTTAATAGTACATTTAATTATTTATATTATGTTACTAATGAAATAAAAGTATAAACACAAGCCTACAAATAATCATTGATTAATTAGTTATTATGTAAGTACCTGGTGGAATGTCTTATTTTTATTTAAAAAAAATTAAATGTACTATTAAACCAGTGAGACTAAAAATGTTTGCTGGGAATGAAATACCCTATTTTTTGCGAATTTAAAAAAAATTGTTTTTGTTCTATAATCAGTATATCTAATTATATATGTCATTAAAGTTTCGTGTAGAGGTACAGAAACATCCTGTATATTAATTAAATTTACAATACATAAAGGAAAGTGGATTTTAAATGTCAAATTGTTCTTTTTCCGTAGCCAAGGCTGTAAAACTGCATTTTTATAGGTAGAGAGGTTGTAAAGTAAGTAGCATTTTACAACTTATCAATTATCAACAAAACCCCATTTTTAACGTCAATCGAAAAAAATAATTAATTAATAATAAAAATAAACTTTATTTACAAAATACAGTAACATTAATAAAATATAAAAATTGTTCAAAAATTGTTAAAAATAATCATATGCAAAAGATGGAAGAATTAAATATATAAAAATATGTAAATTATTTACAAATTCATAATAATTATTTAATAATAATATAACAATTTTGTATGTTACTTATCGGTAAATATTTCATTGAAAGGTACAACAGTTAATATTTTATTAGTATAATCGCCAACAATTTCTCCGCATGCTATTTGAACTTGATCGTTGAGGAAATTTTCCTTTGCTTTTTCCCATTCTCGTTGAATTATTGAATTTCCTTCTGAAATAAATGTTTATTAATATTTTGAACCTTCCGCAATTATTAAAGATTTTGCCAGTTTCGTTATCTGAAATATCTACTATACTTTTTTCACATCACGTAAGCAATGGCGGGCGCACAGGGGGGGCTGGGTGGTCCATGCTTCCCCTCCAGAATATTTAGAAGGGGCCCAAAAAAGCTTTTATGATAACAATTTTTTTTAAATCAATAATGGCTGACGAAGTCATCAATGATGTCAAAATTGTTGTCACATTTGAATGGCGAATGTTATCAATTTTAAATTAAAAATAAAAATAAATAAATAAATATATCATCACTCCTTTTACCCATTACTAGGTGTGGCACTCTGCCGAAGCCCCCCAAATCACGGCCCCCAAAGATATTAGTGGTAGGGGAGCCACAGGGGTAAATTAATTTGGTGAAAATTGTTTATCGGCTATGGGGATCGAATCAGGGTTCCCAAGATCCACAGCTAGTAATGTAAGCAATACTTTTTTTTTCATAAATTTGAATCAAATAAGTGAAAAAGATGCATTTATTATGTATTGCACACGTATTTTTTTGTAAATTGATATTTGATTAATTTTACGCAAAAATTTACCTAGCATTTTGTTAAATTTTAAATGATCTTCTAAGAAATAAATAAATGAAAATAGTTGAAAAAGTCAAATTAAACAAATGAAAATGTAGTATTTACGTATTTCCACTAGTTTTACACTTTTCACGATTTTTATATTAGTAATACATAGTTATTTTCTTTGCCAAACCATTCAACATAACTAATTTTATCGTAAAATTAAAAGAATCGTATAGGAAAACTACTCACCTAAGTTGTCGAGTTTAAATTCTACATCAACTGTCAAGAAATCAGCATTAGATTTTATGATTTTCGCATATTCTACTCCATTCAATTCTTGGAGTTCATATTCAAAAAGCATACCAAATTTTCCTTTTCCTATGAAATAGAAATATTATTTGAAGTTTTTATTCTAATAAATAATATCAGTTCTAACTGTCAAATTTTCCAAATTATTTTGGAGATAAATGTTGATGCAGAATTTGATTGATATAAATGAGGAATATTTGACAGCTGAAAAATAAACTTAGTCAAGCGATAGTTAATCGCCCTTATCGCTATTTATATTAGCGGTTTATGTTTGTACTTACGGAAACTAATTACTGCATTTCCGTTTGTTTCGATATTAATTCCATTTTCTTCTACAGTTGCTATGAATGTACTTTTCCAAATAATTAGAGGATTCATGAATGTATATTGGATTAATTTTTCATCAAAATTAATGCTAAAACATAATGGTATATTTTCACACATAAATAATAATATATCAAAATATCTGTAATCATAAAACCTCGAAATATTTTTTTTAATTATTAAGATTAAATGATTATTTCAATTATATCAATATTCACATCCTGTATAAAAAAGTAAATTTATCATCACGCCTTTTACCCATTACTGGGTATGGCACTCAGCCGTAACAGAACTTGATAGGTGATATATTTTTATCGGACAGGAATTTTAATTTTAATGTGTTGAAAATAGTTTGTCGGTTGTTGAAATCGAACCCGTGTAATATGAGTAGCTTTATTTATTTAGAGTTCGATACATAATAAAGGTATTATTTAATAGTTGTTAATGTCATCATATGAATTAATAGCTATTTATGAAACTAGTAAGGAAATGAAGGTTATTACCTTACGCATGTGAAATTTGCATAAGTAAGGTAATAATCTTAATTTCCTTACTAGTTTCATACAATATTTTTTCTATTTCCATTCTAATAAATACGAAAGAGCGTTTTTGAAATTATGAAATTTTGACATACTAATGACAGTTATAAATTCAAAAAATAAAAGAATAACACATCAGAATTCGTCTACCAAGATATCTGTTGCTATGTTACCTCATTATTTCACTAGTTAAATAATGCAGTTCATTACTTAACTAAAATAAGTGAAATAAAACGTCTATTTCCTAATGGAAGTAGAAAAAAATTTATAAAATACTTACATTGCATCAGTGATAGTCATATTTTCTGTTCCGTATACATAAATATCAAGTAAGTCTAATTTCACAGGAGGCATGTTCACAATTAATTCGTCTCTCCATTTCAATGGTAACAATGTATTAATATTGTAATCTTTGTCGCCTGTAAAAAATTTATGTTTAAGGTTATAATAAAAACATTAATATTAACTTTGACTTTAAATGACAATAATGAATCGAATATTTGACAGTAATTTGATCTACATATATTATTTGATATACTATTCAGATTTATTTACATCATCATCATCTGTGGCGCTACAGCCCAAATCGGGCCTGGGCCTACCGGACACACCGAGCCGCAGTTTTTACACTGCCGTACTGCCGGTTTTCGTAGTCAAATGCTACATTATTTAAGACGTATAAGTGACTAGCTTATAGCGCCCGAGTGTGATAAATACATGTAACTGTATTTTATATTTTACGACAAATCACACATTGTCGACAGGCGGATTCGAACTGACATTTATTTATGCCAAATTTTTGAAAATAAAAGAAAAACATTGTAATTAATTTTAACTTTAACTGACAATTTCGAACCGATTATTTGACAGCAATTTGAAATATTTTATATAACATATTACTTAAATATACTTTTATTTTTGTCAAACTTAAAATTAAGTGTTGTTTTTAAACAAACTAAACATTAATTATGAATTTAAATTGACAATTTATAATCGGTTGTTTTACAGCAATGTCAAATATGTTATATGACATAATCTGTAAATATACTTAATGCCGAACTTAAAATTAAATTTTGCCTTTAAATAAACTATACTTTAATTTTGACTTTACACTGACAATTTCGAATCGAATATTTGGCAGCTTATCAACGATATTATTATTGAAATAATTTTTTTATTATTTATATTAACCTGAAAATTAAGTATGTATTTCAAACTATAATTTGTATTAAAGTTTATAACAAAACATGTACAACCAAATCAAAGAATACTGAAACTTTGGATGCAGTTTCATTAAAGTAAGGCACTAAACTCGAGCTTGATAAATATTATTTTTTTAATAACAATATTGTATCAATGTTATTAACAGGGGCGTATCTGGGGTACTTGGCGCCTGGGTTCTGAAACAGAATGTGGCGCCCCGAGGCGCAAAAATGCGATATGGTACTCAAAATACGTGGAATTTTATGCTCTACGATACAGAAAGAGTAAGGCAGTAAGCCGACACGCCGTACTATGCGAAACTTGCGTGTAGATTTAGAGCAATAAGCAAACTCATGACAAATAATATGTTATTCACCTTAGCGTAGAATAATAGAACATTGTTTGTCTAGAAAAATAACTATTTTTTAAATAAATATTTTATTATATAGTTTCTAATAAAATTAAATAAAAATACAAAAAAAACAAAAATAAATTAGTTCACTACATAGGTACATTCTAATATACCTAAACATAATTAAAACTATATAACTCATAACTATACCGCGCGTTCCACGTAAAGGTTGGCATAGGGAAATAAGATGGGAAAAAAGGTTTTGTTAAATAAAAAGTGTCCGGTAAAAAATTATGGTATAATATTGCACATGACCATACTAGACCTATCCACACACATTATTTCATACAGATTACTTCATTTTAATGCCACAAATTAGAGAAATTAATGAAAATAGTTCGAGAAAATCGCCTACTAATTATGATTTTTTGTGACAGCTTTGTCATAGAAACAGAAGCTGTCACTATAACCGTCAAGATTTGTTGTGAATATTAAGAAATCTTGACAGTTAACTTTATATTTCAAACATTAATCACATTACAGGCCTTAGTACGATAGTAGGTACCTACATGTGGTATTCATTTAATTACTTTATTTATTTTACAAATAATATTAAGACGCAGTATTTGTGTTCTTTTAATATACTCATATTTATTTTAACTTTTTGCCGTCTGCCGCCCTTTTATGCAGGCGCCCGGGTTCTGGGAACCCCAGGAACCCTGGGTTGGAACGCCCCTGGTTATTAATAATTTAATGATGCACTATTTGCTGATAAAAGTTATGGTACTCTTTTTTTTAGTTATAATATTTTTTTCAGCAACATGCCATGAAATATATATTTATGTTATTATTATTTAAAAATTCGTTACATAGGATTTAAGAGCTAGTAGTGAAAAAAATAGTATATAAACCACGGTTGAGAACATCATTATTGACCATGCGCCTTGTACCCCTCGTTTGTACCTCGGGGAACAATCTTGACGCTAGGTCAATAATGATCATCTTCTCAACCTTGGCTTATAATATACTATTATGCAATTGTCGAACATTATTTATTATTATTATACTGTAAAATTTGTCAAAAACGATAGAAAAATTGTTCATAATGTCTCAAGACAAGAAGAATCGCAAAAGAAGTAAAATAAATTGTATTTAATATAAAGGAACTAATTATTTAATTAGGTATAATAATTATTTTGACATTGACAAGAATCCAATTTTGTTATTTGATAGTACTAATGTATTAAACATTAAAAAGTTCTATATATCTAATAGTTCTTTCATCAATACACCATATCTGTATTTCATGTTCTAGGTACATAAACAACCATTATTTCATTTCTTTCATATGTAAATTAGTTGGCGCAGGAATCCAGGTGATTAAAATATTAAATCTGCAGGAGAGCTACTTCACCTTCAATTTCGCTGAAAATTTGTGAAAAGTTTCCTCTCAGCGAGCAGAATATAAGAAAAATACTAACAATTGACGGTCGAAATTATTTGACCTTGAAATCGGAAAAAAAACACTAATAACCATGCCTAACCTAGTACAGAACGCATTTTTATGATGCGTATGTGCGTGTGTGTGTAGGGGGTGTTTTCTTCACAGTTTATCACTTTTACTTTACGTTTATTTCTTTTTACCATAAAAATGCGTTCTGTACTAGGTTTTTTTCGATTTCAAGGTCAAATAATTTCGACCGCCAATTGTTAGTATTTTTCCTATATTCTGCTCGCTGAGAGGAAACTTTTCACAAATTTTCAGCGAAATCGAAGGTGAAGTAGCTCTCCTGCATTTTTACCATAAAAATATTTAAGGATAAAGTAATTTTTATTGATTTCATAGGACGTTCCGAGATGGAATGATCCTTATCATCAGCTAAAATGTTATAACAAGGACTTGTGTTTTTTCCACGTGCAAATTTTTTTGTCATATTTATTTTTTATTAATATTTTTGTTTGTTCACATTTTAGCTGATGATGGGGATCATTCGACTTCGAAACGTCTTATGAAATAAATAAAGATTAATGTGTTAATCCTTATATATGTATTTTTATCACCTGAATTCTTGTGCCAACCAATTTACATATGATTTAAATCTTCCGGATCGATTTAATCGACCTTTATTTCGTTTCTTGTAAAATAATTTGTATCTTACCTTTCGCAATGTAACTCATAGCTAAATTTGCGTTTTGTGCAAAACATTCTGCAAGCTCTGGATCAAATCGATTACATGCTTTTATATAATTTGCTAAAACAAACAGATCAGTATAATGGTACATTTTATTTTACAATTAAGTAGAGATGGGCGAATATCATCAGCGAATAGTCGGATGCCGCGAATATTGACATCATTCGATATTCGAGATTTTCGAATATTAACGTCAGTAAAGCGAACATTCGAATACTTCGAATATCGCGCCATATGTTGACCGCAGTTTTTGACTATGTTTTTCTTTATCATTTGTACATAAACTTAAAGCAATTACAATACTTTGAAGTTATTAATAACAAAGATATTTTGTTTCAAAACCATGAAGACGTACCATATTTCAAATTTGTTTTTCGCCAACATTTGAAGTTTCCGTCTTTTTCTTTTTTGTTTTAATTTTATTTTATCTTAACAATTTCATTGAAATAATGAAAAGAACATAATTAAATAATTATTAATAATAAATAAATTAACTTTTAGGAGTATTCGAATATTCGAGATCTGATTAATATTCGTATTCGATATTCGAATTCGAGAAATTTGATATTCGCCCATCTCTAAAATTAAGGTTTTAAAAATAATTCTATTATTTTCTAAATAACTTCACGCATTCAACATCTGTTATACAGAGTGTTTCACAACTTATTTTGGCCCTCAATGTATTGATTATGAAATATATTTGCTTTTTCATATAAAGTACAATTTGTTTTGTTTAAAAATATTCTTTGTTTTATAATCAGTACTACATGGCTTTAAATTAAGTGCCATAAGTTGTGAAACACTTTATATTTGTTAGAAAATTATTTTAGAAAAAAAATGTTTCAAATAGAATATACTATTTTCATTTTAAACTGGAGGAATCAGCATAAAACGATTAAATGCACCGCAATTATGTTTACAAAGGAACTCAAAATATGACCCGTTATAACTGGGTTCACAAGGTTCGCACGGGGGTATACAGCCCCATTCGCCGGTATCTGTATAATAAAAACAAAACAATTACAATTTTTAAATAAGTATATTTTCTTATTCATACGATACAAGTATAATATATTATAAATATTATATACAAACATAATCTAAACATTTACCTACATTACTCAGTCTGATTCAGTACAGGATATTTAGTCTTCTTATTGAGTAACATAACTGCTAATTGAATAATTTAATCCGAATTAGTAATTTTTAAATGGTCAATCATAGGAAAAAACAATCATAATTTTAGGTTGAATACTACCCTTAAAAAGTACCTGTTGTGACCATCGTTAAGCGATTTGTGGTAGCCGCACTAATAGATTTCATTGTAGTTATATGGGACAGGGACGTTTAATCGTTTTATGCCGATCCATCGGGTTTAAAATGAAAATACTATACGAATAATATTTTTTTTGATCACTATGATAATTTAACTAAATTTTCACTTTAATTGCTGCAACTTTCTGTCGAATAATTGTAAAATATTTGAAAGCAGAAAATATATAACATTAAATGTGTCACATATTCAGATATCTATATATTATTCAATTCATCTAATTTATTTAGTAAATTAGAAAATCTATAGTTACTTACGCAATGGTTTCTTTGCTTCACAGCAAGCCACAATCACAACCAAAAATACAAATGTCGTCTTCATTTTAGAATTAAAAAAATATATATTTCTTGCAAATAATTACGTGACTGTTTACTGAGGTCTGATTGTTTTTTCTGGCAGTTTTGCTTTTATATATCGCAAGAAAATAAGAAAAAAATATGTTAAGTCAAAGGTGATAATACTTTTAATATTTATTTACATTTTTGTGATTAAAGAACTATCATTTATAATTACTTAAATGTATATTTTTATCTTATTTTCGTTATAAATGTAAATTTCACTGCGAAATGTTGATTACCTACATACGTAATTGATAATAATGGTGTTTTATTCCGTCTTAACATTATACATTGGCATTTTGGTTTATTATAAGTACAATACATTTAAAGATAATTTATATATTTATATATGGGGTAGGTGGCTCAGTGGTATCGAGTCGGCCTATGGATCTAGAGAACACTGGTTCGATCCCCACAGGCGACAAACAACTTTCACCAGATTAAAATCTACCCCTGTGGCTCACTTCACTTCACGTGAAGAAATATATCACTTACCGAAATCACGACAGAGTGCCACACCTATTAATGTGTAAAAGGCGTGATGATATATTTATTTATATTTATTTAAGTTTTATTAAATTTAGTATTACATTTTATTTGGCTTGATTTTTGTTGTATTGTAAAGGTTTTTCGGGAGGTACAATCGGAGACAATAGTATTTAAAATTATAAATTCGTGAATAATTACTTTGTATAGCATACAATGAGGTAAATAAATAGTATCGATAATAAAAAATGTATATAATTTAAGAGAAAATCAGATATTTCACCAACATTTTTGAACAAATTAAGAAAAAACAAATAATATGAACAAATTTTGACCAATTTTAGGCAGTGAATATATATGTTTTGATTTCAACTTCTTAACAAAAACATATTTGGTTTAAATCTTTATTAACTTTGAACGTACAACTTTTTATATGCTTAAATAATAATTAAAACATTAAAATAACATTTATTTGAGACAATTATAAATAATAATAATTACAGTGTTATCGCACTTTCTTATACACTAATTAATTTATTAACTGATAATTTTTTTCTCAAAAACTGTTTAGTGAATTTAAATAAACCTGTGCAAAATTAGTTCTTAAGAGTTAAAGTTACATATTACGAAAGATTGAAATGTCTGGTAGCTTTTTTTGCTAATAAAAATAAATATAATCTGTTTGGTCAACGGATCTTCATTAAGATTATATGTAAAATTACAGTTTTTAAAAATTGCAATAACTTTTTAACGGCTTAGTAAATCAGTTTGAAATTTTCACAGGAGTTTTAGAAATGAATGAGAAACATTTTACTAAATTTTCGTTCTATTCTATTCTATTTCGACTGTAGAAAATATATAGTTTTTGTATGTTACTTATCGGTAAATATTTCATTGAAAGGTACAACAGTAAATATTTTATTAGTACAATCGCCGACAATTTGTCCACATGCTACTTGAATTTGATCGTTGAGAAAATTTTCCTTTGCTTTCTCCCACTCTTGTTTAATGATTGGATGTGCGTCTGAAATAAATGATTATTAATATTTAGAACATTACGAAATTATGAACGAACTTCACAATTTTGTTATCTTAATAGAATGCTGTTCAAAATTGTACAGGGATATTTTGAAAATTGAATGTAAAATTAAAACTATAAATTATATTCAAATATTTGTAAGAATACCTAAGGTATTATTTTTCGTAGAAATATTTGAATATAATTTATTATATCAATTTTTATATAAGATCCTTCTTAAATACATATTTATAATATGTTCGTATTCTCTAATTTTAGAGAGAGAAACACTGCTTTTTTCCCTAGGGAGAGAAACATTATGTTTCTGTCCCTCGTGAGAATGTTTCTCTCCCTAGAGACTACGATTATTCCCTGTTTGCGGAGTCGAACGCGCCATCTAGCTGAGCGGACAATAAACTAGTTTGAACAGTTTGCAAATTTGACACTTGTCCTTTTTAACAAATGGGAAATTTGACACTTGTCCCAATTTGGGATATTTGATATTTGTCCAGATAAGACGGTAATTTTAGTGCACACAAAAATATGATATGCTTCACTGGAGGGCGCGATTCTCCTTTGTGTGAAGTTGGCAAACCTCGACTTCTCACGCAGGAATAAGCGCTTCTTTCTCTTCCTTGATGCATAAAATACTATTACAGTTTCGATTTTATGGGGTAGGTGGCTCAGTGATATCGAGTTGGCCTGTGGATCTTGAGAACTCTGGTTCAATCCCCACAGCCGACGAACAATTTTCACAAAATTAAATCTACCCCTGTGGCTCCCCCTCCACTAGCAACTTTGGGGGCCGTGATATGACGACTGGTAACCGCACTTTACGAGAAGAAATATATCACTTACCGAGATCTGCTTAAGCAGAGTGCCACACTCAGTAATGGGTAAAAGGCGTGATGATATATTTATTATATTTTATTTATATTTTATATTCGAATTTTAAAATGTCCCTGTTCAATTTTGAGCACAGTATTAAGTCAGTTGAACATGATGGTAACTTTTTTTATCTTAAAATTGAATAAAACCTAAAAGTATATTGAAAGAAAATGCCCAAGATAAGTAGAAGGAATAAATAAAGCCAATGTTTCAAATTAATAGCGTCTTTCTTCACGTTCTTTAATTAATTTAATTTTTCTACGATTGCTATGAAAAGTTGATAATTACGCTCTCAATTATCTACGTAAAGTTGTCGTTTTCTGAGGAACAATCGAAAAATATCTTTGTTGCGCGGTTCCAATAGCAACGCGCGAAAAAGATATTAAATGCGCACTTATTTCAATAGTTACCAGGGATACAAACAAAACAGAAACTTGTCATATTGATAGTTGACAGAACGAATGTATTTTCAGTACATATACGTTTTTTAATATTTTTAAGATGCAATCGTAGACAAAATTATGTGTGTATTAAGAGCGTAAAGTGACTTTGTTCCTCTTGCACTATTACAGCTTTCGCCTTCGGCTCGCGCTACAATTACCGTGCTCGAGTAACAAAGAATCACTTTACGCTCTTAATACACAAATAACTATTAAAGTCGACTCACCTATGTTGTCTAGTTTGAATTCCATCTCAACTGCTAAAAAGTCTGCATTTGATTTCGTGATTCTTGCATATTCTACCCCATTGAGTTCTTGAAGTTCATATTCAAACCGCATCCCGAATTTTCCCTTTTCTATAGAATAAAAATGTTACTAAAATTATGTATTATAATAAACAATAAGGTGTAGGTGGTTTAGTGGTATCGAGTCGGACTGTGAATTTGAGAATCCGGGTTCAATTTCCACAGTCGGAAAACAATTTTCACCATTTTAAAACTACCTCTGTGGCTCGCCTAACATCTTTGGAGGTCGAATTTTTACGGCTGGTTCAATCAATTTGCATCACTGTATTAAAAGTCTGTTACTTACTGAAGTGAATTTCAGCGTGTCCTTTTGTTTCGATATTTATTCCATTTTCTTTTACATTTGCTACGAATTTACTTTTCCAAATAATTAAAGGATTTGTGAATGTATATTGGATTCGCTTTTCATCAAAATTAATGCTGCAACATAATGGTACATTATTAAAAATAATAGTAGTTTATATAGCAACTTTGTCGTTATTTGTTGAGAGTGAAGATTGAGCCCTGAGGGCGTAGCTTGAGGCAAATAATGACATTTTACTCACTTGTTATAATATGATATCTTATATACAAACGGAAAAATTCGTTATTTAATAAAAGAGCCTATGAAACGCATTCTTATTAACTATCATGAAATTAGCTAAATATGTCGTAGTTTTGTGTAAATAATTTCATAGAGAAGTTTGAATGTCTCTCTCTGACATGCACTCAAGGCCAATGAAGAACGTTTATTGAATACTAAGAAAATATATTTATTTCTACGATTGCTATGAAAAGTTGATAATTATGCTCATTTGTCATCGTAAAGTTGACGTTTTCTGTGTAACAATCGAAAAATATCTTTTTTGCGCGTTTCCAATGGCAACGCGCGAAAAAGACGTTAAATGCGCGCATTTCCAATGGCAACGCGCGAAAAAGATATTAAATGCGCGCTTATTTCAATAGTTATCAGGGATACAAACAAAACAGAAACTTGTCATATTGAGAGTTAACAGAACGAATTTATTTTCAATACACATAAGTTTATTAATAATTTAAAGATGCAATCGTAGAAAAAATTATGTGTGTATCACGAGTGTAAAGTGTCTTTGTTCCTCTTACACTACAATTACCGTGTTCGAGTAACAAAGAATCACTTTACGCTCTTAATACACAAATAACTATTTTCTAAGTAGCACTGCCAATGATCTTGAAACACTTTATTTCCCTAGAGAGTACTTATCATTTTTATTTCCCTTGGTAAATAACGAAGCCCATTAAGTAATGATTTTGATATGAATAAAGTTACATTATTTACCAGTTGTACATAAACAATTAATTTATATATTCACCAAGTGAAAAAAGTGCGTGTTTTCCATAACCCCAGTATTTAAAACAAATACTTTCAGATTAAATTAGAACTTTTAAATAAATAAATAAACGACTAAAATTGTTTTGATTTAACAGGAGTAAAATATTATTTGCAACGGGACTAATATACACCTTTTTTCCGGTCGTTATTAGCAAGAAAAAGCTCATTTTAATTCTATCGCTTATAGCAACGACAGAGCGGGTTAACATGTAATTACACCAGCTCGTGAAAATTAATAATAATTTTCACCAAATTTAATCTACCCCTGTGGCTTCCCCTCCACTAATATCTTTGAGGGCCGTGATTTGTCGGCTGGTAACCGCACTTCACGCGAAGAAATATGTCATTTATCGAATTCTGCTACGGCAGAGTGCCACACCCAATAATAGATAAAAGGCCTGATGATATATTTATTTTATTTATTTGTGATAAAATAAATATATCATAAAGAGAATCAGAATCTTGTAAAATACTTACATTGGATCAGTTATAGTCATATTTTCTGTTCCGAATATATAAATATCAATTAAGTATAACGTCACAGGAGGCATGTTCACAATTAATTCTGCTTTCCATTTCATTGGTAATAATGTATTAATGTTGTAATCTTTATCACCTGTAAATATAATCAAATAAAAACAAATATGATACGTATACTTTTTAAAAATAATTTTAAATGCAATTGTAGAAAAAAATGTATGTATGTATCATGAGCATAAAGTGTCTTTGCCAAAGCCTTATTTTATGACCTAAGTGTAAAATAACTATTAAAATAAAATATAACACTTGACTAAGTCTCACAAAATTCAGCCTCCAAGTCACCTTATGAGGGCATCGTCAGAGGCTGGCCAGCACAGTTAGTAACCATAGACGCGTTTCGCTCTTATTTGAGCTCATCAGTATGGTATAACTCACTTCTTCACCTAGAACAAAGTTCACGTGAAGAAGCTGGTGACGAAGAACTGTGCCAGCAGAGAATAAGATCTTTAACAAACAGGTAAGATGACATGAGAAGTTCTGTGGAACAGGTCATACCATCTACCGAAAAAAAGGAAAAGCTACGCAATAGCAATTTAAATAACAACAAAGACAAAATTAATTGTCATCCAACACTTGGTGAAACAAGGTTTAATAAAAAATATTAAAAAAACACTTGGCTATGTTTCACAAAATTCAGCCTCCAGGTCACCTTATGAGGGCATCGTCAGAGGCTGGCCAGCACAGTTAGTAACCATAGACGCGTTTCGCTCTTATTTGAGCTCATCAGTATGGTATAACTCACTTCTTCACCTAGAACAAAGTTCACGTGAAGAAGCTGGTGACGAAGAACTGTGCCAGCAGTGAATAAGATCTTTAACGAACAGGTAAGATGACATGAGAAGTTCTGTGGAACAGGTCATGCCATCTACCGAAAAAAAGGAAAAGCTACGCAATAGCAATTTAAATAACAACAAAGACAAAATTAATTGTCATCCAACACTTGGTGAAACAAGGTTTAATAAAAAATATTAAAAAAACACTTGGCTATGTTTCACAAAATTCAGCCTCCAGGTCACCTTAAGAGGGCATCGTCAGAGGCTGGCCAGCACAGTTAGTAACCATAGCCGCGTTTCGCTCTTATTTGAGCTCATCAGTATGGTATAACTCACTTCTTCACCTAGAACAAAGTTCACGTGAAGAAGCTGGTGACGAAGAACTGTGCCAGCAGTGAATAAGATCTTTAACGAACAGGTAAGATGACATGAGAAGTTCTGTGGAACAGGTCATGCCATCTACCGAAAAAAGGAAAAGCTACGCAATAGCAATTTAAATAACAACAAAGACAAAATTAATTGTCATCCAACACTTGGTGAAACAAGGTTTAATAAAAAATATTAAAAAAACACTTGGCTATGTTTCACAAAAATCAGCCTCCAGGTCACCTTAAGAGGGCATCGTCAGAGGCTGGCCAGCACAGTTAGTAACCATAGACGCGTTTCGCTCTTATTTGAGCTCATCAGTATGGTATAACTCACTTCTTCACCTAGAACAAAGTTCACGTGAAGAAGCTGGTGACGAAGAACTGTGCCAGCAGTGAATAAGATCTTTAACAAACAGGTAAGATGACATGAAAAGTTCTGTGGAACAGGTCATGCCATCTACCGAAAAAAAGGAAAAGCTACGCAATAGCAATTTAAATAACAACAAAGACAAAATTAATTGTCATCCAACACTTGGTGAAACAAGGTTTAATAAAAAATATTAAAAAAACACTTGGCTATGTTTCACAAAATTCAGCCTCCAGGTCAACTTATGAGGTCCTCGTCAGAGGCTGGCCAGCACAGTTAGTAACCATAGACGCGTTTCGCTCTTATTTGAGCTCATCAGTATGGTATAACTCTCGTCTTCACCTAGAATAAGTTTCACAAAGTGTTTTTTGTCTTTGTTGTTATTAAAATAACTATTATTTAATTACTTCTAAGAAAAATTGTCTCACCTTTCGCAATGAAACTCATAGCAAAATTTGCGTTTTTTGCAAAACATTCTCCAAGTCGTGGATCCGTTCGACTACATGTTTTTATATATTGTGCTAAAAATATTATAAACAGATTATTAAAATAGTAATTTTTTAAATTTAAGTTTTAAAACAAATTCCACTATTTTTTAAATATTTTCTTGCATTTAGCATGGTATATAGTTGTTGTTAAACGTTTTGAAATTATTTTTGAGAAAAATATTTCAAATGCAACATACAGTCGACAATATTTTCTACAACGTTAATAGCAGAAATTAATTATGCTATAATTTAGAAACATTTGTATGGGGTAGGTGGTTCAGTGGTATCGAGTCGGACTGTAATATTGATGTATTTGACAAACATTTTTTACAAATTTTGTTATTACCTTTTTTGCACTTCTAAATAAATGTTATTATTTATTATTATTATTATTATTATTATTTTTCATCCTATTAATGCAATCTACAGGTGTTTCTATACCTCTGCTCGAAACTTTAATGAAATGTATAATTTGATATACTGTTTATAGAACAAAATGAAATTTTTTGAAATTCGCAAAAATTAGAATATTTCATTCCTAGCGAACATTTTTAGTGTTACTAGTTGATTAGTACATTTAATTATTTATAATTATGTTACAAATGAAATAAAAGTATAAACACTGTCTACAAATAATCATTTATTAATTAGTTATTATGTAGGTACCTGGTGTCATACCTTATTTTTATTTATGTTTAATTTAATTAAGGTTTTAAAAATTATTTTTGTTCCATGATCAGTACGTTTTATATACCCTTTATATTTTTTTCCCGAAGTACAGATTCACCTGTATATATAATATTATATTATTACTTACGTAGTGTTTTCTTTGTTTCACATAACGCCACAATTAAAATCAAAAACACAATTGTCTTCTTCATGTTATTAACTTTTAAAATTTTATTTATTTTTAACATTTATGTATTTACGTCTAATGTTCATTATTATCTAATATTTTTTCGTACATTTTTATATTTATATATATCAAGAAATTAAAAAAAAATAGATCAGTAGGTCAAAGGTGATAATAATTTGATTATTTATGAATATTTATGTGATTAATGAACGATAAATTATCCTTGAAAAATTTATAATTTTATTTTTTATTCCGTCATAAATTTTTATTTTGATCATATATATATTTAATATTAATGGTGCTGTATTTCGTCGTAAAATTATACATTTAAATTTTGGTGTATTATAAGTAGATACAATATATTTAAAGATAAATTTCCAATAACGCATAAACAAAGCCAATGTTGTGACACTGTTTTTGTCAAAAATGATGGCACAAAATTCGATTTTGTACAACTTTCAAACAGACAGAACTTTTAGTTGTCTTTACTCATATAAGTATCATTAGAATTATTTTTTTTCTTCTGATAAAATAATAATACCAAAGATTATAACATATTCTGTTTTTACTTTTAAATAATTTACCTGAAACTGATAGGAAAATAAACATTTACCTGACCTTTAAGACTCAGGAAAGCTTTGCGTTGCATGTCTAGTCAAGGAGAGAACATATTGCCTGCCTAGGCAGGTAATGAAAGAAACGTGAGTGTCTAGTTACTTAGCAACATCAAATACTGACTGAATATGTAAGTCATATATTTCTTTTAATTTAAATTAATTTAAAATATGTATTATTTGTTTATAAGTTTGAGGTAAAATGTTATACGTAACACGTCAGTAAAGTGTCGTACAGGATTCGTAAGCTGTTTCAAACTATCTACTCATCCTGTAATTGAACGCTTTCCTGACTTTTTACGTAAATAACTATTCTTCACTAGTAAGGAGAATGGTTACTATCACAACTAAATTAAGTGAGGGAAATGCCATTTGACATGGTGACTAAGGAAACTTAATGTGCATTTGCAAATACAACTCATTTGATTTACATAAAACAGTATTAAAATATAATGGCATAAAACAATGATTAAATTAAAATCATTCGCAAAATGTAGGGTATTTTATTCCTAACGAACATTTCTAATGTCACTAGTTTAATAGTAAATTGAATTATAAAGAGAAAAATTGGGGATACCGACAAGATTTGAACATTGGTAGTTTTAAATTCGTAATACGACTGTTTAATAATGGTTTTCATCAAACAGGCTAGTCTTAAACAAAGATAAAACAAATATGCTAGAATTTGTAAACAATAACCAGTCTGATGAATTTGTTTTAAAATATTTAGGATTGCATTTGCAAAGAAACTTGAGCTGGAAGGGTCATATTGATGTATTAAGTAATAAGCTAGCTAAGTGTCTGTACGCATTACGGAAAATATATCACTTTGTAGGTCATCCTGCTGCTAAAATTGCGTATTTTGCTCTATTCCATTCAGTCATGTGTTACGGTTTGATTATTTGGGGTCAATCTCCACATACTGACAGAATATTTTTAATGCAAAAAAAGGCAATCAGATTAATTGCTGGCGTTAGTTCTAGATACCACTGTAGAGAAGTTTTTAAGGACAACAACGTCCTCACTATATATTCTCAATATATATTACATTGTTTAATATATATTAAGAAAAATATTCAAAATTACAGAACTCATGCTGAAATTCATAAACATAACACGAGAAATAATATAAACCTAATTGCTCCTAAGTTGACATATAGAAACAGTAAAATCAATAGCATAAATTTAAATCTTTTTAACAAACTCTCTCAGGAAATAAGAGATTTGAAATTAAGTAAATTCAAATCTGTTATAACCAACAAACTGCTCAAAAAAGGGTACTATAGTATTGACGAATATATGACAGATACAAACTTCTGAACAAATATCTTGTATTTTCTCACTTCTACATTTTAACAATTCTGAATTTTTGCCTGACTGTAGGCATTTCTTGTCTCATTTTATGTTTTTTTTAATATGTACTTATGTATTTTTTGACGAACTGTGCATGTATTTGCGTACCAGTAAATAAATATTATTATTATTAATAAGATATTATAGGTCACGAGTTGTCCAACAACGAGTAGTTAAAATTACTTTATGTACTATTAGCTGGTTGCCGTGATTAAGTCAATAAAATAATTAAATACCAGTATTAATGCATAATATTTGCTAATATTTTCGGTCGTAGATATAATTTCCTACGATATATATGTGCAAAACATCTTCAGTTATTGGCAGGTTTCCAATGGCAACGCAGGAAAAAGATATTAAAGTTTTTTTTCTACAATTTCTATAAAAAGTTGGCAATTACGTGCTTATTTGTCATTATAGAGGTGACGTTTTCTATGCAACAATCAAAAAATAAATGTCTCCAATGGCAAAGCGCGAAAAATATGGCAATGGCAACGTGCGGAAATGGTATTGAATGTGCGTTTACTTCAATAGTTACCAGGGATACAATCAAAACAGAAACTTATTATATTGATAGAACGAATTTATTTTTAATACATACAGGAAATTACATAAAACTAATTATACATGTTAAATCCATATGTTAATTTCTACCGACTACCACCTTTTATATGATGTTCCATTTTGTGTCCAAAAATAAATGGTCACCATATATGTGGAATATATAAAATATAGGTGCCTCGCTGAATAATTGAAGTTTCTCAAAAAAACTTTAGAATAATAAAATATAACGAAACTTTTCTATTTCGTCAAATTAACAAAAATAAAATTCCATGATGCAACTCATTAATTCCCCTAGGCACTTTACAATAACCTTACACCTAGCCCTAAAAGGGTACTAACTATAATACAGAATGTTATTTAAGTAAACGTTTAACGCTAAAACGCTGATAGAACTGACCATAAAGATAGTAAATTTGGAAAAGGCTTCAGAATCCAATGTTTTTATAAATATTTATTTGTGAATGTTTCGAGCAAAAATATTAGCTCATCATCAGCACCTTTAAAAAATGTAAAAATATAAAACAATATTTGTAATATTGTTTTATATTTTTACGTTTTTTAAATGTGTTGATGATGAACTAATATTTTTGCTCGAAACGTCCATAAATAAATATTTTATAAAAACATTTTATTCTGAAGTCTTTTCTTTATTTAATATATTATATAATTGAATCCTTTTCTAAATATACACTATATAGTAAATTTGGAAATAATTTTAGTTTTACATGTTTTCTATAAGAACTAGAGTTTTTTAAAACAGACCAATTAAGTTATGAAATGAAAATCAATGCCTTCTCTAAAAACAAAAGTTGATTGGCGAATCTGATGTTAAAGTATTGTTTAATATTCGATTAATTGAATTACTTTCACCAATCAAGAGTATGCAGACATACGTTTGATTTCAAGTGAGGTGTCGTGCTGCTTTAAGACGATACAGAGAATTCTTCCAAAAAGGTAGTTTTTTATTGTAACGCCAATGAATTATGACAGTTCCATGTTGTTTTGAACAAGCAACTTCGATATAAATGCTTTCAAAATTATTCGTCATTGGTTAACTTAAAATTTCTTTTGCCGTAGATTTGAGTTCTATTCTATTAAGCTATGTCCGTTTACTTACATAACACCCTGTATTTATAATACAGAGTGATCTAAAATGAATGACCCTCGTGTGACTTCAAAAAGTTCGCATTATTATCGAAACTATCTTGCATAGAATAAAATTTATAATAATTGTCCAGGTAATACAGATAATATTTAAAATAAATTAGTTGTCGTATTTTTTCCTTATTGATATTGATACATATGTTACTAATAATTTGTTGTTTGCACTACTAAGTAAGTATAGAAGTGAATTATGAAGTAATTTTAAAACTTATTTATTGAAATTGTTAAGTATCTTTTGGAAGCATATTTTCGTACTGAAAATGACTAAAAATACTACTGAGAATAGTGTCGCGAACAATTTCTGTAGAATTTTATTAATTTCGTGAATTTTACCACGATATATTCGTAGGGTAACAACGTTTTCGTAACTCTAAAAGTGTATGTAAAGGTAAATCAACTGGGAGACACACTGTTCTCACATAAATTACTTTAAATGATGTACGGGATCGTTTAGAAACAAATCCAAATAAATGATTAAGATCAAAATTTAGTTCTACTATAAATTTACTCCACGTCAATGCGGGCAATCAGTACGGCGAACAAAAAATCAGAACGAGGCGACAAGATTAATCATTCTTGATCACCCTGTATAAAATAAAAATTATAATTATTTTGGGAATACTTCATTGAAAGGTACAACATTTAATATTTTATTAAAATATTCTTGTACGACTTTCGCACAAGATTGTTCCAGTTTATCATTGACAAAATGTTGTTTAATTATGAGCCATGCATCCTGAACTAGAGGATTTGAATCTGAAATTAAAATTATAAACCTTATATAATAATAGTAACAATACAGTAGAATGCAATGGCCGGTAGCACGAGCTCTGTCTTTGCCTGTTTTAAGAGCAGTGTATTTGGGTGTTTTAGCTATCTCTAATATGTTAAAACCGTGCTCTTAGAACACCCAAAAACAGAGCTTGTGCTACCAGCCAATATTTCCAACTCTAGTTAATGTTATTTAATCATAAAATAAAATTTATAGGTTAAAATAAATTTATTTCAAGATCATGTCAAATTTAAATTTCGTTGGTACAAACGAGCATTAGTAATTATATACAAAGAAACGACTAATATTTATTCTTACCCAAATCACCAAACAAAAACTTTAAATCACACTTCTGGAAAGAAAGGTTATATTTTGTAATATTTGCATACTCTTGTCCATCAATAGTTTTTAGTTCGTATTCTAAAGTAACGTAGTATTCTCCGGCATCTACAAAAATATAAATGGTATTAATTTTATATTCAATATGTTGTAGGTTAAGGGCGATGTGATATTATAGTTATTTTGACGCAACTGTCAAACAAAGTTGACATTTACTCGCTTAATTCTATTTCTTTTTGAACAGCCCGACAATAGTTATTTAAGGGCTAGTATATATATATATATATATATATATATATATATATATATATATATATATATATATATATATATATATGTATATACCGGGAGTTTTTCTTATCAGTAAACATAGGGATATATCATTACTAAAGCCCGGATATTTAGGCACTTAAAAACACCCAAATAAGAAGGCATATAGGCCGGTAATTACTCTAAAATAGGCGGGATTTTAGGCAGCCTAAATGTAAATAATTTGTTTAAAAAAAATAAACGAATCCTTTTTCTAATATTGGTACTCGTATCTACTCTTCATTAGAAAAAAATAATCATCTTAAACAAAAATCAACGCAATCTGAAAAATAATAATAAAATAATAATGTAGGATTCTCATTTTATTCACTATTATGCAAATTCAAATTATGTAGTACACTTTAATTTACAAAATATTACGAGCAATTGCTCTATGAAATTTTCGGAAAGGGACTGTCTTCGGTCTGTCAGAACTTGCTTGTAAGCTGAAAACTTCGTTCGACATCACAAAATGTGGCTTGAGCGTTCTTATATTTAGCCATATCGTCTAAAGTTACCTCAGCTCCATTGATTAATGGCAAAGACACAATTGAATTGCCACGTAAAATTTTGACTAAAAAACGTGTTTTTTTTCGGCATTTTAAATTCACACCCAAAAACTTGACTAAAGTAAGTACTTTAAATATTATAGGTTCGGTTGAAACACTTTGTCGAGTGCTGAATTAGTCAACGAAGTAGCTGATAGATGGCGCTGATAAACTTTGTCTGCTCAATAAAAGTTAGAATAGGCAACAAAAATAGGCAAAATAGGCTGTATAATGTAAAATAGGCACAATAACCAAAATATAGAAAAAATAGGCACTAAGGCATGAAAAAAAAACCTTCCATTACACGTAAATATATTACCTATGTATAGAAAAACGAAATTGCCTGAAATATATTAAAATTTGAATCTAGGCAATTGCCTAAAAATCCGGGCTTTAATCATTACCATAGTTACAGTTAAAAAGTTTGACAGCAATGCATTAGAGCGTTTATTTTAAAAGTAAACATAGGGAAAATCATATTTTCAGCAATGCATTGAAGTGTAATAGTCTATAGTCTAAAAAAAACATTTTAAGTTTAAACAAATTAAATGAATTTGAATTACTTTAAATTATATTAACTAAACGTTAGGTATAAATTTAGAATCTCAAAACAATCCAAAAGTTCTTTTATGTAGAGGTTTGTTCTCAAATTCTTCTTTAAAAGCTCATACATACAAATAATGAGAATTTTGGGTTGAACCAGTTCAAAAATCGAAAATTATTAAAATGTGGTTCTATATAATTCAGACCACGAGAAATCGAATGGCGCAAAGCGCATCTTCATATCTTTTTTAGTTTTTGAGTTACAGCGATTTTTGAATTTTTTTTAAGCTCAACTTTGAAAGCTCTTAACTCAAAAACTAAAAGAGATATTGAAATGCGGTTTGAACGAGTGTATTTCTCGTGCGCTACTTAACTTGTACAGGTATTTTGAAAAATTTTCAATTTTTTTTTTAAATTTTCTTCCTCAATATTTCAAAAACTTGAAAAGCTAATAAAAATCTGAAAACACCAGTGAATTTCTGGCGTGAAAATACATAAGTATGCAAATTTTCACAATAAAATTCGCACGGATACATTTTTTATTACAAAAAAACGAAAAATGGCCAAACATCGTAAAACTCTTAAGGCTAACCCCTCAAGAAATCTTCAAAAAACGGCCATTTTCGATTTTTTGTAATACAAATGTATCCGTTCGAATTTTTTTCTGAAAATTTGCATACCTGTGTATTTTCACGAGAGGAATTCACTGGTGTTTTCATATTTACATTATCTCTTCAACTTTTTGAAATATCGACAAAAGAAAATTTCGAAAAAAATTGAAAAATTTTCAAAATTTTCAAAATACATGTACAAGTTAAATATGATTTTTGAACGAAAATTTTCAATAAAATATACAAAGAAATTTGAATAAAACTTTCAATAAAAATTTAATTGTATTACATATAAATATAATGGCGCAATTTTCAATATGATTATTTAAAAAAAAAACCGTAAACACATTGGACCTGTTCAATTGTCGACATACTTGTTTTTATTTAACCTTGGTTTTTACTATAATACATTCAAAAACATAACACATTAACAAATAGATAAAATATATCAATAGCTATCATATTTATTTTATGTCAAGTTCAAAAAGAAAAAAAGTTATCATACTTTAATTTTAATGAGTTTATGTGGAGAATGTGAGTGCGAATAAAACGAGGTTGATGTGTCAGGATGAGAATTTTGGACGAAGATCACACAAAAATACAATGACGTAATTTAAATACATTTGTCAATACGTGTATATATTTAAAAAATTGATAAACAATTCATATACACAGTGGACCTGTTTAGTTGTCCACTTACTTGTTTTTCTTTTATCTTGATATCTATTATAACTAAATTTATTAGCATAATTTAATAACAAAAACATAAAATATATCAATAGATATCATTTTTAAATTATGTCAAATACAAAAAAAAGTTATCATATTTTCATTTTAATGAGCTTGTACGGAGGGAACGTGTGTGTGAATGAAACGGGGTTGATGTGTTAGGGTGAGAATGTTGGATGAATCTGAAGAGTGAATGCTCTATGAATGTTTCAGGGGTTGGTGCTACCCCATTTGATGGGATATAGCGTGATGTTACGTATGTATCTATGTTTGTAAATTAGTTATGTATTTTTAAAACTGCAAAGTTTGTATAATTATGTAAACTTACTGAGGTGAATGTCAGCTTCTCCTTTAATTGATTGATGTACTAGAACTATATTGGCATCTACATTGTAATATCCTCTCCAAACAACTGCAGGACATAGGAGTAGAAAATTAATTGTTTTTTTGTCGAAATCCACACTGAAAAATGTTATAGTTTACATTTTTATTTATGTTATTAAGTCGGAATGTTCATCATATTAAAATATCCCTTTTGTCTTCCCTTAACATCTTTGGGGGCCGTGCTTTGACGCTTGGTAACCACACTACATGCGCTTAAATATATCATTTATTGCGATTTGATACGGCAAGGTGCTACATCCAGTAATCATTTACCAAGATCTTGCACATCAACATTAAGTAAAATGAGATGTGTTATATTAATTTAGTTTAAAATATATTTTTTTTAAGTTAATAATTAACAACAAAGACAAAATTAATTGTCATCCAACACTTGGTGATACTAGGTTTAATAAAAAGTAGAGATGGGCGAATATCAAATTTCTCGAACTCGAATATCGAATACGAATATTAATCAGATCTCGAATATTCGAGGTACTCGAATATTCGAATACTCCTAATATTATTAATAATTATTTAATTATGTCCTTTTCATTATATGAATGAAATTGTTAAGATAAAATAAAATTAAAACAAAAAGTACAAACAAAAAAGATAAAGACAAATGTTATTAATAACTTCAAAGTATTGTAATAGCTTTAAGTTTATGTACAAATGATAAAGAAAAACATAGTCAACATATGGCGCGATATTCGAGATATTCGAATGTTCGCTATACTGACGTTAATATTCGAAAATCTCGAATATCGAATAATGTCAATATTCGCGGCATTCGACTATTCGCGGATGATATTCGCCCATCTCTAATAAAAAGTATAAAATAAACACTTGGCTAAGTTTCACAAAATTCAGCCTCCAAGTCACCTTATGAGGGCATCGTCAGAGGCTGGCCAGCACAGTTAGTAACCATAGATGCGTTTCGCTCTTATTAGAGCTCATGAGTATGGTATAACTCACTTCTTCACCAGAACAAAGTTCACGTGAAGAAGTTGGTGACGAAGAACAGTGCCAGCAGAGAATAAGATCTCTAACAAACAGGTAAGATGACATGATAAGTTCTGTGGAACAGGCCATGCCATCTACCGAAAAAAAGGAAAAGCTACGCAATAGCAATTTAAATAACAACAAAGACAAAATTAATTGTCATCCAACACTTGGTGAAACTAGGTTATGGTTACTAACTGTGCTGGCCAGCCTCTGACGATGCCCTCATAAGGTGACTTGGAGGCTGAATTTTGTGAAACTTAGCCAAGTGTTTATTTTATACTTTTTATTAAGTTAATAATTCTTTCTCATTGGTTTAATTTGTTTAAACAATGTTTATTTATTTCCTTGAAGATCATTTAAATTTTAACATATTATTGAAATTTTCACTTCTGTACTATGCTAAAAATTATGTGTATTTCACGTAATGAAAGCATCTTTTTTACTCTGTTCTGTTCTGTTAGAGATACATGGCGTGCCCTAGAGCCAATCCTGGTTTATTTACATTCTGCTAAGTATTGAATAATAATGATTCAATATCCGAACAGAATCGCCAGGCCGGACCATGCACCCTAGACATAAAGACAATACACTACACTCCGCCCAGTTTCTGGCAAGAGCTGGACTGACCTGCTTATACCTTAAATGAAAGACATAGTGCAATGCAAATCAGCCGACGCCACGATACACAAAAAAAGTTACTCGTTCAGAGGACTCCCCAATGTCAAAATAAAATCAGTGTTGGATGACTTTTTCAACCACACTTTGTTGCTTCTTTCCAAAATGCAGTTCAAGTTTAGGGCTGGCTTACTAGTAGTTGAGTTGCATTCTCAATTACTGAAAGCATCTTTTTTGCTCATTTGATTAATTCTTCAAATTAGTGAAAATAGGTATTACTTTGGTAAAACTTGACTTGAGGGCCAAACCTGAAGTTGGCTGCAGAACAAGCTGCTTCTGGCTTGAATTCAACTTAAAAAAAAAAACCCCTAACCATGCCAAACCTAGTACAGAACGCATTTTTATGATAAATATACTTCGCATCTCAAATTGCTCGGCTTTTGACGTTAAGTTGGTACTCCTGAATTCAAGCGAGAAGCGGCTTGTTCCGCAGCCAACTTCAGGTTTGGCCCCCAAGTCAAGTTTAGCCATTACTTTTATTACTAGTTGTACAAGTAACAATATAATAATAATAAATGAAAACTTACTCCACATTATCTACTGTCAAATGTGTAAGTCCGATAACTTCTATATCTTTGAAAGAAAATTTAAAACCTGGTACTTCCATTTGTATAAACATTCCTGACCATTTAAATGGTTCTGATCTGCTTATGTTGTATTTTGGATCACCTAAACAAAAAAAGTTTAGTTTTAGATAAAAATATGAAGAAATGATATATATTTCATCAGACTTAAAAATAGTTACTTATGATACAAGCACGAAAATGTAGGTTTAGTGCCACACCCAGTAATGGGTAAAAGGCGTGATGATATATTTATTTATTTTATTTGTTATACAATATTTTTTGTTTTGAAAAAAAATTTTGATTGCGATATTATTTTAACGGCCGAATAAGTAGTACTTTACTAAATGATAGAAATATAGTACATTATTATATGAAATGCGAAAATAGTTATTTGTGTATTAAGAGCGTAATGTGATTCTTTGTTACTCGAGCACGGTAAGGCGAGAGCTGCAATAGTGTAAGAGGAACAAAGACTCTTTACGCTCGTGATACACATATATTTTTTCTACGATTACATCTTAAATTATTAAAAAACGTATACGTACTGAAAATAAATTCGTTCTGTCAACTGTCAATATGGCAAGTTTCTGTTTTGTTTGTATCCCTGGTAACTATTGAAACAAGCGCGCATTTAATATCTTTGTCGCGCGTTGCCATTGGAATCGCGCTCATTTAACGTCTTTTTCGCGCGTTGCCATTTTAGACGCGCAAAAAATATATTTTTCGATTGTTCCACAGAAAACGTCAACTTTACAATGACAAATGAGAGCGCAATTGTCAACTTTTCATAGCATTCGTAGAAAAAAGATATTTTTCGATTGTTCCACAGAAAATGTTAACTTTACGATGACAAATGAAAGCATAATTGTCAGCTGGTCATAGCAATCGTAGAAAAAATTATTATTATTTCAGTTACGATTTTGATGCTATAGAAACTAAATTTTATTTATTTTCTAATGCTACTCTGTACAACAGGAACTTAATCCCAATAAAAGTACAGGGCCCGGACTCACCAAACCGCAGTATGGAAGTTCATATATTTTTAACTTAAGTGAGATTCAAACTCAGGATCTTCGGATTTAACAAAATGATGTTATTACCATAACACCCAAAATTTTGTACTACTCATTTAATTGAAGAGGTTAAAATATGGGGTAGATGGCTCAGTGGTATCGAGTCGGCCTGTGGATCTTGAGAACCTTGGTTTGATCCCCACAGCCGACAAACAATTTTCACCAATTTAAAAAATCTACTCCTGTGGCTCCCTCTCCACTAATATCTTTGAGGGCCGTGATTTGACGGCTGGTAACCGCACTTCACGCGACAAAATATATCACTTACCGAGATCTGCTTAGGCAGAGTGCCACACCCAGTAATGGGTAAAAGGCGTGATGATATATTTATTTATTTATTTATTTAAAATATGGATACTATCATTACAGGATTAATTTCTTACCATCTGGAAAATAGGAGCTCAACGCCAAATTTGCATTATTTGCAAAACACTGTTCAAAATTCGAATCACTGTGATGACATGTTTTTATACCACTTGCTAAAAGAAATTAAAAAAAGAAAGTCAAGAAATTATTTGAAACTAGTTTTGCTTTTTTTTACAAATATTGAGTTGCAAACTAAATTACCAAATAAAATATAATTTAGAAATATTTGACAGCAGAAATATTTTTTGTGTCAATTTTTAATAATTGACACAAAGAATATTCCCGCTATCAAATATTTCTAAATTATATTTTATTTGGTAATTATTGGTAGTAAATAGTTATTTTTGATTCTAGTTTGCGAAATGTTACTTTTGCATTCGAGAATGCAAAAGCATTTCGCAATCGAGTATCAAACAACGTTTTTTTCGAAAACTATGTCCCAAAATTAATAATAATGTCATAAGAAAATTTTGAGGTTAAGGATTGATTAATGTGCCATCTAATGTCTCCATGACAACAATGTATGTAATATAATTGCTATCAAATCTGGTATTCTCTGACCAGCAATTGATAGCTGGTTGGCAATAGAAACCAAACAAACGTTCTAATTTTTTTCTGCGAATTATTGGGATTCGCATTGCATTTCGCATTGTATTTCTCAAGAAACTATTCCAGTACATCAGTTAGCTTCATCAAGCTGGATAAATATGAATATGCGCTCAATTAGAACATTAAATATAAATTTTGTTAAAGAATAGAAGTAGTTTCTAAGCAAAAAAATAAAGTGACAAATTTTATTAAATTGTGAGCCTTTCTTCTATCAAAAAATTGCAGGATGCAAAAAACTTTTGCAACCTGCATGCAAAAGTCTTTTGCGTTCTGTAGACAAAAAACACTCATTTCGCGTGTTGATAATTGTCATATAAATTTTAACTTTATGACAGTTTTCGAAAAAATATTTTATTGGTATTTATATTATATTTTTTTTTCTACAACTGTCAAAATTTGTTCATTTTTTTCATCAATACACGAAGTACGTGATTTTTTCATCATTTACATTACCATGACAACGCGTATTTTGCGGATTATTTTGCACCCTAGTGCGTAAAATGAGTATTTTGCGCACTGTTTCGTATTCTAGTGCGCAAAATGAGTATCTCGCGCACGCTCCCAAATTATTTGTTGTCAGCTTTCATTAGTTACAACACATCAATAGTATCAAATTAATATTATTGTTGATTGTTTGCCTTCAATGAGCTTAAATAAATCAATAATTATTGTATTATTCTTTGTTTACAGTTGTAGAAAAAAATGTTGTTTGTATTTCGTAAACAAAATTCTTGTTTTTTGGCGCGTTCGAATGACTTTTATTGTCTCGACCTGCGGTCTCGACTAAAAGTAACATTCTCACGCGCAACGAAAAACACTCATTTTGAGCACTTAATACAAAAATAACTATTTTAGAAAAATTTCTTTAAATAAATATAAAAATTAGATCATATAAACTTAAAATAATAAATTTAAAAATTCTTACGCATGGGGAATCTTGCTTCATTTAAAGCAGCTATCACCAACAAAATTAATGTTACTTTTATCATTTTCTACTGAATTTCAATTATTAGTGAAAGTAGATGGTTCAGTATTATATAATGCATTTTTATGTGCGCATTTGCCTTTTTATATGAATATTTGAATTATAAATAATATATAAATGATAAAGTTGCCATCAAACATATAAATTCATATTTGTTTTTCAATTTTCTGATACCACAATGTATATGAACAGGTACTAAATCAAATTGAATGTTTTTATATTCTGGACTGTACAGGTTGTTTAAAAATTATTGCAAAACTATTAAGGGTATACTGGATGTCTACGGAATTTTTAATTTCTTTTATTATACTTCATTATTTATTAATAAATTAATACGCAAAAGCTTATTTTATGTGGCATGATTTTTATACATACATACATAACATCACGCTATATCCCATTAAATGGGGTAGCACGAACCCGTCAACATTCTCATCCTGACACACGATACTTGATTCGACCACATTAACACTTCCTCCATACAGACACTTTCTTTTCTCACAACCAAAATCCATCAACACGCAACAAACATTCATCCATAAAAATTAATAAATCACGCCTTTTACCCATTACTGGTTGTGGCACTCTACCTAAGTAGATCTCGATAAGTGATATATTTTTTCGCGTGAAGTGCGGTTACCAGCCGTCAAATCTCGGCCCCAAAGATATTAGTGGACGGGCAGCCATAGGGGTAGATTTAAATTGGTTAAAATTGTTTTTCGGCTGTGGGGATCGAACCAGGGTTCTCAAGTTTCACAGGCCGACTCGATACCACTGAGCCACCTACCCCATAAAAATAAACTTTCGGTTTAATCGGAAAACGCAGCAATTTTCATATTTAAAATGAAAAACTCTACATATATTTTTACATATTTCAATTCTACGTTAAATTGTTAATTTAATGATGACCGCTAGTTAAATTTGTCTATACGTATTATCGATATTAAACTTATTTATTACGCCTTATTTAAGGCACTAGTTTCCATGGCGCTAAATAACATCTTAATCACATGTTGACAAGCCATCATTTCGAACGTATAAGTCACGGCATGAAGATAACTACTGACATATTAAGCACGGACTGAAGTTAGCTTCCTGCATCTGTCATTGTAACTTAACCTTACATTATTAATAATTCATGAAACGTTACAAAATTTGTTGTTTTAATTTACGATCGGTGTGTCTAGATGCCAAGCTTAAACTAGGAGCGTAATTTTTTTATTGAAAATAAGCACTCAACAGGTCAATGTCCCAATTATTGAGAGCATATAAAAAAAATACAAAAATTATTGAATTTACAATAAATGCAATATACCAAACAATAAATATGTTATATATTTTTTTTTATTTCGACTGTTTTTAAATTATGTAATGATAGAATTTTTTGGAATTCAGTTAATAATAAATAATAAAAAAATTGACTGAATTCCAAAAAAGTCTATCATTTCATAATAAATATGTTAATAAGTATTTACAATTAGAAAATTAAATACATTATACATATCCGAAAAAGCCAGAGAATGCAGAGAAAGAAAAAGAAGATCACACAAAAAACAATGACGTAATTTGAATGCATTTGTCAATACGATTATATATTTAAAAAATTGATAAACAATTCATAAACACAATGGACCTGTTCAGTTGACGAATTACTTGTTTTCCTTTTACCTTTGTATCGACTATATCTAAATTTATTACAATAATTCAATAACAAAAACATAAAATATATCAATAGATATAATATTTAATTTATGTCAAATACAAATAAAAGTTATCATACTTTCATTTTTTTGAGCTTGTACGGAGGGAACGTGTGTGTGAATGAAATGAGGTTGATGTGTTAGGATGAGAATGTTGAATGAATCTGATGAGTGAATGTTCTATGAATGTTTCAGGGGTTCGTGCTACCCCATTTGATGGGATATAGCGTGATGTTACGTATGTATTTATGTATGTAAATTAATTATGTATTTTTACATTATGTTAACTTCTCGTTCAATTGTCTTATGTATTAGATTTATGTTGGTATCTATTCTATAATATTCCCTCCAGATAATTACAGGGTATTGAAATAGAAAATTAATTGTTTTTACTTCCTTGTACGAAGTCAAGGAAGTATTGTAATCGCGAAAATTTTCGGTTCTCAGATTTCAACGGAAAAAGGTATTTTGGCCCTCCTTGAATCCATTTTGACTAATTTCGTCGTGCCGCCTGTACGTACGTTATATTTAGGACTGTTATAACATCTAGTTGTGCACCTCCCTTTTTGGTCATTATACAACTACCGGAAGTGGTACTTTACTTGAAGCCTATAATAGATTTTCATGAAAAACTATATTCAAATATAATTTAAAACTTTCCAAATTTGGTATATAAGACTACTATATCAATGGAAATAACATAATAGATTTTGGTTAAAATAGATTAACCGGAAGTGGCACATTACATGAAGCTGCTAACAGTTTTCCTTGAAAAAAATGGTATTATTTTAATTTTAGAAATAAATGCTGCAAATAAAAGTTTTAGAGAATTAAATTCTGCGTGTAGCAAATTTTTTAATTAGCTTTTTGCATAAACGAGATATCTAAATTTAAATATTATATATTTTTAGATTGAAATTTTTTTTTTTATTATTTAAGTTTGCTATGGATTAGAACAAAAAATAAAAGATTTAATGTCAAATATGTGCAATTAAAAAATATCTATAGTTTAATACGCGTACAAGGAAGTCATGCGGTAATTTGCGATCGTAGAAAATGTATAGTATGTAATTCGTTTTATAAATTTTTTAGATATTCGTTTTTTATACATTTATAACTAAAGAGACGTTTATAAAATTTGTTCAATAATATAATATTATTTTACCTTCAATTAAAAAGTAAAAATATAAAGTTAGAGAATTATGAAAAATAATAAAAATCAATCAAATATTATACTAAATAATAAAAGTGTAAAAATATTAGCTCAAAATACAAAATATATAAAACATATGAAATTAAATAATAATTTTAAAAAACAGGGTATCACTTTTATTTATTATAAAATGGTAACAGTTTCATATCTGTTAATTTTAGAATAAAACTGTAAATACAAGCAAATAAAAAACTGGATTTAATGACTCCAAATTTGTTGATATTTATGTCATAAGCCACGAATAAATTAAAATAATAATAATTAAAATTCTTATATTGACAGATCTGTTAAACTATTTCTATTATTTCCCAAGGCAGAATTAAAATTGCCATCTTTAAACTGTTTGTAGAATACAAACAGTTTAAAGATGGCAATTTTAATTTACGTCTATTTCGTAACAGGATATAAATAAATTGGGCTCATTGGTTACAATTTTTAATTCTGAACATGTATTATTTAGTTTAAAATTATTTACATTGTTTTGTTTCTAAATTATGAACAAGAAACGACGTTCAGAAAAATGTACAAAATACTATAGACCTGATTCTCTAAATTCTAGCAAAATTTGTTTCAGAATTTGCGTATTTACTTTCGTGTTTTTTTCTGTCAAATATTATCTTTGAGTTTCGTTTTCCATTCATAAATAAATAAATATATCATCACGCCTTTTACTCATTACTGGGTGTGGCACTCTGTCGGAGCAGATCTCGGTAAATGATATATTTCTACGCGTGAAGTGCGGTTACTAATCGTCAAATCTCAGCCCGTAAAGATGTTAGCGGGGAGGGAGCCCCAGGGGTAGTGTTAACGTGGTGAATATTCCTCATCTTTTTTTCTTCATTTTCAGTTTTTACTATACAGTGTCTAACTGCAATTGTGTTAAATGTATTTTTAAACAAGCGCAGGAGATGCTGCCTTCATTTCTTTATAGATTCGTTGTTAGAGAAGTGGGCGTAAGTGAAGATTTATGAAACAGGTGTACAGGAGCTAATGGATGGATGTGAATGAAGGTTTGTTGCGTGATGATGGATTTTGGTTGTGAGGACAGAAAGAGTTCGTATGGAGGAAGTGTTAATTTGGTTGAAACGAGTATCGTGTGTCAGAATGAGAATGTTGACGTGAACTGATTTTTTTTAATGAATCTTTTAGTGGATGTTCTGTCAATGTTTCAAGGGTTGTGCTACCCTATTTAATGTTATATATGTATGTAATATTGTTCGTCGGCTGTGGGAATCGAACCCGGGTTCTCAAATCCATAGGCCGACTCGATACCACTGAGCCACCTACCCCATTTTTATGATCAATGTTATTTATCGCCATGGAAACTGCCACGTTAAAAGACATTTTAATAATGTAGGGTAGAAAAAATAATTATTAGTTCAAATTGTATATTTTTTAACACAAGAATTATTACAATAAGTAAGACTATTTCTAAATGAATAATACAATTTTATGTTAAAATATTTAAAACCCAACATTGCCTTCAAATAGGACATGGCTATATACTTAATTAGGAGTTACAGTATTTAATCATTAATATTTATATTTTATAGCATACGTGATATATAAAATATAAAATGTAGTTATTTTGGGAATACTTCATTGAATGGAACAACATTGAATATATGATTAAAGTACTCGGTTCCTTTATGTCCACAGTGTCCTTCAATTTCTTCATTCACAAAATGCTGTTTAACCTCGAGCCATGAGTCACGAATTCGAGGATTTGTATCTGAAATTAGAATTAGAATTTATTTAGAATTATATACATAATTAAGATATTATTTAATAGGTGTAGGTAATATTTATTTTCGTAACACATGCACAAGAAACACGTTCTTATTCCCTAATTTTTAGAGAGAGAAACACTGCTTTTCTCCCCTAGAGAGAGAAACATTGTGTTTCTCTCCCTAGGTAGCATGTTTCTCTCTCTAGAGACTACGATTATTAGCTGTTTGCGGGGTTTCCTAGGTAACTAGTTGCGCAACCCATATTTGACATTTGTCCCGATAAGACGGTAATTTTTGTGCACTTGTTACGAAAAGTATAATATGCTTCACGGGAGGGCGCGATTATCTCTTGTGTGAAGTTGGCACACGCGGGATTAATCGCTTGTTTCCCTCCCTTGATGCATAACATACTATTATCTATAGTCCATATATGTAAGTAGGCCATCTTGACCACTGACTTGGTTCACAAGTCGTGTACTCTTGAATTTTCTCTTTTCTACTGAGGATGAGAACTTAGTTCTCGAAATACGTATCTAGATTTGATTCTTTTATTAGGGGTTAAATTTTTTGTTAGTTAGTAAATACTTGTTTACGGTTGCTAAGGGTTTACTGCACTAGTTACGTAATATATATATATATATATATATATATATATATATATATATATATATATATATATATATATATATATTACGTAACTGTTCTCAAGAAATTTTTCATTTGTTAGGCGGTAACACTGCTGTTTGGCTGTTTATATAACCTACCAAATATTCTGTACTTGTTATTATTATTATTTATGGCCGTAGATAAAGTATAATCCATAACTCGAATTGTAACACAATTACATTGCTCGTGAAATTACTGCACTCGCCAAGGCTCGTGCGCAGCTTTTTCACTTGCACGTAATGTACTTGTTAAAATTCTCGTTATGTAATATACTATTATGCTATAATTTCGAAATAAGTAACGTGTTTACTTGTAACTGACAGATAAGTCTTACAATTTACTAAAATTAATTAATACTTAAATTCAAAGAAATATGAAATATTTTTCCTTACCCAAAGCATCACATTTAATCTTGACATCGCTCTGCAAGAAATGAACAGCATATTTTGAAATATTTGCATATTCGTCTCCATCAATGGTTTGTAGATCGTATTGCATGGAAACGAGATATTTTCCGTTTTCTACAAAAATAAAAATAGTGTTAACTTTTCAGTTTGTGAAAATTATGTTATTAAATTATAACAACTTAACAACAAACTATGTAAATAATACAGTGAATTAAAACAGAATACAGGATTAAGAAGAACACAAGGGTGAAAAATGTTCTATTTTTAATAAAAAGTGAAATAAACACTTGACTATGTTTCACAAAATTCAGCCTCCAAGTCACCTTATGAGGGCATCGTCAGAGGCTGGCCAGCACAGTTAGTAACCATAGACGCGTTTCGCTCTTATTAGAGCTCATCAGTATGGTATAACTCACTTCTTCATCTAGAACAAAGTTCACGTGAAGAAGCTAGTGACGAAGAACTGTGCCAGCAGATAATAAGATCTCTAACAAACAGGTAAGATGACATGACAAGTTTTGTGGAACAGGTCATGCCATCTACCGAAAAAAAGGAAAAGCTACGCAATAGCAATTTAAATAACAACAAAGACAAAATTAATTGTCATCCAACACTTGGTGAAACAAGGTTTTTTTTTTATTAAACCTTGTTTCACCAAGTGTTGGATGACAATTAATTTTGTCTTTATTGTTATTCTATTTTTATCAGAAAAAATCTAATGTGGCACCACATGACTTCCTTGTACGCGTTTTAAACTATAGATATTTTTTTAATTGCTCATATTTGACATAAAATCTTTTATTTTTTATTTTTTGTTCTAATCCATAGCAAACTTAATTTAAAAAAAAAACAACAAAAATATATAATATTTACATTTAGATATCTCGCTTATGCAAAAGGCTAATTTAAAAATTCTTAATGTGCTAGACGCAGAATTTAATTATCTAAAACTTTTATTTGCAGCATTCATTTCTAAAATTAAAATAATACCATTTTTTTCAAGGAAAACTGTTAGCAGTTTCATGTAATGTTCCACTTCCGGCTAGTCTATTTTTACCAAAATCTATTATGTTATTTCCATTGATATAGTAGTCTTATATACCAAATTTGGAAAGTTTTAAATTATATTTGAATATAGTTTTTCATGAAAATCTATTATAGGCTTCAAGTAAAGTACCACTTCCGGTAGTTGTATAATGACTAAAAAGGGAGGTGCACAACTAGATGTTATAACAGTCCTAAATATAAAGTTTCAATTTTCTACGGCTTACCGTTTTTGAGTTATGCGAGATACATACGTACGTACATACGTACATACGTACATACGTACGTACAGACGGCATGACGAAATTAGTCAAAATGGATTCAGGGAGGGCCAAAATACCTATTTCCGTTGAAATGTTAGAACCGAAAATTTTCGCGATTACAATACTTCGTACAAGGAAGTAAAAAGGAAAGAAGAAGAAGAGTCACAGAGCGCTCAATTCAAATTATTATTTATAAATTTAAACTGCATTGTTTAATAAAATTATAGAATAGAAAATGTTTTTACTAGTTTCTGGATATAAAACCTATGTTTATATGCACAAAAGTAGGCTCATAAGTAAGTAATATTACCATACTGACTTATCAAAACAGTCAAGAAAATGGAAATAAAACACAATGATAATATAACGCTATTAATACAAACGGAACTCAAAACAACAATAATACAAAGATTACTTCTCCTGCTTATCATAATATATATATATATATATATATATATATATATATATATATATATATATATATATATATATATATATATATATATATATATATATATATTAATTGTACATTCTTTCAAATTAGAGATGACCACGTTATGTCGTTTAAATAAAAAATAACATGAATAATTATGGAAACTTACGTAAATGAATTACTGCATCGCCGTGTATTGTTTCTTGTTTTCCATCTTGGTCGACATGTGCTATATATTTTCCTTTCCAACAAATTTCTGGATTTACGAATACGAAATCAATTGTTTTCTTATCGAAATCGATGCTGAAAAACATTTCAAATTTTTATCTTTATTGGTTCACAGGTGAAAAGCAGAGGTCCCCAAACTTTATTGTTGCCATGTTTTTCGATTTTGGGTATAGTGCTAGTCACTTATAAAAATTTAAATTTCTAACTGTAGTGACGTGTAGTATGAAAAACTTTAAAGAAAACATGGTAAGTTTTATACATTTATTAATTAAATTGTAATTAAAACGAACCAAATCAAAAATTAGTATCTGTTACACAAAATGGTTATTGAACTTATTGAACTAGTTAAATACAAGGAAAATATTAATTCTGAATTTAAAATTGGCGCCTAATTTCAAATTGGCAATCCCAGTGAAATTTCAGTTTGAAGAATTTCATTTCTACCTACTCGGTTTTTGTAGATATTAACAAGTATTCATATCAAATGCTTATGTTATGATTAATAAAAAATTCGTTACATAGGATTTAAGAGCTAGTAGTGAAAAAAATAGTATATAAACCACGGTTGAGAAGATTATTATTGACTATGCTCCTTGTACCTCGAGGTACAATCTTGGCGCTAGCTCAATAATGATCATCTTCTCAACCTTGGCTTATAATATACTATTAATGTATAATAATAAATAAGTGAAAACTTACGTAGCATTAGTAACAGTCATATTTTCGAGACCATAAACTGTGATACTTTTTAAAGAGAATTTAAAACCTGGTATTTCGATTGATCTGGAGAAATCTGTCCATATCAAGGGTTTTATAGGTTTCAAGTTGTATTTTGGATCACCTAAACATTAAAAAGCCTTTCAATTTAAACATTAAGGCATCATTAACTTTTAATGAGCCGAAAATGTAAAGAAATTTGATCAGTATTTGAGATAATTATTTAAAAAAATGTGTCAAAAATATTATATTGTGAAATTAGTAGGAAAATTGATATTTTTCCGGACGATGGGTGAAATTGTTGGACGAGGAGTTAGTAGAGGTCTGCAACCACACGAGTCCGGGAAGTTCACTGTTTTTTTCATTGAATTAAATCCTTGTTGACTATCAACGATTATATTATACTGGAATAATGAATTTTTCAGGTCGAAAACACATCAAAAAAGTACAATTTTTCATCTGCTGTGGATAAATAGTTATTTATGACACAAAGACAAAAAAAAATTCCGTCAGTACGGTGGTGTGGATAGCGATATGGAATTCGAATCCGGAAATCCCGAGCTCGAATCTCACTCAAGCTAAAGATTATATAAGCTATTACACTGCGGCTCGGTGAGTGCGGACCCTGTACTGTAATTGGGATTAAGTTCCTGTTGTACAGCGTAACATAAATAAATAAATAAAATTTAGTTCTTCGTTCATGTGTCATACACTATTATTTATTAGAATTTTTTTTATTCAGATATTATTTTAGTTATAATAATATCAAACTAAACACTTGTCTAAGTCTGACAAAATTCAGCCTCCAAGTCAACTTATGAGGTTCGTTCTCGTCAGAGGCTGGTCAGCACAGTTAGTAACTATAGACGCGTTTCGCTCTCATAAATTGACTTGGAGGCTGAATTTTGTCAGACTTAGACAAGTAGTGTTTAGTTTGATATTTTATAATTAAACCTAGTTTCACCACGTGAGCATTCAAAGACAATTAATTTTGTCTTTGTTGTTTTTTATTTAAATTATTTTAGTTATTTATGCATCAAGTACATATTACCTTATTTATCAGCCGTGCGAGCGCGTCCATTAAAGTACGATATGTATAAATTGCATACAAATCGTTATGTTTGAGTGACTTGGAGGCAAATTGTTTATTTTAATGTTAATGTAAAAAAAATAGTTGTACCTCAAAATGTTTCTTCTGTTTAACAATGTTATTTAAAATTATCAAACTGACATATTTGTCAAAAGATGTTGTTCAAAAAAGTGAAAGAAAATAATCGACGAGTTTAAGATAGAGGTACTTTTATGACTGACATGATTTCTTACCTTTTGGAAGACAAGTACGAAGCGCAGAATTCGCATTTGTCTCAAAGCACTTGTTGATATTCGTATCATTGCGGCTGCACGTTTTCATACATTTTGCTAAAAATAATTAAAGAACATTAAGAAATTATGATTATTATGGGGTAGGTGGCTTAATGGTATCGAGTCGGCCTGTGGATCTTGAGAACCCTGGTTCGATCCCCACAGCGAACAAACAATTTCCACTAACATCTTTGGAGGCCTTGATTTGGCGACTGGTAACCGCACTTCACGGGAAAAAATATATCTCTTACCGAGATATGCTTACGGCAGAGTACTACACCCAGTAATGGATAAAAGGCGTGATGATATATTTTATTTATTTATCTATGTAGTTTTTATTATGTCTATTTGAATTATATACATTAATATATTAGTTATTTGTGTATTAAGAGCATAAAATGATTCTTTGTTATTCGCTCGTGATCAGGGTTCGAAGATATATATCGATCGATATATATCATGATATTTATTTTGATATATATCGTCATATTTTTACAATGATATATATCCATTATATAAAAATATCAAATAGTTTTTGTGATATAGCCTCCGGAGAAGTGAAATTTTTCGTATTTTTCAGTTTTTCTACTTTTCCGAGGCTATATCTCGAAAACTAAATGTGATATGAAAACGCGCTCAACGGCATTAATTTTCTCGAGCTTCAGTTAACTTATAAACATAGTTTCAGCGATTTTTATTTTTTTTCTATTTTCCGCCAAAAAAATCGCAAAAAGCGGTTTTTTTTACATTTTCTCGAAAACCAGAAGTCATATGCATTTGAAGATTGCACCACTGGATTCAGTGGGTCAAAATACATATGTATGTAAATTTTCGTTTGAATAATCCTACGATTAAGGGTTTTTGGTAAAATTGAATTAAAATCTGAAAAAACCAAAGGGAAACCCCTTAGGAAATAATTAAAAATATTAAATTGCATAAAATTGTATGAAAATTTGCTTATAAGTCAATTCGGACACGGGGAATTCAACGCCGTTGAGCGCATTTCCATATCTTGTTTAGTTTTTGAGATATAGCCTCCGGAGAAGTGAAATTTTTCAAATTTTTCAGTTTTTCTAAATGTGTACAAAAACTAAAATTAAAAAATAAATATCCAAAAAGTGATATTTATCTGATATATATCCTATATATCAGATATTTTGATATTTATTATAAATATCATGATATTTACGAACCCTGCTCGTGATACACACATAATTTTGGGTACAATTGCATTTTAAATTATTAAAAACGTATACATACATAGGTACTGAAAATAAATTCTATTTTGATTGTATTTTAGGTAACTATTGAAATAAGCGCGCATTTAATATTTCGCCAATGGTAATACACGACAAAGTTATATTTCGGTTGCTTTACGAAACACGTCAACTTTACAATGACAAATAAAAGCGTAATTGTCAACTTTTCATAGCAATCGTAGAAAAATATTTTGCATTTAATAAAAATTGGTGCACTCACAGCGTCTTATTTAGCTGTATAATGTTCATATATAATATAACAAGTAGTATGAAAATTGCTGAAAATATTTTGACATAAATTATGAGTTGTTATGGAAATGGAAACATAACGAGTGCGAATAAATGTATGTAAAAATAATAAACTGCATTAAATTTTTTTAATTAATAAACTATGTTTGAATACAATGGTAGAGTTTTAATTTCGACTATGTACATCCCATGTTCTAAATTCTAATCATCATGTTATTCCAAGACTTCGAACATTGAATGTACATTAAATTGTTATAATTTGACTTTTAAATTAAATTTTTTAAAAATAATTGTTTGTATAATATATAACTTTTATACCAATGTTTTAAAAATGGTTCAAACCTTGAGACCGAAATGTCAGCAATAAAATTTATTGAAATAAAAAGGCATTTAGAAACCATCCAACAAGTTTTTCTTAAAAATAATTTTAAAGAAAAATAGTGACATTTGGGGATCAAACTAGGTTGATCTTGAAAGCACAGTTTGTTTGTTTTTCACTGTTTTATTAATCACGTTTAACGTGTGTATCATATTTTTAAGGATATTTTGATAAAGTTTCATCAATTTTGGAGCCTTCGCCCATCATCAACAGTTTGACACTTATTTTAATAATTTATTTGTATTAAAGCATACAGTGAAAAATGTTGTCTACCACGAGAAAAAAGCGCCTTTTTATTTTAGTTTAGCAAATAACTATTATTCTTTAGTTATTAAGTATTATTCATATATAATACCATTAGTGATGATTTTGGCGGAAATTTTTGTCGTCATGATCACGACTGCTTGTTGCGACGATTTTCTTAAGCAACAAGCAGGAGTAATCTAGGCAAAAATCACCAAAGGAAAATCATAGTCACGTATGGTATTCAGTCAAATAAAATTCAACAATATTCATCTACTCAAAATAGTTAACAAACGTTATATCTAAGCAACGATTTGCGACAATTTTCATTAGTGAAATTGTCGCTGTAATACTACTGTGATTGGTTCAATTCAGCAAAATACTGAAATTTGATTGGATGAAAAGTTATGTCTATATAATAATTTCGTCTTTTTTACACTCAATAGCTAGCTGAATGTATTAAGATTTGTTCAAATATAATTCAAAGAATATTTTAAAGTAAAACGAATAATTGATTAAATTTATAAATATTATACTTACGCATATGGAATTTTGCTTCATTTAAAACAACTATCATCAGTAAAACTAATATTACTTTCTTCATTTTTAATTAAATTTCAATTTACGTATTTGAAGTTTTGATGGTTCAGTACTATGTACCGCACTTGTCTGTGCACATGATATTTTTATAGCACTCTTGAAATTATAAAAAAATGTTCAAACGATAATAATATCATAAAACATATTTCATATATTTTATTATTTATCAATATATTATTGTAAAAAGAAGGCTTCAAGAATCCAGTTTTTATGTTAATTGAGTAATATAAGTAGGACGTTTCAAAGAAGTCACATGACCTGTTTACAACAACCTCAAAGTTGGGTCCTTCCTAAATTATAAATTTATTAATTTATGTTACACTGTTCAACAGGAGCTTTATCCCAATTACAGTACAAGGTCCGCACTCACCTAGCCGCACTATAGAAGTTCAAATAATTTTTATCTTGAGTGCGATTCGAATTCCGTAATGCTATCCACACCACCGTACTGCCGGACAATATTTTACGCTAAAATTTATCACAAGGTAGAAAGTCAAAATATCTAATTATCTTTATTGAACTTTCTATTCATTATCTCTCAATGTAAATATTGCCATTAATAGTATCTATATACAATAAATAATGTATGTCCTATGTTTTGTTTGTAAAAAATGAATTTTTTTATAGATTGTAATACGTAATAATTAACTTATTCATAAGCAACAAAATTATGAATATAAATTAAATAAGGAGTGGTCTTTCACAAGATGCAACTTTCTGCGGACATTTAGCATTAGGATTTGGACAGCATTTATCTTTCCATGATTTACGTGGCCAGCGTAGTAAATTAATCTTTGAAAGTTGAATGAAGGAACGAGCTTCCATAATTCAGTGGGTCTAGTAAAGCTAATTGCAAGCGTACCGCATACAAAGTTTTATTTTTACCTTCACAGCGTTTTTTAAATTAATTTTTATTAGTTTTATAAAAAGATACATTACATTTTGTAACGAAAGGTTGTTGGTGGTATGGCAATTTATAACTAGGCGTTGTCATGGTGTTGTGATCGTTATGATGAAAAACAATTACTGTCAGTGTCAACAGTTTCGTGAATTCTAGAAATAAAATATCTGATGTCGACACCACATGACTTCCTTGTACCCGTATTAAACTATAGATATTTTTTTAATTGTACATATTTGACATTAAATCTTTTATTTTTTGTTCTAATCCATAGCAAACTTAATTTTTAAAAAAATCAAAAAATATATAATATTTAAATTTAGATATCTCGTTTATGCAAAAAGCTAATTTAAAAATTCTTAATGTGCTAGACGCAGAATTTAATTCTCTAAAACTTTTATTTGCAGCATTTATTTCTAAAATTAAAATAATACCATTTTCTTCAAGGAAAACTGTTAGCAGCTTCATGTAATGTGTCACTTCCGGTTAGTCTATTTTAACCAAAATCTATTATGTTATTTCCATTGATATAGTAGTCTTATATACCAAATTTGGAAAGTTTTAAATTATATTTGAATATAGTTTTTCATGAAAATCTATTATAGGCTTCAAGTAAAGTACCACTTCCGGTAGTTGTATAATGACCAAAAAGGGAGGTGCACAACTAGATGTTATAACAGTCCTAAATATAAAATTTCAATTTTCTACGGCTTACCGTTTTTGAGTTATGCGAGATACATACGTACGTACGTACGTACAGACGTCACGACGAAATTAGTCAAAATGGACTCAGGGAGGGCCAAAATGCGTATTTCCACTGAAATCTGAGAACCGAAAATTTTCGCGATAACAATACTTCCTTTACTTCGTACAAGGAAGTAAAAATGTGAAATAATGAATTTAATGCCCGGCAAAGACTTCGAAGGCGATTTTTTGCAGTTTAAGAAAATATACAAAATATTACAGATGCTACAATTAGTATTAGTTTTTTTTTATGAACATTGTAAAATTTTACAGGATCCTGATTCTGTATCTTGCGTCACTACTTGCGGCACCCATACTAACACAGATATGTCACATGCATATAGTAAACCATCTATCGGACATTTAAAGAACTAATGGGTATGACGTCACTTCTTGCGAGACACGCAAATATAGATGCGTGACCTCCGTAGGTCCTGTTTCTTACTTGCGACACTACCTGTCTCATTCTAACATTATGTTTGTCTTTTACTTTCTTGTCATTTTGCGTATGACAAACAATGACATGTGATTGCAACTGACAGTTCTAGTTTCAAAACCATTACCAACACTAAACTTGGCGCGAAAACGTAAAGCACTGAATTCCCTATGCTCGACACCAGAGAAGAATCGGTGACGTCGTACATTGTACTAACGCAAATTTAATCACGCAACTGCTCACGCAAGATACAGAATCAACCTCCAGGTCTCTTCTATGAGCCTGCAACATTTTACAAGGCTTTGCTATTCATTTACTAAGTTACTATAAATATCTATAAAGTGTTTATTTACATAGAAGGTTGAAATAAAATAAAACGACAGTTTGTATATTATTTTAAAAAAAGTACTTACCAGTATGTACAGGATAATAATATAACCAATAATGTTATATTACTATTATATTTTATTTTATTTCAAGATAAACATATATAAGTATTAGTAGAGATTACAAAATTGATTATATATAATAAAACAAACAAAAATATTAATTCAATGTTGAATATTTTATTTTTAAAGTCTAAATTAGTTGTTAGCGTCATTAATGGATTTATTTTTATGGTGTGAACACTTCATTGAAAGGTACAACATTTAATATATTATTAAAGTATAAAGCCGTGGTCAATCCGGCAGTCATTTCGACTCGAGGGCAAGTAAATAATGACCTTTTTGCATTGTCCCACTCTGCTTGAAATACAGGATTTGTGTCTGAAATAACAACGAAAGTCAGTGGCGTAGTTATGGGGGTTGGGGGAGGAGAGGGGTGAAAGCAAATCATAGCTGTTGTTTTATTGAAATATTAACAATTCAAAACAATTGTTTATGCATTTATGTTGTTACATAAGAACCCTGGTTCGATCCCCACAGCCGACAAACAATTTTCACCAATTTAAATCTACCCCTGTGGCTCCCCCTCCACTAATATCTTTGGGGGCCGTGATTTGACGGCTGGTAACCGCACTTCACATGAAGAAATATATCACTTACCGAGATCTGCTAAGGCAGAGTGCCACACCCAGTAATGGGTAAAAGGCGTGATGATATATTTTTTTATTTTATTTATTATAGAATGCAATTTTGATAGTAAATTAATTTTAATTCTTCTATTTCTTGCACAGTGGCATTCAACATGTTCCCTTTAAGTAAACCACCCTTAATTTTGCGAATTTTTGAAATTTTTTTTTGTTCTGTTATCATTGCAACGTGTTATATATACCCTTAAAGTTTAATCCACATACAGGGTGTTATATTTTAATAGACCCAGCAAATATCTCGCTTATTTATCAACTTAGCAATTTCTTTCATATAACATGATTTATACAGCAACATGTAAGCTATTTGATGACGGATGTACATTCATGATATCACTTCCGGTTTATTAGTAATTTATATCAACTTTGAAATTTCAAATCGAACATACTATATTTTTTTACAAATTTGAAAAGTGCATCAAATTTCCTTTACAATCATGTAAAATAATCCATATGTTACATTATTAAAAAGTAAAATGGCGGGCACTTTATTATACACCAAATCGGAAAGAGTATAGTGAGCCATGACTGTGGCTTGAAATAAAACAATTATAATTATTATTATTAAACGAAATAATATTTTTTTGTCATAATAATACAGAAAATAAAAATAAGGAACACTTAATAACAACAAAATGATTTTATAACAAATATTCAAAATGGCTCCCAGTCTCTTTGTTATAAAATCATTTTGTTGTTATTAAGTGTTACTTATTCTTATTTTCTGTATTATTATGACAAAAAAATATTATTTCGTTTAATAATAATAATTGTAATTGTTTTAGTTAATTGTTTTATTTCAAGCCACAGTCATGGCTCACTATTCTCTTTCCGATTTGGTGTATAATAAAGTGCCCGCCATTTTACTTTTTAATAATATAACATATGGATTATTTTACATGATTGTAACGGAAATTTGATGCACTTTTCAAATTTGTAAAAAAATATAGTATGTTCCATTTGAAATTTCAAAGTTGATATAAATTACTAATAAACCGGAAGTGATATCATGAATGTACATCCGTCATCAAATAGCTTACATGTTGCTGTATAAATCATATTATATGAAAGAAATTGCTAAGTTGATAAATAAGCGAGATATTTGCTGGGTCTATTAAAATATAACACCCTGTATACAGAAACACCCTGTATATACTCCCTAGAGGAGTAATATGTACATTATATCCCTCAATTAAACTGTTTTATTTCCATCTCGATTTTTGCATCATAGAATCAGTAAAATGTTTCCCGGTCGTGGAAAAATATTATAAATGACAAAACAAAATATTTTAAGTAGTTCTGTAAATCGGATTTCAAGCAATAAAACGAAAACTTTTAAAAACTAAATTTTTTTCACTTTTGTTTGAAGTTTGCAGACAAACAGCCTTATTCTTGTGACCATTGTATTCAATACAATATCATAAACTTTACAATTACGATTACAAGGTACTTTAAGACATTGTAATAATTTGGTATTCTCGTGACCACCTTGTAAACAACAACATAAGATATTGTATGAATTACGATATTGTAATCTATACAAGTATGAAAGCAATAATAATTGTTACCAACATAAAATGCAATTGTTTTGATGGATGAAAAACTGTTTGAAATTATTTTAAAGTGATATTAAATAATTGAATTGTTGTATATTTACACTTAATGCTTTAAAATTAAAAGAACATTTAATAAAAATGTGATATTGTAGAAAATAAAAATTATTTTTCATTTACGTGTGTTGGTATCCCATATTGGAACTTTGACGTTTGATAGTTATTTTTAACCTCACAAACTAAACAAAATCATGGCAACAAAGAAGAAAGTTAGTCAAACCCAGCAGCAAATATATTTAGAGTATAAACCAACATACTGTTTTACGAACTGGAAAATTAAATCCTAATATGACACCAGAGTCAGTAAAAAAGTTGTGGTTAGAACTCAAGCTAAAAATTATATGAACTACCACATTGCGGCTTGGGGAGTGCGGACCCTGTACTGTAATTGGGATTAAATTCCTGTTGTACAGCGTAACATAAATAAATAAATAATCTAAAATAAATTGTTGAATATTTAAAAGAAACCTAACCATTTAAATCTTTACAGTAAGCAACAATTGATAGCAATAATACCTTTAAATTTTTCGGAATACTTATTTCATCTCTTTGTGAATCTTTTAAATATGGTGCTATTTCCAAAATAATATCATGTGCTACTTGTCGCGAGAGCCTATAATTTCCTTTAAAAATGTTTTCGGGCAGTGTTAGTGGATCACTAGTATCCCTTAATTGTCTTCTTGAAACCCTTAAGTTTTGTCTTTTAAAAGACCACAAAAATATATAAATAAATAAATATATCATCACGCCTTTTACCCATTACTGGGTGTGGCACTCTGCCTAAGCTGATCTCGGTAAGTGATATGTATCGCGTAAAGTGTGGTTACCAGCCGTCAAATCACGCCCCCCAAAGATATTAGTGGAGGAGGAGCCACAGGGGTAGATTTAAATTGGTGAAAATCAACCACAAAAATAAGGTTAATTATACATATATATATTATTGTTATTATTATTATTACCTTCATTTTCAGTAATACATACATACCTATTTTCCTCATTTTGTAGAATGTCAATTAGTAGTAGAAATCCATCATTTGCCATGTTCCACTAATATTTCACTACTATAGTTAATATTTTTCAACAAACAATTTGCCTAGCAAGTCGTCGAAGTAGTTGCTGAGATTACAATAAGTTTATGCAATTATCTTATTCAATGCAATTGTCAGTTTTATAAAATTGGTCACTAGAATACCACACTCGACTATTTCTTGTAATGTATAAGATATTGCATTCTATGCAAGATCGTATTCAATGCAATGGTCACGTGAATACGAATTTTCATAATTATTGTAAAGTTTACAATAATCGTATTTTATAAGATATTGTATCGAATACAATGGTCACGAGAATAAGGCTGAATGATGTACTTTGATTAAAACAATTATGCTGGACTTGCATTGTCTTTATTAATTTGAACAAATTGTACAAAAATCTATTTCACAACGTTTCGAGTGTTGTAATCTACAATCTAGATTTTTTATTCAAACAGCAACGTTTCTGCCATTATACAAAATATAAATAGAATAACTTTGTTGCAAAATTCTTGTTTGCGTTTGATTTACGGTGTGCGAAAGAATGATAATATTTCTCACTACAGAATTCAGGCTAGTATGAATTACATTGAACAGAGATTACATATTTTGTACTTCTGTATGATACAAAATTATTCTATATCTACGTGAAAAACTGCATGTGTAATTTACGTGATAATTATAAATATATTGTTCATTTGCATCGTAATAATAAATGTCAACAATGACAAAATTAATTGTCATCCATACACTTGGTGAAACTAGGTTTAAAAAAATAAAATTTAAATGTTCTTTTTCGTATTTAGTTCCTTACTACTATAATAATGTTTCTAATGATTTGAAATATTTATCATTTTTAACTTTTATGACCTATGTTTAGAGGTGGGCGAATATCATCCGCGAATAGTCGAATGCCGCGAATATTGACATTATTCGATATTCGAGGTTTTCGAATATTAACGTCAGTATAGCGAACATTTGAATACCTCGAATATCGATATTTTGTTTCAAAATCATGAAGACTTACCATATTTCAAATTTGTTTTTCGCCAACATCAGCCCGTACGTTTCACCTTAAATTTGAAGTTTTCGTCTTTTTCTTTTTTGTTTGTACTTTTTGTTTTAATTTTATATTATCTTAACAATTTCATTCAAATAATGAAAAGGACATAATTAAATTATTATTATTAATAATAAATAAATTAACTTTTAGGAGTATTCGAGTACCTCGAATATTCGAGATCTGATTAATATTCGTATTCGATATTCGAATTCGAGATATTTGATATTCGCCCATCTCTACCTATGTTAAAAGATTGTTTAGTTTAAGTGACTGAATTATTTGTTAATTTTTTATTTATAGCTGTATGTTGAACAACAGTATTTCTTTATTGCTCAAGACTTACTTTTTTGTAATTTTATATAATTTGGGTCAGGTGGCAGATCAGTCTTGGACGAACCTCGCCCTTGTGTTTGTTTCTCAATAAAAAATTTTATTATTATTATTATCAAACAAAAAGGTACAAGAAATAGTATATTACATAACGAGAATTGTAACAAGTGTAAATGAAAAAGTTGCGCACGAGCCTTGGCGAGTGCAGTAATTTCATGAGCAATGTAATTGCGTTACAATTCAAATTGTGTATTATACTTTATCTACGACCATAAATAATAATAAGAACAATTACAGAATATTTGTTAGGTTTTATCAACTGTCAAACAGCAGTGTTACCACCTAACAAATGAAAAACTAGTGCAGTAAACCCTTAGCAACCGTAAACAAGCATTTACTGTTTTTGCAAATTGTTTTTAATGGCCTACTTACATATATGGTCGTAGATAAAATAAGTTACAATTTATAAAATTGTAGCAAAAACAGATAAATTAATTAAAGTAGGCTATATTTTGAGATGTTCTTACCTATGTCTCCCATATTGAAATCTAAATCAATTGATATATACTTAGCGTATGCATTTGTAATATTTGCGTATTGTACACCATCAATATCAACGTAATCATATTCAAAAGTCATATTCCATTTTCCATTGACTGCAATATTATAGAAAATATTAGCTTTTCATATTTAATTGTAAATTCTGGAAACTTACGAAACGTTATTTGTCCATCTCCAGTAATATCTTCATGAGGTCCTATTAAGTCAATACTTGCCTTGTATTGAGTTTTCCAGAAAAAATGATCATTGCAGAATATAAATTGTATGGACCTCTGATTCAAATCAATACTACAAAAATACATAATCAATATGTTATGGATGCTGTATGGAATGAGATATATCAGGATAGATAGATTAATTGGAGCATATATTTATGAATAGATATTGAAGCCTGACAGGCGCGGTGGCCGAGCGTGTTAAGGCACATCTCTTAACATACTGTGACGTCACCCGAACCAAGGTTCGTCGGTTCGAATCCGCCTGTCGACAATGTGTGATTTGTCGTAAAATATAAAAATACAGTTACATGTATTTATCACACTCGGGCGCTATAAGCTAGTCACTTATACGTCTTAAATAATGTAGCTTTTGACTAGGAAGACCGGCAGTACGGCAGTGTAAAAACTGCGGCTCGGTGTGTCCGGTAGGCCCAGGCCCGACCTCGGGCTGTAGCGCCACAGATGATGATTGAAGCCTGTTTTACAAAAACAGCCTATGTCAAAAATTGAAAAGAAATATATTTTTTTGCCACTAGATGGCTGAAAGCTTCACTCGTACGTTAGACAAACAATTTTCCACGAAAACAGCCTGAATGCAAACTTATACAATATTGAAAATACAGTAATTCTACAAAAATAACCTTAGTCAACTATATATTCCTACAAAAACGAACTATGTCCGGACATAGGCGGTTTTTACTGGAAACTGAAACTGAAAAATAGCGTCCTTCATATTTTCCCAGTTAGGAGCCATTCTTTCCTGTCAAACGACCAGGATTTTTCAATAATCGGAAAGAAAAAAAACTGGTTACGGTTGAAACTCCTGATGAATGGGACACAATAATTAAAGAATGTCGAACAAAACCATCTCAATTTAATGTAATTAACATTAATCTAGGCGGGCTATTTAATATTCAAAAATCTGTTGAACCCTACTTCCTAAAAACACCGAAACCTCCACTTAAGTTAAGAAGTATTCGTATGTACAAAATATCTAAGGATCATTCTGACTTCATTTTACTACGAGACACATATTCTGGTCTTTGGAGAAGATGTCTAATCAGAAATAAAATCAAACTTCCAAAAGAGTTTTCTTTGAAACCGTTATATAATAGCCCATTAAAAATAAATTCTCTAAAAATAAAAAGTTTACTAGATTTGTATCCAACATTAAAAAGGACCGAAAATAGAGCTTTTTATGAATCGTTTAATACCGATTCACAAACAAATCAAAGAGAAACCGAGAATGCTGATGTAAATTCAAAAGATAACAGTAGTGGATGTGAAAATTAAAGCTTTTATTTTAATATACTTGTTTTTGTAACTAAAGAAATATTTTTGTTTTTTTAATATTATTTAGTTTTCAATAAATATTAATTATTTTCTTCTATATTATTATTTTTCCACAAAAACAATCCATGTCAGACAATTTTTATTATTTTTTCAGAAAACAAAAAATATTATTAAGTTATTCTTTTATTGACAAGTATCTGTTTTGTACATAGTTTCAAAATAATACCACACTTTGCTATTTTCTGTTGTTAAAATTTACTAATTGAGTTTTATTTGATTACTGAAAATCGGAAAAAATTGACAAAGGCTGTTTTTGTAAAACAGGCTTCTATTATTTTCATGTTTCAAGGTTCTTTGCATTGAAATCATGGTTAAAAATTTCAAATATAAGAGTAGTAGTCATATAGAAATAATCCTACGCAAAAGACACTTTTTCTATATCTCTGTAGATCACTATTGTGGAGGGCGCAATTTCACTTACCGAGATCTGCTTCGGCAGAGTATCACATCCAGTAATGGGTAAAAGACGTGATGAGTAGGGTAGTCCTTATTTTAGCCATATGTTAAATATCATTTCAATATAATAATCTCAAATAAATTAAATTTTTCTGAAAGTATTCTCAAGGACAGATAATTATTTTATAATGTTATTAATAAGAAAATACAATAAGACGATCAATGTAATAGTATATTACATAACGAGAATTGTAACAAGCACATTACGTGCAAGTGAAATAGTTGCCCACGAGCCCTGGCGAGTCCAGTAATTTCACGAGCAATGTAATTATGTTACAATTCGAGTTGTGTATTATATTTTATATACGACCATAAATAATAATAAGAACAATTACAGAATATTTGTTAGGTTATATCCGTAACATCAACTGTCAAACAGCAGTGTTACCACCTAACAAATGAAAAATTTCTTGAGAACAGTTATATGACGTAACTAGTGCAGTAAACCCTTAGCAACCGTAAACAAGCATTTATTGTTCTTGCAAATTGTTTTTAATGGCCTATTTACATATATGGTCGTAGATAAAAGTATATTACAATTTGGTAAGCTATAACATAATTTGAGAAGTTATATACAAGGCACGGATTAATTTTAACATTTTGGGAATCTTAATTTTTCATGATTCGGAATCGTAAATTTATCAAAATAAGGACCACCTAGTAATGATATGCTTATATACACAATAAGACGATCAATATAAAAGTATATTACAATTTAATAAGCTATAACATAACTTGAGAAGTTATATACGGGGCACGACTTAATTTGTCATGATTCGGAACCGAAAATTTACCAAAATAATAATCATCCAGTGATGATATACTCATATAGGTATTTAAATTTCAATAACTTTTTTCTACGATTGCTATAAAAAGTTGACAATTACGCTCTCATTTATCATCGTAAAGTTAATGTTTTCTGTGGAACAATCGAAAGTTCACTTTCGCGTTTCCTATAGGCAACGCACGAAAAAATTGGTAAATGCACGCGTTTCCAATGGCAAAAGACACAAAGACACGGTGCCCTCGTGATACACACATCATTTTTTCTACTATTGAATCTTAAATGATTAAAAAACATATACGTACTGATAATTAATTCATTCTGTTAACTGTCAATATGACAAGTTTCTGTTTTGTTTGTATCCTTGGTAACTATTGAAATAAGCGCGCATTTAATATATTTTTCGCGCGTTGCTATTGGAGAAGCGCAAAAAAGATATTTTTCGATTGTTCCACAGATAATGTCAACTTTACGATGACAAATGAGAGCGTAATTGTCAACTTTTCATAACAATCGTAGAAAAAATATATATATAACTTTGCTGTTGTCAAAAATTTCAATTAGTTTTTTCTACGATTGCTATAAAAAATTGACAATTACGTTCTCATTTGTCATCGTAAAGTTGACGTTTTCTGTGGAGCAATCGAAAAATATCTCCAATAGCAACGCACGAAAAAAATGGTAAATGCACGTGTTTCCAATGGCAAATGATATTAAAAGCGCGCTTATTTCTAATAGTTACCAGGGATACAAACAAAACGATACCAAAAAAAATATGTATAACTTTGCTGTTGTCAAAAATTTCTAAGTTATGTAAGCTGTAATCTGACCAATAATTAATGATAAAGTCATAAGTATACAAAAAATATATGAATTTGGTATTTATTTTAGTTACAATTCAAGGATACAGATAACGCCAGTGTGATTAGGAAAAAAATGCATTTCATAAAACGACGGAAATTACTAATCTTTCTATAGTATCCTAGGTTTTATCCGATAAACATAAACAATATCTATAAATATGTTGATATATAATTTTTCGTCACATGTCATTATAGAACAAAAACCAAAATATTATTTATTAAAAATATTACTAAACATGTTTCAACAAGCTCCAACAGCTTACTCAATTAACTATATTATATTAGTTATGATAATACTAAAGAATATTTCACTCGAAAAATTTCAACCAATCAGGTTACAGTATTTTTTTAATTTCGACCAATCACAATCGAATATCAGTGAATATTTGCACAAGTGCAATACTCGAATATGTCAATTTGACAACACTAATGAAAAATTTACATTTGTTTAATAACGTTTCTAAGAAAATTGTTTTATTGCGTACACCACTTGATAAATATATATTTTTTATCTAAAATTGCATTGGACGTTTATCAAGTGTTAAAGATCCGACAACTGACGTTTATATGACAGTTTAAATAAATATTAAATTATAATAAAAATAATTTAAAATATCGAATGTGAACTTTTTCTCGGGAAATATTCTACCAATATACCACTCGTGCAAGTCAAATACAATCAGAATATTTTCGCTCGTGCACATTCGTGCACTCGAGAAAATATTCAGGTATTTGCCTTGCACTTGTGATATAATTATTGAATATAACTTACTGTGGATCGAATATCGTAAAATTTTCAACACCGTAAATCTGAATATCCTTTAAAATCAATGTTAAAGGTGGTACTGCTAGCGGTAACGTATGATTCCATTCCAACGGTTGCATATTACTTATATTGTATTTTGAATCTCCTAAAGATATTGAAATATTCTTAATACAGGGTGAATATTTGTATACTCTTTAAAAATATATATATAATTGTGTAAAATCTGATTTACCTTTTACTATGTAGCGCATTGCCAAATTAGCGTTTGTTTCGAAACATTCATTGAGATTTGGATCATTCCTGCTGCATGCATGTATTTCTTTTGCTATGAAAGGAAAAAAACTATAATTTGTTGGAAAAAAGCACGGATTTATACGAAGAAAAAAAATTTAAAAATTGCAAAATGTCTTATATCGTAAGTTTTCTTTTCTTCGAGTCGACGGCAATATTGACATAAGCAAGTTTGCGAAATTGGTATCATTTCTGAAAAGGAACTTAGACGGATGATTTTCAAAATTATTCATTTCAATAATTATTGTTTCTGTTTCTTGTAATATGAATGTAAATAAATAAGTTATTCGTTTTTACTTCCAGCCTCTGCAATACATATTGCACAACGTTTTGAAATAGAATAAGTAGCATTTTATATTTGGGTAGCAGATAAAGATTCAATTGCTGCTTCAGTTTTATTCTTCAGTTCGTTTAATGTGTTTACTGGTTCATTACAAACAAAATCTATCACGTAGCTCCATATAAAAATCAAGTGGTCATATCGGGAGAAAATGAATTGAAGAGACTGGAAGCCATTTGAATATTTGTTATAAAATCATTTTGTTGTTATTAAGTGTTCCTTATTCTTATTTCCTGTATTATTATGACAAAAAATATTATTTCTTTTAATAATAATAGTTGTTTTATTTGAAGCCACAGTCATGGCTCACTATTCTCTTTCCAATTAGGTGTATAATAAAGTGCCCGCCATTTTACTTTTTAATAATGTAATTTATGGATTATTTTAAATGATTGTAAAGCAAATTTGATGCACTTTTCAAATTTGTACAAAAATATAGTATGTTCTATTTGAAATTATAATAGTAATAAATAATAATAAATGATATCATTACCGTATATACCGTATATATATATATTAGAGATGGGCGAATATCATCCGCGAATAGTCGAATACCGCGAATATTGACATTATTCGATATTCGAGATTTTCTAATATTAACGTCAGTATAGCGAACATTCGAATACCTCGAATATCGCGCCATATTTTGACCTCAATTTTTTACTATGTTTTCCTTTATCATTTGTACATAAACTTAAAGCTATTACAATACTTTGAAGTTATTAATAACAAAGATATTTTGTTTCAAAACCATGAAGGCGTACCATATTTCAAATTTGTTTTTCGCCAGCCCGTACGTTTCACCTTAAATTTGAAGTTTTCGTCTTTTTCTTTTTTGTTTATACCTTTTGTGTTAATTTTATTTTATCTTAACAATTTCATTCAAATAATGAAAAGGACATAATTAAATAATTATTAATAATAAATAAATTAACTTTTAGGAGTATTCGAATATTCGAGTATCTCGAATATTCGAGATCTGATTAATATTCGTATTCGATATTCGAATTCGAGAAATTTGATATTCGCCCATCTCTAATATATATATGTTGTTTCGCATTGTCATGGTTTTAGAAATGACATTATATTTCTATGTCGTATTAATACTACACATCTTAATTAATAAAATTACTTACGTAAAGGTAATATAGCGTCGCTTACAGCCAGAATCACACACAAGAAAGATAGTGCATTCATCATTTTGTTTCCTACTTATTCACGCTTGTTGGTTAAATACTCTATGAATTTGTCGACAAGTCTTATTTATATACAACAGGTATGAAGCAATTATCAAGTAGCATAAATTTCATACATTATTGTAATAGTGTTGTAGAATGTTAAATATTGTTGGCAAAAGTCAACGAAACGTTAAACTTTATATATCGAGGAGAACTGGCTCTCAGATAGTCGGTAGCAGCAATTCGTAAATATATTTATGCTTATCGCATTGTTATGTCCCAATTGAATTAATTTATATTTATTTTCACAATATAAATAAAATAAATATAAACATATCAACACGCCTTTTACCCATTACTTGGTGTGGCACTCTGCCGTAAGCAGATCTCGGTAAGTGATATATTTTTTTGCGTGATATAATGAAATATAATGAATTATTCTGTGATTTTAATAATAATTTCCTTTTATTTTCTACATTTCACAAAAGGAACTTTAATTATAGGTCTCTTTTATGAGCCTGTAACATTTTACAAAGCTTTGCTATTCATTTACTAAGTACTATAAATATCTATAAAGTGTTATTTACATAGAAGGTTGAAATAAAATAAAACGACAGTTTGTATATTATTTTAAAAAAAGTACTTACCAGTATGTACAGGATAATAATATTACTATAGTAGTTTATGTAACAAATACATAATTTAGGTCTTTATTGGACGAGCCGAATTTTATGGCAGAGCGAGCGCAGCGAGCGAGGCTAATAAATAAGGCGAGTCTATAAAGTCCGATTATGTACGAGTTGCATACAACGTTTTATGTTCGACTGCATGAAGAATATTTTTTCTTAAAATATGATCGTCAATACCTATATTTAAAACATTTCATTGCATCTCAAAGTGTGCGTTGTTGTTATGCATTTGTTGCTTTATTTATCAAATTGTCAAAGTGAAAAAAGTGTTGAGATGGATGAAGACATTGAAGACGTTCCAAAAGAAATAAAAGATCTTGCATGTAATGCAAGAGAATATCTAACAATTGTATGAAGACACATATAATACATACAGAAAATGGTGTTTCAATATTTCTTTTGAATTTTGTTTTAATGTGACATTGACAGCAGTCCAATTTTGCATTTTTATCGTACTAGTCCAATAAAGTACCCGAGTATGGACAGTAAACAGTGTCGTAAAACAAGGTAATATGATGCAGTCGAACATAAATAATTTTATATTACTGATATTTTTTATTTTATTTCAATATAAACATATATAAGTATTACATAGTAGAGATTACAAAATTGATTATATATAATAAAACAAACAAAAATATTAATTCAATGTTGAATATTTTTAAAGTCTGAATTAGTTGTTGGCGTCCTTAAAGGATTTATTTTATGGTGTGAACACTTCATTGAAAGGTACAACATTTAATATACTATTAAAGTATAAAGCCGTGGTCAGTCCAGCAGTCATTTCGACTCGAGGGCTAGTAAATAATGACCTTTTTACATTGTCCCACTCTTCTTGAAATACTGGATTTGTGTCTGAAATAATAATGAAAGTCAGTGGCGTAGCTAGGGTAGAGGCAGGGGGTGAAAGCAAATCATAGCTGTTTGTGTTGTTTTATTCAAATATTAACAATGCAAAACAATTATTATGCAAATATGTTGTTACATAGGGTAGGTGCAAATAATAGTATATTAGATAACGAGAATTGTAACAAGTACATTAGGTGTAAGTGAAAAAGTTGCGCACGAGCCTTGGCGATTGCAATAATTTCACGAGCAATGTAATTGCGTTACAAGTCGAGTTGTGTATTATACTTTATCTACGACCATTAATAACAATAAGAACAATTACAGAATATTTGTTAGGTTTTATCAACTGTCAAACAGCAGTGTTACCGCCTAACAAATGAAAAACTAGTGCAGTAAACCCTTAGCAACCGTAAACAAGCATTTACTGTTCTTGCAAATTATTTTTAATGGCCTACTTACAAATATGGTCGTAGATAAAATAAGTTACAATTTATAAAGTTGTAGCAAAAACAGATAAATTAATTAAAGTAGGCTATATTTTGAGATGTTCTTACCTATGTCTCCCATATTGAAAACTAAACCAATTGATATATACTTAGCGTATGCATTTGTAATATTTGCGTATTGTACACCATCAATATCAAAATAGTCATATTCAAAAGTCATATTCCATTTTCCATTGACTGCAATATTATAGAAAATATAAGCTTTTCATATTTAATTGTAAATTCTGGAAACTTACGAAACGTTATTTGTCCTTCTCCAGTAATATCATCATGAGGTCCTATTAAGTCAATACTTGCCTTGTATTGAGTTTTCCAGAAAAAATGATCATTGTAGAATATAAATTGTATGGACCTCTGATTTAAATCAATACTACAAAAATACATAATCAATATGTTATGGATGCTATATGGATTGAGATATATCAGGATAGGATAGATTAATTGGAGCATATATCTATAAATATATATTATTTTGTCCCGCGTGAGAGCCTGACTCACGACCGTAAGATCGTGAGTTCGAGTCACGTCCGTGACGGCCACACGAAGAACATAGCGGCATATGACCTAGTAGTTGGTCTGATATATTAAAAAAGTAAATTATTTTAATGTTTAAAAGTTCCGTGCTTTGAAATCATGGTTACAAATTTCATATAAGTGTAGTAGTCATATAGAAATAATCCTACTCGAAAGACACTTTTTCTGTATCTCTGTGGCTCACCAATGTGGAACATCTTTGGAGGGCACAATATCACTTACCGAGATCTGCTTCGGCAGAGTATCATATCCAGTAATGGGTAAAAGACGTGATGATTAGGGTGGTCTTTATTTTGGTAAAGTTAGCTATATGTTAAATATCATTTTAATATAATAATCTCAAATATTTTAAAATCTTCTGAGAGTATTTTCAACGACAGATAATTATTTTATAGTGTCATTATTAACAAAAACACAATAAGACGATCAATATAAAAGTATATTACAATTTAATAAGCTATAACATAACTTGAGAAGTTATATACGGGGCACGACTTAATTTGTCATGATTCGGAACCGAAAATTTACCAAAATAATAATCATCCAGTGATGATATACTCATATAGGTATTTAAATTTCAATAACTTTTTTCTACGATTGCTATAAAAAGTTGACAATTACGCTCTCATTTATCATCGTAAAGTTAATGTTTTCTGTGGAACAATCGAAAGTTCACTTTCGCGTTTCCTATAGGCAACGCACGAAAAAATTGGTAAATGCACGCGTTTCCAATGGCAAAAGACACAAAGACACGGTGCCCTCGTGATACACACATCATTTTTTCTACTATTGAATCTTAAATGATTAAAAAACATATACGTACTGATAATTAATTCATTCTGTTAACTGTCAATATGACAAGTTTCTGTTTTGTTTGTATCCTTGGTAACTATTGAAATAAGCGCGCATTTAATATATTTTTCGCGCGTTGCTATTGGAGAAGCGCAAAAAAGATATTTTTCGATTGTTCCACAGATAATGTCAACTTTACGATGACAAATGAGAGCGTAATTGTCAACTTTTCATAACAATCGTAGAAAAAATATATATATAACTTTGCTGTTGTCAAAAATTTCAATTAGTTTTTTCTACGATTGCTATAAAAATTTGACAATTACGTTCTCATTTGTCATCGTAAAGTTGACGTTTTCTGTGGAACAATCGAAAAATATCTTCAATAGCAACGCACGAAAAAAATGGTAAATGCACGTGTTTCCAATGGCAAATGATATTAAAAGCGCGCTTATTTCAATAGTTACCAGGGATACAAACAAAACGATACCAAAAAAAATATGTATAACTTTGCTGTTGTCAAAAATTTCTAAGTTATGTAAGCTGTAATCTGACTAATAATTAATGATAAAGTCATAAAAATACAAAAAAAATTATGAATTAGCGATTCTGGTAGTTATTTTAGTTACAATTCAAGGATACAGATAACACCAGTGTGATCAGAAAAAAAATGTGTTTCATAAAACGACGGAAGTTGCTATTCTTTCTATAGTATCCTAGGTTTTATCTGATAAACATAAACAATATCTATAAATATGTTGATATGTAAATTTTCGTCACATGTCATTATAGTATAAAAACCAAAATATTATTTTAAAAAAATATTACTAAACTTGTTTCAACAAGCACCAACAGCTTACTCAATTAATTATATTATATTAGTTATAATAATAGTAAAAAATATAACTTACTGTGGATCGAATATCGTAAAATTTTCAACACCGTAAATAAGAATATCCTTTAAAACCAATGTTAAAGGTGGCACTGCTAGCGGTAACGAATGATGCCATTCCAATGGTTGCATATTACTTATATTGTACTTTGCATCTCCTAAAGATATTGAAATATTCTTAATACAGGATGCCTAATTTTACACTCTTTAAATATATATATGGGGTAGGTGGCTCAGTGGTATCGAGTCGGCCTGTGGATCTTGAGAACCCTTGTTCGATCCCCACAGCCGACAAACAATTTTCACCAATTTATTAAATCTACCCCTGTGGCTCCCTCTCCACTAATATCTTTGAGGGCCGTGATTTGACGGCTGATAACCGCACTTCACGCGAAAAAATATATCACTTACCGAAATCTGGTTAGGCAGAGTGCCGCACCCAGTAATGGGTAAAAGGCGTGATGATATATTTATTTATATATATATAATTGTGTAAAATTTGATTTACCTTTTACTATGTAGCTCATTGCCAAATTAGCGTTAATTCCGAAACATTCATTGAGATTTGGATCATTCCTGCTGCATGCATGTATTTCTTTTGCTATGAAAGGAAAAAAACTTCAATGGCTTGTAGCGCAAGCTCTGTTTTTGGATGATTTAAGAGCATGGTTTTAACATGTTAGAGATAAGTAAAACACTCAAAAACACTGCTCTTAAAACAGGCAAAAACAGAGCTTGTGCTACCAGCCAATTTGTCGGAAAAAAGCACGGATTTATACGAAGAAGAAAAATTTAAAAATTACAAAATTTCTTATATCGTAGGTTTAATTGTAATATCTTTTCTTCGAGTTGACGGCAATATTGACATAAGCAAGTATGCGAAATTGGTATCGTTTCTGAAAAGGAATTTGGACGGATGATTTTCTAAATAATATTAATTTCAATAATTATTGTTTCTCTTTCTTGTAGTATGAATCTAAATAAATAAGTTCTTCGCTTTTACTTCCTTGTACGAAGTAAAGGAAGTACTCGTTTGTTTGAAAGTAGTAGACAATGGTAGATTATTAAAAAAAGATGAATTTCGAACTGTCATTGTCTTTATTTTTTAGAAATATATAACACAACGTTTCGATTGATATAATCTTAAATCGAAACGTTGTGTTATATGTTTCTAAAAAATAAAGACAATGACAGTTCGAAATTCATCTTTTATTGAAGTACTCGTATTGTAATCGCGAAAATTTTCGGTTCTCAGATTTCAGTGGAAATACGCATTTTGGCCATTCCTGAGTCCATTTTGACTAATTTCGTTTGGACGTCTGTACGGACGTATGTATCTCGCATAACTCCAAAAACGGTAAGCCGTAGAAAATTGAAACTTTATATTTAGGACTGCTATAACATCTAGTTGTGCACCTCCCTTTTTGGTCATTATACAACTACCGGAAGTGGTACTTTACTTGAAGCCTATAATAGATTTTCATGAAAAACTATATTCAAATATAATTTAAAACTTTCCAAATTTGGTATATAAGACTACTATATCAATGGAAACAACATAATAGATTTTGGTTAAAATAGACTAACCGGAAGTGACACATTACATGAAGCTGCTAACAGTTTTCCTTGAAAAAAATGGTATTATTTTAATTTTAGAAATAAATGCTGCAAATAAAAGTTTTAGAGAATTAAATTCTGCGTCTAGTACATTAAGAATTTTTAAATTAGCTTTTTGCATAAACGAGATATCTAAATTTAAATATTATGTATTTTTTATTTTAAAAAAAATTAAGTTTGCTATGGATTAGAACAAAAAATAAAAGATTTAATGTCAAATATGTGCAATTAAAAAAATATCTATAGTTTAATACGGGTACAAGGAAGTCATGTGGTGTCCACATCAGATATTTTAGAAATATATAACACAACGTTTCGATTGATATAATCTTCAATCGAAACGTTGTGTTATATGTTTCTAAAAAATAAAGACAATGACAGTTCGAAATTCATCTTTTATTGAAGTACTCGTATTGTAATCGCGAAAATTTTCGGTTTTCAGATTTCAGTGGAAATATCCATTTTGACCATCTCTGAATCCATTTTGAGTAATTTCGTATATATATATGGTTGATAGCTATTATCTTAAATCTTCTTACAAGTAATAGTTTACCCAACACCAAATAAATATATAAAGTTGTGTAATTAATAATTTAATTTAGTTAAATGCAGCAGGTCAAGCAATAAAGTATGCTAATCGTGTGGTCGTAAAAATGTTCATTTCAAGTAAACTATCTTTAATTTAGGGAATTAAAAAAAATTCTTTTTGTTCCATGATCAGTACATCCTATAGTAGATGACTCAGTACTATTGAGTCACTCTGTGGATCTTGAGAACCCTGGTTCGATCTCCACAACCGACAAACAATTTTCACCAAATTAAATATACCCCCGTGCCTCCCGCTCCACTAATATCTTTGGGGGCCATGATTTAACGACTGCTAACAGCACTTCACGCGAAGAAATATATCACTTATCGAGATCTTCTTCGGCAGAGTGCCATACCCAATAATGGATAAAAGGCGTGATGATATATTTATCTATTTTTACTTCCTTGTACGAAGTAAAGGAAGTATTGTAATCGCGAAAATTTTCGGTTCTCAGATTTCAGTGGAAATACGCATTTTGTCCCTCCCTGAGTCCATTTTGACTAATTTCGTTTGGACGTCTGTACGGACGTATGTATCTCGCATAACTCAAAAACGGTAAGCCGTAGAAAATTTAAATTTTATATTTAGGACTGCTTTAACATCTAGTTGTGCACCTCCCTTTTTGGTCATTATATAACTTCCGGAAGTGGTACTTTACTTGAAGTCTATAATAAATTTTCATGATAAACTATATTCAAATATAATTTAAAACTTTCCAAATTTGGTATATAAGACTACTATATCAATGAAAATAACATAATAGATTTTAGTTAAAATACACTAACCGGAAGTGACATATTACATGAAGCTGCTAACAGTTTTCCTCGAAAAAAAATGGTATTATTTTAATTTTAGAAATAAATGCTGCAAATAAAAGTTTTAGAGAATGAAATTCTGCGTCTAGCACATTAAGAATTTTTAAATTAGCCTTTTGCATAAGCGAGATATCTAAATTTAAATATTATATATTTTTTGTTTTTTTTTTTTTAAATTAAGTTTGCTATGGATTAGAACAAAAAATAAAAGATTTTGTGTCAAATATATGCAATTAAAAAAATATCTATAGTTTAATACGCGTACAAGGAAGTCATGTGGTGTCCACATCAGATTTTTATCATTATATTCCTATTTAACATTGTCTTATTAATATTACACATCTTAATTAATAAAATTACTTACGTAAAGGTAATCTAGCGTCGCTTACAGCCAGAATCACACACAAGAAATATAGTGCATTCATCATTTTGCTTCTGGCTTATTCACGCTTGTCGGTTAAATACTCTACGAATTTGTTGACAAGTCTTATTTATATACAACAGGTATGAAGAAATTATCAAGTAGCATAAATTTCATACATTTTTGTAATAGTGTTGTAGAATGTTAAATATTGTTGGCAAAAGTCAATGAAACGTTAAACTTTATATATCGAGGAGAACTGGCTCTCAGATAGTCGGTAGCAGCAATTTGTAAATATATTTATGCTTATGGCATTGTTATGTCCCAATTGAATTAATTTATATTTCTTTGTACAATATAACTAAAATAAATATATCAATACGTCTTTTACCCATTACTGGATGTGGCACTCTGCCTAAGCACATCTCTGTAAGTGATATATTTCAATTTCTCTGTCGATCATCTTAAACAGTATACACGTGGAAAATATCACCGATTTAAATATGTTTTTTCACATGTGGTTTATTTTGTTAAATTCACAAGCTACGTTACTTTTTACGTTTATGACAGTTGTTCATTCGTGAAGCTAATTTTAAATATAATTTTAAAAATTGACAATGTAAAAATAGATATGTATTAGGTTTGGAAAATATGTTTGTACAAATAACTGCTGAAGATGATGGGTTAACCATCGAAACGTCCAATAAATGAATAATAGTATTCAAGGATACTAAAGCCATATATTCCTTCCCAAAAAGTAAAATAGTTAAACAAAATAAACTAAACTAAACTCAATATACTGATTAGGAAAAAAAATGATGAATAAAACTGTACAAAGTGACATTAGACAAAATTGTAGGCAAGCTTAAACTATCGAACAATAATTTAGTTGCTTGGAGAATCGTACATTTGAAGTTAATTTTAATAAAAAACTGAACAGTGTTTTTTCTCTATTTTTATGATTTGTAGCCAACCATTTTAAAGAGAAATACATCAAATAATAGTAAGCCATAGCGGCAAATTATATTTTCTTATCACTTTTATATATGAGGTAGGTTGCTCAGTGGTATCTAGTCGGCCTGTGAATCTTGAGAACCTTGGTTCGATCCCACAGCCGACAAACAATTTTCACCAAATTAAATCTACCCCTGTGGCTCCATTCGCATCTTTGGGGGGTCGTGATTTGACGATAAATTACTTACCGAGATCTGCTATGGGAAAGTGCCACACCCAGTAATGGGTAAAAGGCGTGATGATAAAGTCAGGTTTACAAGATACGACTATCAACTTTTATTTTTTAAATAGCAACCTATAATTATTTTACTAAAATAAAAACCGCCGTTTTTTTCTCTTTTCAACGGTGTATTAGTTTTTATTAATGTATCTGAAAAAATTCGAGAAAAATAAGAAAATTGAGAAATACTAGAAATAATTTTTATACAAATATTATAGGTGGCTATGTGAAAATAATTTGTTTTAAGTTGTTTTTGTTACTGAATTTGTTGCTTTAGTTTGTTAAGTTGTATAACACTGTTACATTTTGTTTATTTTCACATATATATATATTTATTTTTATTTGAAGCAATTGTTTTTCAAATAAGCCAGAAACTTTTGACGAACGAAAAATATACGTTTTAAGGTTTTATATTATCTCAAACTTTGTTAAAAACTGACAATGCACTTTGTTTACAATTTAAAACGTATAACTTGGAAAAATATGTATAATAATAATGAAAACATCTTAATTCATACTCTTTATTGTTCTGTAAATAACAGTAGAATAAAACAATTAAATTTGCGACATCTTTTTACATTTACGTCATCTTTAGGGCAACTAAGTATTTTCTATTTAACTGTTATTGAAATATGTTTTATTAAATGCTAGTAATATATTTCATCAACTCTATTATTTGTAAAGATTTTGTTAAACGGCACAACATCAAATATTTTGTTGATATATCCACCGATTAATTTTGCAGCAGCATCTAAAAGTTCACGATTAAAGAGCTTATCCTTGTATTTTTCCCAGTCCTTAATGGATAGTCCATTTTTATCTGAAAAATATAGCAATATATTATAAAACTTTTTTACCTTGTTTATGTTAGCTCTCTTTAGAGGAATTAATTTATTTTTCTGTATCCAGCCATCAAATTACGGCAAGAAAGATAATTTTACAATAGAAAATTACTAAATATGGGATAAGTGGCTCAGTGGTATCGAGTCGGCCTGTGGATCTTGAGAATCCGGGTTCGATCTCAATAGCATACAAAGAATTTTTACCAAATTTAATCTACTCCTGTGGCTCCCTCTCCATTAACATATTTGGAGGTCGTGATTTGACGGCTGGTAACCGCACTTCACGTGAAGAAATATATCACTTACCGAGATCTGCTTACAGCAGAGTGCCACACCCAGTAATGGATAAAAGGCGTGATGATATATTTATTTATTTATATAAAATTACTAAATTACTAAATTATGGGATAAGTGGCTTAGTGGTATCGAATCGGCCTGTGGAATTGAGAACCCGGGTTCGATTTCAAAACCCGACAAACAATTTTCATCACATTAAAACTACCACTATGGTTCCCCCTTCATTAACATCTTTGGGGGCCGTGATTTGATGGCTGGGAACCACATTACTCGTGCCACACCCAGTAATGGATAAAAGGCGTGATGATATATTTATTTATTATTTATAAAATTACTAACCTGAACAACTAGGCTTGTAATCAAACTCTACATCTGTGACATCTTCATGAAATTTCGTAATTTTTGCGTATTTTAATCCATTATAAATATGATAATCATATTTATATGACATTAAAAATTTGCCACCAGCTGTGAAATAAATACAAGTTTATTGTTTTGTTTTACAAATTCGCGACCAAATTGAAACCTGCTTACTTCATGCATGTAAACCATACAGTGAAAGAATAAACTAAATATATTTTGTTTCAACATTACTTGTGAAAATAACATTTCCCTCACTCTATTTAGTTATGATAGTTACCATTTCCCTCACTAGTGATGAAAGTATAGTTATTTGTGTATTAAGAGCATAAAGTGAATATTTGTTACTTGGTAATTGCAGCGCGAGCCGAAGGCGAGAGCTGCAATAGTGTAAGAAGAACAAAGACACTTTACGCTCGTGATACACACATAAGTTTTTCTACGATTGCATCTTAAATTATTAAAAAACGTATACGTACTGAAAATAAATTCATTTTGGCAACTGTCAATATGACAAGTTTCTGTTTTATTTGTATCCCTGGTAACTATTGAAATAAGCGCGCATTTATAATCTTTTTCGCGCGTTGCCATTGGAGACGCGTAAAAAAGATATTTTTCTATTGTTCCACAGAAAACGTCAACTTTACGATTTCAAATGAGAACATAATTGTAAACTTTTCATAGCAATCGTAGACAAAATAACTTTCCTCATTGGTGATAGAAATAGTTACTATCACAACTAAATTGAGTGAGGGAAATGTCATTTGACATGGTGACCAAGGAAACGTGATGTGCATTTGTAAATACAACTCTTTGATTTATATAAAATTATTATTAAATTTCTTGTATCCCAAACGTCAAAACGTAATTTTCACGATTAATGTTGAAAAAATACAAAACGCGTACTATTAGAACACTCGCTGTCGCTCGTGCTCCAAATTTCATACTCTTTTTACAATTAAACCCTTTCCTCACTAGTATTACAATCTAATATTTTTCTTGATACTACATTACAAATTTGATAAGTACTACATAATAGTGCAAGTACCGCGTGCCTAGTATTTTTTTAAGTTTCAAGTCTTGTAAAGTAGCTAACGATCAAGGCTTCGACAATGACCAGAGAAATATCAATAAAATAATGAAAATTGTAACATACTAAAATGAAAATCGACATGTCCATTTTTCTGTACTTGTTGTCCATGTTCTATAACAGTTGCCTTATAGTGACACTTCCAAATTACGAATTGATTAGTGAAATTAAATTTTATTGAATTTTTATCTAACTGAATGCTGAAAATGAAACATTATATCAATATATACCAACCGTCAATCACAGATATCAATATCAATATTTACTTGGCTTCATGAATTGTCAAACTTTCTGCTCCGTATATTTCATCAACTAGATATGTAAAATTTAAACCAGGTGTAGAAAATTGTATAAACTCATTCCAATTTAATGGTAATAAAGACTTTATTCCATATTCTGGATCACCTAAAATAAAAAAGAACAGTTATTTAATAGCCTTAATAATTTTGATAATAGTTTATTTAAAGGATTTTCAAAAGAACTTGACATAGTTAATAGTTATTTACGTAACCAGTTATGAAAAGGTTGACATTGTTTGACGAACATAATATTTGCCAAAACGAGCGAAGTGAGCAAATTATGTGAGTCAAACAATATCACGTTTTCATAACGTATTACGTACAAAATTTTATATAATTCCGCTAAAATAATTTTTTAAATACATACAATTCTAGATTTATGACAGCTCAGTATATTTCAAAATCAATAAATCAATTTATCAAAGCGTTGCCGTGAAAATAAATTAATAAAATGTATAAGTTTAAAGCTTATGTCATCATTGAAAATGAGTTCTGAATCCGAGACAGACCTTTCTTCTGATATCGAAGAATCTGCTAATTTTTCCGTGAACTGTTTAATACCTGAATAATTATTAAATGTATATAAATCCTAAAAAATTTAATAAACAATTTTTTCCGTTATTTGCATTTTGAGAAAGTTCAAACTGTCAACATTCATTACGTAACTAATTATGTAAAGAATTCCTTACTTAACTCTTGAATGACAGTTATGAAGAAATTGACATTTCATAACCTCAAAAATTTATGTAAAACAGAACTTTTCATAACGGAATTAGGTAAAATTATAAACATAATCATTTCAATATTTTTTAAAAATTTACTCATGTAGATCATATATTTCTTCCCGTCAAATATCTATAAATTATGTAACAAAATATTTGAAATAAAAATTGTAGAAAATGTAGATTTTCGTGTTATTTGTTTGAACATTTTCCTTTCAAATAATTTAGAAATGTTTGACAGAGAAATAAAGACAATACAAAATAATAAAAAAATTTGAAAAATCTTCTGATTTATGTTCCGGAAATGATTAAGACAATAGTTACCTTTCGCAATATATTTCATTGCTAAATTTGCATTCCTTGCAAAACATTTGTTAAGATTTGGATCATTTCTTCGGCAGGCTTTTATATACGGAGCTAAAACAAAATTCTTTATCATAAATATTGTAAAAGTACTTGGTATATAATAAACTAAATAATAGCTATTTACGAAACTAGCAAGGAAATGAAGGTTATTACCTTACGCATGTAAACACATAAGTAAAGTAATAACCTATTTCCTTACTAGTTTCATACAATATTTTTTCTACTTCCGTTCTACTAAATACCAAAGAGCATTTTTAAAATTATGAAATTTTGACATATTAATGACAGTTATAAATTCAAAAAATAAAATAATAACACATCATAATTCGTCTACCAAGATATCTGTTGCTATGTTACCTCATTATGTCACTAGTTAAATAATGCAGTTCATTACCTAACTCAATTAAGTGAAATAACACGTCTATTTCCTAACGGAAGTAGAAAAAATTAAATATAGTTCTCATTGCTGAGCAAGGGGCACATAATGCTTTTATCTCTAGAACAATATTACGAATAGTATAATTCTTTATGCTACTTTTAGTAAATTCAACGGCGGCTGATAGTTTAAAGAGGGGGCCAACCCTTTCTGAATTTTTTTAAAGGAATCTTAAGAATAGATATGTGATAAATAAGATGGTTTGAACTCGTCCAAAGATTCGTAACTAAAACAAATCCCTTGTTTCTAAATTTCACAATAGATATGATAATATAAAAGGATATACATTTTTTATTTCGACTGTTTATAAATTGTGAAATGATAGACTTTTTTGGAATTCAGTCAATTTTTTATTTTTTATTATTAAGTCGACGTTTTGGCTAACACTTTAGCCTTCTTCAGGACTAATAATAATAATTAATAAATAACATTCATCGAAAAATATAAATAATAATATAAAAATAATAATGTATTTATCACACTCGGGCGCTATAAGCTAGTCACTTATACGCCTTAAATAATGTAGCATTCGACTATGAAAACCGGCAGTACGACAGTGTAAAAACTGCGGCTCGGTGTGTCCGGTAGGCCCAGGCCCGATTTGGGCTGTAGCGCCACAGATGATGATGAGATATTATATTACAAGATCGGTAAACAACTTATACAAAACGAAAGTTTTAGAGAATTCTTGTAAGATACATAATATTTGAATGTTGTATAATTTTTTATGCTTTATTGAGAAATATGATAACGGATGGGTAGGTGGCTCAGTGGTATCGAGTCGGCCTATGGATATTGAGAACCCTGGTTTGATCAGCACACAATAATAATTATATATAAATATATTTTAAATGTCAAAAATTATATTTGTAAATAATATTAGAAAATGTTATCTCACAGATAAAAGTGAGTAAATTTGATTGAAATGTTTTACGCAAGTAAAAAATACGTTGAATGAAAAATTAATAAAAAAAGGAAATATAAATATACTTTTAAAAACCATTAATTTTTTTCCATTTGTACTGTGTTTTATAAAGCAAAATTAAAAATTAAAAACTTTGCTTATTTAATTCGCTCCTAATGATAAATAAAAGTAATAACTTACGTAGACTTTTTTGGGATTCACTTAAACTTATAATAGCAAATAATATGATCACTGCTAGCTTCATTGTGAGTGAAATATCTTTAACTTCTAGAACTGGTCTGATCACTTTGAGAAAAAATGTTTATTTATATATTAAAAGCAGGTAAACAAAATTATTATTCACATTGGCAAAGGTTACCATACACTGGTTGAGTATTGTTATTATAGATATAAATCTTATTAAAATATGTTAATACAATATGTTAAATAAATAGCAGAATACTAATTTACTTATCTTTTTTATTAGTTTATATTTGGCTTGTGCTCTTTTCACAGTTTTATTAAGAAATATAGGCGTTATTCTAAAATAATCTCTAGTAAATAAGGAAATAAGAAACAAATATAGCCAGGAGATAAAATGAAACCGGAATGATATTGCTGTTTGTTCCGACATATTTCAATCTCCGCTACCAATGTTACATACATACATACATAACATCAGGCCCGGCAGTTAGTGTGGGTAGTGTGGGTAGTAGTACCCACTCGAGACACTCCGAGTGGGGAAATTACCCACTCGGGATTTTGGGTGAGAAAATATTTCATAAATGCTGAATTCCAGAAATACCTCATTTCCTAACCGTCAATATCCCTTTTTATTCACTGTACATCGATTAACAATAGTTGTTAATTGGTTAAACAAAATGAAAGAATGTTTTTGTTATATTTCAATATTTGAATGCTCATTGTTTCAATTCTATCAGTGTAAGATTATTTCAGTTGACTTTTCATACTTATTAATGAATATGATTGAATTTCTACTTTTGAATTTACGGCGGGAAAAGTTCGCGCTTTGCGCGTGCGCATTAGGTTAAACTTTTTTGGCCAACTACCCACTCGGATTCAACACCAACTGCTGGGCCTGCATAACATCACGCTATATCCCATTAAATAGGGCAGCACGAACCCCTGAAACATTCATAGAGCATCAGTGTACATCAACATTCTCATCCTGACACACGATACTCGTTTCGACCACATTAACACTTCCTCCTTACGAACTCTTTCTTTCCAATATTAAGTGAACTTAAATAAGTTATGGGGTAGGTGGCCCAGTCGGTCTGTAGATTTGAGAACCCAGGTTCGATTTCGACAGCCGACAAACAATTTGCAATACATTAAAACTACCTCTGCAGCTCCCCCTCCATTAACAAGTTTGGTGGACGGAATATTTCAGTCGCTTAAATATATCACGTATTGAGATCTGCTATGAGAGAGTGCCTCATCTAGTAATAGGTAAGAGCCGTGATGATATATTTTATTTATTTATTTATTTAAATAATTGAATTAAATGATTTGCCTCAGAAGTATAAAAACGAACCTGTGTAAAAAAATATATCATCACGCCTTTTACCCATTACTGAGCGTGGCTTTATGTCGTAGCAGATCTCGGTAAGTGATATATTTCTTCGCGTAAAGTACAGTTACCAGTCGTCAAATCACGGCTCCCAAAGATGTTAGTGAAGGAGAAACCACAGAGGTAGATTTAAATTGGTGAAAATTGTTTGTCGACTGTGGGGATCGAACCATGGTTCTCAAGATCCACAGGCCGACTCGATACCACTGAGCCACCTACCCCATGTGTGACGCATTTATTCTTAAAAATAATATTTCTAGAGCTATTAACAATATGGATACAAAAATACTTAATTACGCCTCTGCACATAGAACAAGACATTTATTTGCAATTTTTCTATATCGCAAAAATTATTATTTAGATTATCTTCACATATTTGTATATTAATAATCTTTATTACTCAACAGGTAATCGACCTTGTTATAGAGTAAATAAATAAAAACGTTTATCTTTTTACATAATATATTCAAGCTTTGAAGTAATTAACATCAGTTAAAACAAATAATAATAAATAATGACTAACCATGTGTAACTATATATTTCTTTTCGTAACACTTGCACAAGAAACATGTTCTTATTCCCTAATTTTAGAGATAGAAACACTGCATTTTTCCCATTATGTTTCTCTCTCTAGGTAGGATGTTTCTGTCCCGTGTGAGAATGTTTCTCTCCCTAGAGACTACGATTATTAGCTGTTTGCGGCGTTTCCTAGGTAACTAGTTACGCAACCCATATTTGACATTTGTCCCGATAAGACGGTAATTTTTGTGCACTTGTTACGAAAAGTATAATATGCTTCATGGCAGGGCGCGGTTATCCCTTGTGTGAAGTTGGCAAACTTCGACTTCAGCTCGCTTGTTTCCCTTTCTTGATGCATAACATACTATTATATTTCTTTTTTTTAATATTATTATATTTTACTTTTAAGTTAGATTAAGAAACAAATTTTATTTTAATTATTATGTAAACAAAATATCATTAAAAGAAAACATTACATTGATACACTTTGTAATTTTGTATTTGAGTTAGGAACGATATTTTTTACTTGTTGCTTCATTAATAATATGTTACTAGACCACTTAATCTAATATCTATTTATGAAACTAGGAAGGAAATGAAGGTTATTACCTTACGCATGTGAAATTTGCAGAACGAGGCGTAGCCGAGTTATGTAAACACATAAGTAAGGTAATAAACTTATTTCCTTACTAGTTTCATACAATATTTTTTCTACTTCCGTTCTAATAAATACGAAAGAGCGTTTTTGAAATTATGAAATTTTGACATATTAATGACAGTTATAAATTCAAAAAATAAAAGAATAACACATCAGAAATCGTCTACCAAGATATCTGTTGCTATGTTACCTCATTATTTCACTAGTTAAATAATGCAGTTCATTACCTAACTCAAATAAGTGAAATAAAACGTCTATTTCCTAACGGAAGTAGAAAAATAGTTTGTTTTCATACTTTTTATTATTACGTAAAGATCTCATTAAAAGGTATAACATCAAATATTTTGTTAATATATCCAGCAATAAGTTCTGCAGCAGAATCTAATATTTCTTGATTAATGAACTTATCCTTCAGCTTTTCCCAGTCCTTGATGGATAATCCATTTGTATCTGAAACGCAATATATTTGACCATTTTTACACTAGTTCTCGTGAAATTGCCTTTATTTTCTTATTACATAAATAATGATAATTTTACAATAAAAAAATACTAACCTGAAATATCAGGCTTATATTTAAACTGTACTGCTAAAACATCTTCTTGTGATTTCGTAATTTTTGCGTATTTTAATCCATTAATACTTTGAAGATCATATTGAAATGTCATTAAATATTTGCCGTTAACTGTAAAAAAAAGAAAGTTTGATGTTTTTAATATTAATTTGATACTATTGATGTGTTCTAATTTAAAACCTGACAACAAATAACTTGAGAGCGTGCGCGAGATACTCATTTTGCGCACTAGAATACGAAACAGTGCGCAAAATACGCGTTGTCATGGTAATGTAAATGATGTAAAAATCACGTACTTCGCGTATTGACATTAGTGAAAAAAAATGAATATTTTTTGACAGTTTTAGAAAATAGTTATTTGTGTATTAAGAGCGTAAAGTGATTGTTACTCGAACACGGTAATTGCAGCGCGAGCCGAAGGCGAAAGCTGCAATAGTGTAAGAGGAACAAAGGCACTTTACGCTTGTGATACGCACATCATTTTTTCTACGATTGCATCTTAAATTATTAAAAAACTTATACGTACTGAAAATAAATTCGGTCTGTCAACTATCAATGACATGTTTCTGTTTTGTTTGTATCCCTGGTAACTATTGAAGTATGCGCGCAACTAATATCTTTTTCGCGCGTTGCCATTGGAAACGTGCGCATTTAACATCTTTTTCGCCCGTTGCCATTGGGGACACGCGACTAAGATATTCTTCGATTGTTCCACTTAAAACGTCAACTTTACGATGACAAATGAGAGCGTAATTTGCAACTTTTCAAAGCAATCGTAGAAAAAAAAATTTATAACTTGATACCATTGAGCTACCTATAGGTTACATGTGAAGTAAAAAGAAGAAAGTGAAAATTTCTAGTGCCTAAAAAAAACCACAATTAAATATTTCAAGTATGATATTTTTTATAACTAAAATGGCAAAGGAAAAATAAATAGTTATTTTAACGTTACAGTAACTTTTGTCTTCTACTATATATAAAATAAAAAACCTAAAGGTACAATGGCCTGCGCCCCTGCGGTAAATCAATAAAATAATAAAAATTGTAACATACTAAATTGAAATTCAACATGCCCATTTTTCTCTATATTTTTTCCATTTTCTCTTCGAGTAGCTATGTAGTGACCCTTCCAAATTAGTAGTGGGCCAGTAAAATTAAACTGTATTAAATTTTTGTTGAAATCGATGCTGAAAATTCAGTACAGTATAAATATTTATTAGTTAAAATTACCATTATGAACATTTACTTTGGTTCAATTACTTTCAAATTTTCTGCGCCGTATACATCAATATCAAGTAAAGAGAAATGCAAATCAGGGGCATGGAACTCTAATAAATGTTTCCATTTTATTGGTAATAAACTCTTTATTCCGTAATCTGGATCACCTAAAATAATGGAAAACGTTTATTTCATTCATGAAGTTAATAGATTAATTATTATTAAAACGATTTCGCAATAGTTACCTTTCGCAAAACATTTAATTGCTAAATTTGCATTTCTAACAAAACATTCGTTAAGGTTTGGATCAGTTTTTCGACATGTTTTTATATAACTAGCTAAAAGAAAATACATCGATATAAATATTGCAAAAAATGTGTTGATGAATATGCGATTGAGAAAAATGTTGCTAAAAAAAATATGGAAATGTAAGGTGAGATCAGTTAAGACGATTTAAGGATGTGTATACTATTTTCATTTTAAACTGGAGGGATCGGCATAAACGATTAAATTAGAGATGGGCGAATATCAAATTTCGCGAACTCGAATATCGAATACGAATATTAATCAGATCTCGAATATTCGAGATACTCGAATATTCGAATACTCCTAATATTATTAATAATTATTTAATTATGTCCTTTTCATTATATGAATGAAATTGTTAAGATAAAATAAAATTAAAACAAAAAGTACAAACAAAAAAGATAAAGACAAATGTTATTAATAACTTCAAAGTATTGTAATAGCTTTAAGTTTATGTACAAATGATAAAGAAAAACATAGTCAACATATGGCGCGATATTCGAGATATTCGAATGTTCGCTATACTGACGTTAATATTCAAAAATCTCGAATATCGAATAATGTCAATATTCGCGGCATTCGACTATTCGCGCATGATATTCGCCCATCTCTAGATTAAATGTACCGCAATTACGTTTACAAAGGAACTCAAAACATGACCCGTTATTACTGGTGTCACAAGGTTCACACAGGGTTGTACAGCAAAAATTACAATCTTTAAATAAGTACATCCCTTATTCATACGATACAAGTATAATATATTATAAATATTATATACAAACATAATCTAAACATTTACCTACATTACTCAGTCTGATTCAGTACAGGATATTTAATCTTCTTATTGAGTAACATAACTGCTAATTGGATAATTTAATTCGAATTAATAATTATTAAATGGTCAATCATAGGAATAAACAAGAATTATTTTAGGCTGAATACGACCCTTAAAAATGTACCTGTTGTGACCATCGTTAAGCGATTTGGGGTAGCCGCACTAATAGATTTTATTGTAGTTATATTGGACAGGGACGTTTAATTGTTTTATGCCGATCCCTCCAGTTTAAAATGAAAATACTATAACATAAGTTGAATGAAATATTGCTGGAATAAGTTTATTTTAACGAAATTGAAAATTGAAATAATGTGTGAACAACTTAAAAATAAATAGATGGCTATGATTATAAGTTTGATGCATAGGCGAAGAATTCAGAGCGAAAGGTATAAACGAACTTGTATGAAAGGAATAGTAATAAATGTATACGAAGTAAAAGTGGTGTCAGGTAGGAATATTTAAATAAATATATCATCACGCCTTTTACCCATTACTGGGTGTGGCACTCTGCCTAAGCAGATCTCGGTAAGTGATATATTTCTTCGTGTGAAGTGCGGTTACCAGTCGGCAAATCACGGCCCCAAAGATATTAGTGGAGGGAGAGCCACAGAGGTAGATTTAAATTGGTGAAAATTGTTTGTCGGCTGTGGAGATCGAACCAGGGTTCTCAAGATACACAGGCCGACTCGATACCACTGAGCCACCTACCCCATAATATTTGATAATATTTGATGGATATTAATCTTGATTTACATACATACATACATAACATCACGCTATATCCCATTAAATGGGGCAGCACGAACCCCTGAAATATTCATAGAGCATCAGTGCACATCAACATTCTCATCCTGACACATGATACTCGTTTCAACCACATTAACACTTCCTCCATACGAGCTCTTTCCTTCCTCATAACCAAAATTCATCATCACGCAACAAACATCCATCCATTTGCTCCTGTACACCTGTTTCGTAAATCTTCACTTACGCCCACTTCTCTAACAACGAATCTATCAAGAAATAAAGACAGCATCTCCTGCGCTTGTTTAAAAATACATTTAACACAATTGCAGTTAGACACTGTATAGTAAAAACTGATAATGAAGAAAAAAGATGAGGAAGAAAGGGAGCATCTTCTGCGCTTATTTTTAAAACTGAATTCCACACAATTGCAGTTAGACACTCTATAGTATAAACAGAAAATGAATAAAAAATATAAGAAAGGAAGGGAGCATCTTCTGCGCTTGTTTTTAAAGGTGAACTCCATACAATTACAGGTAAACACTCTAAAAATCTAACCTATTTGACATATAGTAATGTTATGTATAGAGATGGGCGAATATCAAATTTCTCGAATTCGAATATCGAATACGAATATTAATAAGATTTTGAATATTCGAGGTACTCGAATATTCGAATACTCCTAAAAGTTAATTTATTTATTATTAATAATTATTTAATTATGCCCTTTTCATTATTTGAATGAAATTGTTAAGATAAAATAAAATTAAAACAAAAAGTACATACAAAAAAGAAAAAGACGAAAACTTCAAATTTAAGGTGAAACGCACTGACTGATGTTGGCGAAAAACAAATTTGAAATATGGCATGTCTTCATGGTTTTGAAACAAAATATCTTTGTTGTTAATAACTCCAAAGTATTGTAATAGCTTTAAGTTTATGATGATAAAGAAAAACATAGTCAAAAATTGAGGTCAACAAATAGCGCGATATTCGAGGTATTCGAATGTTCGCTATACTGACGTTAATATTCGATAATCTCGAATATCGAATAATGTCAATATTCGCAGCATTCGACTATTCGCGGATGATATTCGCCCATCTCTAGTAAAAACATAAAATAAATCAAAAAGATAAGAAAGGAAGGGAGCATATCTCAGCGTTTGTTTTTGAAGGTGAACTCCACACAATTGCAGGTAAACACTCGAAAAATCTAACCAATTTGACATATCGTAATGTTATGTATCTGTGAAAAGTAAGAGTAACAACTTACGTAAAGGTATTCGAGATTCACTTGCACTTATAATAACAAACAATGTTATCACTGCTAGCTTCATTATGAATGAAATAACTTCAACGTTTTAATCTTATCTGATCATTTTGTCAAAGTTTTTAATTTATATATGAAACGTAAACAAATTATTATTCATAATGGTAAAGGTGACCAGAAACTGAAAGATTATTGTTATTATAGCTATAAATATTTTAAATTATGCTAATAGTACATGCTTAATATACAGCAGAACAATTTGATTGCCTACTGGTTGTTTTTGTTTGTTTATGGTAAACCTGTCCTCAATCCCTTTATATTATTGAAATGATTTCTGGAAGATAAAAAAAATCACAGCAGGTTTTCAAAGATACAAAATTTAATATACTTGTTTCTTAAAATATACAGAGAATATATTAATTAATTAGTTTATTTATTATTCCGCGCCGGAATTACCTAGAGTATAAGGAATGTTTGTTATTATTAATATCTACTAGTGTGGTTGAATTATATGATGCAAATTTTTGAGATTTGCAAAACATCAAATATTTTTCTGTAAATGTCGGTAAACTAGCACGATTGAAATGAATGATAAACTTTCGCCTCATTCACATATTCATTCTAAAGTTCGTAATTTATTTATTTATTTATGTTACGCTGTACAACAGGAATTTAATCCCAATTACAGTACAGAGTCCGCACTCACCGAGCCGCAGTGTGGTAGTTAATATAATTTTTAGCTTGAGCGCGATTCGAACTCGGGATCTCCGGATTTGAATTTCGTATCGCTATCCACACCGCCGTACTGACGGTGATTGTTTATTTGATAGATAATCTTACATAGTTTTATTTCCGCCTTTATAGCGTTTTAACTATTGTATTGTAATCACGGAAATTTTCGGTTTTGAGATTTCAGCGGAAATATCCATTTTGACCATCCCTGAATCCATTTTGACTAATTTCGTCGTGACGTCTGTATGTACGTATGTATCTCGCATAACTCAAAAACGGCAAGCCGTAGAAAGTTAAAATTTTGTATTTAGGACTGTTATAGCATCTAGTTGTGCACCTCTCTTTTTGGTCATTATATAACTTCCGGAAGTGATACTTTACTTGAAGCCTATAATAGATTTTAATGAAAAACTATATTAAAATATAATCCAAAACTTTTCAAATTTGGTATATAAGACTACTATATCAATGCAAATAACATAATAGATTTTGGTTAAAATGGACTAACTGGAAGTGATACATCATGTGAAGCTGCTAAGAGTTTTTTTTTGAAAAAAATGGTATTATTTAGATTTTAGAAATAAATGCTGCAAATAAAAGTTTTAGCGAATTAAATTCTGCGTCTAGCACATTAAGAATTTTTAAATTATCCTTTTGCATAAGCGAGATAACTAAATTTAAAAATTAATATTTAAATAAATAAATAAATATATCATCACGCCTTTTACCCATTACTGGGTGTGGCACTCTGCCTAAGCAGATCTCGGTAAGTGATATATTTTGTCGCGTGAAGTGCAGTTACCAGCTGTCAAATCACGGCCCTCAAAGATATTAGTGGAGAGGGAGCCACAGGGGTAGATTTTTAAATTGGTGAAAATTGTTTGTCGGCTGTGGGGATCGAACCAGGGTTCTCAAGATCCACAGGCCGACTCGATACCACTGAGCCATCTACCCCAATTAATATTTCTTGTGTTTTGTAATTAAGTTTGTTATGGATTAGAACAAAAAAGAAATAAATTAATGTCAATGTTAAATTACGTCAAATATGTACAATAAAAATATCTAGGTATAGTATAATGCGCGTACAAGGAAGTCATATGGTATCCACATCAGATTTTTTAAAATTATTTACTTTATTAGTTTTATAAAATTGCATAATTTCGATGTCTTGTCCGTACTCTTAGTACATATCCCATTTTAAGTTACTGAATTGCTCGCTTTTTCTCCTAAAATATTTCACGCAATATTGAATCGATATCAATAATTTTTTCAAGTTCAACCTGTATTCTGATAAATTTAATTTATGTGCAAGTATTTTATCAAAAGTGAACACGTAGCAACTCCTACTATATCTAGTAGATAAGATATATAGCAGTAAAATTTATAGACATGTATAAATATAATAATTTAGTTTCATGCTTTCGTCCAGACCATAATTCAATAGTGGTGTGGATAGCGATACGGAATTCGAATCCGGAGATACCGAGTTCGAATCTCACTCAAGCTAAAAATTATATCAACTAGCACACTGCGGCTCGGGGAGTGCGGACCCTGTACTGTAATTGGGATTAAGTTCCTGTTGTACAGCGCAACATAAATAAATAAATAAATAAATATCGTCCAAAAACAATCTGTTTGTAGCCGAGAACTGCAAAAATTAGGGATCTTTGTAAGGTTAGCTAGCATTGGCATCATCTGAATGTCGGGGTTAGTTGTATGTGTTGAGTGATTGAGATTTGAGCTAAATAGTTCATTGTATACTATTTTCATTTTAAACTGGAGGGATCGGCATAAAAACGAATAAACGTCCCTGTCACATATAACTACAATGAAATCTATTAGTGCGGCTACCACAAATCGCGTAACGATGGTCACAACAGGTACATTTTTAAGGGTAGTATTCGGCCTAAAATTATTCTTGTTTTTACTTCCTTGTACAAAGTAAAGGAAGTATTGTAATCGCGAAAATTTTCGGTTCTCAGATTTCAACGGAAATAGGTGTTTTGGCCCTCCCTGAATCCATTTTGACTAATTTCGTCATGCCGTCTGTACGTACGTATGTACGTACGTACGTATCTCGCATAACTCAAAAACGGTAAGCCGTAGAAAATTGAAACTTTATATTTAGGACTGTTATAACATTTAGCTGTGCACCTCCCTTTTTGGTCATTATACAACTACCGGAAGTGGTACTTTACTTGAAGCCTATAATAGATTTTCATGAAAAACTATATTCAAATATAATTTAAAACTTTCCAAATTTGGTATATAAGACTACTATATCAATGGAAATAACATAATAGATTTTGGTTAAAATAGACTAACCGGAAGTGGCACACTACATGAAGCTGCTAACAGTTGTCCTTGAAAAAAATGGTATTATTTTAATTTTAGAAATGAATGCTGCAAATAAAAGTTTTAGAGAATTAAATTCTGCGTCTATCACATTAAGAATTTTTAAATTAGCTTTTTGCATAAACGAGATATCTAAATTTAACTATTATATATTTTAACACTAATATCTTTGAGGGCCGTGATTTGACGGCTGGTAACCGCATTTCACGCGACAAAATATATCACTTACCGAGATCTGCTTAGGCAGAGTGCCACACCCAGTAATGGGTAAAAGGCGTGATGATGATATATATATTTTTTGATTTTTTTTAAAATTAAGTTTGCTATGGATTAGAACAAAAAATAAAAGATTTAATGTCAAATATTTGCAATTAAAAAAATATCTATAGTTTAATACGTGTACAAGGAAGTCATGTGGTGTCCACATCAGATATTTTCCTATGATTGACCATTTAAAAATTACTCATTCGGATTAAATAATCCAATTAGCAATTATATCACTCAATAAGAAGATTAAATATCTTGTACTGAATCAGACTGAGTAATGTAGGTAAATGTTTAGATTATGTTTGTATATAATATTTATAATATATTATACTTGTATCGTATGAATAAGGAAATATACTTATTTGAAGATTGTAATTTTTTTGTTTTTATTATAGACGTACCGGCGAATGGGGCTGTACAACCCTGTGTGAACCTTGTGAAACCAGTTATGACGGATCATATTTTGAGTTCCTTTGTAAACGTAATTGCGGTGCATTTAATCGTTTTATGTCGATCCCTCCAGTTTAAAATGAAAATAGTGTACACTCAAATGCAAGTAATTATAATTTAATTTGCAGTTGTAGTATAAGACCAATAAAAATATACGTATATACAAACAAAAATTAAGCAGAAGAGAGACGTCATAGGTCGTGGATAAAACTGTACAAAATGAAAACATACTTGCACCGAACTGATAGAATGATCAATATATTTGTAGTTAAGTGAAAATATACATAATAAAAAATCTGATGTGGACACCACATGACTTCCTTGTACGCGTATTAAACTATAGATATTTTTTTAATTGCACTTATTTGACATTAAATCTTTTATTTTTTGTTCTAATCCATAGCAAACTAATTTATTTTTTTAAATCAAAAAATATATAATATTTAAATTTAGATATCTCGTTTATGCAAAAAGCTAATTTAAAAATTCTTAATGTTTTAGACGCAGAATTTAATTCTCTAAAACTTTTATTTGGAGCATTCATTTCTAAAATTAAAATAATACCATTTTTATCAAGGAAAACTGTTAGCAGCTTCATGTAATGTGCCACTTCCGGTTAGTCTATTTTAACCTAAATCTATTATGTTATTTCCATTGATATAGTAGTCTTATATACCAAATTTGGAAAGTTTTAAATTATATTTGAATATAGATTTTCATGAAAATCTATTATAGGCTTCAAGTAAAGTACCACATCCGGTAGTTGTATAATGACCAAAAAGGGAGGTGCACAACTAGATGTTATAACAGTCCTAAATATAAAGTTTCAATTTTCTACGGCTTACCGTTTTTGAGTTATGCGAGATACATACGTACGTACGTACAGACGGCATGACGAAATTAGTCAAAATGGATTCAGGGAGAGCCAAAATACCTATTTCCGTTGAAATCTGAGAACCGAAAATTTTCGCGATTACAATACTTCCTTTACTTCGTACAAGGAAGTAAAAAGATACTTAAGATAATATTTAATTTGTCTGTATCTTTCGAATCCTAATTATAACAAAGACTAATTCTGAATTGTTTCACTTTGTTCCAAAAGTTTACCTCATTTCCAGGTGCCAAATCAAATTATATAGCATTATGTATAATAAATAAAAACTATAATTGATATGTAACCTGCACTGCAATAATTTATTTTGATAATTTCTGCGTAAATTATATTTATTTATTATTCTTTTTATCAAATTATTTATTACAATTTAATAATTTCGTCATTTTATTTATTCATTCAGTTGACTAGTAAATTAGTTGTTAGTAATTATTAACAGAACTCAAGATAATTTTTTGAAATGTCAACTGAATCTTTACCGCTATCCAGCGGCCCGTAGACTCGGTAGTGTGGTAGAGGGGCCTATATAATATTTCAAAAACTAATAAATTACATGTTTTTTTGTTTTGTTGATATTTTACAGGGTGTTTCTATACTTCTGCACGAAGCTTTATATATATATATATATATATATATATATACAGGGTGTTAAAAAAGTTCTGGGACGGTGAAATATCTCGAGAAATACACATCGAATCAAGAAACAAAAAAAACATGTGTTTCATATTTTGCAAAAACCTAACTATGCACACCAAACACAAACCCCAACTCCCACCCCCAGGGGGTGAGGCGAGGGGCAACTTTGAAACCTTAAAAGGGAACCCCCATTTTATATTGCAGATTCATATTCTGCAAAAAAACGTAAGTTAATTTTATCTGAAACTTTTTTTCTAATTCGGAATAGATGGCGCTATTTGAAATTCGCTAAAATAATTGCACATTACTTGAAACAAACAATTTTCGTGCCACCGGACTGATAGATTACAATAATGAATAAAAATTATTAAACAATAATATTAATTTAATTTAATTAAAATTCTATAAGTGTTCTTTCAATGTTTAATGTTTACTAATTAACTAAATGAATACTCGATTTTCCTAAATTTCCTTATAATGCCCGGTCATTATACCCCGGTCGTTATTGTGTTGCTTATGTACTTCATATAATATTAATAATCAAATAATATTCATGTGAAAATAAATTAAAAAACTAACAAATTAAATGTAACTACAGTTTTATTTCAATAATAAATAATCAAATTGAACAATAAGAACTTGATTTTCAAATCATTACAAAGTATTCAAAATATTGTTTATAAACAATTAAGCTTTTGGTGGAAAAACTTCGTCGAAAGTAGCTGCTTTGAACACTTTCCCAAACATGAGGGTAAAGAACTTCGCGATGGAAACCTCACTAACTTTTTCAAATCCTTTTTGGTATTTTTCCCAAAGGGCATTAACTGCTGGATGTTTATCTGGAAAATAAATATTTAATTTTTATTATTGAAATGTTTAAAATATGAGGTAGGTGGCTCAGTGGTATCGAGACGGCTTGTGGATTTGAGAACCCGGGTTTGATTCCAAATTTCACAACTTTAAACTTACTCCCTTCACTAACATCTTTGAGGGCCGTGATTTGACGGCTAGTAACCGCATTTCACGCGAAGAAATATATCACTTACCGAGATTTGTCCTGGCAGTATGCCACACCCAGTAATGGGTAAAAGGAGTGATGATTGATTTATTTATTTAAATATTTAAAACGATTTTCATGTTAAGTTAAGTACACGGTTGCCAGATGGATAGGTTTAGTAATTTGTATTATTTAAATTAGAATGAAATGTACATTTCGTCGGAAATTCATCACTAGTGAAATTTCATCGGAAATACCACTGTTATTAATATCCTTGGTTACGAATAAAATTAATGATATTTTCAATATTTTAATAAATGTCAATTTTGAATATTAAATGTACACTGAAAAAATGTAATTAATAATGTGCAAATAAATACCTAACTATTCTTGTTAATTAACTCTTGTTTGGTAAATTCTCAAGCCGAATACAACTCGTAGTATGAACATTGACAGATAATATACATTCGTTGTTACGGAGACAGCAAACACAACTCGTGCTTCGCACTCGTTATGTTTCCATTTCCATAACAACTCATAATTTATGTCAAAATATTTTCAGCAATTTTCATACTACTTGTTATATTATACAGGGTGTTTCAGGACTAGTGTAACAAACTTTAACAGCTTATTCCTGAGGTTATTTTGAGCAAAAAATGTCATATAAACATAGGTCCTATTCCTTCTAGTTACCAAAATACAAGAGGTTGAAGTTCTATAAATAATACGACATTTTCAAATTTTTTTAATCAAGATACTTTCGGAAAACAAGAATTTTATTGAAAAGTCATACCTTATTTGTCTTAATTAAAAATTGTTGTACTTTTTATTGTATTATTGTTTCATAATGGATGGTTATAGTACTGCTGAATATGCAGATATGATTTTTATTTATGGATTATGTAATGGTAATGCCCGTTATGCATCCAGAGAATACCAAGACAGATATCCAAATAGAAGCCAACTTTCCCATCCCCTATTTACGCGCATTTTTGTTTTCCGAAAGTATCTTGATTACAAAAATTTGAAAATTTCGTGTTATTTATAGAACTTCAACCTCTCGTATTTTGGTAACTAGAAGGAATAGGACCTATGTCCATATGACATTTTTGGCTCAAAATGATCTCAGGAATAAGCTGTTAAAGTTTGTTACACTAGTCCTGAAACACCCTGTATATGAAAATAATTTAATTTATAAACTAACCTATATTCTCAAGATGGTACTCAATATTAGGTTTGCCATCAGTAATGACAGTAACATTGACAATAGATATATGGTTGTCCTTTACGTCAAAGTTCATATTCACGAAGTAATAATTGTCAGCTGAAAATAAAGAGAAAATTAGTATACAGGGTGGTTATATACCTCTGCATGAAACTTTAATGACATATTTAATTTGATATACTGATTATAGAACAAAAAGAATTATTTTGAAATTCGGAAATATTCGAGTATTTCATTCCTAGCGAATATATTTAATGTCACTGGTTTAATAGTACATTTAGTTATTTATAATGATGGTACTAATGAAATAAAAGTATAAACACTGCCTACAAATAATCATTTATGAATTAGTTATTATGTAGGTACCTGGTGTAATGCTTTATTTTTTTTGAGTACCTAGTCTGATATCGTATATACGGTATTGAAAGGGTAAGAAATTTGAGACAAATGTATAGCAACAGTGAATTACTGGATATGCTGTTAGTGTATGGAGAAGCGCCGCAACACTTCGAATTAAACCAGTGACACTAAAAATGTTCGCTAGGATTGTGAAGTTAAAGTATAAAAATTTAAATATTTATTTTCAAACGTTGTTTCCCTGATAAATTTAGAGAATAAAATTAAATTAATGGTGTAGTGAATTTAATTTTACATCCAAGTTAATGTAGTTATTTAAATAACGGTAAAATACTCACTAAAGATAATATGAAGTTTGTCTTCAACTTCATCCTTTTCTTTTAGTGCTTTGGCGACGTAGGTTCCATTGCAATCAACAACATCATACTTGAATCTGAACCAGATGGTTTTTTCCTTGAAATCTACTCTGTAAACAATAATTAATACATGTTTATTTATCATTCATTGATTTAATTTACAAATAATATAAGTAATTATAAGTATACAGAGAAAAACTCTCAGAACTTATTTTTAATTTAGTATTACAGGACTTAAACCAAAAATGCTTTTGATTATTTCAATAATAAAATATAAACTAAATACTTGGCTAAGTCTCACAAAATTCAGCCTCCAAGTCACCTTATGAGGGCATCGTCAGAGGCTGGCCAGCACAGTTAGTAACCATAGACGCGTTTCGCTCTTATTAGAGTTCATCAGTATGGTATAACTCACTTCTTCACCTAGAACAAAGTTCACGTGGAGAAGCTGGTGACGACGGACTGAGCCAGCAGAGAATAAGATCTCTAAAAAACTAACTGTGCTGGCCAGCCTCTGACGATGCCCTCATAAGTTGACTTGGAGGCTGAATTTTGTGAGACTTAGCCAAGTGTTTAGTTTATATTTTATTAAACCTAGTTTCACCAAGTGTATGGATGACAATTAATTATGTCCTTGTTGTTATTTCAATATAGGTGGCTCAGTAGTATCGAGTCGGCCTGCGGATCTTGAGAACTCTGGTTTGATCCCCACAGCCGACAAACAATTCCACCACGTTAAAACTACCCCTGTGGCTCACCCTCCACTAACATCTTTGGGGGTCGTGATTTGACGGCTGGTAATCATTTACCGAGATCTGCTTTTTGGTAGAGTGTCACACCCAGTAATGGGTAAAAGGCGTAATGATATATTTATTTAATTTATAAAGTATAGTATTTGGTTCGAATATAATGGTAATATTATATGCTCATTAAATGATTGTGACTTATGGTAGCTCTTTAAATAACGAATTTATTACAATTTCTTACTTGGCTTCTAAAAGTTTGCTGGTATCTACACCAACTATATCAACCGGCTTGATGTGGAAGAGAAATTCATCGCTAGGTTGATATTTAGCACCAGGGTGTTTTAACTCGGGGATTACAGTTGGGATTTCAAGGTTCTTGTCTCCTTTGGCGATGGTTTGTATGGCATTGTTAGCAGACTCAACGAAACATTTGTTGATAATGGGGTCGTCTCGACTGCAAGGCTTTATATATGAGGCTAAACAGAAATTTAACAATTATTAGTTTTGGTATCGAGTCGGTCTGTGGATCTTGAGAACCCTGGTTCAATCCCCACAACCGACAAACAATTTTCACCTTAAATCTACCCCTGTGGCTTCCCCTCCACTAATATCTTTGGGGGCCGTGATTTGACGGCTGGTAACCGCATTTCACGCAAAACAATATATCACTTACCGAGATATGCTTAGGCAGAGTGCCACACCCAGTATGGATAAAAGGCGTGATGATATATTTTTTAGTTATTTATTTTTATTTATTAGTTTTGGTCAAGCAATAATTCACAACTATCACAAATTATTTATTTATTTATTTATGTAACGCTGTACAACAGGAACTTAATCCTAATTATAGTACAGGGTCCGCACTCACCGAGCCGCAGTGTAGTAGTTCATATAATTTTTATCATAATATACGCGCTTAGAATTTAGCGTTCAAACAGCGCAAAATCTGTGAACAGAGGTATCGAGTCGGTCTATGGAATTAGGAACCCGGATTCGATACCCACAGCCGACAAACAATGTTTACTAATTTAAATCTACCTCTGTGGCATCCCCACCACTAACATCTTTGAGGGCCGTGATTTGACGGCTGGTAACCGCACTTCACGCGAAGAAATGTATCATTTACCGAGATCTACTACGGTAGAGTGTCATACTCAGTAATGGGTAAAAGGTGTGATATATTTATTTTATTTATTTATTTAACTATACAGGGTGTGTCTGGGAAGACGAACCCCTCCTTAACTTTTTTATTATAAAAAGTAGAAAAATTTTCTTCATATGGCAGTTTTAGTATATTAAATATACTATTTTATGACACATATAGAAATTTTTTATAACGTCAGGTTTACATGATACGACTATCAACTTTTATTTTTCAAATAGGAATCTAGAATTATTTTATTAAAATAAAAACTGAAATTTTTTTCCCTTTTCAACGATGTATTACTTGTTATAAATGTAGTTGAATAAAATCAAGATAAATAAGATAATTGAGAAATATCAGAAATATTGTTTACTTACGAAGTTCGGCAACGCCTAAACTAACCAAAGTTAAACATACAAGTATGGCTTTCATCTTAAAACTGGACTGTTTTACAAATTTCCTTGTTTCTTCTTTTATATAAAGCAGGTTAGCGACAAATGTCAAACTGTCTTGGGAGTAGTAATGTGTAAAAAATCCGAATATTTATGACAAGTAAATAAGTTGCTTTGGAAGGTAAAAAACGAATGAAAAACATATTTGCGACACATAATATGGAATAAATCCTATATACTAAAAGAGAAAAATGGTATATATATCTGGATTCATCACGGTCAGTTGCCCATTTCTACAGCCTAGACGGATTATCCGAAAGATTTGAAACAATTTTTATTTGATAGAAGGCAAGTGTGGGGAGTGCCTTTTGATAGTTTAAAATTTTTCGTACACATGATGTGCGAGTAATTTTGAAAAAACATGCGTTTTTGGCGCAAAATCAACTTAGAGCGAGGTAGCTTTGAATTTTATAAGAAGAACATCTATCGTTGATTTGACATTTCTCAGTTGACATGTTATCATGACAACAAACAATAGCAGGGGGGTGTCACTTATATGGCAAGTTATGTTACAGAGTTTTTAATTCGCCGTTGAGTTCATAGATGGCAGGACGGTAGTATTTTGGAACTCAGTCGGTAATGACAGAGAAAAATAATAAATAACCTAACCTAATGAAGTTTATTGCGTTTATTGTTTATTGTGTTCGTTTCGGTCTCCTCTATTATCTCTGTTTTCGGTTGTCTTGTGCGTAGTACGTTATTTTAAGTGTTTTTATTTGTTATATTTTCTTTCTGGTAAGTAAGTACCATTTGTGTATTATATTTTAACGGTTATTTATTGTATTATTTGTTCTTATAGATTATGGTTGGAGTCAAGTGTATTGTTCCTGGCTGTGAACCAGCTGCTGGTGATGTCTTTTTTACCCTGCCAAAGACTGATGTAGTTCGCAAAGAATGGCTAAAACGTGTCAAACGTGAAGATTTGAAAGACAAAGTGTATAGTACTTGTTTACATTTACGAGTTTGTGCTAAGCATGTTGATGACGCTTCTTTCCAAACTGTCGAGCGGAGAAAATTAAATCGAGGTTCTTATAATTCTCATATATCACCATGTCCATCAAATTCTATTTCACTCAATACACCGGCCACACACTCCTCTACTGACAGTGCCAATTACGAATTGGAAATTAAAATTAGAGAAAATGTCAGTAACTACATTGCAGGATTTATATGTCGTAGACTAATGGATAAATCTTGTGATACCTGGGTTTTTTAAATTTTTTGTTGATATTATATGTATATGTGTTAATTTTTACATTGACAACTATTTATTTTCAAATACGATGAAAGTTATATATTCTGTATTTTATGTATTTTGAATAATAAAAATAACATAAATTAAAAATAACACTGTTTTTCTATTTTAATACTCTTTACTCTATAACATTTTAAATAGAATTCCGCGAGTACACACAGAGAAAAAAGTACAATTTTTGGAATAGTTCTTCGTTGAGTTCATAGATGGAGTTAAACGCATTCACAAATCATAACACGGAACTGTCGCTTCTCTATTTTTTCTTTTTCTCTGAACAATAGTTTTATTTACATTGGTGAAAATCTGTGTAATTTGTATCAATATCACTAAATTATTTGATAATTATTAGTTATTTTGTGTATTCAAGATATTAATTGAGGTAGCAAGTATCTTTTACTAAATTTTACATGATTAATTGAATTATTTTTCGTTTTTAGGCATGAAATCAAATAGGAAAGAAACAACAATAAAATATTCTGGCGATTTGTAAAAATAATAAAATTCTACAATAAATATCATTCCATTGAAAGCAGATCCTGACCAAATCTGAATGACAAAAACAGTACAAGCAAAAAGAAATTACATTTTTATTCTAGAAAGGATTTCTTATGACGTAGGTAAAATACCAATCTGTCCAATAATTTCTCATTTTTTAAGTTTTTCTGATTTTTAGATTGCTCTAATTTTTTAGATAGATTACCAATCAAAATTTCGGTTGATAAAAAGTAAAAACCAAGATGCATGAAGGACATAATGAAATAAATATTTCCCTACATTTAAACCGTCAAATTTAACCTATACGCAATTATATTTCTATCTGTCATAACATCGTAACACCCTCTACATTCACGAGTTGGACTCTTCCGGAAGAAATTTAATTTCTGCACAAATTTTCATTGTTGTAATCAAATCTACATAATTGAAGCAGATTACAACAATGAATTATATTACTCTGTATTGTTATTCCTAAAAGATCTATTAGTTCTTTAGTAATATTATTGTACCTAGTGCATGTTATTTATAATGAGTATACTAATTCAAATAAAAATTAAAACTAATTTTATTATTAGGTCTTTTATCCATTACTAAGTATGAAACTATACCGTATAGAGATGAAAAAACTATCGATAGTACTATCGATACATCGATAGTTTAAAAAAATAAAGTACTATCGATAAGTAATTAATAGAAAAAACTATCGATAGTATCGTTTAATAATTATCGTTTAGTAACTATCGTTTAGTAACTATCGTTTAGTAACTATCGTTTAGTAACTATCGTTTAGTAACTATCGTTTAGTAATTATCGTTTAGTAACTATCGTTTAGTAATTATCATATAGTAACTATCGTTTAGTAATTATCGTTTAGTAACTATCGTTTAGTAACTATCGTTTAGTAACTATCTTTCAAATAAAATAATTTAAAAATAAAAATAAATAAATAATAAATAACACGGGCTGAGCTGTGATTAATGACAAGCAAATTACCTTATGTTCCCGGAGCAATTCGAATACGTCTGTTATTTGCGGACCACGTGGTAGCTTATGTGTTAAGTATGACTTGTCAAGATTTCATCTACATTTAAATGATATAATTCAAATTATATTCAATATCGTTATTGTACAGTAACTGTACACAAATGTTAGCTGTAAATCGATTGGTTGTCGGAAGACTTTAAAGGGATGAAAGACAAAGTGAGATTTCTAAGAAATTTATTATGAGATAATTTAAATTCAATTGTTCTCTGATGTTCATTGTAGTTTGTGCTGTAGTGAATATTATTGGGTCATGTGGCGGTGAATACATCACCACACATACACAAATAATCACACACCTTGTATATATTCTGTAATAGTCTTAGCAAAACACTCTGTATATATTCGTTTATTTTCTGTAGTTTCTAAGCAACATTCTGTACAATTTTCATGTTTCTCCACTACCTGCTATTGTAACTTCGCCCGCTTTCTCCGAACCTAACAACATCTGTTTTTCAAGTACCTACATTCCAAACTTCTTTGTTCACCCCAAAATACACCATTTTTTCCTTCTAACCAGGACAGTCTCCGCTTACCACTCATCCAGTATGCATCACAACTCCAAAAATACTATCACAACACCACATTTCTTTTTTATTTGATCTAAATTAATATAAAAGGTGTTTAGAATTGCAATTAGTTTTTCTAGTATCTTGATCTCGACAAATATATAAATTAATGTAAGAAATGATATATACCTAGGGATAGAAGTACATACTTGCATTTTATTTTTATTTTTCACATTTGTAACTTCTGAAATCTTGTTATTAAGCCTAAATTTTAAAGAAATAAATTTTTGACATTTATTGTATATTTCCTTATTTTCTATTTCTCCCATTTTACATACCTTAGAGCGGGTAATATTAACTGTAACAAAACCATATTCACAGAAATTATTTAGCACACATCCCTTAATATAGAGCAACATCAACAGTTTTAAATTTTAAGGGATGAGGGTAACATTTAAAAAATTATAAATTTTATTTTACCTCTCTCTCAAAAATGGAACAAATTTAATAAATGATTTTAAAGTCTGTATAGGCAAAGATTTTTTAATTTAAAAAAATAATTATTTATACTTTTGTAAAAAAAATACTATCGATAAGTAATTAAAAGAAAAAAACTATCGATAGTATCGTTTAGTAATTATCGTTTAGTAACTATCGTTTAGTAACTATCGTTTAGTAACTATCGTTTAGTAACTATCGTTTAGTAATTAAAACTATCGTTTAGTAATTAAAACTATCGTTTAGTAATTTAATTGACTATCGATAGTACTATCGATATATCGATAGTTTACTGATAGCACTATCGAACAATCGATAGTTGAAATTACCGATAGTTTTTCATCTCTAATACCGTAGCAGATATCAATAAGTGATATATTTATTGTTGCGATAGAAGAGTTACAAAGTTTATTTTTAATATTATAATATGGTCATTAGAAAACTATGTTCATAAATATACAAAATTTTTTATACAAAATCGTACTCGGCATTTTTGAGAAATTAAGACTCGAAATATTGATATCTTGACCTGCTGAATTTCAATTCAAATTTGTTTGTTTTATAGAAATTTCACATTCTTTTGTACATTTCAAAAAGTAGAATGTTGTGAGATTATTCTGCACTATTTGTTCCTTCATTTAGATGAGAATAAGTATATAAAATTTTTTCTTGAAATTTGAATTTGTTGCAGCAACTTTACGAAATACTCATTTTACACACTTGATGTGTGCTTTGTCGTACACTCAGCGCAAAAATGAACATCTAGATTGACAGCTGTCATTCATAATGATATATTTCACATGTTTTAGAATGAGTATTTCAGAATTTGTGGTTTGACATATATCTATTTTATTTTTATACTAGGTTAGGCATGGTTAGGGGTGTTTTTTTTTCACAGTTTATCTCTTTTACTTTACGTTCAATACTTTTTAGCATAAAAATGCGGTCTGTACTAGAATAGGCATGGTTAGGGGTGTTTTTTTTCACAGTTTATCTCTGTTACTTTACGGATAATACTTTTTATCATAAAAATACGGTCTGTACTAGGTTAGGCATGGTTAGGGGTGGGTTTTCACAGTTTATCTCTTACTTTACGTTTATTACTTTTCATCATAAAAATGCGTTCTATACTAGGTTAGGCATGGTTAAGGGTGTTTTTTTCACAGTTTATCTCTTTTACTTTACGTTTAATACTTTTTAACATAAAAATGCGGTCTGTACTAGGTTAGGCATGGTTAGGGGTGTTTTTTTTTTCACAGTTTATCTCTTTTACTTTACGTTTAATAATTTTTAGCATAAAAATGCGGTCTGTACTAGGTTAGGCATGGTTAGGGGTGTTTTTTTTCCACAATTTATCTCTTTTACTCTACGTTTAATACTTTTTAGCATAAAAATGCGGTCTGTACTAAGTTAGGCATGGTTAGGGGTGTTTTTTTTCACAGTTTATCTCTTTTACTTTACGTTTAATACTTTTTAGCATAAAAATGCGGTCTGTACTAGGTTAGGCATGGTTAGGGGTGTTTTTTTTTCACAGTTTATCTCTTTTACTTTACGTTTAATAATTTTTAGCATAAAAATGCGGTCTGTACTGGGTTAGGCATGGTTAGGGGTGTTTTTTTTCACAGTTTATCTCTTTTACTTTACGTTTAATACTTTTTAGCTTAAAAATGCGGTCTGTACTAGGTTAGGCATGGTTAGGGGTGTTTTTTTTCACAGTTTATCTCTGTTACTTTACGGTTAATACTTTTTACCATAAAAATGCGTTCTGTACTAGATCAGCCATGTGGTTATTGATGTTTTTTTCACATTTTATTCGAAGTTATTGGTACGATACATCAGGTTTTACTGCAAACATTTGATCAATTTTAGCAGAGCAGATTAGTAGAACAGTATGGTTAGTAATATTGAAATGTATTATTTGTTTTAGACACCGATATTTTTAACAAAGTATTTAATTTAACGTTTATAGACAACAATTCTTATTCTAACCTTATATTATATAAATGAGGGGACGTTTTTATGATAATTACAGATTTTTTTAAATGTTTATTTAAAAAATCTGATGTTGACACCACATGACTTCCTTGTACGCGTATGAAACTATAGATATTTTTATAATTTCACATATTTGACATTAAATCTTTTATTTTTTGTACTAATCCATAGCAAACTTAATTATTTTTTTAAATAAAAAAATATTTAATATTTAAATTTAGATATCTCGTTTATACAAAAAGCTAATTTAAAAATTCTTAATGTGCTAGACGCAGAATTTAATTCTTTAAAACATTTATATGCAGCATTCATTTCTAAAATTAAAATAATAAGGAAAACTGTTAGCAGCTTTATGTAATGTTCCACTTTTTAGTCTAATTTAACCAAAATCTATTATGTTATTTCCATTGATATAGTAGTCTTATATACCAAATTTGGAAAGTTTTAAATTATATTTGAATATAGTTTTTCATGAAAATCTATTATAGGCTTCAAGTAAAGTACCACTTCCGGTAGTTGTATAATAACCAAAACGGGAGGTACACAACTAGATATTATAACAGTCCTAAATAGATATAGAAGCCAAAAATTGTAATCGACTGATTGTCAATTGTTTTGATCGAAAAGTTATTGATACTGTACTTATTTCAGTTCTAATGAAAGATCTGAGAGAAAATGAAAAAATAAATCAGCAAAGAGTTGATAGCAAATCATTTTCGAAAAATTTGTAAACTGTAATTTTTTACAATATCTATACTCGACCAGGTGGTGTATAAAGTAACAAGTTTTAAAAATTCTTTTCTTCAAGGGCTGCGGAGCCTAGCTGAGGGTCGGCGAAGCCGACCTGATCGCTAGTCCATATACTAAAAGAGAACGGATATAACGGGTGGTGCTCGGTGAGTGCGAACATAGGAATTTAACATGGGATATTAGTTTTATGCAATTTCCTGCTCTCCTGTACATTTTACGGAAAAAACTGTAGAAGGAAGATTTGTTCAGAATTAAAAGTTACCCATGAAACTGTTTTTACATGTTTTATTAAGTTTTTGGTTTAGCCGTAACATTAAAAATAAATTTCGAAATTTCTGTTACTTTGTAGCAATAGCCATGACTTTTCTTTTATTTTTATGACAAATGCGTTAAATGTCAATTTTTGATGTTTATTAAAGTTAATCTTATAATTTAAATTAAATCTTTGTGTAAGCTATAAAATGAATGTTTATTCAAACGAAGAACGTGTCTTCATTATTAAAAATTATTATGGAGGAAATAGTTATAGGAGGGTGCGGGATTTATTTTCAATTAAATATGAAGATAAACCAATTCCAAGTGTATCAACAATTTCAAAACTGGTTACAAAATTTGAGAGTACAGCTAGTGTAGCTGTGACCGATGGTAATGAAGGCAATAATAATAATAACAGAATACGTCATAACGAAGTGAGTGAAGAATTGGTATTGGCTATGATATCTCAAAATTCAAGGTACAGCATAAGACATATTGCTTCTGAATGTGGTTTGCATCATTCAACAGTTCTGAGAATTTTAAAAACACATGGATATAAATCTTACAAATTTCAAACACATCAAGAACTTCTTTTGGCTGATTTTGAAACTAGAAGTACATTTTGTGAAATTATGCAAGAAAAGGCAAATCGGGACCAGCACTTTATTTCGTCGATTTGTTTTACAGATGAATGTACATTTACTTTAAATAATGAACCAAATGTTCAGAATACTCGTATGTGGACCACAGAAAATCATCATTTAACTGTGTGTACAGGTACCCAATATCCTGAGAAAATTAATATTTGGGTTGGAATTTTTAAGAACAGGATTATACCATTTGACATTATGGGAAATTTAAATTCTGATATGTATTTAGAACTTCTGCAAAATCATATAGGTCCTGCATTGGATGAGGCAGCTGCAGTAGATGAGGATATTTGGTTCCAGCAGGATGGGTGCCCGGCTCATTATGGAATAAATGTGCGGGAATATTTAGATTTGGTTTTTCCTAATCGGTGGATTGGTCGTGGTGGTGGAATAAATTGGCCTGCAAGATCTCCGGACCTAGCTCCTTGCGATTTTTTTTTGTGGGGGCATCTTAAAAGTAAAATTTACTCTAAACACTACGAAAATTTAGATTTACTAAGACAAGCTATATTCGAAGAATGTGATAATATTACTGACAGGCAATTAGCCAATGTTAGAACTTCGTTTTACAATAGACTTGGTTATTGTCTTGCTGAAAATGGTGGCTTGTTTGAACATTTATTGTAATTTCTTTATTTTTTTATGTAGGTATATTAAATAATATTGTTACAATTATTACTTATTATTTCACATTAAATTATTGTAATTTAAAATTTTAAAAAAAAATTGAAATTGTTGATAAACTTGAAACTGATTTATTATTAAATATGAAAATAAAACTTTGTTCAAAGAATAAAAAATGTGATTTTTTTGATTTAATTTAAATTATAAGATTAACTTTAATAAACATCAAAAATTGACATTTAACGCATTTGTCATAAAAATAAAAGAAAAGTCATGGCTATTACTACAAAGTAACAGAAATTTCGAAATTTATTTTTAATGTTACGGCTAAACCAAAAACTTAATAAAACATGTAAAAACAGTTTCATGGGTAACTTTTAATTCTGAACAAATCTTCCCTCTACAGTTTTTTCCGTAAAATGTACAGGAGAGCAGGAAATTGCATAAAACTAATATCCCATGTTAAATTCCTATGTTCGCACTCACCGAGCACCACCCGGTATATATATTTATATGTATATACCGGGTGGTGCTCGGTGAGTGCGAACATAGGAATTTAACATGGGATATTAGTTTTATGCAATTTCCTGCTCTCCTGTACATTTTACGGAAAAAACTGTAGAGGGAAGATTTGTTCAGAATTAAAAGTTACCCATGAAACTGTTTTTACATGTTTTATTAAGTTTTTGGTTTAGCCGTAACATTAAAAATAAATTTCGAAATTTCTGTTACTTTGTAGTAATAGCCATGACTTTTCTTTTATTTTTATGACAAATGCGTTAAATGTCAATTTTTGATGTTTATTAAAGTTAATCTTATAATTTAAATTAAATCAAAAAAATCACATTTTTTATTCTTTGAACAAAGTTTTATTTTCATATTTAATAATAAATCAGTTTCAAGTTTATCAACAATTTGAATTTTTTTAAAAAATTTTAAATTACAATAATTTAATGTGAAATAATAAGTAATAATTGTAACAATATTATTTAATATACTTACATAAAAAAATAAAGAAATTACAATAAATGTTCAAACAAGCCACCATTTTCAGCAAGACAATAACCAAGTCTATTGTAAAACGAAGTTCTAACATTGGCTAATTGCCTGTCAGTAATATTATCACATTCTTCGAATATAGCTTGTCTTAGTAAATCTAAATTTTCGTAGTGTTTAGAGTAAATTTTACTTTTAAGATGCCCCCACAAAAAAAAATCGCAAGGAGCTAGGTCCGGAGATCTTGCAGGCCAATTTATTCCACCACCACGACCAATCCACCGATTAGGAAAAACCAAATCTAAATATTCCCGCACATTTATTCCATAATGAGCCGGGCACCCATCCTGCTGGAACCAAATATCCTCATCTACTGCAGCTGCCTCATCCAATGCAGGACCTATATGATTTTGCAGAAGTTCTAAATACATATCAGAATTTAAATTTCCCATAATTTCAAATGGTATAATCCTGTTCTTAAAAATTCCAACCCAAATATTAATTTTCTCAGGATATTGGGTACCTGTACACACAGTTAAATGATGATTTTCTGTGGTCCACATACGAGTATTCTGAACATTTGGTTCATTATTTAAAGTAAATGTACATTCATCTGTAAAACAAATCGACGAAATAAAGTGCTGGTCCCGATTTGCCTTTTCTTGCATAATTTCACAAAATGTACTTCTAGTTTCAAAATCAGCCAAAAGAAGTTCTTGATGTGTTTGAAATTTGTAAGATTTATATCCATGTGTTTTTAAAATTCTCAGAACTGTTGAATGATGCAAACCACATTCAGAAGCAATATGTCTTATGCTGTACCTTGAATTTTGAGATATCATAGCCAATACCAATTCTTCATTCACTTCGTTATGACGTATTCTGTTATTATTATTATTGCCTTCATTACCATCGGTCACAGCTACACTAGCTGTACTCTCAAATTTTGTAACCAGTTTTGAAATTGTTGATACACTTGGAATTGGTTTATCTTCATATTTAATTGAAAATAAATCCCGCACCCTCCTATAACTATTTCCTCCATAATAATTTTTAATAATGAAGACACGTTCTTCGTTTGAATAAACATTTATTTTATAGCTTACACAAAGATTTAATTTAAATTATAAGATTAACTTTAATAAACATCAAAAATTGACATTTAACGCATTTGTCATAAAAATAAAAGAAAAGTCATGGCTATTGCTACAAAGTAACAGAAATTTCGAAATTTATTTTTAATGTTACGGCTAAACCAAAAACTTAATAAAACATGTAAAAACAGTTTCATGGGTAACTTTTAATTCTGAACAAATCTTCCCTCTACAGTTTTTTCCGTAAAATGTACAGGAGAGCAGGAAATTGCATAAAACTAATATCCCATGTTAAATTCCTATGTTCGCACTCACCGAGCACCACCCGGTATATCTGGATTCATCACGGTCAGTTGCCCATTTCTACAGCCTACACGGATTATCCGAAAAATTTGAAACTTTTTTTATTTGAAAGAGGTCAACCATAGGGAGTGCCTTTTGATAGTTTCAAATTTTTCGTGCTCATGATGTGCGAGATATTTTGAAAAAACATGCGTTTTTGGCCCAAAATCAACTTAGAGCGAGGTTGCTTTGGATTTTTTAAGAAGAACATCTATCGTCGATTTGACATTTCTCAGGGGCCATGTCGTATTTTTAATTATAAATTACTTCAATAGAAAAATTTGTAGACTACTTTTGATATATTTTACGCATATTATAGGAATGAGGGGACGTTTTTATTATAATTACAAATTTTTTAAATGTTTATTTAAGAAATAATTTTTTGCCATGAAGTTGCCAAGTATTGACAGAACTAGGTTTTACACCATCAGCTTGGCTGCGTATTTTCTCAACAAAATCAAGTTTCATAATGAAATATTTTAACAGACTTGATAGTCGTTAGAATTAAAATTAGTAATCAACTATTATCAATATATTCGAGTGATTGTCTATTGTTTTTTCTGAAAGTCAATAGAAATGTATCGTGTTTGATATCAAACTAAATGGTTTGAAGAGAGCTTTAAACAGAATTATTAAAATTGTAAGCAACTGATTGTCAATTGTTTTTCTTTTATAAAAGTAATTAGAAACAAATCGTGTTTGGTAACAAATTAAATGTTTTAAAGAAAGATTTCGAATAAAATAATAAAAAATTATAATCGAGTGATTGTCAACTGTTTTTCCTAAAATTATTTAGAAACGCATCGTGTTTGGTATCAAACTAAAGGATTTGAAGAGAGTTTTTAAACAGAATTATTAAAATTGTAAGCAACTGATTGTCAATTGTTTTTCTTTTCTAAAAGTAATTAGAAACAAATCGTGTTTGGTATCAAATTAAATGTTTTAAAGAGGGATTTCGAGCAGAACAATAAAAAGTTATAATCGAGTGATTGTTAACTGTTTTTCCTAAAACTATTTAGAAATGCATCGTGTTTGGTATCAAACTAAAGGATTTGAAGAGAGTTTTTAAACAGAATGATTAAAATTGTAATCAACTGATTGTCAATTGTTTTTCATAAATGTCATTAGAAATCTATCGTGTTTGGTATCAAATTAAATGTTTTGAAAAGAGATTTCGAGCAGAACAATTACAAATTATAATTGACTGATTGTCAATTGTTTTTCTTAAAAGTCTTTAAAAATCTATCGCGTTTGGTATCAAACTAAGAGCTGTCAAACAGAAATATTAAAAAAAAATTAGGTCAACTGATAGTCAATTGTTTATTTCTAAAGTCGTTAGAAACATATCGTGTTTGGTATCAAATTTGAAGTTATGAGGAGATATAGAAGCCAAAAATTGTAATCGACTGATTGTCAATTGTTTTGACCTAAAAGTTATTGAAACTGTACTTATTTTAGTTCTAAAGAAAAATCTGAGAGAAAATGAAAAAATAAATCAGCAAAGAGTTGATAGCAAATAATTTTCGAAAAATTTGTAAATTGTAATTTTTTACAATATCAATACCCGAACAGGTGGTGTATAAAGTAACAAGTTTTAAAAATACTTTTCTTCAAGGGCTGCGGAGCCTAGCTGAGGGTCGGCGAAGCCGACCTGATCGCTAGTCCATATACTAAAAGAGAACGGATATTTATATATATATATATATATATATATATATATATATATATATATATATATATCTGGATTCATCACGGTCAGTTGCCCATTTCTACAGCCTAGACGGATTATCCGAAAAATTTGAAACAATTTTTATTTGATAGAGGGCAAATCTGGGGAGTGCCTTTTGATAGTTTCAAATTTTTTGTGCACATGATGTGCGAGATATTTTGGAAAAACATGCGTTTTTGGCGCAAAATCAACTTAGAGCAAGGTAGCTTTGGATTTTTTAAGAAGAACATCTATCGTCGATTTAACAAGTTTAAAAATTACATTCCTTCAAGGGTTGCGGAGCCTAGCTGAGGGTCGGCGAAGCCGACCTGATCGCTAGTCCATATACTAAAAGAGAACGGATATTTATATATATATCTGGATTCATCACGGTCAGTTGCCCATTTCTACAGCCTACACGGATTATCCGAAAAATTTGAAACAATTTTTATTTGATAGAGGGCAATTCTGGGGAGTGCCTTTTGATAGTTTTAAATTTTTCGTACACATGATGTGCGAGATATTTTGGAAAAACATGCGTTTTTGGCGCAAAATCAACTTAGAGCGAGGTAGCTTTGGATTTTTTAAGAAGAACATCTATCGTCGATTTGACATTTCCCAGTGGCCATGTCGTATTTTTAATTATAAATTACTTGAATAGAAACAATTTTAGACTACTTTTGAAATATTTTACGCATATTATAGGTATGAGGGGACGTTTTTATTACGATTACAGATTTTTTAAATGTTTATTTAAAAAATAATTTTTTTGACATGACAGTGCACTATGAAGTTGCCAAGTATTGACAGAACTAGGTTTTACACTATCAGCTTGGCTGCGTATTTTCTCAAAAAAATCAAGTTTCATAATGAAATATTTTAACAGACTTGATGGTCGTTAGAATTAAAATTAGTAATCAACTATTATCAATATATTCGAGTGATTGTCTATTGTTTTTTCTGAAAGTGACTAGAAATGAATCGTGTTTGGTATCAAACTAAATGGTTTGAAGAGAGCTTTAAACAGAATTATTAAAAATTGTGATTCATTGATTGTCAATTGTTTTTCTTTTCTAAAAGTAATTAAAAACGTATCGTGTTTGGTATAATCGAATGATTGTCATTTGTTTTTTCTAATACTATTTAGAAATGCATCGTGTTTGGTATCAAACTAAAGGATTTGAAGAGACTTTTTAAACAGAATTATTAAAATTGTAATCAACTGATTGTCAATTGTTTTTCATAAAAGTCATTAGAAATCTATCGTGTTTGGTATCAAATTAAATGTTTTGAAAAGATATTTCGAGCAGAATAATTAAAAAATTAGGTCAACTGATTATCAATTGCTTATTTCTAAAGTCGTTAGAAACATATCGGGTTTGGTATCAAATTTGAAGTTATGAGGAGATATAGAAGCCAAAAATTGTAATCGATTGATTGTCAATTGTTTTGACCTAAAAATTATAGAAAGTATACTTATTTCAGTTTTCATGAAAGGTCGAAGAGAACATGAAAAATGAATCAAAACGAGTTGAAAGCAAATCATTTTATAAAAATTTATCAAATGTAAATTTTTACAATATCAACTCGACCAGGTGGTGTATAAAGTAACAAGTTTAAAAAATACTTTTCTTCAAGGGCTGCGGAGCCTAGCTGAAGGTCGGCGAAGCCGACCTGATCGCTAGTCCATATACTAAAAGCGAAAAAAGGTATATATATTTATATATTTGGATTCATCACGGTCAGTTGCCCATTTCTACAGCCTAGACGGATTATCCGAAAAATTTGAAACATTTTTTATTTGATAGAGGGCAAGTCTGGGGAGTGCCTATTGATAGTTTCAAATTTTTTGTGCACATGATGTGCGAGATATTTTGGAAAAACATGCGTTTTTGGCGCAATATCAACTTAGAGCAAGGTAGCTTTGGTTTTTTAAAGAAGAACATCTATCGTTGATTTGACATTTCTCAGTAGCCATGTCGTATGTTTAATTATAAATTACTTCAATAGAAATATTTTTAGACTACTTTTGATATATTTTACGCATATTATAGGAATGAGAGGACGTTTATATTATAATTACAGATTTTTAAATGTTTATTTAAAAAATTAATTTTTTGACATGACAGTGCACCATGAAGTTGCCAAGTATTGACAGAACGAGGTTTTACACCATCAGCTTGGCTGCGTATTTTCTCAACAAAATCAAGTTTCATAATGAAATATTTTAATAGACTTGATAGTCGTTAAAATTAAAATTAGTAATCAACTATTATCAATATATTCGAGTGATTGTCAATTGTTTTTTCTGAAAGACACTAGAAATGTATCGTGTTTGGTATCAAACTAAATGGTTTGAAGTGGGCTTTTAACAGAATTATTAAAAAATGTGATTCACTGATTGTCAATTGTTTTTCTTTTCTAAAAGTAATTAGAAACATATCGTGTTTGGTAACAAATTAAATGTTTTAAAGACGGATTTCGAGCAGAATAATAAAAAAATATAATCGAGTGATTCTCAACTGTTTTTCCTTAAACTATTTAGAAATGCATCGTGTTTGGTATCAAACTAAAGGATTTGAAGAGAGTTTTTAAACAGAATTATTAAAATTGTAATCAACTGATTGTCAATTGTTTTTCATAAATGTCATTAGAAATCTATCGTGTTTGGTATCAAATTAAATGTTTTGAAAAGAGATTTCGAGCAGAATAATTACAAATTATAATCGACTGATTGTCAATTGTTTTTCTTAAAAGTCTTAAAAAAACTATCGCCTTTGGTATCAAACTAAAAGGTTTAAAGAGAGCTTTCAAACAGAAATATTAAAAAAAATTAGGTCAACTGATAGTCAATTGCTTATTTCTAAAGTCGTTAGAAACATATCGTGTTTGGTATCTAATTTGAAGTTATGATTAGATATAGAAGCCAAAAATTGTAATCGACTGATTGTCAATTGTTTTGACCTAAAAGTTATTGAAAATGTACTTATTTCAGTTCTAATGAAAGATCTGAGAGATAGTGAAAAAATAAATCAGCAAAGAGTTGATAGCAAATCATTTTCGAAAAATTTGTAAACTGTAATTTTTTACAATATCAATACTCAACCAGGTGGTATGTAAAGTAACAATTCTAAAAAATACTTTTCCTCAAGGGCTGCGGAGCCTAGCTGAGGGTCGGCGAAGCCGACCTGATCGCTAGTCCATATACTAAAAGAGAAAAAAGGTATATATATTTATATATATATCTGGATTCATCACGGTCAGTTGCCCATTTCTACAGCCTAGACGGATTATCCGAAAAATTTAAAACAATTTTTATTTGATAGAGGGCAACTCTGGGGAGTGCCTTTTGATAGTTTCAAATTTTTTGTGCACAAGATGTGCGAGATATTTTGGAAAAACATGCGTTTTTGGCGCAAAATCAACTTAGAGCAAGGTAGCTTTGGATTTTTTAAGAAGAACATCTATCGTCGATTTGACATTTCTCAGTGGCCATGTCGTATTTTTAATTATAAATTACTTGCATAGAATTTTTTTACACTACTTTTGATATATTTTACTCATATTATATGAATGAGGGGACGTTTTTATTATAATTACAGATTTTTTGAAAGTTTATTTAAAAAATAAATTTTTTGACATGACAGTGCACTATGAAGTTGCCAAGTATTGACAGAACTAGGTTTTACACTATCAGCTTGGCTGCGTATTTTCTCAACAAAATCAAGTTTCATAATGAAATATTTTAACAGACTTGATAGTCGTTAGAATTAAAATTAGTAATCAACTATTATCAATATATTCGAGTGATTGTCTATTGTTTTTTTATGAAAGTCACTAGAAATGTATCGTGTTTGGTATCAAACTACATGGTTTGAAGAGGGCTTTAAACAGAATTATAAAAAATTGTGATTCACTGATTGTCAATTGTTCTCTTTTCTAAAAGTAATTAGAAACATATCGTGTTTGGTATCAAATTAAATGTTTTAAAGAGGGATTTCGAGCAGAATAATAAAAAATGATAATCGAGTGATTGTCAACTATTTAGAAATGCATCGTGTCGATTGTCAATTGTTTTTCATAAATGTCATTAGAAATCTATCGTGTTTAGTATCAAATTAAATGGTTTGAAAAAAGATTTCGGGCAGAATAATTACAAATTATAACCGACCGATTGTCAATTGTTTTTCTTAAAAGTCTTTCAAAATCTATCGCGTTTGGTATCAAATTAAAAGGTTTAAAGAAAGCTTTCAAACAGAAATATAAAAAAAAATTAGGTCAACTGATAGTCAATTGTTTATTTCTAAAGTCGTTAGAAACATATCGTGTTTGGTATCAAACTTGAAGTTATGATTAGATATAGAAGCCAAAAATTGTAATCGACTGATTGTCAATTGTTTTGACCTAAAAGTTATTGAAACTGTACTTATTTCAGTTCTAATAAAAGATCTGAGAGATAATGTAAAAATAAATCAGCAAAGAGTTGATAGCAATTCATTTTCGAAAAATTTGTAAACTGTAATTTTGTACAATATCAATACTCGGCCAGGTGGTGTATAAAGTAACAAGTTTTAAAAATACTTTTCTTCAAGGGCTGCGGAGCCTAGCTGAAGGTCGGCGAAGCCGACCTGATCGCTAGTCCATATACTAAAAGAGAAAAAAGGTATATATATTTATATATATATCTGGATTCATCACGGTCAGTTGCCCATTTCTACAGCCTAGACGGATAATCCGAAAAATTTGAAACAATTTTTATTTGATAGAGGGCAATTATGGGGAGTGCCTTTTGATAGTTTCAAATTTTTTGTGCACATGATGTGCGAGATATTTTGGAAAAACATGCGTTTTTGGCGCAAAATCAACTTAGAGCAAGGTAGCTTTGGATTTTTTAAGAAGAACATCTATCGTCGATTTGACATTCCTCAGTGGCCATGTCGTATTTTTAATTATAAATTACTTCAATAGAAAAATTATTAGACTACTTTTGATATATTTTACGCATATTATAGGAATGAGGGGACGTTTATATTATAATTACAGATTTTTTAAATGTTTATTTAAAAAATATATTTTTTGACTTGACAGTGCACCATGAAGTTGCCAAGTATTGACAGACCGAGGTTTTACACTATCAGCTTGGCTGCGTTTTTTTTTTTAATAAAATCAAGTTTCATAATGAAATATTTTAACAGACTTGATAGTCGTTAGAATTAAAATTATTAATCAACTATTATCAATATATTCGAGTGATTGTCTATTGTTTTTTCTGAAAGTCAATAGAAATGTATCGTGATAGGTATCATACTAAATGGTTTGAATAGGGCTTTAAACAGAATTATTAAAAATTGTGATTCACTGATTGTCAATTGTTTTTCTTTTCTAAAAGTAATTAGAAACATATCATGTTTGGTATCAAATTAAATGTTTTAAAGAGGGATTTCGAGCAGAATAATAAAAAATTATAATCGAATGATTGTCAATTGTTTTTTCTAATACTGTTCAGAAATGCATCGTGTTTGGTATCAAACTAAAGGATTTGAAGAGAGTTTTTAAACAGAATGATTAAAATTGTAATCAACTGATTGTCAATTGTTTTTCATAAAAGTCATTAGAAACCTATCGTGTTCGGTATCAAATAAAATATTTTGAAAAGAGATTTCGAGCAGAATAATTACAAATTATAATCGACTGATTGTCAATTGTTTTTCTTACAAGTCTTTAAAAATCTATCGAGTTTGGTATCAAACTAAAAGGTTTAAAGAGAGCTTTCGAACAGACATATTAAAGACAGACATAAAAAACATTAGGTCAACTGATTGTCAATTGTTTATTTCCAAAGTCGTTAGAAACATATCGTGTTTGGTATCAAATTGGAAGTTATGAGGAGATATAGAAGCCAAAAATTGTAATCTATTGATTGTCAATTGTTTTGACCTAAAAATTATAGAAAGTATACTTATTTCAGTTTTCATGAAAGGTCGAAGAAACTTGCTTAAAATTGCATGAAAACTTGCATACAAGTCAATTCGGACACGGGGAATTCAATGCCGTTGAGTGCAATTTCATATCTTGTTTAATTTTTCAGATATATCATATTCTGAGGCCTGAGGAAATAATTTAAAAAAATGAAATTGCTTAAAATTGCATGAAAATTAGCTTACAAGTCAATTCGGACACGGGGAATTCAATGCCGTTGAGTGCAATTTCATATCTTGTTTAATTTTTCAGATATATCATATTTATTCAAATTTTTTACATTTCCGAGCCTATATCTCAAAAACTACAAGCGATATGAAAATGCGGTCAACGGCATTGACTTTCTCGTGCTTCAGTTAACTTATAAACATAGTTTCAGCGATTTTTTTTCCCAAATTACGCCAAAAAAATCGCAAAAAGCGGTTTTTTGACATTTTCTCAAAAACTATAAGACTTATGCATTTATACATTTCACCACTGGATTCAGTGGGTCAAAATACATATGTATGTAAATTTTCGTTACAATATTCCTATGTTTAAGGATTTTTGGGAAAATTGAATTAAAATCTGAAAAAACCAAAGGTATATACCTGAGGAAATAATTTAAAAAATGAAATTGCTTAAAATTGCATGAAAATTAGCTTACAAGTCAATTCGGACACGGGGAATTCAATGCCGTTGAGTGCAATTTCATATCTTGTTTAATTTTTCAGATATATCATATTTATTCAAATTTTTTACATTTCCGAGCCTATATCTCAAAAACTACAAGCGAAATGAAAATGCGGTCAACGGCATTGACTTTCTCGTGCTTCAGTTAACATATAAACAAAGTTTCAGAGATTTTTATTTTTTTTCCAAATTTCGCCAAAAAAATCGCAAAAAGCGGTTTTTTGACATTTTCTCAAAAACTATAAGACTTATGCAATTAAACATTTCACCACTGGATTCAGTGGGTCAAAATACATATGTATGTAAATTTTCGTTACAATATTCCTATGATTAAGAATTTTTGGGAAAATTGAATTAAAATCTGAAAAAACCTGAGGAAAAAATTTAAAAAAATGAAATTGCTTAAAATTGAATGAAAATTAGCTTACAAGTCAATTCGGACACGGGGAATTCAATGCCGTTGAGTGCAATTTCATATCTTGTTTAATTTTTCAGATATATCATATTTATTCAAATTTTTTACATTTCCGAGCCTATATCTCAAAAACTACAAGCGAAATGAAAATGCGGTCAACGGCATTGACTTTCTCGTGCTTCAGTTAACTTATAAACATAGTTTCAGAGATTTTTATTTTTTTTCCAAATTTCGCCAAAAAAATCGCAAAAAGCGGTTTTTTGACATTTTCTCAAAAACTATAAGACTTATGCAATTAAACATTTCACCACTGGATTCAGTGGGTCAAAATACATATGTATGTAAATTTTCGTTACAATATTCCTATGATTAAGAATTTTTGGGAAAATTGAATTAAAATCTGAAAAAACCTGAGGAAAAAATTTAAAAAAATGAAATTGCTTAAAATTGCATGAAAATTAGCTTACAAGTCAATTCGGACACGGGGAATTCAATGCCGTTGAGTGCAATTTCATATCTTGTTTAATTTTTCAGATATATCATATTTATTCAAATTTTGTACATTTCCGAGCCTATATCTCAAAAACTACAAGCGAAATGAAAATGCGGTCAACGGCATTGACTTTCTCGTGCTTCAGTTAACTTATAAACATAGTTTCAGCGATTTTTATTTGTTTTCCAAATTTCGGCAAAAAAATCGCAAAAAGCGGTTTTTTGACATTTTCTCAAAAACTATAAGACTTATGCATTTAAACATTTCACCACTGGATTCAGTGGGTCAAAATACATATGTATGTAAATTTTCGTTACAATATTCCTATGATTAAGGATTTTTGGGAAAATTAAATTTAAATCTGAAAAAACAAAAGGTATATACCTGAGGAAATAATTTTAAAAAATGAAATTGCTTAAAATTGCATGAAAATTAGCTTACAAGTCAATTCGGACACGGGGAATTCAATGCCGTTGAGTGCAATTTCATATCTTGTTTAATTTTTCAGATATATCATATTTATTCAAATTTTGTACTTATCCGAGCCTATATCTTAAAAACTACAAGCGATATGAAAATGCGGTCAACGGCATTGACTTTCTCGTGCTTCAGTCAAAAACTATAAGACTTATGCATTTAAACATTTCACCACTGGATTCAGTGGGTCAAAATACATATGTATGTAAGTTTTCGTTACAATATTCCTATGATTAAGGATTTTTGGGAAATTTGAATTAAAATCTGAAAAAACCAAAGGTATATACCTGAGGAAATAATTAAAAAAAATGAAATTGCTTAAAATTGCATGAAAATTAGCTTACAAGTCAATTCGGACACGGGGAATTCAATGCCGTTGAGTGCAATTTCATATCTTGTTTAATTTTTCAGATATATCATATTTATTCAAATTTTGTACTTTTCCGAGCCTATATCTTAAAAACTACAAGCGATATGAAATTGCGGTCAACGGCATTGACTTTCTCGTGCTTCAGTTAACTTATAAACATTGTTTCAGCGATTTTTATTTTTTTTCCAAATTTCGCCAAAAAAATCGCAAAAAGCGGGTTTTTGACATTTTCTCAAAAACTATAAGACTTATGCAATTAAACATTTCACCACTGGATTCAGTGGGTCAAAATACATATGTATGTAAATTTTCGTTACAATATTCCTATGATTAAGGATTTTTGGGAAAATTGAATTAAAATCTGAAAAAAACAAAGGTATATATATACCTTAGGAAATAATTAAAAAAAATGAAATTGCTTAAAATTGCATGAAAATTTGTTTACAAGTCAATTCGGACACGGGGAATTCAATGCCGTTGAGTGCAATTTCATATCTTGTTTATTTTTTCAGATATATCATATTTATTCAAATTTTTTACATTTCCGAGCCTATATCTTAAAAACTACAAGCGATATGAAAATGCGGTCAACAGCATTGACTTTCTCGTGCTTCAGTTAACTTATAAACATAGTTTCAGCGATTTTTATTTTTTTCCAAATTTCGCCAAAAAAAATCGCAAAAAGCGGGTTTTTGACATTTTCTCAAAAACTATAAGACTTATGCATTTAAACATTTCACCACTGGATTCAGTGGGTCAAAATACATATGTATGTAAATTTTCGTTACAATATTCCTATGATTAAGAATTTTTGGGAAAATTGAATTAAAATCTGAAAAAACCAGAGGTATATACCTGAGGAAATAATTTAGAAAAATGAAATTGCTTAAAATTGCATGAAAATTAGCTTACAAGTCAATTCGGACACGGGGAATTCAATGCCGTTGAGTGCAATTTCATATCTTGTTTAATTTTTCAGATTTATCATATTTATTCAAATTTTGTACTTTTCCGAGCCTATATCTTAAAAACTACAAGCGATATGAAAATGCGGTCAACGGCATTGACTTTCTCGTGCTTCAGTTAACTTATAAACATAGTTTCAGCGATTTTTATTTTTTTTCCAAATTTCGCCAAAAAAATCGCAAAAAGCGGGTTTTTGACATTTTCTCAAAAACTATAAGACTTATGCAATTAAACATTTCACCACTGTATTCAGTGGGTCAATATACATATGTATGTAAATTTTCGTTACAATATTCCTATGGTTAAGGATTTTTGGGAAAATTGAATTAAAATCTGAAAAAACCAAAGGTATATACCTGCGGAAATAATTTAAAAAAATGAAATTGCTTAAAATTGCATGAAAATTAGCTTACAAGTCAATTCGGACACGGGGAATTCAATGCCGTTGAGTGCAATTTCATATCTTGTTTAATTTTTCAGATATATCATATTTATTCAAATTTTTTACATTTCCGAGCCTATATCTCAAAAACTACAAGCGATATGAAAATGCGGTCAACGGCATTGACTTTCTCGTGCTTCAGTTAACTTATAAACATAGTTTCAGCGATTTTTATTTTTTTTCCAAATTTCGCCAAAAAAATCGCAAAAAGCGGGTTTTTGACATTTTCTCAAAAACTATAAGACTTATGCATTTAAACATTTCACCACTGGATTCAGTGGGTCAAAATACATATGTATGAAAATTTTCGTTACAATATTCCTATGATTAAGAATTTTTGGGAAAATTGAATTAAAATCTGAAAAAACCAAAGGTATATACCTGAGGAAATAATTAAAAAAAATGAAATTGCTTAAAATTGCATGAAAATTAGCTTACAAGTCAATTCGGACACGGGGAATTCAATGCCGTTGAGTGCAATTTCATATCTTGTTTAATTTTTCAGATATATCATATTTATTCAAATTTTGTACTTTTCCGAGCCTATATCTTAAAAACTACAAGCGATATGAAAATGCGGTCAACGGCATTGACTTTCTCGTGCTTCAGTTAACTTATAAACATTGTTTCAGCGATTTTTATTTTTTTCCAAATTTCGCCAAAAAATCGCAAAAAGCGGGTTTTTGACATTTTCTCAAAAACTATAAGACTTATGCAATTAAACATTTCACCACTGGATTCAGTGGGTCAAAATACATATGTATGTAAATTTTCGTTACAATATTCCTATGATTAAGGATTTTTGGGAAAATTGAATTAAAATCTGAAAAAACCAAAGGTATATACCTGCGGAAATAATTTTAAAAAATGAAATTGCTTAAAATTGCATGAAAATTAGCTTACAAGTCAATTCGGACACGGGGAATTCAATGCCGTTGAGTGCAATTTCATATCTTGTTTAATTTTTCAGATATATCATATTTATTCAAATTTTTTACATTTCCGAGCCTATATCTCAAAAACTACAAGCGATATGAAAATGCGGTCAACGGCATTGACTTTCTCGTGCTTCAGTTAACTTATAAACATAGTTTCAGCGATTTTTATTTTTTTTCCAAATTTCGCCAAAAAAATCGCAAAAAGCGGGTTTTTGACATTTTCTCAAAAACTATAAGACTTATGCAATTAAACATTTCACCACTGGATTCAGTGGGTCAAAATACATATGTATGTAAATTTTCGTTACAATATTCCTATGATTAAGGATTTTTGGGAAAATTGAATTAAAATCTGAAAAAACCAAAGGTATATACCTGCGGAAATAATTTTAAAAAATGAAATTGCTTAAAATTGCATGAAAATTAGCTTACAAGTCAATTCGGACACGGGGAATTCAATGCCGTTGAGTGCAATTTCATATCTTGTTTAATTTTTCAGATATATCATATTTATTCAAATTTTTTACATTTCCGAGCCTATATCTCAAAAACTACAAGCGATATGAAAATGCGGTCAACGGCATTGACTTTCTCGTGCTTCAGTTAACTTATAAACATAGTTTCAGCGATTTTTATTTTTTTTCCAAATTTCGCCAAAAAAATCGCAAAAAGCGGGTTTTTGACATTTTCTCAAAAACTATAAGACTTATGCAATTAAACATTTCACCACTGGATTCAGTGGGTCAAAATACATATGTATGTAAATTTTCGTTACAATATTCCTATGATTAAGGATTTTTGGGAAAATTGAATTAAAATCTGAAAAAACCAAAGGTATATATATACCTTAGGAAATAATTTAAAAAAATGAAATTGCTTAAAATTGCATGAAAATTTGTTTACAAGTCAATTCGGACACGGGGAATTCAATGCCGTTGAGTGCAATTTCATATCTTGTTTAATTTTTCAGATATATCATATTTATTCAAATTTTGTACATTTCCGAGCCTATATCTTAAAAACTACAAGCGATATGAAAATGCGGTCAACGGCATTGACTTTCTCGTGCTTCAGTTAACTTATAAACACAGTTTCAGCGATTTTTATTTTTTTTCCAAATTTCGCCAAAAAAATCGCAAAAAGCGGTTTTTTGACATTTTCTCAAAAACTATAAGACTTATGCATTTAAACATTTCACCACTGGATTCAGTGGGTCAAAATACATATGTATGAAAATTTTCGTTACAATATTCCTATGATTAAGAATTTTTGGGAAAATTGAATTAAAATCTGAAAAAACCAAAGGTATATACCTGAGGAAATAATTAAAAAAAATGAAATTGCTTAAAATTGCATGAAAATTAGCTTACAAGTCAATTCGGACACGGGGAATTCAATGCCGTTGAGTGCAATTTCATATCTTGTTTAATTTTTCAGATATATCATATTTATTCAAATTTTGTACTTTTCCGAGCCTATATCTTAAAAACTACAAGCGATATGAAAATGCGGTCAACGGCATTGACTTTCTCGTGCTTCAGTTAACTTATAAACATTGTTTCAGCGATTTTTATTTTTTTTCCAAATTTCGCCAAAAAAATCGCAAAAAGCGGGTTTTTGACATTTTCTCAAAAACTATAAGACTTATGCAATTAAACATTTCACCACTGGATTCAGTGGGTCAAAATACATATGTATGTAAATTTTCGTTACAATATTCCTATGATTAAGGATTTTTGGGAAAATTGAATTAAAATCTGAAAAAACCAAAGGTATATACCTGAGGAAATAATTAAAAAAAATGAAATTGCTTAAAATTGCATGAAAATTAGCTTACAAGTCAATTCGGACACGGGGAATTCAATGCCGTTGAGTGCAATTTCATATCTTGTTTAATTTTTCAGATATATCATATTTATTCAAATTTTGTACATTTCCGAGCCTATATCTTAAAAACTACAAGCGATATGAAAATGCGGTCAACGGCATTGACTTTCTCGTGCTTCAGTTAACTTATAAACATAGTTTCAGCGATTTTTATTTTTTTCCAAATTTCGCCAAAAAAATCGCAAAAAGCGGTTTTTTGACATTTTCTCAAAAACTATAAGACTTATGCATTTAAACATTTCACCACTGGATTCAGTGGGTCAAAATACATATGTATGAAAATTTTCGTTACAATATTCCTATGATTAAGGATTTTTGGGAAAATTGAATTAAAATCTGAAAAAACCAAAGGTATATCCATAGGAAATAATTTAAAAAAATGAAATTGCTTAAAATTGCATGAAAATTAGCTTACAAGTCAATTCGGACACGGGGAATTCAATGCCGTTGAGTGCAATTTCATATCTTGTTTAATTTTTCAGATATATCATATTTATTCAAATTTTGTACTTTTCCGAGCCTATATCTTAAAAACTACAAGCGATATGAAAATGCGGTCAACGGCATTGACTTTCTCGTGCTTCAGTTAACTTATAAACATTGTTTCAGCGATTTTTATTTTTTTTCCAAATTTCGCCAAAAAAATCGCAAAAAGCGGGTTTTTGACATTTTCTCAAAAACTATAAGACTTATGCATTTAAACATTTCACCACTGGATTCAGTGGGTCAATATACATATGTATGTAAATTTTCGTTACAATATTCCTATGATTAAGAATTTTTGGGAAAATTGAATTAAAATCTGAAAAAACCTGAGGAAATAATTTAAAAAAATGAAATTGCTTAAAATTGCATGAAAATTAGCTTACAAGTCAATTCGGACACGGGGAATTCAATGCCGTTGAGTGCAATTTCATATCTTGTTTAATTTTTCAGATATATCATATTTATTCAAATTTTTTACATTTCCGAGCCTATATCTCAAAAACTACAAGCGATATGAAAATGCGGTCAACGGCATTGACTTTCTCGTGCTTCAGTTAACTTATAAACATAGTTTCAGCGATTTTTATTTTTTTTCCAAATTTCGCCAAAAAAATCGCAAAAAGCGGTTTTTTGACATTTTCTCCAAAACTATAAGACTTATGCATTTAAACATTTCACCACTGGATTCAGTGGGTCAATATACATATGTATGTAAATTTTCGTTACAATATTCCTATGATTAAGAATTTTTGGGAAAATTGAATTAAAATCTGAAAAAACCAAAGGTATATACCTGCGGAAATAATTAAAAAAAAATGAAATTGCTTAAAATTGCATGAAAATTAGCTTACAAGTCAATTCGGACACGGGGAATTCAATGCCGTTGAGTGCAATTTCATATCTTGTTTAATTTTTCAGATATATCATATTTATTCAAATTTTGTACTTTTCCGAGCCTATATCTTAAAAACTACAAGCGATATGAAAATGCGGTCAACGGCATTGACTTTCTCGTGCTTCAGTTAACTTATAAACATTGTTTCAGCGATTTGTTTTTTTTTTCCCAATTTCGCCAAAAAAAATCGCAAAAAGCGGGTTTTTGACATTTTCTCAAAAACTATAAGACTTATGCAATTAAACATTTCACCACTGGATTCAGTGGGTCAAAATACATATGTATGTAAATTTTCGTTACAATATTCCTATGATTAAGGATTTTTGGGAAAATTGAATTAAAATCTGAAAAAACCAAAGGTATATACCTGAGGAAATAATTAAAAAAAATGAAATTGCTTAAAATTGCATGAAAATTTGCTTACAAGTCAATTCGGACACGGGGAATTCAATGCCGTTGAGTGCAATTTCATATCTTGTTTAATTTTTCAGATATATCATATTTATTCAAATTTTTTACATTTCCGAGCCTATATCTCAAAAACTACAAGCGATATGAAAATGCGGTCAACGGCATTGACTTTCTCGTGCTTCAGTTAACTTATAAACATAGTTTCAGCGATTTTTATTTTTTTTCCAAATTTCGCCAAAAAAATCGCAAAAAGCGGTTTTTTGACATTTTCTCAAAAACTATAAGACTTATGCATTTAAACATTTCACCACTGGATTCAGTTGGTCAAAATACATATGTATGCAAATTTTCGTTACAATATTCCTATGATTAAGGATTTTTGGGAAAATTGAATTAAAATCTGAAAAAACCAAAGGTATATACCTGAGGAAATAATTTAAAAAAATGAAATTGCTTAAAATTACATGAAAATTAGCTTACAAGTCAATTCGGACACGGGGAATTCAATGCCGTTGAGTGCAATTTCATATCTTGTTTAATTTTTCAGATATATCATATTTATTCAAATTTTTTACATTTCCGAGCCTATATCTCAAAAACTACAAACGATATGAAAATGCGGTCAACGGCATTGACTTTCTCGTGCTTCAGTTAACTTATAAACATTGTTTCAGCGATTTTTATTTTTTTTCCAAATTTCGCCAAAAAAATCGCAAAAAGCGGGTTTTTGACATTTTCTCAAAAACTATAAGACTTATGCAATTAAACATTTCACCACTGGATTCAGTGGGTCAAAATACATATGTATGTAAATTTTCGTTACAATATTCCTATGATTAAGGATTTTTGGGAAAATTGAATTAAAATCTGAAAAAACCAAAGGTATATATATACCTTAGGAAATAATTAAAAAAAATGAAATTGCTTAAAATTGCATGAAAATTTGTTTACAAGTCAATTCGGACACGGGGAATTCAATGCCGTTGAGTGCAATTTCATATCTTGTTTATTTTTTCAGATATATCATATTTATTCAAATTTTTTACATTTCCGAGCCTATATCTTAAAAACTACAAGCGATATGAAAATGCGGTCAACGGCATTGACTTTCTCGTGCTTCAGTTAACTTATAAACATAGTTTCAGCGATTTTTATTTTTTCCAAATTTCGCCAAAAAAAATCGCAAAAAGCGGGTTTTTGACATTTTCTCAAAAACTATAAGACTTATGCATTTAAACATTTCACCACTGGATTCAGTGGGTCAAAATACATATGTATGTAAATTTTCGTTACAATATTCCTATGATTAAGAATTTTTGGGAAAATTGAATTAAAATCTGAAAAAACCAAAGGTATATACCTGAAAAAATAATTTAGAAAAATGAAATTGCTTAAAATTGCATGAAAATTAGCTTACAAGTCAATTCGGACACGGGGAATTCAATGCCGTTGAGTGCAATTTCATATCTTGTTTAATTTTTCAGATATATCATATTTATTCAAATTTTGTACTTTTCCGAGCCTATATCTTAAAAACTACAAGCGATATGAAAATGCGGTCAACGGCATTGACTTTCTCGTGCTTCAGTTAACTTATAAACATAGTTTCAGCGATTTTTATTTTTTTTCCAAATTTCGCCAAAAAAATCGCAAAAAGCGGGTTTTTGACATTTTCTCAAAAACTATAAGACTTATGCAATTAAACATTTCACCACTGTATTCAGTGGGTCAATATTTTTTTTTTTTTTTTTTTTTTTTTTTTTAATAATAATAATAAATTTATTGATTCGAGAAAATTCTCATACAAAAAGGGTTGACAACATTTACAAGTTCCATACAATTTCAGTTACATATTCTAATTGTGTATATTATTGGACTTATGCGGGTCAAAGATATAAAGATGATAATTAGGATTAGATTGTTACAAATAATAAATTGTCTATTCATTTCTACAAAAACTTCTAATTTTGAACATATTAGTGACGAAATTGTAGATGTCCTGAATTTTGTTGTAAGTTAGATTATTAAGTAGGTTATATGTTAAAGTGGGACTGTCTGCTTCGGAAAGATATTTTTGCAGGAAGGGAAACCTTATGGAGTTGTAGCAAGGGCAGTGCAGGAATACGTGGTCTAGATTTTCCACTTCACCTAAGTTGCAGATAGAGCATATTTCTGTTGGTGATATTTGATATTTAATGTGGTTGATTGATACGCTGATATTACGTTTGCTGGACATACGAATTTGGGCGATTGTTCGTGTTTTGTTTATTGAGGTTTTCAAATTCAAATACTCTTCCCTTTCATAGTCTTGTTTTATAAATTTGTAGATTTCGTTGAATTTGCAGGTTGACACTAGTTGCAAGTCTTGAGCTACTAAATGATCTTTATAAATTTTTATTATTTCCTCTATATCCTTGTTTGTAATCCTCTGCTCTTCCCATATTTGGTTTTTTCCTATAGCTATTAAGATATTTTTTATTTGAGATGCCCAGTTGTATTCAATTTTGTTTTGTATATTATTATCTAGTGTAAGTAGTCTATTGTAGATAATTTTAGGATATCTTGTTTCGTTCATTTCCAGTATCTTTTTGAACCAGCTTAGTGCCTTTTTAATTAAGCATATTTGAATGTGTTCAATGCCAGTTTCAGCTCGGATCATATAATTCGGGGTGTTTCTTTGGCAATAAAGGATACTTTTATTGAATCTTGTTAGTGTGGTTTCTAGTATATTTATCTGTTGTAAACCCCATATTTCCGAGGCATACAGGGTGGTAGTTTTTAGTACTGTGTTAATTAATATTTGTTTTTCATGCCATGTGTTCGATTTGGCTTTTGATAAAATAGCTTTTACTGTGTTACTTGCAATAGCAGTTTTCTTGACAGCATATTTTGCTGCTTCCCCGAATTTTCCGGAAGAAGACAGCATTACTCCAAGGTAGCAGAATTTAGTGACCTTTTCTATCTCCTCGTTTTTGTACATAAAGGAAGGTACGTTTGTTTTTGGACGGCCACGATGGAATGTGAGAATTTTTGTTTTTTGGGTGTTGATACATAATAAGTTTTCCTTGCAATATTTTTCTAGTGCTTTTAGCTTTAGGTTTATGTCTATGGGTGAGGTTCCCAATAGAACTATGTCGTCTGCATAGGCCAGTAAAATCAAGTCAGATTGGTCATTTATGTTGATACCTCGGAGATTTGATTCACGTAACCAATCTTCTAAGTCATTTATCATTAGTATAAATAACAAAGGGCTAAGGACATCGCCTTGAAGAACGCCTTCCGTTACTTCTATATATTGGGAGATATTATGTTGGTTATTCTTGACACAGACTTTAGCATTATCATACAAATTTTTTATAATTCTTATAAGCTTTGCACTGATTCCTATGTCAAAGAGTTTTTTCCATAGTAGGCTATGATTTACGGAGTCGAAGGCACGCGTAAAGTCTATAAATGCTGCGTACACATAGGATTTACTTAGACGGAGTTGCAAATGTACAGCTGATGTAAGGGTAAAGATACTGTCGGTAGTGCCTCTTCCGGCTCGGAAGCCCATTTGGTTTTCTTTTATGATATTGTTTTCTTCGGCCCAACTTTGTATTCTGTTATAAATTATGCGAGTAAATAGTTTGCAGGTGGTATTAATAAGAGAGATTCCTCTATATTGCAGGGGGTTAGCTGTATCTCCTTTTTTGTGTAGCATTTTTAGTTGTATTTCGTGCCATTGATTTGGCACCGTTTCTGTTTCCATGATTTTATTAAACATGTTGAGCATATAATGCTCCCAGTTCGAGGGTAGATTTTTCAATAGCTCATTTGGGATGTTATCACTGCCGGCGGTTTTGTTATTTTTTACTAACTGGATACTTGTTTGAAGTTCGTCGAGAGTGATATTTTTATCTAGAAATGGGTGCATACAGTCTTGCAGATTTAGAGTTTCTGCATGTTTTGGAGGATAGATATCATTATAAAATTCTTCCCATTGGTTTAACGTTATTATTTCGTTAAAAGGTTCGTTTCTAGGTCTTAATTTGTTTATAGTGGCCCAGAATTCGGAGTTGTTTTTAGCGTCTGATAGTTTGTTATGTATTTCACTAAAGTAATTTTTTCTGCACGTGTTAATTGTGTTTCGATATTGCTTCTTGCTTGAGATGTATCGCGATAATGTTTCCTCTGAGCGTTCTTTACGGTAATGTCGTAAGTGTTTATTTGCTAATGTTTTTTGCTCATGACATTTTTTGTCAAACCATGGTTTTCGACATGAACTACAGTTTGCGTTCTTTTTTGTGAGCACGGTTAGTATAGTAGAACTAACAGCGGAATTATTAATTGCTATTGTAAGGTTATTTTGAAGTTCGTTTGTGTAATTACTATTAAAGTATATTAGGTCAGATACACTCATGTGCTGTGAGAAAAGGGTAAGTTTGTCTGGAGTTGGGACAAATTTTTCAAAAGTACTGTCTTTATTAGCAATGACGTTGCAAGTATTTTCAGGCGTTATTCTCATATTAGAGTTTAAATCTGATTGAATGCTAATCGTGCAAATAGAGTGGTTTGAACTTGAAAGAGTAGGTATGATATCGATGCTCTGAGTGACATCAAGAAGATTGACATTAGCCCATAACAAATCGATTATACTGTGTCCATTTGAACTTATGTAAGTTGGCTTACCTGGTATATCCCCTTGACAGCGACCATTTAAGACTGTCATTCCAAGATACTCCATTGCCTCAACTAAAAGGTGGCCTCTGCGGTTGGTTGCGGTTAGAGTGGACGTTCTTCCTTCTAACACATTAGGGTTTGGTATCATGTCTTCCTCTAGTTGATTTAGATTTCCAATTTTTGCATTGAAATCTCCAAGAGTTAAAAAACAGTAATTGTCGTAGTTATTTATTATTTCTTCCGTTGTTGCGGAGAGTAGTTTAATACATTCTTCATCGTGTAAGTTTGGTTTAAGATAAATATTTCCAATAACGCATTTAAATTTATTGATTTTAATACTATTAAAGATCCAGTAGTTTGAGTAATCAATTAAATTTGATTCGATATAGGAGTTTTTTCTTACAAGAGTGATGATGCCTCCACTAGCTCTGCCTCGATCCTTCTCTTTGGTTGCTTGGACTTGGGATATACAAATGTATTCATTTAAAAAAGGAGGGAGGGATTCGAGTGGTTGGTGAAGCCAAGTTTCAACAAAACACAGGACATTACCAGTTAATAAAATGTTTACAGTGTCGTTATCTAAAGACAATAAGTTGTTAAAGCCGGAAATATTCCAGAAAATAATTTTAAGTGTATAATTTGTATTTGTGTTTTTGTGTTCATTACATATTTTGTTGTTTGTAGTTATGTCTTTTGTTTTTTGATCTCCGAGTTTTTTGAGTTTTTTGATGTAGAGTTGGTACGTAGTCTTGTTTTTATATGACGATCTAATGGTCCTTGGACTGGTGTACGGGATCTGGTTTCAGTACTTCGGGAGCATCCTTGTTGGTTGTTTTTCTCTCCTGGATTTTGGGTTGTTATATTTTCGATACTAGTATCCTGTAGTGTCGGTGGATCGTTTTCTGTCTCTGATTTATCAGAGAGTTTTTCCGTTAGTTGTTCGAGTGTGTATTTTGTACCGTTTATGTAGAGTAAGTTCTGGTAAAGAGAGGCTTTTAGACCTTCCTTTCTAGCTTTGAGTAAATGTTGCTTTAAGATCTTCCTGTCTTGTATTATTGTTAGAGGGTAATCGTCCTCTATGTATATTTTGTGAGCTTGAAGTGATTTGGCATTTTTCATTATTTCTTTTTTAATTCTTTTCGAGTTTAGTTCCACAATGATTGGTCTGATTTTGTTTCTTTCACTTTTTCCGATTCTTCTCGCTCCTTCCAAATTAGCTTCAGATATATTGGGTAAATTCATCTTAGTGTGTATGGTTCGCAGTATTGTTTCTTCCAAGTTCTCCCTAGGTAGCTCTTCTATTCCAAAAAGTATGATATTTTTCTCACGGATTTTAAGTTCTAATTGATTTATTTGTTTATCTTTTATTCTAAGTTGTTTCTCGAGATTTTCATATTTGTTTTTATTTTCTTGTTTTAAATTAAATATTGTGTTGTTCAGTGTATTAAGTGATTCTTGTATATTTTCTATATTCTTATTCATTGGTTCAAGTAGTTTTTTAATATCGTCAATTGAAGCCATTTGTTTTATTTTTATTTTTACTACGTTTGGTAACACTGTTTATTAGACTCAGTGTACGTGTTTGTGTAGGTAAGTCTTCTTTGAATGCTAGTTACTTAGCGTAGACTGTGACCTTGCGGTATAATATTATTGAGATTTACAATGATTTTACGTTTAAAATTACTTGTTCTTTTTTATTACTTTGGAGCAGCGTATTTTAGAGATAGATTGATTTGTACGCACCTATTAAATATTCACTATTAACACTAATAAATTAAAAAATCACTGGGGCTTTAATTTTACGTCTTCCTTAACAAATACAATGTTGCGATATGAAAATGCGGTCAACGGCATTGACTTTCTCGTGCTTCAGTTAACTTATAAACATTGTTTCAGCGATTTGTTTTTTTTTTCCCAATTTCGCCAAAAAAATCGCAAAAAGCGGGTTTTTGACATTTTCTCAAAAACTATAAGACTTATGCAATTAAACATTTCACCACTGGATTCAGTGGGTCAAAATACATATGTATGTAAATTTTCGTTACAATATTCCTATGGTTAAGGATTTTTGGGAAAATTGAATTAAAATCTGAAAAAACCAAAGGTATATACCTGAGGAAATAATTTAAAAAAATGAAATTGCTTAAAATTGCATGAAAATTTGTTTACAAGTCAATTCGGACACGGGGAATTCAATGCCGTTGAGTGCAATTTCATATCTTGTTTAATTTTTCAGATATATCATATTTATTCAAATTTTGTACATTTCCGAGCCTATATCTTAAAAACTACAAGCGATATGAAAATGCGGTCAACGGCATTGACTTTCTCGTGCTTCAGTTAACTTATAAACACAGTTTCAGCGATTTTTATTTTTTTCCAAATTTCGCCCAAAAAATCGCAAAAAGCGGTTTTTTGACATTTTCTCAAAAACTATAAGACTTATGCATTTAAACATTTCACCACTGGATTCAGTGGGTCAAAATACATATGTATGAAAATTTTCGTTACAATATTCCTTTAAAAAAATGAAATTGCTTAAAATTGCATGAAAATTAGCTTACAAGTCAATTCGGACACGGGGAATTCAATGCCGTTGAGTGCAATTTCATATCTTGTTTAATTTTTCAGATATATCATATTTATTCAAATTTTTTACATTTCCGAGCCTATATCTCAAAAACTACAAGCGATATGAAAATGCGGTCAACGGCATTGACTTTCTCGTGCTTCAGTTAACTTATAAACATAGTTTCAGCGATTTTTATTTTTTTCCAAATTTCGCCAAAAAAATCGCAAAAAGCGGTTTTTTTACATTTTCTCAAAAACTATAAGACTTATGCATTTATACATTTCACCACTGGATTCAGTGGGTCAAAATACATATGTATGTAAATTTTCGTTACAATATTCCTATGATTAAGGATTTTTGGGAAAATTGAATTAAAATCTGAAAAAACCAAAGGTATATACCTGAGGAAATAATTAAAAAAAATGAAATTGCTTAAAATTGCATGAAAATTAGCTTACAAGTCAATTCGGACACGGGGAATTCAATGCCGTTGAGTGCAATTTCATATCTTGTTTAATTTTTCAGATATATCATATTTATTCAAATTTTGTACTTTTCCGAGCCTATATCTTAAAAACTACAAGCGATATGAAAATGCGGTCAACGGCATTGACTTTCTCGTGCTTCAGTTAACTTATAAACATTGTTTCAGCGATTTTTATTTTTTTTTCCAAATTTCGCCAAAAAAATCGCAAAAAGCGGGTTTTTGACATTTTCTCAAATTTTCGTTACAATATTCCTATGATTAAGAATTTTTGGGAAAATTGAATTAAAATCTGAAAAAACCTGAGGAAATAATTTAAAAAAATGAAATTGCTTAAAATTGCATGAAAATTAGCTTACAAGTCAATTCGGACACGGGGAATTCAATGCCGTTGAGTGCAATTTCATATCTTGTTTAATTTTTCAGATATATCATATTTATTCAAATTTTTTACATTTCCGAGCCTATATCTCAAAAACTACAAGCGATATGAAAATGCGGTCAACGGCATTGACTTTCTCGTGCTTCAGTTAACTTATAAACATAGTTTCAGCGATTTTTATTTTTTTTCCAAATTTCGCCAAAAAAATCGCAAAAAGCGGTTTTTTGACATTTTCTCCAAAACTATAAGACTTATGCATTTAAACATTTCACCACTGAATTCAGTGGGTCAATATACATATGTATGTAAATTTTCGTTACAATATTCCTATGATTAAGAATTTTTGGGAAAATTGAATTAAAATCTGAAAAAACCAAAGGTATATACCTGCGGAAATAATTTAAAAAAATGAAATTGCTTAAAATTGCATGAAAATTAGCTTACAAGTCAATTCGGACACGGGGAATTCAATGCCGTTGAGTGCAATTTCATATCTTGTTTAAATTTTCAGATATATCATAATTATTCAAATTTTTTACATTTCCGAGCCTATATCTCAAAAACTACAAGCGATATGAAAATGCGGTCAACGGCATTGACTTTCTCGTGCTTCAGTTAACTTATAAACATAGTTTCAGCGATATTTATTTTTTTTCCAAATTACGCCAAAAAAATCGCAAAAAGCGGTTTTTTGACATTTTCTCAAAAACTATAAGACTTATGCATTTAAACATTTCACCACTGGATTCAGTGGGTCAAAATACATATGTATGTAAGTTTTCGTTACAATATTCCTATGATTAAGGATTTTTGGGAAAATTGAATTAAAATCTGAAAAAACCAAAGGTATATTACCTGAGGAAATAATTTAAAAAAATGAAATTGCTTAAAATTGCATGAAAATTAGCTTACAAGTCAATTCGGACACGGGGAATTCAATGCCGTTGAGTGCAATTTCATATCTTGTTTAATTTTTCAGATATATCATATTTATTCAAATTTTGTACTTTTCCGAGCCTATATCTTAAAAACTACAAGCGATATGAAAATGCGGTCAACGGCATTGACTTTCTCGTGCTTCAGTTAACTTATAAACATTGTTTCAGCGATTTGTTTTTTTTTTCCCAATTTCGCCAAAAAAATCGCAAAAAGCGGGTTTTTGACATTTTCTCAAAAACTATAAGACTTATGCAATTAAACATTTCACCACTGGATTCAGTGGGTCAAAATACATATGTATGTAAATTTTCGTTACAATATTCCTATGATTAAGGATTTTTGGGAAAATTGAATTAAAATCTGAAAAAACCAAAGGTATATACCTGAGGAAATAATTTAAAAAAATGAAATTGCTTAAAATTGCATGAAAATTAGCTTACAAGTCAATTCGGACACGGGGAATTCAATGCCGTTGAGTGCAATTTCATATCTTGTTTAATTTTTCAGATATATCATATTTATTCAAATTTTTTACATTTCCGAGCCTATATCTCAAAAACTACAAGCGATATGAAAATGCGGTCAACGGCATTGACTTTCTCGTGCTTCAGTTAACTTATAAACATAGTTTCAGCGATTTTAAAGTTAAATTTTTATGAAAGAAAAATTCGGATGACGCCTGGATTCGAACCAGGGACCCTCCGCTTGCCGGGCAGAGATGTTAACCGCTACACCACGTCACCTGTGTCCGACGTATGGCTTCAACCGAATTTAAAAAAATTTAACTTTAAAATTATCTTCATTACTGTACGTTCAGTCGAAGTCATATGTTATAAAATAGTTTCAGCGATTTTTATTTTTTTTCCAAATTACGCCAAAAAAAATCGCAAAAAGCGGTTTTTTGACATTTTCTCAAAAACTATAAGACTTATGCATTTAAACATTTCACCACTGGATTCAGTGGGTCAAAATACATATGTATGTAAATTTTCGTTACAATATTCCTATGATTAAGGATTTTTGGGAAAATTGAATTAAAATCTGAAAAAACCAAAGGTATATACCTGAGGAAATAATTTAAAAAAATGAAATTGCTTAAAATTGCATGAAAATTTGCTTACAAGTCAATTCGGACACGGGGAATTCAATGCCGTTGTCATATCTTGTTTAATTTTTCAGATATATCATATTTATTCAAATTTTTTACATTTCCGAGCCTATATCTCAAAAACTACAAGCGATATGAAAATGCGGTCAACGGCATTGACTTTCTCGTGCTTCAGTTAACTTATAAACATAGTTTCAGCGATTTTTATTTTTTTTCCAAATTTCGCCAAAAAAATCGCAAAAAGCGGTTTTTTGACATTTTCTCAAAAACTATAAGACTTATGCATTTAAACATTTCACCACTGGATTCAGTTGGTCAAAATACATATGTATGCAAATTTTCGTTACAATATTCCTATGATTAAGGATTTTTGGGAAAATTTAATTAAAATCTGAAAAAACCTGAGGAAATAATTTAAAAAAATGAAATTGCTTAAAATTGCATGAAAATTAGCTTACAAGTCAATTCGGACACGGGGAATTCAATGCCGTTGAGTGCAATTTCATATCTTGTTTAATTTTTCAGATATATCATATTTATTCAAATTTTTTACATTTCCGAGCCTATATCTCAAAAACTACAAGCGATATGAAAATGCGGTCAACGGCATTGACTTTCTCGTGCTTCAGTTAACTTATAAACATAGTTTCAGCGATTTGTTTTTTTTTTCCAAATTACGCCAAAAAAATCGCAAAAAGCGGGTTTTTGACATTTTCTCAAAAACTATAAGACTTATGCAATTAAACATTTCACCACTGGATTCAGTGGGTCAAAATACATATGTATGTAAATTTTCGTTACAATATTCCTATGATTAAGGATTTTTGGGAAAATTGAATTAAAATCTGAAAAAACCAAAGGTATATACCTGCGGAAATAATTAAAAAAAATTAAATTGCTTAAAATTGCATGAAAATTAGCTTACAAGTCAATTCGGACACGGGGAATTCAATGCCGTTGAGTGCAATTTCATATCTTGTTTAATTTTTCAGATATATCATATTTATTCAATTTTTTTACATTTCCGAGCCTATATCTCAAAAACTACAAGCGATATGAAAATGCGGTCAACGGCATTGACTTTCTCGTGCTTCAGTTAACTTATAAACATAGTTTCAGCGATTTTTATTTTTTTTCCAAATTTCGCCAAAAAATCGCAAAAAGCGGTTTTTTTACATTTTCTCAAAAACTATAAGACTTATGCATTTAAACATTTCACCACTGGATTCAGTGGGTCAAAATACATATGTATGCAAATTTTCGTTACAATATTCCTATGATTAAGGATTTTTGGGAAAATTGAATTAAAATCTGAAAAAACCAAAGGTATATACCTGAGGAAATAATTTAAAAAAATGAAATTGCTTAAAATTGCATGAAAATTAGCTTACAAGTCAATTCGGACACGGGGAATTCAATGCCGTTGAATGCAATTTCATATCTTGTTAAATTTTTCAGATATATCATATTTATTCAAATTTTTTACATTTCCGAGCCTATATCTCAAAAACTACAAACGAAATGAAAATGCGGTCAACGGCATTGACTTTCTCGTGCTTCAGTTAACTTATAAACATAGTTTCAGCGATTTTTATTTTTTTTTCAAATTTCGCCAAAAAAATCGCAAAAAGCGGTTTTTTTACATTTTCTCAAAAACTATAAGACTTATGCAATTAAACATTTCACCACTGGATTCAGTGGGTCAAAATACATATGTATGTAAATTTTCGTTACAATATTCCTATGATTAAGGATTTTTGGGAAAATTGAATTAAAATCTGAAAAAACCAAAGGTATATACCTGAGGAAATAATTCTAAAAAATGAAATTGCTTAAAATTGCATGAAAATTAGCTTACAAGTCAATTCGGACACGGGGAATTCAATGCCGTTGAGTGCAATTTCATATCTTGTTTAATTTTTCAGATATATCATATTTATTCAAATTTTGTACTTTTCCGAGCCTATATCTTAAAAACTACAAGCGATATGAAAATGCGGTCAACGGCATTGACTTTCTCGTGCTTCAGTTAACTTATAAACATTGTTTCAGCGATTTTTATTTTTTTTCCAAATTTCGCCAAAAAAATCGCAAAAAGCGGGTTTTTGACATTTTCTCAAAAACTATAAGACTTATGCATTTAAACATTTCACCACTGGATTCAGTGGGTCAATATACATATGTATGTAAATTTTCGTTACAATATTCCTATGATTAAGAATTTTTGGGAAAATTGAATTAAAATCTGAAAAAACCAAAGGTATATACCTGAGGAAATAATTTAGAAAAATAAAATTGCTTAAAATTGCATGAAAGTTAGCTTACAAGTCAATTCGGACGCGGGGAATTCAATGCCGTTGAGCGCAATTTCATATCTTGTTTAATTTTTCAGATATATCATATTTATTCAAATTTTGTTCTTTTCCCAGCCTATATCTCAAAAACTACAAGCGATATGAAAATGCGGTCAACGGCATTGACTTTCTCGTGCTTCAGTTAACTTATAAACATAGTTTCAGCGATTTTTATTTTTTTCCAAATTTCGCCAAAAAAATCGCAAAAAGCGGTTTTTTGACATTTTCTCAAAAACTATAAGACTTATGCATTTAAACATTTCACCACTGGATTCAGTGGGTCAATATATATATGTATGTAAATTTTCGTTACAATATTCCTATGATTAAGAATTTTTGGGAAAATTGAATTAAAATCTGAAAACACCAAAGGTATATACCTGCGGAAATAATTTTAAAAAATGAAATTGCTTAAAATTGCATGAAAATTAGCTTACAAGTCAATTCGGACACGGGGAATTCAATGCCGTTGAGTGCAATTTCATATCTTGTTTAATTTTTCAGATATATCATATTTATTCAAATTTTGTACTTTTCCGAGCCTATATCTTAAAAACTACAAGCGATATGAAAATGCGGTCAACGGCATTGACTTTCTCGTGCTTCAGTTAACTTATAAACATTGTTTCAGCGATTTTTATTTTTTTTCCAAATTTCGCCAAAAAAATCGCAAAAAGCGGGTTTTTGACATTTTCTCAAAAACTATAAGACTTATGCAATTAAACATTTCACCACTGGATTCAGTGGGTCAAAATACATATGTATGTAAATTTTCGTTATAATATTCCTATGATTAAGGATTTTTGGGAAAATTGAATTAAAATCTGAAAAAACCAAAGGTATATACCTGAGGAAATAATTTAAAAAAATGAAATTGCTTAAAATTGCATGAAAATTAGCTTACAAGTCAATTCGGACACGGGGAATTCAATGCCGTTGAGTGCAATTTCATATCTTGTTTAATTTTTCAGATATATCATATTTATTCAAATTTTTTACATTTCCGAGCCTATATCTCAAAAACTACAAGCGATATGAAAATGCGGTCAACGGCATTGACTTTCTCGTGCTTCAGTTAACTTATAAACATAGTTTCAGCGATTTTTATTTTTTTTCCAAATTTCGCCAAAAAAATCGCAAAAAGCGGTTTTTTTACATTTTCTCAAAAACTATAAGACTTATGCAATTAAACATTTCACCACTGGATTCAGTGGGTCAAAATACATATGTATATAAATTTTCGTTACAATATTCCTATGATTAAGGATTTTTGGGAAAATTGAATTAAAATCTGAAAAAACCAAAGGTATATACCTGAGGAAATAATTTAAAAAAATGAAATTGCTTAAAATTGCATGAAAATTAGCTTACAAGTCAATTCGGACACGGGGAATTCAATGCCGTTGAGTGCAATTTCATATCTTGTTTAATTTTTCAGATATATCATATTTATTCAAATTTTGTACTTTTCCGAGCCTATATCTTAAAAACTACAAGCGATATGAAAATGCGGTCAACGGCATTGACTTTCTCGTGCTTCAGTTAACTTATAAACATTGTTTCAGCGATTTTTATTTTTTTTCCAAATTTCGCCAAAAAAATCGCAAAAAGCGGGTTTTTGACATTTTCTCAAAAACTATAAGACTTATGCAATTAAACATTTCACCACTGGATTCAGTGGGTCAAAATACATATGTATGTAAATTTTCGTTACAATATTCCTATGATTAAGGATTTTTGGGAAAATTGAATTAAAATCTGAAAAAACCAAAGGTATATACCTGAGGAAATAATTTAAAAAAATGAAATTGCTTAAAATTGCATGAAAATTAGCTTACAAGTCAATTCGGACGCGGGGAATTCAATGCCGTTGAGCGCAATTTCATATCTTGTTTAATTTTTCAGATATATCATATTTATTCAAATTTTGTTCTTTTCCGAGCCTATATCTCAAAAACTACATGCGATATGAAAATGCGGTCAACGGCATTGACTTTCTCGTGCTTCAGTTAACTTATAAACATAGTTTCAGCGATTTTTATTTTTTTTCCAAATTTCGCCAAAAAAATCGCAAAAAGCGGTTTTTTTACATTTTCTCAAAAACTATAAGACTTATGCATTTATACTTTTCACCACTGGATTCAGTGGGTCAAAATACATATGTATGTAAATTTTCGTTACAATATTCCTATGATTAAGAATTTTTGGGAAAATTGAATTAAAATCTGAAAAAACCTGAGGAAATAATTTAAAAAAATGAAATTGCTTAAAATTGCATGAAAATTAGCTTACAAGTCAATTCGGACACGGGGAATTCAATGCCGTTGAGTGCAATTTCATATCTTGTTTAATTTTTCAGATATATCATATTTATTCAAATTTTGTACTTTTCCGAGCCTATATCTTAAAAACTACAAGCGATATGAAAATGCGGTCAACGGCATTGACTTTCTCGTGCTTCAGTTAACTTATAAACATTGTTTCAGCGATTTTTATTTTTTTCCAAATTTCGCCAAAAAAATCGCAAAAAGCGGGTTTTTGACATTTTCTCAAAAACTATAAGACTTATGCAATTAAACATTTCACCACTGGATTCAGTGGGTCAAAATACATATGTATGTAAATTTTCGTTACAATATTCCTTTGATTAAGGATTTTTTGGAAAATTGAATTAAAATCTGAAAAAACCAAAGGTATATACCGGCGGAAATAATTTTAAAAAATGAAATTGCGTAAAATTGCATGAAAATTAGCTTACAAGTCAATTCGGACACGGGGAATTCAATGCCGTTGAGTGCAATTTCATATCTTGTTTAATTTTTCAGATATATCATATTTATTCAAATTTTGTACTTTTCCGAGCCTATATCTTAAAAACTACAAGCGATATGAAAATGCGGTCAACGGCATTGACTTTCTCGTGCTTCAGTTAACTTATAAACATTGTTTCAGCGATTTTTATTTTTTTTCCAAATTTCGCCAAAAAAATCGCAAAAAGCGGGTTTTTGACATTTTCTCAAAAACTATAAGACTTATGCAATTAAACATTTCACCACTGGATTCAGTGGGTCAAAATACATATGTATGTAAATTTTCGTTACAATATTCCTATGATTAAGGATTTTTGGGAAAATTGAATTAAAATCTGAAAAAACCAAAGGTATATACCGGCGGAAATAATTTTAAAAAATGAAATTGCTTAAAATTGCATGAAAATTAGCTGACAAGTCAATTCGGACACGGGGAATTCAATGCCGTTGAGTGCAATTTCATATCTTGTTTAATTTTTCAGATATATCATATTTATTCAAATTTTTTACATTTCCGAGCCTATATCTCAAAAACTACAAGCGATATGAAAATGCGGTCAACGGCATTGACTTTCTCGTGCTTCAGTTAACTTATAAACACAGTTTCAGCGATTTTTATTTTTTTTCCAAATTTCGCCAAAAAAATCGCAAAAAGCGGTTTTTTGACATTTTCTCAAAAACTATAAGACTTATGCATTTAAACATTGCATTACTGTATTCAGTGGGTCAAAATACATATGTATGAAAATTTTCGTTACAATATTCCTATGATTAAGAATTTTTGGGAAAATTGAATTAAAATCTGAAAAAACCAAAGGTATATACCTGAGGAAATAATTTAAAAAAATGAAATTGCTTAAAATTGCATGAAAATTAGCTTACAAGTCAATTCGGACACGGGGAATTCAATGCCGTTGAGTGCAATTTCATATCTTGTTTAATTTTTCAGATATATCATATTTATTCAAATTTTGTACTTTTCCGAGCCTATATCTTAAAAACTACAAGCGATATGAAAATGCGGTCAACGGCATTGACTTTCTCGTGCTTCAGTTAACTTATAAACATTGTTTCAGCGATTTTTATTTTTTTTCCAAATTTCGCCAAAAAAATCGCAAAAAGCGGGTTTTTGACATTTTCTCAAAAACTATAAGACTTATGCAATTAAACATTTCACCACTGGATTCAGTGGGTCAAAATACATATGTATGTAAATTTTCGTTACAATATTCCTTTGATTAAGGATTTTTTGGAAAATTGAATTAAAATCTGAAAAAACCAAAGGTATATACCTGAGGAAATAATTTAAAAAAATGAAATTGCGTAAAATTGCATGAAAATTAGCTTACAAGTCAATTCGGACACGGGGAATTCAATGCCGTTGAGTGCAATTTCATATCTTGTTTAATTTTTCAGATATATCATATTTATTCAAATTTTTTACATTTCCGAGCCTATATCTCAAAAACTACAAGCGATATGAAAATGCGGTCAACGGCATTGACTTTCTCGTGCTTCAGTTAACTTATAAACATAGTTTCAGCGATTTTTATTTTTTTCCAAATTTCGCCAAAAAAATCGCAAAAAGCGGGTTTTTGACATTTTCTCAAAAACTATAAGACTTATGCAATTAAACATTTCACCACTGTATTCAGTGGGTCAATATACATATGTATGTAAATTTTCGTTACAATATTCCTATGGTTAAGGATTTTTGGGAAAATTGAATTAAAATCTGAAAAAACCAAAGGTATATATATACCTTAGGAAATAATTTAAAAAAATGAAATTGCTTAAAATTGCATGAAAATTAGCTTACAAGTCAATTCGGACACGGGGAATTCAATGCCGTTGAGTGCAATTTCATATCTTGTTTAATTTTTCAGATATATCATATTTATTCAAATTTTTTACATTTCCGAGCCTATATCTCAAAAACTACAAGCGATATGAAAATGCGGTCAACGGCATTGACTTTCTCGTGCTTCAGTTAACTTATAAACATAGTTTCAGCGATTTTTATTTTTTTCCAAATTTCGCCAAAAAAATCGCAAAAAGCGGGTTTTTGACATTTTCTCAAAAACTATAAGACTTATGCAATTAAACATTTCACCACTGTATTCAGTGGGTCAATATACATATGTATGTAAATTTTCGTTACAATATTCCTATGGTTAAGGATTTTTGGGAAAATTGAATTAAAATCTGAAAAAACCAAAGGTATATACCTGAGGAAATAATTTAGAAAAATGAAATTGCTTAAAATTGCATGAAAATTAGCTTACAAGTCAATTCGGACGCGGGGAATTCAATGCCGTTGAGCGCAATTTCATATCTTGTTTAATTTTTCAGATATATCATATTTATTCAAATTTTGTTCTTTTCCCAGCCTATATCTCAAAAACTACAAGCGATATGAAAATGCGGTCAACGGCATTGACTTTCTCGTGCTTCAGTTAACTTATAAACATAGTTTCAGCGATTTTTATTTTTTTCCAAATTTCGCCAAAAAAAATCGCAAAAAGCGGTTTTTTGACATTTTCTCAAAAACTATAAGACTTATGCATTTAAACATTTCACCACTGGATTCAGTGGGTCAATATATATATGTATGTAAATTTTCGTTACAATATTCCTATGATTAAGAATTTTTGGGAAAATTGAATTAAAATCTGAAAAAACCAAAGGTATATACCTGCGGAAATAATTTAAAAAAATGAAATTGCTTAAAATTGCATGAAAATTAGCTTACAAGTCAATTCGGACACGGGGAATTCAATGCCGTTGAGTGCAATTTCATATCTTGTTTAAATTTTCAGATATATCATATTTATTCAAATTTTTTACATTTCCAAGCCTATATCTCAAAAACTACAAGCGATATGAAAATGCGGTCAACGGCATTGACTTTCTCGTGCTTCAGTTAACTTATAAACATAGTTTCAGCGATTTTTATTTTTTTTCCAAATTTCGCCAAAAAAATCGCAAAAAGCGTTTTTTTTACATTTTCTCAAAAACTATAAGACTTATGCATTTATACATTTCACCACTGGATTCAGTGGGTCAAAATACATATGTATGTAAATTTTCGTTACAATATTCCTATGATTAAGAATTTTTGGGAAAATTGAATTAAAATCTGAAAAAACCAAAGGTATACCTTAGGAAATAATTTAAAAAAATGAAATTGCTTAACATTGCATGAAAATTTGCTTACAATTCAATTCGGACACGGGGAATTCAATGCCGTTGAGTGCAATTTCATATCTTGTTTAATTTTTCAGATATATCATATTTATTCAAATTTTGTACTTTCCCGAGCCTATATCTCAAAAACTACAAGCGATATGAAAATGCGGTTAACGGCATTGACTTTCTCGTGCTTCAGTTAACTTATAAACATTGTTTCAGCGATTTTTATTTTTTTTCCAAATTTCGCCAAAAAAATCGCAAAAAGCGGGTTTTTGACATTTTCTCAAAAACTATAAGACTTATGCATTTAAACATTTCACCACTGGATTCAGTGGGTCAATATACATATGTATGTAAATTTTCGTTACAATATTCCTATGATTAAGAATTTTTGGGAAAATTGAATTAAAATCTGAAAAAACCAAAGGTATATACCTGAGGAAATAATTTAAAAAAATGAAATTGCTTAAAATTGCATGAAAATTAGCTTACAAGGCAATTCGGACACGGGGAATTCAATGCCGTTGAGTGCAATTTCATATCTTGTTTAATTTTTCAGATATATCATATTTATTCAAATTTTGTACTTTTCCGAGCCTATATCTTAAAAACTACAAGCGATATGAAAATGCGGTCAACGGCATTGACTTTCTCGTGCTTCAGTTAACTTATAAACATTGTTTCAGCGATTTTTATTTTTTTTCCAAATTTCGCCAAAAAAATCGCAAAAAGCGGGTTTTTGACATTTTCTCAAAAACTATAAGACTTATGCAATTAAACATTTCACCACTGGATTCAGTGGGTCAAAATACATATGTATGTAAATTTTCGTTACAATATTCCTTTGATTAAGGATTTTTTGGAAAATTGAATTAAAATCTGAAAAAACCAAAGGTATATACCTGAGGAAATAATTTAAAAAAATGAAATTGCGTAAAATTGCATGAAAATTAGCTTACAAGTCAATTCGGACACGGGGAATTCAATGCCGTTGAGTGCAATTTCATATCTTGTTTAATTTTTCAGATATATCATATTTATTCAAATTTTTTACATTTCCGAGCCTATATCTCAAAAACTACAAGCGATATGAAAATGCGGTCAACGGCATTGACTTTCTCGTGCTTCAGTTAACTTATAAACATAGTTTCAGCGATTTTTATTTTTTTCCAAATTTCGCCAAAAAAATCGCAAAAAGCGGGTTTTTGACATTTTCTCAAAAACTATAAGACTTATGCAATTAAACATTTCACCACTGTATTCAGTGGGTCAATATACATATGTATGTAAATTTTCGTTACAATATTCCTATGGTTAAGGATTTTTGGGAAAATTGAATTAAAATCTGAAAAAACCAAAGGTATATACCTGAGGAAATAATTTAGAAAAATGAAATTGCTTAAAATTGCATGAAAATTAGCTTACAAGTCAATTCGGACGCGGGGAATTCAATGCCGTTGAGCGCAATTTCATATCTTGTTTAATTTTTCAGATATATCATATTTATTCAAATTTTGTTCTTTTCCCAGCCTATATCTCAAAAACTACAAGCGATATGAAAATGCGGTCAACGGCATTGACTTTCTCGTGCTTCAGTTAACTTATAAACATAGTTTCAGCGATTTTTATTTTTTTCCAAATTTCGCCAAAAAAAATCGCAAAAAGCGGTTTTTTGACATTTTCTCAAAAACTATAAGACTTATGCATTTAAACATTTCACCACTGGATTCAGTGGGTCAATATATATATGTATGTAAATTTTCGTTACAATATTCCTATGATTAAGAATTTTTGGGAAAATTGAATTAAAATCTGAAAAAACCAAAGGTATATACCTGCGGAAATAATTTAAAAAAATGAAATTGCTTAAAATTGCATGAAAATTAGCTTACAAGTCAATTCGGACACGGGGAATTCAATGCCGTTGAGTGCAATTTCATATCTTGTTTAAATTTTCAGATATATCATATTTATTCAAATTTTTTACATTTCCAAGCCTATATCTCAAAAACTACAAGCGATATGAAAATGCGGTCAACGGCATTGACTTTCTCGTGCTTCAGTTAACTTATAAACATAGTTTCAGCGATTTTTATTTTTTTTCCAAATTTCGCCAAAAAAATCGCAAAAAGCGTTTTTTTTACATTTTCTCAAAAACTATAAGACTTATGCATTTATACATTTCACCACTGGATTCAGTGGGTCAAAATACATATGTATGTAAATTTTCGTTACAATATTCCTATGATTAAGAATTTTTGGGAAAATTGAATTAAAATCTGAAAAAACCAAAGGTATACCTTAGGAAATAATTTAAAAAAATGAAATTGCTTAACATTGCATGAAAATTTGCTTACAATTCAATTCGGACACGGGGAATTCAATGCCGTTGAGTGCAATTTCATATCTTGTTTAATTTTTCAGATATATCATATTTATTCAAATTTTGTACTTTCCCGAGCCTATATCTCAAAAACTACAAGCGATATGAAAATGCGGTCAACGGCATTGACTTTCTCGTGCTTCAGTTAACTTATAAACATTGTTTCAGCGATTTTTATTTTTTTTCCAAATTTCGCCAAAAAAATCGCAAAAAGCGGGTTTTTGACATTTTCTCAAAAACTATAAGACTTATGCATTTAAACATTTCACCACTGGATTCAGTGGGTCAATATATATATGTATGTAAATTTTCGTTACAATATTCCTATGATTAAGAATTTTTGGGAAAATTGAATTAAAATCTGAAAAAACCAAAGGTATATACCTGCGGAAATAATTTAAAAAAATGAAATTGCTTAAAATTGCATGAAAATTAGCTTACAAGTCAATTCGGACACGGGGAATTCAATGCCGTTGAGTGCAATTTCATATCTTGTTTAATTTTTCAGATATATCATATTTATTCAAATTTTTTACATTTCCGAGCCTATATCTCAAAAACTACAAGCGATATGAAAATGCGGTCAACGGCATTGACTTTCTCGTGCTTCAGTTAACTTATAAACATAGTTTCAGCGATTTTTATTTTTTTCCAAATTTCGCCAAAAAAATCGCAAAAAGCGGGTTTTTGACATTTTCTCAAAAACTATAAGACTTATGCAATTAAACATTTCACCACTGTATTCAGTGGGTCAATATACATATGTATGTAAATTTTCGTTACAATATTCCTATGGTTAAGGATTTTTGGGAAAATTGAATTAAAATCTGAAAAAACCAAAGGTATATACCTGAGGAAATAATTTAGAAAAATGAAATTGCTTAAAATTGCATGAAAATTAGCTTACAAGTCAATTCGGACGCGGGGAATTCAATGCCGTTGAGCGCAATTTCATATCTTGTTTAATTTTTCAGATATATCATATTTATTCAAATTTTGTTCTTTTCCCAGCCTATATCTCAAAAACTACAAGCGATATGAAAATGCGGTCAACGGCATTGACTTTCTCGTGCTTCAGTTAACTTATAAACATAGTTTCAGCGATTTTTATTTTTTTCCAAATTTCGCCAAAAAAAATCGCAAAAAGCGGTTTTTTGACATTTTCTCAAAAACTATAAGACTTATGCATTTAAACATTTCACCACTGGATTCAGTGGGTCAATATATATATGTATGTAAATTTTCGTTACAATATTCCTATGATTAAGAATTTTTGGGAAAATTGAATTAAAATCTGAAAAAACCAAAGGTATATACCTGCGGAAATAATTTAAAAAAATGAAATTGCTTAAAATTGCATGAAAATTAGCTTACAAGTCAATTCGGACACGGGGAATTCAATGCCGTTGAGTGCAATTTCATATCTTGTTTAAATTTTCAGATATATCATATTTATTCAAATTTTTTACATTTCCAAGCCTATATCTCAAAAACTACAAGCGATATGAAAATGCGGTCAACGGCATTGACTTTCTCGTGCTTCAGTTAACTTATAAACATAGTTTCAGCGATTTTTATTTTTTTTCCAAATTTCGCCAAAAAAATCGCAAAAAGCGTTTTTTTTACATTTTCTCAAAAACTATAAGACTTATGCATTTATACATTTCACCACTGGATTCAGTGGGTCAAAATACATATGTATGTAAATTTTCGTTACAATATTCCTATGATTAAGAATTTTTGGGAAAATTGAATTAAAATCTGAAAAAACCAAAGGTATACCTTAGGAAATAATTAAAAAAAATGAAATTGCTTAACATTGCATGAAAATTTGCTTACAATTCAATTCGGACACGGGGAATTCAATGCCGTTGAGTGCAATTTCATATCTTGTTTAATTTTTCAGATATATCATATTTATTCAAATTTTGTACTTTTCCGAGCCTATATCTTAAAAACTACAAGCGATATGAAAATGCGGTCAACGGCATTGACTTTCTCGTGCTTCAGTTAACTTATAAACATTGTTTCAGCGATTTTTATTTTTTTTCCAAATTTCGCCAAAAAAATCGCAAAAAGCGGGTTTTTGACATTTTCTCAAAAACTATAAGACTTATGCAATTAAACATTTCACCACTGGATTCAGTGGGTCAAAATACATATGTATGTAAATTTTCGTTACAATATTCCTATGATTAAGGATTTTTGGGAAAATTGAATTAAAATCTGAAAAAACCAAAGATATATACCTGCGGAAATAATTTTAAAAAATCAGACCGCATCTCAATATCTTGCTTACTTTTCGAGTTATAGCCTCGGGAAAGTTGAAAATCTGATTTTTAAAATTGTTTGAAAACAGCAAATCTTCTAGGGGCTATAACTCAAAAACAAAGCAAGCTATTGATATGCGGTTTGAACGAGTGAATTCCCCGTGTCAGAAACTACTTGTATACAAATTTTGAGCTCATTTAAAGCAAATAACCTTTTTTGAATTTTTTTATTATTTTTCCCCTTGGGATTTTTATGATTTTTAAACAAATTCCTCTAAAACTGTTTCTCGTACGAATAATGTAACGAAATTTTACATACATATGTATTTCGACGTGCTGAATCCAATGGTGTAACGTTTATGTCCATAAGTCTTGTAGTTTTTGAGAGAATGGTCAAAAACTGTACGAGGAAAAAAAATTGGCGACAATTTTTCAAAAAAATAAAAATCGCTAAAAACTTGCTTAAATGTCATTTGAAACATGGGGAATTCAACCTTTCAGACCGCATCTCAATATCTTGCTTACTTTTCGAGTTATAGCCTCGGGAAAGTTGAAAATCTGATTTTTAAAATTGTTTGAAAACAGCAAATCTTCTAGGGGCTATAACTCAAAAACAAAGCAAGCTATTGATATGCGGTTTGAACGAGTGAATTCCCCGTGTCCGAAACTACTTGTATACAAATTTTGAGCTCATTTAAAGCAAATTAACTTTTTTGAAATTTTTTATTATTTTTCCAAGGGGTACCCCTTGGGATTTTTATGATTTTTAAACAAATTCCTCTAAAACTGTTTCTCGTACGAATAATGTAACGAAATTTTACATACATATGTATTTCGACGTGCTGAATCCAATGGTGTAACGTTTATGTCCATAAGTCTTGTAGTTTTTGAGAGAATGGTCAAAAACTGTACGAGGAAAAAAAATTGGCGACAATTTTTCAAAAAAATAAAAATCGCTAAAAACTTGCTTAAATGTCATTTGAAACACGGGGAATTCAACCTTTCAGACCGCATCTCAATATCTTGCTTACTTTTCGAGTTATAGCCTCGGGAAAGTTGAAAATCTGATTTTTAAAATTGTTTGAAAACAGCAAATCTTCTAGGGGCTATAACTCAAAAACAAAGCAAGCTATTGATATGCGGTTTGAACGAGTGAATTCCCCGTGTCCGAAACTACTTGTATACAAATTTTGAGCTCATTTAAAGCAAATTAACTTTTTTGAAATTTTTTATTATTTTTCCAAGGGGTACCCCTTGGGACTTTTATGATTTTTAAACAAATTCCTCTAAAACTGTTTCTCGTACGAATAATGTAACGAAATTTTACATACATATGTATTTCGACGTGCTGAATCCAATGGTGTAACGTTTATGTCCATAAGTCTTGTAGTTTTTGAGAGAATGGTCAAAAACTGTACGAGGAAAAAAAATTGGCGACAATTTTTCAAAAAAATAAAAATCGCTAAAAACTTGCTTAAATGTCATTTGAAACACGGGGAATTCAACCTTTCAGACCGCATCTCAATATCTTGCTTACTTTTCGAGTTATAGCCTCGGGAAAGTTGAAAATCTGATTTTTAAAATTGTTTGAAAACAGCAAATCTTCTAGGGGCTATAACTCAAAAACAAAGCAAGCTATTGATATGCGGTTTGAACGAGTGAATTCCCCGTGTCCGAAACTACTTGTATACAAATTTTGAGCTCATTTAAAGCAAATTAACTTTTTTGAAATTTTTTATTATTTTTCCAAGGGGTACCCCTTGGGATTTTTATGATTTTTAAACAAATTCCTCTAAAACCTCGGGAAAGTTGAAAATCTGATTTTTAAAATTGTTTGAAAACAGCAAATCTTCTAGGGGCTATAACTCAAAAACAAAGCAAGCTATTGATATGCGGTTTGAACGAGTGAATTCTCCGTGTCCGAAACTACTTGTATACAAATTTTGAGCTCATTTAAAGCAAATTGACTTTTTTGAAATTTTTTATTATTTTTCCAAGGGGTACCCCTTGGGATTTTTATGATTTTTAAACAAATTCCTCTAAAACTGTTTCTCGTACGAATAATGTAACGAAATTTTACATACATATGTATTTCGACGTGCTGAATCCAATGGTGTAACGTTTATGTCCATAAGTCTTGTAGTTTTTGAGAGAATGGTCAAAAACTGTACGAGGAAAAAAAATTGGCGACAATTTTTCAAAAAAATAAAAATCGCTAAAAACTTGCTTAAATGTCATTTGAAACACGGGGAATTCAACCTTTCAGACCGCATCTCAATATCTTGCTTACTTTTCGAGTTATAGCCTCGGGAAAGTTGAAAATCTGATTTTTAAAATTGTTTGAAAACAGCAAATCTTCTAGGGGCTATAACTCAAAAACAAAGCAAGCTATTGATATGCGGTTTGAACGAGTGAATTCCCCGTGTCCGAAACTACTTGTATACAAATTTTGAGCTCATTTAAAGCAAATAACCTTTTTTGAATTTTTTTATTATTTTTCCCCTTGGGATTTTTATGATTTTTAAACAAATTCCTCTAAAACTGTTTCTCGTACGAATAATGTAACGAAATTTTACATACATATGTATTTCGACGTGCTGAATCCAATGGTGTAACGTTTATGTCCATAAGTCTTGTAGTTTTTGAGAGAATGGTCAAAAACTGTACGAGGAAAAAAAATTGGCGACAATTTTTCAAAAAAATAAAAATCGCTAAAAACTTGCTTAAATGTCATTTGAAACATGGGGAATTCAACCTTTCAGACCGCATCTCAATATCTTGCTTACTTTTCGAGTTATAGCCTCGGGAAAGTTGAAAATCTGATTTTTAAAATTGTTTGAAAACAGCAAATCTTCTAGGGGCTATAACTCAAAAACAAAGCAAGCTATTGATATGCGGTTTGAACGAGTGAATTCCCCGTGTCCGAAACTACTTGTATACAAATTTTGAGCTCATTTAAAGCAAATTAACTTTTTTGAAATTTTTTATTATTTTTCCAAGGGGTACCCCTTGGGATTTTTATGATTTTTAAACAAATTCCTCTAAAACTGTTTCTCGTACGAATAATGTAACGAAATTTTACATACATATGTATTTCGACGTGCTGAATCCAATGGTGTAACGTTTATGTCCATAAGTCTTGTAGTTTTTGAGAGAATGGTCAAAAACTGTACTAGGAAAAAAAATTGGCGACAATTTTTCAAAAAAATAAAAATCGCTAAAAACTTGCTTAAATGTCATTTGAAACACGGGGAATTCAACCTTTCAGACCGCATCTCAATATCTTGCTTACTTTTCGAGTTATAGCCTCGGGAAAGTTGAAAATCTGATTTTTAAAATTGTTTGAAAACAGCAAATCTTCTAGGGGCTATAACTCAAAAACAAAGCAAGCTATTGATATGCGGTTTGAACGAGTGAATTCCCCGTGTCCGAAACTACTTGTATACAAATTTTGAGCTCATTTAAAGCAAATTAACTTTTTTGAAATTTTTTATTATTTTTCCAAGGGATTTTTATGATTTTTAAACAAATTCCTCTAAAACTGTTTCTCGTACGAATAATGTAACGAAATTTTACATACATATGTATTTCGACGTGCTGAATCCAATGGTGTAACGTTTATGTCCATAAGTCTTGTAGTTTTTGAGAGAATGGTCAAAAACTGTACTAGGAAAAAAAATTGGCGACAATTTTTCAAAAAAATAAAAATCGCTAAAAACTTGCTTAAATGTCATTTGAAACACGGGGAATTCAACCTTTCAGACCGCATCTCAATATCTTGCTTACTTTTCGAGTTATAGCCTCGGGAAAGTTGAAAATCTGATTTTTAAAATTGTTTGAAAACAGCAAATCTTCTAGGGGCTATAACTCAAAAACAAAGCAAGCTATTGATATGCGGTTTGAACGAGTGAATTCCCCGTGTCCGAAACTACTTGTATACAAATTTTGAGCTCATTTAAAGCAAATTAACTTTTTTGAAATTTTTTATTATTTTTCTTTTATGATTTTTAAACAAATTCCTCTAAAACTGTTTCTCGTACGAATAATGTAACGAAATTTTACATACATATGTATTTCGACGTGCTGAATCCAATGGTGTAACGTTTATGTCCATAAGTCTTGTAGTTTTTGAGAGAATGGTCAAAAACTGTACGAGGAAAAAAAATTGGCGACAATTTTTCAAAAAAATAAAAATCGCTAAAAACTTGCTTAAATGTCATTTGAAACACGGGGAATTCAACCTTTCAGACCGCATCTCAATATCTTGCTTACTTTTCGAGTTATAGCCTCGGGAAAGTTGAAAATCTGATTTTTAAAATTGTTTGAAAACAGCAAATCTTCTAGGGGCTATAACTCAAAAACAAAGCAAGCTATTGATATGCGGTTTGAACGAGTGAATTCCCCGTGTCCGAAACTACTTGTATACAAATTTTGAGCTCATTTAAAGCAAATTAACTTTTTTGAAATTTTTTATTATTTTTCCAAGGGATTTTTATGATTTTTAAACAAATTCCTCTAAAACTGTTTCTCGTACGAATAATGTAACGAAATTTTACATACATATGTATTTCGACGTGCTGAATCCAATGGTGTAACGTTTATGTCCATAAGTCTTGTAGTTTTTGAGAGAATGGTCAAAAACTGTACGAGGAAAAAAAATTGGCGACAATTTTTCAAAAAAATAAAAATCGCTAAAAACTTGCTTAAATGTCATTTGAAACACGGGGAATTCAACCTTTCAGACCGCATCTCAATATCTTGCTTACTTTTCGAGTTATAGCCTCGGGAAAGTTGAAAATCTGATTTTTAAAATTGTTTGAAAACAGCAAATCTTCTAGGGGCTATAACTCAAAAACAAAGCAAGCTATTGATATGCGGTTTGAACGAGTGAATTCCCCGTGTCCGAAACTACTTGTATACAAATTTTGAGCTCATTTAAAGCAAATTAACTTTTTTGAAATTTTTTATTATTTTTCCGAGGGGTACCCCTTGGGATTTTTATGATTTTTAAACAAATTCCTCTAAAACTGTTTCTCGTACGAATAATGTAACGAAATTTTACATACATATGTATTTCGACGTGCTGAATCCAATGGTGTAACGTTTATGTCCATAAGTCTTGTAGTTTTTGAGAGAATGGTCAAAAACTGTACGAGGAAAAAAAATTGGCGACAATTTTTCAAAAAAATAAAAATCGCTAAAAACTTGCTTAAATGTCATTTGAAACACGGGGAATTCAACCTTTCAGACCGCATCTCAATATCTTGCTTACTTTTCGAGTTATAGCCTCGGGAAAGTTGAAAATCTGATTTTTAAAATTGTTTGAAAACAGCAAATCTTCTAGGGGCTATAACTCAAAAACAAAGCAAGCTATTGATATGCGGTTTGAACGAGTGAATTCCCCGTGTCCGAAACTACTTGTATACAAATTTTGAGCTCATTTAAAGCAAATTAACTTTTTTGAAATTTTTTATTATTTTTCCAAGGGATTTTTATGATTTTTAAACAAATTCCTCTAAAACTGTTTCTCGTACGAATAATGTAACGAAATTTTACATACATATGTATTTCGACGTGCTGAATCCAATGGTGTAACGTTTATGTCCATAAGTCTTGTAGTTTTTGAGAGAATGGTCAAAAACTGTACGAGGAAAAAAAATTGGCGACAATTTTTCAAAAAAATAAAAATCGCTAAAAACTTGCTTAAATGTCATTTGAAACATGGGGAATTCAACCTTTCAGACCGCATCTCAATATCTTGCTTACTTTTCGAGTTATAGCCTCGGGAAAGTTGAAAATCTGATTTTTAAAATTGTTTGAAAACAGCAAATCTTCTAGGGGCTATAACTCAAAAACAAAGCAAGCTATTGATATGCGGTTTGAACGAGTGAATTCCCCGTGTCCGAAACTACTTGTATACAAATTTTGAGCTCATTTAAAGCAAATTAACTTTTTTGAAATTTTTTATTATTTTTCCAAGGGGTACCCCTTGGGATTTTTATGATTTTTAAACAAATTCCTCTAAAACTGTTTCTCGTACGAATAATGTAACGAAATTTTACATACATATGTATTTCGACGTGCTGAATCCAATGGTGTAACGTTTATGTCCATAAGTCTTGTAGTTTTTGAGAGAATGGTCAAAAACTGTACGAGGAAAAAAAATTGGCGACAATTTTTCAAAAAAATAAAAATCGCTAAAAACTTGCTTAAATGTCATTTGAAACACGGGGAATTCAACCTTTCAGACCGCATCTCAATATCTTGCTTACTTTTCGAGTTATAGCCTCGGGAAAGTTGAAAATCTGATTTTTAAAATTGTTTGAAAACAGCAAATCTTCTAGGGGCTATAACTCAAAAACAAAGCAAGCTATTGATATGCGGTTTGAACGAGTGAATTCCCCGTGTCCGAAACTACTTGTATACAAATTTTGAGCTCATTTAAAGCAAATTAACTTTTTTGAAATTTTTTATTATTTTTCCAAGGGGTACCCCTTGGGACTTTTATGATTTTTAAACAAATTCCTCTAAAACTGTTTCTCGTACGAATAATGTAACGAAATTTTACATACATATGTATTTCGACGTGCTGAATCCAATGGTGTAACGTTTATGTCCATAAGTCTTGTAGTTTTTGAGAGAATGGTCAAAAACTGTACGAGGAAAAAAAATTGGCGACAATTTTTCAAAAAAATAAAAATCGCTAAAAACTTGCTTAAATGTCATTTGAAACACGGGGAATTCAACCTTTCAGACCGCATCTCAATATCTTGCTTACTTTTCGAGTTATAGCCTCGGGAAAGTTGAAAATCTGATTTTTAAAATTGTTTGAAAACAGCAAATCTTCTAGGGGCTATAACTCAAAAACAAAGCAAGCTATTGATATGCGGTTTGAACGAGTGAATTCCCCGTGTCCGAAACTACTTGTATACAAATTTTGAGCTCATTTAAAGCAAATTAACTTTTTTGAAATTTTTTATTATTTTTCCAAGGGGTACCCCTTGGGATTTTTATGATTTTTAAACAAATTCCTCTAAAACCTCGGGAAAGTTGAAAATCTGATTTTTAAAATTGTTTGAAAACAGCAAATCTTCTAGGGGCTATAACTCAAAAACAAAGCAAGCTATTGATATGCGGTTTGAACGAGTGAATTCTCCGTGTCCGAAACTACTTGTATACAAATTTTGAGCTCATTTAAAGCAAATTGACTTTTTTGAAATTTTTTATTATTTTTCCAAGGGGTACCCCTTGGGATTTTTATGATTTTTAAACAAATTCCTCTAAAACTGTTTCTCGTACGAATAATGTAACGAAATTTTACATACATATGTATTTCGACGTGCTGAATCCAATGGTGTAACGTTTATGTCCATAAGTCTTGTAGTTTTTGAGAGAATGGTCAAAAACTGTACGAGGAAAAAAAATTGGCGACAATTTTTCAAAAAAATAAAAATCGCTAAAAACTTGCTTAAATGTCATTTGAAACACGGGGAATTCAACCTTTCAGACCGCATCTCAATATCTTGCTTACTTTTCGAGTTATAGCCTCGGGAAAGTTGAAAATCTGATTTTTAAAATTGTTTGAAAACAGCAAATCTTCTAGGGGCTATAACTCAAAAACAAAGCAAGCTATTGATATGCGGTTTGAACGAGTGAATTCCCCGTGTCCGAAACTACTTGTATACAAATTTTGAGCTCATTTAAAGCAAATTAACTTTTTTGAAATTTTTTATTATTTTTCCAAGGGGATTTTTATGATTTTTAAACAAATTCCTCTAAAACTGTTTCTCGTACGAATAATGTAACGAAATTTTACATACATATGTATTTCGACGTGCTGAATCCAATGGTGTAACGTTTATGTCCATAAGTCTTGTAGTTTTTGAGAGAATGGTCAAAAACTGTACTAGGAAAAAAAATTGGCGACAATTTTTCAAAAAAATAAAAATCGCTAAAAACTTGCTTAAATGTCATTTGAAACACGGGGAATTCAACCTTTCAGACCGCATCTCAATATCTTGCTTACTTTTCGAGTTATAGCCTCGGGAAAGTTGAAAATCTGATTTTTAAAATTGTTTGAAAACAGCAAATCTTCTAGGGGCTATAACTCAAAAACAAAGCAAGCTATTGATATGCGGTTTGAACGAGTGAATTCCCCGTGTCCGAAACTACTTGTATACAAATTTTGAGCTCATTTAAAGCAAATTAACTTTTTTGAAATTTTTTATTATTTTTCCAAGGGATTTTTATGATTTTTAAACAAATTCCTCTAAAACTGTTTCTCGTACGAATAATGTAACGAAATTTTACATACATATGTATTTCGACGTGCTGAATCCAATGGTGTAACGTTTATGTCCATAAGTCTTGTAGTTTTTGAGAGAATGGTCAAAAACTGTACTAGGAAAAAAAATTGGCGACAATTTTTCAAAAAAATAAAAATCGCTAAAAACTTGCTTAAATGTCATTTGAAACACGGGGAATTCAACCTTTCAGACCGCATCTCAATATCTTGCTTACTTTTCGAGTTATAGCCTCGGGAAAGTTGAAAATCTGATTTTTAAAATTGTTTGAAAACAGCAAATCTTCTAGGGGCTATAACTCAAAAACAAAGCAAGCTATTGATATGCGGTTTGAACGAGTGAATTCCCCGTGTCCGAAACTACTTGTATACAAATTTTGAGCTCATTTAAAGCAAATTAACTTTTTTGAAATTTTTTATTATTTTTCTTTTATGATTTTTAAACAAATTCCTCTAAAACTGTTTCTCGTACGAATAATGTAACGAAATTTTACATACATATGTATTTCGACGTGCTGAATCCAATGGTGTAACGTTTATGTCCATAAGTCTTGTAGTTTTTGAGAGAATGGTCAAAAACTGTACGAGGAAAAAAAATTGGCGACAATTTTTCAAAAAAATAAAAATCGCTAAAAACTTGCTTAAATGTCATTTGAAACACGGGGAATTCAACCTTTCAGACCGCATCTCAATATCTTGCTTACTTTTCGAGTTATAGCCTCGGGAAAGTTGAAAATCTGATTTTTAAAATTGTTTGAAAACAGCAAATCTTCTAGGGGCTATAACTCAAAAACAAAGCAAGCTATTGATATGCGGTTTGAACGAGTGAATTCCCCGTGTCCGAAACTACTTGTATACAAATTTTGAGCTCATTTAAAGCAAATTAACTTTTTTGAAATTTTTTATTATTTTTCCAAGGGATTTTTATGATTTTTAAACAAATTCCTCTAAAACTGTTTCTCGTACGAATAATGTAACGAAATTTTACATACATATGTATTTCGACGTGCTGAATCCAATGGTGTAACGTTTATGTCCATAAGTCTTGTAGTTTTTGAGAGAATGGTCAAAAACTGTACGAGGAAAAAAAATTGGCGACAATTTTTCAAAAAAATAAAAATCGCTAAAAACTTGCTTAAATGTCATTTGAAACACGGGGAATTCAACCTTTCAGACCGCATCTCAATATCTTGCTTACTTTTCGAGTTATAGCCTCGGGAAAGTTGAAAATCTGATTTTTAAAATTGTTTGAAAACAGCAAATCTTCTAGGGGCTATAACTCAAAAACAAAGCAAGCTATTGATATGCGGTTTGAACGAGTGAATTCCCCGTGTCCGAAACTACTTGTATACAAATTTTGAGCTCATTTAAAGCAAATTAACTTTTTTGAAATTTTTTATTATTTTTCCGAGGGGTACCCCTTGGGATTTTTATGATTTTTAAACAAATTCCTCTAAAACTGTTTCTCGTACGAATAATGTAACGAAATTTTACATACATATGTATTTCGACGTGCTGAATCCAATGGTGTAACGTTTATGTCCATAAGTCTTGTAGTTTTTGAGAGAATGGTCAAAAACTGTACGAGGAAAAAAAATTGGCGACAATTTTTCAAAAAAATAAAAATCGCTAAAAACTTGCTTAAATGTCATTTGAAACACGGGGAATTCAACCTTTCAGACCGCATCTCAATATCTTGCTTACTTTTCGAGTTATAGCCTCGGGAAAGTTGAAAATCTGATTTTTAAAATTGTTTGAAAACAGCAAATCTTCTAGGGGCTATAACTCAAAAACAAAGCAAGCTATTGATATGCGGTTTGAACGAGTGAATTCCCCGTGTCCGAAACTACTTGTATACAAATTTTGAGCTCATTTAAAGCAAATTAACTTTTTTGAAATTTTTTATTATTTTTCCAAGGGATTTTTATGATTTTTAAACAAATTCCTCTAAAACTGTTTCTCGTACGAATAATGTAACGAAATTTTACATACATATGTATTTCGACGTGCTGAATCCAATGGTGTAACGTTTATGTCCATAAGTCTTGTAGTTTTTGAGAGAATGGTCAAAAACTGTACGAGGAAAAAAAATTGGCGACAATTTTTCAAAAAAATAAAAATCGCTAAAAACTTGCTTAAATGTCATTTGAAACACGGGGAATTCAACCTTTCAGACCGCATCTCAATATCTTGCTTACTTTTCGAGTTATAGCCTCGGGAAAGTTGAAAATCTGATTTTTAAAATTGTTTGAAAACAGCAAATCTTCTAGGGGCTATAACTCAAAAACAAAGCAAGCTATTGATATGCGGTTTGAACGAGTGAATTCCCCGTGTCCGAAACTACTTGTATACAAATTTTGAGCTCATTTAAAGCAAATTAACTTTTTTGAAATTTTTTATTATTTTTCCAAGGGGTACCCCTTGGGATTTTTATGATTTTTAAACAAATTCCTCTAAAACTGTTTCTCGTACGAATAATGTAACGAAATTTTACATACATATGTATTTCGACGTGCTGAATCCAATGGTGTAACGTTTATGTCCATAAGTCTTGTAGTTTTTGAGAGAATGGTCAAAAACTGTACGAGGAAAAAAAATTGGCGACAATTTTTCAAAAAAATAAAAATCGCTAAAAACTTGCTTAAATGTCATTTGAAACACGGGGAATTCAACCTTTCAGACCGCATCTCAATATCTTGCTTACTTTTCGAGTTATAGCCTCGGGAAAGTTGAAAATCTGATTTTTAAAATTGTTTGAAAACAGCAAATCTTCTAGGGGCTATAACTCAAAAACAAAGCAAGCTATTGATATGCGGTTTGAACGAGTGAATTCCCCGTGTCCGAAACTACTTGTATACAAATTTTGAGCTCATTTAAAGCAAATTAACTTTTTTGAAATTTTTTATTATTTTTCCAAGGGGTACCCCTTGGGATTTTTATGATTTTTAAACAAATTCCTCTAAAACTGTTTCTCGTACGAATAATGTAACGAAATTTTACATACATATGTATTTCGACGTGCTGAATCCAATGGTGTAACGTTTATGTCCATAAGTCTTGTAGTTTTTGAGAGAATGGTCAAAAACTGTACGAGGAAAAAAAATTGGCGACAATTTTTCAAAAAAATAAAAATCGCTAAAAACTTGCTTAAATGTCATTTGAAACACGGGGATTCAACCTTTCAGACCGCATCTCAATATCTTGCTTACTTTTCGAGTTATAGCCACGGGAAAGTTGAAAATCTGATTTTTAAAATTGTTTGAAAACAGCAAATCTTCTAGGGGCTATAACTCAAAAACAAAGCAAGCTATTGATATGCGGTTTGAACGAGTGAATTCTCCGTATCCGAAACTACTTGTATACAAATTTTGAGCTCATTTAAAGCAAATTGACTTTTTTGAAATTTTTTATTATTTTTCCAAGGGGTGTACCCCTTGGGATTTTTATGATTTTTAAACAAATTCCTCTAAAACTGTTTCTCGTACGAATAATGTAACGAAATTTTACATACATATGTATTTCGACGTGCTGAATCCAATGGTGTAACGTTTATGTCCATAAGTCTTGTAGTTTTTGAGAGAATGGTCAAAAACTGTACGAGGAAAAAAAATTGGCGACAATTTTTCAAAAAAATAAAAATCGCTAAAAACTTGCTTAAATGTCATTTGAAACACGGGGAATTCAACCTTTCAGACCGCATCTCAATATCTTGCTTACTTTTCGAGTTATAGCCTCGGGAAAGTTGAAAATCTGATTTTTAAAATTGTTTGAAAACAGCAAATCTTCTAGGGGCTATAACTCAAAAACAAAGCAAGCTATTGATATGCGGTTTGAACGAGTGAATTCCCCGTGTCCGAAACTACTTGTATACAAATTTTGAGCTCATTTAAAGCAAATTAACTTTTTTGAAATTTTTTATTATTTTTCCAAGGGGTACCCCTTGGGATTTTTATGATTTTTAAACATATTCCTCTAAAACTGTTTCTCGTACGAATAATGTAACGAAATTTTACATACATATGTATTTCGACGTGCTGAATCCAATGGTGTAACGTTTATGTCCATAAGTCTTGTAGTTTTTGAGAGAATGGTCAAAAACTGTACGAGGAAAAAAAATTGGCGACAATTTTTCAAAAAAATAAAAATCGCTAAAAACTTGCTTAAATGTCATTTGAAACACGGGGAATTCAACCTTTCAGACCGCATCTCAATATCTTGCTTACTTTTCGAGTTATAGCCTCGGGAAAGTTGAAAATATGATTTTTAAAATTGTTTGAAAACAGCAAATCTTCTAGGGGCTATAACTCAAAAACAAAGCAAGCTATTGATATGCGGTTTGAACGAGTGAATTCCCCGTGTCCGAAACTACTTGTATACAAATTTTGAGCTCATTTAAAGCAAATTAACTTTTTTGAAATTTTTTATTATTTTTCCAAGGGGTACCCCTTGGGATTTTTATGATTTTTAAACAAATTCCTCTAAAACTGTTTCTCGTACGAATAATGTAACGAAATTTTACATACATATGTATTTCGACGTGCTGAATCCAATGGTGTAACGTTTATGTACATAAGTCTTGTAGTTTTTGAGAGAATGGTCAAAAACTGTACGAGGAAAAAAAATTGGCGACAATTTTTCAAAAAAATAAAAATCGCTAAAAACTTGCTTAAATATCATTTGAAACACGGGGAATTCAACCTTTCAGACCGCATCTCAATATCTTGCTTACTTTTCGAGTTATAGCCTCGGGAAAGTTGAAAATATGATTTTTAAAATTGTTTGAAAACAGCAAATCTTCTAGGGGCTATAACTAAAAAACAAAGCAAGCTATTGATATGCGGTTTGAACGAGTGAATTCCCCGTGTCCGAAACTACTTGTATACAAATTTTGAGCTCATTTAAAGCAAATTAACTTTTTTGAAATTTTTTATTATTTTTCCAAGGGGTACCCCTTGGGATTTTTATGATTTTTAAACATATTCCTCTAAAACTGTTTCTCGTACGATTAATGTAACGAAATTTTACATACATATGTATTTCGACGTGCTGAATCCAATGGTGTAACGTTTATGTCCATAAGTCTTGTAGTTTTTGAGAGAATGGTAAAAACTGTACGAGGAAAAAAAATTGACGACAATTTTTCAAAAAAATAAAAATCGCTAAAAACTTGCTTAAATGTCATTTGAAACACGGGGAATTCAACCTTTCAGACCGCATCTCAATATCTTGCTTACTTTTCGAGTTATAGCCTCGGGAAAGTTGAAAATCTGATTTTTAAAATTGTTTGAAAACAGCAAATCTTCTAGGGGCTATAACTCAAAAACAAAGCAAGCTATTGATATGCGGTTTGAACGAGTGAATTCCCCGTGTCCGAAACTACTTGTATACAAATTTTGAGCTCATTTAAAGCAAATGAACTTTTTTGAAATTTTTTATTATTTTTCCAAGGGGTACCCCTTGGGATTTTTATGATTTTTAAACAAATTCCTCTAAAACTGTTTCTCGTACGAATAATGTAACGAAATTTTACATACATATTTATTTCGACGTGCTGAATCCAATGGTGTAACGTTTATGTCCATAAGTCTTGTAGTTTTTGAGAGAATGGTCAAAAACTGTACGAGGAAAAAAAAATTGGCGACAATTTTTCAAAAAAATAAAAATCGCTAAAAACTTGCTTAAATGTAATTTGAAACACGGGGAATTCAACCTTTCAGACCGCATCTCAATATCTTGCTTACTTTTCGAGTTATAGCCTCGGGAAAGTTGAAAATCTGATTTTTAAAATTGTTTGAAAACAGCAAATCTTCTAGGGGCTATAACTCAAAAACAAAGCAAGCTATTGATATGCGGTTTGAACGAGTGAATTCCCCGTGTCCGAAACTACTTGTATACAAATTTTGAGCTCATTTAAAGCAAATTAACTTTTTTGAAATTTTTTATTATTTTTCCAAGGGGTACCCCTTGGGATTTTTATGATTTTTAAACATATTCCTCTAAAACTGTTTCTCGTACGATTAATGTAACGAAATTTTACATACATATGTATTTCGACGTGCTGAATCCAATGGTGTAACGTTTATGTCCATAAGTCTTGTAGTTTTTGAGAGAATGGTAAAAACTGTACGAGGAAAAAAAATTGGCGACAATTTTTCAAAAAAATAAAAATCGCTAAAAACTTGCTTAAATGTCATTTGAAACACGGGGAATTCAACCTTTCAGACCGCATCTCAATATCTTGCTTACTTTTCGAGTTATAGCCTCGGGAAAGTTGAAAATCTGATTTTTAAAATTGTTTGAAAACAGCAAATCTTCTAGGGGCTATAACTCAAAAACAAAGCAAGCTATTGATATGCGGTTTGAACGAGTGAATTCCCCGTGTCCGAAACTACTTGTATACAAATTTTGAGCTCATTTAAAGCAAATTAACTTTTTTGAAATTTTTTATTATTTTTCCAAGGGGTACCCCTTGGGACTTTTATGATTTTTAAACAAATTCCTCTAAAACTGTTTCTCGTACGAATAATGTAACGAAATTTTACATACATATGTATTTCGACGTGCTGAATCCAATGGTGTAACGTTTATGTCCATAAGTCTTGTAGTTTTTGAGAGAATGGTCAAAAACTGTACGAGGAAAAAAAATTGGCGACAATTTTTCAAAAAAATAAAAATCGCTAAAAACTTGCTTAAATGTCATTTGAAACACGGGGAATTCAACCTTTCAGACCGCATCTCAATATCTTGCTTACTTTTCGAGTTATAGCCACGGGAAAGTTGAAAATCTGATTTTTAAAATTGTTTGAAAACAGCAAATCTTCTAGGGGCTATAACTCAAAAACAAAGCAAGCTATTGATATGCGGTTTGAACGAGTGAATTCTCCGTGTCCGAAACTACTTGTATACAAATTTTGAGCTCATTTAAAGCAAATTGACTTTTTTGAAATTTTTTATTATTTTTCCAAGGGGTACCCCTTGGGATTTTTATGATTTTTAAACAAATTCCTCTAAAACTGTTTCTCGTACGAATAATGTAACGAAATTTTACATACATATGTATTTCGACGTGCTGAATCCAATGGTGTAACGTTTATGTCCATAAGTCTTGTAGTTTTTGAGAGAATGGTCAAAAACTGTACGAGGAAAAAAAATTGGCGACAATTTTTCAAAAAAATAAAAATCGCTAAAAACTTGCTTAAATGTCATTTGAAACACGGGGAATTCAACCTTTCAGACCGCATCTCAATATCTTGCTTACTTTTCGAGTTATAGCCTCGGGAAAGTTGAAAATCTGATTTTTAAAATTGTTTGAAAACAGCAAATCTTCTAGGGGCTATAACTCAAAAACAAAGCAAGCTATTGATATGCGGTTTGAACGAGTGAATTCCCCGTGTCCGAAACTACTTGTATACAAATTTTGAGCTCATTTAAAGCAAATTAACTTTTTTGAAATTTTTTATTATTTTTCCAAGGGGTACCCCTTGGGATTTTTATGATTTTTAAACATATTCCTCTAAAACTGTTTCTCGTACGAATAATGTAACGAAATTTTACATACATATGTATTTCGACGTGCTGAATCCAATGGTGTAACGTTTATGTCCATAAGTCTTGTAGTTTTTGAGAGAATGGTCAAAAACTGTACGAGGAAAAAAAATTGGCGACAATTTTTCAAAAAAATAAAAATCGCTAAAAACTTGCTTAAATGTCATTTGAAACACGGGGAATTCAACCTTTCAGACCGCATCTCAATATCTTGCTTACTTTTCGAGTTATAGCCTCGGGAAAGTTGAAAATATGATTTTTAAAATTGTTTGAAAACAGCAAATCTTCTAGGGGCTATAACTCAAAAACAAAGCAAGCTATTGATATGCGGTTTGAACGAGTGAATTCCCCGTGTCCGAAACTACTTGTATACAAATTTTGAGCTCATTTAAAGCAAATTAACTTTTTTGAAATTTTTTATTATTTTTCCAAGGGGTACCCCTTGGGATTTTTATGATTTTTAAACAAATTCCTCTAAAACTGTTTCTCGTACGAATAATGTAACGAAATTTTACATACATATGTATTTCGACGTGCTGAATCCAATGGTGTAACGTTTATGTACATAAGTCTTGTAGTTTTTGAGAGAATGGTCAAAAACTGTACGAGGAAAAAAAATTGGCGACAATTTTTCAAAAAAATAAAAATCGCTAAAAACTTGCTTAAATATCATTTGAAACACGGGGAATTCAACCTTTCAGACCGCATCTCAATATCTTGCTTACTTTTCGAGTTATAGCCTCGGGAAAGTTGAAAATATGATTTTTAAAATTGTTTGAAAACAGCAAATCTTCTAGGGGCTATAACTAAAAAACAAAGCAAGCTATTGATATGCGGTTTGAACGAGTGAATTCCCCGTGTCCGAAACTACTTGTATACAAATTTTGAGCTCATTTAAAGCAAATTAACTTTTTTGAAATTTTTTATTATTTTTCCAAGGGGTACCCCTTGGGATTTTTATGATTTTTAAACATATTCCTCTAAAACTGTTTCTCGTACGATTAATGTAACGAAATTTTACATACATATGTATTTCGACGTGCTGAATCCAATGGTGTAACGTTTATGTCCATAAGTCTTGTAGTTTTTGAGAGAATGGTAAAAACTGTACGAGGAAAAAAAATTGGCGACAATTTTTCAAAAAAATAAAAATCGCTAAAAACTTGCTTAAATGTCATTTGAAACACGGGGAATTCAACCTTTCAGACCGCATCTCAATATCTTGCTTACTTTTCGAGTTATAGCCTCGGGAAAGTTGAAAATCTGATTTTTAAAATTGTTTGAAAACAGCAAATCTTCTAGGGGCTATAACTCAAAAACAAAGCAAGCTATTGATATGCGGTTTGAACGAGTGAATTCCCCGTGTCCGAAACTACTTGTATACAAATTTTGAGCTCATTTAAAGCAAATGAACTTTTTTGAAATTTTTTATTATTTTTCCAAGGGGTACCCCTTGGGATTTTTATGATTTTTAAACAAATTCCTCTAAAACTGTTTCTCGTACGAATAATGTAACGAAATTTTACATACATATTTATTTCGACGTGCTGAATCCAATGGTGTAACGTTTATGTCCATAAGTCTTGTAGTTTTTGAGAGAATGGTCAAAAACTGTACGAGGAAAAAAAAATTGGCGACAATTTTTCAAAAAAATAAAAATCGCTAAAAACTTGCTTAAATGTAATTTGAAACACGGGGAATTCAACCTTTCAGACCGCATCTCAATATCTTGCTTACTTTTCGAGTTATAGCCTCGGGAAAGTTGAAAATCTGATTTTTAAAATTGTTTGAAAACAGCAAATCTTCTAGGGGCTATAACTCAAAAACAAAGCAAGCTATTGATATGCGGTTTGAACGAGTGAATTCCCCGTGTCCGAAACTACTTGTATACAAATTTTGAGCTCATTTAAAGCAAATTAACTTTTTTGAAATTTTTTATTATTTTTATGATTTTTAAACAAATTCCTCTAAAACTGTTTCTCGTACGAATAATGTAACGAAATTTTACATACATATGTATTTCGACGTGCTGAATCCAATGGTGTAACGTTTATGTCCATAAGTCTTGTAGTTTTTGAGAGAATGGTCAAAAACTGTACGAGGAAAAAAAATTGGCGACAATTTTTCAAAAAAATAAAAATCGCTAAAAACTTGCTTAAATGTCATTTGAAACACGGGGAATTCAACCTTTCAGACCGCATCTCAATATCTTGCTTACTTTTCGAGTTATAGCCTCGGGAAAGTTGAAAATCTGATTTTTAAAATTGTTTGAAAACAGCAAATCTTCTAGGGGCTATAACTCAAAAACAAAGCAAGCTATTGATATGCGGTTTGAACGAGTGAATTCCCCGTGTCCGAAACTACTTGTATACAAATTTTGAGCTCATTTAAAGCAAATTAACTTTTTTGAAATTTTTTATTATTTTTCCAAGGGGTACCCCTTGGGATTTTTATGATTTTTAAACAAATTCCTCTAAAACTGTTTCTCGTACGAATAATGTAACGAAATTTTACATACATATGTATTTCGACGTGCTGAATCCAATGGTGTAACGTTTATGTCCATAAGTCTTGTAGTTTTTGAGAGAATGGTCAAAAACTGTACGAGGAAAAAAAATTGGCGACAATTTTTCAAAAAAATAAAAATCGCTAAAAACTTGCTTAAATGTCATTTGAAACACGGGGAATTCAACCTTTCAGACCGCATCTCAATATCTTGCTTACTTTTCGAGTTATAGCCTCGGGAAAGTTGAAAATCTGATTTTTAAAATTGTTTGAAAACAGCAAATCTTCTAGGGGCTATAACTAAAAAACAAAGCAAGCTATTGATATGCGGTTTGAACGAGTGAATTCCCCGTGTCCGAAACTACTTGTATACAAATTTTGAGCTCATTTAAAGCAAATTAACTTTTTTGAAATTTTTTATTATTTTTCCAAGGGGTACCCCTTGGGATTTTTATGATTTTTAAACATATTCCTCTAAAACTGTTTCTCGTACGAATAATGTAACGAAATTTTACATACATATGTATTTCGACGTGCTGAATCCAATGGTGTAACGTTTATGTCCATAAGTCTTGTAGTTTTTGAGAGAATGGTCAAAAACTGTACGAGGAAAAAAAATTGGCGACAATTTTTCAAAAAAATAAAAATCGCTAAAAACTTGCTTAAATGTCATTTGAAACACGGGGAATTCAACCTTTCAGACCGCATCTCAATATCTTGCTTACTTTTCGAGTTATAGCCTCGGGAAAGTTGAAAATCTGATTTTTAAAATTGTTTGAAAACAGCAAATCTTCTAGGGGCTATAACTCAAAAACAAAGCAAGCTATTGATATGCGGTTTGAACGAGTGAATTCCCCGTGTCCGAAACTACTTGTATACAAATTTTGAGCTCATTTAAAGCAAATTAACTTTTTTGAAATTTTTTATTATTTTTCCAAGGGGTACCCCTTGGGATTTTTATGATTTTTAAACAAATTCCTCTAAAACTGTTTCTCGTACGAATAATGTAACGAAATTTTACATACATATGTATTTCGACGTGCTGAATCCAATGGTGTAACGTTTATGTCCATAAGTCTTGTAGTTTTTGAGAGAATGGTCAAAAACTGTACGAGGAAAAAAAATTGGCGACAATTTTTCAAAAAAATAAAAATCGCTAAAAACTTGCTTAAATGTCATTTGAAACACGGGGAATTCAACCTTTCAGACCGCATCTCAATATCTTGCTTACTTTTCGAGTTATAGCCTCGGGAAAGTTGAAAATCTGATTTTTAAAATTGTTTGAAAACAGCAAATCTTCTAGGGGCTATAACTCAAAAACAAAGCAAGCTATTGATATGCGGTTTGAACGAGTGAATTCCCCGTGTCCGAAACTACTTGTATACAAATTTTGAGCTCATTTAAAGCAAATTAACTTTTTTGAAATTTTTTATTATTTTTCCAAGGGGTACCCCTTGGGATTTTTATGATTTTTAAACATATTCCTCTAAAACTGTTTCTCGTACGAATAATGTAACGAAATTTTACATACATATGTATTTCGACGTGCTGAATCCAATGGTGTAACGTTTATGTCCATAAGTCTTGTAGTTTTTGAGAGAATGGTAAAAACTGTACGAGGAAAAAAAATTGGCGACAATTTTTCAAAAAAATAAAAATCGCTAAAAACTTGCTTAAATGTCATTTGAAACACGGGGAATTCAACCTTTCAGACCGCATCTCAATATCTTGCTTACTTTTCGAGTTATAGCCTCGGGAAAGTTGAAAATCTGATTTTTAAAATTGTTTGAAAACAGCAAATCTTCTAGGGGCTATAACTCAAAAACAAAGCAAGCTATTGATATGCGGTTTGAACGAGTGAATTCCCCGTGTCCGAAACTACTTGTATACAAATTTTGAGCTCATTTAAAGCAAATGAACTTTTTTGAAATTTTTTATTATTTTTCCAAGGGGTACCCCTTGGGATTTTTATGATTTTTAAACAAATTCCTCTAAAACTGTTTCTCGTACGAATAATGTAACGAAATTTTACATACATATGTATTTCGACGTGCTGAATCCAATGGTGTAACGTTTATGTCCATAAGTCTTGTAGTTTTTGAGAGAATGGTCAAAAACTGTACGAGGAAAAAAAATTGGCGACAATTTTTCAAAAAAATAAAAATCGCTAAAAACTTGCTTAAATGTCATTTGAAACACGGGGAATTCAACCTTTCAGACCGCATCTCAATATCTTGCTTACTTTTCGAGTTATAGCCTCGGGAAAGTTGAAAATCTGATTTTTAAAATTGTTTGAAAACAGCAAATCTTCTAGGGGCTATAACTCAAAAACAAAGCAAGCTATTGATATGCGGTTTGAACGAGTGAATTCCCCGTGTCCGAAACTACTTGTATACAAATTTTGAGCTCATTTAAAGCAAATTAACTTTTTTGAAATTTTTTATTATGTTTCCAAGGGGTACCCCTTGGGATTTTTATGATTTTTAAACAAATGCCTCTAAAACTGTTTCTCGTACGAATAATGTAACGAAATTTTACATACATATGTATTTCGACGTGCTGAATCCAATGGTGTAACGTTTATGTCCATAAGTCTTGTAGTTTTTGAGAGAATGGTCAAAAACTGTACGAGGAAAAAAAATTGGCGACAATTTTTCAAAAAAATAAAAATCGCTAAAAACTTGCTTAAATGTAATTTGAAACACGGGGAATTCAACCTTTCAGACCGCATCTCAATATCTTGCTTACTTTTCGAGTTATAGCCTCGGGAAAGTTGAAAATCTGATTTTTAAAATTGTTTGAAAACAGCAAATCTTCTAGGGGCTATAACTCAAAAACAAAGCAAGCTATTGATATGCGGTTTGAACGAGTGAATTCCCCGTGTCCGAAACTACTTGTATACAAATTTTGAGCTCATTTAAAGCAAATTAACTTTTTTGAAATTTTTTATTATTTAACTCAAAAACAAAGCAAGCTATTGATATGCGGTTTGAACGAGTGAATTCCCCGTGTCCGAAACTACTTGTATACAAATTTTGAGCTCATTTAAAGCAAATTAACTTTTTTGAAATTTTTTATTATTTTTCCTTGGGATTTTTATGATTTTTAAACAAATTCCTCTAAAACTGTTTCTCGTACGAATAATGTAACGAAATTTTACATACATATGTATTTCGACGTGCTGAATCCAATGGTGTAACGTTTATGTCCATAAGTCTTGTAGTTTTTGAGAGAATGGTCAAAAACTGTACGAGGAAAAAAAATTGGCGACAATTTTTCAAAAAAATAAAAATCGCTAAAAACTTGCTGAAATGTCATTTGAAACACGGGGAATTCAACCTTTCAGACCGCATCTCAATATCTTGCTTTCTTTTCGAGTTATAGCCTCGGGAAAGTTGAAAATCTGATTTTTAAAATTGTTTGAAAACAGCAAATCTTCTAGGGGCTATAACTTAAAAACAAAGCAAGCTATTGATATGCGGTTTGAACGAGTGAATTCCCCGTGTCCGAAACTACTTGTATACAAATTTTGAGCTCATTTAAAGCAAATTAACTTTTTTGAAATTTTTTATTATTTTTCCAAGGGGTACCCCTTGGGATTTTTATGATTTTTAAACAAATTCCTCTAAAACTGTTTCTCGTACGAATAATGTAACGAAATTTTACATACATATGTATTTCGACGTGCTGAATCCAATGGTGTAACGTTTATGTCCATAAGTCTTGTAGTTTTTGAGAGAATGGTCAAAAACTGTACGAGGAAAAAAAATTGGCGACAATTTTTCAAAAAAATAAAAATCGCTAAAAACTTGCTTAAATGTCATTTGAAACACGGGGAATTCAACCTTTCAGACCGCATCTCAATATCTTGCTTACTTTTCGAGTTATAGCCCCGGGAAAGTTGAAAATCTGATTTTTAAAATTGTTTGAAAACAGCAAATCTTCTAGGGGCTGTAACTCAAAAACAAAGCAAGCTATTGATATGCGGTTTGAACGAGTGAATTCTCCGTGTCCGAAACTACTTGTATACAAATTTTGAGCTCATTTAAAGCAAATTGACTTTTTTGAAATTTTTTATTATTTTTCCAAGGGGTACCCCTTGGGATTTTTATGATTTTTAAACAAATTCCTCTAAAACTGTTTCTCGTACGAATAATGTAACGAAATTTTACATACATATTTATTTCGACGTGCTGAATCCAATGGTGTAACGTTTATGTCCATAAGTCTTGTAGTTTTTGAGATAATGGTCAAAAACTGTACGAGGAAAAAAAAATTGGCGACAATTTTTCAAAAAAATAAAAATCGCTAAAAACTTGCTTAAATGTAATTTGAAACACGGGGAATTCAACCTTTCAGACCGCATCTCAATATCTTGCTTACTTTTCGAGTTATAGCCTCGGGAAAGTTGAAAATCTGATTTTTAAAATTGTTTGAAAACAGCAAATCTTCTAGGGGCTATAACTCAAAAACAAAGCAAGCTATTGATATGCGGTTTGAACGAGTGAATTCCCCGTGTCCGAAACTACTTGTATACAAATTTTGAGCTCATTTAAAGCAAATTAACTTTTTTGAAATTTTTTATTATTTTTCCAAGGGGTACCCCTTGGGATTTTTATGATTTTTAAACAAATTCCTCTAAAACTGTTTCTCGTACGAATAATGTAACGAAATTTTACATACATATGTATTTCGACGTGCTGAATCCAATGGTGTAACGTTTATGTCCATAAGTCTTGTAGTTTTTGAGAGAATGGTCAAAAACTGTACGAGGAAAAAAAATTGGCGACAATTTTTCAAAAAAATAAAAATCGCTAAAAACTTGCTTAAATGTCATTTGAAACACGGGGAATTCAACCTTTCAGACCGCATCTCAATATCTTGCTTACTTTTCGAGTTATAGCCTCGGGAAAGTTGAAAATCTGATTTTTAAAATTGTTTGAAAACAGCAAATCTTCTAGGGGCTATAACTCAAAAACAAAGCAAGCTATTGATATGCGGTTTGAACGAGTGAATTCCCCGTGTCCGAAACTACTTGTATACAAATTTTGAGCTCATTTAAAGCAAATTAACTTTTTTGAAATTTTTTATTATTTTTATGATTTTTAAACAAATTCCTCTAAAACTGTTTCTCGTACGAATAATGTAACGAAATTTTACATACATATGTATTTCGACGTGCTGAATCCAATGGTGTAACGTTTATGTCCATAAGTCTTGTAGTTTTTGAGAGAATGGTCAAAAACTGTACGAGGAAAAAAAATTGGCGACAATTTTTCAAAAAAATAAAAATCGCTAAAAACTTGCTTAAATGTCATTTGAAACACGGGGAATTCAACCTTTCAGACCGCATCTCAATATCTTGCTTACTTTTCGAGTTATAGCCTCGGGAAAGTTGAAAATCTGATTTTTAAAATTGTTTGAAAACAGCAAATCTTCTAGGGGCTATAACTAAAAAACAAAGCAAGCTATTGATATGCGGTTTGAACGAGTGAATTCCCCGTGTCCGAAACTACTTGTATACAAATTTTGAGCTCATTTAAAGCAAATTAACTTTTTTGAAATTTTTTATTATTTTTCCAAGGGGTACCCCTTGGGATTTTTATGATTTTTAAACAAATTCCTCTAAAACTGTTTCTCGTACGAATAATGTAACGAAATTTTACATACATATGTATTTCGACGTGCTGAATCCAATGGTGTAACGTTTATGTCCATAAGTCTTGTAGTTTTTGAGAGAATGGTCAAAAACTGTACGAGGAAAAAAAATTGGCGACAATTTTTCAAAAAAATAAAAATCGCTAAAAACTTGCTTAAATGTCATTTGAAACACGGGGAATTCAACCTTTCAGACCGCATCTCAATATCTTGCTTACTTTTCGAGTTATAGCCTCGGGAAAGTTGAAAATCTGATTTTTAAAATTGTTTGAAAACAGCAAATCTTCTAGGGGCTATAACTCAAAAACAAAGCAAGCTATTGATATGCGGTTTGAACGAGTGAATTCCCCGTGTCCGAAACTACTTGTATACAAATTTTGAGCTCATTTAAAGCAAATTAACTTTTTTGAAATTTTTTATTATTTTTCCAAGGGGTACCCCTTGGGATTTTTATGATTTTTAAACAAATTCCTCTAAAACTGTTTCTCGTACGAATAATGTAACGAAATTTTACATACATATGTATTTCGACGTGCTGAATCCAATGGTGTAACGTTTATGTCCATAAGTCTTGTAGTTTTTGAGAGAATGGTCAAAAACTGTACGAGGAAAAAAAATTGGCGACAATTTTTCAAAAAAATAAAAATCGCTAAAAACTTGCTTAAATGTCATTTGAAACACGGGGAATTCAACCTTTCAGACCGCATCTCAATATCTTGCTTACTTTTCGAGTTATAGCCTCGGGAAAGTTGAAAATCTGATTTTTAAAATTGTTTGAAAACAGCAAATCTTCTAGGGGCTATAACTCAAAAACAAAGCAAGCTATTGATATGCGGTTTGAACGAGTGAATTCCCCGTGTCCGAAACTACTTGTATACAAATTTTGAGCTCATTTAAAGCAAATTAACTTTTTTGAAATTTTTTATTATTTTTATGATTTTTAAACAAATTCCTCTAAAACTGTTTCTCGTACGAATAATGTAACGAAATTTTACATACATATGTATTTCGACGTGCTGAATCCAATGGTGTAACGTTTATGTCCATAAGTCTTGTAGTTTTTGAGAGAATGGTCAAAAACTGTACGAGGAAAAAAAATTGGCGACAATTTTTCAAAAAAATAAAAATCGCTAAAAACTTGCTTAAATGTCATTTGAAACACGGGGAATTCAACCTTTCAGACCGCATCTCAATATCTTGCTTACTTTTCGAGTTATAGCCTCGGGAAAGTTGAAAATCTGATTTTTAAAATTGTTTGAAAACAGCAAATCTTCTAGGGGCTATAACTAAAAAACAAAGCAAGCTATTGATATGCGGTTTGAACGAGTGAATTCCCCGTGTCCGAAACTACTTGTATACAAATTTTGAGCTCATTTAAAGCAAATTAACTTTTTTGAAATTTTTTATTATTTTTCCAAGGGGTACCCCTTGGGATTTTTATGATTTTTAAACAAATTCCTCTAAAACTGTTTCTCGTACGAATAATGTAACGAAATTTTACATACATATGTATTTCGACGTGCTGAATCCAATGGTGTAACGTTTATGTCCATAAGTCTTGTAGTTTTTGAGAGAATGGTCAAAAACTGTACGAGGAAAAAAAATTGGCGACAATTTTTCAAAAAAATAAAAATCGCTAAAAACTTGCTTAAATGTCATTTGAAACACGGGGAATTCAACCTTTCAGACCGCATCTCAATATCTTGCTTACTTTTCGAGTTATAGCCTCGGGAAAGTTGAAAATCTGATTTTTAAAATTGTTTGAAAACAGCAAATCTTCTAGGGGCTATAACTCAAAAACAAAGCAAGCTATTGATATGCGGTTTGAACGAGTGAATTCCCCGTGTCCGAAACTACTTGTATACAAATTTTGAGCTCATTTAAAGCAAATTAACTTTTTTGAAATTTTTTATTATTTTTCCAAGGGGTACCCCTTGGGATTTTTATGATTTTTAAACAAATTCCTCTAAAACTGTTTCTCGTACGAATAATGTAACGAAATTTTACATACATATGTATTTCGACGTGCTGAATCCAATGGTGTAACGTTTATGTCCATAAGTCTTGTAGTTTTTGAGAGAATGGTCAAAAACTGTACGAGGAAAAAAAATTGGCGACAATTTTTCAAAAAAATAAAAATCGCTAAAAACTTGCTTAAATGTCATTTGAAACACGGGGAATTCAACCTTTCAGACCGCATCTCAATATCTTGCTTACTTTTCGAGTTATAGCCTCGGGAAAGTTGAAAATCTGATTTTTAAAATTGTTTGAAAACAGCAAATCTTCTAGGGGCTATAACTAAAAAACAAAGCAAGCTATTGATATGCGGTTTGAACGAGTGAATTCCCCGTGTCCGAAACTACTTGTATACAAATTTTGAGCTCATTTAAAGCAAATTAACTTTTTTGAAATTTTTTATTATTTTTCCAAGGGGTACCCCTTGGGATTTTTATGATTTTTAAACATATTCCTCTAAAACTGTTTCTCGTACGAATAATGTAACGAAATTTTACATACATATGTATTTCGACGTGCTGAATCCAATGGTGTAACGTTTATGTCCATAAGTCTTGTAGTTTTTGAGAGAATGGTAAAAACTGTACGAGGAAAAAAAATTGGCGACAATTTTTCAAAAAAATAAAAATCGCTAAAAACTTGCTTAAATGTCATTTGAAACACGGGGAATTCAACCTTTCAGACCGCATCTCAATATCTTGCTTACTTTTCGAGTTATAGCCTCGGGAAAGTTGAAAATATGATTTTTAAAATTGTTTGAAAACAGCAAATCTTCTAGGGGCTATAACTCAAAAACAAAGCAAGCTATTGATATGCGGTTTGAACGAGTGAATTCCCCGTGTCCGAAACTACTTGTATACAAATTTTGAGCTCATTTAAAGCAAATTAACTTTTTTGAAATTTTTTATTATTTAACTCAAAAACAAAGCAAGCTATTGATATGCGGTTTGAACGAGTGAATTCCCCGTGTCCGAAACTACTTGTATACAAATTTTGAGCTCATTTAAAGCAAATTAACTTTTTTGAAATTTTTTATTATTTTTCCAAGGGGTACCCCTTGGGATTTTTATGATTTTTAAACAAATTCCTCTAAAACTGTTTCTCGTACGAATAATGTAACGAAATTTTACATACATATGTATTTCGACGTGCTGAATCCAATGGTGTAACGTTTATGTCCATAAGTCTTGTAGTTTTTGAGAGAATGGTCAAAAACTGTACGAGGAAAAAAAATTGGCGACAATTTTTCAAAAAAATAAAAATCGCTAAAAACTTGCTTAAATGTAATTTGAAACACGGGGAATTCAACCTTTCAGACCGCATCTCAATATCTTGCTTACTTTTCGAGTTATAGCCTCGGGAAAGTTGAAAATCTGATTTTTAAAATTGTTTGAAAACAGCAAATCTTCTAGGGGCTATAACTCAAAAACAAAGCAAGCTATTGATATGCGGTTTGAACGAGTGAATTCCCCGTGTCCGAAACTACTTGTATACAAATTTTGAGCTCATTTAAAGCAAATTAACTTTTTTGAAATTTTTTATTATTTTTCCAAGGGGTACCCCTTGGGATTTTTATGATTTTTAAACAAATTCCTCTAAAACTGTTTCTCGTACGAATAATGTAACGAAATTTTACATACATATGTATTTCGACGTGCTGAATCCAATGGTGTAACGTTTATGTCCATAAGTCTTGTAGTTTTTGAGAGAATGGTCAAAAACTGTACGAGGAAAAAAAATTGGCGACAATTTTTCAAAAAAATAAAAATCGCTAAAAACTTGCTTAAATGTCATTTGAAACACGGGGAATTCAACCTTTCAGACCGCATCTCAATATCTTGCTTACTTTTCGAGTTATAGCCTCGGGAAAGTTGAAAATCTGATTTTTAAAATTGTTTGAAAACAGCAAATCTTCTAGGGGCTATAACTCAAAAACAAAGCAAGCTATTGATATGCGGTTTGAACGAGTGAATTCCCCGTGTCCGAAACTACTTGTATACAAATTTTGAGCTCATTTAAAGCAAATTAACTTTTTTGAAATTTTTTATTATTTTTCCAAGGGGTACCCCTTGGGATTTTTATGATTTTTAAACAAATTCCTCTAAAACTGTTTCTCGTACGAATAATGTAACGAAATTTTACATACATATGTATTTCGACGTGCTGAATCCAATGGTGTAACGTTTATGTCCATAAGTCTTGTAGTTTTTGAGAGAATGGTCAAAAACTGTACGAGGAAAAAAAATTGGCGACAATTTTTCAAAAAAATAAAAATCGCTAAAAACTTGCTTAAATGTAATTTGAAACACGGGGAATTCAACCTTTCAGACCGCATCTCAATATCTTGCTTACTTTTCGAGTTATAGCCTCGGGAAAGTTGAAAATCTGATTTTTAAAATTGTTTGAAAACAGCAAATCTTCTAGGGGCTATAACTCAAAAACAAAGCAAGCTATTGATATGCGGTTTGAACGAGTGAATTCCCCGTGTCCGAAACTACTTGTATACAAATTTTGAGCTCATTTAAAGCAAATTAACTTTTTTGAAATTTTTTATTATTTTTCCAAGGGGTACCCCTTGGGATTTTTATGATTTTTAAACAAATTCCTCTAAAACTGTTTCTCGTACGAATAATGTAACGAAATTTTACATACATATGTATTTCGACGTGCTGAATCCAATGGTGTAACGTTTATGTCCATAAGTCTTGTAGTTTTTGAGAGAATGGTCAAAAACTGTACGAGGAAAAAAAATTGGCGACAATTTTTCAAAAAAATAAAAATCGCTAAAAACTTGCTTAAATGTCATTTGAAACACGGGGAATTCAACCTTTCAGACCGCATCTCAATATCTTGCTTACTTTTCGAGTTATAGCCTCGGGAAAGTTGAAAATCTGATTTTTAAAATTGTTTGAAAACAGCAAATCTTCTAGGGGCTATAACTAAAAAACAAAGCAAGCTATTGATATGCGGTTTGAACGAGTGAATTCCCCGTGTCCGAAACTACTTGTATACAAATTTTGAGCTCATTTAAAGCAAATTAACTTTTTTGAAATTTTTTATTATTTTTCCAAGGGGTACCCCTTGGGATTTTTATGATTTTTAAACATATTCCTCTAAAACTGTTTCTCGTACGAATAATGTAACGAAATTTTACATACATATGTATTTCGACGTGCTGAATCCAATGGTGTAACGTTTATGTCCATAAGTCTTGTAGTTTTTGAGAGAATGGTAAAAACTGTACGAGGAAAAAAAATTGGCGACAATTTTTCAAAAAAATAAAAATCGCTAAAAACTTGCTTAAATGTCATTTGAAACACGGGGAATTCAACCTTTCAGACCGCATCTCAATATCTTGCTTACTTTTCGAGTTATAGCCTCGGGAAAGTTGAAAATATGATTTTTAAAATTGTTTGAAAACAGCAAATCTTCTAGGGGCTATAACTCAAAAACAAAGCAAGCTATTGATATGCGGTTTGAACGAGTGAATTCCCCGTGTCCGAAACTACTTGTATACAAATTTTGAGCTCATTTAAAGCAAATTAACTTTTTTGAAATTTTTTATTATTTTTCCAAGGGGTACCCCTTGGGATTTTTATGATTTTTAAACAAATTCCTCTAAAACTGTTTCTCGTACGAATAATGTAACGAAATTTTACATACATATGTATTTCGACGTGCTGAATCCAATGGTGTAACGTTTATGTCCATAAGTCTTGTAGTTTTTGAGAGAATGGTCAAAAACTGTACGAGGAAAAAAAATTGGCGACAATTTTTCAAAAAAATAAAAATCGCTAAAAACTTGCTTAAATGTCATTTGAAACACGGGGAATTCAACCTTTCAGACCGCATCTCAATATCTTGCTTACTTTTCGAGTTATAGCCTCGGGAAAGTTGAAAATCTGATTTTTAAAATTGTTTGAAAACAGCAAATCTTCTAGGGGCTATAACTCAAAAACAAAGCAAGCTATTGATATGCGGTTTGAACGAGTGAATTCCCCGTGTCCGAAACTACTTGTATACAAATTTTGAGCTCATTTAAAGCAAATTAACTTTTTTGAAATTTTTTATTATTTAACTCAAAAACAAAGCAAGCTATTGATATGCGGTTTGAACGAGTGAATTCCCCGTGTCCGAAACTACTTGTATACAAATTTTGAGCTCATTTAAAGCAAATTAACTTTTTTGAAATTTTTTATTATTTTTCCAAGGGGTACCCCTTGGGATTTTTATGATTTTTAAACAAATTCCTCTAAAACTGTTTCTCGTACGAATAATGTAACGAAATTTTACATACATATGTATTTCGACGTGCTGAATCCAATGGTGTAACGTTTATGTCCATAAGTCTTGTAGTTTTTGAGAGAATGGTCAAAAACTGTACGAGGAAAAAAAATTGGCGACAATTTTTCAAAAAAATAAAAATCGCTAAAAACTTGCTTAAATGTAATTTGAAACACGGGGAATTCAACCTTTCAGACCGCATCTCAATATCTTGCTTACTTTTCGAGTTATAGCCTCGGGAAAGTTGAAAATCTGATTTTTAAAATTGTTTGAAAACAGCAAATCTTCTAGGGGCTATAACTCAAAAACAAAGCAAGCTATTGATATGCGGTTTGAACGAGTGAATTCCCCGTGTCCGAAACTACTTGTATACAAATTTTGAGCTCATTTAAAGCAAATTAACTTTTTTGAAATTTTTTATTATTTTTCCAAGGGGTACCCCTTGGGATTTTTATGATTTTTAAACAAATTCCTCTAAAACTGTTTCTCGTACGAATAATGTAACGAAATTTTACATACATATGTATTTCGACGTGCTGAATCCAATGGTGTAACGTTTATGTCCATAAGTCTTGTAGTTTTTGAGAGAATGGTCAAAAACTGTACGAGGAAAAAAAATTGGCGACAATTTTTCAAAAAAATAAAAATCGCTAAAAACTTGCTTAAATGTCATTTGAAACACGGGGAATTCAACCTTTCAGACCGCATCTCAATATCTTGCTTACTTTTCGAGTTATAGCCTCGGGAAAGTTGAAAATCTGATTTTTAAAATTGTTTGAAAACAGCAAATCTTCTAGGGGCTATAACTCAAAAACAAAGCAAGCTATTGATATGCGGTTTGAACGAGTGAATTCCCCGTGTCCGAAACTACTTGTATACAAATTTTGAGCTCATTTAAAGCAAATTAACTTTTTTGAAATTTTTTATTATTTTTCCAAGGGGTACCCCTTGGGATTTTTATGATTTTTAAACAAATTCCTCTAAAACTGTTTCTCGTACGAATAATGTAACGAAATTTTACATACATATGTATTTCGACGTGCTGAATCCAATGGTGTAACGTTTATGTCCATAAGTCTTGTAGTTTTTGAGAGAATGGTCAAAAACTGTACGAGGAAAAAAAATTGGCGACAATTTTTCAAAAAAATAAAAATCGCTAAAAACTTGCTTAAATGTCATTTGAAACACGGGGAATTCAACCTTTCAGACCGCATCTCAATATCTTGCTTACTTTTCGAGTTATAGCCTCGGGAAAGTTGAAAATCTGATTTTTAAAATTGTTTGAAAACAGCAAATCTTCTAGGGGCTATAACTCAAAAACAAAGCAAGCTATTGATATGCGGTTTGAACGAGTGAATTCCCCGTGTCCGAAACTACTTGTATACAAATTTTGAGCTCATTTAAAGCAAATTAACTTTTTTGAAATTTTTTATTATTTTTCCAAGGGGTACCCCTTGGGATTTTTATGATTTTTAAACAAATTCCTCTAAAACTGTTTCTCGTACGAATAATGTAACGAAATTTTACATACATATGTATTTCGACGTGCTGAATCCAATGGTGTAACGTTTATGTCCATAAGTCTTGTAGTTTTTGAGAGAATGGTCAAAAACTGTACGAGGAAAAAAAATTGGCGACAATTTTTCAAAAAAATAAAAATCGCTAAAAACTTGCTTAAATGTCATTTGAAACACGGGGAATTCAACCTTTCAGACCGCATCTCAATATCTTGCTTACTTTTCGAGTTATAGCCTCGGGAAAGTTGAAAATCTGATTTTTAAAATTGTTTGAAAACAGCAAATCTTCTAGGGGCTATAACTCAAAAACAAAGCAAGCTATTGATATGCGGTTTGAACGAGTGAATTCCCCGTGTCCGAAACTACTTGTATACAAATTTTGAGCTCATTTAAAGCAAATTAACTTTTTTGAAATTTTTTATTATTTTTCCAAGGGGTACCCCTTGGGATTTTTATGATTTTTAAACAAATTCCTCTAAAACTGTTTCTCGTACGAATAATGTAACGAAATTTTACATACATATGTATTTCGACGTGCTGAATCCAATGGTGTAACGTTTATGTCCATAAGTCTTGTAGTTTTTGAGAGAATGGTCAAAAACTGTACGAGGAAAAAAAATTGGCGACAATTTTTCAAAAAAATAAAAATCGCTAAAAACTTGCTTAAATGTCATTTGAAACACGGGGAATTCAACCTTTCAGACCGCATCTCAATATCTTGCTTACTTTTCGAGTTATAGCCTCGGGAAAGTTGAAAATCTGATTTTTAAAATTGTTTGAAAACAGCAAATCTTCTAGGGGCTATAACTAAAAAACAAAGCAAGCTATTGATATGCGGTTTGAACGAGTGAATTCCCCGTGTCCGAAACTACTTGTATACAAATTTTGAGCTCATTTAAAGCAAATGAACTTTTTTGAAATTTTTTATTATTTTTCCAAGGGGTACCCCTTGGGATTTTTATGATTTTTAAACAAATTCCTCTAAAACTGTTTCTCGTACGAATAATGTAACGAAATTTTACATACATATGTATTTCGACGTGCTGAATCCAATGGTGTAACGTTTATGTCCATAAGTCTTGTAGTTTTTGAGAGAATGGTCAAAAACTGTACGAGGAAAAAAAATTGGCGACAATTTTTCAAAAAAATAAAAATCGCTAAAAACTTGCTTAAATGTCATTTGAAACACGGGGAATTCAACCTTTCAGACCGCATCTCAATATCTTGCTTACTTTTCGAGTTATAGCCTCGGGAAAGTTGAAAATCTGATTTTTAAAATTGTTTGAAAACAGCAAATCTTCTAGGGGCTATAACTCAAAAACAAAGCAAGCTATTGATATGCGGTTTGAACGAGTGAATTCCCCGTGTCCGAAACTACTTGTATACAAATTTTGAGCTCATTTAAAGCAAATTAACTTTTTTGAAATTTTTTATTATTTTTCCAAGGGGTACCCCTTGGGATTTTTATGATTTTTAAACAAATTCCTCTAAAACTGTTTCTCGTACGAATAATGTAACGAAATTTTACATACATATGTATTTCGACGTGCTGAATCCAATGGTGTAACGTTTATGTCCATAAGTCTTGTAGTTTTTGAGAGAATGGTCAAAAACTGTACGAGGAAAAAAAATTGGCGACAATTTTTCAAAAAAATAAAAATCGCTAAAAACTTGCTTAAATGTAATTTGAAACACGGGGAATTCAACCTTTCAGACCGCATCTCAATATCTTGCTTACTTTTCGAGTTATAGCCTCGGGAAAGTTGAAAATCTGATTTTTAAAATTGTTTGAAAACAGCAAATCTTCTAGGGGCTATAACTCAAAAACAAAGCAAGCTATTGATATGCGGTTTGAACGAGTGAATTCCCCGTGTCCGAAACTACTTGTATACAAATTTTGAGCTCATTTAAAGCAAATTAACTTTTTTGAAATTTTTTATTATTTTTCCAAGGGGTACCCCTTGGGATTTTTATGATTTTTAAACAAATTCCTCTAAAACTGTTTCTCGTACGAATAATGTAACGAAATTTTACATACATATGTATTTCGACGTGCTGAATCCAATGGTGTAACGTTTATGTCCATAAGTCTTGTAGTTTTTGAGAGAATGGTCAAAAACTGTACGAGGAAAAAAAATTGGCGACAATTTTTCAAAAAAATAAAAATCGCTAAAAACTTGCTTAAATGTCATTTGAAACACGGGGAATTCAACCTTTCAGACCGCATCTCAATATCTTGCTTACTTTTCGAGTTATAGCCTCGGGAAAGTTGAAAATCTGATTTTTAAAATTGTTTGAAAACAGCAAATCTTCTAGGGGCTATAACTCAAAAACAAAGCAAGCTATTGATATGCGGTTTGAACGAGTGAATTCCCCGTGTCCGAAACTACTTGTATACAAATTTTGAGCTCATTTAAAGCAAATTAACTTTTTTGAAATTTTTTATTATTTTTCCAAGGGGTACCCTTTGGGATTTTTATGATTTTTAAACAAATTCCTCTAAAACTGTTTCTCGTACGAATAATGTAACGAAATTTTACATACATATGTATTTCGACGTGCTGAATCCAATGGTGTAACGTTTATGTCCATAAGTCTTGTAGTTTTTGAGAGAATGGTCAAAAACTGTACGAGGAAAAAAAATTGGCGACAATTTTTCAAAAAAATAAAAATCGCTAAAAACTTGCTCAAATGTCATTTGAAACACGGGGAATTCAACCTTTCAGACCGCATCTCAATATCTTGCTTACTTTTCGAGTTATAGCCTCGGGAAAGTTGAAAATCTGATTTTTAAAATTGTTTGAAAACAGCAAATCTTCTAGGGGCTATAACTCAAAAACAAAGCAAGCTATTGATATGCGGTTTGAACGAGTGAATTCCCCGTGTCCGAAACTACTTGTATACAAATTTTGAGCTCATTTAAAGCAAATTAACTTTTTTGAAATTTTTTATTATTTTTCCAAGGGGTACACCCCTTGGGATTTTTATGATTTTTAAACAAATTCCTCTAAAACTGTTTCTCGTACGAATAATGTAACGAAATTTTACATACATATGTATTTCGACGTGCTGAATCCAATGGTGTAACGTTTATGTCCATAAGTCTTGTAGTTTTTGAGAGAATGGTCAAAAACTGTACGAGGAAAAAAAATTGGCGACAATTTTTCAAAAAAATAAAAATCGCTAAAAACTTGCTTAAATGTCATTTGAAACACGGGGAATTCAACCTTTCAGACCGCATCTCAATATCTTGCTTACTTTTCGAGTTATAGCCTCGGGAAAGTTGAAAATCTGATTTTTAAAATTGTTTGAAAACAGCAAATCTTCTAGGGGCTATAACTCAAAAACAAAGCAAGCTATTGATATGCGGTTTGAACGAGTGAATTCCCCGTGTCCGAAACTACTTGTATACAAATTTTGAGCTCATTTAAAGCAAATTAACTTTTTTGAAATTTTTTATTATTTTTCCAAGGGGTACCCCTTGGGATTTTTATGATTTTTAAACAAATTTCTCTAAAACTGTTTCTCGTACGAATAATGTAACGAAATTTTACATACATATGTATTTCGACGTGCTGAATCCAATGGTGTAACGTTTATGTCCATAAGTCTTGTAGTTTTTGAGAGAATGGTCAAAAACTGTACGAGGAAAAAAAATTGGCGACAATTTTTCAAAAAAATAAAAATCGCTAAAAACTTGCTTAAATGTCATTTGAAACACGGCGAATTCAACCTTTCAGACCGCATCTCAATATCTTGCTTACTTTTCGAGTTATAGCCTCGGGAAAGTTGAAAATCTGATTTTTAAAATTGTTTGAAAACAGCAAATCTTCTAGGGGCTATAACTAAAAAACAAAGCAAGCTATTGATATGCGGTTTGAACGAGTGAATTCCCCGTGTCCGAAACTACTTGTATACAAATTTTGAGCTCATTTAAAGCAAATGAACTTTTTTGAAATTTTTTATTATTTTTCCAAGGGGTACCCCTTGGGATTTTTATGATTTTTAAACAAATTCCTCTAAAACTGTTTCTCGTACGAATAATGTAACGAAATTTTACATACATATGTATTTCGACGTGCTGAATCCAATGGTGTAACGTTTATGTCCATAAGTCTTGTAGTTTTTGAGAGAATGGTCAAAACTCAAAAACAAAGCAAGCTATTGATATGCGGTTTGAACGAGTGAATTCCCCGTGTCCGAAACTACTTGTATACAAATTTTGAGCTCATTTAAAGCAAATTAACTTTTTTGAAATTTTTTATTATTTTTCCAAGGGGTACCCCTTGGGATTTTTATGATTTTTAAACAAATTCCTCTAAAACTGTTTCTCGTACGAATAATGTAACGAAATTTTACATACATATGTATTTCGACGTGCTGAATCCAATGGTGTAACGTTTATGTCCATAAGTCTTGTAGTTTTTGAGAGAATGGTCAAAAACTGTACGAGGAAAAAAAATTGGCGACAATTTTTCAAAAAAATAAAAATCGCTAAAAACTTGCTTAAATGTCATTTGAAACACGGGGAATTCAACCTTTCAGACCGCATCTCAATATCTTGCTTACTTTTCGAGTTATAGCCTCGGGAAAGTTGAAAATCTGATTTTTAAAATTGTTTGAAAACAGCAAATCTTCTAGGGGCTATAACTCAAAAACAAAGCAAGCTATTGATATGCGGTTTGAACGAGTGAATTCCCCGTGTCCGAAACTACTTGTATACAAATTTTGAGTTCATTTAAAGCAAATTAACTTTTTTGAAATTTTTTATTATTTTTCCAAGGGGTACCCCTTGGGATTTTTATGATTTTTAAACAAATTCCTCTAAAACTGTTTCTCGTACGAATAATGTAACGAAATTTTACATACATATGTATTTCGACGTGCTGAATCCAATGGTGTAACGTTTATGTCCATAAGTCTTGTAGTTTTTGAGAGAATGGTCAAAAACTGTACGAGGAAAAAAAATTGGCGACAATTTTTCAAAAAAATAAAAATCGCTAAAAACTTGCTTAAATGTCATTTGAAACACGGGGAATTCAACCTTTCAGACCGCATCTCAATATCTTGCTTACTTTTCGAGTTATAGCCTCGGGAAAGTTGAAAATCTGATTTTTAAAATTGTTTGAAAACAGCAAATCTTCTAGGGGCTATAACTCAAAAACAAAGCAAGCTATTGATATGCGGTTTGAACGAGTGAATTCCCCGTGTCCGAAACTACTTGTATACAAATTTTGAGCTCATTTAAAGCAAATTAACTTTTTTGAAATTTTTTATTATTTTTCCAAGGGGTACCCCTTGGGATTTTTATGATTTTTAAACAAATTCCTCTAAAACTGTTTCTCGTACGAATAATGTAACGAAATTTTACATACATATGTATTTCGACGTGCTGAATCCAATGGTGTAACGTTTATGTCCATAAGTCTTGTAGTTTTTGAGAGAATGGTCAAAAACTGTACGAGGAAAAAAAATTGGCGACAATTTTTCAAAAAAATAAAAATCGCTAAAAACTTGCTTAAATGTCATTTGAAACACGGGGAATTCAACCTTTCAGACCGCATCTCAATATCTTGCTTACTTTTCGAGTTATAGCCTCGGGAAAGTTGAAAATCTGATTTTTAAAATTGTTTGAAAACAGCAAATCTTCTAGGGGCTATAACTCAAAAGCAAAGCAAGCTATTGATATGCGGTTTGAACGAGTGAATTCCCCGTGTCCGAAACTACTTGTATACAAATTTTGAGCTCATTTAAAGCAAATTAACTTTTTTGAAATTTTTTATTATTTTTCCAAGGGATACCCCTTGGGATTTTTATGATTTTTAAACAAATTCCTCTAAAACTGTTTCTCGTACGAATAATGTAACGAAATTTTACATACATATGTATTTCGACGTGCTGAATCCAATGGTGTAACGTTTATGTCCATAAGTCTTGTAGTTTTTGAGAGAATGGTCAAAAACTGTACAAGGAAAAAAAATTGGCGACAATTTTTCAAAAAAATAAAAATCGCTAAAAACTTGCTTAAATGTCATTTGAAACACGGGGAATTCAACCTTTCAGACCGCATCTCAATATCTTGCTTACTTTTCGAGTTATAGCCTCGGGAAAGTTGAAAATCTGATTTTTAAAATTGTTTGAAAACAGCAAATCTTCTAGGGGCTATAACTCAAAAACAAAGCAAGCTATTGATATGCGGTTTGAACGAGTGAATTCCCCGTGTCCGAAACTACTTGTATACAAATTTTGAGCTCATTTAAAGCAAATTAACTTTTTTGAAATTTTTTATTATTTTTCCAAGGGGTACCCCTTGGGATTTTTATGATTTTTAAACAAATTCCTCTAAAACTGTTTCTCGTACGAATAATGTAACGAAATTTTACATACATATGTATTTCGACGTGCTGAATCCAATGGTGTAACGTTTATGTCCATAAGTCTTGTAGTTTTTGAGAGAATGGTCAAAAACTGTACGAGGAAAAAAAATTGGCGACAATTTTTCAAAAAAATAAAAATCGCTAAAAACTTGCTTAAATGTCATTTGAAACACGGGGAATTCAACCTTTCAGACCGCATCTCAATATCTTGCTTACTTTTCGAGTTATAGCCTCGGGAAAGTTGAAAATCTGATTTTTAAAATTGTTTGAAAACAGCAAATCTTCTAGGGGCTATAACTCAAAAACAAAGCAAGCTATTGATATGCGGTTTGAACGAGTGAATTCCCCGTGTCCGAAACTACTTGTATACAAATTTTGAGCTCATTTAAAGCAAATTAACTTTTTTGAAATTTTTTATTATTTTTCCAAGGGATTTTTATGATTTTTAAACAAATTCCTCTAAAACTGTTTCTCGTACGAATAATGTAACGAAATTTTACATACATATGTATTTCGACGTGCTGAATCCAATGGTGTAACGTTTATGTCCATAAGTCTTGTAGTTTTTGAGAGAATGGTCAAAAACTGTACGAGGAAAAAAAATTGGCGACAATTTTTCAAAAAAATAAAAATCGCTAAAAACTTGCTTAAATGTCATTTGAAACACGGGGAATTCAACCTTTCAGACCGCATCTCAATATCTTGCTTACTTTTCGAGTTATAGCCTCGGGAAAGTTGAAAATCTGATTTTTAAAATTGTTTGAAAACAGCAAATCTTCTAGGGGCTATAACTCAAAAACAAAGCAAGCTATTGATATGCGGTTTGAACGAGTGAATTCCCCGTGTCCGAAACTACTTGTATACAAATTTTGAGCTCATTTAAAGCAAATTAACTTTTTTGAAATTTTTTATTATTTTTATGATTTTTAAACAAATTCCTCTAAAACTGTTTCTCGTACGAATAATGTAACGAAATTTTACATACATATGTATTTCGACGTGCTGAATCCAATGGTGTAACGTTTATGTCCATAAGTCTTGTAGTTTTTGAGAGAATGGTCAAAAACTGTACGAGGAAAAAAAATTGGCGACAATTTTTCAAAAAAATAAAAATCGCTAAAAACTTGCTTAAATGTCATTTGAAACACGGGGAATTCAACCTTTCAGACCGCATCTCAATATCTTGCTTACTTTTCGAGTTATAGCCTCGGGAAAGTTGAAAATCTGATTTTTAAAATTGTTTGAAAACAGCAAATCTTCTAGGGGCTATAACTCAAAAACAAAGCAAGCTATTGATATGCGGTTTGAACGAGTGAATTCCCCGTGTCCGAAACTACTTGTATACAAATTTTGAGCTCATTTAAAGCAAATTAACTTTTTTGAAATTTTTTATTATTTTTCCAAGGGGTACCCCAGGGGGGTGTCACTTATATGGCAAGTTATGTTACAGAGTTTTTAATTCGCCGTTGAGTTCATAGATGGCAGGACGGTAGTATTTTGGAACTCAGTCGGTAATGACAGAGAAAAATAATAAATAACCTAACCTAATGAAGTTTATTGCGTTTATTGTTTATTGTGTTCGTTTCGGTCTCCTCTATTATCTCTGTTTTCGGTTGTCTTGTGCGTAGTACGTTATTTTAAGTGTTTTTATTTGTTATATTTTCTTTCTGGTAAGTAAGTACCATTTGTGTATTATATTTTAACGGTTATTTATTGTATTATTTGTTCTTATAGATTATGGTTGGAGTCAAGTGTATTGTTCCTGGCTGTGAACCAGCTGCTGGTGATGTCTTTTTTACCCTGCCAAAGACTGATGTAGTTCGCAAAGAATGGCTAAAACGTGTCAAACGTGAAGATTTGAAAGACAAAGTGTATAGTACTTGTTTACATTTACGAGTTTGTGCTAAGCATGTTGATGACGCTTCTTTCCAAACTGTCGAGCGGAGAAAATTAAATCGAGGTTCTTATAATTCTCATATATCACCATGTCCATCAAATTCTATTTCACTCAATACACCGGCCACACACTCCTCTACTGACAGTGCCAATTACGAATTGGAAATTAAAATTAGAGAAAATGTCAGTAACTACATTGCAGGATTTATATGTCGTAGACTAATGGATAAATCTTGTGATACCTGGGTTTTTTAAATTTTTTGTTGATATTATATGTATATGTGTTAATTTTTACATTGACAACTATTTATTTTCAAATACGATGAAAGTTATATATTCTGTATTTTATGTATTTTGAATAATAAAAATAACATAAATTAAAAATAACACTGTTTTTCTATTTTAATACTCTTTACTCTATAACATTTTAAATAGAATTCCGCGAGTACACACAGAGAAAAAAGTACAATTTTTGGAATAGTTCTTCGTTGAGTTCATAGATGGAGTTAAACGCATTCACAAATCATAACACGGAACTGTCGCTTCTCTATTTTTTCTTTTTCTCTGGGGTACCCCTTGGGATTTTTATGATTTTTAAACAAATTCCTCTAAAACTGTTTCTCGTACGAATAATGTAAGGTCAAAAACTGTACGAGGAAAAAAAATTGGCGACAATTTTTCAAAAAAATAAAAATCGCTAAAAACTTGCTTAAATGTCATTTGAAACACGGGGAATTCAACCTTTCAGACCGCATCTCAATATCTTGCTTACTTTTCGAGTTATAGCCTCGGGAAAGTTGAAAATCTGATTTTTAAAATTGTTTGAAAACAGCAAATCTTCTAGGGGCTATAACTCAAAAACAAAGCAAGCTATTGATATGCGGTTTGAACGAGTGAATTCCCCGTGTCCGAAACTACTTGTATACAAATTTTGAGCTCATTTAAAGCAAATTAACTTTTTTGAAATTTTTTATTATTTTTCCAAGGGGTACCCCTTGGGACTTTTATGATTTTTAAACAAATTCCTCTAAAACTGTTTCTCGTACGAATAATGTAACGAAATTTTACATACATATGTATTTCGACGTGCTGAATCCAATGGTGTAACGTTTATGTCCATAAGTCTTGTAGTTTTTGAGAGAATGGTCAAAAACTGTACGAGGAAAAAAAATTGGCGACAATTTTTCAAAAAAATAAAAATCGCTAAAAACTTGCTTAAATGTCATTTGAAACACGGGGAATTCAACCTTTCAGACCGCATCTCAATATCTTGCTTACTTTTCGAGTTATAGCCTCGGGAAAGTTGAAAATCTGATTTTTAAAATTGTTTGAAAACAGCAAATCTTCTAGGGGCTATAACTCAAAAACAAAGCAAGCTATTGATATGCGGTTTGAACGAGTGAATTCCCCGTGTCCGAAACTACTTGTATACAAATTTTGAGCTCATTGAAAGCAAATTAACTTTTTTGAAATTTTTTATTATTTTTCCAAGGGGATTTTTATGATTTTTAAACATGTTCCTCTAAAACTGTTTCTCGTACGAATAATGTAACGAAATTTTACATACATATGTATTTCGACGTGCTGAATCCAATGGTGTAACGTTTATGTCCATAAGTCTTGTAGTTTTTGAGAGAATGGTCAAAAACTGTACGAGGAAAAAAAATTGGCGACAATTTTTCAAAAAAATAAAAATCGCTAAAAACTTGCTTAAATGTCATTTGAAACACGGGGAATTCAACCTTTCAGACCGCATCTCAATATCTTGCTTACTTTTCGAGTTATAGCCTCGGGAAAGTTGAAAATCTGATTTTTAAAATTGTTTGAAAACAGCAAATCTTCTAGGGGCTATAACTCAAAAACAAAGCAAGCTATTGATATGCGGTTTGAACGAGTGAATTCCCCGTGTCCGAAACTACTTGTATACAAATTTTGAGCTCATTTAAAGCAAATTAACTTTTTTGAAATTTTTTATTATTTTTCCAAGGGGTACCCCTTGGGATTTTTATGATTTTTAAACAAATTCCTCTAAAACTGTTTCTCGTACGAATAATGTAACGAAATTTTACATACATATGTATTTCGACGTGCTGAATCCAATGGTGTAACGTTTATGTCCATAAGTCTTGTAGTTTTTGAGAGAATGGTCAAAAACTGTACGAGGAAAAAAAATTGGCGACAATTTTTCAAAAAAATAAAAATCGCTAAAAACTTGCTTAAATGTCATTTGAAACACGGGGAATTCAACCTTTCAGACCGCATCTCAATATCTTGCTTACTTTTCGAGTTATAGCCTCGGGAAAGTTGAAAATCTGATTTTTAAAATTGTTTGAAAACAGCAAATCTTCTAGGGGCTATAACTCAAAAACAAAGCAAGCTATTGATATGCGGTTTGAACGAGTGAATTCCCCGTGTCCGAAACTACTTGTATACAAATTTTGAGCTCATTTAAAGCAAATTAACTTTTTTGAAATTTTTTATTATTTTTCCAAGGGGTACCCCTTGGGATTTTTATGATTTTTAAACAAATTCCTCTAAAACTGTTTCTCGTACGAATAATGTAACGAAATTTTACATACATATGTATTTCGACGTGCTGAATCCAATGGTGTAACGTTTATGTCCATAAGTCTTGTAGTTTTTGAGAGAATGGTCAAAAACTGTACGAGAAAAAAAAATTGGCGACAATTTTTCAAAAAAATAAAAATCGCTAAAAACTTGCTTAAATGTCATTTGAAACACGGGGAATTCAACCTTTCAGACCGCATCTCAATATCTTGCTTACTTTTCGAGTTATAGCCTCGGGAAAGTTGAAAATCTGATTTTTAAAATTGTTTGAAAACAGCAAATCTTCTAGGGGCTATAACTCAAAAACAAAGCAAGCTATTGATATGCGGTTTGAACGAGTGAATTCCCCGTGTCCGAAACTACTTGTATACAAATTTTGAGCTCATTTAAAGCAAATTAACTTTTTTGAAATTTTTTATTATTTTTCCAAGGGGTACCCCTTGGGACTTTTATGATTTTTAAACAAATTCCTCTAAAACTGTTTCTCGTACGAATAATGTAACGAAATTTTACATACATATGTATTTCGACGTGCTGAATCCAATGGTGTAACGTTTATGTCCATAAGTCTTGTAGTTTTTGAGAGAATGGTCAAAAACTGTACGAGGAAAAAAAATTGGCGACAATTTTTCAAAAAAATAAAAATCGCTAAAAACTTGCTTAAATGTCATTTGAAACACGGGGAATTCAACCTTTCAGACCGCATCTCAATATCTTGCTTACTTTTCGAGTTATAGCCTCGGGAAAGTTGAAAATCTGATTTTTAAAATTGTTTGAAAACAGCAAATCTTCTAGGGGCTATAACTCAAAAACAAAGCAAGCTATTGATATGCGGTTTGAACGAGTGAATTCCCCGTGTCCGAAACTACTTGTATACAAATTTTGAGCTCATTTAAAGCAAATTAACTTTTTTGAAATTTTTTATTATTTTTCCAAGGGGATTTTTATGATTTTTAAACAAGTTCCTCTAAAACTGTTTCTCGTACGAATAATGTAACGAAATTTTACATACATATGTATTTCGACGTGCTGAATCCAATGGTGTAACGTTTATGTCCATAAGTCTTGTAGTTTTTGAGAGAATGGTCAAAAACTGTACGAGGAAAAAAAATTGGCGACAATTTTTCAAAAAAATAAAAATCGCTAAAAACTTGCTTAAATGTCATTTGAAACACGGGGAATTCAACCTTTCAGACCGCATCTCAATATCTTGCTTACTTTTCGAGTTATAGCCTCGGGAAAGTTGACAATCTGATTTTTAAAATTGTTTGAAAACAGCAAATCTTCTAGGGGCTATAACTCAAAAACAAAGCAAGCTATTGATATGCGGTTTGAACGAGTGAATTCCCCGTGTCCGAAACTACTTGTATACAAATTTTGAGCTCATTTAAAGCAAATTAACTTTTTTGAAATTTTTTATTATTTTTCCAAGGGGTACCCCTTGGGATTTTTATGATTTTTAAACAAATTCCTCTAAAACTGTTTCTCGTACGAATAATGTAACGAAATTTTACATACATATGTATTTCGACGTGCTGAATCCAATGGTGTAACGTTTATGTCCATAAGTCTTGTAGTTTTTGAGAGAATGGTCAAAAACTGTACGAGGAAAAAAAATTGGCGACAATTTTTCAAAAAAATAAAAATCGCTAAAAACTTGCTTAAATGTCATTTGAAACACGGGGAATTCAACCTTTTAGACCGCATCTCAATATCTTGCTTACTTTTCGAGTTATAGCCTCGGGAAAGTTGAAAATCTGATTTTTAAAATTGTTTGAAAACAGCAAATCTTCTAGGGGCTATAACTCAAAAACAAAGCAAGCTATTGATATGCGGTTTGAACGAGTGAATTCCCCGTGTCCGAAACTACTTGTATACAAATTTTGAGCTCATTTAAAGCAAATTAACTTTTTTGAAATTTTTTATTATTTTTCCAAGGGGTACCCCTTGGGACTTTTATGATTTTTAAACAAATTCCTCTAAAACTGTTTCTCGTACGAATAATGTAACGAAATTTTACATACATATGTATTTCGACGTGCTGAATCCAATGGTGTAACGTTTATGTCCATAAGTCTTGTAGTTTTTGAGAGAATGGTCAAAAACTGTACGAGGAAAAAAAATTGGCGACAATTTTTCAAAAAAATAAAAATCGCTAAAAACTTGCTTAAATGTCATTTGAAACACGGGGAATTCAACCTTTCAGACCGCATCTCAATATCTTGCTTACTTTTCGAGTTATAGCCTCGGGAAAGTTGAAAATCTGATTTTTAAAATTGTTTGAAAACAGCAAATCTTCTAGGGGCTATAACTCAAAAACAAAGCAAGCTATTGATATGCGGTTTGAACGAGTGAATTCCCCGTGTCCGAAACTACTTGTATACAAATTTTGAGCTCATTTAAAGCAAATTAACTTTTTTGAAATTTTTTATTATTTTTCCAAGGGATTTTTATGATTTTTAAACAAATTCCTCTAAAACTGTTTCTCGTACGAATAATGTAACGAAATTTTACATACATATGTATTTCGACGTGCTGAATCCAATGGTGTAACGTTTATGTCCATAAGTCTTGTAGTTTTTGAGAGAATGGTCAAAAACTGTACGAGGAAAAAAAATTGGCGACAATTTTTCAAAAAAATAAAAATCGCTAAAAACTTGCTTAAATGTCATTTGAAACACGGGGAATTCAACCTTTCAGACCGCATCTCAATATCTTGCTTACTTTTCGAGTTATAGCCTCGGGAAAGTTGAAAATCTGATTTTTAAAATTGTTTGAAAACAGCAAATCTTCTAGGGGCTATAACTCAAAAACAAAGCAAGCTATTGATATGCGGTTTGAACGAGTGAATTCCCCGTGTCCGAAACTACTTGTATACAAATTTTGAGCTCATTTAAAGCAAATTAACTTTTTTGAAATTTTTTATTATTTTTCCAAGGGGTACCCCTTGGGACTTTTATGATTTTTAAACAAATTCCTCTAAAACTGTTTCTCGTACGAATAATGTAACGAAATTTTACATACATATGTATTTCGACGTGCTGAATCCAATGGTGTAACGTTTATGTCCATAAGTCTTGTAGTTTTTGAGAGAATGGTCAAAAACTGTACGAGGAAAAAAAATTGGCGACAATTTTTCAAAAAAATAAAAATCGCTAAAAACTTGCTTAAATGTCATTTGAAACACGGGGAATTCAACCTTTCAGACCGCATCTCAATATCTTGCTTACTTTTCGAGTTATAGCCTCGGGAAAGTTGAAAATCTGATTTTTAAAATTGTTTGAAAACAGCAAATCTTCTAGGGGCTATAACTCAAAAACAAAGCAAGCTATTGATATGCGGTTTGAACGAGTGAATTCCCCGTGTCCGAAACTACTTGTATACAAATTTTGAGCTCATTTAAAGCAAATTAACTTTTTTGAAATTTTTTATTATTTTTCCAAGGGGTACCCCTTGGGACTTTTATGATTTTTAAACAAATTCCTCTAAAACTGTTTCTCGTACGAATAATGTAACGAAATTTTACATACATATGTATTTCGACGTGCTGAATCCAATGGTGTAACGTTTATGTCCATAAGTCTTGTAGTTTTTGAGAGAATGGTCAAAAACTGTACGAGGAAAAAAAATTGGCGACAATTTTTCAAAAAAATAAAAATCGCTAAAAACTTGCTTAAATGTCATTTGAAACACGGGGAATTCAACCTTTCAGACCGCATCTCAATATCTTGCTTACTTTTCGAGTTATAGCCTCGGGAAAGTTGAAAATCTGATTTTTAAAATTGTTTGAAAACAGCAAATCTTCTAGGGGCTATAACTCAAAAACAAAGCAAGCTATTGATATGCGGTTTGAACGAGTGAATTCCCCGTGTCCGAAACTACTTGTATACAAATTTTGAGCTCATTTAAAGCAAATTAACTTTTTTGAAATTTTTTATTATTTTTCCAAGGGGTACCCCTTGGGATTTTTATGATTTTTAAACAAATTCCTCTAAAACTGTTTCTCGTACGAATAATGTAACGAAATTTTACATACATATGTATTTCGACGTGCTGAATCCAATGGTGTAACGTTTATGTCCATAAGTCTTGTAGTTTTTGAGAGAATGGTCAAAAACTGTACGAGGAAAAAAAATTGGCGACAATTTTTCAAAAAAATAAAAATCGCTAAAAACTTGCTTAAATGTCATTTGAAACACGGGGAATTCAACCTTTCAGACCGCATCTCAATATCTTGCTTACTTTTCGAGTTATAGCCTCGGGAAAGTTGAAAATCTGATTTTTAAAATTGTTTGAAAACAGCAAATCTTCTAGGGGCTATAACTCAAAAACAAAGCAAGCTATTGATATGCGGTTTGAACGAGTGAATTCCCCGTGTCCGAAACTACTTGTATACAAATTTTGAGCTCATTTAAAGCAAATTGACTTTTTTGAAATTTTTTATTATTTTTCCAAGGGGTACCCCTTGGGATTTTTATGATTTTTAAACAAATTCCTCTAAAACTGTTTCTCGTACGAATAATGTAACGAAATTTTACATACATATGTATTTCGACGTGCTGAATCCAATGGTGTAACGTTTATGTCCATAAGTCTTGTAGTTTTTGAGAGAATGGTCAAAAACTGTACGAGGAAAAAAAACTGGCGACAATTTTTCAAAAAAATAAAAATCGCTAAAAACTTGCTTAAATGTAATTTGAAACACGGGGAATTCAACCTTTCAGACCGCATCTCAATATCTTGCTTACTTTTCGAGTTATAGCCTCGGGAAAGTTGAAAATCTGATTTTTAAAATTGTTTGAAAACAGCAAATCTTCTAGGGGCTATAACTCAAAAACAAAGCAAGCTATTGATATGCGGTTTGAACGAGTGAATTCCCCGTGTCCGAAACTACTTGTATACAAATTTTGAGCTCATTTAAAGCAAATTGACTTTTTTGAAATTTTTTATTATTTTTCCAAGGGGTACCCCTTGGGATTTTTATGATTTTTAAACAAATTCCTCTAAAACTGTTTCTCGTACGAATAATGTAACGAAATTTTACATACATATGTATTTCGACGTGCTGAATCCAATGGTGTAACGTTTATGTCCATAAGTCTTGTAGTTTTTGAGAGAATGGTCAAAAACTGTACGAGGAAAAAAAATTGGCGACAATTTTTCAAAAAAATAAAAATCGCTAAAAACTTGCTTAAATGTCATTTGAAACACGGGGAATTCAACCTTTCAGACCGCATCTCAATATCTTGCTTACTTTTCGAGTTATAGCCTCGGGAAAGTTGAAAATCTGATTTTTAAAATTGTTTGAAAACAGCAAATCTTCTAGGGGCTATAACTCAAAAACAAAGCAAGCTATTGATATGCGGTTTGAACGAGTGAATTCCCCGTGTCCGAAACTACTTGTATACAAATTTTGAGCTCATTTAAAGCAAATTAACTTTTTTGAAATTTTTTATTATTTTTCCAAGGGGTACCCCTTGGGACTTTTATGATTTTTAAACAAATTCCTCTAAAACTGTTTCTCGTACGAATAATGTAACGAAATTTTACATACATATGTATTTCGACGTGCTGAATCCAATGGTGTAACGTTTATGTCCATAAGTCTTGTAGTTTTTGAGAGAATGGTCAAAAACTGTACGAGGAAAAAAAATTGGCGACAATTTTTCAAAAAAATAAAAATCGCTAAAAACTTGCTTAAATGTCATTTGAAACACGGGGAATTCAACCTTTCAGACCGCATCTCAATATCTTGCTTACTTTTCGAGTTATAGCCTCGGGAAAGTTGAAAATTTGATTTTTAAAATTGTTTGAAAACAGCAAATCTTCTAGGGGCTATAACTCAAAAACAAAGCAAGCTATTGATATGCGGTTTGAACGAGTGAATTCCCCGTGTCCGAAACTACTTGTATACAAATTTTGAGCTCATTTAAAGCAAATTAACTTTTTTGAAATTTTTTATTATTTTTCCAAGGGGTACCCCTTGGGACTTTTATGATTTTTAAACAAATTCCTCTAAAACTGTTTCTCGTACGAATAATGTAACGAAATTTTACATACATATGTATTTCGACGTGCTGAATCCAATGGTGTAACGTTTATGTCCATAAGTCTTGTAGTTTTTGAGAGAATGGTCAAAAACTGTACGAGGAAAAAAAATTGGCGACAATTTTTCAAAAAAATAAAAATCGCTAAAAACTTGCTTAAATGTCATTTGAAACACGGGGAATTCAACCTTTCAGACCGCATCTCAATATCTTGCTTACTTTTCGAGTTATAGCCTCGGGAAAGTTGAAAATCTGATTTTTAAAATTGTTTGAAAACAGCAAATCTTCTAGGGGCTATAACTCAAAAACAAAGCAAGCTATTGATATGCGGTTTGAACGAGTGAATTCTCCGTGTCCGAAACTACTTGTATACAAATTTTGAGCTCATTTAAAGCAAATTGACTTTTTTGAAATTTTTTATTATTTTTCCAAGGGGTACCCCTTGGGATTTTTATGATTTTTAAACAAATTCCTCTAAAACTGTTTCTCGTACGAATAATGTAACGAAATTTTACATACATATGTATTTCGACGTGCTGAATCCAATGGTGTAACGTTTATGTCCATAAGTCTTGTAGTTTTTGAGAGAATGGTCAAAAACTGTACGAGGAAAAAAAATTGGCGACAATTTTTCAAAAAAATAAAAATCGCTAAAAACTTGCTTAAATGTCATTTGAAACACGGGGAATTCAACCTTTCAGACCGCATCTCAATATCTTGCTTACTTTTCGAGTTATAGCCTCGGGAAAGTTGAAAATCTGATTTTTAAAATTGTTTGAAAACAGCAAATCTTCTAGGGGCTATAACTCAAAAACAAAGCAAGCTATTGATATGCGGTTTGAACGAGTGAATTCCCCGTGTCCGAAACTACTTGTATACAAATTTTGAGCTCATTTAAAGCAAATTAACTTTTTTGAAATTTTTTATTATTTTTCCAAGGGGTACCCCTTGGGACTTTTATGATTTTTAAACAAATTCCTCTAAAACTGTTTCTCGTACGAATAATGTAACGAAATTTTACATACATATGTATTTCGACGTGCTGAATCCAATGGTGTAACGTTTATGTCCATAAGTCTTGTAGTTTTTGAGAGAATGGTCAAAAACTGTACGAGGAAAAAAAATTGGCGACAATTTTTCAAAAAAATAAAAATCGCTAAAAACGGGGAATTCAACCTTTCAGACCGCATCTCAATATCTTGCTTACTTTTCGAGTTATAGCCTCGGGAAAGTTGAAAATCTGATTTTTAAAATTGTTTGAAAACAGCAAATCTTCTAGGGGCTATAACTCAAAAACAAAGCAAGCTATTGATATGCGGTTTGAACGAGTGAATTCCCCGTGTCCGAAACTACTTGTATACAAATTTTGAGCTCATTTAAAGCAAATTAACTTTTTTGAAATTTTTTATTATTTTTCCAAGGGGTACCCCTTGGGATTTTTATGATTTTTAAACAAATTCCTCTAAAACTGTTTCTCGTACGAATAATGTAACGAAATTTTACATACATATGTATTTCGACGTGCTGAATCCAATGGTGTAACGTTTATGTCCATAAGTCTTGTAGTTTTTGAGAGAATGGTCAAAAACTGTACGAGGAAAAAAAATTGGCGACAATTTTTCAAAAAAATAAAAATCGCTAAAAACTTGCTTAAATGTCATTTGAAACACGGGGAATTCAACCTTTCAGACCGCATCTCAATATCTTGCTTACTTTTCGAGTTATAGCCTCGGGAAAGTTGAAAATCTGATTTTTAAAATTGTTTGAAAACAGCAAATCTTCTAGGGGCTATAACTCAAAAACAAAGCAAGCTATTGATATGCGGTTTGAACGAGTGAATTCCCCGTGTCCGAAACTACTTGTATACAAATTTTGAGCTCATTTAAAGCAAATTAACTTTTTTGAAATTTTTTATTATTTTTCCAAGGGGTACCCCTTGGGATTTTTATGATTTTTAAACAAATTCCTCTAAAACTGTTTCTCGTACGAATAATGCAACGAAATTTTACATACATATGTATTTCGACGTGCTGAATCCAATGGTGTAACGTTTATGTCCATAAGTCTTGTAGTTTTTGAGAGAATGGTCAAAAACTGTACGAGGAAAAAAAATTGGCGACAATTTTTCAAAAAAATAAAAATCGCTAAAAACTTGCTTAAATGTCATTTGAAACACGGGGAATTCAACCTTTCAGACCGCATCTCAATATCTTGCTTACTTTTCGAGTTATAGCCTCGGGAAAGTTGAAAATCTGATTTTTAAAATTGTTTGAAAACAGCAAATCTTCTAGGGGCTATAACTCAAAAACAAAGCAAGCTATTGATATGCGGTTTGAACGAGTGAATTCCCCGTGTCCGAAACTACTTGTATACAAATTTTGAGCTCATTTAAAGCAAATTAACTTTTTTGAAATTTTTTATTATTTTTCCAAGGGGTACCCCTTGGGATTTTTATGATTTTTAAACAAATTCCTCTAAAACTGTTTCTCGTACGAATAATGTAACGAAATTTTACATACATATGTATTTCGACGTGCTGAATCCAATGGTGTAACGTTTATGTCCATAAGTCTTGTAGTTTTTGAGAGAATGGTCAAAAACTGTACGAGGAAAAAAAATTGGCGACAATTTTTCAAAAAAATAAAAATCGCTAAAAACTTGCTTAAATGTCATTTGAAACACGGGGAATTCAACCTTTCAGACCGCATCTCAATATCTTGCTTACTTTTCGAGTTATAGCCTCGGGAAAGTTGAAAATCTGATTTTTAAAATTGTTTGAAAACAGCAAATCTTCTAGGGGCTATAACTCAAAAACAAAGCAAGCTATTGATATGCGGTTTGAACGAGTGAATTCCCCGTGTCCGAAACTACTTGTATACAAATTTTGAGCTCATTTAAAGCAAATTAACTTTTTTGAAATTTTTAATTATTTTTCCAAGGGGTACCCCTTGGGATTTTTATGATTTTTAAACAAATTCCTCTAAAACTGTTTCTCGTACGAATAATGTAACGAAATTTTACATACATATGTATTTCGACGTGCTGAATCCAATGGTGTAACGTTTATGTCCATAAGTCTTGTAGTTTTTGAGAGAATGGTCAAAAACTGTACGAGGAAAAAAAATTGGCGACAATTTTTCAAAAAAATAAAAATCGCTAAAAACTTGCTTAAATGTCATTTGAAACACGGGGAATTCAACCTTTCAGACCGCATCTCAATATCTTGCTTACTTTTCGAGTTATAGCCTCGGGAAAGTTGAAAATCTGATTTTTAAAATTGTTTGAAAACAGCAAATCTTCTAGGGGCTATAACTCAAAAACAAAGCAAGCTATTGATATGCGGTTTGAACGAGTGAATTCCCCGTGTCCGAAACTACTTGTATACAAATTTTGAGTTCATTTAAAGCAAATTAACTTTTTTGAAATTTTTTATTATTTTTCCAAGGGGTACCCCTTGGGATTTTTATGATTTTTAAACAAATTCCTCTAAAACTGTTTCTCGTACGAATAATGTAACGAAATTTTACATACATATGTATTTCGACGTGCTGAATCCAATGGTGTAACGTTTATGTCCATAAGTCTTGTAGTTTTTGAGAGAATGGTCAAAAACTGTACGAGGAAAAAAAATTGGCGACAATTTTTCAAAAAATAAAAATCGCTAAAAACTTGCTTAAATGTCATTTGAAACACGGGGAATTCAACCTTTCAGACCGCATCTCAATATCTTGCTTACTTTTCGAGTTATAGCCTCGGGAAAGTTGAAAATCTGATTTTTAAAATTGTTTGAAAACAGCAAATCTTCTAGGGGCTATAACTCAAAAACAAAGCAAGCTATTGATATGCGGTTTGAACGAGTGAATTCCCCGTGTCCGAAACTACTTGTATACAAATTTTGAGCTCATTTAAAGCAAATTAACTTTTTTGAAATTTTTTATTATTTTTCCAAGGGGTACCCCTTGGGATTTTTATGATTTTTAAACAAATTCCTCTAAAACTGTTTCTCGTACGAATAATGTAACGAAATTTTACATACATATGTATTTCGACGTGCTGAATCCAATGGTGTAACGTTTATGTCCATAAGTCTTGTAGTTTTTGAGAGAATGGTCAAAAACTGTACGAGGAAAAAAAATTGGCGACAATTTTTCAAAAAAATAAAAATCGCTAAAAACTTGCTTAAATGTCATTTGAAACACGGGGAATTCAACCTTTCAGACCGCATCTCAATATCTTGCTTACTTTTCGAGTTATAGCCTCGGGAAAGTTGAAAATCTGATTTTTAAAATTGTTTGAAAACAGCAAATCTTCTAGGGGCTATAACTCAAAAACAAAGCAAGCTATTGATATGCGGTTTGAACGAGTGAATTCCCCGTGTCCGAAACTACTTGTATACAAATTTTGAGTTCATTTAAAGCAAATTAACTTTTTTGAAATTTTTTATTATTTTTCCAAGGGGTACCCCTTGGGATTTTTATGATTTTTAAACAAATTCCTCTAAAACTGTTTCTCGTACGAATAATGTAACGAAATTTTACATACATATGTATTTCGACGTGCTGAATCCAATGGTGTAACGTTTATGTCCATAAGTCTTGTAGTTTTTGAGAGAATGGTCAAAAACTGTACGAGGAAAAAAAATTGGCGACAATTTTTCAAAAAATTAAAAATCGCTAAAAACTTGCTTAAATGTCATTTGAAACACGGGGAATTCAACCTTTCAGACCGCATCTCAATATCTTGCTTACTTTTCGAGTTATAGCCTCGGGAAAGTTGAAAATCTGATTTTTAAAATTGTTTGAAAACAGCAAATCTTCTAGGGGCTATAACTCAAAAACAAAGCAAGCTATTGATATGCGGTTTGAACGAGTGAATTCCCCGTGTCCGAAACTACTTGTATACAAATTTTGAGTTCATTTAAAGCAAATTAACTTTTTTGAAATTTTTTATTATTTTTCCAAGGGGTACCCCTTGGGATTTTTATGATTTTTAAACAAATTCCTCTAAAACTGTTTCTCGTACGAATAATGTAACGAAATTTTACATACATATGTATTTCGACGTGCTGAATCCAATGGTGTAACGTTTATGTCCATAAGTCTTGTAGTTTTTGAGAGAATGGTCAAAAACTGTACGAGGAAAAAAAATTGGCGACAATTTTTCAAAAAATAAAAATCGCTAAAAACTTGCTTAAATGTCATTTGAAACACGGGGAATTCAACCTTTCAGACCGCATCTCAATATCTTGCTTACTTTTCGAGTTATAGCCTCGGGAAAGTTGAAAATCTGATTTTTAAAATTGTTTGAAAACAGCAAATCTTCTAGGGGCTATAACTCAAAAACAAAGCAAGCTATTGATATGCGGTTTGAACGAGTGAATTCCCCGTGTCCGAAACTACTTGTATACAAATTTTGAGCTCATTTAAAGCAAATTAACTTTTTTGAAATTTTTTATTATTTTTCCAAGGGGTACCCCTTGGGATTTTTATGATTTTTAAACAAATTCCTCTAAAACTGTTTCTCGTACGAATAATGTAACGAAATTTTACATACATATGTATTTCGACGTGCTGAATCCAATGGTGTAACGTTTATGTCCATAAGTCTTGTAGTTTTTGAGAGAATGGTCAAAAACTGTACGAGGAAAAAAAATTGGCGACAATTTTTCAAAAAAATAAAAATCGCTAAAAACTTGCTTAAATGTCATTTGAAACACGGGGAATTCAACCTTTCAGACCGCATCTCAATATCTTGCTTACTTTTCGAGTTATAGCCTCGGGAAAGTTGAAAATCTGATTTTTAAAATTGTTTGAAAACAGCAAATCTTCTAGGGGCTATAACTCAAAAACAAAGCAAGCTATTGATATGCGGTTTGAACGAGTGAATTCCCCGTGTCCGAAACTACTTGTATACAAATTTTGAGTTCATTTAAAGCAAATTAACTTTTTTGAAATTTTTTATTATTTTTCCAAGGGGTACCCCTTGGGATTTTTATGATTTTTAAACAAATTCCTCTAAAACTGTTTCTCGTACGAATAATGTAACGAAATTTTACATACATATGTATTTCGACGTGCTGAATCCAATGGTGTAACGTTTATGTCCATAAGTCTTGTAGTTTTTGAGAGAATGGTCAAAAACTGTACGAGGAAAAAAAATTGGCGACAATTTTTCAAAAAATAAAAGTCGCTAAAAACTTGCTTAAATGTCATTTGAAACACGGGGAATTCAACCTTTCAGACCGCATCTCAATATCTTGCTTACTTTTCGAGTTATAGCCCCGGGAAAGTTGAAAATCTGATTTTTAAAATTGTTTGAAAACAGCAAATCTTCTAGGGGCTATAACTCAAAAACAAAGCAAGCTATTGATATGCGGTTTGAACGAGTGAATTCTCCGTGTCCGAAACTACTTGTATACAAATTTTGAGCTCATTTAAAGCAAATTAACTTTTTTGAAATTTTTTATTATTTTTCCAAGGGGTACCCCTTGGGATTTTTATGATTTTTAAACAAATTCCTCTAAAACTGTTTCTCGTACGAATAATGTAACGAAATTTTACATACATATGTATTTCGACGTGCTGAATCCAATGGTGTAACGTTTATGTCCATAAGTCTTGTAGTTTTTGAGAGAATGGTCAAAAACTGTACGAGGAAAAAAAATTGGCGACAATTTTTCAAAAAATAAAAGTCGCTAAAAACTTGCTTAAATGTCATTTGAAACACGGGGAATTCAACCTTTCAGACCGCATCTCAATATCTTGCTTACTTTTCGAGTTATAGCCCCGGGAAAGTTGAAAATCTGATTTTTAAAATTGTTTGAAAACAGCAAATCTTCTAGGGGCTATAACTCAAAAACAAAGCAAGCTATTGATATGCGGTTTGAACGAGTGAATTCTCCGTGTCCGAAACTACTTGTATACAAATTTTGAGCTCATTTAAAGCAAATTAACTTTTTTGAAATTTTTTATTATTTTTCCAAGGGGTACCCCTTGGGATTTTTATGATTTTTAAACAAATTCCTCTAAAACTGTTTCTCGTACGAATAATGTAACGAAATTTTACATACATATGTATTTCGACGTGCTGAAGCCAATGGTGTAACGTTTATGTCCATAAGTCTTGTAGTTTTTGAGAGAATGGTCAAAAACTGTACGAGGAAAAAAAATTGGCGACAATTTTTCAAAAAAATAAAAATCGCTAAAAACTTGCTTAAATGTCATTTGAAACACGGGGAATTCAACCTTTCAGACCGCATCTCAATATCTTGCTTACTTTTCGAGTTATAGCCTCGGGAAAGTTGAAAATCTGATTTTTAAAATTGTTTGAAAACAGCAAATCTTCTAGGGGCTATAACTCAAAAACAAAGCAAGCTATTGATATGCGGTTTGAACGAGTGAATTCCCCGTGTCCGAAACTACTTGTATACAAATTTTGAGCTCATTTAAAGCAAATTATCTTTTTTGAAATTTTTTATTATTTTTCCAAGGGGTACCCCTTGGGATTTTTATGATTTTTAAACAAATTCCTCTAAAACTGTTTCTCGTACGAATAATGTAACGAAATTTTACATACATATGTATTTCGACGTGCTGAATCCAATGGTGTAACGTTTATGTCCATAAGTCTTGTAGTTTTTGAGAGAATGGTCAAAAACTGTACGAGGAAAAAAAATTGGCGACAATTTTTCAAAAAAATAAAAATCGCTAAAAACTTGCTTAAATGTCATTTGAAACACGGGGAATTCAACCTTTCAGACCGCATCTCAATATCTTGCTTACTTTTCGAGTTATAGCCTCGGGAAAGTTGAAAATCTGATTTTTAAAATTGTTTGAAAACAGCAAATCTTCTAGGGGCTATAACTCAAAAACAAAGCAAGCTATTGATATGCGGTTTGAACGAGTGAATTCCCCGTGTCCGAAACTACTTGTATACAAATTTTGAGTTCATTTAAAGCAAATTAACTTTTTTGAAATTTTTTATTATTTTTCCAAGGGGTACCCCTTGGGATTTTTATGATTTTTAAACAAATTCCTCTAAAACTGTTTCTCGTACGAATAATGTAACGAAATTTTACATACATATGTATTTCGACGTGCTGAATCCAATGGTGTAACGTTTATGTCCATAAGTCTTGTAGTTTTTGAGAGAATGGTCAAAAACTGTACGAGGAAAAAAAATTGGCGACAATTTTTCAAAAAATAAAAATCGCTAAAAACTTGCTTAAATGTCATTTGAAACACGGGGAATTCAACCTTTCAGACCGCATCTCAATATCTTGCTTACTTTTCGAGTTATAGCCTCGGGAAAGTTGAAAATCTGATTTTTAAAATTGTTTGAAAACAGCAAATCTTCTAGGGGCTATAACTCAAAAACAAAGCAAGCTATTGATATGCGGTTTGAACGAGTGAATTCCCCGTGTCCGAAACTACTTGTATACAAATTTTGAGCTCATTTAAAGCAAATTAACTTTTTTGAAATTTTTTATTATTTTTCCAAGGGGTACCCCTTGGGATTTTTATGATTTTTAAACAAATTCCTCTAAAACTGTTTCTCGTACGAATAATGTAACGAAATTTTACATACATATGTATTTCGACGTGCTGAATCCAATGGTGTAACGTTTATGTCCATAAGTCTTGTAGTTTTTGAGAGAATGGTCAAAAACTGTACGAGGAAAAAAAATTGGCGACAATTTTTCAAAAAAATAAAAATCGCTAAAAACTTGCTTAAATGTCATTTGAAACACGGGGAATTCAACCTTTCAGACCGCATCTCAATATCTTGCTTACTTTTCGAGTTATAGCCTCGGGAAAGTTGAAAATCTGATTTTTAAAATTGTTTGAAAACAGCAAATCTTCTAGGGGCTATAACTCAAAAACAAAGCAAGCTATTGATATGCGGTTTGAACGAGTGAATTCCCCGTGTCCGAAACTACTTGTATACAAATTTTGAGCTCATTTAAAGCAAATTAACTTTTTTGAAATTTTTTATTATTTTTCCAAGGGGTACCCCTTGGGATTTTTATGATTTTTAAACAAATTCCTCTAAAACTGTTTCTCGTACGAATAATGTAACGAAATTTTACATACATATGTATTTCGACGTGCTGAATCCAATGGTGTAACGTTTATGTCCATAAGTCTTGTAGTTTTTGAGAGAATGGTCAAAAACTGTACGAGGAAACAAAATTGGCGACAATTTTTCAAAAAATTAAAAATCGCTAAAAACTTGCTTAAATGTCATTTGAAACACGGGGAATTCAACCTTTCAGACCGCATCTCAATATCTTGCTTACTTTTCGAGTTATAGCCTCGGGAAAGTTGAAAATCTGATTTTTAAAATTGTTTGAAAACAGCAAATCTTCTAGGGGCTATAACTCAAAAACAAAGCAAGCTATTGATATGCGGTTTGAACGAGTGAATTCCCCGTGTCCGAAACTACTTGTATACAAATTTTGAGCTCATTTAAAGCAAATTAACTTTTTTGAAATTTTTTATTATTTTTCCAAGGGGTACCCCTTGGGATTTTTATGATTTTTAAACAAATTCCTCTAAAACTGTTTCTCGTACGAATAATGTAACGAAATTTTACATACATATGTATTTCGACGTGCTGAATCCAATGGTGTAACGTTTATGTCCATAAGTCTTGTAGTTTTTGAGAGAATGGTCAAAAACTGTACGAGGAAAAAAAATTGGCGACAATTTTTCAAAAAATAAAAGTCGCTAAAAACTTGCTTAAATGTCATTTGAAACACGGGGAATTCAACCTTTCAGACCGCATCTCAATATCTTGCTTACTTTTCGAGTTATAGCCCCGGGAAAGTTGAAAATCTGATTTTTAAAATTGTTTGAAAACAGCAAATCTTCTAGGGGCTATAACTCAAAAACAAAGCAAGCTATTGATATGCGGTTTGAACGAGTGAATTCTCCGTGTCCGAAACTACTTGTATACAAATTTTGAGCTCATTTAAAGCAAATTAACTTTTTTGAAATTTTTTATTATTTTTCCAAGGGGTACCCCTTGGGATTTTTATGATTTTTAAACAAATTCCTCTAAAACTGTTTCTCGTACGAATAATGTAACGAAATTTTACATACATATGTATTTCGACGTGCTGAATCCAATGGTGTAACGTTTATGTCCATAAGTCTTGTAGTTTTTGAGAGAATGGTCAAAAACTGTACGAGGAAAAAAAATTGGCGACAATTTTTCAAAAAATAAAAGTCGCTAAAAACTTGCTTAAATGTCATTTGAAACACGGGGAATTCAACCTTTCAGACCGCATCTCAATATCTTGCTTACTTTTCGAGTTATAGCCCCGGGAAAGTTGAAAATCTGATTTTTAAAATTGTTTGAAAACAGCAAATCTTCTAGGGGCTATAACTCAAAAACAAAGCAAGCTATTGATATGCGGTTTGAACGAGTGAATTCTCCGTGTCCGAAACTACTTGTATACAAATTTTGAGCTCATTTAAAGCAAATTAACTTTTTTGAAATTTTTTATTATTTTTCCAAGGGGTACCCCTTGGGATTTTTATGATTTTTAAACAAATTCCTCTAAAACTGTTTCTCGTACGAATAATGTAACGAAATTTTACATACATATGTATTTCGACGTGCTGAATCCAATGGTGTAACGTTTATGTCCATAAGTCTTGTAGTTTTTGAGAGAATGGTCAAAAACTGTACGAGGAAAAAAAATTGGCGACAATTTTTCAAAAAAATAAAAGTCGCTAAAAACTTGCTTAAATGTCATTTGAAACACGGGGAATTCAACCTTTCAGACCGCATCTCAATATCTTGCTTACTTTTCGAGTTATAGCCCCGGGAAAGTTGAAAATCTGATTTTTAAAATTGTTTGAAAACAGCAAATCTTCTAGGGGCTATAACTCAAAAACAAAGCAAGCTATTGATATGCGGTTTGAACGAGTGAATTCCCCGTGTCCGAAACTACTTGTATACAAATTTTGAGCTCATTTAAAGCAAATTAACTTTTTTGAAATTTTTTATTATTTTTCCAAGGGGTACCCCTTGGGATTTTTATGATTTTTAAACAAATTCCTCTAAAACTGTTTCTCGTACGAATAATGTAACGAAATTTTACATACATATGTATTTCGACGTGCTGAATCCAATGGTGTAACGTTTATGTCCATAAGTCTTGTAGTTTTTGAGAGAATGGTCAAAAACTGTACGAGGAAAAAAAATTGGCGACAATTTTTCAAAAAAATAAAAATCGCTAAAAACTTGCTTAAATGTCATTTGAAACACGGGGAATTCAACCTTTCAGACCGCATCTCAATATCTTGCTTACTTTTCGAGTTATAGCCTCGGGAAAGTTGAAAATCTGATTTTTAAAATTGTTTGAAAACAGCAAATCTTCTAGGGGCTATAACTCAAAAACAAAGCAAGCTATTGATATGCGGTTTGAACGAGTGAATTCCCCGTGTCCGAAACTACTTGTATACAAATTTTGAGCTCATTTAAAGCAAATTAACTTTTTTGAAATTTTTTATTATTTTTCCAAGGGGTACCCCTTGGGATTTTTATGATTTTTAAACAAATTCCTCTAAAACTGTTTCTCGTACGAATAATGTAACGAAATTTTACATACATATGTATTTCGACGTGCTGAATCCAATGGTGTAACGTTTATGTCCATAAGTCTTGTAGTTTTTGAGAGAATGGTCAAAAACTGTACGAGGAAAAAAAATTGGCGACAATTTTTCAAAAAAATAAAAGTCGCTAAAAACTTGCTTAAATGTCATTTGAAACACGGGGAATTCAACCTTTCAGACCGCATCTCAATATCTTGCTTACTTTTCGAGTTATAGCCTCGGGAAAGTTGAAAATCTGATTTTTAAAATTGTTTGAAAACAGCAAATCTTCTAGGGGCTATAACTCAAAAACAAAGCAAGCTATTGATATGCGGTTTGAACGAGTGAATTCCCCGTGTCCGAAACTACTTGTATACAAATTTTGAGCTCATTTAAAGCAAATTAACTTTTTTGAAATTTTTTATTATTTTTCCAAGGGGTACCCCTTGGGATTTTTATGATTTTTAAACAAATTCCTCTAAAACTGTTTCTCGTACGAATAATGTAACGAAATTTTACATACATATGTATTTCGACGTGCTGAATCCAATGGTGTAACGTTTATGTCCATAAGTCTTGTAGTTTTTGAGAGAATGGTCAAAAACTGTACGAGGAAAAAAAATTGGCGACAATTTTTCAAAAAAATAAAAGTCGCTAAAAACTTGCTTAAATGTCATTTGAAACACGGGGAATTCAACCTTTCAGACCGCATCTCAATATCTTGCTTACTTTTCGAGTTATAGCCCCGGGAAAGTTGAAAATCTGATTTTTAAAATTGTTTGAAAACAGCAAATCTTCTAGGGGCTATAACTCAAAAACAAAGCAAGCTATTGATATGCGGTTTGAACGAGTGAATTCCCCGTGTCCGAAACTACTTGTATACAAATTTTGAGCTCATTTAAAGCAAATTAACTTTTTTGGAATTTTTTATTATTTTTCCAAGGGGTACCCCTTGGGATTTTTATGTAGTTTTTGAGAGAATGGTCAAAAACTGTACGAGGAAAAAAAATTGGCGACAATTTTTCAAAAAAATAAAAATCGCTAAAAACTTGCTTAAATGTCATTTGAAACACGGGGAATTCAACCTTTCAGACCGCATCTCAATATCTTTGCTTACTTTTCGAGTTATAGCCTCGGGAAAGTTGAAAATCTGATTTTTAAAATTGTTTGAAAACAGCAAATCTTCTAGGGGCTATAACTCAAAAACAAAGCAAGCTATTGATATGCGGTTTGAACGAGTGAATTCCCCGTGTCCGAAACTACTTGTATACAAATTTTGAGCTCATTTAAAGCAAATTAACTTTTTTGAAATTTTTTATTATTTTTCCAAGGGGTACCCCTTGGGATTTTTATGATTTTTAAACAAATTCCTCTAAAACTGTTTCTCGTACGAATAATGTAACGAAATTTTACATACATATGTATTTCGACGTGCTGAATCCAATGGTGTAACGTTTATGTCCATAAGTCTTGTAGTTTTTGAGAGAATGGTCAAAAACTGTACGAGGAAAAAAAATTGGCGACAATTTTTCAAAAAAATAAAAATCGCTAAAAACTTGCTTAAATGTCATTTGAAACACGGGGAATTCAACCTTTCAGACCGCATCTCAATATCTTGCTTACTTTTCGAGTTATAGCCTCGGGAAAGTTGAAAATCTGATTTTTAAAATTGTTTGAAAACAGCAAATCTTCTAGGGGCTATAACTCAAAAACAAAGCAAGCTATTGATATGCGGTTTGAACGAGTGAATTCCCCGTGTCCGAAACTACTTGTATACACATTTTGAGCTCATTTAAAGCAAATTAACTTTTTTGAAATTTTTTATTATTTTTCCAAGGGGTACCCCTTGGGATTTTTATGATTTTTAAACAAATTCCTCTAAAACTGTTTCTCGTACGAATAATGTAACGAAATTTTACATACATATGTATTTCGACGTGCTGAATCCAATGGTGTAACGTTTATGTCCATAAGTCTTGTAGTTTTTGAGAGAATGGTCAAAAACTGTACGAGGAAAAAAAATTGGCGACAATTTTTCAAAAAAATAAAAATCGCTAAAAACTTGCTTAAATGTCATTTGAAACACGGGGAATTCAACCTTTCAGACCGCATCTCAATATCTTGCTTACTTTTCGAGTTATAGCCTCGGGAAAGTTGAAAATCTGATTTTTAAAATTGTTTGAAAACAGCAAATCTTCTAGGGGCTATAACTCAAAAACAAAGCAAGCTATTGATATGCGGTTTGAACGAGTGAATTCCCCGTGTCCGAAACTACTTGTATACAAATTTTGAGCTCATTTAAAGCAAATTAACTTTTTTGAAATTTTTTATTATTTTTCCAAGGGGTACCCCTTGGGATTTTTATGATTTTTAAACAAATTCCTCTAAAACTGTTTCTCGTACGAATAATGTAACGAAATTTTACATACATATGTATTTCGACGTGCTGAATCCAATGGTGTAACGTTTATGTCCATAAGTCTTGTAGTTTTTGAGAGAATGGTCAAAAACTGTACGAGGAAAAAAAATTGGCGACAATTTTTCAAAAAAATAAAAATCGCTAAAAACTTGCTTAAATGTCATTTGAAACACGGGGAATTCAACCTTTCAGACCGCATCTCAATATCTTGCTTACTTTTCGAGTTATAGCCTCGGGAAAGTTGAAAATCTGATTTTTAAAATTGTTTGAAAACAGCAAATCTTCTAGGGGCTATAACTCAAAAACAAAGCAAGCTATTGATATGCGGTTTGAACGAGTGAATTCCCCGTGTCCGAAACTACTTGTATACAAATTTTGAGCTCATTTAAAGCAAATTAACTTTTTTGAAATTTTTTATTATTTTTCCAAGGGGTACCCCTTGGGATTTTTATGATTTTTAAACAAATTCCTCTAAAACTGTTTCTCGTACGAATAATGTAACGAAATTTTACATACATATGTATTTCGACGTGCTGAATCCAATGGTGTAACGTTTATGTCCATAAGTCTTGTAGTTTTTGAGAGAATGGTCAAAAACTGTACGAGGAAAAAAAATTGGCGACAATTTTTCAAAAAAATAAAAATCGCTAAAAACTTGCTTAAATGTCATTTGAAACACGGGGAATTCAACCTTTCAGACCGCATCTCAATATCTTGCTTACTTTTCGAGTTATAGCCTCGGGAAAGTTGAAAATCTGATTTTTAAAATTGTTTGAAAACAGCAAATCTTCTAGGGGCTATAACTCAAAAACAAAGCAAGCTATTGATATGCGGTTTGAACGAGTGAATTCCCCGTGTCCGAAACTACTTGTTTACAAATTTTGAGCTCATTTAAAGCAAATAAACTTTTTTGAAATTTTTTATTATTTTTCCAAGGGGTACCCCTTGGGATTTTTATGATTTTTAAACAAATTCCTCTAAAACTGTTTCTCGTACGAATAATGTAACGAAATTTTACATACATATGTATTTCGACGTGCTGAATCCAATGGTGTAACGTTTATGTCCATAAGTCTTGTAGTTTTTGAGAGAATGGTCAAAAACTGTACGAGGAAAAAAAATTGGCGACAATTTTTCAAAAAAATAAAAATCGCTAAAAACTTGCTTAAATGTCATTTGAAACACGGGGAATTCAACCTTTCAGACCGCATCTCAATATCTTGCTTACTTTTCGAGTTATAGCCTCGGGAAAGTTGAAAATCTGATTTTTAAAATTGTTTGAAAACAGCAAATCTTCTAGGGGCTATAACTCAAAAACAAAGCAGGCTATTGATATGCGGTTTGAACGAGTGAATTCCCCGTGTCCGAAACTACTTGTATACAAATTTTGAGCTCATTTAAAGCAAATTAACTTTTTTGAAATTTTTTATTATTTTTCCAAGGGGTACCCCTTGGGATTTTTATGATTTTTAAACAAATTAATCTAAAACTGTTTCTCGTACGAATAATGTAACGAAATTTTACATACATATGTATTTCGACGTGCTGAATCCAATGGTGTAACGTTTATGTCCATAAGTCTTGTAGTTTTTGAGAGAATGGTCAAAAACTGTACGAGAAAAAAAAATTGGCGACAATTTTTCAAAAAAATAAAAATCGCTAAAAACTTGCTTAAATGTCATTTGAAACACGGGGAATTCAACCTTTCAGACCGCATCTCAATATCTTGCTTACTTTTCGAGTTATAGCCTCGGGAAAGTTGAAAATCTGATTTTTAAAATTGTTTGAAAACAGCAAATCTTCTAGGGGCTATAACTCAAAAACAAAGCAAGCTATTGATATGCGGTTTGAACGTTGAATTCCCCGTGTCCGAAACTACTTGTATACAAATTTTGAGCTCATTTAAAGCAAATTAACTTTTTTGAAATTTTTTATTATTTTTCCAAGGGGTACCCCTTGGGATTTTTATGATTTTTAAACAAATTAATCTAAAACTGTTTCTCGTACGAATAATGTAACGAAATTTTACATACATATGTATTTCGACGTGCTGAATCCAATGGTGTAACGTTTATGTCCATAAGTCTTGTAGTTTTTGAGAGAATGGTCAAAAACTGTACGAGAAAAAAAAATTGGCGACAATTTTTCAAAAAAATAAAAATCGCTAAAAACTTGCTTAAATGTCATTTGAAACACGGGGAATTCAACCTTTCAGACCGCATCTCAATATCTTGCTTACTTTTCGAGTTATAGCCTCGGGAAAGTTGAAAATCTGATTTTTAAAATTGTTTGAAAACAGCAAATCTTCTAGGGGCTATAACTCAAAAACAAAGCAAGCTATTGATATGCGGTTTGAACGAGTGAATTCCCCGTGTCCGAAACTACTTGTATACAAATTTTGAGCTCATTTAAAGCAAATTAACTTTTTTGAAATTTTTTATTATTTTTCCAAGGGGTACCCCTTGGGATTTTTATGATTTTTAAACAAATTCCTCTAAAACTGTTTCTCGTACGAATAATGTAACGAAATTTTACATACATATGTATTTCGACGTGCTGAATCCAATGGTGTAACGTTTATGTCCATAAGTCTTGTAGTTTTTGAGAGAATGGTCAAAAACTGTACGAGGAAAAAAAATTGGCGACAATTTTTCAAAAAAATAAAAATCGCTAAAAACTTGCTTAAATGTCATTTGAAACACGGGGAATTCAACCTTTCAGACCGCATCTCAATATCTTGCTCACTTTTCGAGTTATAGCCTCGGGAAAGTTGAAAATCTGATTTTTAAAATTGTTTGAAAACAGCAAATATTCTAGGGGCTATAACTCAAAAACAAAGCAAGCTATTGATATGCGGTTTGAACGAGTGAATTCCCCGTGTCCGAAACTACTTGTATACAAATTTTGAGCTCATTTAAAGCAAATTAACTTTTTTGAAATTTTTTATTATTTTTCCAAGGGGTACCCCTTGGGATTTTTATGATTTTTAAACAAATTCCTCTAAAACTGTTTCTCGTACGAATAATGTAACGAAATTTTACATACATATGTATTTCGACGTGCTGAATCCAATGGTGTAACGTTTATGTCCATAAGTCTTGTAGTTTTTGAGAGAATGGTCAAAAACTGTACGAGGAAAAAAAATTGGCGACAATTTTTCAAAAAAATAAAAATCGCTAAAAACTTGCTTAAATGTCATTTGAAACACGGGGAATTCAACCTTTCAGACCGCATCTCAATATCTTGCTCACTTTTCGAGTTATAGCCTCGGGAAAGTTGAAAATCTGATTTTTAAAATTGTTTGAAAACAGCAAATCTTCTAGGGGCTATAACTCAAAAACAAAGCAAGCTATTGATATGCGGTTTGAACGAGTGAATTCCCCGTGTCCGAAACTACTTGTATACAAATTTTGAGCTCATTTAAAGCAAATTAACTTTTTTGAAATTTTTTATTATTTTTCCAAGGGGTACCCCTTGGGATTTTTATGATTTTTAAACAAATTAATCTAAAACTGTTTCTCGTACGAATAATGTAACGAAATTTTACATACATATGTATTTCGACGTGCTGAATCCAATGGTGTAACGTTTATGTCCATAAGTCTTGTAGTTTTTGAGAGAATGGTCAAAAACTGTACGAGAAAAAAAAATTGGCGACAATTTTTCAAAAAAATAAAAATCGCTAAAAACTTGCTTAAATGTCATTTGAAACACGGGGAATTCAACCTTTCAGACCGCATCTCAATATCTTGCTTACTTTTCGAGTTATAGCCTCGGGAAAGTTGAAAATCTGATTTTTAAAATTGTTTGAAAACAGCAAATCTTCTAGGGGCTATAACTCAAAAACAAAGCAAGCTATTGATATGCGGTTTGAACGAGTGAATTCCCCGTGTCCGAAACTACTTGTATACAAATTTTGAGCTCATTTAAAGCAAATTAACTTTTTTGAAATTTTTTATTATTTTTCCAAGGGGTACCCCTTGGGATTTTTATGATTTTTAAACAAATTCCTCTAAAACTGTTTCTCGTACGAATAATGTAACGAAATTTTACATACATATGTATTTCGACGTGCTGAATCCAATGGTGTAACGTTTATGTCCATAAGTCTTGTAGTTTTTGAGAGAATGGTCAAAAACTGTACGAGGAAAAAAAATTGGCGACAATTTTTCAAAAAAATAAAAATCGCTAAAAACTTGCTTAAATGTCATTTGAAACACGGGGAATTCAACCTTTCAGACCGCATCTCAATATCTTGCTCACTTTTCGAGTTATAGCCTCGGGAAAGTTGAAAATCTGATTTTTAAAATTGTTTGAAAACAGCAAATATTCTAGGGGCTATAACTCAAAAACAAAGCAAGCTATTGATATGCGGTTTGAACGAGTGAATTCCCCGTGTCCGAAACTACTTGTATACAAATTTTGAGCTCATTTAAAGCAAATTAACTTTTTTGAAATTTTTTATTATTTTTCCAAGGGGTACCCCTTGGGATTTTTATGATTTTTAAACAAATTCCTCTAAAACTGTTTCTCGTACGAATAATGTAACGAAATTTTACATACATATGTATTTCGACGTGCTGAATCCAATGGTGTAACGTTTATGTCCATAAGTCTTGTAGTTTTTGAGAGAATGGTCAAAAACTGTACGAGGAAAAAAAATTGGCGACAATTTTTCAAAAAAATAAAAATCGCTAAAAACTTGCTTAAATGTCATTTGAAACACGGGGAATTCAACCTTTCAGACCGCATCTCAATATCTTGCTCACTTTTCGAGTTATAGCCTCGGGAAAGTTGAAAATCTGATTTTTAAAATTGTTTGAAAACAGCAAATCTTCTAGGGGCTATAACTCAAAAACAAAGCAAGCTATTGATATGCGGTTTGAACGAGTGAATTCCCCGTGTCCGAAACTACTTGTATACAAATTTTGAGCTCATTTAAAGCAAATTAACTTTTTTGAAATTTTTTATTATTTTTCCAAGGGGTACCCCTTGGGATTTTTATGATTTTTAAACAAATTCCTCTAAAACTGTTTCTCGTACGAATAATGTAACGAAATTTTACATACATATGTATTTCGACGTGCTGAATCCAATGGTGTAACGTTTATGTCCATAAGTCTTGTAGTTTTTGAGAGAATGGTCAAAAACTGTACGAGGAAAAAAAATTGGCGACAATTTTTCAAAAAAATAAAAATCGCTAAAAACTTGCTTAAATGTCATTTGAAACACGGGGAATTCAACCTTTCAGACCGCATCTCAATATCTTGCTTACTTTTCGAGTTATAGCCTCGGGAAAGTTGAAAATCTGATTTTTAAAATTGTTTGAAAACAGCAAATCTTCTAGGGGCTATAACTCAAAAACAAAGCAAGCTATTGATATGCGGTTTGAACGAGTGAATTCCCCGTGTCCGAAACTACTTGTATACAAATTTTGAGCTCATTTAAAGCAAATTAACTTTTTTGAAATTTTTTATTATTTTTCCAAGGGGTACCCCTTGGGATTTTTATGATTTTTAAACAAATTCCTCTAAAACTGTTTCTCGTACGAATAATGTAACGAAATTTTACATACATATGTATTTCGACGTGCTGAATCCAATGGTGTAACGTTTATGTCCATAAGTCTTGTAGTTTTTGAGAGAATGGTCAAAAACTGTACGAGGAAACAAAATTGGCGACAATTTTTCAAAAAATTAAAAATCGCTAAAAACTTGCTTAAATGTCATTTGAAACACGGGGAATTCAACCTTTCAGACCGCATCTCAATATCTTGCTTACTTTTCGAGTTATAGCCTCGGGAAAGTTGAAAATCTGATTTTTAAAATTGTTTGAAAACAGCAAATCTTCTAGGGGCTATAACTCAAAAACAAAGCAAGCTATTGATATGCGGTTTGAACGAGTGAATTCCCCGTGTCCGAAACTACTTGTATACAAATTTTGAGCTCATTTAAAGCAAATTAACTTTTTTGAAATTTTTTATTATTTTTCCAAGGGGTACCCCTTGGGATTTTTATGATTTTTAAACAAATTCCTCTAAAACTGTTTCTCGTACGAATAATGTAACGAAATTTTACATACATATGTATTTCGACGTGCTGAATCCAATGGTGTAACGTTTATGTCCATAAGTCTTGTAGTTTTTGAGAGAATGGTCAAAAACTGTACGAGGAAAAAAAATTGGCGACAATTTTTCAAAAAAATAAAAGTCGCTAAAAACTTGCTTAAATGTCATTTGAAACACGGGGAATTCAACCTTTCAGACCGCATCTCAATATCTTGCTTACTTTTCGAGTTATAGCCTCGGGAAAGTTGAAAATCTGATTTTTAAAATTGTTTGAAAACAGCAAATCTTCTAGGGGCTATAACTCAAAAACAAAGCAAGCTATTGATATGCGGTTTGAACGAGTGAATTCCCCGTGTCCGAAACTACTTGTATACAAATTTTGAGCTCATTTAAAGCAAATTAACTTTTTTGAAATTTTTTATTATTTTTCCAAGGGGTACCCCTTGGGATTTTTATGATTTTTAAACAAATTCCTCTAAAACTGTTTCTCGTACGAATAATGTAACGAAATTTTACATACATATGTATTTCGACGTGCTGAATCCAATGGTGTAACGTTTATGTCCATAAGTCTTGTAGTTTTTGAGAGAATGGTCAAAAACTGTACGAGGAAACAAAATTGGCGACAATTTTTCAAAAAATTAAAAATCGCTAAAAACTTGCTTAAATGTCATTTGAAACACGGGGAATTCAACCTTTCAGACCGCATCTCAATATCTTGCTTACTTTTCGAGTTATAGCCTCGGGAAAGTTGAAAATCTGATTTTTAAAATTGTTTGAAAACAGCAAATCTTCTAGGGGCTATAACTCAAAAACAAAGCAAGCTATTGATATGCGGTTTGAACGAGTGAATTCCCCGTGTCCGAAACTACTTGTATACAAATTTTGAGCTCATTTAAAGCAAATTAACTTTTTTGAAATTTTTTATTATTTTTCCAAGGGGTACCCCTTGGGATTTTTATGATTTTTAAACAAATTCCTCTAAAACTGTTTCTCGTACGAATAATGTAACGAAATTTTACATACATATGTATTTCGACGTGCTGAATCCAATGGTGTAACGTTTATGTCCATAAGTCTTGTAGTTTTTGAGAGAATGGTCAAAAACTGTACGAGGAAAAAAAATTGGCGACAATTTTTCAAAAAAATAAAAGTCGCTAAAAACTTGCTTAAATGTCATTTGAAACACGGGGAATTCAACCTTTCAGACCGCATCTCAATATCTTGCTTACTTTTCGAGTTATAGCCCCGGGAAAGTTGAAAATCTGATTTTTAAAATTGTTTGAAAACAGCAAATCTTCTAGGGGCTATAACTCAAAAACAAAGCAAGCTATTGATATGCGGTTTGAACGAGTGAATTCTCCGTGTCCGAAACTACTTGTATACAAATTTTAAGCTCATTTAAAGCAAATTGACTTTTTTGAAATTTTTTATTATTTTTCCAAGGGGTACCCCTTGGGATTTTTATGATTTTTAAACAAATTCCTCTAAAACTGTTTCTCGTACGAATAATGTAACGAAATTTTACATACAAATTATGTATCTTGAACCTGTTGTTTCATTACATTAGTCATAACATCATCTAGCATAGGTTGCACATTTAGAAGATAAGATAAATGTAAATTATGTATCTTGAACCTGTTGTTTCAAGATATTAGTCATAACATCATCTAGCATAGGTTGCATATTTAGAAGATAAGAGAAATGTATAAATAGGCTAGTTTAGTGAATAAGCACGCTCTTTGTATCGTAGACTCTGCACAGTCGAGTACTGTGACTCATATGTAACCATATACAAATTATAATAAAGTTATAATATTAATAAAGATTTTAGTATTCTTTTTAAAAACATAAAATCGAATACTCAAAATTTAATTGGCGCAGTCGGTAGGATTAATAGCTTCGAAACACAATAAAAAAAATTGTGTGGTGGATTTTTATCCTTTACCAAGCAAAACCTACAAAAATCTACGAAAACCGGTCGAACAGGACCCATCAGGCCGCAAAGGCACAACGTTCGTCTACAAGATTCACGTACTCCAGAGTGCTGTTCCGAGATCACGTCGACCAATCCACTAGGAAGACTTGCTGTTCCGAAACACGTCACTCATCAGAAGCACTTGCTGTCTCTACTAGACAACACGAAAACTACGAAAAAGAAGCCGCAACAGAAGATGATGTTCACAAGAATCATCATAATCACAATCACGATACAAATGTAAGAATATCTTTATAAGTTTGTAAAACATTTATATTATAATACACAGGGGTATTTCTAGCTACGACTAGTAATAAAAATACCGAGACCCGGCACAGGTCAATCACACACATAATACAACTTATGTCAGAAAGCGATAGCTCTGAATCAATAGAATCAGACGATTCCTTAACACCGTTACCAACAACTAAATATATCAAAATTAAATTAAAACCTAGTAGATTAAATCGCATAACAATGGCTACCACAACTGTACAAGAAATAGAAATGTATCTCAAAACAATCCCATGTTATAATGGAAATATTAAAACATTAAATAATTTTATAAAACAAGCCACAAAGATTATGGACATTTTTAATACACTAGAACTCACTGCAAATCAGCGAATGTTTGCATTCAGCATGATAAAATTAAAACTCACTGAACAAGCAATAGAAATTACAAGTAATAACGAATTTGCAGAATGGGAAGATTTAAAACTATATCTGACCACAAACTTTGTAGACAAGAGTACATCAGAAACACTGATGATAGAACTCATGGATACGAAATTTTCAAAATCAATAGAACAAACTTTGAAAATAATGCTTGAAAAATTTTCACTTTACAAATCAAAAATACACTTAACTAATTATTCACAAGATCAGAAGAACGCAATAATTCATGAAAACCAAAAATTTATAGTAAAAAGATTTATATCTCTACTACCAAATCATGTTAGAGGATCATTCCTTATTAAAAACCCTACAACTTTGGAACAAATAGAATTAATGATTAAAAATGAATTTAACTTTATTAATACGTATAATCAATCACCTATGTTGAGAAACAATGTAGAAAGACCAAAATTTGGCAATGGGCAACCTCCACAAAAGTTCCCATCACAAACATTCCCATCAACATCATTTAATCCCAAACAACCACCTCAATACCAGAGAACTAACCCAAATTTTGCACCTAGACAAAATATAAAAAATTATTATGAGACGAAACGATTTAACCCAAAACCTATGACACAACAAACACGAATCATACAACCAATGTCTACACAAACAATCAGACAAAATAATAACATAGAAGAAGTAGACTTAGACGAAATAGATTTTGATACGGACCATGAATTTCATAAACAAATAGACGAAGAGTTAAACAACGAAAGATTAGAGAAAGAAAAACAAAAGAAAATCTATGAAGATTCTTTTTTTAGATTTAGAGACACAGATAGAAGCGATACAGTAGTAATGTCTTCTATAACAACGAACTTACCAGCATTAAAAATTAATCCATATGTCATACTGTTCGATACAGGCTCTTCAATAAACTTTATACACCCGGATTTAGTAAAACAATTTAAAGTAAAAACATATAACGAAAAATTAACTTTTAAAACAGTAAACGGAAAATCTAATTGCGATAAATATACAATAATAAAAATTCATAAAAAACCTTTAAAATGTTATGTTTATAAATTTCATAAAACATATAATATATTACTCGGAATAGAAGCATTTAAAATATTAAATATACAACTAAACTTTAAAGACAATAAAGTAAAATTAGACGATAAAATATATAAATTAGAAGAATCAACAAATTTAAAAGCAGAAACAAATAATATACAAATTAGAAATAGTCACTTAGATAATATAGAAAAAAGAGAGTTAGATAAACTAATAAACACATACACAGATCTGTTTCCAAACGAAAACGAAAACCTAACCTGCACTACCACCATAGAACACAAAATTCACGTAACAAATGAAACGCCGGTATACACAAAAAATTACCGACTTCCACAAATTTACGAAAAAGACATCGAAGAACATGTAAAAAAATTATTAGATAATAAAATAATACAAAAATCATTTTCACCCTGGTCATCCCCTATTTGGATCGTACCAAAAAAATTAGACGCTTCAGGAAAACAAAAAACTAGAATGGTAATAGATTTCAGAAAACTAAATTCAGTAACGAAAGATGATAAATACCCAATACCTAACATTGACACGATATTCGATCACATCGGACCCTCCGAATACTTTACAACCCTAGACCTACATTCAGGATTCCACCAGATAAAAATGAATAAAAATGATAGAGAAAAAACAGCTTTTTCCACAAGTTCTGGACACTACGAATACATTAGAATGCCTTTTGGACTTAAAAACGCACCTGCCACATTTCAACGAATGATTAATGAAGCATTAGGCGAATTAATTAATAAAATCTGTTTAGTATATATGGACGACATTATAATATTTGGCAAAAACTTAGAAGAACATTTAAAAAATATAAGACTAGTATTCGAAAAACTACGTCAAGCAAATTTAAAAATACAAATAGACAAGTCAGAATTTTTACAACAAGAAGTTAAATTTTTAGGATATAAAATTAATCAAACCGGACTAACAACAGATGAAAAGAAAATAGAGATAATAAAAAATTTAAATTTACCAAAAACACAAAAAGAAATAAAACAATTCTTAGGAACTTTAGGATGGTATAGACGATTCATACCTAATTACGCAAACTTGACAAAACCTTTTACACAATGTCTAAGAAAAAATGTTAAAATAGATATAGATGATGAAAATTATAAGAACGCATTTGAACAATGTAAAAACACATTAATAAAATCCCCAATATTACAAAACCCAGACTTTAACAAAGAATTTATATTAACTACAGACGCAAGCGACTTTGCAATAGGCGCTATATTAGCACAAAAAACAGACGATAAAGAATTACCTATATGTTATGCCTCTAAAACTTTAAATAAAGCGGAACAGAATTACAGTACAATAGAAAAAGAACTAAAAGCAATAGTATGGGCAGTTAGAAATTTTAGACCATATATTTACGGACGGAAGTTCACCATAAAAACAGATCATAAACCTTTAATCTGGTTATTCAACATGAAAAACCCGAATCAAAAACTAATTAGATGGAAAATAGAATTGAGTGAATATAACTTTGAGATAAATTATTTACAAGGTAAAGAGAATGTTGTTGCAGACCTACTATCCAGACAGAAACCCAAATTTAAATTAAATAATTTAATAGGAGACGTATTAGAACAAAATCCCATCGCACACTGTATATCAAAAAACTGCGAAATGTCACGAGGTCTGGCGGAACAAATAAATTTAAAATATGATTGCAAAGACTTTTGCAAAGAACGAAATAATAAAAATATCATTATTCAAAAAATAAATAATAAAATAATATTTCACCTAATTACAAAAATAAATCATTTTGATAAACCATTATTAAAAAATTTGGACAAACCTTTAAAAGAATTAAGAGATTACATGATTATAAATGAACTACCTATAATAAACATCCCAAAATTAGGATGCGGTTTAGACAAATTAGAATGGGAAAAAGTAAGAGAAAAGATAAATAAAATATTTGAAGATACTAATATAGAAATAAACGTTTTCACATTACCCGACGTTAACCTTAACGAAACAGAAAACAGTAGCGAACAAAATAATATAGATCAAGAAGAAGATAACCAAACGGTACACAGCGCAAATGAGAATCCCATAGCAGGAATAAAATATTTAGATGAGAGAATTAATATAGCGGATAATCAAATAATAATTTATAAAGTAGACAGGGATACTGAAATAAAAATAGAAAAATATTTTGACAATAAAAAACAAAGATTTATTTGTAAATTTAATAAAGTAACTTTTAAACAAGATGTTATAGATTTTATAAAAACTTATCTAACCCCAAAAATTAGATATTTAGCCTTATTTCAAAAAGATTTAGATAAAGAAGTTTCAAAAATATTACAAGAAAATTTCCAACCAAATTCTATAAATATCATAGCGTGTACAAAATTAGTAAACAACGTAGAAAATAACGAGGAACAATTAGAAATTATACATGACTTTCACACAGGCCTTACAAATCATAGAGGAATTTTAGCCACCATAAGAGAATTAAAAGAAAAATATTATTGGCCAAACATGAATAAAGACATTCAAGAATATATAAACAACTGTGAAATGTGCCGATGTAATAAATATGAAAGAAAACCTATAAAAATAACCGACAATCTTACAATAACACCAAGCACACCATTTGAAATGATAAACATAGACTTGTTATCACTAAATAAAGAACCTTACTTGACGATATTAGATCAGTTCTCCAAGCACGCACAGATTATCAAGGTCGAAAATAAGAGCGCAAAACAAATAACAGATAAATTAAGAATATACTTTGAAACATACAAAATACCTAAGGAAATAATAATGGACAATGGTACAGAATTTAATAACACATTAATGAAAGATCTCTTAAGTAAAAAGAAAATTAAATTACATATAACTTGTGTTAATAACCCTAAAAGTAATGCAGTGGAAAGACTTCACTCAACATTAATAGAACAATTGAGAATATTACACTCAAGACCAGACACTAAAAACATAGCAATGTCAGAAAAAATACGAATGGCTACATTAGCGTATAATAATACAAAACATAGTACAACACAACTCAGTCCAGTTGAAATACTTTACGGAATATCAAATGAAAACATTTTTATAAAAACAGACCAATCCAAATTAAGAGAAAATTATGAAGAACAACAAAGGAAAATTAAGCATATTATTAAAGATAGAATAGAAAGAGAAAAATTAAAACGAAATACAGAAAATGACAATCCTTTAGAATTAACAGATAAAGTATATGTTAAACAGAATCCTAGAATTATTCATAAAATAAAGAAACCAATATACAGAAAATATTCAGTTAAAAATTATAACCCTCTATTAGGAAAAATTAAAATATTAGATAAAAAGAACAGAAGTAAAAATATAAAAATAAATCAACTAAAAATTAAATAAAAATTTCAGAAATTAATATTAATAATAATGAATTTAAATGAATTAATAAAACAAATAGAAACAAGTTTAACCTTTTGCTCATTACACAAACTAGACGTTAGTATAATATCTTATGAAAATTTAAAACAAACTACACAAAATAACGACATTTGGAATTTAAACGAACTAATAGAAACCCATTGTAAATACTATAACGGAGAAATATACTTTATAATATCAATACCAACCTTCTCCCAAGAATCCTTCAAATTAAACCAGTTTACCCCATTACCAATGATTCAGAATGATAGATTCATAATAATGAGTGAACCTCAACAATTATATTTCACACAAGATAAGACTTATAAAATAAGCGAATGTAGTTATATTAAGAATAAATACTTGTGTATTACACAATTTATAGAAATAAGTAAATGTATGGGAAATATACTAGATAAGCAGAAGGATGATGATTGCAAATACCATAATATTGAGAAAAAGAATACTTTTGAATTAATTCAAAATACAAATGAACTAATTATGATTAGTCCAAATAAGCAAGAAATTCAAATGAACTGTAACGAAATAAAAATAAAAAGAAATATTCAAGGAATCTATAAGATAAAAATTAACCAAGAATGTCAAATAAATAATTTCACATTTAAAAGAATTCTACAAAAATATAAAGAAATTGAATTTAAAACATTTGAGAAGGAATTAATAAGTTCAAAATTTAATGATACTAAATTACAGAATATCTCCGATATTATATTAAATGAGCCGAAAATTATAAAAATAAAAGAAATCAAAATTGAAAATAGCAGTCATCACTCTTATATAATATATGTTATGATATTTATATTAATAAGTTGTTATATTTTAAGAAAATATGTATTACCTAAAATAAAATTATATAGAAATGAAAGAAAATTAAGAAAGGTAAAAACAGTAAGAAAAAGCTAAGTGAACTAGCTATGCAAGAACAAATATAATGAAAAAACTAAAAGGGGAGGAATTATGTATCTTGAACCTGTTGTTTCATTACATTAGTCATAACATCATCTAGCATAGGTTGCACATTTAGAAGATAAGATAAATGTAAATTATGTACCTTGAACCTGTTGTTTCAAGATATTAGTCATAACATCATCTAGCATAGGTTGCATATTTAGAAGATAAGAGAAATGTATAAATAGGCTAGTTTAGTGAATAAGCACGCTCTTTGTATCGTAGACTCTGCACAGTCGAGTACTGTGACTCATATGTAACCATATACAAATTATAATAAAGTTATAATATTAATAAAGATTTTAGTATTCTTTTTAAAAACATAAAATCGAATACTCAAAATTTAATTTACATATGTATTTCGACGTGCTGAATCCAATGGTGTAACGTTTATGTCCATAAGTCTTGTAGTTTTTGAGAGAATGGTCAAAAACTGTACGAGGAAAAAAAATTGGCGACAATTTTTCAAAAAAATTAAAATCGCTAAAAACTTGCTTAAATGTCATTTGAAACACGGGGAATTTAACCTTTCAGACCGCATCTCAATATCTTGCTTACTTTTCGAGTTATAGCCTCGGGAAAGTTGAAAATCTGATTTTTAAAATTGTTTGAAAACAGCAAATCTTCTAGGGGCTATAACTCAAAAACAAAGCAAGCTATTGATATGCGGTTTGAACGAGTGAATTCCCCGTGACCGAAACTACTTGTATACAAATTTTGAGCTCATTTAAAGCAAATTAACTTTTTTGAAATTTTTTATTATTTTTCCAAGGGGATTTTTATGATTTTTAAACAAATTCCTCTAAAACTGTTTCTCGTACGAATAATGTAACGAAATTTTACATACATATGTATTTCGACGTGCTGAATCCAATGGTGTAACGTTTATGTCCATAAGTCTTGTAGTTTTTGAGAGAATGGTCAAAAACTGTACGAGGAAAAAAAATTGGCGACAATTTTTCAAAAAAATAAAAATCGCTAAAAACTTGCTTAAATGTCATTTGAAACACGGGGAATTCAACCTTTCAGACCGCATCTCAATATCTTGCTTACTTTTCGAGTTATAGCCTCGGGAAAGTTGAAAATCTGATTTTTTAAATTGTTTGAAAACAGCAAATCTTCTAGGGGCTATAACTCAAAAACAAAGCAAGCTATTGATATGCGGTTTGAACGAGTGAATTCTCCGTGTCCGAAACTACTTGTATACAAATTTTGAGCTCATTTAAAGCAAATTGACTTTTTTGAAATTTTTTATTATTTTTCCAAGGGGATTTTTATGATTTTTAAACAAATTCCTCTAAAACTGTTTCTCGTACGAATAATGTAACGAAATTTTACATACATATGTATTTCGACGTGCTGAATCCAATGGTGTAACGTTTATGTCCATAAGTCTTGTAGTTTTTGAGAGAATGGTCAAAAACTGTACGAGGAAAAAAAATTGGCGACAATTTTTCAAAAAAATAAAAGTCGCTAAAAACTTGCTTAAATGTCATTTGAAACACGGGGAATTCAACCTTTCAGACCGCATCTCAATATCTTGCTTACTTTTCGAGTTATAGCCCCGGGAAAGTTGAAAATCTGATTTTTAAAATTGTTTGAAAACAGCAAATCTTCTAGGGGCTATAACTCAAAAACAAAGCAAGCTATTGATATGCGGTTTGAACGAGTGAATTCTCCGTGTCCGAAACTACTTGTATACAAATTTTAAGCTCATTTAAAGCAAATTGACTTTTTTGAAATTTTTTATTATTTTTCCAAGGGGTACCCCTTGGGATTTTTATGATTTTTAAACAAATTCCTCTAAAACTGTTTCTCGTACGAATAATGTAACGAAATTTTACATACAAATTATGTATCTTGAACCTGTTGTTTCATTACATTAGTCATAACATCATCTAGCATAGGTTGCACATTTAGAAGATAAGATAAATGTAAATTATGTATCTTGAACCTGTTGTTTCAAGATATTAGTCATAACATCATCTAGCATAGGTTGCATATTTAGAAGATAAGAGAAATGTATAAATAGGCTAGTTTAGTGAATAAGCACGCTCTTTGTATCGTAGACTCTGCACAGTCGAGTACTGTGACTCATATGTAACCATATACAAATTATAATAAAGTTATAATATTAATAAAGATTTTAGTATTCTTTTTAAAAACATAAAATCGAATACTCAAAATTTAATTGGCGCAGTCGGTAGGATTAATAGCTTCGAAACACAATAAAAAAAATTGTGTGGTGGATTTTTATCCTTTACCAAGCAAAACCTACAAAAATCTACGAAAACCGGTCGAACAGGACCCATCAGGCCGCAAAGGCACAACGTTCGTCTACAAGATTCACGTACTCCAGAGTGCTGTTCCGAGATCACGTCGACCAATCCACTAGGAAGACTTGCTGTTCCGAAACACGTCACTCATCAGAAGCACTTGCTGTCTCTACTAGACAACACGAAAACTACGAAAAAGAAGCCGCAACAGAAGATGATGTTCACAAGAATCATCATAATCACAATCACGATACAAATGTAAGAATATCTTTATAAGTTTGTAAAACATTTATATTATAATACACAGGGGTATTTCTAGCTACGACTAGTAATAAAAATACCGAGACCCGGCACAGGTCAATCACACACATAATACAACTTATGTCAGAAAGCGATAGCTCTGAATCAATAGAATCAGACGATTCCTTAACACCGTTACCAACAACTAAATATATCAAAATTAAATTAAAACCTAGTAGATTAAATCGCATAACAATGGCTACCACAACTGTACAAGAAATAGAAATGTATCTCAAAACAATCCCATGTTATAATGGAAATATTAAAACATTAAATAATTTTATAAAACAAGCCACAAAGATTATGGACATTTTTAATACACTAGAACTCACTGCAAATCAGCGAATGTTTGCATTCAGCATGATAAAATTAAAACTCACTGAACAAGCAATAGAAATTACAAGTAATAACGAATTTGCAGAATGGGAAGATTTAAAACTATATCTGACCACAAACTTTGTAGACAAGAGTACATCAGAAACACTGATGATAGAACTCATGGATACGAAATTTTCAAAATCAATAGAACAAACTTTGAAAATAATGCTTGAAAAATTTTCACTTTACAAATCAAAAATACACTTAACTAATTATTCACAAGATCAGAAGAACGCAATAATTCATGAAAACCAAAAATTTATAGTAAAAAGATTTATATCTCTACTACCAAATCATGTTAGAGGATCATTCCTTATTAAAAACCCTACAACTTTGGAACAAATAGAATTAATGATTAAAAATGAATTTAACTTTATTAATACGTATAATCAATCACCTATGTTGAGAAACAATGTAGAAAGACCAAAATTTGGCAATGGGCAACCTCCACAAAAGTTCCCATCACAAACATTCCCATCAACATCATTTAATCCCAAACAACCACCTCAATACCAGAGAACTAACCCAAATTTTGCACCTAGACAAAATATAAAAAATTATTATGAGACGAAACGATTTAACCCAAAACCTATGACACAACAAACACGAATCATACAACCAATGTCTACACAAACAATCAGACAAAATAATAACATAGAAGAAGTAGACTTAGACGAAATAGATTTTGATACGGACCATGAATTTCATAAACAAATAGACGAAGAGTTAAACAACGAAAGATTAGAGAAAGAAAAACAAAAGAAAATCTATGAAGATTCTTTTTTTAGATTTAGAGACACAGATAGAAGCGATACAGTAGTAATGTCTTCTATAACAACGAACTTACCAGCATTAAAAATTAATCCATATGTCATACTGTTCGATACAGGCTCTTCAATAAACTTTATACACCCGGATTTAGTAAAACAATTTAAAGTAAAAACATATAACGAAAAATTAACTTTTAAAACAGTAAACGGAAAATCTAATTGCGATAAATATACAATAATAAAAATTCATAAAAAACCTTTAAAATGTTATGTTTATAAATTTCATAAAACATATAATATATTACTCGGAATAGAAGCATTTAAAATATTAAATATACAACTAAACTTTAAAGACAATAAAGTAAAATTAGACGATAAAATATATAAATTAGAAGAATCAACAAATTTAAAAGCAGAAACAAATAATATACAAATTAGAAATAGTCACTTAGATAATATAGAAAAAAGAGAGTTAGATAAACTAATAAACACATACACAGATCTGTTTCCAAACGAAAACGAAAACCTAACCTGCACTACCACCATAGAACACAAAATTCACGTAACAAATGAAACGCCGGTATACACAAAAAATTACCGACTTCCACAAATTTACGAAAAAGACATCGAAGAACATGTAAAAAAATTATTAGATAATAAAATAATACAAAAATCATTTTCACCCTGGTCATCCCCTATTTGGATCGTACCAAAAAAATTAGACGCTTCAGGAAAACAAAAAACTAGAATGGTAATAGATTTCAGAAAACTAAATTCAGTAACGAAAGATGATAAATACCCAATACCTAACATTGACACGATATTCGATCACATCGGACCCTCCGAATACTTTACAACCCTAGACCTACATTCAGGATTCCACCAGATAAAAATGAATAAAAATGATAGAGAAAAAACAGCTTTTTCCACAAGTTCTGGACACTACGAATACATTAGAATGCCTTTTGGACTTAAAAACGCACCTGCCACATTTCAACGAATGATTAATGAAGCATTAGGCGAATTAATTAATAAAATCTGTTTAGTATATATGGACGACATTATAATATTTGGCAAAAACTTAGAAGAACATTTAAAAAATATAAGACTAGTATTCGAAAAACTACGTCAAGCAAATTTAAAAATACAAATAGACAAGTCAGAATTTTTACAACAAGAAGTTAAATTTTTAGGATATAAAATTAATCAAACCGGACTAACAACAGATGAAAAGAAAATAGAGATAATAAAAAATTTAAATTTACCAAAAACACAAAAAGAAATAAAACAATTCTTAGGAACTTTAGGATGGTATAGACGATTCATACCTAATTACGCAAACTTGACAAAACCTTTTACACAATGTCTAAGAAAAAATGTTAAAATAGATATAGATGATGAAAATTATAAGAACGCATTTGAACAATGTAAAAACACATTAATAAAATCCCCAATATTACAAAACCCAGACTTTAACAAAGAATTTATATTAACTACAGACGCAAGCGACTTTGCAATAGGCGCTATATTAGCACAAAAAACAGACGATAAAGAATTACCTATATGTTATGCCTCTAAAACTTTAAATAAAGCGGAACAGAATTACAGTACAATAGAAAAAGAACTAAAAGCAATAGTATGGGCAGTTAGAAATTTTAGACCATATATTTACGGACGGAAGTTCACCATAAAAACAGATCATAAACCTTTAATCTGGTTATTCAACATGAAAAACCCGAATCAAAAACTAATTAGATGGAAAATAGAATTGAGTGAATATAACTTTGAGATAAATTATTTACAAGGTAAAGAGAATGTTGTTGCAGACCTACTATCCAGACAGAAACCCAAATTTAAATTAAATAATTTAATAGGAGACGTATTAGAACAAAATCCCATCGCACACTGTATATCAAAAAACTGCGAAATGTCACGAGGTCTGGCGGAACAAATAAATTTAAAATATGATTGCAAAGACTTTTGCAAAGAACGAAATAATAAAAATATCATTATTCAAAAAATAAATAATAAAATAATATTTCACCTAATTACAAAAATAAATCATTTTGATAAACCATTATTAAAAAATTTGGACAAACCTTTAAAAGAATTAAGAGATTACATGATTATAAATGAACTACCTATAATAAACATCCCAAAATTAGGATGCGGTTTAGACAAATTAGAATGGGAAAAAGTAAGAGAAAAGATAAATAAAATATTTGAAGATACTAATATAGAAATAAACGTTTTCACATTACCCGACGTTAACCTTAACGAAACAGAAAACAGTAGCGAACAAAATAATATAGATCAAGAAGAAGATAACCAAACGGTACACAGCGCAAATGAGAATCCCATAGCAGGAATAAAATATTTAGATGAGAGAATTAATATAGCGGATAATCAAATAATAATTTATAAAGTAGACAGGGATACTGAAATAAAAATAGAAAAATATTTTGACAATAAAAAACAAAGATTTATTTGTAAATTTAATAAAGTAACTTTTAAACAAGATGTTATAGATTTTATAAAAACTTATCTAACCCCAAAAATTAGATATTTAGCCTTATTTCAAAAAGATTTAGATAAAGAAGTTTCAAAAATATTACAAGAAAATTTCCAACCAAATTCTATAAATATCATAGCGTGTACAAAATTAGTAAACAACGTAGAAAATAACGAGGAACAATTAGAAATTATACATGACTTTCACACAGGCCTTACAAATCATAGAGGAATTTTAGCCACCATAAGAGAATTAAAAGAAAAATATTATTGGCCAAACATGAATAAAGACATTCAAGAATATATAAACAACTGTGAAATGTGCCGATGTAATAAATATGAAAGAAAACCTATAAAAATAACCGACAATCTTACAATAACACCAAGCACACCATTTGAAATGATAAACATAGACTTGTTATCACTAAATAAAGAACCTTACTTGACGATATTAGATCAGTTCTCCAAGCACGCACAGATTATCAAGGTCGAAAATAAGAGCGCAAAACAAATAACAGATAAATTAAGAATATACTTTGAAACATACAAAATACCTAAGGAAATAATAATGGACAATGGTACAGAATTTAATAACACATTAATGAAAGATCTCTTAAGTAAAAAGAAAATTAAATTACATATAACTTGTGTTAATAACCCTAAAAGTAATGCAGTGGAAAGACTTCACTCAACATTAATAGAACAATTGAGAATATTACACTCAAGACCAGACACTAAAAACATAGCAATGTCAGAAAAAATACGAATGGCTACATTAGCGTATAATAATACAAAACATAGTACAACACAACTCAGTCCAGTTGAAATACTTTACGGAATATCAAATGAAAACATTTTTATAAAAACAGACCAATCCAAATTAAGAGAAAATTATGAAGAACAACAAAGGAAAATTAAGCATATTATTAAAGATAGAATAGAAAGAGAAAAATTAAAACGAAATACAGAAAATGACAATCCTTTAGAATTAACAGATAAAGTATATGTTAAACAGAATCCTAGAATTATTCATAAAATAAAGAAACCAATATACAGAAAATATTCAGTTAAAAATTATAACCCTCTATTAGGAAAAATTAAAATATTAGATAAAAAGAACAGAAGTAAAAATATAAAAATAAATCAACTAAAAATTAAATAAAAATTTCAGAAATTAATATTAATAATAATGAATTTAAATGAATTAATAAAACAAATAGAAACAAGTTTAACCTTTTGCTCATTACACAAACTAGACGTTAGTATAATATCTTATGAAAATTTAAAACAAACTACACAAAATAACGACATTTGGAATTTAAACGAACTAATAGAAACCCATTGTAAATACTATAACGGAGAAATATACTTTATAATATCAATACCAACCTTCTCCCAAGAATCCTTCAAATTAAACCAGTTTACCCCATTACCAATGATTCAGAATGATAGATTCATAATAATGAGTGAACCTCAACAATTATATTTCACACAAGATAAGACTTATAAAATAAGCGAATGTAGTTATATTAAGAATAAATACTTGTGTATTACACAATTTATAGAAATAAGTAAATGTATGGGAAATATACTAGATAAGCAGAAGGATGATGATTGCAAATACCATAATATTGAGAAAAAGAATACTTTTGAATTAATTCAAAATACAAATGAACTAATTATGATTAGTCCAAATAAGCAAGAAATTCAAATGAACTGTAACGAAATAAAAATAAAAAGAAATATTCAAGGAATCTATAAGATAAAAATTAACCAAGAATGTCAAATAAATAATTTCACATTTAAAAGAATTCTACAAAAATATAAAGAAATTGAATTTAAAACATTTGAGAAGGAATTAATAAGTTCAAAATTTAATGATACTAAATTACAGAATATCTCCGATATTATATTAAATGAGCCGAAAATTATAAAAATAAAAGAAATCAAAATTGAAAATAGCAGTCATCACTCTTATATAATATATGTTATGATATTTATATTAATAAGTTGTTATATTTTAAGAAAATATGTATTACCTAAAATAAAATTATATAGAAATGAAAGAAAATTAAGAAAGGTAAAAACAGTAAGAAAAAGCTAAGTGAACTAGCTATGCAAGAACAAATATAATGAAAAAACTAAAAGGGGAGGAATTATGTATCTTGAACCTGTTGTTTCATTACATTAGTCATAACATCATCTAGCATAGGTTGCACATTTAGAAGATAAGATAAATGTAAATTATGTACCTTGAACCTGTTGTTTCAAGATATTAGTCATAACATCATCTAGCATAGGTTGCATATTTAGAAGATAAGAGAAATGTATAAATAGGCTAGTTTAGTGAATAAGCACGCTCTTTGTATCGTAGACTCTGCACAGTCGAGTACTGTGACTCATATGTAACCATATACAAATTATAATAAAGTTATAATATTAATAAAGATTTTAGTATTCTTTTTAAAAACATAAAATCGAATACTCAAAATTTAATTTACATATGTATTTCGACGTGCTGAATCCAATGGTGTAACGTTTATGTCCATAAGTCTTGTAGTTTTTGAGAGAATGGTCAAAAACTGTACGAGGAAAAAAAATTGGCGACAATTTTTCAAAAAAATTAAAATCGCTAAAAACTTGCTTAAATGTCATTTGAAACACGGGGAATTTAACCTTTCAGACCGCATCTCAATATCTTGCTTACTTTTCGAGTTATAGCCTCGGGAAAGTTGAAAATCTGATTTTTAAAATTGTTTGAAAACAGCAAATCTTCTAGGGGCTATAACTCAAAAACAAAGCAAGCTATTGATATGCGGTTTGAACGAGTGAATTCCCCGTGACCGAAACTACTTGTATACAAATTTTGAGCTCATTTAAAGCAAATTAACTTTTTTGAAATTTTTTATTATTTTTCCAAGGGGATTTTTATGATTTTTAAACAAATTCCTCTAAAACTGTTTCTCGTACGAATAATGTAACGAAATTTTACATACATATGTATTTCGACGTGCTGAATCCAATGGTGTAACGTTTATGTCCATAAGTCTTGTAGTTTTTGAGAGAATGGTCAAAAACTGTACGAGGAAAAAAAATTGGCGACAATTTTTCAAAAAAATCAAAATCGCTAAAAACTTGCTTAAATGTCATTTGAAACACGGGGAATTCAACCTTTCAGACCGCATCTCAATATCTTGCTTACTTTTCGAGTTATAGCCTCGGGAAAGTTGAAAATCTGATTTTTAAAATTGTTTGAAAACAGCAAATCTTCTAGGGGCTATAACTCAAAAACAAAGCAAGCTATTGATATGCGGTTTGAACGAGTGAATTCCCCGTGTCCGAAACTACTTGTATACAAATTTTGAGCTCATTTAAAGCAAATTAACTTTTTTGAAATTTTTTATTATTTTTCCAAGGGGTACCCCTTGGGATTTTTATGATTTTTAAACAAATTCCTCTAAAACTGTTTCTCGTACGAATAATGTAACGAAATTTTACATACATATGTATTTCGACGTGCTGAATCCAATGGTGTAACGTTTATGTCCATAAGTCTTGTAGTTTTTGAGAGAATGGTCAAAAACTGTACGAGGAAAAAAAATTGGCGACAATTTTTCAAAAAAATAAAAATCGCTAAAAACTTGCTTAAATGTCATTTGAAACACGGGGAATTCAACCTTTCAGACCGCATCTCAATATCTTGCTTACTTTTCGAGTTATAGCCTCGGGAAAGTTGAAAATCTGATTTTTAAAATTGTTTGAAAACAGCAAATCTTCTAGGGGCTATAACTCAAAAACAAAGCAAGCTATTGATATGCGGTTTGAACGAGTGAATTCCCCGTGTCCGAAACTACTTGTATACAAATTTTGAGCTCATTTAAAGCAAATTAACTTTTTTGAAATTTTTTATTATTTTTCCAAGGGATTTTTATGATTTTTAAACAAATTCCTCTAAAACTGTTTCTCGTACGAATAATGTAACGAAATTTTACATACATATGTATTTCGACGTGCTGAATCCAATGGTGTAACGTTTATGTCCATAAGTCTTGTAGTTTTTGAGAGAATGGTCAAAAACTGTACGAGGAAAAAAAATTGGCGACAATTTTTCAAAAAAATAAAAATCGCTAAAAACTTGCTTAAATGTCATTTGAAACACGGGGAATTCAACCTTTCAGACCGCATCTCAATATCTTGCTTACTTTTCGAGTTATAGCCTCGGGAAAGTTGAAAATCTGATTTTTAAAATTGTTTGAAAACAGCAAATCTTCTAGGGGCTATAACTCAAAAACAAAGCAAGCTATTGATATGCGGTTTGAACGAGTGAATTCCCCGTGTCCGAAACTACTTGTATACAAATTTTGAGCTCATTTAAAGCAAATTAACTTTTTTGAAATTTTTTATTATTTTTCCAAGGGGTACCCCTTGGGATTTTTATGATTTTTAAACAAATTCCTCTAAAACTGTTTCTCGTACGAATAATGTAACGAAATTTTACATACATATGTATTTCGACGTGCTGAATCCAATGGTGTAACGTTTATGTCCATAAGTCTTGTAGTTTTTGAGAGGATGGTCAAAAACTGTACGAGGAAAAAAAATTGGCGACAATTTTTCAAAAAAATAAAAATCGCTAAAAACTTGCTTAAATGTCATTTGAAACACGGGGAATTCAACCTTTCAGACCGCATCTCAATATCTTGCTTACTTTTCGAGTTATAGCCCCGGGAAAGTTGAAAATCTGATTTTTAAAATTGTTTGAAAACAGCAAATCTTCTAGGGGCTATAACTCAAAAACAAAGCAAGCTATTGATATGCGGTTTGAACGAGTGAATTCTCCGTGTCCGAAACTACTTGTATACAAATTTTGAGCTCATTTAAAGCAAATTAACTTTTTTGAAATTTTTTATTATTTTTCCAAGGGGTACCCCTTGGGATTTTTATGATTTTTAAACAAATTCCTCTAAAACTGTTTCTCGTACGAATAATGTAACGAAATTTTACATACATATGTATTTCGACGTGCTGAATCCAATGGTGTAACGTTTATGTCCATAAGTCTTGTAGTTTTTGAGAGAATGGTCAAAAACTGTACGAGGAAAAAAAATTGGCGACAATTTTTCAAAAAAATAAAAATCGCTAAAAACTTGCTTAAATGTCATTTGAAACACGGGGAATTCAACCTTTCAGACCGCATCTCAATATCTTGCTTACTTTTCGAGTTATAGCCTCGGGAAAGTTGAAAATCTGATTTTTAAAATTGTTTGAAAACAGCAAATCTTCTAGGGGCTATAACTCAAAAACAAAGCAAGCTATTGATATGCGGTTTGAACGAGTGAATTCCCCGTGTCCGAAACTACTTGTATACAAATTTTGAGCTCATTTAAAGCAAATTAACTTTTTTGAAATTTTTTATTATTTTTCCAAGGGGATTTTTATGATTTTTAAACAAATTCCTCTAAAACTGTTTCTCGTACGAATAATGTAACGAAATTTTACATACATATGTATTTCGACGTGCTGAATCCAATGGTGTAACGTTTATGTCCATAAGTCTTGTAGTTTTTGAGAGAATGGTCAAAAACTGTACGAGGAAAAAAAATTGGCGACAATTTTTCAAAAAAATAAAAATCGCTAAAAACTTGCTTAAATGTCATTTGAAACACGGGGAATTCAACCTTTCAGACCGCATCTCAATATCTTGCTTACTTTTCGAGTTATAGCCTCGGGAAAGTTGAAAATCTGATTTTTAAAATTGTTTGAAAACAGCAAATCTTCTAGGGGCTATAACTCAAAAACAAAGCAAGCTATTGATATGCGGTTTGAACGAGTGAATTCCCCGTGTCCGAAACTACTTGTATACAAATTTTGAGCTCATTTAAAGCAAATTAACTTTTTTGAAATTTTTTATTATTTTTCCAAGGGATTTTTATGATTTTTAAACAAATTCCTCTAAAACTGTTTCTCGTACGAATAATGTAACGAAATTTTACATACATATGTATTTCGACGTGCTGAATCCAATGGTGTAACGTTTATGTCCATAAGTCTTGTAGTTTTTGAGAGAATGGTCAAAAACTGTACGAGGAAAAAAAATTGGCGACAATTTTTCAAAAAAATAAAAATCGCTAAAAACTTGCTTAAATGTCATTTGAAACACGGGGAATTCAACCTTTCAGACCGCATCTCAATATCTTGCTTACTTTTCGAGTTATAGCCTCGGGAAAGTTGAAAATCTGATTTTTAAAATTGTTTGAAAACAGCAAATCTTCTAGGGGCTATAACTCAAAAACAAAGCAAGCTATTGATATGCGGTTTGAACGAGTGAATTCCCCGTGTCCGAAACTACTTGTATACAAATTTTGAGCTCATTTAAAGCAAATTAACTTTTTTGAAATTTTTTATTATTTTTCCAAGGGATTTTTATGATTTTTAAACAAATTCCTCTAAAACTGTTTCTCGTACGAATAATGTAACGAAATTTTACATACATATGTATTTCGACGTGCTGAATCCAATGGTGTAACGTTTATGTCCATAAGTCTTGTAGTTTTTGAGAGAATGGTCAAAAACTGTACGAGGAAAAAAAATTGGCGACAATTTTTCAAAAAAATAAAAATCGCTAAAAACTTGCTTAAATGTCATTTGAAACACGGGGAATTCAACCTTTCAGACCGCATCTCAATATCTTGCTTACTTTTCGAGTTATAGCCTCGGGAAAGTTGAAAATCTGATTTTTAAAATTGTTTGAAAACAGCAAATCTTCTAGGGGCTATAACTCAAAAACAAAGCAAGCTATTGATATGCGGTTTGAACGAGTGAATTCCCCGTGTCCGAAACTACTTGTATACAAATTTTGAGCTCATTTAAAGCAAATTAACTTTTTTGAAATTTTTTATTATTTTTCCAAGGGGTACCCCTTGGGATTTTTATGATTTTTAAACAAATTCCTCTAAAACTGTTTCTCGTACGAATAATGTAACGAAATTTTACATACATATGTATTTCGACGTGCTGAATCCAATGGTGTAACGTTTATGTCCATAAGTCTTGTAGTTTTTGAGAGAATGGTCAAAAACTGTACGAGGAAAAAAAATTGGCGACAATTTTTCAAAAAAATAAAAATCGCTAAAAACTTGCTTAAATGTCATTTGAAACACGGGGAATTCAACCTTTCAGACCGCATCTCAATATCTTGCTTACTTTTCGAGTTATAGCCCCGGGAAAGTTGAAAATCTGATTTTTAAAATTGTTTGAAAACAGCAAATCTTCTAGGGGCTATAACTCAAAAACAAAGCAAGCTATTGATATGCGGTTTGAACGAGTGAATTCTCCGTGTCCGAAACTACTTGTATACAAATTTTGAGCTCATTTAAAGCAAATTAACTTTTTTGAAATTTTTTATTATTTTTCCAAGGGGTACCCCTTGGGATTTTTATGATTTTTAAACAAATTCCTCTAAAACTGTTTCTCGTACGAATAATGTAACGAAATTTTACATACATATGTATTTCGACGTGCTGAATCCAATGGTGTAACGTTTATGTCCATAAGTCTTGTAGTTTTTGAGAGAATGGTCAAAAACTGTACGAGGAAAAAAAATTGGCGACAATTTTTCAAAAAAATAAAAATCGCTAAAAACTTGCTTAAATGTCATTTGAAACACGGGGAATTCAACCTTTCAGACCGCATCTCAATATCTTGCTTACTTTTCGAGTTATAGCCCCGGGAAAGTTGAAAATCTGATTTTTAAAATTGTTTGAAAACAGCAAATCTTCTAGGGGCTATAACTCAAAAACAAAGCAAGCTATTGATATGCGGTTTGAACGAGTGAATTCTCCGTGTCCGAAACTACTTGTATACAAATTTTGAGCTCATTTAAAGCAAATTAACTTTTTTGAAATTTTTTATTATTTTTCCAAGGGGTACCCCTTGGGATTTTTATGATTTTTAAACAAATTCCTCTAAAACTGTTTCTCGTACGAATAATGTAACGAAATTTTACATACATATGTATTTCGACGTGCTGAATCCAATGGTGTAACGTTTATGTCCATAAGTCTTGTAGTTTTTGAGAGAATGGTCAAAAACTGTACGAGGAAAAAAAATTGGCGACAATTTTTCAAAAAAATAAAAATCGCTAAAAACTTGCTTAAATGTCATTTGAAACACGGGGAATTTAACCTTTCAGACCGCATCTCAATATCTTGCTTACTTTTCGAGTTATAGCCTCGGGAAAGTTGAAAATCTGATTTTTAAAATTGTTTGAAAACAGCAAATCTTCTAGGGGCTATAACTCAAAAACAAAGCAAGCTATTGATATGCGGTTTGAACGAGTGAATTCCCCGTGTCCGAAACTACTTGTATACAAATTTTGAGCTCATTTAAAGCAAATTAACTTTTTTGAAATTTTTTATTATTTTTCCAAGGGGATTTTTATGATTTTTAAACAAATTCCTCTAAAACTGTTTCTCGTACGAATAATGTAACGAAATTTTACATACATATGTATTTCGACGTGCTGAATCCAATGGTGTAACGTTTATGTCCATAAGTCTTGTAGTTTTTGAGAGAATGGTCAAAAACTGTACGAGGAAAAAAAATTGGCGACAATTTTTCAAAAAAATAAAAATCGCTAAAAACTTGCTTAAATGTCATTTGAAACACGGGGAATTCAACCTTTCAGACCGCATCTCAATATCTTGCTTACTTTTCGAGTTATAGCCTCGGGAAAGTTGAAAATCTGATTTTTAAAATTGTTTGAAAACAGCAAATCTTCTAGGGGCTATAACTCAAAAACAAAGCAAGCTATTGATATGCGGTTTGAACGAGTGAATTCCCCGTGTCCGAAACTACTTGTATACAAATTTTGAGCTCATTTAAAGCAAATTAACTTTTTTGAAATTTTTTATTATTTTTCCAAGGGATTTTTATGATTTTTAAACAAATTCCTCTAAAACTGTTTCTCGTACGAATAATGTAACGAAATTTTACATACATATGTATTTCGACGTGCTGAATCCAATGGTGTAACGTTTATGTCCATAAGTCTTGTAGTTTTTGAGAGAATGGTCAAAAACTGTACGAGGAAAAAAAATTGGCGACAATTTTTCAAAAAAATAAAAATCGCTAAAAACTTGCTTAAATGTCATTTGAAACACGGGGAATTCAACCTTTCAGACCGCATCTCAATATCTTGCTTACTTTTCGAGTTATAGCCTCGGGAAAGTTGAAAATCTGATTTTTAAAATTGTTTGAAAACAGCAAATCTTCTAGGGGCTATAACTCAAAAACAAAGCAAGCTATTGATATGCGGTTTGAACGAGTGAATTCCCCGTGTCCGAAACTACTTGTATACAAATTTTGAGCTCATTTAAAGCAAATTAACTTTTTTGAAATTTTTTATTATTTTTCCAAGGGGTACCCCTTGGGATTTTTATGATTTTTAAACAAATTCCTCTAAAACTGTTTCTCGTACGAATAATGTAACGAAATTTTATATACATATGTATTTCGACGTGCTGAATCCAATGGTGTAACGTTTATGTCCATAAGTCTTGTAGTTTTTGAGAGAATGGTAAAAACTGTACGAGGAAAAAAAATTGGCGACAATTTTTCAAAAAAATAAAAATCGCTAAAAACTTGCTTAAATGTCATTTGAAACACGGGGAATTCAACCTTTCAGACCGCATCTCAATATCTTGCTTACTTTTCGAGTTATAGCCTCGGGAAAGTTGAAAATCTGATTTTTAAAATTGTTTGAAAACAGCAAATCTTCTAGGGGCTATAACTCAAAAACAAAGCAAGCTATTGATATGCGGTTTGAACGAGTGAATTCCCCGTGTCCGAAACTACTTGTATACAAATTTTGAGCTCATTTAAAGCAAATTAACTTTTTTGAAATTTTTTATTATTTTTCCAAGGGGTACCCCTTGGGATTTTTATGATTTTTAAACAAATTCCTCTAAAACTGTTTCTCGTACGAATAATGTAACGAAATTTTACATACATATGTATTTCGACGTGCTGAATCCAATGGTGTAACGTTTATGTCCATAAGTCTTGTAGTTTTTGAGAGAATGGTCAAAAACTGTACGAGGAAAAAAATTGGCGACAATTTTTCAAAAAAATAAAAATCGCTAAAAACTTGCTTAAATGTCATTTGAAACACGGGGAATTCAACCTTTCAGACCGCATCTCAATATCTTGCTTACTTTTCGAGTTATAGCCCCGGGAAAGTTGAAAATCTGATTTTTAAAATTGTTTGAAAACAGCAAATCTTCTAGGGGCTATAACTCAAAAACAAAGCAAGCTATTGATATGCGGTTTGAACGAGTGAATTCCCCGTGTCCGAAACTACTTGTATACAAATTTTGAGCTCATTTAAAGCAAATTAACTTTTTTGAAATTTTTTATTATTTTTCCAAGGGGTACCCCTTGGGATTTTTATGATTTTTAAACAAATTCCTCTAAAACTGTTTCTCGTACGAATAATGTAACGAAATTTTACATACATATGTATTTCGACGTGCTGAATCCAATGGTGTAACGTTTATGTCCATAAGTCTTGTAGTTTTTGAGAGAATGGTAAAAACTGTACGAGGAAAAAAAATTGGCGACAATTTTTCAAAAAAATAAAAATCGCTAAAAACTTGCTTAAATGTCATTTGAAACACGGGGAATTCAACCTTTCAGACCGCATCTCAATATCTTGCTTACTTTTCGAGTTATAGCCTCGGGAAAGTTGAAAATCTGATTTTTAAAATTGTTTGAAAACAGCAAATCTTCTAGGGGCTATAACTCAAAAACAAAGCAAGCTATTGATATGCGGTTTGAACGAGTGAATTCCCCGTGTCCGAAACTACTTGTATACAAATTTTGAGCTCATTTAAAGCAAATTAACTTTTTTGAAATTTTTTATTATTTTTCCAAGGGATTTTTATGATTTTTAAACAAATTCCTCTAAAACTGTTTCTCGTACGAATAATGTAACGAAATTTTACATACATATGTATTTCGACGTGCTGAATCCAATGGTGTAACGTTTATGTCCATAAGTCTTGTAGTTTTTGAGAGAATGGTCAAAAACTGTACGAGGAAAAAAAATTGGCGACAATTTTTCAAAAAAATAAAAATCGCTAAAAACTTGCTTAAATGTCATTTGAAACACGGGGAATTCAACCTTTCAGACCGCATCTCAATATCTTGCTTACTTTTCGAGTTATAGCCTCGGGAAAGTTGAAAATCTGATTTTTAAAATTGTTTGAAAACAGCAAATCTTCTAGGGGCTATAACTCAAAAACAAAGCAAGCTATTGATATGCGGTTTGAACGAGTGAATTCCCCGTGTCCGAAACTACTTGTATACAAATTTTGAGCTCATTTAAAGCAAATTAACTTTTTTGAAATTTTTTATTATTTTTCCAAGGGGTACCCCTTGGGATTTTTATGATTTTTAAACAAATTCCTCTAAAACTGTTTCTCGTACGAATAATGTAACGAAATTTTACATACATATGTATTTCGACGTGCTGAATCCAATGGTGTAACGTTTATGTCCATAAGTCTTGTAGTTTTTGAGAGAATGGTAAAAACTGTACGAGGAAAAAAAATTGGCGACAATTTTTCAAAAAAATAAAAATCGCTAAAAACTTGCTTAAATGTCATTTGAAACACGGGGAATTCAACCTTTCAGACCGCATCTCAATATCTTGCTTACTTTTCGAGTTATAGCCTCGGGAAAGTTGAAAATCTGATTTTTAAAATTGTTTGAAAACAGCAAATCTTCTAGGGGCTATAACTCAAAAACAAAGCAAGCTATTGATATGCGGTTTGAACGAGTGAATTCCCCGTGTCCGAAACTACTTGTATACAAATTTTGAGCTCATTTAAAGCAAATTAACTTTTTTGAAATTTTTTATTATTTTTCCAAGGGGTACCCCTTGGGATTTTTATGATTTTTAAACAAATTCCTCTAAAACTGTTTCTCGTACGAATAATGTAACGAAATTTTACATACATATGTATTTCGACGTGCTGAATCCAATGGTGTAACGTTTATGTCCATAAGTCTTGTAGTTTTTGAGAGAATGGTCAAAAACTGTACGAGGAAAAAAAATTGGCGACAATTTTTCAAAAAAATAAAAATCGCTAAAAACTTGCTTAAATGTCATTTGAAACACGGGGAATTCAACCTTTTAGACCGCATCTCAATATCTTGCTTACTTTTCGAGTTATAGCCTCGGGAAAGTTGAAAATCTGATTTTTAAAATTGTTTGAAAACAGCAAATCTTCTAGGGGCTATAACTCAAAAACAAAGCAAGCTATTGATATGCGGTTTGAACGAGTGAATTCCCCGTGTCCGAAACTACTTGTATACAAATTTTGAGCTCATTTAAAGCAAATTAACTTTTTTGAAATTTTTTATTATTTTTCCAAGGGGTACCCCTTGGGATTTTTATGATTTTTAAACAAATTCCTCTAAAACTGTTTCTCGTACGAATAATGTAACGAAATTTTACATACATATGTATTTCGACGTGCTGAATCCAATGGTGTAACGTTTATGTCCATAAGTCTTGTAGTTTTTGAGAGAATGGTCAAAAACTGTACGAGGAAAAAAAATTGGCGACAATTTTTCAAAAAAATAAAAATCGCTAAAAACTTGCTTAAATGTCATTTGAAACACGGGGAATTCAACCTTTCAGACCGCATCTCAATATCTTGCTTACTTTTCGAGTTATAGCCTCGGGAAAGTTGAAAATCTGATTTTTAAAATTGTTTGAAAACAGCAAATCTTCTAGGGGCTATAACTCAAAAACAAAGCCAGCTATTGATATGCGGTTTGAACGAGTGAATTCCCCGTGTCCGAAACTACTTGTATACAAATTTTGAGCTCATTTAAAGCAAATTAACTTTTTTGAAATTTTTTATTATTTTTCCAAGGGATTTTTATGATTTTTAAACAAATTCCTCTAAAACTGTTTCTCGTACGAATAATGTAACGAAATTTTACATACATATGTATTTCGACGTGCTGAATCCAATGGTGTAACGTTTATGTCCATAAGTCTTGTAGTTTTTGAGAGAATGGTCAAAAACTGTACGAGGAAAAAAAATTGGCGACAATTTTTCAAAAAAATAAAAATCGCTAAAAACTTGCTTAAATGTCATTTGAAACACGGGGAATTCAACCTTTCAGACCGCATCTCAATATCTTGCTTACTTTTCGAGTTATAGCCTCGGGAAAGTTGAAAATCTGATTTTTAAAATTGTTTGAAAACAGCAAATCTTCTAGGGGCTATAACTCAAAAACAAAGCAAGCTATTGATATGCGGTTTGAACGAGTGAATTCCCCGTGTCCGAAACTACTTGTATACAAATTTTGAGCTCATTTAAAGCAAATTAACTTTTTTGAAATTTTTTATTATTTTTCCAAGGGGTACCCCTTGGGATTTTTATGATTTTTAAACAAATTCCTCTAAAACTGTTTCTCGTACGAATAATGTAACGAAATTTTACATACATATGTATTTCGACGTGCTGAATCCAATGGTGTAACGTTTATGTCCATAAGTCTTGTAGTTTTTGAGAGAATGGTCAAAAACTGTACGAGGAAAAAAAATTGGCGACAATTTTTCAAAAAAATAAAAATCGCTAAAAACTTGCTTAAATGTCATTTGAAACACGGGGAATTCAACCTTTCAGACCGCATCTCAATATCTTGCTTACTTTTCGAGTTATAGCCCCGGGAAAGTTGAAAATCTGATTTTTAAAATTGTTTGAAAACAGCAAATCTTCTAGGGGCTATAACTCAAAAACAAAGCAAGCTATTGATATGCGGTTTGAACGAGTGAATTCTCCGTGTCCGAAACTACTTGTATACAAATTTTGAGCTCATTTAAAGCAAATTGACTTTTTTGAAATTTTTTATTATTTTTCCAAGGGGTACCCCTTGGGATTTTTATGATTTTTAAACAAATTCCTCTAAAACTGTTTCTCGTACGAATAATGTAACGAAATTTTACATACATATGTATTTCGACGTGCTGAATCCAATGGTGTAACGTTTATGTCCATAAGTCTTGTAGTTTTTGAGAGAATGGTCAAAAACTGTACGAGGAAAAAAAATTGGCGACAATTTTTCAAAAAAATAAAAATCGCTAAAAACTTGCTTAAATGTCATTTGAAACACGGGGAATTCAACCTTTCAGACCGCATCTCAATATCTTGCTTACTTTTCGAGTTATAGCCTCGGGAAAGTTGAAAATCTGATTTTTAAAATTGTTTGAAAACAGCAAATCTTCTAGGGGCTATAACTCAAAAACAAAGCAAGCTATTGATATGCGGTTTGAACGAGTGAATTCCCCGTGTCCGAAACTACTTGTATACAAATTTTGAGCTCATTTAAAGCAAATTAACTTTTTTGAAATTTTTTATTATTTTTCCAAGGGGATTTTTATGATTTTTAAACAAATTCCTCTAAAACTGTTTCTCGTACGAATAATGTAACGAAATTTTACATACATATGTATTTCGACGTGCTGAATCCAATGGTGTAACGTTTATGTCCATAAGTCTTGTAGTTTTTGAGAGAATGGTCAAAAACTGTACGAGGAAAAAAAATTGGCGACAATTTTTCAAAAAAATAAAAATCGCTAAAAACTTGCTTAAATGTCATTTGAAACACGGGGAATTCAACCTTTCAGACCGCATCTCAATATCTTGCTTACTTTTCGAGTTATAGCCTCGGGAAAGTTGAAAATCTGATTTTTAAAATTGTTTGAAAACAGCAAATCTTCTAGGGGCTATAACTCAAAAACAAAGCAAGCTATTGATATGCGGTTTGAACGAGTGAATTCCCCGTGTCCGAAACTACTTGTATACAAATTTTGAGCTCATTTAAAGCAAATTAACTTTTTTGAAATTTTTTATTATTTTTCCAAGGGATTTTTATGATTTTTAAACAAATTCCTCTAAAACTGTTTCTCGTACGAATAATGTAACGAAATTTTATATACATATGTATTTCGACGTGCTGAATCCAATGGTGTAACGTTTATGTCCATAAGTCTTGTAGTTTTTGAGAGAATGGTCAAAAACTGTACGAGGAAAAAAAATTGGCGACAATTTTTCAAAAAAATAAAAATCGCTAAAAACTTGCTTAAATGTCATTTGAAACACGGGGAATTCAACCTTTCAGACCGCATCTCAATATCTTGCTTACTTTTCGAGTTATAGCCTCGGGAAAGTTGAAAATCTGATTTTTAAAATTGTTTGAAAACAGCAAATCTTCTAGGGGCTATAACTCAAAAACAAAGCAAGCTATTGATATGCGGTTTGAACGAGTGAATTCCCCGTGTCGGAAACTACTTGTATACAAATTTTGAGCTCATTTAAAGCAAATTAACTTTTTTGAAATTTTTTATTATTTTTCCAAGGGGTACCCCTTGGGATTTTTATGATTTTTAAACAAATTCCTCTAAAACTGTTTCTCGTACGAATAATGTAACGAAATTTTACATACATATGTATTTCGACGTGCTGAATCCAATGGTGTAACGTTTATGTCCATAAGTCTTGTAGTTTTTGAGAGAATGGTCAAAAACTGTACGAGGAAAAAAAATTTGCGACAATTTTTCAAAAAAATAAAAATCGCTAAAAACTTGCTTAAATGTCATTTGAAACACGGGGAATTCAACCTTTCAGACCGCATCTCAATATCTTGCTTACTTTTCGAGTTATAGCCTCGGGAAAGTTGAAAATCTGATTTTTAAAATTGTTTGAAAACAGCAAATCTTCTAGGGGCTATAACTCAAAAACAAAGCAAGCTATTGATATGCGGTTTGAACGAGTGAATTCCCCGTGTCCGAAACTACTTGTATACAAATTTTGAGCTCATTTAAAGCAAATTAACTTTTTTGAAATTTTTTATTATTTTTCCAAGGGGTACCCCTTGGGATTTTTATGATTTTTAAACAAATTCCTCTAAAACTGTTTCTCGTACGAATAATGTAACGAAATTTTACATACATATGTATTTCGACGTGCTGAATCCAATGGTGTAACGTTTATGTCCATAAGTCTTGTAGTTTTTGAGAGAATGGTCAAAAACTGTACGAGGAAAAAAAATTGGCGACAATTTTTCAAAAAAATAAAAATCGCTAAAAACTTGCTTAAATGTCATTTGAAACACGGGGAATTCAACCTTTCAGACCGCATCTCAATATCTTGCTTACTTTTCGAGTTATAGCCTCGGGAAAGTTGAAAATCTGATTTTTAAAATTGTTTGAAAACAGCAAATCTTCTAGGGGCTATAACTCAAAAACAAAGCAAGCTATTGATATGCGGTTTGAACGAGTGAATTCCCCGTGTCCGAAACTACTTGTATACAAATTTTGAGCTCATTTAAAGCAAATTAACTTTTTTGAAATTTTTTATTATTTTTCCAAGGGGATTTTTATGATTTTTAAACAAATTCCTCTAAAACTGTTTCTCGTACGAATAATGTAACGAAATTTTACATACATATGTATTTCGACGTGCTGAATCCAATGGTGTAACGTTTATGTCCATAAGTCTTGTAGTTTTTGAGAGAATGGTCAAAAACTGTACGAGGAAAAAAAATTGGCGACAATTTTTCAAAAAAATAAAAATCGCTAAAAACTTGCTTAAATGTCATTTGAAACACGGGGAATTCAACCTTTCAGACCGCATCTCAATATCTTGCTTACTTTTCGAGTTATAGCCTCGGGAAAGTTGAAAATCTGATTTTTAAAATTGTTTGAAAACAGCAAATCTTCTAGGGGCTATAACTCAAAAACAAAGCAAGCTATTGATATGCGGTTTGAACGAGTGAATTCCCCGTGTCCGAAACTACTTGTATACAAATTTTGAGCTCATTTAAAGCAAATTAACTTTTTTGAAATTTTTTATTATTTTTCCAAGGGATTTTTATGATTTTTAAACAAATTCCTCTAAAACTGTTTCTCGTACGAATAATGTAACGAAATTTTATATACATATGTATTTCGACGTGCTGAATCCAATGGTGTAACGTTTATGTCCATAAGTCTTGTAGTTTTTGAGAGAATGGTCAAAAACTGTACGAGGAAAAAAAATTGGCGACAATTTTTCAAAAAAATAAAAATCGCTAAAAACTTGCTTAAATGTCATTTGAAACACGGGGAATTCAACCTTTCAGACCGCATCTCAATATCTTGCTTACTTTTCGAGTTATAGCCTCGGGAAAGTTGAAAATCTGATTTTTAAATTTGTTTGAAAACAGCAAATCTTCTAGGGGCTATAACTCAAAAACAAAGCAAGCTATTGATATGCGGTTTGAACGAGTGAATTCCCCGTGTCGGAAACTACTTGTATACAAATTTTGAGCTCATTTAAAGCAAATTAACTTTTTTGAAATTTTTTATTATTTTTCCAAGGGGTACCCCTTGGGATTTTTATGATTTTTAAACAAATTCCTCTAAAACTGTTTCTCGTACGAATAATGTAACGAAATTTTACATACATATGTATTTCGACGTGCTGAATCCAATGGTGTAACGTTTATGTCCATAAGTCTTGTAGTTTTTGAGAGAATGGTCAAAAACTGTACGAGGAAAAAAAATTGGCGACAATTTTTCAAAAAAATAAAAATCGCTAAAAACTTGCTTAAATGTCATTTGAAACACGGGGAATTCAACCTTTCAGACCGCAACTCAATATCTTGCTTACTTTTCGAGTTATAGCCTCGGGAAAGTTGAAAATCTGATTTTTAAAATTGTTTGAAAACAGCAAATCTTCTAGGGGCTATAACTCAAAAACAAAGCAAGCTATTGATATGCGGTTTGAACGAGTGAATTCCCCGTGTCCGAAACTACTTGTATACAAATTTTGAGCTCATTTAAAGCAAATTAACTTTTTTGAAATTTTTTATTATTTTTCCAAGGGATACCCCTTGGGATTTTTATGATTTTTAAACAAATTCCTCTAAAACTGTTTCTCGTACGAATAATGTAACGAAATTTTACATACATATGTATTTCGACGTGCTGAATCCAATGGTGTAACGTTTATGTCCATAAGTCTTGTAGTTTTTGAGAGAATGGTCAAAAACTGTACAAGGAAAAAAAATTGGCGACAATTTTTCAAAAAAATAAAAATCGCTAAAAACTTGCTTAAATGGCATTTGAAACACGGGGAATTCAACCTTTCAGACCGCATCTCAATATCTTGCTTACTTTTCGAGTTATAGCCTCGGGAAAGTTGAAAATCTGATTTTTAAAATTGTTTGAAAACAGCAAATCTTCTAGGGGCTATAACTCAAAAACAAAGCAAGCTATTGATATGCGGTTTGAACGAGTGAATTCCCCGTGTCCGAAACTACTTGTATACAAATTTTGAGCTCATTTAAAGCAAATTAACTTTTTTGAAATTTTTTATTATTTTTCCAAGGGATTTTTATGATTTTTAAACAAATTCCTCTAAAACTGTTTCTCGTACGAATAATGTAACGAAATTTTACATACATATGTATTTCGACGTGCTGAATCCAATGGTGTAACGTTTATGTCCATAAGTCTTGTAGTTTTTGAGAGAATGGTCAAAAACTGTACGAGGAAAAAAAATTGGCGACAATTTTTCAAAAAAATAAAAATCGCTAAAAACTTGCTTAAATGTCATTTGAAACACGGGGAATTCAACCTTTCAGACCGCAACTCAATATCTTGCTTACTTTTCGAGTTATAGCCTCGGGAAAGTTGAAAATCTGATTTTTAAAATTGTTTGAAAACAGCAAATCTTCTAGGGGCTATAACTCAAAAACAAAGCAAGCTATTGATATGCGGTTTGAACGAGTGAATTCCCCGTGTCCGAAACTACTTGTATACAAATTTTGAGCTCATTTAAAGCAAATTAACTTTTTTGAAATTTTTTATTATTTTTCCAAGGGATACCCCTTGGGATTTTTATGATTTTTAAACAAATTCCTCTAAAACTGTTTCTCGTACGAATAATGTAACGAAATTTTACATACATATGTATTTCGACGTGCTGAATCCAATGGTGTAACGTTTATGTCCATAAGTCTTGTAGTTTTTGAGAGAATGGTCAAAAACTGTACAAGGAAAAAAAATTGGCGACAATTTTTCAAAAAAATAAAAATCGCTAAAAACTTGCTTAAATGTCATTTGAAACACGGGGAATTCAACCTTTCAGACCGCATCTCAATATCTTGCTTACTTTTCGAGTTATAGCCTCGGGAAAGTTGAAAATCTGATTTTTAAAATTGTTTGAAAACAGCAAATCTTCTAGGGGCTATAACTCAAAAACAAAGCAAGCTATTGATATGCGGTTTGAACGAGTGAATTCCCCGTGTCCGAAACTACTTGTATACAAATTTTGAGCTCATTTAAAGCAAATTAACTTTTTTGAAATTTTTTATTATTTTTCCAAGGGTCGGAAACTACTTGTATACAAATTTTGAGCTCATTTAAAGCAAATTAACTTTTTTGAAATTTTTTATTATTTTTCCAAGGGGTACCCTTTGGGATTTTTATGATTTTTAAACAAATTCCTCTAAAACTGTTTCTCGTACGAATAATGTAACGAAATTTTACATACATATGTATTTCGACGTGCTGAATCCAATGGTGTAACGTTTATGTCCATAAGTCTTGTAGTTTTTGAGAGAATGGTCAAAAACTGTACAAGGAAAAAAAATTGGCGACAATTTTTCAAAAAAATAAAAATCGCTAAAAACTTGCTTAAATGTCATTTGAAACACGGGGAATTCAACCTTTCAGACCGCATCTCAATATCTTGCTTACTTTTCGAGTTATAGCCTCGGGAAAGTTGAAAATCTGATTTTTAAAATTGTTTGAAAACAGCAAATCTTCTAGGGGCTATAACTCAAAAACAAAGCAAGCTATTGATATGCGGTTTGAACGAGTGAATTCCCCGTGTCCGAAACTACTTGTATACAAATTTTGAGCTCATTTAAAGCAAATTAACTTTTTTGAAATTTTTTATTATTTTTCCAAGGGATTTTTATGATTTTTAAACAAATTCCTCTAAAACTGTTTCTCGTACGAATAATGTAACGAAATTTTATATACATATGTATTTCGACGTGCTGAATCCAATGGTGTAACGTTTATGTCCATAAGTCTTGTAGTTTTTGAGAGAATGGTCAAAAACTGTACGAGGAAAAAAAATTGGCGACAATTTTTCAAAAAAATAAAAATCGCTAAAAACTTGCTTAAATGTCATTTGAAACACGGGGAATTCAACCTTTCAGACCGCATCTCAATATCTTGCTTACTTTTCGAGTTATAGCCTCGGGAAAGTTGAAAATCTGATTTTTAAAATTGTTTGAAAACAGCAAATCTTCTAGGGGCTATAACTCAAAAACAAAGCAAGCTATTGATATGCGGTTTGAACGAGTGAATTCCCCGTGTCGGAAACTACTTGTATACAAATTTTGAGCTCATTTAAAGCAAATTAACTTTTTTGAAATTTTTTATTATTTTTCCAAGGGGTACCCCTTGGGATTTTTATGATTTTTAAACAAATTCCTCTAAAACTGTTTCTCGTACGAATAATGTAACGAAATTTTACATACATATGTATTTCGACGTGCTGAATCCAATGGTGTAACGTTTATGTCCATAAGTCTTGTAGTTTTTGAGAGAATGGTCAAAAACTGTACGAGGAAAAAAAATTGGCGACAATTTTTCAAAAAAATAAAAATCGCTAAAAACTTGCTTAAATGTCATTTGAAACACGGGGAATTCAACCTTTCAGACCGCAACTCAATATCTTGCTTACTTTTCGAGTTATAGCCTCGGGAAAGTTGAAAATCTGATTTTTAAAATTGTTTGAAAACAGCAAATCTTCTAGGGGCTATAACTCAAAAACAAAGCAAGCTATTGATATGCGGTTTGAACGAGTGAATTCCCCGTGTCCGAAACTACTTGTATACAAATTTTGAGCTCATTTAAAGCAAATTAACTTTTTTGAAATTTTTTATTATTTTTCCAAGGGATACCCCTTGGGATTTTTATGATTTTTAAACAAATTCCTCCAAAACTGTTTCTCGTACGAATAATGTAACGAAATTTTACATACATATGTATTTCGACGTGCTGAATCCAATGGTGTAACGTTTATGTCCATAAGTCTTGTAGTTTTTGAGAGAATGGTCAAAAACTGTACGAGGAAAAAAAATTGGCGACAATTTTTCAAAAAAATAAAAATCGCTAAAAACTTGCTTAAATGTCATTTGAAACACGGGGAATTCAACCTTTCAGACCGCATCTCAATATCTTGCTTACTTTTCGAGTTATAGCCTCGGGAAAGTTGAAAATCTGATTTTTAAAATTGTTTGAAAACAGCAAATCTTCTAGGGGCTATAACTCAAAAACAAAGCAAGCTATTGATATGCGGTTTGAACGAGTGAATTCCCCGTGTCCGAAACTACTTGTATACAAATTTTGAGCTCATTTAAAGCAAATTAACTTTTTTGAAATTTTTTATTATTTTTCCAAGGGGTACCCCTTGGGATTTTTATGATTTTTAAACAAATTCCTCTAAAACTGTTTCTCGTACGAATAATGTAACGAAATTTTACATACATATGTATTTCGACGTGCTGAATCCAATGGTGTAACGTTTATGTCCATAAGTCTTGTAGTTTTTGAGAGAATGGTCAAAAACTGTACGAGGAAAAAAAATTGGCGACAATTTTTCAAAAAAATAAAAATCGCTAAAAACTTGCTTAAATGTCATTTGAAACACGGGGAATTCAACCTTTCAGACCGCATCTCAATATCTTGCTTACTTTTCGAGTTATAGCCTCGGGAAAGTTGAAAATCTGATTTTTAAAATTGTTTGAAAACAGCAAATCTTCTAGGGGCTATAACTCAAAAACAAAGCAAGCTATTGATATGCGGTTTGAACGAGTGAATTCCCCGTGTCCGAAACTACTTGTATACAAATTTTGAGCTCATTTAAAGCAAATTAACTTTTTTGAAATTTTTTATTATTTTTCCAAGGGGTACCCCTTGGGATTTTTATGATTTTTAAACAAATTCCTCTAAAACTGTTTCTCGTACGAATAATGTAACGAAATTTTACATACATATGTATTTCGACGTGCTGAATCCAATGGTGTAACGTTTATGTCCATAAGTCTTGTAGTTTTTGAGAGAATGGTCAAAAACTGTACGAGGAAAAAAAATTGGCGACAATTTTTCAAAAAAATAAAAATCGCTAAAAACTTGCTTAAATGTCATTTGAAACACGGGGAATTCAACCTTTCAGACCGCATCTCAATATCTTGCTTACTTTTCGAGTTATAGCCTCGGGAAAGTTGAAAATCTGATTTTTAAAATTGTTTGAAAACAGCAAATCTTCTAGGGGCTATAACTCAAAAACAAAGCAAGCTATTGATATGCGGTTTGAACGAGTGAATTCCCCGTGTCCGAAACTACTTGTATACAAATTTTGAGCTCATTTAAAGCAAATTAACTTTTTTAAAATTTTTTATTATTTTTATGATTTTTAAACAAATTCCTCTAAAACTGTTTCTCGTACGAATAATGTAACGAAATTTTACATACATATGTATTTCGACGTGCTGAATCCAATGGTGTAACGTTTATGTCCATAAGTCTTGTAGTTTTTGAGAGAATGGTCAAAAACTGTACAAGGAAAAAAAATTGGCGACAATTTTTCAAAAAAATAAAAATCGCTAAAAACTTGCTTAAATGTCATTTGAAACACGGGGAATTCAACCTTTCAGACCGCATCTCAATATCTTGCTTACTTTTCGAGTTATAGCCTCGGGAAAGTTGAAAATCTGATTTTTAAAATTGTTTGAAAACAGCAAATCTTCTAGGGGCTATAACTCAAAAACAAAGCAAGCTATTGATATGCGGTTTGAACGAGTGAATTCCCCGTGTCCGAAACTACTTGTATACAAATTTTGAGCTCATTTAAAGCAAATTAACTTTTTTGAAATTTTTTATTATTTTTCCAAGGGTCGGAAACTACTTGTATACAAATTTTGAGCTCATTTAAAGCAAATTAACTTTTTTGAAATTTTTTATTATTTTTCCAAGGGGTACCCTTTGGGATTTTTATGATTTTTAAACAAATTCCTCTAAAACTGTTTCTCGTACGAATAATGTAACGAAATTTTACATACATATGTATTTCGACGTGCTGAATCCAATGGTGTAACGTTTATGTCCATAAGTCTTGTAGTTTTTGAGAGAATGGTCAAAAACTGTACAAGGAAAAAAAATTGGCGACAATTTTTCAAAAAAATAAAAATCGCTAAAAACTTGCTTAAATGTCATTTGAAACACGGGGAATTCAACCTTTCAGACCGCATCTCAATATCTTGCTTACTTTTCGAGTTATAGCCTCGGGAAAGTTGAAAATCTGATTTTTAAAATTGTTTGAAAACAGCAAATCTTCTAGGGGCTATAACTCAAAAACAAAGCAAGCTATTGATATGCGGTTTGAACGAGTGAATTCCCCGTGTCCGAAACTACTTGTATACAAATTTTGAGCTCATTTAAAGCAAATTAACTTTTTTGAAATTTTTTATTATTTTTCCAAGGGATTTTTATGATTTTTAAACAAATTCCTCTAAAACTGTTTCTCGTACGAATAATGTAACGAAATTTTATATACATATGTATTTCGACGTGCTGAATCCAATGGTGTAACGTTTATGTCCATAAGTCTTGTAGTTTTTGAGAGAATGGTCAAAAACTGTACGAGGAAAAAAAATTGGCGACAATTTTTCAAAAAAATAAAAATCGCTAAAAACTTGCTTAAATGTCATTTGAAACACGGGGAATTCAACCTTTCAGACCGCATCTCAATATCTTGCTTACTTTTCGAGTTATAGCCTCGGGAAAGTTGAAAATCTGATTTTTAAAATTGTTTGAAAACAGCAAATCTTCTAGGGGCTATAACTCAAAAACAAAGCAAGCTATTGATATGCGGTTTGAACGAGTGAATTCCCCGTGTCGGAAACTACTTGTATACAAATTTTGAGCTCATTTAAAGCAAATTAACTTTTTTGAAATTTTTTATTATTTTTCCAAGGGGTACCCCTTGGGATTTTTATGATTTTTAAACAAATTCCTCTAAAACTGTTTCTCGTACGAATAATGTAACGAAATTTTACATACATATGTATTTCGACGTGCTGAATCCAATGGTGTAACGTTTATGTCCATAAGTCTTGTAGTTTTTGAGAGAATGGTCAAAAACTGTACGAGGAAAAAAAATTGGCGACAATTTTTCAAAAAAATAAAAATCGCTAAAAACTTGCTTAAATGTCATTTGAAACACGGGGAATTCAACCTTTCAGACCGCATCTCAATATCTTGCTTACTTTTCGAGTTATAGCCTCGGGAAAGTTGAAAATCTGATTTTTAAAATTGTTTGAAAACAGCAAATCTTCTAGGGGCTATAACTCAAAAACAAAGCAAGCTATTGATATGCGGTTTGAACGAGTGAATTCCCCGTGTCCGAAACTACTTGTATACAAATTTTGAGCTCATTTAAAGCAAATTAACTTTTTTGAAATTTTTTATTATTTTTCCAAGGGGTACCCCTTGGGATTTTTATGATTTTTAAACAAATTCCTCTAAAACTGTTTCTCGTACGAATAATGTAACGAAATTTTACATACATATGTATTTCGACGTGCTGAATCCAATGGTGTAACGTTTATGTCCATAAGTCTTGTAGTTTTTGAGAGAATGGTCAAAAACTGTACGAGGAAAAAAAATTGGCGACAATTTTTCAAAAAAATAAAAATCGCTAAAAACTTGCTTAAATGTCATTTGAAACACGGGGAATTCAACCTTTCAGACCGCATCTCAATATCTTGCTTACTTTTCGAGTTATAGCCTCGGGAAAGTTGAAAATCTGATTTTTAAAATTGTTTGAAAACAGCAAATCTTCTAGGGGCTATAACTCAAAAACAAAGCAAGCTATTGATATGCGGTTTGAACGAGTGAATTCCCCGTGTCCGAAACTACTTGTATACAAATTTTGAGCTCATTTAAAGCAAATTAACTTTTTTGAAATTTTTTATTATTTTTCCAAGGGGTACCCCTTGGGATTTTTATGATTTTTAAACAAATTCCTCTAAAACTGTTTCTCGTACGAATAATGTAACGAAATTTTACATACATATGTATTTCGACGTGCTGAATCCAATGGTGTAACGTTTATGTCCATAAGTCTTGTAGTTTTTGAGAGAATGGTCAAAAACTGTACGAGGAAAAAAAATTGGCGACAATTTTTCAAAAAAATAAAAATCGCTAAAAACTTGCTTAAATGTCATTTGAAACACGGGGAATTCAACCTTTCAGACCGCATCTCAATATCTTGCTTACTTTTCGAGTTATAGCCTCGGGAAAGTTGAAAATCTGATTTTTAAAATTGTTTGAAAACAGCAAATCTTCTAGGGGCTATAACTCAAAAACAAAGCAAGCTATTGATATGCGGTTTGAACGAGTGAATTCCCCGTGTCCGAAACTACTTGTATACAAATTTTGAGCTCATTTAAAGCAAATTAACTTTTTTAAAATTTTTTATTATTTTTATGATTTTTAAACAAATTCCTCTAAAACTGTTTCTCGTACGAATAATGTAACGAAATTTTACATACATATGTATTTCGACGTGCTGAATCCAATGGTGTAACGTTTATGTCCATAAGTCTTGTAGTTTTTGAGAGAATGGTCAAAAACTGTACGAGGAAAAAAAATTGGCGACAATTTTTCAAAAAAATAAAAATCGCTAAAAACTTGCTTAAATGTCATTTGAAACACGGGGAATTCAACCTTTCAGACCGCATCTCAATATCTTGCTTACTTTTCGAGTTATAGCCTCGGGAAAGTTGAAAATCTGATTTTTAAAATTGTTTGAAAACAGCAAATCTTCTAGGGGCTATAACTCAAAAACAAAGCAAGCTATTGATATGCGGTTTGAACGAGTGAATTCCCCGTGTCCGAAACTACTTGTATACAAATTTTGAGCTCATTTAAAGCAAATTAACTTTTTTGAAATTTTTTATTATTTTTCCAAGGGGTACCCCTTGGGATTTTTATGATTTTTAAACAAATTCCTCTAAAACTGTTTCTCGTACGAATAATGTAACGAAATTTTACATACATATGTATTTCGACGTGCTGAATCCAATGGTGTAACGTTTATGTCCATAAGTCTTGTAGTTTTTGAGAGAATGGTCAAAAACTGTACGAGGAAAAAAAATTGGCGACAATTTTTCAAAAAAATAAAAATCGCTAAAAACTTGCTTAAATGTCATTTGAAACACGGGGAATTCAACCTTTCAGACCGCATCTCAATATCTTGCTTACTTTTCGAGTTATAGCCTCGGGAAAGTTGAAAATCTGATTTTTAAAATTGTTTGAAAACAGCAAATCTTCTAGGGGCTATAACTCAAAAACAAAGCAAGCTATTGATATGCGGTTTGAACGAGTGAATTCCCCGTGTCCGAAACTACTTGTATACAAATTTTGAGCTCATTTAAAGCAAATTAACTTTTTTGAAATTTTTTATTATTTTTCCAAGGGATTTTTATGATTTTTAAACAAATTCCTCTAAAACTGTTTCTCGTACGAATAATGTAACGAAATTTTATATACATATGTATTTCGACGTGCTGAATCCAATGGTGTAACGTTTATGTCCATAAGTCTTGTAGTTTTTGAGAGAATGGTCAAAAACTGTACGAGGAAAAAAAATTGGCGACAATTTTTCAAAAAAATAAAAATCGCTAAAAACTTGCTTAAATGTCATTTGAAACACGGGGAATTCAACCTTTCAGACCGCATCTCAATATCTTGCTTACTTTTCGAGTTATAGCCTCGGGAAAGTTGAAAATCTGATTTTTAAAATTGTTTGAAAACAGCAAATCTTCTAGGGGCTATAACTCAAAAACAAAGCAAGCTATTGATATGCGGTTTGAACGAGTGAATTCCCCGTGTCGGAAACTACTTGTATACAAATTTTGAGCTCATTTAAAGCAAATTAACTTTTTTGAAATTTTTTATTATTTTTCCAAGGGGTACCCCTTGGGATTTTTATGATTTTTAAACAAATTCCTCTAAAACTGTTTCTCGTACGAATAATGTAACGAAATTTTACATACATATGTATTTCGACGTGCTGAATCCAATGGTGTAACGTTTATGTCCATAAGTCTTGTAGTTTTTGAGAGAATGGTCAAAAACTGTACGAGGAAAAAAAATTGGCGACAATTTTTCAAAAAAATAAAAATCGCTAAAAACTTGCTTAAATGTCATTTGAAACACGGGGAATTCAACCTTTCAGACCGCATCTCAATATCTTGCTTACTTTTCGAGTTATAGCCTCGGGAAAGTTGAAAATCTGATTTTTAAAATTGTTTGAAAACAGCAAATCTTCTAGGGGCTATAACTCAAAAACAAAGCAAGCTATTGATATGCGGTTTGAACGAGTGAATTCCCCGTGTCCGAAACTACTTGTATACAAATTTTGAGCTCATTTAAAGCAAATTAACTTTTTTGAAATTTTTTATTATTTTTCCAAGGGGTACCCCTTGGGATTTTTATGATTTTTAAACAAATTCCTCTAAAACTGTTTCTCGTACGAATAATGTAACGAAATTTTACATACATATGTATTTCGACGTGCTGAATCCAATGGTGTAACGTTTATGTCCATAAGTCTTGTAGTTTTTGAGAGAATGGTCAAAAACTGTACGAGGAAAAAAAATTGGCGACAATTTTTCAAAAAAATAAAAATCGCTAAAAACTTGCTTAAATGTCATTTGAAACACGGGGAATTCAACCTTTCAGACCGCATCTCAATATCTTGCTTACTTTTCGAGTTATAGCCTCGGGAAAGTTGAAAATCTGATTTTTAAAATTGTTTGAAAACAGCAAATCTTCTAGGGGCTATAACTCAAAAACAAAGCAAGCTATTGATATGCGGTTTGAACGAGTGAATTCCCCGTGTCCGAAACTACTTGTATACAAATTTTGAGCTCATTTAAAGCAAATTAACTTTTTTGAAATTTTTTATTATTTTTCCAAGGGGTACCCCTTGGGATTTTTATGATTTTTAAACAAATTCCTCTAAAACTGTTTCTCGTACGAATAATGTAACGAAATTTTACATACATATGTATTTCGACGTGCTGAATCCAATGGTGTAACGTTTATGTCCATAAGTCTTGTAGTTTTTGAGAGAATGGTCAAAAACTGTACGAGGAAAAAAAATTGGCGACAATTTTTCAAAAAAATAAAAATCGCTAAAAACTTGCTTAAATGTCATTTGAAACACGGGGAATTCAACCTTTCAGACCGCATCTCAATATCTTGCTTACTTTTCGAGTTATAGCCTCGGGAAAGTTGAAAATCTGATTTTTAAAATTGTTTGAAAACAGCAAATCTTCTAGGGGCTATAACTCAAAAACAAAGCAAGCTATTGATATGCGGTTTGAACGAGTGAATTCCCCGTGTCCGAAACTACTTGTATACAAATTTTGAGCTCATTTAAAGCAAATTAACTTTTTTGAAATTTTTTATTATTTTTATGATTTTTAAACAAATTCCTCTAAAACTGTTTCTCGTACGAATAATGTAACGAAATTTTACATACATATGTATTTCGACGTGCTGAATCCAATGGTGTAACGTTTATGTCCATAAGTCTTGTAGTTTTTGAGAGAATGGTCAAAAACTGTACGAGGAAAAAAAATTGGCGACAATTTTTCAAAAAAATAAAAATCGCTAAAAACTTGCTTAAATGTCATTTGAAACACGGGGAATTCAACCTTTCAGACCGCATCTCAATATCTTGCTTACTTTTCGAGTTATAGCCTCGGGAAAGTTGAAAATCTGATTTTTAAAATTGTTTGAAAACAGCAAATCTTCTAGGGGCTATAACTCAAAAACAAAGCAAGCTATTGATATGCGGTTTGAACGAGTGAATTCCCCGTGTCCGAAACTACTTGTATACAAATTTTGAGCTCATTTAAAGCAAATTAACTTTTTTGAAATTTTTTATTATTTTTCCAAGGGGTACCCCTTGGGATTTTTATGATTTTTAAACAAATTCCTCTAAAACTGTTTCTCGTACGAATAATGTAACGAAATTTTACATACATATGTATTTCGACGTGCTGAATCCAATGGTGTAACGTTTATGTCCATAAGTCTTGTAGTTTTTGAGAGAATGGTCAAAAACTGTACGAGGAAAAAAAATTGGCGACAATTTTTCAAAAAAATAAAAATCGCTAAAAACTTGCTTAAATGTCATTTGAAACACGGGGAATTCAACCTTTCAGACCGCATCTCAATATCTTGCTTACTTTTCGAGTTATAGCCTCGGGAAAGTTGAAAATCTGATTTTTAAAATTGTTTGAAAACAGCAAATCTTCTAGGGGCTATAACTCAAAAACAAAGCAAGCTATTGATATGCGGTTTGAACGAGTGAATTCCCCGTGTCCGAAACTACTTGTATACAAATTTTGAGCTCATTTAAAGCAAATTAACTTTTTTGAAATTTTTTATTATTTTTCCAAGGGGTACCCCTTGGGATTTTTATGATTTTTAAACAAATTCCTCTAAAACTGTTTCTCGTACGAATAATGTAACGAAATTTTACATACATATGTATTTCGACGTGCTGAATCCAATGGTGTAACGTTTATGTCCATAAGTCTTGTAGTTTTTGAGAGAATGGTCAAAAACTGTACGAGGAAAAAAAATTGGCGACAATTTTTCAAAAAAATAAAAATCGCTAAAAACTTGCTTAAATGTCATTTGAAACACGGGGAATTCAACCTTTCAGACCGCATCTCAATATCTTGCTTACTTTTCGAGTTATAGCCTCGGGAAAGTTGAAAATCTGATTTTTAAAATTGTTTGAAAACAGCAAATCTTCTAGGGGCTATAACTCAAAAACAAAGCAAGCTATTGATATGCGGTTTGAACGAGTGAATTCCCCGTGTCCGAAACTACTTGTATACAAATTTTGAGCTCATTTAAAGCAAATTAACTTTTTTGAAATTTTTTATTATTTTTCCAAGGGGTACCCCTTGGGATTTTTATGATTTTTAAACAAATTCCTCTAAAACTGTTTCTCGTACGAATAATGTAACGAAATTTTACATACATATGTATTTCGACGTGCTGAATCCAATGGTGTAACGTTTATGTCCATAAGTCTTGTAGTTTTTGAGAGAATGGTCAAAAACTGTACGAGGAAAAAAAATTGGCGACAATTTTTCAAAAAAATAAAAATCGCTAAAAACTTGCTTAAATGTCATTTGAAACACGGGGAATTCAACCTTTCAGACCGCATCTCAATATCTTGCTTACTTTTCGAGTTATAGCCTCGGGAAAGTTGAAAATCTGATTTTTAAAATTGTTTGAAAACAGCAAATCTTCTAGGGGCTATAACTCAAAAACAAAGCAAGCTATTGATATGCGGTTTGAACGAGTGAATTCCCCGTGTCCGAAACTACTTGTATACAAATTTTGAGCTCATTTAAAGCAAATTAACTTTTTTGAAATTTTTTATTATTTTTCCAAGGGATTTTTATGATTTTTAAACAAATTCCTCTAAAACTGTTTCTCGTACGAATAATGTAACGAAATTTTATATACATATGTATTTCGACGTGCTGAATCCAATGGTGTAACGTTTATGTCCATAAGTCTTGTAGTTTTTGAGAGAATGGTCAAAAACTGTACGAGGAAAAAAAATTGGCGACAATTTTTCAAAAAAATAAAAATCGCTAAAAACTTGCTTAAATGTCATTTGAAACACGGGGAATTCAACCTTTCAGACCGCATCTCAATATCTTGCTTACTTTTCGAGTTATAGCCTCGGGAAAGTTGAAAATCTGATTTTTAAAATTGTTTGAAAACAGCAAATCTTCTAGGGGCTATAACTCAAAAACAAAGCAAGCTATTGATATGCGGTTTGAACGAGTGAATTCCCCGTGTCGGAAACTACTTGTATACAAATTTTGAGCTCATTTAAAGCAAATTAACTTTTTTGAAATTTTTTATTATTTTTCCAAGGGGTACCCCTTGGGATTTTTATGATTTTTAAACAAATTCCTCTAAAACTGTTTCTCGTACGAATAATGTAACGAAATTTTACATACATATGTATTTCGACGTGCTGAATCCAATGGTGTAACGTTTATGTCCATAAGTCTTGTAGTTTTTGAGAGAATGGTCAAAAACTGTACGAGGAAAAAAAATTGGCGACAATTTTTCAAAAAAATAAAAATCGCTAAAAACTTGCTTAAATGTCATTTGAAACACGGGGAATTCAACCTTTCAGACCGCATCTCAATATCTTGCTTACTTTTCGAGTTATAGCCTCGGGAAAGTTGAAAATCTGATTTTTAAAATTGTTTGAAAACAGCAAATCTTCTAGGGGCTATAACTCAAAAACAAAGCAAGCTATTGATATGCGGTTTGAACGAGTGAATTCCCCGTGTCCGAAACTACTTGTATACAAATTTTGAGCTCATTTAAAGCAAATTAACTTTTTTGAAATTTTTTATTATTTTTCCAAGGGGTACCCCTTGGGATTTTTATGATTTTTAAACAAATTCCTCTAAAACTGTTTCTCGTACGAATAATGTAACGAAATTTTACATACATATGTATTTCGACGTGCTGAATCCAATGGTGTAACGTTTATGTCCATAAGTCTTGTAGTTTTTGAGAGAATGGTCAAAAACTGTACGAGGAAAAAAAATTGGCGACAATTTTTCAAAAAAATAAAAATCGCTAAAAACTTGCTTAAATGTCATTTGAAACACGGGGAATTCAACCTTTCAGACCGCATCTCAATATCTTGCTTACTTTTCGAGTTATAGCCTCGGGAAAGTTGAAAATCTGATTTTTAAAATTGTTTGAAAACAGCAAATCTTCTAGGGGCTATAACTCAAAAACAAAGCAAGCTATTGATATGCGGTTTGAACGAGTGAATTCCCCGTGTCCGAAACTACTTGTATACAAATTTTGAGCTCATTTAAAGCAAATTAACTTTTTTGAAATTTTTTATTATTTTTCCAAGGGATTTTTATGATTTTTAAACAAATTCCTCTAAAACTGTTTCTCGTACGAATAATGTAACGAAATTTTATATACATATGTATTTCGACGTGCTGAATCCAATGGTGTAACGTTTATGTCCATAAGTCTTGTAGTTTTTGAGAGAATGGTCAAAAACTGTACGAGGAAAAAAAATTGGCGACAATTTTTCAAAAAAATAAAAATCGCTAAAAACTTGCTTAAATGTCATTTGAAACACGGGGAATTCAACCTTTCAGACCGCATCTCAATATCTTGCTTACTTTTCGAGTTATAGCCTCGGGAAAGTTGAAAATCTGATTTTTAAAATTGTTTGAAAACAGCAAATCTTCTAGGGGCTATAACTCAAAAACAAAGCAAGCTATTGATATGCGGTTTGAACGAGTGAATTCCCCGTGTCGGAAACTACTTGTATACAAATTTTGAGCTCATTTAAAGCAAATTAACTTTTTTGAAATTTTTTATTATTTTTCCAAGGGGTACCCCTTGGGATTTTTATGATTTTTAAACAAATTCCTCTAAAACTGTTTCTCGTACGAATAATGTAACGAAATTTTACATACATATGTATTTCGACGTGCTGAATCCAATGGTGTAACGTTTATGTCCATAAGTCTTGTAGTTTTTGAGAGAATGGTCAAAAACTGTACGAGGAAAAAAAATTGGCGACAATTTTTCAAAAAAATAAAAATCGCTAAAAACTTGCTTAAATGTCATTTGAAACACGGGGAATTCAACCTTTCAGACCGCATCTCAATATCTTGCTTACTTTTCGAGTTATAGCCTCGGGAAAGTTGAAAATCTGATTTTTAAAATTGTTTGAAAACAGCAAATCTTCTAGGGGCTATAACTCAAAAACAAAGCAAGCTATTGATATGCGGTTTGAACGAGTGAATTCCCCGTGTCCGAAACTACTTGTATACAAATTTTGAGCTCATTTAAAGCAAATTAACTTTTTTGAAATTTTTTATTATTTTTCCAAGGGGTACCCCTTGGGATTTTTATGATTTTTAAACAAATTCCTCTAAAACTGTTTCTCGTACGAATAATGTAACGAAATTTTACATACATATGTATTTCGACGTGCTGAATCCAATGGTGTAACGTTTATGTCCATAAGTCTTGTAGTTTTTGAGAGAATGGTCAAAAACTGTACAAGGAAAAAAAATTGGCGACAATTTTTCAAAAAAATAAAAATCGCTAAAAACTTGCTTAAATGTCATTTGAAACACGGGGAATTCAACCTTTCAGACCGCATCTCAATATCTTGCTTACTTTTCGAGTTATAGCCTCGGGAAAGTTGAAAATCTGATTTTTAAAATTGTTTGAAAACAGCAAATCTTCTAGGGGCTATAACTCAAAAACAAAGCAAGCTATTGATATGCGGTTTGAACGAGTGAATTCCCCGTGTCCGAAACTACTTGTATACAAATTTTGAGCTCATTTAAAGCAAATTAACTTTTTTGAAATTTTTTATTATTTTTCCAAGGGGTACCCCTTGGGATTTTTATGATTTTTAAACAAATTCCTCTAAAACTGTTTCTCGTACGAATAATGTAACGAAATTTTACATACATATGTATTTCGACGTGCTGAATCCAATGGTGTAACGTTTATGTCCATAAGTCTTGTAGTTTTTGAGAGAATGGTCAAAAACTGTACGAGGAAAAAAAATTGGCGACAATTTTTCAAAAAAATAAAAATCGCTAAAAACTTGCTTAAATGTCATTTGAAACACGGGGAATTCAACCTTTCAGACCGCATCTCAATATCTTGCTTACTTTTCGAGTTATAGCCTCGGGAAAGTTGAAAATCTGATTTTTAAAATTGTTTGAAAACAGCAAATCTTCTAGGGGCTATAACTCAAAAACAAAGCAAGCTATTGATATGCGGTTTGAACGAGTGAATTCCCCGTGTCCGAAACTACTTGTATACAAATTTTGAGCTCATTTAAAGCAAATTAACTTTTTTGAAATTTTTTATTATTTTTCCAAGGGGTACCCCTTGGGATTTTTATGATTTTTAAACAAATTCCTCTAAAACTGTTTCTCGTACGAATAATGTAACGAAATTTTACATACATATGTATTTCGACGTGCTGAATCCAATGGTGTAACGTTTATGTCCATAAGTCTTGTAGTTTTTGAGAGAATGGTCAAAAACTGTACGAGGAAAAAAAATTGGCGACAATTTTTCAAAAAAATAAAAATCGCTAAAAACTTGCTTAAATGTCATTTGAAACACGGGGAATTCAACCTTTCAGACCGCATCTCAATATCTTGCTTACTTTTCGAGTTATAGCCTCGGGAAAGTTGAAAATCTGATTTTGAAAATTGTTTGAAAACAGCAAATCTTCTAGGGGCTATAACTCAAAAACAAAGCAAGCTATTGATATGCGGTTTGAACGAGTGAATTCCCCGTGTCCGAAACTACTTGTATACAAATTTTGAGCTCATTTAAAGCAAATTAACTTTTTTGAAATTTTTTATTATTTTTATGATTTTTAAACAAATTCCTCTAAAACTGTTTCTCGTACGAATAATGTAACGAAATTTTACATACATATGTATTTCGACGTGCTGAATCCAATGGTGTAACGTTTATGTCCATAAGTCTTGTAGTTTTTGAGAGAATGGTCAAAAACTGTACGAGGAAAAAAAATTGGCGACAATTTTTCAAAAAAATAAAAATCGCTAAAAACTTGCTTAAATGTCATTTGAAACACGGGGAATTCAACCTTTCAGACCGCATCTCAATATCTTGCTTACTTTTCGAGTTATAGCCTCGGGAAAGTTGAAAATCTGATTTTTAAAATTGTTTGAAAACAGCAAATCTTCTAGGGGCTATAACTCAAAAACAAAGCAAGCTATTGATATGCGGTTTGAACGAGTGAATTCCCCGTGTCCGAAACTACTTGTATACAAATTTTGAGCTCATTTAAAGCAAATTAACTTTTTTGAAATTTTTTATTATTTTTCCAAGGGGTACCCCTTGGGATTTTTATGATTTTTAAACAAATTCCTCTAAAACTGTTTCTCGTACGAATAATGTAACGAAATTTTACATACATATGTATTTCGACGTGCTGAATCCAATGGTGTAACGTTTATGTCCATAAGTCTTGTAGTTTTTGAGAGTATGGTCAAAAACTGTACGAGGAAAAAAAATTGGCGACAATTTTTCAAAAAAATAAAAATCGCTAAAAACTTGCTTAAATGTCATTTGAAACACGGGGAATTCAACCTTTCAGACCGCATCTCAATATCTTGCTTACTTTTCGAGTTATAGCCCCGGGAAAGTTGAAAATCTGATTTTTAAAATTGTTTGAAAACAGCAAATCTTCTAGGGGCTATAACTCAAAAACAAAGCAAGCTATTGATATGCGGTTTGAACGAGTGAATTCCCCGTGTCCGAAACTACTTGTATACAAATTTTGAGCTCATTTAAAGCAAATTAACTTTTTTGAAATTTTTTATTATTTTTCCAAGGGGTACCCCTTGGGATTTTTATGATTTTTAAACAAATTAATCTAAAACTGTTTCTCGTACGAATAATGTAACGAAATTTTACATACATATGTATTTCGACGTGCTGAATCCAATGGTGTAACGTTTATGTCCATAAGTCTTGTAGTTTTTGAGAGAATGGTCAAAAACTGTACGAGGAAAAAAAATTGGCGACAATTTTTCAAAAAAATAAAAATCGCTAAAAACTTGCTTAAATGTCATTTGAAACACGGGGAATTCAACCTTTCAGACCGCATCTCAATATCTTGCTTACTTTTCGAGTTATAGCCTCGGGAAAGTTGAAAATCTGATTTTTAAAATTGTTTGAAAACAGCAAATCTTCTAGGGGCTATAACTCAAAAACAAAGCAAGCTATTGATATGCGGTTTGAACGAGTGAATTCCCCGTGTCCGAAACTACTTGTATACAAATTTTGAGCTCATTTAAAGCAAATTAACTTTTTTGAAATTTTTTATTATTTTTCCAAGGGGTACCCCTTGGGATTTTTATGATTTTTAAACAAATTCCTCTAAAACTGTTTCTCGTACGAATAATGTAACGAAATTTTACATACATATGTATTTCGACGTGCTGAATCCAATGGTGTAACGTTTATGTCCATAAGTCTTGTAGTTTTTGAGAGTATGGTCAAAAACTGTACGAGGAAAAAAAATTGGCGACAATTTTTCAAAAAAATAAAAATCGCTAAAAACTTGCTTAAATGTCATTTGAAACACGGGGAATTCAACCTTTCAGACCGCATCTCAATATCTTGCTTACTTTTCGAGTTATAGCCCCGGGAAAGTTGAAAATCTGATTTTTAAAATTGTTTGAAAACAGCAAATCTTCTAGGGGCTATAACTCAAAAACAAAGCAAGCTATTGATATGCGGTTTGAACGAGTGAATTCCCCGTGTCCGAAACTACTTGTATACAAATTTTGAGCTCATTTAAAGCAAATTAACTTTTTTGAAATTTTTTATTATTTTTCCAAGGGGTACCCCTTGGGATTTTTATGATTTTTAAACAAATTAATCTAAAACTGTTTCTCGTACGAATAATGTAACGAAATTTTACATACATATGTATTTCGACGTGCTGAATCCAATGGTGTAACGTTTATGTCCATAAGTCTTGTAGTTTTTGAGAGAATGGTCAAAAACTGTACGAGAAAAAAAAATTGGCGACAATTTTTCAAAAAAATAAAAATCGCTAAAAACTTGCTTAAATGTCATTTGAAACACGGGGAATTCAACCTTTCAGACCGCATCTCAATATCTTGCTTACTTTTCGAGTTATAGCCTCGGGAAAGTTGAAAATCTGATTTTTAAAATTGTTTGAAAACAGCAAATCTTCTAGGGGCTATAACTCAAAAACAAAGCAAGCTATTGATATGCGGTTTGAACGAGTGAATTCCCCGTGTCCGAAACTACTTGTATACAAATTTTGAGCTCATTTAAAGCAAATTAACTTTTTTGAAATTTTTTATTATTTTTCCAAGGGGTACCCCTTGGGATTTTTATGATTTTTAAACAAATTCCTCTAAAACTGTTTCTCGTACGAATAATGTAACGAAATTTTACATACATATGTATTTCGACGTGCTGAATCCAATGGTGTAACGTTTATGTCCATAAGTCTTGTAGTTTTTGAGAGAATGGTCAAAAACTGTACGAGAAAAAAAAATTGGCGACAATTTTTCAAAAAAATAAAAATCGCTAAAAACTTGCTTAAATGTCATTTGAAACACGGGGAATTCAACCTTTCAGACCGCATCTCAATATCTTGCTTACTTTTCGAGTTATAGCCTCGGGAAAGTTGAAAATCTGATTTTTAAAATTGTTTGAAAACAGCAAATCTTCTAGGGGCTATAACTCAAAAACAAAGCAAGCTATTGATATGCGGTTTGAACGAGTGAATTCCCCGTGTCCGAAACTACTTGTATACAAATTTTGAGCTCATTTAAAGCAAATTAACTTTTTTGAAATTTTTTATTATTTTTCCAAGGGATACCCCTTGGGATTTTTATGATTTTTAAACAAATTCCTCTAAAACTGTTTCTCGTACGAATAATGTAACGAAATTTTACATACATATGTATTTCGACGTGCTGAATCCAATGGTGTAACGTTTATGTCCATAAGTCTTGTAGTTTTTGAGAGAATGGTCAAAAACTGTACAAGGAAAAAAAATTGGCGACAATTTTTCAAAAAAATAAAAATCGCTAAAAACTTGCTTAAATGTCATTTGAAACACGGGGAATTCAACCTTTCAGACCGCATCTCAATATCTTGCTTACTTTTCGAGTTATAGCCTCGGGAAAGTTGAAAATCTGATTTTTAAAATTGTTTGAAAACAGCAAATCTTCTAGGGGCTATAACTCAAAAACAAAGCAAGCTATTGATATGCGGTTTGAACGAGTGAATTCCCCGTGTCCGAAACTACTTGTATACAAATTTTGAGCTCATTTAAAGCAAATTAACTTTTTTGAAATTTTTTATTATTTTTCCAAGGGGTACCCCTTGGGATTTTTATGATTTTTAAACAAATTCCTCTAAAACTGTTTCTCGTACGAATAATGTAACGAAATTTTACATACATATGTATTTCGACGTGCTGAATCCAATGGTGTAACGTTTATGTCCATAAGTCTTGTAGTTTTTGAGAGTATGGTCAAAAACTGTACGAGGAAAAAAAATTGGCGACAATTTTTCAAAAAAATAAAAATCGCTAAAAACTTGCTTAAATGTCATTTGAAACACGGGGAATTCAACCTTTCAGACCGCATCTCAATATCTTGCTTACTTTTCGAGTTATAGCCCCGGGAAAGTTGAAAATCTGATTTTTAAAATTGTTTGAAAACAGCAAATCTTCTAGGGGCTATAACTCAAAAACAAAGCAAGCTATTGATATGCGGTTTGAACGAGTGAATTCCCCGTGTCCGAAACTACTTGTATACAAATTTTGAGCTCATTTAAAGCAAATTAACTTTTTTGAAATTTTTTATTATTTTTCCAAGGGGTACCCCTTGGGATTTTTATGATTTTTAAACAAATTAATCTAAAACTGTTTCTCGTACGAATAATGTAACGAAATTTTACATACATATGTATTTCGACGTGCTGAATCCAATGGTGTAACGTTTATGTCCATAAGTCTTGTAGTTTTTGAGAGAATGGTCAAAAACTGTACGAGAAAAAAAAATTGGCGACAATTTTTCAAAAAAATAAAAATCGCTAAAAACTTGCTTAAATGTCATTTGAAACACGGGGAATTCAACCTTTCAGACCGCATCTCAATATCTTGCTTACTTTTCGAGTTATAGCCTCGGGAAAGTTGAAAATCTGATTTTTAAAATTGTTTGAAAACAGCAAATCTTCTAGGGGCTATAACTCAAAAACAAAGCAAGCTATTGATATGCGGTTTGAACGAGTGAATTCCCCGTGTCCGAAACTACTTGTATACAAATTTTGAGCTCATTTAAAGCAAATTAACTTTTTTGAAATTTTTTATTATTTTTCCAAGGGGTACCCCTTGGGATTTTTATGATTTTTAAACAAATTCCTCTAAAACTGTTTCTCGTACGAATAATGTAACGAAATTTTACATACATATGTATTTCGACGTGCTGAATCCAATGGTGTAACGTTTATGTCCATAAGTCTTGTAGTTTTTGAGAGAATGGTCAAAAACTGTACGAGGAAAAAAAATTGGCGACAATTTTTCAAAAAAATAAAAATCGCTAAAAACTTGCTTAAATGTCATTTGAAACACGGGGAATTCAACCTTTCAGACCGCATCTCAATATCTTGCTTACTTTTCGAGTTATAGCCTCGGGAAAGTTGAAAATCTGATTTTTAAAATTGTTTGAAAACAGCAAATCTTCTAGGGGCTATAACTCAAAAACAAAGCAAGCTATTGATATGCGGTTTGAACGAGTGAATTCCCCGTGTCCGAAACTACTTGTATACAAATTTTGAGCTCATTTAAAGCAAATTAACTTTTTTGAAATTTTTTATTATTTTTCCAAGGGGTACCCCTTGGGATTTTTATGATTTTTAAACAAATTCCTCTAAAACTGTTTCTCGTACGAATAATGTAACGAAATTTTACATACATATGTATTTCGACGTGCTGAATCCAATGGTGTAACGTTTATGTCCATAAGTCTTGTAGTTTTTGAGAGAATGGTCAAAAACTGTACGAGGAAAAAAAATTGGCGACAATTTTTCAAAAAAATAAAAATCGCTAAAAACTTGCTTAAATGTCATTTGAAACACGGGGAATTCAACCTTTCAGACCGCATCTCAATATCTTGCTTACTTTTCGAGTTATAGCCTCGGGAAAGTTGAAAATCTGATTTTTAAAATTGTTTGAAAACAGCAAATCTTCTAGGGGCTATAACTCAAAAACAAAGCAAGCTATTGATATGCGGTTTGAACGAGTGAATTCCCCGTGTCCGAAACTACTTGTATACAAATTTTGAGCTCATTTAAAGCAAATTAACTTTTTTGAAATTTTTTATTATTTTTCCAAGGGGTACCCCTTGGGATTTTTATGATTTTTAAACAAATTAATCTAAAACTGTTTCTCGTACGAATAATGTAACGAAATTTTACATACATATGTATTTCGACGTGCTGAATCCAATGGTGTAACGTTTATGTCCATAAGTCTTGTAGTTTTTGAGAGAATGGTCAAAAACTGTACGAGGAAAAAAAATTGGCGACAATTTTTCAAAAAAATCAAAATCGCTAAAAACTTGCTTAAATGTCATTTGAAACACGGGGAATTCAACCTTTCAGACCGCATCTCAATATCTTGCTTACTTTTCGAGTTATAGCCTCGGGAAAGTTGAAAATCTGATTTTTAAAATTGTTTGAAAACAGCAAATCTTCTAGGGGCTATAACTCAAAAACAAAGCAAGCTATTGATATGCGGTTTGAACGAGTGAATTCCCCGTGTCCGAAACTACTTGTATACAAATTTTGAGCTCATTTAAAGCAAATTAACTTTTTTGAAATTTTTTATTATTTTTCCAAGGGGTACCCCTTGGGATTTTTATGATTTTTAAACAAATTCCTCTAAAACTGTTTCTCGTACGAATAATGTAACGAAATTTTACATACATATGTATTTCGACGTGCTGAATCCAATGGTGTAACGTTTATGTCCATAAGTCTTGTAGTTTTTGAGAGAATGGTCAAAAACTGTACGAGGAAAAAAAATTGGCGACAATTTTTCAAAAAAATAAAAATCGCTAAAAACTTGCTTAAATGTCATTTGAAACACGGGGAATTCAACCTTTCAGACCGCATCTCAATATCTTGCTTACTTTTCGAGTTATAGCCTCGGGAAAGTTGAAAATCTGATTTTTAAAATTGTTTGAAAACAGCAAATCTTCTAGGGGCTATAACTCAAAAACAAAGCAAGCTATTGATATGCGGTTTGAACGAGTGAATTCCCCGTGTCCGAAACTACTTGTATACAAATTTTGAGCTCATTTAAAGCAAATTAACTTTTTTGAAATTTTTTATTATTTTTCCAAGGGGTACCCCTTGGGATTTTTATGATTTTTAAACAAATTCCTCTAAAACTGTTTCTCGTACGAATAATGTAACGAAATTTTACATACATATGTATTTCGACGTGCTGAATCCAATGGTGTAACGTTTATGTCCATAAGTCTTGTAGTTTTTGAGAGAATGGTCAAAAACTGTACGAGGAAAAAAAATTGGCGACAATTTTTCAAAAAAATCAAAATCGCTAAAAACTTGCTTAAATGTCATTTGAAACACGGGGAATTCAACCTTTCAGACCGCATCTCAATATCTTGCTTACTTTTCGAGTTATAGCCTCGGGAAAGTTGAAAATCTGATTTTTAAAATTGTTTGAAAACAGCAAATCTTCTAGGGGCTATAACTCAAAAACAAAGCAAGCTATTGATATGCGGTTTGAACGAGTGAATTCCCCGTGTCCGAAACTACTTGTATACAAATTTTGAGCTCATTTAAAGCAAATTAACTTTTTTGAAATTTTTTATTATTTTTCCAAGGGGTACCCCTTGGGATTTTTATGATTTTTAAACAAATTCCTCTAAAACTGTTTCTCGTACGAATAATGTAACGAAATTTTACATACATATGTATTTCGACGTGCTGAATCCAATGGTGTAACGTTTATGTCCATAAGTCTTGTAGTTTTTGAGAGAATGGTCAAAAACTGTACGAGGAAAAAAAATTGGCGACAATTTTTCAAAAAAATCAAAATCGCTAAAAACTTGCTTAAATGTCATTTGAAACACGGGGAATTCAACCTTTCAGACCGCATCTCAATATCTTGCTTACTTTTCGAGTTATAGCCTCGGGAAAGTTGAAAATCTGATTTTTAAAATTGTTTGAAAACAGCAAATCTTCTAGGGGCTATAACTCAAAAACAAAGCAAGCTATTGATATGCGGTTTGAACGAGTGAATTCCCCGTGTCCGAAACTACTTGTATACAAATTTTGAGCTCATTTAAAGCAAATTAACTTTTTTGAAATTTTTTATTATTTTTCCAAGGGGTACCCCTTGGGATTTTTATGATTTTTAAACAAATTCCTCTAAAACTGTTTCTCGTACGAATAATGTAACGAAATTTTACATACATATGTATTTCGACGTGCTGAATCCAATGGTGTAACGTTTATGTCCATAAGTCTTGTAGTTTTTGAGAGAATGGTCAAAAACTGTACGAGGAAAAAAAATTGGCGACAATTTTTCAAAAAAATCAAAATCGCTAAAAACTTGCTTAAATGTCATTTGAAACACGGGGAATTCAACCTTTCAGACCGCATCTCAATATCTTGCTTACTTTTCGAGTTATAGCCTCGGGAAAGTTGAAAATCTGATTTTTAAAATTGTTTGAAAACAGCAAATCTTCTAGGGGCTATAACTCAAAAACAAAGCAAGCTATTGATATGCGGTTTGAACGAGTGAATTCCCCGTGTCCGAAACTACTTGTATACAAATTTTGAGCTCATTTAAAGCAAATTAACTTTTTTGAAATTTTTTATTATTTTTCCAAGGGGTACCCCTTGGGATTTTTATGATTTTTAAACAAATTCCTCTAAAACTGTTTCTCGTACGAATAATGCAACGAAATTTTACATACATATGTATTTCGACGTGCTGAATCCAATGGTGTAACGTTTATGTCCATAAGTCTTGTAGTTTTTGAGAGAATGGTCAAAAACTGTACGAGGAAAAAAAATTGGCGACAATTTTTCAAAAAAATAAAAATCGCTAAAAACTTGCTTAAATGTCATTTGAAACACGGGGAATTCAACCTTTCAGACCGCATCTCAATATCTTGCTTACTTTTCGAGTTATAGCCTCGAGTTATAGCCTCGTACTTGTATACAAATTTTGAGCTCATTTAAAGCAAATTAACTTTTTTGAAATTTTTTATTATTTTTAAACAAATTCCTCTAAAACTGTTTCTCGTACGAATAATGTAACGAAATTTTACATACATATGTATTTCGACGTGCTGAATCCAATGGTGTAACGTTTATGTCCATAAGTCTTGTAGTTTTTGAGAGAATGGTCAAAAACTGTACGAGGAAAAAAATCTGATTTTTAAAATTGTTTGAAAACAGCAAATCTTCTAGGGGCTATAACTCAAAAACAAAGCAAGCTATTGATATGCGGTTTGAACGAGTGAATTCCCCGTGTCCGAAACTACTTGTATACAAATTTTGAGTTCATTTAAAGCAAATTAACTTTTTTGAAATTTTTTATTATTTTTCCAAGGGGTACCCCTTGGGATTTTTATGATTTTTAAACAAATTCCTCTAAAACTGTTTCTCGTACGAATAATGTAACGAAATTTTACATACATATGTATTTCGACGTGCTGAATCCAATGGTGTAACGTTTATGTCCATAAGTCTTGTAGTTTTTGAGAGAATGGTCAAAAACTGTACGAGGAAAAAAAATTGGCGACAATTTTTCAAAAAAATAAAAATCGCTAAAAACTTGCTTAAATGTCATTTGAAACACGGGGAATTCAACCTTTCAGACCGCATCTCAATATCTTGCTTACTTTTCGAGTTATAGCCTCGGGAAAGTTGAAAATCTGATTTTTAAAATTGTTTGAAAACAGCAAATCTTCTAGGGGCTATAACTCAAAAACAAAGCAAGCTATTGATATGCGGTTTGAACGAGTGAATTCCCCGTGTCCGAAACTACTTGTATACAAATTTTGAGCTCATTTAAAGCAAATTAACTTTTTTGAAATTTTTTATTATTTTTAAACAAATTCCTCTAAAACTGTTTCTCGTACGAATAATGTAACGAAATTTTACATACATATGTATTTCGACGTGCTGAATCCAATGGTGTAACGTTTATGTCCATAAGTCTTGTAGTTTTTGAGAGAATGGTCAAAAACTGTACGAGGAAAAAAATCTGATTTTTAAAATTGTTTGAAAACAGCAAATCTTCTAGGGGCTATAACTCAAAAACAAAGCAAGCTATTGATATGCGGTTTGAACGAGTGAATTCCCCGTGTCCGAAACTACTTGTATACAAATTTTGAGTTCATTTAAAGCAAATTAACTTTTTTGAAATTTTTTATGATTTTTAAACAAATTCCTCTAAAACTGTTTCTCGTACGAATAATGTAACGAAATTTTACATACATATGTATTTCGACGTGCTGAATCCAATGGTGTAACGTTTATGTCCATAAGTCTTGTAGTTTTTGAGAGAATGGTCAAAAACTGTACGAGGAAAAAAAATTGGCGACAATTTTTCAAAAAAATAAAAATCGCTAAAAACTTGCTTAAATGTCATTTGAAACACGGGGACCGCATCTCAATATCTTGCTTACTTTTCGAGTTATAGCCTCGGGAAAGTTGAAAATCTGATTTTTAAAATTGTTTGAAAACAGCAAATCTTCTAGGGGCTATAACTCAAAAACAAAGCAAGCTATTGATATGCGGTTTGAACGAGTGAATTCCCCGTGTCCGAAACTACTTGTATACAAATTTTGAGCCCATTTAAAGCAAATTAACTTTTTTGAAATTTTTTATTATTTTTCCAAGGGATACCCCTTGGGATTTTTATGATTTTTAAACAAATTCCTCTAAAACTGTTTCTCGTACGAATAATGTAACGAAATTTTACATACATATGTATTTCGACGTGCTGAATCCAATGGTGTAACGTTTATGTCCATAAGTCTTGTAGTTTTTGAGAGAATGGTCAAAAACTGTACAAGGAAAAAAAATTGGCGACAATTTTTCAAAAAAATAAAAATCGCTAAAAACTTGCTTAAATGTCATTTGAAACACGGGGAATTCAACCTTTCAGACCGCATCTCAATATCTTGCTTACTTTTCGAGTTATAGCCTCGGGAAAGTTGAAAATCTGATTTTTAAAATTGTTTGAAAACAGCAAATCTTCTAGGGGCTATAACTCAAAAACAAAGCAAGCTATTGATATGCGGTTTGAACGAGTGAATTCCCCGTGTCCGAAACTACTTGTATACAAATTTTGAGCTCATTTAAAGCAAATTAACTTTTTTGAAATTTTTTATTATTTTTCCAAGGGATACCCCTTGGGATTTTTATGATTTTTAAACAAATTCCTCTAAAACTGTTTCTCGTACGAATAATGTAACGAAATTTTACATACATATGTATTTCGACGTGCTGAATCCAATGGTGTAACGTTTATGTCCATAAGTCTTGTAGTTTTTGAGAGAATGGTCAAAAACTGTACAAGGAAAAAAAATTGGCGACAATTTTTCAAAAAAATAAAAATCGCTAAAAACTTGCTTAAATGTCATTTGAAACACGGGGAATTCAACCTTTCAGACCGCATCTCAATATCTTGCTTACTTTTCGAGTTATAGCCTCGGGAAAGTTGAAAATCTGATTTTTAAAATTGTTTGAAAACAGCAAATCTTCTAGGGGCTATAACTCAAAAACAAAGCAAGCTATTGATATGCGGTTTGAACGAGTGAATTCCCCGTGTCCGAAACTACTTGTATACAAATTTTGAGCTCATTTAAAGCAAATTAACTTTTTTGAAATTTTTTATTATTTTTCCAAGGGGTACCCCTTGGGATTTTTATGATTTTTAAACAAATTCCTCTAAAACTGTTTCTCGTACGAATAATGTAACGAAATTTTACATACATATGTATTTCGACGTGCTGAATCCAATGGTGTAACGTTTATGTCCATAAGTCTTGTAGTTTTTGAGAGAATGGTCAAAAACTGTACGAGGAAAAAAAATTGGCGACAATTTTTCAAAAAAATAAAAATCGCTAAAAACTTGCTTAAATGTCATTTGAAACACGGGGAATTCAACCTTTCAGACCGCATCTCAATATCTTGCTTACTTTTCGAGTTATAGCCTCGGGAAAGTTGAAAATCTGATTTTTAAAATTGTTTGAAAACAGCAAATCTTCTAGGGGCTATAACTCAAAAACAAAGCAAGCTATTGATATGCGGTTTGAACGAGTGAATTCCCCGTGTCCGAAACTACTTGTATACAAATTTTGAGCTCATTTAAAGCAAATTAACTTTTTTGAAATTTTTTATTATTTTTCCAAGGGGTACCCCTTGGGATTTTTATGATTTTTAAACAAATTCCTCTAAAACTGTTTCTCGTACGAATAATGTAACGAAATTTTACATACATATGTATTTCGACGTGCTGAATCCAATGGTGTAACGATTATGTCCATAAGTCTTGTAGTTTTCGAGAGAATGGTCAAAAACTGTACGAGGAAAAAAAATTGGCGACAATTTTTCAAAAAAATAAAAATCGCTAAAAACTTGCTTAAATGTCATTTGAAACACGGGGAATTCAACCTTTCAGACCGCATCTCAATATCTTGCTTACTTTTCGAGTTATAGCCTCGGGAAAGTTGAAAATCTGATTTTTAAAATTGTTTGAAAACAGCAAATCTTCTAGGGGCTATAACTCAAAAACAAAGCAAGCTATTGATATGCGGTTTGAACGAGTGAATTCCCCGTGTCCGAAACTACTTGTTTACAAATTTTGAGCTCATTTAAAGCAAATTAACTTTTTTGAAATTTTTTATTATTTTTCCAAGGGGTACCCCTTGGGATTTTTATGATTTTTAAACAAATTCCTCTAAAACTGTTTCTCGTACGAATAATGTAACGAAATTTTACATACATATGTATTTCGACGTGCTGAATCCAATGGTGTAACGTTTATGTCCATAAGTCTTGTAGTTTTTGAGAGAATGGTCAAAAACTGTACGAGGAAAAAAAATTGGCGACAATTTTTCAAAAAAATAAAAATCGCTAAAAACTTGCTTAAATGTCATTTGAAACACGGGGAATTCAACCTTTCAGACCGCATCTCAATATCTTGCTTACTTTTCGAGTTATAGCCTCGGGAAAGTTGAAAATCTGATTTTTAAAATTGTTTGAAAACAGCAAATCTTCTAGGGGCTATAACTCAAAAACAAAGCAAGCTATTGATATGCGGTTTGAACGAGTGAATTCCCCGTGTCCGAAACTACTTGTATACAAATTTTGAGCTCATTTAAAGCAAATTAACTTTTTTGAAATTTTTTATTATTTTTCCAAGGGGTACCCCTTGGGATTTTTATGATTTTTAAACAAATTCCTCTAAAACTGTTTCTCGTACGAATAATGTAACGAAATTTTACATACATATGTATTTCGACGTGCTGAATCCAATGGTGTAACGTTTATGTCCATAAGTCTTGTAGTTTTTGAGAGAATGGTCAAAAACTGTACGAGGAAAAAAAATTGGCGACAATTTTTCAAAAAAATAAAAATCGCTAAAAACTTGCTTAAATGTCATTTGAAACACGGGGAATTCAACCTTTCAGACCGCATCTCAATATCTTGCTTACTTTTCGAGTTATAGCCTCGGGAAAGTTGAAAATCTGATTTTTAAAATTGTTTGAAAACAGCAAATCTTCTAGGGGCTATAACTCAAAAACAAAGCAAGCTATTGATATGCGGTTTGAACGAGTGAATTCCCCGTGTCCGAAACTACTTGTATACAAATTTTGAGTTCATTTAAAGCAAATTAACTTTTTTGAAATTTTTTATTATTTTTCCAAGGGGTACCCCTTGGGATTTTTATGATTTTTAAACAAATTCCTCTAAAACTGTTTCTCGTACGAATAATGTAACGAAATTTTACATACATATGTATTTCGACGTGCTGAATCCAATGGTGTAACGTTTATGTCCATAAGTCTTGTAGTTTTTGAGAGAATGGTCAAAAACTGTACGAGGAAAAAAAATTGGCGACAATTTTTCAAAAAAATCAAAATCGCTAAAAACTTGCTTAAATGTCATTTGAAACACGGGGAATTCAACCTTTCAGACCGCATCTCAATATCTTGCTTACTTTTCGAGTTATAGCCTCGGGAAAGTTGAAAATCTGATTTTTAAAATTGTTTGAAAACAGCAAATCTTCTAGGGGCTATAACTCAAAAACAAAGCAAGCTATTGATATGCGGTTTGAACGAGTGAATTCCCCGTGTCCGAAACTACTTGTATACAAATTTTGAGTTCATTTAAAGCAAATTAACTTTTTTGAAATTTTTTATTATTTTTCCAAGGGGTACCCCTTGGGATTTTTATGATTTTTAAACAAATTCCTCTAAAACTGTTTCTCGTACGAATAATGTAACGAAATTTTACATACATATGTATTTCGACGTGCTGAATCCAATGGTGTAACGTTTATGTCCATAAGTCTTGTAGTTTTTGAGAGAATGGTCAAAAACTGTACGAGGAAAAAAAATTGGCGACAATTTTTCAAAAAAATAAAAATCGCTAAAAACTTGCTGAAATGTCATTTGAATCACGGGGAATTCAACCTTTCAGACCGCATCTCAATATCTTGCTTACTTTTCGAGTTATAGCCTCGGGAAAGTTGAAAATCTGATTTTTAAAATTGTTTGAAAACAGCAAATCTTCTAGGGGCTATAACTCAAAAACAAAGCAAGCTATTGATATGCGGTTTGAACGAGTGAATTCCCCGTGTCCGAAACTACTTGTATACAAATTTTGAGCTCATTTAAAGCAAATTAACTTTTTTGAAATTTTTTATTATTTTTCCAAGGGGTACCCCTTGGGATTTTTATGATTTTTAAACAAATTCCTCTAAAACTGTTTCTCGTACGAATAATGTAACGAAATTTTACATACATATGTATTTCGACGTGCTGAATCCAATGGTGTAACGTTTATGTCCATAAGTCTTGTAGTTTTTGAGAGAATGGTAAAAACTGTACGAGGAAAAAAAATTGGCGACAATTTTTCAAAAAAATAAAAATCGCTAAAAACTTGCTTAAATGTCATTTGAAACACGGGGAATTCAACCTTTCAGACCGCATCTCAATATCTTGCTTACTTTTCGAGTTATAGCCTCGGGAAAGTTGAAAATCTGATTTTTAAAATTGTTTGAAAACAGCAAATCTTCTAGGGGCTATAACTCAAAAACAAAGCAAGCTATTGATATGCGGTTTGAACGAGTGAATTCCCCGTGTCCGAAACTACTTGTATACAAATTTTGAGCTCATTTAAAGCAAATTAACTTTTTTGAAATTTTTTATTATTTTTCCAAGGGGTACCCCTTGGGATTTTTATGATTTTTAAACAAATTCCTCTAAAACTGTTTCTCGTACGAATAATGTAACGAAATTTTATATACATATGTATTTCGACGTGCTGAATCCAATGGTGTAACGTTTATGTCCATAAGTCTTGTAGTTTTTGAGAGAATGGTCAAAAACTGTACGAGGAAAAAAAATTGGCGACAATTTTTCAAAAAAATAAAAATCGCTAAAAACTTGCTTAAATGTCATTTGAAACACGGGGAATTCAACCTTTCAGACCGCATCTCAATATCTTGCTTACTTTTCGAGTTATAGCCTCGGGAAAGTTGAAAATCTGATTTTTAAAATTGTTTGAAAACAGCAAATCTTCTAGGGGCTATAACTCAAAAACAAAGCAAGCTATTGATATGCGGTTTGAACGAGTGAATTCCCCGTGTCCGAAACTACTTGTATACAAATTTTGAGCTCATTTAAAGCAAATTAACTTTTTTGAAATTTTTTATTATTTTTCCAAGGGGTACCCCTTGGGATTTTTATGATTTTTAAACAAATTCCTCTAAAACTGTTTCTCGTACGAATAATGTAACGAAATTTTATATACATATGTATTTCGACGTGCTGAATCCAATGGTGTAACGTTTATGTCCATAAGTCTTGTAGTTTTTGAGAGAATGGTCAAAAACTGTACGAGGAAAAAAAATTGGCGACAATTTTTCAAAAAAATAAAAATCGCTAAAAACTTGCTTAAATGTCATTTGAAACACGGGGAATTCAACCTTTCAGACCGCATCTCAATATCTTGCTTACTTTTCGAGTTATAGCCTCGGGAAAGTTGAAAATCTGATTTTTAAAATTGTTTGAAAACAGCAAATCTTCTAGGGGCTATAACTCAAAAACAAAGCAAGCTATTGATATGCGGTTTGAACGAGTGAATTCCCCGTGTCCGAAACTACTTGTATACAAATTTTGAGCTCATTTAAAGCAAATTAACTTTTTTGAAATTTTTTATTATTTTTCCAAGGGGTACCCCTTGGGATTTTTATGATTTTTAAACAAATTCCTCTAAAACTGTTTCTCGTACGAATAATGTAACGAAATTTTACATACATATGTATTTCGACGTGCTGAATCCAATGGTGTAACGTTTATGTCCATAAGTCTTGTAGTTTTTGAGAGAATGGTCAAAAACTGTACGAGGAAAAAAAATTGGCGACAATTTTTCAAAAAAATCAAAATCGCTAAAAACTTGCTTAAATGTCATTTGAAACACGGGGAATTCAACCTTTCAGACCGCATCTCAATATCTTGCTTACTTTTCGAGTTATAGCCTCGGGAAAGTTGAAAATCTGATTTTTAAAATTGTTTGAAAACAGCAAATCTTCTAGGGGCTATAACTCAAAAACAAAGCAAGCTATTGATATGCGGTTTGAACGAGTGAATTCCCCGTGTCCGAAACTACTTGTATACAAATTTTGAGCTCATTTAAAGCAAATTAACTTTTTTGAAATTTTTTATTATTTTTCCAAGGGGTACCCCTTGGGATTTTTATGATTTTTAAACAAATTCCTCTAAAACTGTTTCTCGTACGAATAATGTAACGAAATTTTACATACATATGTATTTCGACGTGCTGAATCCAATGGTGTAACGTTTATGTCCATAAGTCTTGTAGTTTTTGAGAGAATGGTCAAAAACTGTACGAGGAAAAAAAATTGGCGACAATTTTTCAAAAAAATAAAAATCGCTAAAAACTTGCTTAAATGTCATTTGAAACACGGGGAATTCAACCTTTCAGACCGCATCTCAATATCTTGCTTACTTTTCGAGTTATAGCCTCGGGAAAGTTGAAAATCTGATTTTTAAAATTGTTTGAAAACAGCAAATCTTCTAGGGGCTATAACTCAAAAACAAAGCAAGCTATTGATATGCGGTTTGAACGAGTGAATTCCCCGTGTCCGAAACTACTTGTATACAAATTTTGAGCTCATTTAAAGCAAATTAACTTTTTTGAAATTTTTTATTATTTTTCCAAGGGGTACCCCTTGGGATTTTTATGATTTTTAAACAAATTCCTCTAAAACTGTTTCTCGTACGAATAATGTAACGAAATTTTACATACATATGTATTTCGACGTGCTGAATCCAATGGTGTAACGTTTATGTCCATAAGTCTTGTAGTTTTTGAGAGAATGGTCAAAAACTGTACGAGGAAAAAAAATTGGCGACAATTTTTCAAAAAAATAAAAATCGCTAAAAACTTGCTTAAATGTCATTTGAAACACGGGGAATTCAACCTTTCAGACCGCATCTCAATATCTTGCTTACTTTTCGAGTTATAGCCTCGGGAAAGTTGAAAATCTGATTTTTAAAATTGTTTGAAAACAGCAAATCTTCTAGGGGCTATAACTCAAAAACAAAGCAAGCTATTGATATGCGGTTTGAACGAGTGAATTCCCCGTGTCCGAAACTACTTGTATACAAATTTTGAGCTCATTTAAAGCAAATTAACTTTTTTGCAATTTTTTATTATTTTTCCAAGGGGTACCCCTTGGGATTTTTATGATTTTTAAACAAATTCCTCTAAAACTGTTTCTCGTACGAATAATGTAACGAAATTTTACATACATATGTATTTCGACGTGCTGAATCCAATGGTGTAACGTTTATGTCCATAAGTCTTGTAGTTTTTGAGAGAATGGTCAAAAACTGTACGAGGAAAAAAAATTGGCGACAATTTTTCAAAAAAATAAAAATCGCTAAAAACTTGCTGAAATGTCATTTGAAACACGGGGAATTCAACCTTTCAGACCGCATCTCAATATCTTGCTTACTTTTCGAGTTATAGCCTCGGGAAAGTTGAAAATCTGATTTTTAAAATTGTTTGAAAACAGCAAATCTTCTAGGGGCTATAACTCAAAAACAAAGCAAGCTATTGATATGCGGTTTGAACGAGTGAATTCCCCGTGTCCGAAACTACTTGTATACAAATTTTGAGCTCATTTAAAGCAAATTAACTTTTTTGAAATTTTTTATTATTTTTCCAAGGGGTACCCCTTGGGATTTTTATGATTTTTAAACAAATTCCTCCAAAACTGTTTCTCGTACGAATAATGTAACGAAATTTTACATACATATGTATTTCGACGTGCTGAATCCAATGGTGTAACGTTTATGTCCATAAGTCTTGTAGTTTTTGAGAGAATGGTCAAAAACTGTACGAGGAAAAAAAATTGGCGACAATTTTTCAAAAAAATAAAAATCGCTAAAAACTTGCTTAAATGTCATTTGAAACACGGGGAATTCAACCTTTCAGACCGCATCTCAATATCTTGCTTACTTTTCGAGTTATAGCCTCGGGAAAGTTGAAAATCTGATTTTTAAAATTGTTTGAAAACAGCAAATCTTCTAGGGGCTATAACTCAAAAACAAAGCAAGCTATTGATATGCGGTTTGAACGAGTGAATTCCCCGTGTCCGAAACTACTTGTATACAAATTTTGAGTTCATTTAAAGCAAATTAACTTTTTTGAAATTTTTTATTATTTTTCCAAGGGGTACCCCTTGGGATTTTTATGATTTTTAAACAAATTCCTCTAAAACTGTTTCTCGTACGAATAATGTAACGAAATTTTACATACATATGTATTTCGACGTGCTGAATCCAATGGTGTAACGTTTATGTCCATAAGTCTTGTAGTTTTTGAGAGAATGGTCAAAAACTGTACGAGGAAAAAAAATTGGCGACAATTTTTCAAAAAAATAAAAATCGCTAAAAACTTGCTTAAATGTCATTTGAAACACGGGGAATTCAACCTTTCAGACCGCATCTCAATATCTTGCTTACTTTTCGAGTTATAGCCTCGGGAAAGTTGAAAATCTGATTTTTAAAATTGTTTGAAAACAGCAAATCTTCTAGGGGCTATAACTCAAAAACAAAGCAAGCTATTGATATGCGGTTTGAACGAGTGAATTCCCCGTGTCCGAAACTACTTGTATACAAATTTTGAGCTCATTTAAAGCAAATTAACTTTTTTGAAATTTTTTATTATTTTTCCAAGGGGTACCCCTTGGGATTTTTATGATTTTTAAACAAATTCCTCTAAAACTGTTTCTCGTACGAATAATGTAACGAAATTTTACATACATATGTATTTCGACGTGCTGAATCCAATGGTGTAACGTTTATGTCCATAAGTCTTGTAGTTTTTGAGAGAATGGTCAAAAACTGTACGAGGAAAAAAAATTGGCGACAATTTTTCAAAAAAATAAAAATCGCTAAAAACTTGCTTAAATGTCATTTGAAACACGGGGAATTCAACCTTTCAGACCGCATCTCAATATCTTGCTTACTTTTCGAGTTATAGCCTCGGGAAAGTTGAAAATATGATTTTTAAAATTGTTTGAAAACAGCAAATATTCTAGGGGCTATAACTCAAAAACAAAGCAAGCTATAGATATGCGGTTTGAACGAGTGAATTCCCCGTGTCCGAAACTACTTGTATACAAATTTTGAGCTCATTTAAAGCAAATTAACTTTTTTGAAATTTTTTATTATTTTTCCAAGGGGTACCCCTTGGGATTTTTATGATTTTTAAACAAATTCCTCTAAAACTGTTTCTCGTACGAATAATGTAACGAAATTTTACATACATATGTATTTCGACGTGCTGAATCCAATGGTGTAACGTTTATGTCCATAAGTCTTGTAGTTTTTGAGAGAATGGTCAAAAACTGTACGAGGAAAAAAAATTGGCGACAATTTTTCAAAAAAATAAAAATCGCTAAAAACTTGCTTAAATGTCATTTGAAACACGGGGAATTCAACCTTTCAGACCGCATCTCAATATCTTGCTTACTTTTCGAGTTATAGCCTCGGGAAAGTTGAAAATATGATTTTTAAAATTGTTTGAAAACAGCAAATCTTCTAGGGGCTATAACTCAAAAACAAAGCAAGCTATTGATATGCGGTTTGAACGAGTGAATTCCCCGTGTCCGAAACTACTTGTATACAAATTTTGAGCTCATTTAAAGCAAATTAACTTTTTTGAAATTTTTTATTATTTTTCCAAGGGGTACCCCTTGGGATTTTTATGATTTTTAAACAAATTCCTCTAAAACTGTTTCTCGTACGAATAATGTAACGAAATTTTACATACATATGTATTTCGACGTGCTGAATCCAATGGTGTAACGTTTATGTCCATAAGTCTTGTAGTTTTTGAGAGAATGGTCAAAAACTGTACGAGGAAAAAAAATTGGCGACAATTTTTCAAAAAAATAAAAATCGCTAAAAACTTGCTTAAATGTCATTTGAAACACGGGGAATTCAACCTTTCAGACCGCATCTCAATATCTTGCTTACTTTTCGAGTTATAGCCTCGGGAAAGTTGAAAATATGATTTTTAAAATTGTTTGAAAACAGCAAATATTCTAGGGGCTATAACTCAAAAACAAAGCAAGCTATTGATATGCGGTTTGAACGAGTGAATTCCCCGTGTCCGAAACTACTTGTATACAAATTTTGAGCTCATTTAAAGCAAATTAACTTTTTTGAAATTTTTTATTATTTTTCCAAGGGGTACCCCTTGGGATTTTTATGATTTTTAAACAAATTCCTCTAAAACTGTTTCTCGTACGAATAATGTAACGAAATTTTACATACATATGTATTTCGACGTGCTGAATCCAATGGTGTAACGTTTATGTCCATAAGTCTTGTAGTTTTTGAGAGAATGGTCAAAAACTGTACGAGGAAAAAAAATTGGCGACAATTTTTCAAAAAAATAAAAATCGCTAAAAACTTGCTTAAATGTCATTTGAAACACGGGGAATTCAACCTTTCAGACCGCATCTCAATATCTTGCTTACTTTTCGAGTTATAGCCTCGGGAAAGTTGAAAATCTGATTTTTAAAATTGTTTGAAAACAGCAAATCTTCTAGGGGCTATAACTCAAAAACAAAGCAAGCTATTGATATGCGGTTTGAACGAGTGAATTCCCCGTGTCCGAAACTACTTGTATACAAATTTTGAGCTCATTTAAAGCAAATTAACTTTTTTGAAATTTTTTATTATTTTTCCAAGGGGTACCCCTTGGGATTTTTATGATTTTTAAACAAATTCCTCTAAAACTGTTTCTCATACGAATAATGTAACGAAATTTTACATACATATGTATTTCGACGTGCTGAATCCAATGGTGTAACGTTTATGTCCATAAGTCTTGTAGTTTTTGAGAGAATGGTCAAAAACTGTACGAGGAAAAAAAATTGGCGACAATTTTTCAAAAAAATAAAAATCGCTAAAAACTTGCTGAAATGTCATTTGAAACACGGGGAATTCAACCTTTCAGACCGCATCTCAATATCTTGCTTACTTTTCGAGTTATAGCCTCGGGAAAGTTGAAAATCTGATTTTTAAAATTGTTTGAAAACAGCAAATCTTCTAGGGGCTATAACTCAAAAACAAAGCAAGCTATTGATATGCGGTTTGAACGAGTGAATTCCCCGTGTCCGAAACTACTTGTATACAAATTTTGAGCTCATTTAAAGCAAATTAACTTTTTTGAAATTTTTTATTATTTTTCCAAGGGGTACCCCTTGGGATTTTTATGATTTTTAAACAAATTCCTCTAAAACTGTTTCTCGTACGAATAATGTAACGAAATTTTACATACATATGTATTTCGACGTGCTGAATCCAATGGTGTAACGTTTATGTCCATAAGTCTTGTAGTTTTTGAGAGAATGGTCAAAAACTGTACGAGGAAAAAAAATTGGCGACAATTTTTCAAAAAAATTAAAATCGCTAAAAACTTGCTTAAATGTCATTTGAAACACGGGGAATTCAACCTTTCAGACCGCATCTCAATATCTTGCTTACTTTTCGAGTTATAGCCTCGGGAAAGTTGAAAATCTGATTTTTAAAATTGTTTGAAAACAGCAAATCTTCTAGGGGCTATAACTCAAAAACAAAGCAAGCTATTGATATGCGGTTTGAACGAGTGAATTCCCCGTGTCCGAAACTACTTGTATACAAATTTTGAGCTCATTTAAAGCAAATTAACTTTTTTGAAATTTTTTATTATTTTTCCAAGGGGTACCCCTTGGGATTTTTATGATTTTTAAACAAATTCCTCTAAAACTGTTTCTCGTACGAATAATGTAACGAAATTTTACATACATATGTATTTCGACGTGCTGAATCCAATGGTGTAACGTTTATGTCCATAAGTCTTGTAGTTTTTGAGAGAATGGTCAAAAACTGTACGAGGAAAAAAAATTGGCGACAATTTTTCAAAAAAATAAAAATCGCTAAAAACTTGCTTAAATGTCATTTGAAACACGGGGAATTCAACCTTTCAGACCGCATCTCAATATCTTGCTTACTTTTCGAGTTATAGCCTCGGGAAAGTTGAAAATCTGATTTTTAAAATTGTTTGAAAACAGCAAATCTTCTAGGGGCTATAACTCAAAAACAAAGCAAGCTATTGATATGCGGTTTGAACGAGTGAATTCCCCGTGTCCGAAACTACTTGTATACAAATTTTGAGCTCATTTAAAGCAAATTAACTTTTTTGAAATTTTTTATTATTTTTCCAAGGGGTACCCCTTGGGATTTTTATGATTTTTAAACAAATTCCTCTAAAACTGTTTCTCGTACGAATAATGTAACGAAATTTTACATACATATGTATTTCGACGTGCTGAATCCAATGGTGTAACGTTTATGTCCATAAGTCTTGTAGTTTTTGAGAGAATGGTCAAAAACTGTACGAGGAAAAAAAATTGGCGACAATTTTTCAAAAAAATAAAAATCGCTAAAAACTTGCTTAAATGCCATTTGAAACACGGGGAATTCAACCTTTCAGACCGCATCTCAATATCTTGCTTACTTTTCGAGTTATAGCCTCGGGAAAGTTGAAAATCTGATTTTTAAAATTGTTTGAAAACAGCAAATCTTCTAGGGGCTATAACTCAAAAACAAAGCAAGCTATTGATATGCGGTTTGAACGAGTGAATTCCCCGTGTCCGAAACTACTTGTATACAAATTTTGAGCTCATTTAAAGCAAATTAACTTTTTTGAAATTTTTTATTATTTTTCCAAGGGGTACCCCTTGGGATTTTTATGATTTTTAAACAAATTCCTCTAAAACTGTTTCTCGTACGAATAATGTAACGAAATTTTACATACATATGTATTTCGACGTGCTGAATCCAATGGTGTAACGTTTATGTCCATAAGTCTTGTAGTTTTTGAGAGAATGGTCAAAAACTGTACGAGGAAAAAAAATTGGCGACAATTTTTCAAAAAAATTAAAATCGCTAAAAACTTGCTTAAATGTCATTTGAAACACGGGGAATTCAACCTTTCAGACCGCATCTCAATATCTTGCTTACTTTTCGAGTTATAGCCTCGGGAAAGTTGAAAATCTGATTTTTAAAATTGTTTGAAAACAGCAAATCTTCTAGGGGCTATAACTCAAAAACAAAGCAAGCTATTGATATGCGGTTTGAACGAGTGAATTCCCCGTGTCCGAAACTACTTGTATACAAATTTTGAGCTCATTTAAAGCAAATTAACTTTTTTGAAATTTTTTATTATTTTTCCAAGGGGTACCCCTTGGGATTTTTATGATTTTTAAACAAATTCCTCTAAAACTGTTTCTCGTACGAATAATGTAACGAAATTTTACATACATATGTATTTCGACGTGCTGAATCCAATGGTGTAACGTTTATGTCCATAAGTCTTGTAGTTTTTGAGAGAATGGTCAAAAACTGTACGAGGAAAAAAAATTGGCGACAATTTTTCAAAAAAATAAAAATCGCTAAAAACTTGCTTAAATGTCATTTGAAACACGGGGAATTCAACCTTTCAGACCGCATCTCAATATCTTGCTTACTTTTCGAGTTATAGCCTCGGGAAAGTTGAAAATCTGATTTTTAAAATTGTTTGAAAACAGCAAATCTTCTAGGGGCTATAACTCAAAAACAAAGCAAGCTATTGATATGCGGTTTGAACGAGTGAATTCCCCGTGTCCGAAACTACTTGTATACAAATTTTGAGCTCATTTAAAGCAAATTAACTTTTTTGAAATTTTTTATTATTTTTCCAAGGGGTACCCCTTGGGATTTTTATGATTTTTAAACAAATTCCTCTAAAACTGTTTCTCGTACGAATAATGTAACGAAATTTTACATACATATGTATTTCGACGTGCTGAATCCAATGGTGTAACGTTTATGTCCATAAGTCTTGTAGTTTTTGAGAGAATGGTCAAAAACTGTACGAGGAAAAAAAATTGGCGACAATTTTTCAAAAAAATAAAAATCGCTAAAAACTTTCTTAAATGTCATTTGAAACACGGGGAATTCAACCTTTCAGACCGCATCTCAATATCTTGTTTACTTTTCGAGTTATAGCCTCGGGAAAGTTGAAAATCTGATTTTTAAAATTGTTTGAAAACAGCAAATCTTCTAGGGGCTATAACTCAAAAACAAAGCAAGCTATTGATATGCGGTTTGAACGAGTGAATTCCCCGTGTCCGAAACTACTTGTATACAAATTTTGAGCTCATTTAAAGCAAATTAACTTTTTTGAAATTTTTTATTATTTTTCCAAGGGGTACCCCTTGGGATTTTTATGATTTTTAAACAAATTCCTCTAAAACTGTTTCTCGTACGAATAATGTAACGAAATTTTACATACATATGTATTTCGACGTGCTGAATCCAATGGTGTAACGTTTATGTCCATAAGTCTTGTAGTTTTTGAGAGAATGGTCAAAAACTGTACGAGGAAAAAAAATTGGCGACAATTTTTCAAAAAAATAAAAATCGCTAAAAACTTGCTTAAATGTCATTTGAAACACGGGGAATTCAACCTTTCAGACCGCATCTCAATATCTTGCTTACTTTTCGAGTTATAGCCTCGGGAAAGTTGAAAATCTGATTTTTAAAATTGTTTGAAAACAGCAAATCTTCTAGGGGCTATAACTCAAAAACAAAGCAAGCTATTGATATGCGGTTTGAACGAGTGAATTCCCCGTGTCCGAAACTACTTGTATACAAATTTTGAGCTCATTTAAAGCAAATTAACTTTTTTGAAATTTTTTATTATTTTTCCAAGGGGTACCCCTTGGGATTTTTATGATTTTTAAACAAATTCCTCTAAAACTGTTTCTCGTACGAATAATGTAACGAAATTTTACATACATATGTATTTCGACGTGCTGAATCCAATGGTGTAACGTTTATGTCCATAAGTCTTGTAGTTTTTGAGAGAATGGTCAAAAACTGTACGAGGAAAAAAAATTGGCGACAATTTTTCAAAAAAATAAAAATCGCTAAAAACTTGCTTAAATGTCATTTGAAACACGGGGAATTCAACCTTTCAGACCGCATCTCAATATCTTGTTTACTTTTCGAGTTATAGCCTCGGGAAAGTTGAAAATCTGATTTTTAAAATTGTTTGAAAACAGCAAATCTTCTAGGGGCTATAACTCAAAAACAAAGCAAGCTATTGATATGCGGTTTGAACGAGTGAATTCCCCGTGTCCGAAACTACTTGTATACAAATTTTGAGCTCATTTAAAGCAAATTAACTTTTTTGAAATTTTTTATTATTTTTAAACAAATTCCTCTAAAACTGTTTCTCGTACGAATAATGTAACGAAATTTTACATACATATGTATTTCGACGTGCTGAATCCAATGGTGTAACGTTTATGTCCATAAGTCTTGTAGTTTTTGAGAGAATGGTCAAAAACTGTACGAGGAAAAAAAATTGGCGACAATTTTTCAAAAAAATTAAAATCGCTAAAAACTTGCTTAAATGTCATTTGAAACACGGGGAATTCAACCTTTCAGACCGCATCTCAATATCTTGCTTACTTTTCGAGTTATAGCCTCGGGAAAGTTGAAAATCTGATTTTTAAAATTGTTTGAAAACAGCAAATCTTCTAGGGGCTATAACTCAAAAACAAAGCAAGCTATTGATATGCGGTTTGAACGAGTGAATTCCCCGTGTCCGAAACTACTTGTATACAAATTTTGAGCTCATTTAAAGCAAATTAACTTTTTTGAAATTTTTTATTATTTTTCCAAGGGGTACCCCTTGGGATTTTTATGATTTTTAAACAAATTCCTCTAAAACTGTTTCTCGTACGAATAATGTAACGAAATTTTACATACATATGTATTTCGACGTGCTGAATCCAATGGTGTAACGTTTATGTCCATAAGTCTTGTAGTTTTTGAGAGAATGGTCAAAAACTGTACGAGGAAAAAAAATTGGCGACAATTTTTCAAAAAAATAAAAATCGCTAAAAACTTGCTTAAATGTCATTTGAAACACGGGGAATTCAACCTTTCAGACCGCATCTCAATATCTTGCTTACTTTTCGAGTTATAGCCTCGGGAAAGTTGAAAATCTGATTTTTAAAATTGTTTGAAAACAGCAAATCTTCTAGGGGCTATAACTCAAAAACAAAGCAAGCTATTGATATGCGGTTTGAACGAGTGAATTCCCCGTGTCCGAAACTACTTGTATACAAATTTTGAGCTCATTTAAAGCAAATTAACTTTTTTGAAATTTTTTATTATTTTTCCAAGGGGTACCCCTTGGGATTTTTATGATTTTTAAACAAATTCCTCTAAAACTGTTTCTCGTACGAATAATGTAACGAAATTTTACATACATATGTATTTCGACGTGCTGAATCCAATGGTGTAACGTTTATGTCCATAAGTCTTGTAGTTTTTGAGAGAATGGTCAAAAACTGTACGAGGAAAAAAAATTGGCGACAATTTTTCAAAAAAATAAAAATCGCTAAAAACTTGCTTAAATGTCATTTGAAACACGGGGAATTCAACCTTTCAGACCGCATCTCAATATCTTGTTTACTTTTCGAGTTATAGCCTCGGGAAAGTTGAAAATCTGATTTTTAAAATTGTTTGAAAACAGCAAATCTTCTAGGGGCTATAACTCAAAAACAAAGCAAGCTATTGATATGCGGTTTGAACGAGTGAATTCCCCGTGTCCGAAACTACTTGTATACAAATTTTGAGCTCATTTAAAGCAAATTAACTTTTTTGAAATTTTTTATTATTTTTCCAAGGGGTACCCCTTGGGATTTTTATGATTTTTAAACAAATTCCTCTAAAACTGTTTCTCATACGAATAATGTAACGAAATTTTACATACATATGTATTTCGACGTGCTGAATCCAATGGTGTAACGTTTATGTCCATAAGTCTTGTAGTTTTTGAGAGAATGGTCAAAAACTGTACGAGGAAAAAAAATTGGCGACAATTTTTCAAAAAAATAAAAATCGCTAAAAACTTGCTGAAATGTCATTTGAAACACGGGGAATTCAACCTTTCAGACCGCATCTCAATATCTTGCTTACTTTTCGAGTTATAGCCTCGGGAAAGTTGAAAATCTGATTTTTAAAATTGTTTGAAAACAGCAAATCTTCTAGGGGCTATAACTCAAAAACAAAGCAAGCTATTGATATGCGGTTTGAACGAGTGAATTCCCCGTGTCCGAAACTACTTGTATACAAATTTTGAGCTCATTTAAAGCAAATTAACTTTTTTGAAATTTTTTATTATTTTTCCAAGGGGTACCCCTTGGGATTTTTATGATTTTTAAACAAATTCCTCTAAAACTGTTTCTCGTACGAATAATGTAACGAAATTTTACATACATATGTATTTCGACGTGCTGAATCCAATGGTGTAACGTTTATGTCCATAAGTCTTGTAGTTTTTGAGAGAATGGTCAAAAACTGTACGAGGAAAAAAAATTGGCGACAATTTTTCAAAAAAATAAAAATCGCTAAAAACTTGCTTAAATGTCATTTGAAACACGGGGAATTCAACCTTTCAGACCGCATCTCAATATCTTGCTTACTTTTCGAGTTATAGCCTCGGGAAAGTTGAAAATCTGATTTTTAAAATTGTTTGAAAACAGCAAATCTTCTAGGGGCTATAACTCAAAAACAAAGCAAGCTATTGATATGCGGTTTGAACGAGTGAATTCCCCGTGTCCGAAACTACTTGTATACAAATTTTGAGCTCATTTAAAGCAAATTAACTTTTTTGAAATTTTTTATTATTTTTCCAAGGGGTACCCCTTGGGATTTTTATGATTTTTAAACAAATTCCTCTAAAACTGTTTCTCGTACGAATAATGTAACGAAATTTTACATACATATGTATTTCGACGTGCTGAATCCAATGGTGTAACGTTTATGTCCATAAGTCTTGTAGTTTTTGAGAGAATGGTCAAAAACTGTACGAGGAAAAAAAATTGGCGACAATTTTTCAAAAAAATAAAAATCGCTAAAAACTTGCTTAAATGTCATTTGAAACACGGGGAATTCAACCTTTCAGACCGCATCTCAATATCTTGCTTACTTTTCGAGTTATAGCCTCGGGAAAGTTGAAAATCTGATTTTTAAAATTGTTTGAAAACAGCAAATCTTCTAGGGGCTATAACTCAAAAACAAAGCAAGCTATTGATATGCGGTTTGAACGAGTGAATTCCCCGTGTCCGAAACTACTTGTATACAAATTTTGAGCTCATTTAAAGCAAATTAACTTTTTTGAAATTTTTTATTATTTTTCCAAGGGGTACCCCTTGGGATTTTTATGATTTTTAAACAAATTCCTCTAAAACTGTTTCTCGTACGAATAATGTAACGAAATTTTACATACATATGTATTTCGACGTGCTGAATCCAATGGTGTAACGTTTATGTCCATAAGTCTTGTAGTTTTTGAGAGAATGGTCAAAAACTGTACGAGGAAAAAAAATTGGCGACAATTTTTCAAAAAAATCAAAATCGCTAAAAACTTGCTTAAATGTCATTTGAAACACGGGGAATTCAACCTTTCAGACCGCATCTCAATATCTTGCTTACTTTTCGAGTTATAGCCTCGGGAAAGTTGAAAATCTGATTTTTAAAATTGTTTGAAAACAGCAAATCTTCTAGGGGCTATAACTCAAAAACAAAGCAAGCTATTGATATGCGGTTTGAACGAGTGAATTCCCCGTGTCCGAAACTACTTGTATACAAATTTTGAGCTCATTTAAAGCAAATTAACTTTTTTGAAATTTTTTATTATTTTTCCAAGGGGTACCCCTTGGGATTTTTATGATTTTTAAACAAATTCCTCTAAAACTGTTTCTCGTACGAATAATGTAACGAAATTTTACATACATATGTATTTCGACGTGCTGAATCCAATGGTGTAACGTTTATGTCCATAAGTCTTGTAGTTTTTGAGAGAATGGTCAAAAACTGTACGAGGAAAAAAAATTGGCGACAATTTTTCAAAAAAATAAAAATCGCTAAAAACTTGCTTAAATGTCATTTGAAACACGGGGAATTCAACCTTTCAGACCGCATCTCAATATCTTGCTTACTTTTCGAGTTATAGCCTCGGGAAAGTTGAAAATCTGATTTTTAAAATTGTTTGAAAACAGCAAATCTTCTAGGGGCTATAACTCAAAAACAAAGCAAGCTATTGATATGCGGTTTGAACGAGTGAATTCCCCGTGTCCGAAACTACTTGTATACAAATTTTGAGCTCATTTAAAGCAAATTAACTTTTTTGAAATTTTTTATTATTTTTCCAAGGGGTACCCCTTGGGATTTTTATGATTTTTAAACAAATTCCTCTAAAACTGTTTCTCATACGAATAATGTAACGAAATTTTACATACATATGTATTTCGACGTGCTGAATCCAATGGTGTAACGTTTATGTCCATAAGTCTTGTAGTTTTTGAGAGAATGGTCAAAAACTGTACGAGGAAAAAAAATTGGCGACAATTTTTCAAAAAAATAAAAATCGCTAAAAACTTGCTGAAATGTCATTTGAAACACGGGGAATTCAACCTTTCAGACCGCATCTCAATATCTTGCTTACTTTTCGAGTTATAGCCTCGGGAAAGTTGAAAATCTGATTTTTAAAATTGTTTGAAAACAGCAAATCTTCTAGGGGCTATAACTCAAAAACAAAGCAAGCTATTGATATGCGGTTTGAACGAGTGAATTCCCCGTGTCCGAAACTACTTGTATACAAATTTTGAGCTCATTTAAAGCAAATTAACTTTTTTGAAATTTTTTATTATTTTTCCAAGGGGTACCCCTTGGGATTTTTATGATTTTTAAACAAATTCCTCTAAAACTGTTTCTCGTACGAATAATGTAACGAAATTTTACATACATATGTATTTCGACGTGCTGAATCCAATGGTGTAACGTTTATGTCCATAAGTCTTGTAGTTTTTGAGAGAATGGTCAAAAACTGTACGAGGAAAAAAAATTGGCGACAATTTTTCAAAAAAATAAAAATCGCTAAAAACTTGCTTAAATGTCATTTGAAACACGGGGAATTCAACCTTTCAGACCGCATCTCAATATCTTGCTTACTTTTCGAGTTATAGCCTCGGGAAAGTTGAAAATCTGATTTTTAAAATTGTTTGAAAACAGCAAATCTTCTAGGGGCTATAACTCAAAAACAAAGCAAGCTATTGATATGCGGTTTGAACGAGTGAATTCCCCGTGTCCGAAACTACTTGTATACAAATTTTGAGCTCATTTAAAGCAAATTAACTTTTTTGAAATTTTTTATTATTTTTCCAAGGGGTACCCCTTGGGATTTTTATGATTTTTAAACAAATTCCTCTAAAACTGTTTCTCGTACGAATAATGTAACGAAATTTTACATACATATGTATTTCGACGTGCTGAATCCAATGGTGTAACGTTTATGTCCATAAGTCTTGTAGTTTTTGAGAGAATGGTCAAAAACTGTACGAGGAAAAAAAATTGGCGACAATTTTTCAAAAAAATAAAAATCGCTAAAAACTTGCTTAAATGTCATTTGAAACACGGGGAATTCAACCTTTCAGACCGCATCTCAATATCTTGCTTACTTTTCGAGTTATAGCCTCGGGAAAGTTGAAAATCTGATTTTTAAAATTGTTTGAAAACAGCAAATCTTCTAGGGGCTATAACTCAAAAACAAAGCAAGCTATTGATATGCGGTTTGAACGAGTGAATTCCCCGTGTCCGAAACTACTTGTATACAAATTTTGAGCTCATTTAAAGCAAATTAACTTTTTTGAAATTTTTTATTATTTTTCCAAGGGGTACCCCTTGGGATTTTTATGATTTTTAAACAAATTCCTCTAAAACTGTTTCTCGTACGAATAATGTAACGAAATTTTACATACATATGTATTTCGACGTGCTGAATCCAATGGTGTAACGTTTATGTCCATAAGTCTTGTAGTTTTTGAGAGAATGGTCAAAAACTGTACGAGGAAAAAAAATTGGCGACAATTTTTCAAAAAAATAAAAATCGCTAAAAACTTGCTTAAATGTCATTTGAAACACGGGGAATTCAACCTTTCAGACCGCATCTCAATATCTTGTTTACTTTTCGAGTTATAGCCTCGGGAAAGTTGAAAATCTGATTTTTAAAATTGTTTGAAAACAGCAAATCTTCTAGGGGCTATAACTCAAAAACAAAGCAAGCTATTGATATGCGGTTTGAACGAGTGAATTCCCCGTGTCCGAAACTACTTGTATACAAATTTTGAGCTCATTTAAAGCAAATTAACTTTTTTGAAATTTTTTATTATTTTTAAACAAATTCCTCTAAAACTGTTTCTCGTACGAATAATGTAACGAAATTTTACATACATATGTATTTCGACGTGCTGAATCCAATGGTGTAACGTTTATGTCCATAAGTCTTGTAGTTTTTGAGAGAATGGTCAAAAACTGTACGAGGAAAAAAAATTGGCGACAATTTTTCAAAAAAATAAAAATCGCTAAAAACTTGCTTAAATGTCATTTGAAACACGGGGAATTCAACCTTTCAGACCGCATCTCAATATCTTGCTTACTTTTCGAGTTATAGCCTCGGGAAAGTTGAAAATCTGATTTTTAAAATTGTTTGAAAACAGCAAATCTTCTAGGGGCTATAACTCAAAAACAAAGCAAGCTATTGATATGCGGTTTGAACGAGTGAATTCCCCGTGTCCGAAACTACTTGTATACAAATTTTGAGCTCATTTAAAGCAAATTAACTTTTTTGAAATTTTTTATTATTTTTCCAAGGGGTACCCCTTGGGATTTTTATGATTTTTAAACAAATTCCTCTAAAACTGTTTCTCGTACGAATAATGTAACGAAATTTTACATACATATGTATTTCGACGTGCTGAATCCAATGGTGTAACGTTTATGTCCATAAGTCTTGTAGTTTTTGAGAGAATGGTCAAAAACTGTACGAGGAAAAAAAATTGGCGACAATTTTTCAAAAAAATAAAAATCGCTAAAAACTTGCTTAAATGTCATTTGAAACACGGGGAATTCAACCTTTCAGACCGCATCTCAATATCTTGCTTACTTTTCGAGTTATAGCCTCGGGAAAGTTGAAAATCTGATTTTTAAAATTGTTTGAAAACAGCAAATCTTCTAGGGGCTATAACTCAAAAACAAAGCAAGCTATTGATATGCGGTTTGAACGAGTGAATTCCCCGTGTCCGAAACTACTTGTATACAAATTTTGAGCTCATTTAAAGCAAATTAACTTTTTTGAAATTTTTTATTATTTTTCCAAGGGGTACCCCTTGGGATTTTTATGATTTTTAAACAAATTCCTCTAAAACTGTTTCTCGTACGAATAATGTAACGAAATTTTACATACATATGTATTTCGACGTGCTGAATCCAATGGTGTAACGTTTATGTCCATAAGTCTTGTAGTTTTTGAGAGAATGGTCAAAAACTGTACGAGGAAAAAAAATTGGCGACAATTTTTCAAAAAAATAAAAATCGCTAAAAACTTGCTTAAATGTCATTTGAAACACGGGGAATTCAACCTTTCAGACCGCATCTCAATATCTTGTTTACTTTTCGAGTTATAGCCTCGGGAAAGTTGAAAATCTGATTTTTAAAATTGTTTGAAAACAGCAAATCTTCTAGGGGCTATAACTCAAAAACAAAGCAAGCTATTGATATGCGGTTTGAACGAGTGAATTCCCCGTGTCCGAAACTACTTGTATACAAATTTTGAGCTCATTTAAAGCAAATTAACTTTTTTGAAATTTTTTATTATTTTTCCAAGGGGTACCCCTTGGGATTTTTATGATTTTTAAACAAATTCCTCTAAAACTGTTTCTCATACGAATAATGTAACGAAATTTTACATACATATGTATTTCGACGTGCTGAATCCAATGGTGTAACGTTTATGTCCATAAGTCTTGTAGTTTTTGAGAGAATGGTCAAAAACTGTACGAGGAAAAAAAATTGGCGACAATTTTTCAAAAAAATAAAAATCGCTAAAAACTTGCTGAAATGTCATTTGAAACACGGGGAATTCAACCTTTCAGACCGCATCTCAATATCTTGCTTACTTTTCGAGTTATAGCCTCGGGAAAGTTGAAAATCTGATTTTTAAAATTGTTTGAAAACAGCAAATCTTCTAGGGGCTATAACTCAAAAACAAAGCAAGCTATTGATATGCGGTTTGAACGAGTGAATTCCCCGTGTCCGAAACTACTTGTATACAAATTTTGAGCTCATTTAAAGCAAATTAACTTTTTTGAAATTTTTTATTATTTTTCCAAGGGGTACCCCTTGGGATTTTTATGATTTTTAAACAAATTCCTCTAAAACTGTTTCTCGTACGAATAATGTAACGAAATTTTACATACATATGTATTTCGACGTGCTGAATCCAATGGTGTAACGTTTATGTCCATAAGTCTTGTAGTTTTTGAGAGAATGGTCAAAAACTGTACGAGGAAAAAAAATTGGCGACAATTTTTCAAAAAAATAAAAATCGCTAAAAACTTGCTTAAATGTCATTTGAAACACGGGGAATTCAACCTTTCAGACCGCATCTCAATATCTTGCTTACTTTTCGAGTTATAGCCTCGGGAAAGTTGAAAATCTGATTTTTAAAATTGTTTGAAAACAGCAAATCTTCTAGGGGCTATAACTCAAAAACAAAGCAAGCTATTGATATGCGGTTTGAACGAGTGAATTCCCCGTGTCCGAAACTACTTGTATACAAATTTTGAGCTCATTTAAAGCAAATTAACTTTTTTGAAATTTTTTATTATTTTTCCAAGGGGTACCCCTTGGGATTTTTATGATTTTTAAACAAATTCCTCTAAAACTGTTTCTCGTACGAATAATGTAACGAAATTTTACATACATATGTATTTCGACGTGCTGAATCCAATGGTGTAACGTTTATGTCCATAAGTCTTGTAGTTTTTGAGAGAATGGTCAAAAACTGTACGAGGAAAAAAAATTGGCGACAATTTTTCAAAAAAATAAAAATCGCTAAAAACTTGCTTAAATGTCATTTGAAACACGGGGAATTCAACCTTTCAGACCGCATCTCAATATCTTGCTTACTTTTCGAGTTATAGCCTCGGGAAAGTTGAAAATCTGATTTTTAAAATTGTTTGAAAACAGCAAATCTTCTAGGGGCTATAACTCAAAAACAAAGCAAGCTATTGATATGCGGTTTGAACGAGTGAATTCCCCGTGTCCGAAACTACTTGTATACAAATTTTGAGCTCATTTAAAGCAAATTAACTTTTTTGAAATTTTTTATTATTTTTCCAAGGGGTACCCCTTGGGATTTTTATGATTTTTAAACAAATTCCTCTAAAACTGTTTCTCGTACGAATAATGTAACGAAATTTTACATACATATGTATTTCGACGTGCTGAATCCAATGGTGTAACGTTTATGTCCATAAGTCTTGTAGTTTTTGAGAGAATGGTCAAAAACTGTACGAGGAAAAAAAATTGGCGACAATTTTTCAAAAAAATAAAAATCGCTAAAAACTTGCTTAAATGTCATTTGAAACACGGGGAATTCAACCTTTCAGACCGCATCTCAATATCTTGCTTACTTTTCGAGTTATAGCCTCGGGAAAGTTGAAAATCTGATTTTTAAAATTGTTTGAAAACAGCAAATCTTCTAGGGGCTATAACTCAAAAACAAAGCAAGCTATTGATATGCGGTTTGAACGAGTGAATTCCCCGTGTCCGAAACTACTTGTATACAAATTTTGAGCTCATTTAAAGCAAATTAACTTTTTTGAAATTTTTTATTATTTTTCCAAGGGGTACCCCTTGGGATTTTTATGATTTTTAAACAAATTCCTCTAAAACTGTTTCTCGTACGAATAATGTAACGAAATTTTACATACATATGTATTTCGACGTGCTGAATCCAATGGTGTAACGTTTATGTCCATAAGTCTTGTAGTTTTTGAGAGAATGGTCAAAAACTGTACGAGGAAAAAAAATTGGCGACAATTTTTCAAAAAAATAAAAATCGCTAAAAACTTGCTTAAATGTCATTTGAAACACGGGGAATTCAACCTTTCAGACCGCATCTCAATATCTTGTTTACTTTTCGAGTTATAGCCTCGGGAAAGTTGAAAATCTGATTTTTAAAATTGTTTGAAAACAGCAAATCTTCTAGGGGCTATAACTCAAAAACAAAGCAAGCTATTGATATGCGGTTTGAACGAGTGAATTCCCCGTGTCCGAAACTACTTGTATACAAATTTTGAGCTCATTTAAAGCAAATTAACTTTTTTGAAATTTTTTATTATTTTTAAACAAATTCCTCTAAAACTGTTTCTCGTACGAATAATGTAACGAAATTTTACATACATATGTATTTCGACGTGCTGAATCCAATGGTGTAACGTTTATGTCCATAAGTCTTGTAGTTTTTGAGAGAATGGTCAAAAACTGTACGAGGAAAAAAAATTGGCGACAATTTTTCAAAAAAATTAAAATCGCTAAAAACTTGCTTAAATGTCATTTGAAACACGGGGAATTCAACCTTTCAGACCGCATCTCAATATCTTGCTTACTTTTCGAGTTATAGCCTCGGGAAAGTTGAAAATCTGATTTTTAAAATTGTTTGAAAACAGCAAATCTTCTAGGGGCTATAACTCAAAAACAAAGCAAGCTATTGATATGCGGTTTGAACGAGTGAATTCCCCGTGTCCGAAACTACTTGTATACAAATTTTGAGCTCATTTAAAGCAAATTAACTTTTTTGAAATTTTTTATTATTTTTCCAAGGGGTACCCCTTGGGATTTTTATGATTTTTAAACAAATTCCTCTAAAACTGTTTCTCGTACGAATAATGTAACGAAATTTTACATACATATGTATTTCGACGTGCTGAATCCAATGGTGTAACGTTTATGTCCATAAGTCTTGTAGTTTTTGAGAGAATGGTCAAAAACTGTACGAGGAAAAAAAATTGGCGACAATTTTTCAAAAAAATAAAAATCGCTAAAAACTTGCTTAAATGTCATTTGAAACACGGGGAATTCAACCTTTCAGACCGCATCTCAATATCTTGTTTACTTTTCGAGTTATAGCCTCGGGAAAGTTGAAAATCTGATTTTTAAAATTGTTTGAAAACAGCAAATCTTCTAGGGGCTATAACTCAAAAACAAAGCAAGCTATTGATATGCGGTTTGAACGAGTGAATTCCCCGTGTCCGAAACTACTTGTATACAAATTTTGAGCTCATTTAAAGCAAATTAACTTTTTTGAAATTTTTTATTATTTTTCCAAGGGGTACCCCTTGGGATTTTTATGATTTTTAAACAAATTCCTCTAAAACTGTTTCTCATACGAATAATGTAACGAAATTTTACATACATATGTATTTCGACGTGCTGAATCCAATGGTGTAACGTTTATGTCCATAAGTCTTGTAGTTTTTGAGAGAATGGTCAAAAACTGTACGAGGAAAAAAAATTGGCGACAATTTTTCAAAAAAATAAAAATCGCTAAAAACTTGCTGAAATGTCATTTGAAACACGGGGAATTCAACCTTTCAGACCGCATCTCAATATCTTGCTTACTTTTCGAGTTATAGCCTCGGGAAAGTTGAAAATCTGATTTTTAAAATTGTTTGAAAACAGCAAATCTTCTAGGGGCTATAACTCAAAAACAAAGCAAGCTATTGATATGCGGTTTGAACGAGTGAATTCCCCGTGTCCGAAACTACTTGTATACAAATTTTGAGCTCATTTAAAGCAAATTAACTTTTTTGAAATTTTTTATTATTTTTCCAAGGGGTACCCCTTGGGATTTTTATGATTTTTAAACAAATTCCTCTAAAACTGTTTCTCGTACGAATAATGTAACGAAATTTTACATACATATGTATTTCGACGTGCTGAATCCAATGGTGTAACGTTTATGTCCATAAGTCTTGTAGTTTTTGAGAGAATGGTCAAAAACTGTACGAGGAAAAAAAATTGGCGACAATTTTTCAAAAAAATAAAAATCGCTAAAAACTTGCTTAAATGTCATTTGAAACACGGGGAATTCAACCTTTCAGACCGCATCTCAATATCTTGCTTACTTTTCGAGTTATAGCCTCGGGAAAGTTGAAAATCTGATTTTTAAAATTGTTTGAAAACAGCAAATCTTCTAGGGGCTATAACTCAAAAACAAAGCAAGCTATTGATATGCGGTTTGAACGAGTGAATTCCCCGTGTCCGAAACTACTTGTATACAAATTTTGAGCTCATTTAAAGCAAATTAACTTTTTTGAAATTTTTTATTATTTTTCCAAGGGGTACCCCTTGGGATTTTTATGATTTTTAAACAAATTCCTCTAAAACTGTTTCTCGTACGAATAATGTAACGAAATTTTACATACATATGTATTTCGACGTGCTGAATCCAATGGTGTAACGTTTATGTCCATAAGTCTTGTAGTTTTTGAGAGAATGGTCAAAAACTGTACGAGGAAAAAAAATTGGCGACAATTTTTCAAAAAAATAAAAATCGCTAAAAACTTGCTTAAATGTCATTTGAAACACGGGGAATTCAACCTTTCAGACCGCATCTCAATATCTTGCTTACTTTTCGAGTTATAGCCTCGGGAAAGTTGAAAATCTGATTTTTAAAATTGTTTGAAAACAGCAAATCTTCTAGGGGCTATAACTCAAAAACAAAGCAAGCTATTGATATGCGGTTTGAACGAGTGAATTCCCCGTGTCCGAAACTACTTGTATACAAATTTTGAGCTCATTTAAAGCAAATTAACTTTTTTGAAATTTTTTATTATTTTTCCAAGGGGTACCCCTTGGGATTTTTATGATTTTTAAACAAATTCCTCTAAAACTGTTTCTCATACGAATAATGTAACGAAATTTTACATACATATGTATTTCGACGTGCTGAATCCAATGGTGTAACGTTTATGTCCATAAGTCTTGTAGTTTTTGAGAGAATGGTCAAAAACTGTACGAGGAAAAAAAATTGGCGACAATTTTTCAAAAAAATAAAAATCGCTAAAAACTTGCTGAAATGTCATTTGAAACACGGGGAATTCAACCTTTCAGACCGCATCTCAATATCTTGCTTACTTTTCGAGTTATAGCCTCGGGAAAGTTGAAAATCTGATTTTTAAAATTGTTTGAAAACAGCAAATCTTCTAGGGGCTATAACTCAAAAACAAAGCAAGCTATTGATATGCGGTTTGAACGAGTGAATTCCCCGTGTCCGAAACTACTTGTATACAAATTTTGAGCTCATTTAAAGCAAATTAACTTTTTTGAAATTTTTTATTATTTTTCCAAGGGGTACCCCTTGGGATTTTTATGATTTTTAAACAAATTCCTCTAAAACTGTTTCTCGTACGAATAATGTAACGAAATTTTACATACATATGTATTTCGACGTGCTGAATCCAATGGTGTAACGTTTATGTCCATAAGTCTTGTAGTTTTTGAGAGAATGGTCAAAAACTGTACGAGGAAAAAAAATTGGCGACAATTTTTCAAAAAAATAAAAATCGCTAAAAACTTGCTTAAATGTCATTTGAAACACGGGGAATTCAACCTTTCAGACCGCATCTCAATATCTTGCTTACTTTTCGAGTTATAGCCTCGGGAAAGTTGAAAATCTGATTTTTAAAATTGTTTGAAAACAGCAAATCTTCTAGGGGCTATAACTCAAAAACAAAGCAAGCTATTGATATGCGGTTTGAACGAGTGAATTCCCCGTGTCCGAAACTACTTGTATACAAATTTTGAGCTCATTTAAAGCAAATTAACTTTTTTGAAATTTTTTATTATTTTTCCAAGGGGTACCCCTTGGGATTTTTATGATTTTTAAACAAATTCCTCTAAAACTGTTTCTCGTACGAATAATGTAACGAAATTTTACATACATATGTATTTCGACGTGCTGAATCCAATGGTGTAACGTTTATGTCCATAAGTCTTGTAGTTTTTGAGAGAATGGTCAAAAACTGTACGAGGAAAAAAAATTGGCGACAATTTTTCAAAAAAATAAAAATCGCTAAAAACTTGCTTAAATGTCATTTGAAACACGGGGAATTCAACCTTTCAGACCGCATCTCAATATCTTGCTTACTTTTCGAGTTATAGCCTCGGGAAAGTTGAAAATCTGATTTTTAAAATTGTTTGAAAACAGCAAATCTTCTAGGGGCTATAACTCAAAAACAAAGCAAGCTATTGATATGCGGTTTGAACGAGTGAATTCCCCGTGTCCGAAACTACTTGTATACAAATTTTGAGCTCATTTAAAGCAAATTAACTTTTTTGAAATTTTTTATTATTTTTCCAAGGGGTACCCCTTGGGATTTTTATGATTTTTAAACAAATTCCTCTAAAACTGTTTCTCATACGAATAATGTAACGAAATTTTACATACATATGTATTTCGACGTGCTGAATCCAATGGTGTAACGTTTATGTCCATAAGTCTTGTAGTTTTTGAGAGAATGGTCAAAAACTGTACGAGGAAAAAAAATTGGCGACAATTTTTCAAAAAAATAAAAATCGCTAAAAACTTGCTGAAATGTCATTTGAAACACGGGGAATTCAACCTTTCAGACCGCATCTCAATATCTTGCTTACTTTTCGAGTTATAGCCTCGGGAAAGTTGAAAATCTGATTTTTAAAATTGTTTGAAAACAGCAAATCTTCTAGGGGCTATAACTCAAAAACAAAGCAAGCTATTGATATGCGGTTTGAACGAGTGAATTCCCCGTGTCCGAAACTACTTGTATACAAATTTTGAGCTCATTTAAAGCAAATTAACTTTTTTGAAATTTTTTATTATTTTTCCAAGGGGTACCCCTTGGGATTTTTATGATTTTTAAACAAATTCCTCTAAAACTGTTTCTCGTACGAATAATGTAACGAAATTTTACATACATATGTATTTCGACGTGCTGAATCCAATGGTGTAACGTTTATGTCCATAAGTCTTGTAGTTTTTGAGAGAATGGTCAAAAACTGTACGAGGAAAAAAAATTGGCGACAATTTTTCAAAAAAATAAAAATCGCTAAAAACTTGCTTAAATGTCATTTGAAACACGGGGAATTCAACCTTTCAGACCGCATCTCAATATCTTGCTTACTTTTCGAGTTATAGCCTCGGGAAAGTTGAAAATCTGATTTTTAAAATTGTTTGAAAACAGCAAATCTTCTAGGGGCTATAACTCAAAAACAAAGCAAGCTATTGATATGCGGTTTGAACGAGTGAATTCCCCGTGTCCGAAACTACTTGTATACAAATTTTGAGCTCATTTAAAGCAAATTAACTTTTTTGAAATTTTTTATTATTTTTCCAAGGGGTACCCCTTGGGATTTTTATGATTTTTAAACAAATTCCTCTAAAACTGTTTCTCATACGAATAATGTAACGAAATTTTACATACATATGTATTTCGACGTGCTGAATCCAATGGTGTAACGTTTATGTCCATAAGTCTTGTAGTTTTTGAGAGAATGGTCAAAAACTGTACGAGGAAAAAAAATTGGCGACAATTTTTCAAAAAAATAAAAATCGCTAAAAACTTGCTGAAATGTCATTTGAAACACGGGGAATTCAACCTTTCAGACCGCATCTCAATATCTTGCTTACTTTTCGAGTTATAGCCTCGGGAAAGTTGAAAATCTGATTTTTAAAATTGTTTGAAAACAGCAAATCTTCTAGGGGCTATAACTCAAAAACAAAGCAAGCTATTGATATGCGGTTTGAACGAGTGAATTCCCCGTGTCCGAAACTACTTGTATACAAATTTTGAGCTCATTTAAAGCAAATTAACTTTTTTGAAATTTTTTATTATTTTTCCAAGGGGTACCCCTTGGGATTTTTATGATTTTTAAACAAATTCCTCTAAAACTGTTTCTCGTACGAATAATGTAACGAAATTTTACATACATATGTATTTCGACGTGCTGAATCCAATGGTGTAACGTTTATGTCCATAAGTCTTGTAGTTTTTGAGAGAATGGTCAAAAACTGTACGAGGAAAAAAAATTGGCGACAATTTTTCAAAAAAATAAAAATCGCTAAAAACTTGCTTAAATGTCATTTGAAACACGGGGAATTCAACCTTTCAGACCGCATCTCAATATCTTGCTTACTTTTCGAGTTATAGCCTCGGGAAAGTTGAAAATCTGATTTTTAAAATTGTTTGAAAACAGCAAATCTTCTAGGGGCTATAACTCAAAAACAAAGCAAGCTATTGATATGCGGTTTGAACGAGTGAATTCCCCGTGTCCGAAACTACTTGTATACAAATTTTGAGCTCATTTAAAGCAAATTAACTTTTTTGAAATTTTTTATTATTTTTCCAAGGGGTACCCCTTGGGATTTTTATGATTTTTAAACAAATTCCTCTAAAACTGTTTCTCGTACGAATAATGTAACGAAATTTTACATACATATGTATTTCGACGTGCTGAATCCAATGGTGTAACGTTTATGTCCATAAGTCTTGTAGTTTTTGAGAGAATGGTCAAAAACTGTACAAAAAAAAAAATTGGCGACAATTTTTCAAAAAAATAAAAAACGCTAAAAACTTGCTTAAATGTCATTTGAAACACGGGGAATTCAACCTTTCAGACCGCATCTCAATATCTTGCTTACTTTTCGAGTTATAGCCTCGGGAAAGTTGAAAATCTGATTTTTAAAATTGTTTGAAAACAGCAAATCTTCTAGGGGCTATAACTCAAAAACAAAGCAAGCTATTGATATGCGGTTTGAACGAGTGAATTCCCCGTGTCCGAAACTACTTGTATACAAATTTTGAGCTCATTTAAAGCAAATTAACTTTTTTGAAATTTTTTATTATTTTTCCAAGGGGTACCCCTTGGGATTTTTATGATTTTTAAACAAATTCCTCTAAAACTGTTTCTCGTACGAATAATGTAACGAAATTTTACATACATATGTATTTCGACGTGCTGAATCCAATGGTGTAACGTTTATGTCCATAAGTCTTGTAGTTTTTGAGAGAATGGTCAAAAACTGTACGAGGAAAAAAAATTGGCGACAATTTTTCAAAAAAATAAAAATCGCTAAAAACTTGCTTAAATGTCATTTGAAACACGGGGAATTCAACCTTTCAGACCGCATCTCAATATCTTGCTTACTTTTCGAGTTATAGCCTCGGGAAAGTTGAAAATCTGATTTTTAAAATTGTTTGAAAACAGCAAATCTTCTAGGGGCTATAACTCAAAAACAAAGCAAGCTATTGATATGCGGTTTGAACGAGTGAATTCCCCGTGTCCGAAACTACTTGTATACAAATTTTGAGCTCATTTAAAGCAAATTAACTTTTTTGAAATTTTTTATTATTTTTCCAAGGGGTACCCCTTGGGATTTTTATGATTTTTAAACAAATTCCTCTAAAACTGTTTCTCGTACGAATAATGTAACGAAATTTTACATACATATGTATTTCGACGTGCTGAATCCAATGGTGTAACGTTTATGTCCATAAGTCTTGTAGTTTTTGAGAGAATGGTCAAAAACTGTACGAGGAAAAAAAATTGGCGACAATTTTTCAAAAAAATAAAAATCGCTAAAAACTTGCTTAAATGTCATTTGAAACACGGGGAATTCAACCTTTCAGACCGCATCTCAATATCTTGCTTACTTTTCGAGTTATAGCCTCGGGAAAGTTGAAAATCTGATTTTTAAAATTGTTTGAAAACAGCAAATCTTCTAGGGGCTATAACTCAAAAACAAAGCAAGCTATTGATATGCGGTTTGAACGAGTGAATTCCCCGTGTCCGAAACTACTTGTATACAAATTTTGAGCTCATTTAAAGCAAATTAACTTTTTTGAAATTTTTTATTATTTTTCCAAGGGGTACCCCTTGGGATTTTTATGATTTTTAAACAAATTCCTCTAAAACTGTTTCTCATACGAATAATGTAACGAAATTTTACATACATATGTATTTCGACGTGCTGAATCCAATGGTGTAACGTTTATGTCCATAAGTCTTGTAGTTTTTGAGAGAATGGTCAAAAACTGTACGAGGAAAAAAAATTGGCGACAATTTTTCAAAAAAATAAAAATCGCTAAAAACTTGCTGAAATGTCATTTGAAACACGGGGAATTCAACCTTTCAGACCGCATCTCAATATCTTGCTTACTTTTCGAGTTATAGCCTCGGGAAAGTTGAAAATCTGATTTTTAAAATTGTTTGAAAACAGCAAATCTTCTAGGGGCTATAACTCAAAAACAAAGCAAGCTATTGATATGCGGTTTGAACGAGTGAATTCCCCGTGTCCGAAACTACTTGTATACAAATTTTGAGCTCATTTAAAGCAAATTAACTTTTTTGAAATTTTTTATTATTTTTCCAAGGGGTACCCCTTGGGATTTTTATGATTTTTAAACAAATTCCTCTAAAACTGTTTCTCGTACGAATAATGTAACGAAATTTTACATACATATGTATTTCGACGTGCTGAATCCAATGGTGTAACGTTTATGTCCATAAGTCTTGTAGTTTTTGAGAGAATGGTCAAAAACTGTACGAGGAAAAAAAATTGGCGACAATTTTTCAAAAAAATAAAAATCGCTAAAAACTTGCTTAAATGTCATTTGAAACACGGGGAATTCAACCTTTCAGACCGCATCTCAATATCTTGCTTACTTTTCGAGTTATAGCCTCGGGAAAGTTGAAAATCTGATTTTTAAAATTGTTTGAAAACAGCAAATCTTCTAGGGGCTATAACTCAAAAACAAAGCAAGCTATTGATATGCGGTTTGAACGAGTGAATTCCCCGTGTCCGAAACTACTTGTATACAAATTTTGAGCTCATTTAAAGCAAATTAACTTTTTTGAAATTTTTTATTATTTTTCCAAGGGGTACCCCTTGGGATTTTTATGATTTTTAAACAAATTCCTCTAAAACTGTTTCTCATACGAATAATGTAACGAAATTTTACATACATATGTATTTCGACGTGCTGAATCCAATGGTGTAACGTTTATGTCCATAAGTCTTGTAGTTTTTGAGAGAATGGTCAAAAACTGTACGAGGAAAAAAAATTGGCGACAATTTTTCAAAAAAATAAAAATCGCTAAAAACTTGCTGAAATGTCATTTGAAACACGGGGAATTCAACCTTTCAGACCGCATCTCAATATCTTGCTTACTTTTCGAGTTATAGCCTCGGGAAAGTTGAAAATCTGATTTTTAAAATTGTTTGAAAACAGCAAATCTTCTAGGGGCTATAACTCAAAAACAAAGCAAGCTATTGATATGCGGTTTGAACGAGTGAATTCCCCGTGTCCGAAACTACTTGTATACAAATTTTGAGCTCATTTAAAGCAAATTAACTTTTTTGAAATTTTTTATTATTTTTCCAAGGGGTACCCCTTGGGATTTTTATGATTTTTAAACAAATTCCTCTAAAACTGTTTCTCGTACGAATAATGTAACGAAATTTTACATACATATGTATTTCGACGTGCTGAATCCAATGGTGTAACGTTTATGTCCATAAGTCTTGTAGTTTTTGAGAGAATGGTCAAAAACTGTACGAGGAAAAAAAATTGGCGACAATTTTTCAAAAAAATAAAAATCGCTAAAAACTTGCTTAAATGTCATTTGAAACACGGGGAATTCAACCTTTCAGACCGCATCTCAATATCTTGCTTACTTTTCGAGTTATAGCCTCGGGAAAGTTGAAAATCTGATTTTTAAAATTGTTTGAAAACAGCAAATCTTCTAGGGGCTATAACTCAAAAACAAAGCAAGCTATTGATATGCGGTTTGAACGAGTGAATTCCCCGTGTCCGAAACTACTTGTATACAAATTTTGAGCTCATTTAAAGCAAATTAACTTTTTTGAAATTTTTTATTATTTTTCCAAGGGGTACCCCTTGGGATTTTTATGATTTTTAAACAAATTCCTCTAAAACTGTTTCTCGTACGAATAATGTAACGAAATTTTACATACATATGTATTTCGACGTGCTGAATCCAATGGTGTAACGTTTATGTCCATAAGTCTTGTAGTTTTTGAGAGAATGGTCAAAAACTGTACGAGGAAAAAAAATTGGCGACAATTTTTCAAAAAAATAAAAATCGCTAAAAACTTGCTTAAATGTCATTTGAAACACGGGGAATTCAACCTTTCAGACCGCATCTCAATATCTTGCTTACTTTTCGAGTTATAGCCTCGGGAAAGTTGAAAATCTGATTTTTAAAATTGTTTGAAAACAGCAAATCTTCTAGGGGCTATAACTCAAAAACAAAGCAAGCTATTGATATGCGGTTTGAACGAGTGAATTCCCCGTGTCCGAAACTACTTGTATACAAATTTTGAGCTCATTTAAAGCAAATTAACTTTTTTGAAATTTTTTATTATTTTTCCAAGGGGTACCCCTTGGGATTTTTATGATTTTTAAACAAATTCCTCTAAAACTGTTTCTCGTACGAATAATGTAACGAAATTTTACATACATATGTATTTCGACGTGCTGAATCCAATGGTGTAACGTTTATGTCCATAAGTCTTGTAGTTTTTGAGAGAATGGTCAAAAACTGTACGAGGAAAAAAAATTGGCGACAATTTTTCAAAAAAATAAAAATCGCTAAAAACTTGCTTAAATGTCATTTGAAACACGGGGAATTCAACCTTTCAGACCGCATCTCAATATCTTGCTTACTTTTCGAGTTATAGCCTCGGGAAAGTTGAAAATCTGATTTTTAAAATTGTTTGAAAACAGCAAATCTTCTAGGGGCTATAACTCAAAAACAAAGCAAGCTATTGATATGCGGTTTGAACGAGTGAATTCCCCGTGTCCGAAACTACTTGTATACAAATTTTGAGCTCATTTAAAGCAAATTAACTTTTTTGAAATTTTTTATTATTTTTCCAAGGGGTACCCCTTGGGATTTTTATGATTTTTAAACAAATTCCTCTAAAACTGTTTCTCGTACGAATAATGTAACGAAATTTTACATACATATGTATTTCGACGTGCTGAATCCAATGGTGTAACGTTTATGTCCATAAGTCTTGTAGTTTTTGAGAGAATGGTCAAAAACTGTACGAGGAAAAAAAATTGGCGACAATTTTTCAAAAAAATAAAAATCGCTAAAAACTTGCTTAAATGTCATTTGAAACACGGGGAATTCAACCTTTCAGACCGCATCTCAATATCTTGCTTACTTTTCGAGTTATAGCCTCGGGAAAGTTGAAAATCTGATTTTTAAAATTGTTTGAAAACAGCAAATCTTCTAGGGGCTATAACTCAAAAACAAAGCAAGCTATTGATATGCGGTTTGAACGAGTGAATTCCCCGTGTCCGAAACTACTTGTATACAAATTTTGAGCTCATTTAAAGCAAATTAACTTTTTTGAAATTTTTTATTATTTTTCCAAGGGGTACCCCTTGGAATTTTTATGATTTTTAAACAAATTCCTCTAAAACTGTTTCTCATACGAATAATGTAACGAAATTTTACATACATATGTATTTCGACGTGCTGAATCCAATGGTGTAACGTTTATGTCCATAAGTCTTGTAGTTTTTGAGAGAATGGTCAAAAACTGTACGAGTAAAAAAAATTGGCGACAATTTTTCAAAAAAATAAAAATCGCTAAAAACTTGCTGAAATGTCATTTGAAACACGGGGAATTCAACCTTTCAGACCGCATCTCAATATCTTGCTTACTTTTCGAGTTATAGCCTCGGGAAAGTTGAAAATCTGATTTTTAAAATTGTTTGAAAACAGCAAATCTTCTAGGGGCTATAACTCAAAAACAAAGCAAGCTATTGATATGCGGTTTGAACGAGTGAATTCCCCGTGTCCGAAACTACTTGTATACAAATTTTGAGCTCATTTAAAGCAAATTAACTTTTTTGAAATTTTTTATTATTTTTCCAAGGGGTACCCCTTGGGATTTTTATGATTTTTAAACAAATTCCTCTAAAACTGTTTCTCGTACGAATAATGTAACGAAATTTTACATACATATGTATTTCGACGTGCTGAATCCAATGGTGTAACGTTTATGTCCATAAGTCTTGTAGTTTTTGAGAGAATGGTCAAAAACTGTACGAGGAAAAAAAATTGGCGACAATTTTTCAAAAAAATAAAAATCGCTAAAAACTTGCTTAAATGTCATTTGAAACACGGGGAATTCAACCTTTCAGACCGCATCTCAATATCTTGCTTACTTTTCGAGTTATAGCCTCGGGAAAGTTGAAAATCTGATTTTTAAAATTGTTTGAAAACAGCAAATCTTCTAGGGGCTATAACTCAAAAACAAAGCAAGCTATTGATATGCGGTTTGAACGAGTGAATTCCCCGTGTCCGAAACTACTTGTATACAAATTTTGAGCTCATTTAAAGCAAATTAACTTTTTTGAAATTTTTTATTATTTTTCCAAGGGGTACCCCTTGGGATTTTTATGATTTTTAAACAAATTCCTCTAAAACTGTTTCTCGTACGAATAATGTAACGAAATTTTACATACATATGTATTTCGACGTGCTGAATCCAATGGTGTAACGTTTATGTCCATAAGTCTTGTAGTTTTTGAGAGAATGGTCAAAAACTGTACGAGGAAAAAAAATTGGCGACAATTTTTCAAAAAAATAAAAATCGCTAAAAACTTGCTTAAATGTCATTTGAAACACGGGGAATTCAACCTTTCAGACCGCATCTCAATATCTTGCTTACTTTTCGAGTTATAGCCTCGGGAAAGTTGAAAATCTGATTTTTAAAATTGTTTGAAAACAGCAAATCTTCTAGGGGCTATAACTCAAAAACAAAGCAAGCTATTGATATGCGGTTTGAACGAGTGAATTCCCCGTGTCCGAAACTACTTGTATACAAATTTTGAGCTCATTTAAAGCAAATTAACTTTTTTGAAATTTTTTATTATTTTTCCAAGGGGTACCCCTTGGAATTTTTATGATTTTTAAACAAATTCCTCTAAAACTGTTTCTCATACGAATAATGTAACGAAATTTTACATACATATGTATTTCGACGTGCTGAATCCAATGGTGTAACGTTTATGTCCATAAGTCTTGTAGTTTTTGAGAGAATGGTCAAAAACTGTACGAGTAAAAAAAATTGGCGACAATTTTTCAAAAAAATAAAAATCGCTAAAAACTTGCTGAAATGTCATTTGAAACACGGGGAATTCAACCTTTCAGACCGCATCTCAATATCTTGCTTACTTTTCGAGTTATAGCCTCGGGAAAGTTGAAAATCTGATTTTTAAAATTGTTTGAAAACAGCAAATCTTCTAGGGGCTATAACTCAAAAACAAAGCAAGCTATTGATATGCGGTTTGAACGAGTGAATTCCCCGTGTCCGAAACTACTTGTATACAAATTTTGAGCTCATTTAAAGCAAATTAACTTTTTTGAAATTTTTTATTATTTTTCCAAGGGGTACCCCTTGGGATTTTTATGATTTTTAAACAAATTCCTCTAAAACTGTTTCTCGTACGAATAATGTAACGAAATTTTACATACATATGTATTTCGACGTGCTGAATCCAATGGTGTAACGTTTATGTCCATAAGTCTTGTAGTTTTTGAGAGAATGGTCAAAAACTGTACGAGGAAAAAAAATTGGCGACAATTTTTCAAAAAAATAAAAATCGCTAAAAACTTGCTTAAATGTCATTTGAAACACGGGGAATTCAACCTTTCAGACCGCATCTCAATATCTTGCTTACTTTTCGAGTTATAGCCTCGGGAAAGTTGAAAATCTGATTTTTAAAATTGTTTGAAAACAGCAAATCTTCTAGGGGCTATAACTCAAAAACAAAGCAAGCTATTGATATGCGGTTTGAACGAGTGAATTCCCCGTGTCCGAAACTACTTGTATACAAATTTTGAGCTCATTTAAAGCAAATTAACTTTTTTGAAATTTTTTATTATTTTTCCAAGGGGTACCCCTTGGGATTTTTATGATTTTTAAACAAATTCCTCTAAAACTGTTTCTCATACGAATAATGTAACGAAATTTTACATACATATGTATTTCGACGTGCTGAATCCAATGGTGTAACGTTTATGTCCATAAGTCTTGTAGTTTTTGAGAGAATGGTCAAAAACTGTACGAGGAAAAAAAATTGGCGACAATTTTTCAAAAAAATAAAAATCGCTAAAAACTTGCTGAAATGTCATTTGAAACACGGGGAATTCAACCTTTCAGACCGCATCTCAATATCTTGCTTACTTTTCGAGTTATAGCCTCGGGAAAGTTGAAAATCTGATTTTTAATATTGTTTGAAAACAGCAAATCTTCTAGGGGCTATAACTCAAAAACAAAGCAAGCTATTGATATGCGGTTTGAACGAGTGAATTCCCCGTGTCCGAAACTACTTGTATACAAATTTTGAGCTCATTTAAAGCAAATTAACTTTTTTGAAATTTTTTATTATTTTTCCAAGGGGTACCCCTTGGGATTTTTATGATTTTTAAACAAATTCCTCTAAAACTGTTTCTCGTACGAATAATGTAACGAAATTTTACATACATATGTATTTCGACGTGCTGAATCCAATGGTGTAACGTTTATGTCCATAAGTCTTGTAGTTTTTGAGAGAATGGTCAAAAACTGTACGAGGAAAAAAAATTGGCGACAATTTTTCAAAAAAATAAAAATCGCTAAAAACTTGCTTAAATGTCATTTGAAACACGGGGAATTCAACCTTTCAGACCGCATCTCAATATCTTGCTTACTTTTCGAGTTATAGCCTCGGGAAAGTTGAAAATCTGATTTTTAAAATTGTTTGAAAACAGCAAATCTTCTAGGGGCTATAACTCAAAAACAAAGCAAGCTATTGATATGCGGTTTGAACGAGTGAATTCCCCGTGTCCGAAACTACTTGTATACAAATTTTGAGCTCATTTAAAGCAAATTAACTTTTTTGAAATTTTTTATTATTTTTCCAAGGGGTACCCCTTGGGATTTTTATGATTTTTAAACAAATTCCTCTAAAACTGTTTCTCGTACGAATAATGTAACGAAATTTTACATACATATGTATTTCGACGTGCTGAATCCAATGGTGTAACGTTTATGTCCATAAGTCTTGTAGTTTTTGAGAGAATGGTCAAAAACTGTACGAGGAAAAAAAATTGGCGACAATTTTTCAAAAAAATAAAAATCGCTAAAAACTTGCTTAAATGTCATTTGAAACACGGGGAATTCAACCTTTCAGACCGCATCTCAATATCTTGCTTACTTTTCGAGTTATAGCCTCGGGAAAGTTGAAAATCTGATTTTTAAAATTGTTTGAAAACAGCAAATCTTCTAGGGGCTATAACTCAAAAACAAAGCAAGCTATTGATATGCGGTTTGAACGAGTGAATTCCCCGTGTCCGAAACTACTTGTATACAAATTTTGAGCTCATTTAAAGCAAATTAACTTTTTTGAAATTTTTTATTATTTTTCCAAGGGGTACCCCTTGGGATTTTTATGATTTTTAAACAAATTCCTCTAAAACTGTTTCTCATACGAATAATGTAACGAAATTTTACATACATATGTATTTCGACGTGCTGAATCCAATGGTGTAACGTTTATGTCCATAAGTCTTGTAGTTTTTGAGAGAATGGTCAAAAACTGTACGAGGAAAAAAAATTGGCGACAATTTTTCAAAAAAATAAAAATCGCTAAAAACTTGCTGAAATGTCATTTGAAACACGGGGAATTCAACCTTTCAGACCGCATCTCAATATCTTGCTTACTTTTCGAGTTATAGCCTCGGGAAAGTTGAAAATCTGATTTTTAAAATTGTTTGAAAACAGCAAATCTTCTAGGGGCTATAACTCAAAAACAAAGCAAGCTATTGATATGCGGTTTGAACGAGTGAATTCCCCGTGTCCGAAACTACTTGTATACAAATTTTGAGTTCATTTAAAGCAAATTAACTTTTTTGAAATTTTTTATTATTTTTCCAAGGGGTACCCCTTGGGATTTTTATGATTTTTAAACAAATTCCTCTAAAACTGTTTCTCGTACGAATAATGTAACGAAATTTTACATACATATGTATTTCGACGTGCTGAATCCAATGGTGTAACGTTTATGTCCATAAGTCTTGTAGTTTTTGAGAGAATGGTCAAAAACTGTACGAGGAAAAAAAATTGGCGACAATTTTTCAAAAAAATTAAAATCGCTAAAAACTTGCTTCAATGTCATTTGAAACACGGGGAATTCAACCTTTCAGACCGCATCTCAATATCTTGCTTACTTTTCGAGTTATAGCCTCGGGAAAGTTGAAAATCTGATTTTTAAAATTGTTTGAAAACAGCAAATCTTCTAGGGGCTATAACTCAAAAACAAAGCAAGCTATTGATATGCGGTTTGAACGAGTGAATTCCCCGTGTCCGAAACTACTTGTATACAAATTTTGAGCTCATTTAAAGCAAATTAACTTTTTTGAAATTTTTTATTATTTTTCCAAGGGGTACCCCTTGGGATTTTTATGATTTTTAAACAAATTCCTCTAAAACTGTTTCTCGTACGAATAATGTAACGAAATTTTACATACATATGTATTTCGACGTGCTGAATCCAATGGTGTAACGTTTATGTCCATAAGTCTTGTAGTTTTTGAGAGAATGGTCAAAAACTGTACGAGGAAAAAAAATTGGCGACAATTTTTCAAAAAAATAAAAATCGCTAAAAACTTGCTTAAATGTCATTTGAAACACGGGGAATTCAACCTTTCAGACCGCATCTCAATATCTTGCTTACTTTTCGAGTTATAGCCTCGGGAAAGTTGAAAATCTGATTTTTAAAATTGTTTGAAAACAGCAAATCTTCTAGGGGCTATAACTCAAAAACAAAGCAAGCTATTGATATGCGGTTTGAACGAGTGAATTCCCCGTGTCCGAAACTACTTGTATACAAATTTTGAGCTCATTTAAAGCAAATTAACTTTTTTGAAATTTTTTATTATTTTTCCAAGGGGTACCCCTTGGGATTTTTATGATTTTTAAACAAATTCCTCTAAAACTGTTTCTCGTACGAATAATGTAACGAAATTTTACATACATATGTATTTCGACGTGCTGAATCCAATGGTGTAACGTTTATGTCCATAAGTCTTGTAGTTTTTGAGAGAATGGTCAAAAACTGTACGAGGAAAAAAAATTGGCGACAATTTTTCAAAAAAATAAAAATCGCTAAAAACTTGCTTAAATGTCATTTGAAACACGGGGAATTCAACCTTTCAGACCGCATCTCAATATCTTGCTTACTTTTCGAGTTATAGCCTCGGGAAAGTTGAAAATCTGATTTTTAAAATTGTTTGAAAACAGCAAATCTTCTAGGGGCTATAACTCAAAAACAAAGCAAGCTATTGATATGCGGTTTGAACGAGTGAATTCCCCGTGTCCGAAACTACTTGTATACAAATTTTGAGCTCATTTAAAGCAAATTAACTTTTTTGAAATTTTTTATTATTTTTCCAAGGGGTACCCCTTGGAATTTTTATGATTTTTAAACAAATTCCTCTAAAACTGTTTCTCATACGAATAATGTAACGAAATTTTACATACATATGTATTTCGACGTGCTGAATCCAATGGTGTAACGTTTATGTCCATAAGTCTTGTAGTTTTTGAGAGAATGGTCAAAAACTGTACGAGTAAAAAAAATTGGCGACAATTTTTCAAAAAAATAAAAATCGCTAAAAACTTGCTGAAATGTCATTTGAAACACGGGGAATTCAACCTTTCAGACCGCATCTCAATATCTTGCTTACTTTTCGAGTTATAGCCTCGGGAAAGTTGAAAATCTGATTTTTAAAATTGTTTGAAAACAGCAAATCTTCTAGGGGCTATAACTCAAAAACAAAGCAAGCTATTGATATGCGGTTTGAACGAGTGAATTCCCCGTGTCCGAAACTACTTGTATACAAATTTTGAGCTCATTTAAAGCAAATTAACTTTTTTGAAATTTTTTATTATTTTTCCAAGGGGTACCCCTTGGGATTTTTATGATTTTTAAACAAATTCCTCTAAAACTGTTTCTCGTACGAATAATGTAACGAAATTTTACATACATATGTATTTCGACGTGCTGAATCCAATGGTGTAACGTTTATGTCCATAAGTCTTGTAGTTTTTGAGAGAATGGTCAAAAACTGTACGAGGAAAAAAAATTGGCGACAATTTTTCAAAAAAATAAAAATCGCTAAAAACTTGCTTAAATGTCATTTGAAACACGGGGAATTCAACCTTTCAGACCGCATCTCAATATCTTGCTTACTTTTCGAGTTATAGCCTCGGGAAAGTTGAAAATCTGATTTTTAAAATTGTTTGAAAACAGCAAATCTTCTAGGGGCTATAACTCAAAAACAAAGCAAGCTATTGATATGCGGTTTGAACGAGTGAATTCCCCGTGTCCGAAACTACTTGTATACAAATTTTGAGCTCATTTAAAGCAAATTAACTTTTTTGAAATTTTTTATTATTTTTCCAAGGGGTACCCCTTGGGATTTTTATGATTTTTAAACAAATTCCTCTAAAACTGTTTCTCATACGAATAATGTAACGAAATTTTACATACATATGTATTTCGACGTGCTGAATCCAATGGTGTAACGTTTATGTCCATAAGTCTTGTAGTTTTTGAGAGAATGGTCAAAAACTGTACGAGGAAAAAAAATTGGCGACAATTTTTCAAAAAAATAAAAATCGCTAAAAACTTGCTGAAATGTCATTTGAAACACGGGGAATTCAACCTTTCAGACCGCATCTCAATATCTTGCTTACTTTTCGAGTTATAGCCTCGGGAAAGTTGAAAATCTGATTTTTAAAATTGTTTGAAAACAGCAAATCTTCTAGGGGCTATAACTCAAAAACAAAGCAAGCTATTGATATGCGGTTTGAACGAGTGAATTCCCCGTGTCCGAAACTACTTGTATACAAATTTTGAGCTCATTTAAAGCAAATTAACTTTTTTGAAATTTTTTATTATTTTTCCAAGGGGTACCCCTTGGGATTTTTATGATTTTTAAACAAATTCCTCTAAAACTGTTTCTCGTACGAATAATGTAACGAAATTTTACATACATATGTATTTCGACGTGCTGAATCCAATGGTGTAACGTTTATGTCCATAAGTCTTGTAGTTTTTGAGAGAATGGTCAAAAACTGTACGAGGAAAAAAAATTGGCGACAATTTTTCAAAAAAATAAAAATCGCTAAAAACTTGCTTAAATGTCATTTGAAACACGGGGAATTCAACCTTTCAGACCGCATCTCAATATCTTGCTTACTTTTCGAGTTATAGCCTCGGGAAAGTTGAAAATCTGATTTTTAAAATTGTTTGAAAACAGCAAATCTTCTAGGGGCTATAACTCAAAAACAAAGCAAGCTATTGATATGCGGTTTGAACGAGTGAATTCCCCGTGTCCGAAACTACTTGTATACAAATTTTGAGCTCATTTAAAGCAAATTAACTTTTTTGAAATTTTTTATTATTTTTCCAAGGGGTACCCCTTGGGATTTTTATGATTTTTAAACAAATTCCTCTAAAACTGTTTCTCGTACGAATAATGTAACGAAATTTTACATACATATGTATTTCGACGTGCTGAATCCAATGGTGTAACGTTTATGTCCATAAGTCTTGTAGTTTTTGAGAGAATGGTCAAAAACTGTACGAGGAAAAAAAATTGGCGACAATTTTTCAAAAAAATAAAAATCGCTAAAAACTTGCTTAAATGTCATTTGAAACACGGGGAATTCAACCTTTCAGACCGCATCTCAATATCTTGCTTACTTTTCGAGTTATAGCCTCGGGAAAGTTGAAAATCTGATTTTTAAAATTGTTTGAAAACAGCAAATCTTCTAGGGGCTATAACTCAAAAACAAAGCAAGCTATTGATATGCGGTTTGAACGAGTGAATTCCCCGTGTCCGAAACTACTTGTATACAAATTTTGAGCTCATTTAAAGCAAATTAACTTTTTTGAAATTTTTTATTATTTTTCCAAGGGGTACCCCTTGGGATTTTTATGATTTTTAAACAAATTCCTCTAAAACTGTTTCTCATACGAATAATGTAACGAAATTTTACATACATATGTATTTCGACGTGCTGAATCCAATGGTGTAACGTTTATGTCCATAAGTCTTGTAGTTTTTGAGAGAATGGTCAAAAACTGTACGAGGAAAAAAAATTGGCGACAATTTTTCAAAAAAATAAAAATCGCTAAAAACTTGCTGAAATGTCATTTGAAACACGGGGAATTCAACCTTTCAGACCGCATCTCAATATCTTGCTTACTTTTCGAGTTATAGCCTCGGGAAAGTTGAAAATCTGATTTTTAAAATTGTTTGAAAACAGCAAATCTTCTAGGGGCTATAACTCAAAAACAAAGCAAGCTATTGATATGCGGTTTGAACGAGTGAATTCCCCGTGTCCGAAACTACTTGTATACAAATTTTGAGTTCATTTAAAGCAAATTAACTTTTTTGAAATTTTTTATTATTTTTCCAAGGGGTACCCCTTGGGATTTTTATGATTTTTAAACAAATTCCTCTAAAACTGTTTCTCGTACGAATAATGTAACGAAATTTTACATACATATGTATTTCGACGTGCTGAATCCAATGGTGTAACGTTTATGTCCATAAGTCTTGTAGTTTTTGAGAGAATGGTCAAAAACTGTACGAGGAAAAAAAATTGGCGACAATTTTTCAAAAAAATTAAAATCGCTAAAAACTTGCTTCAATGTCATTTGAAACACGGGGAATTCAACCTTTCAGACCGCATCTCAATATCTTGCTTACTTTTCGAGTTATAGCCTCGGGAAAGTTGAAAATCTGATTTTTAAAATTGTTTGAAAACAGCAAATCTTCTAGGGGCTATAACTCAAAAACAAAGCAAGCTATTGATATGCGGTTTGAACGAGTGAATTCCCCGTGTCCGAAACTACTTGTATACAAATTTTGAGCTCATTTAAAGCAAATTAACTTTTTTGAAATTTTTTATTATTTTTCCAAGGGGTACCCCTTGGGATTTTTATGATTTTTAAACAAATTCCTCTAAAACTGTTTCTCGTACGAATAATGTAACGAAATTTTACATACATATGTATTTCGACGTGCTGAATCCAATGGTGTAACGTTTATGTCCATAAGTCTTGTAGTTTTTGAGAGAATGGTCAAAAACTGTACGAGGAAAAAAAATTGGCGACAATTTTTCAAAAAAATAAAAATCGCTAAAAACTTGCTTAAATGTCATTTGAAACACGGGGAATTCAACCTTTCAGACCGCATCTCAATATCTTGCTTACTTTTCGAGTTATAGCCTCGGGAAAGTTGAAAATCTGATTTTTAAAATTGTTTGAAAACAGCAAATCTTCTAGGGGCTATAACTCAAAAACAAAGCAAGCTATTGATATGCGGTTTGAACGAGTGAATTCCCCGTGTCCGAAACTACTTGTATACAAATTTTGAGCTCATTTAAAGCAAATTAACTTTTTTGAAATTTTTTATTATTTTTCCAAGGGGTACCCCTTGGGATTTTTATGATTTTTAAACAAATTCCTCTAAAACTGTTTCTCGTACGAATAATGTAACGAAATTTTACATACATATGTATTTCGACGTGCTGAATCCAATGGTGTAACGTTTATGTCCATAAGTCTTGTAGTTTTTGAGAGAATGGTCAAAAACTGTACGAGGAAAAAAAATTGGCGACAATTTTTCAAAAAAATAAAAATCGCTAAAAACTTGCTTAAATGTCATTTGAAACACGGGGAATTCAACCTTTCAGACCGCATCTCAATATCTTGCTTACTTTTCGAGTTATAGCCTCGGGAAAGTTGAAAATCTGATTTTTAAAATTGTTTGAAAACAGCAAATCTTCTAGGGGCTATAACTCAAAAACAAAGCAAGCTATTGATATGCGGTTTGAACGAGTGAATTCCCCGTGTCCGAAACTACTTGTATACAAATTTTGAGCTCATTTAAAGCAAATTAACTTTTTTGAAATTTTTTATTATTTTTCCAAGGGGTACCCCTTGGGATTTTTATGATTTTTAAACAAATTCCTCTAAAACTGTTTCTCGTACGAATAATGTAACGAAATTTTACATACATATGTATTTCGACGTGCTGAATCCAATGGTGTAACGTTTATGTCCATAAGTCTTGTAGTTTTTGAGAGAATGGTCAAAAACTGTACGAGGAAAAAAAATTGGCGACAATTTTTCAAAAAAATAAAAATCGCTAAAAACTTGCTTAAATGTCATTTGAAACACGGGGAATTCAACCTTTCAGACCGCATCTCAATATCTTGCTTACTTTTCGAGTTATAGCCTCGGGAAAGTTGAAAATCTGATTTTTAAAATTGTTTGAAAACAGCAAATCTTCTAGGGGCTATAACTCAAAAACAAAGCAAGCTATTGATATGCGGTTTGAACGAGTGAATTCCCCGTGTCCGAAACTACTTGTATACAAATTTTGAGCTCATTTAAAGCAAATTAACTTTTTTGAAATTTTTTATTATTTTTCCAAGGGGTACCCCTTGGGATTTTTATGATTTTTAAACAAATTCCTCTAAAACTGTTTCTCGTACGAATAATGTAACGAAATTTTACATACATATGTATTTCGACGTGCTGAATCCAATGGTGTAACGTTTATGTCCATAAGTCTTGTAGTTTTTGAGAGAATGGTCAAAAACTGTACGAGGAAAAAAAATTGGCGACAATTTTTCAAAAAAATAAAAATCGCTAAAAACTTGCTTAAATGTCATTTGAAACACGGGGAATTCAACCTTTCAGACCGCATCTCAATATCTTGCTTACTTTTCGAGTTATAGCCTCGGGAAAGTTGAAAATCTGATTTTTAAAATTGTTTGAAAACAGCAAATCTTCTAGGGGCTATAACTCAAAAACAAAGCAAGCTATTGATATGCGGTTTGAACGAGTGAATTCCCCGTGTCCGAAACTACTTGTATACAAATTTTGAGCTCATTTAAAGCAAATTAACTTTTTTGAAATTTTTTATTATTTTTCCAAGGGGTACCCCTTGGGATTTTTATGATTTTTAAACAAATTCCTCTAAAACTGTTTCTCGTACGAATAATGTAACGAAATTTTACATACATATGTATTTCGACGTGCTGAATCCAATGGTGTAACGTTTATGTCCATAAGTCTTGTAGTTTTTGAGAGAATGGTCAAAAACTGTACGAGGAAAAAAAATTGGCGACAATTTTTCAAAAAAATAAAAATCGCTAAAAACTTGCTTAAATGTCATTTGAAACACGGGGAATTCAACCTTTCAGACCGCATCTCAATATCTTGCTTACTTTTCGAGTTATAGCCTCGGGAAAGTTGAAAATCTGATTTTTAAAATTGTTTGAAAACAGCAAATCTTCTAGGGGCTATAACTCAAAAACAAAGCAAGCTATTGATATGCGGTTTGAACGAGTGAATTCCCCGTGTCCGAAACTACTTGTATACAAATTTTGAGCTCATTTAAAGCAAATTAACTTTTTTGAAATTTTTTATTATTTTTCCAAGGGGTACCCCTTGGGATTTTTATGATTTTTAAACAAATTCCTCTAAAACTGTTTCTCGTACGAATAATGTAACGAAATTTTACATACATATGTATTTCGACGTGCTGAATCCAATGGTGTAACGTTTATGTCCATAAGTCTTGTAGTTTTTGAGAGAATGGTCAAAAACTGTACGAGGAAAAAAAATTGGCGACAATTTTTCAAAAAAATAAAAATCGCTAAAAACTTGCTTAAATGTCATTTGAAACACGGGGAATTCAACCTTTCAGACCGCATCTCAATATCTTGCTTACTTTTCGAGTTATAGCCTCGGGAAAGTTGAAAATCTGATTTTTAAAATTGTTTGAAAACAGCAAATCTTCTAGGGGCTATAACTCAAAAACAAAGCAAGCTATTGATATGCGGTTTGAACGAGTGAATTCCCCGTGTCCGAAACTACTTGTATACAAATTTTGAGCTCATTTAAAGCAAATTGACTTTTTTGAAATTTTTTATTATTTTTCCTAGGGGTACCCCTTGGGATTTTTATGATTTTTAAACAAATTCCTCTAAAACTGTTTCTCGTACGAATAATGTAACGAAATTTTACATACATATGTATTTCGACGTGCTGAATCCAATGGTGTAACGTTTATGTCCATAAGTCTTGTAGTTTTTGAGAGAATGGTCAAAAACTGTACGAGGAAAAAAAATTGGCGACAATTTTTCAAAAAAATAAAAATCGCTAAAAACTTGCTTAAATGTCATTTGAAACACGGGGAATTCAACCTTTCAGACCGCATCTCAATATCTTGCTTACTTTTCGAGTTATAGCCTCGGGAAAGTTGAAAATCTGATTTTTAAAATTGTTTGAAAACAGCAAATCTTCTAGGGGCTATAACTCAAAAACAAAGCAAGCTATTGATATGCGGTTTGAACGAGTGAATTCCCCGTGTCCGAAACTACTTGTATACAAATTTTGAGCTCATTTAAAGCAAATTAACTTTTTTGAAATTTTTTATTATTTTTCCAAGGGGTACCCCTTGGGATTTTTATGATTTTTAAACAAATTAATCTAAAACTGTTTCTCGTACGAATAATGTAACGAAATTTTACATACATATGTATTTCGACGTGCTGAATCCAATGGTGTAACGTTTATGTCCATAAGTCTTGTAGTTTTTGAGAGAATGGTCAAAAACTGTACGAGGAAAAAAAATTGGCGACAATTTTTCAAAAAAATAAAAATCGCTAAAAACTTGCTTAAATGTCATTTGAAACACGGGGAATTCAACCTTTCAGACCGCATCTCAATATCTTGCTTACTTTTCGAGTTATAGCCTCGGGAAAGTTGAAAATCTGATTTTTAAAATTGTTTGAAAACAGCAAATCTTCTAGGGGCTATAACTCAAAAACAAAGCAAGCTATTGATATGCGGTTTGAACGAGTGAATTCCCCGTGTCCGAAACTACTTGTATACAAATTTTGAGCTCATTTAAAGCAAATTAACTTTTTTGAAATTTTTTATTATTTTTCCAAGGGGTACCCCTTGGGATTTTTATGATTTTTAAACAAATTCCTCTAAAACTGTTTCTCGTACGAATAATGTAACGAAATTTTACATACATATGTATTTCGACGTGCTGAATCCAATGGTGTAACGTTTATGTCCATAAGTCTTGTAGTTTTTGAGAGAATGGTCAAAAACTGTACGAGGAAAAAAAATTGGCGACAATTTTTCAAAAAAATAAAAATCGCTAAAAACTTGCTTAAATGTCATTTGAAACACGGGGAATTCAACCTTTCAGACCGCATCTCAATATCTTGCTTACTTTTCGAGTTATAGCCTCGGGAAAGTTGAAAATCTGATTTTTAAAATTGTTTGAAAACAGCAAATCTTCTAGGGGCTATAACTCAAAAACAAAGCAAGCTATTGATATGCGGTTTGAACGAGTGAATTCCCCGTGTCCGAAACTACTTGTATACAAATTTTGAGCTCATTTAAAGCAAATTGACTTTTTCGAAATTTTTTATTATTTTTCCAAGGGGTACCCCTTGGGATTTTTATGATTTTTAAACAAATTCCTCTAAAACTGTTTCTCGTACGAATAATGTAACGAAATTTTACATACATATGTATTTCGACGTGCTGAATCCAATGGTGTAACGTTTATGTCCATAAGTCTTGTAGTTTTTGAGAGAATGGTCAAAAACTGTACGAGGAAAAAAAATTGGCGACAATTTTTCAAAAAAATAAAAATCGCTAAAAACTTGCTTAAATGTAATTTGAAACACGGGGAATTCAACCTTTCAGACCGCATCTCAATATCTTGCTTACTTTTCGAGTTATAGCCTCGGGAAAGTTGAAAATCTGATTTTTAAAATTGTTTGAAAACAGCAAATCTTCTAGGGGCTATAACTCAAAAACAAAGCAAGCTATTGATATGCGGTTTGAACGAGTGAATTCCCCGTGTCCGAAACTACTTGTATACAAATTTTGAGCTCATTTAAAGCAAATTAACTTTTTTGAAATTTTTTATTATTTTTCCAAGGGGTACCCCTTGGGATTTTTATGATTTTTAAACAAATTAATCTAAAACTGTTTCTCGTACGAATAATGTAACGAAATTTTACATACATATGTATTTCGACGTGCTGAATCCAATGGTGTAACGTTTATGTCCATAAGTCTTGTAGTTTTTGAGAGAATGGTCAAAAACTGTACGAGGAAAAAAAATTGGCGACAATTTTTCAAAAAAATAAAAATCGCTAAAAACTTGCTTAAATGTCATTTGAAACACGGGGAATTCAACCTTTCAGACCGCATCTCAATATCTTGCTTACTTTTCGAGTTATAGCCTCGGGAAAGTTGAAAATCTGATTTTTAAAATTGTTTGAAAACAGCAAATCTTCTAGGGGCTATAACTCAAAAACAAAGCAAGCTATTGATATGCGGTTTGAACGAGTGAATTCCCCGTGTCCGAAACTACTTGTATACAAATTTTGAGCTCATTTAAAGCAAATTAACTTTTTTGAAATTTTTTATTATTTTTCCAAGGGGTACCCCTTGGGATTTTTATGATTTTTAAACAAATTCCTCTAAAACTGTTTCTCGTACGAATAATGTAACGAAATTTTACATACATATGTATTTCGACGTGCTGAATCCAATGGTGTAACGTTTATGTCCATAAGTCTTGTAGTTTTTGAGAGAATGGTCAAAAACTGTACGAGGAAAAAAAATTGGCGACAATTTTTCAAAAAAATAAAAATCGCTAAAAACTTGCTTAAATGTCATTTGAAACACGGGGAATTCAACCTTTCAGACCGCATCTCAATATCTTGCTTACTTTTCGAGTTATAGCCTCGGGAAAGTTGAAAATCTGATTTTTAAAATTGTTTGAAAACAGCAAATCTTCTAGGGGCTATAACTCAAAAACAAAGCAAGCTATTGATATGCGGTTTGAACGAGTGAATTCCCCGTGTCCGAAACTACTTGTATACAAATTTTGAGCTCATTTAAAGCAAATTAACTTTTTTGAAATTTTTTATTATTTTTCCTTGGGATTTTTATGATTTTTAAACAAATTAATCTAAAACTGTTTCTCGTACGAATAATGTAACGAAATTTTACATACATATGTATTTCGACGTGCTGAATCCAATGGTGTAACGTTTATGTCCATAAGTCTTGTAGTTTTTGAGAGAATGGTCAAAAACTGTACGAGGAAAAAAAATTGGCGACAATTTTTCAAAAAAATAAAAATCGCTAAAAACTTGCTTAAATGTCATTTGAAACACGGGGAATTCAACCTTTCAGACCGCATCTCAATATCTTGCTTACTTTTCGAGTTATAGCCTCGGGAAAGTTGAAAATCTGATTTTTAAAATTGTTTGAAAACAGCAAATCTTCTAGGGGCTATAACTCAAAAACAAAGCAAGCTATTGATATGCGGTTTGAACGAGTGAATTCCCCGTGTCCGAAACTACTTGTATACAAATTTTGAGCTCATTTAAAGCAAATTAACTTTTTTGAAATTTTTTATTATTTTTCCAAGGGGTACCCCTTGGGATTTTTATGATTTTTAAACAAATTCCTCTAAAACTGTTTCTCGTACGAATAATGTAACGAAATTTTACATACATATGTATTTCGACGTGCTGAATCCAATGGTGTAACGTTTATGTCCATAAGTCTTGTAGTTTTTGAGAGAATGGTCAAAAACTGTACGAGGAAAAAAAATTGGCGACAATTTTTCAAAAAAATAAAAATCGCTAAAAACTTGCTTAAATGTAATTTGAAACACGGGGAATTCAACCTTTCAGACCGCATCTCAATATCTTGCTTACTTTTCGAGTTATAGCCTCGGGAAAGTTGAAAATCTGATTTTTAAAATTGTTTGAAAACAGCAAATCTTCTAGGGGCTATAACTCAAAAACAAAGCAAGCTATTGATATGCGGTTTGAACGAGTGAATTCCCCGTGTCCGAAACTACTTGTATACAAATTTTGAGCTCATTTAAAGCAAATTGACTTTTTTGAAATTTTTTATTATTTTTCCAAGGGGTACCCCTTGGGATTTTTATGATTTTTAAACAAATTCCTCTAAAACTGTTTCTCGTACGAATAATGTAACGAAATTTTACATACATATGTATTTCGACGTGCTGAATCCAATGGTGTAACGTTTATGTCCATAAGTCTTGTAGTTTTTGAGAGAATGGTCAAAAACTGTACGAGGAAAAAAAATTGGCGACAATTTTTCAAAAAAATAAAAATCGCTAAAAACTTGCTTAAATGTAATTTGAAACACGGGGAATTCAACCTTTCAGACCGCATCTCAATATCTTGCTTACTTTTCGAGTTATAGCCTCGGGAAAGTTGAAAATCTGATTTTTAAAATTGTTTGAAAACAGCAAATCTTCTAGGGGCTATAACTCAAAAACAAAGCAAGCTATTGATATGCGGTTTGAACGAGTGAATTCTCCGTGTCCGAAACTACTTGTATACAAATTTTGAGCTCATTTAAAGCAAATTAACTTTTTTGAAATTTTTTATTATTTTTCCAAGGGGTACCCCTTGGGATTTTTATGATTTTTAAACAAATTCCTCTAAAACTGTTTCTCGTACGAATAATGTAACGAAATTTTACATACATATGTATTTCGACGTGCTGAATCCAATGGTGTAACGTTTATGTCCATAAGTCTTGTAGTTTTTGAGAGAATGGTCAAAAACTGTACGAGGAAAAAAAATTGGCGACAATTTTTCAAAAAAATAAAAATCGCTAAAAACTTGCTTAAATGTCATTTGAAACACGGGGAATTCAACCTTTCAGACCGCATCTCAATATCTTGCTTACTTTTCGAGTTATAGCCTCGGGAAAGTTGAAAATCTGATTTTTAAAATTGTTTGAAAACAGCAAATCTTCTAGGGGCTATAACTCAAAAACAAAGCAAGCTATTGATATGCGGTTTGAACGAGTGAATTCCCCGTGTCCGAAACTACTTGTATACAAATTTTGAGCTCATTTAAAGCAAATTAACTTTTTTGAAATTTTTTATTATTTTTCCTTGGGATTTTTATGATTTTTAAACAAATTAATCTAAAACTGTTTCTCGTACGAATAATGTAACGAAATTTTACATACATATGTATTTCGACGTGCTGAATCCAATGGTGTAACGTTTATGTCCATAAGTCTTGTAGTTTTTGAGAGAATGGTCAAAAACTGTACGAGGAAAAAAAATTGGCGACAATTTTTCAAAAAAATAAAAATCGCTAAAAACTTGCTTAAATGTCATTTGAAACACGGGGAATTCAACCTTTCAGACCGCATCTCAATATCTTGCTTACTTTTCGAGTTATAGCCTCGGGAAAGTTGAAAATCTGATTTTTAAAATTGTTTGAAAACAGCAAATCTTCTAGGGGCTATAACTCAAAAACAAAGCAAGCTATTGATATGCGGTTTGAACGAGTGAATTCCCCGTGTCCGAAACTACTTGTATACAAATTTTGAGCTCATTTAAAGCAAATTAACTTTTTTGAAATTTTTTATTATTTTTCCAAGGGGTACCCCTTGGGATTTTTATGATTTTTAAACAAATTCCTCTAAAACTGTTTCTCGTACGAATAATGTAACGAAATTTTACATACATATGTATTTCGACGTGCTGAATCCAATGGTGTAACGTTTATGTCCATAAGTCTTGTAGTTTTTGAGAGAATGGTCAAAAACTGTACGAGGAAAAAAAATTGGCGACAATTTTTCAAAAAAATAAAAATCGCTAAAAACTTGCTTAAATGTCATTTGAAACACGGGGAATTCAACCTTTCAGACCGCATCTCAATATCTTGCTTACTTTTCGAGTTATAGCCTCGGGAAAGTTGAAAATCTGATTTTTAAAATTGTTTGAAAACAGCAAATCTTCTAGGGGCTATAACTCAAAAACAAAGCAAGCTATTGATATGCGGTTTGAACGAGTGAATTCCCCGTGTCCGAAACTACTTGTATACAAATTTTGAGCTCATTTAAAGCAAATTGACTTTTTTGAAATTTTTTATTATTTTTCCAAGGGGTACCCCTTGGGATTTTTATGATTTTTAAACAAATTCCTCTAAAACTGTTTCTCGTACGAATAATGTAACGAAATTTTACATACATATGTATTTCGACGTGCTGAATCCAATGGTGTAACGTTTATGTCCATAAGTCTTGTAGTTTTTAAGAGAATGGTCAAAAACTGTACGAGGAAAAAAAATTGGCGACAATTTTTCAAAAAAATAAAAATCGCTAAAAACTTGCTTAAATGTAATTTGAAACACGGGGAATTCAACCTTTCAGACCGCATCTCAATATCTTGCTTACTTTTCGAGTTATAGCCTCGGGAAAGTTGAAAATCTGATTTTTAAAATTGTTTGAAAACAGCAAATCTTCTAGGGGCTATAACTCAAAAACAAAGCAAGCTATTGATATGCGGTTTGAACGAGTGAATTCCCCGTGTCCGAAACTACTTGTATACAAATTTTGAGCTCATTTAAAGCAAATTAACTTTTTTGAAATTTTTTATTATTTTTCCAAGGGGTACCCCTTGGGATTTTTATGATTTTTAAACAAATTAATCTAAAACTGTTTCTCGTACGAATAATGTAACGAAATTTTACATACATATGTATTTCGACGTGCTGAATCCAATGGTGTAACGTTTATGTCCATAAGTCTTGTAGTTTTTGAGAGAATGGTCAAAAACTGTACGAGGAAAAAAAATTGGCGACAATTTTTCAAAAAAATAAAAATCGCTAAAAACTTGCTTAAATGTCATTTGAAACACGGGGAATTCAACCTTTCAGACCGCATCTCAATATCTTGCTTACTTTTCGAGTTATAGCCTCGGGAAAGTTGAAAATCTGATTTTTAAAATTGTTTGAAAACAGCAAATCTTCTAGGGGCTATAACTCAAAAACAAAGCAAGCTATTGATATGCGGTTTGAACGAGTGAATTCCCCGTGTCCGAAACTACTTGTATACAAATTTTGAGCTCATTTAAAGCAAATTGACTTTTTTGAAATTTTTTATTATTTTTCCAAGGGGTACCCCTTGGGATTTTTATGATTTTTAAACAAATTCCTCTAAAACTGTTTCTCGTACGAATAATGTAACGAAATTTTACATACATATGTATTTCGACGTGCTGAATCCAATGGTGTAACGTTTATGTCCATAAGTCTTGTAGTTTTTGAGAGAATGGTCAAAAACTGTACGAGGAAAAAAAATTGGCGACAATTTTTCAAAAAAATAAAAATCGCTAAAAACTTGCTTAAATGTAATTTGAAACACGGGGAATTCAACCTTTCAGACCGCATCTCAATATCTTGCTTACTTTTCGAGTTATAGCCTCGGGAAAGTTGAAAATCTGATTTTTAAAATTGTTTGAAAACAGCAAATCTTCTAGGGGCTATAACTCAAAAACAAAGCAAGCTATTGATATGCGGTTTGAACGAGTGAATTCCCCGTGTCCGAAACTACTTGTATACAAATTTTGAGCTCATTTAAAGCAAATTAACTTTTTTGAAATTTTTTATTATTTTTCCAAGGGGTACCCCTTGGGATTTTTATGATTTTTAAACAAATTAATCTAAAACTGTTTCTCGTACGAATAATGTAACGAAATTTTACATACATATGTATTTCGACGTGCTGAATCCAATGGTGTAACGTTTATGTCCATAAGTCTTGTAGTTTTTGAGAGAATGGTCAAAAACTGTACGAGGAAAAAAAATTGGCGACAATTTTTCAAAAAAATAAAAATCGCTAAAAACTTGCTTAAATGTCATTTGAAACACGGGGAATTCAACCTTTCAGACCGCATCTCAATATCTTGCTTACTTTTCGAGTTATAGCCTCGGGAAAGTTGAAAATCTGATTTTTAAAATTGTTTGAAAACAGCAAATCTTCTAGGGGCTATAACTCAAAAACAAAGCAAGCTATTGATATGCGGTTTGAACGAGTGAATTCCCCGTGTCCGAAACTACTTGTATACAAATTTTGAGCTCATTTAAAGCAAATTAACTTTTTTGAAATTTTTTATTATTTTTCCAAGGGGTACCCCTTGGGATTTTTATGATTTTTAAACAAATTAATCTAAAACTGTTTCTCGTACGAATAATGTAACGAAATTTTACATACATATGTATTTCGACGTGCTGAATCCAATGGTGTAACGTTTATGTCCATAAGTCTTGTAGTTTTTGAGAGAATGGTCAAAAACTGTACGAGGAAAAAAAATTGGCGACAATTTTTCAAAAAAATAAAAATCGCTAAAAACTTGCTTAAATGTCATTTGAAACACGGGGAATTCAACCTTTCAGACCGCATCTCAATATCTTGCTTACTTTTCGAGTTATAGCCTCGGGAAAGTTGAAAATCTGATTTTTAAAATTGTTTGAAAACAGCAAATCTTCTAGGGGCTATAACTCAAAAACAAAGCAAGCTATTGATATGCGGTTTGAACGAGTGAATTCCCCGTGTCCGAAACTACTTGTATACAAATTTTGAGCTCATTTAAAGCAAATTAACTTTTTTGAAATTTTTTATTATTTTTCCAAGGGGTACCCCTTGGGATTTTTATGATTTTTAAACAAATTCCTCTAAAACTGTTTCTCGTACGAATAATGTAACGAAATTTTACATACATATGTATTTCGACGTGCTGAATCCAATGGTGTAACGTTTATGTCCATAAGTCTTGTAGTTTTTGAGAGAATGGTCAAAAACTGTACGAGGAAAAAAAATTGGCGACAATTTTTCAAAAAAATAAAAATCGCTAAAAACTTGCTTAAATGTCATTTGAAACACGGGGAATTCAACCTTTCAGACCGCATCTCAATATCTTGCTTACTTTTCGAGTTATAGCCTCGGGAAAGTTGAAAATCTGATTTTTAAAATTGTTTGAAAACAGCAAATCTTCTAGGGGCTATAACTCAAAAACAAAGCAAGCTATTGATATGCGGTTTGAACGAGTGAATTCCCCGTGTCCGAAACTACTTGTATACAAATTTTGAGCTCATTTAAAGCAAATTAACTTTTTTGAAATTTTTTATTATTTTTCCAAGGGGTACCCCTTGGGATTTTTATGATTTTTAAACAAATTCCTCTAAAACTGTTTCTCGTACGAATAATGTAACGAAATTTTACATACATATGTATTTCGACGTGCTGAATCCAATGGTGTAACGTTTATGTCCATAAGTCTTGTAGTTTTTGAGAGAATGGTCAAAAACTGTACGAGGAAAAAAAATTGGCGACAATTTTTCAAAAAAATAAAAATCGCTAAAAACTTGCTTAAATGTCATTTGAAACACGGGGAATTCAACCTTTCAGACCGCATCTCAATATCTTGCTTACTTTTCGAGTTATAGCCTCGGGAAAGTTGAAAATCTGATTTTTAAAATTGTTTGAAAACAGCAAATCTTCTAGGGGCTATAACTCAAAAACAAAGCAAGCTATTGATATGCGGTTTGAACGAGTGAATTCCCCGTGTCCGAAACTACTTGTATACAAATTTTGAGCTCATTTAAAGCAAATTAACTTTTTTGAAATTTTTTATTATTTTTAAACAAATTAATCTAAAACTGTTTCTCGTACGAATAATGTAACGAAATTTTACATACATATGTATTTCGACGTGCTGAATCCAATGGTGTAACGTTTATGTCCATAAGTCTTGTAGTTTTTGAGAGAATGGTCAAAAACTGTACGAGGAAAAAAAATTGGCGACAATTTTTCAAAAAAATAAAAATCGCTAAAAACTTGCTTAAATGTCATTTGAAACACGGGGAATTCAACCTTTCAGACCGCATCTCAATATCTTGCTTACTTTTCGAGTTATAGCCTCGGGAAAGTTGAAAATCTGATTTTTAAAATTGTTTGAAAACAGCAAATCTTCTAGGGGCTATAACTCAAAAACAAAGCAAGCTATTGATATGCGGTTTGAACGAGTGAATTCCCCGTGTCCGAAACTACTTGTATACAAATTTTGAGCTCATTTAAAGCAAATTAACTTTTTTGAAATTTTTTATTATTTTTCCAAGGGGTACCCCTTGGGATTTTTATGATTTTTAAACAAATTCCTCTAAAACTGTTTCTCGTACGAATAATGTAACGAAATTTTACATACATATGTATTTCGACGTGCTGAATCCAATGGTGTAACGTTTATGTCCATAAGTCTTGTAGTTTTTGAGAGAATGGTCAAAAACTGTACGAGGAAAAAAAATTGGCGACAATTTTTCAAAAAAATAAAAATCGCTAAAAACTTGCTTAAATGTCATTTGAAACACGGGGAATTCAACCTTTCAGACCGCATCTCAATATCTTGCTTACTTTTCGAGTTATAGCCTCGGGAAAGTTGAAAATCTGATTTTTAAAATTGTTTGAAAACAGCAAATCTTCTAGGGGCTATAACTCAAAAACAAAGCAAGCTATTGATATGCGGTTTGAACGAGTGAATTCCCCGTGTCCGAAACTACTTGTATACAAATTTTGAGCTCATTTAAAGCAAATTAACTTTTTTGAAATTTTTTATTATTTTTCCAAGGGGTACCCCTTGGGATTTTTATGATTTTTAAACAAATTCCTCTAAAACTGTTTCTCGTACGAATAATGTAACGAAATTTTACATACATATGTATTTCGACGTGCTGAATCCAATGGTGTAACGTTTATGTCCATAAGTCTTGTAGTTTTTGAGAGAATGGTCAAAAACTGTACGAGGAAAAAAAATTGGCGACAATTTTTCAAAAAAATAAAAATCGCTAAAAACTTGCTTAAATGTCATTTGAAACACGGGGAATTCAACCTTTCAGACCGCATCTCAATATCTTGCTTACTTTTCGAGTTATAGCCTCGGGAAAGTTGAAAATCTGATTTTTAAAATTGTTTGAAAACAGCAAATCTTCTAGGGGCTATAACTCAAAAACAAAGCAAGCTATTGATATGCGGTTTGAACGAGTGAATTCCCCGTGTCCGAAACTACTTGTATACAAATTTTGAGCTCATTTAAAGCAAATTAACTTTTTTGAAATTTTTTATTATTTTTCCAAGGGGTACCCCTTGGGATTTTTATGATTTTTAAACAAATTCCTCTAAAACTGTTTCTCGTACGAATAATGTAACGAAATTTTACATACATATGTATTTCGACGTGCTGAATCCAATGGTGTAACGTTTATGTCCATAAGTCTTGTAGTTTTTGAGAGAATGGTCAAAAACTGTACGAGGAAAAAAAATTGGCGACAATTTTTCAAAAAAATAAAAATCGCTAAAAACTTGCTTAAATGTCATTTGAAACACGGGGAATTCAACCTTTCAGACCGCATCTCAATATCTTGCTTACTTTTCGAGTTATAGCCTCGGGAAAGTTGAAAATCTGATTTTTAAAATTGTTTGAAAACAGCAAATCTTCTAGGGGCTATAACTCAAAAACAAAGCAAGCTATTGATATGCGGTTTGAACGAGTGAATTCCCCGTGTCCGAAACTACTTGTATACAAATTTTGAGCTCATTTAAAGCAAATTAACTTTTTTGAAATTTTTTATTATTTTTCCAAGGGGTACCCCTTGGGATTTTTATGATTTTTAAACAAATTAATCTAAAACTGTTTCTCGTACGAATAATGTAACGAAATTTTACATACATATGTATTTCGACGTGCTGAATCCAATGGTGTAACGTTTATGTCCATAAGTCTTGTAGTTTTTGAGAGAATGGTCAAAAACTGTACGAGGAAAAAAAATTGGCGACAATTTTTCAAAAAAATAAAAATCGCTAAAAACTTGCTTAAATGTCATTTGAAACACGGGGAATTCAACCTTTCAGACCGCATCTCAATATCTTGCTTACTTTTCGAGTTATAGCCTCGGGAAAGTTGAAAATCTGATTTTTAAAATTGTTTGAAAACAGCAAATCTTCTAGGGGCTATAACTCAAAAACAAAGCAAGCTATTGATATGCGGTTTGAACGAGTGAATTCCCCGTGTCCGAAACTACTTGTATACAAATTTTGAGCTCATTTAAAGCAAATTAACTTTTTTGAAATTTTTTATTATTTTTCCAAGGGGTACCCCTTGGGATTTTTATGATTTTTAAACAAATTCCTCTAAAACTGTTTCTCGTACGAATAATGTAACGAAATTTTACATACATATGTATTTCGACGTGCTGAATCCAATGGTGTAACGTTTATGTCCATAAGTCTTGTAGTTTTTGAGAGAATGGTCAAAAACTGTACGAGGAAAAAAAATTGGCGACAATTTTTCAAAAAAATAAAAATCGCTAAAAACTTGCTTAAATGTAATTTGAAACACGGGGAATTCAACCTTTCAGACCGCATCTCAATATCTTGCTTACTTTTCGAGTTATAGCCTCGGGAAAGTTGAAAATCTGATTTTTAAAATTGTTTGAAAACAGCAAATCTTCTAGGGGCTATAACTCAAAAACAAAGCAAGCTATTGATATGCGGTTTGAACGAGTGAATTCCCCGTGTCCGAAACTACTTGTATACAAATTTTGAGCTCATTTAAAGCAAATTAACTTTTTTGAAATTTTTTATTATTTTTCCAAGGGGTACCCCTTGGGATTTTTATGATTTTTAAACAAATTCCTCTAAAACTGTTTCTCGTACGAATAATGTAACGAAATTTTACATACATATGTATTTCGACGTGCTGAATCCAATGGTGTAACGTTTATGTCCATAAGTCTTGTAGTTTTTGAGAGAATGGTCAAAAACTGTACGAGGAAAAAAAATTGGCGACAATTTTTCAAAAAAATAAAAATCGCTAAAAACTTGCTTAAATGTCATTTGAAACACGGGGAATTCAACCTTTCAGACCGCATCTCAATATCTTGCTTACTTTTCGAGTTATAGCCTCGGGAAAGTTGAAAATCTGATTTTTAAAATTGTTTGAAAACAGCAAATCTTCTAGGGGCTATAACTCAAAAACAAAGCAAGCTATTGATATGCGGTTTGAACGAGTGAATTCCCCGTGTCCGAAACTACTTGTATACAAATTTTGAGCTCATTTAAAGCAAATTAACTTTTTTGAAATTTTTTATTATTTTTCCAAGGGGTACCCCTTGGGATTTTTATGATTTTTAAACAAATTCCTCTAAAACTGTTTCTCGTACGAATAATGTAACGAAATTTTACATACATATGTATTTCGACGTGCTGAATCCAATGGTGTAACGTTTATGTCCATAAGTCTTGTAGTTTTTGAGAGAATGGTCAAAAACTGTACGAGGAAAAAAAATTGGCGACAATTTTTCAAAAAAATAAAAATCGCTAAAAACTTGCTTAAATGTAATTTGAAACACGGGGAATTCAACCTTTCAGACCGCATCTCAATATCTTGCTTACTTTTCGAGTTATAGCCTCGGGAAAGTTGAAAATCTGATTTTTAAAATTGTTTGAAAACAGCAAATCTTCTAGGGGCTATAACTCAAAAACAAAGCAAGCTATTGATATGCGGTTTGAACGAGTGAATTCCCCGTGTCCGAAACTACTTGTATACAAATTTTGAGCTCATTTAAAGCAAATTAACTTTTTTGAAATTTTTTATTATTTTTCCAAGGGGTACCCCTTGGGATTTTTATGATTTTTAAACAAATTAATCTAAAACTGTTTCTCGTACGAATAATGTAACGAAATTTTACATACATATGTATTTCGACGTGCTGAATCCAATGGTGTAACGTTTATGTCCATAAGTCTTGTAGTTTTTGAGAGAATGGTCAAAAACTGTACGAGGAAAAAAAATTGGCGACAATTTTTCAAAAAAATAAAAATCGCTAAAAACTTGCTTAAATGTCATTTGAAACACGGGGAATTCAACCTTTCAGACCGCATCTCAATATCTTGCTTACTTTTCGAGTTATAGCCTCGGGAAAGTTGAAAATCTGATTTTTAAAATTGTTTGAAAACAGCAAATCTTCTAGGGGCTATAACTCAAAAACAAAGCAAGCTATTGATATGCGGTTTGAACGAGTGAATTCCCCGTGTCCGAAACTACTTGTATACAAATTTTGAGCTCATTTAAAGCAAATTAACTTTTTTGAAATTTTTTATTATTTTTCCAAGGGGTACCCCTTGGGATTTTTATGATTTTTAAACAAATTCCTCTAAAACTGTTTCTCGTACGAATAATGTAACGAAATTTTACATACATATGTATTTCGACGTGCTGAATCCAATGGTGTAACGTTTATGTCCATAAGTCTTGTAGTTTTTGAGAGAATGGTCAAAAACTGTACGAGGAAAAAAAATTGGCGACAATTTTTCAAAAAAATAAAAATCGCTAAAAACTTGCTTAAATGTCATTTGAAACACGGGGAATTCAACCTTTCAGACCGCATCTCAATATCTTGCTTACTTTTCGAGTTATAGCCTCGGGAAAGTTGAAAATCTGATTTTTAAAATTGTTTGAAAACAGCAAATCTTCTAGGGGCTATAACTCAAAAACAAAGCAAGCTATTGATATGCGGTTTGAACGAGTGAATTCCCCGTGTCCGAAACTACTTGTATACAAATTTTGAGCTCATTTAAAGCAAATTAACTTTTTTGAAATTTTTTATTATTTTTCCAAGGGGTACCCCTTGGGATTTTTATGATTTTTAAACAAATTCCTCTAAAACTGTTTCTCGTACGAATAATGTAACGAAATTTTACATACATATGTATTTCGACGTGCTGAATCCAATGGTGTAACGTTTATGTCCATAAGTCTTGTAGTTTTTGAGAGAATGGTCAAAAACTGTACGAGGAAAAAAAATTGGCGACAATTTTTCAAAAAAATAAAAATCGCTAAAAACTTGCTTAAATGTCATTTGAAACACGGGGAATTCAACCTTTCAGACCGCATCTCAATATCTTGCTTACTTTTCGAGTTATAGCCTCGGGAAAGTTGAAAATCTGATTTTTAAAATTGTTTGAAAACAGCAAATCTTCTAGGGGCTATAACTCAAAAACAAAGCAAGCTATTGATATGCGGTTTGAACGAGTGAATTCCCCGTGTCCGAAACTACTTGTATACAAATTTTGAGCTCATTTAAAGCAAATTAACATTAATAATGATAATTTTACAATTTAAAAAAATACTAACCTGAAATATCAGGCTTATATTTAAATTGTACTGCTAAAACATCTTCTTGTGATTTCGTAATTTTTGCGTATTTTAATCCATTAATACTTTGAAGATCATATTCAAATGTCATTAAATATTTGCCGTTAACTGTAAAAAAAAGAAAGTTTTATGTTTTGTTTTATAAAATTAGGACAAAATATACGGCCTCAATATAAATCAGACAACGAAAGAACAAAAGCAATATGTAGTTTTTTTTACTAGATATTATATTACAAGATCGGTATACAACTTATACAATTGGAAGATAAATTAGAGAAACGAAATTCTTATATCGGCGAGTTTTTAAAGTTATTGAGAATTGTACTGTAATTGGGATTAAGTTCCTGTTGTACAGCGCAACATAAATAAATAAATAAATAAATATCGTCCAAAAACAATCTGTTTGTAGCCGAGAACTGCAAAAATTAGGGATCTTTGTAAGGTTAGCTAGCATTGGCATCATCTTAATGTCGGGGTTAGTTGTATGTGTTGAGTGATTGAGATTTGAGCTAAATAGTTCATTGTATACTATTTTCATTTTAAACTGGAGGGATCGGCATAAAAACGATTAAACGTCCCTGTCCCATATAACTACAATGAAATCTATTAGTGCGGCTACCCCAAATCGCGTAACGATGGTCACAACAGGTACATTTTTAAGGGTAGTATTCAACCTAAAATTATGATTGTTTTTTCCTATGATTGACCATTTAAAAATTACTAATTCGGATTAAAATATCCAATTAGTAGTTATGTTACTCAATAAGAAGATTAAATATCCTGTACTGAATCAGACTGAGTAATGAAGGTAAATGTTTAGATTATGTTTGTATATAGTATTTATAATATATTATACTTGTATCGTATGAATAAGGAAATATACTTATTTAAATATTGTATTTTGTTTGTTTTTATTATACACGTACCGGCGAATGGGGCTGTACAACCCTGTGCGAACCTTGTGACAATGGTGTCATAACGGATCATATTTTGAGTTCCTTTGTAAACGTAATTGCGATGCATTTAATCGTTTTATACCGATCCCTCCAGTTTAAAATGAAAGTAGTATACACTCAAATGCAAGTAATTATAATTGCATTTGCAGTTGTAGTATAAGACCAATAAAAATATACGTATATACAAAAAAAATTGATGCAGAAGTGAGACGTCATAGGTCGTGGATAAAACTGTACAAAATGAAAACTTACTTACACCGAACTGATAGAATGATAAATACGAGTATATTTGTAGTTAAGTGAAAATATACATAATAAAGAAAGTACACATTATTGATACAATTATTTAAAATTAAAACATAATTGTTCAAGATATTTTAAATTATTTAAAAGAATTGAAGCATAACACGACTGCTAACTTGTTATCCGCTCTTTCAATAAAATCGTTTATACTGAATTATAGTAAATAAATGTTATGTTAAATTTTACAAAATTTACAGATAAAATGATATTTAATACAACTTATACCGAAAATGGCAAACAACAACAACATATGGACTAAAGTTACTACATGGCTTTACTACATCTAGTCAATCCAAAAGCTAAACCACCACTGACTATTTGTTGTTGTTTTCCATGGGACGTGCTGTCAAGGGGTAAGAGGGTGGAATCGTTGACGTGGTTAGAGGTAACTGTTTCCATGCATTAATTTACATAAAAAACACCAGACCCTTCTAAGGGATGTAATACAAAGCTATGTCAGACCAACGCACGGCTAATAATTTACCCAGATATGTCATCACAAAATGGCTAACAAGCGCGATAATTCAGAGAAGCCATAAACTCGATAAATAATAATCGAAGAATACTGAAATTATTACAAACATATTCACTAATAAATTTGATAACCAAAACTCTGCCAAGTCAACTTTAGAAAAAAGATACTTAAGATAATATTTAATTTGTCTGTATCTTGCGAATCCTAATTATAACAAAGACTAATTCTGAATTGTTTCACTTTGTTCCAAAAGTTTACCTCATTTCCAGGTGCCAAATCAAATTATATAGCATTATGTATAATAAATAAAAACTATAATTGATATGTAACCTGCACTGCAATAATTTATTTTGATAATTTCTGCGTAAATTATATTTATTTATTATTCTTTTTATCAAATTATTTATTACAATTTAATAATTTCGTCATTTTATTTATTCATTCAGTTGACTAGTAAATTAGTTGTTAGTAATTATTAAGTAAGTGTGGTAGAGGGGCCTATATAATATTTCAAAAATAAATAAACTACATGTTTTTGTTGATATTTTACATGGGTATTTCTATACTTCTGCACGAAGCTTTATATATATATATATATATATATATATATATATATATATATATATATATATATAAATTAAATCAATCAATAATAAGATTGGATTTTTAAAAAGAATTTTATTTTGCTGCACAAGTACATACAGTGAACTCTTCTACTTGACTATCTTCTAACAACTGACTTTACGTCTTACATTTTGTCTACATATAACATTTCTTATCTAATATATCCTATTACAAATTTGTCATGGAAAAGTACCGTGTGAAAGGTGCAATGCTGATGCAATAGGGGTTGTGTCCCTACATAATTCCTCCCCTGTTAGACGAAAGAATACCTATGGTATTTTCAGCAGGTATTGTTTCGCAAGTTTGATTTTGTTTTTGTTTTAAGTTTAACAATTTTCTAGCAAGTGCCGAATAGATTTTTATCAATAAGAGCATTGCAACGGTCACGATTGTCGTGTACAATAATACATCGTAAAATATAGAATGTGATTCAGAACTACTAATTTGATTTAAATGAATTATCTTTTGACTTGGAATTTTAATAGTTTCTAAGTTTTTAATATTCAAGGTTTTATTAAATATTAATTTTTCTTTACTATTATCAATATCTAAATTAATTATTTTGTCATAATTAATATTTTTATAATGTCTTTGTTTATTAATTAAACAATCTTTTATACAATAGATACCAGAAATTACTTTTTCTTCTATTTCGTGACCACATTCAATATTTATTAATTCCTTATGAGGTAAATAAAGGTATACAATATTAGAGTTTGGAACTATAATGATTTCGTTATGATCAAGTAAATTTATATAATTACAATTATTATTATTTCTATAAAAGTACATATTTTCTAAACATCTGTCAGGAATTGAGTTTCCTTGACTACAAATATAAAGTTTATCTTCTACGAGGGTACATTTGTTTAAATAACTAATTTGTGTGTTAGATTTTGAATAATATCCTTGTTGTACATTTAGAGTAACAAAGGTTTCATTGTGTATAGTGGGTATAGGTGTAATTTGTAAGAGTTCTGTTTGTACGAGAGGAATGGGAATGTCTATTATGATATTTAATGAGAGTTTTTCGAATTTGCAATAAGTTTTGATTAATTGTTGATTTTGCCAATTTTTTATTATGAGATTTTTGAAACTATCTGGCAAAAGTTTATCAATTTCTAATTTGATGTCATCTCTAGACAGTATTCCAAAATAAAGAGTGTTTATTTCGCAAAAAGCGAAGGTAGTCTCGATTTCGTTAATAATGCTAATTAAATTTGTGGCCATAAATGTCAATTGAGTGATAATATTTTCTAAATATATTATATCGTTATAATCTATAATTTTCCCAATTGTTTTTCCTATTTCACTAATTTTATCTTTAATTGCTTTATTATTCTTATTAATTTTTTCTATTTGATTATTAAAGTGATTTGATATATTTTTGTTAAAAATAATAATTTGTTTCATGTTATCTTTAAGAATGTTTTCATTATCATTTATTAATTTTAAAGCATTATCGTATCTTTCTTGATCTGTTGCATCTAAATTTCCTGTTATGCTTTTTATAATGGAGCCTAAACCATTTATAAGTCCTCGTTTATTTCTAGTATTGTCGTATAAAGTGATTTGTATTTTATTACTTATTATATCTAGGAAGTTTTCTAGCATTATAAAGTTATTATTTAGACTTTGTGTGAATTTACTATTTCTATCGTTACTATAATTATTATTTATTTCTAACTTAATATTATTAAAATGAATAGTTAGATTATTATATAATTCCTTAATTTTATAAAGGTTAATATTTACGTAAAGATACTTATTATTAGTGGAGATTAGAGCTTCTCCTAGCTTTAGGACGTTGATTCCGGGGTTGGTTCTAGCATCTTCGAGGTTGATGGTTGTGCTAGCTCGCATGATTCTGTAAATTTACGATAAGGTTTTAGCTTATCAATTTTTATTTTTTTTGTCTTTATCGGTAGTTATTTGTGCTCTGTCTCGAATGTATGTTTTTACCACTTGTTGTTTATAGCGCGGTTTCTCTACTTTACCGGTATTTCGTTTAGCTTGTTCTTCATACACTTTCTTTTGTAATTTACAGCTAGCTACTTGTGAGGTTGCGTATTTTGTTTTATTTTTGTCTAATAAAATTTTATTTTCTTCGTAAATTTTGTTCATAATGTCTTTATGAATTTGGATATAATTATCAGTTATAATTTCGGTTGAGATTTCTTCGGTTGATTCGTTATAATGGCCAAAAAGTACCTCATTTGGTGTTCTTTTAGTTGCAGAATGAATAGTTTGATTGTATGCTTGAACTGCGTATCGGGCTTTATTACTTGTGTTTAAATCATTAAAATCTTTATTCTGTTCTAATATTCTAACATGTTCGATAATGGTAGAGTGGAATCTTTCTATATTGCCGTTACTTTTGGGATTATTCACACTGATTAAATGTATACGAATGTTTTTTGTTGATAAGAAATTATAAATTAATTGGTTATTAAATTGTAAACCGTTATCTGATATAACTAATTTCGGTTGTCCGAATATTGAAAAGTATTTGATTAATTTTTGAACTACAGTTATTGTATTGGTTTCTGGTAAGTGATATATTTGTGCGTGTTTAGAGAAACTGTCGATTATTGTTAGGAATTTATTTTTCTTCAATGATAATATATCAATGTGAATGATTTCGAGAGGTTTTGATGCTGTGGGTGTTTTTATTATGGGAATTTTAACTGGATTTCGCTCGTATTTGTTTTCCTGACATACGTCGCAATTGTTTATAAATTTAGAGACAGTTTGTTGCATGTTAGGCCAGTAGTGTTTTAGTTTTAATTTTTTATATGTTTCTACTATGCCTCGGTGATTCGTTTTACCAAGATGATAGTTTTGAATTAATTTCAGTTGTTCTTCCGATGATTCTATGTCTGTTAGTAGGTTTTTACAACTAACTAATATATAAGTGCCAGGTTGAAAGTATACTTGTAAAATAGAATTTAGCATTAATTTCAGAGAATCGGGTACTAAGCAGTAATATTTAATTCCTGGTACTAAATAACTTTTAATAAATTTTAATAATGTGTCTTTGGAATTTACTTTATTGACATGCATATACATTCTTTGTTTATCATTTCCAAATAGTTTAATTAATTCAAATGTATTTTTTGAGTTTGTTTCTTTAAATATTATTTGATTTTTTCCATAGTTAATTGGATTTTCAATATAAGAAAGACCGTTTACTGGTGCTTCATCATCTGAATGTTGTGTGCAACTATCAGTGTCCTTTTCAGCGTTAACAGAGTTAGCGTAGTTTTGAATATTATTTATAGTAAATACGTTTATTTGAATATTTGTGTTTTCAAATGTTTGCTTTAGTAAATTTTCTATTTCAAACCAATTTTTTTGGTCTAAGCCAGAAGCTATTTTAGGCATGTTAATTGAATTAATATTATTTTGTATTAAATAATCGCGTAGTTGTTTTAAACAGTTTGCTATGTTTGCTAGGTTTGGTTCATGGAAGTATTTCTTTTTTGTAATTAAATTTAAATGTATGTTTATCTAATATGACGGATTCATTTGAATAATTTATTTTTGCATTTAATAACTTTAACCCTGAATTTCCTATTACAATATTAAAATCTTTGTGAAATTCGTAAATGTAACATTTCAATTTTTTATTAAATAATTCTACAAATGTAAAGTAATTTCCGTGGGAAACAGCGTTGGCAGTTTGAATTTCGAAATGTTCAGGAAATATTTGAAATTTATTTTTATTCTCATTTACAAATTCTTGGCTGATAAAATTTTCGGATGATCCTGTATCTATTAAAACTCTAGCGTTTTTAAATTGTATAAACGGTAATTTAGAAGTATAATTTGCTAAGGATTCGAATTTTCTGTCGGGTCCAAAGAAAAATTTTCATTTTCTGTTTCTATCTCAGCATTATTTTCATAATTTTGCGTTTCCTCAAAATGTTCAAAATTTTCTAATTCTGATTCATTATTTAACTCGATAGGGTTATCTAAAAGTTGTAAATCTTGTCTTTGTCTTTTTAAATGTGGTTTAAATGTATTAGTACTAATAGACATAGGTTGGGGATAATTTTGTTTTGTTTTGAATTGTGATTGTTGTTGTTGTTGTTGTGAATATCGAATCATTGGTGATCGATATTGATTCGTGTGTATGTTCGGATTGTGTGGTTTATATGCAGGTGTTGGTGTACTTATCTTTTGTTTTATTGTGTTTTGTTTATTAATATTTGCATGAATGTACTGGAAATCATTTTTGATTAAATTTTGTATATCATTTAAAGATTTAGGATTTCTAGCTGCTAGTTGACTTCGGTATGGTTCTTTACAATTTATTATGAAATTATGAGAAGCATATGTGGACATAAATATTGATAAATTGTCAAATCCATTGCCAAAATTTATACTTAATAAACTCATCATTCTGTTGAAAATATCTTCATATTTATCGAAGTATATGAAAATATCTTCATTAGATTTTTGTTCTAAATGAGACAATTCTGTTAAGAAGTGAACTTCGTTTCTTTTGTCTCCATATTCTTCCATTAACAAATTTTTTAAACTTGCCCAGTTAGTATATGTTTTAGTAGCTAGTTTTGCATTAGCTTCTTTAATAATTTTCTTTCTAATTGTATGTAAAATAATTCTTTCTACAATTTTAGATAATTTTTGTTTGTCTACGATATCGAGAACTTCATTGCAAATATTTATAAAATGGGGTAAAGTACCTGTACTTCCATCGTATTCTGGGATTATTTCTAATAAATCTTTAATTTCACTAGGAACTTTAGGTATGAGATTAATTGTAGCGGGTTGAATTACTGGTGTTGACATTTTGTAGCTGTGTTTTTAATATTTGATAATAATGTCTAGTATATAAATTTGAATAGATTAATAATTGTGTAAGTTTTATTTTAAATGTATTGATGTTACGTTAATAATGAGGAACAGTGATTCGATCAACAAACAATACAGAGATGAATAAAATTACTTACAGTAATATTAGGATTAAATTAAGTATGGCCAATTTCATGGTCCTTGGGTTGAAGCTTGGAGCTTGGTGAGGTGAGGCCTGATGTTCGCTCAGGTGGGCGGTGGGTGTTGATTTTCGCTCAACGGATGATGGTGAGGCGTCTTCAGCGGCTGGTCAGCACTCGATGACGGTCTCGGAATTAACGACGATATGATTTGCCTTTCCTCGTCGGAGTTGTAGAGAGAAGATGTAGTTTTTGATGTTGGTTTGCAGTTTGTGAGGCACTGATGCACTTGAACTTGTTGTTACGTTTTATTTTGAGTGTAGAAATCTTTAACGAATTAGTCTCATCAAGAGTTATAGTGAGACTTCGGATTTTAATCACTCTGAGAACGTATTGATTCGTGATACTGATTTTAACACTTGAAAGTGACGACTGAAATTCTTCAACGAATTGGAAACTCAAATTTGAGGTTCTTCGGAATTTACAGACTTGTCAGTTATCCTACCAGGACTGCGCCAATTAAATCAATCAATAATAAGATTGGATTTTTAAAAAAGAATTTTATTTTGCTGCACAAGTACATACAGTGAACTCTTCTACTTGACTATCTTCTAACAACTGACTTTACGTCTTACATTTTGTCTACATATAACATTTCTTATCTAATATATCCTATCACAAATTTGTCATGGAAAAGTACCGTGTGAAAGGTGCAATGCTGATGCAATAGGGGTTGTGTCCCTACATAATTTATATATACAGGGTGTTAAAAAAGTTCCGGGACGGTGAAATATCTCGAGAAATACACATCGAATCAAGAAACAAAAAAACATGTGTTTCATATGTTGCAAAAACCTAACTATGCACACCAAACACAAACCCCAACTCCCACCCCCAGGGGGTGAGGCGAGGGGCAACTTTGAAACCTTAAAAGGGAACCCCCATTTTATATTGCAGATTCATATTTTGCAAAAAAACATAAGTTAATTTTATCTGAAACTTGTTTTCTAATTCGGAATAGATGGCGCTATTTGAAATTCGCTAAAATAATTGCACATTACTTGAAACAAACAATTTTCGTGCCACCGGACTAATAGATTACAATAATGATTAAAAATTATTAAACAATAATATTAATTTAATTTAATTAAAATTCTATAAGTGTTCTTTCAATGTTTAATGTTTACTAATTAACTAAATGAATACTCGATTTTCCTATATTTCCTTATAATGCCCGGTCATTATGCCCCGGTCGTTATTGTGTTGCTTATGTACTTCATATAATAATAATAATCAAATAATACTGAAGTGAAAAATAAATTTAAAGACTAATAAAGTAAATTTAACTACAACTTTATTTCAATAATAAATAATCAAATTGAACAATAAGAACTTGATTTTCAAATCATTACAAAGTATTCAAAATATTTTTTATAAACAATTAAGCTTTTGGTGGAAAAACTTCGTCGAAAGTAGCTGCTTTGAACACTTTCCCAAACATGAGGGTAAAGAACTTTGCGATGGAAACCTCACTAACTTTTTCAAATCCTTTTTGGTATTTTTCCCAAAGGGCATTAACTGCTGGATGTTTATCTGGAAAATAAATATTTAAATTTAATTATTGAAATGTTTAAAATATAGTAGGTGGCTTAGTGGTATCGAGACGGCTTGTGGATTTGAGAACTCGGGTTCAAATCCAAGTTTCACAACTTTAAATTTACTCCCTTCACTAACATCTTTAGGGGCCGTGATTTGACGGCATATAGTTGCACTTCCCGCGAAGAAATATATCACTTACCGAGATCTGTCCTGGCAGTGTGCCATACCAAGTAATGGGTAAAATGAGTGATGAATTATTAATTTATTTAAATATTTAAAACAATGTTCATGTTAAGTTAAGTACACGGTTGCCAGATGGATAGGTTTAGTAATTTGTATTATTTAAATAAAAATGAAATGTACATTTCGTCGGAAATTCATCACTAGTGAAATTTCATCGGAAATACCACTGTTATTAATATCCTTGGTTACGAATAAAATTAATGATATTTTCAATATTTTAATAAATGTCAATTTTGAATATTAAATGTACACTGAAAAAATGTAATTAATAATGTGCAAATAAATACCTAACTATTCCTGTTAATTAACTCTTGTTTGGTAAATTCTCAAGCCGAATACAACTCGTAGTATGAACATTCGTTGTTACGGAGACAGCAAACACAACTCATAATTTATGTCAAAATATTTTCAGCAATTTTCATACTACTTGTTATATTATACAGGGTGTTTCAGGACTAGTGTAACAAACTTTAACAGCTTATTCCTGAGGTTATTTTGAGCAAAAAATGTCATATAAACATAGGTCCTATTCCTTCTAGTTACCAAAATATAAGAGGTTGAAGTTCTATAAATAATACGACATTTTCAAATTTTTTTAATCAAGATACTTTCGGAAAATAAGAATTTTATTGAAAAGTCATACCTTATTTGTCTTAATTAAAAATTGTTGTACTTTTGATTGTATTATTGTTTCATAATGGATGGTTATAGTACTGCTGAATATGCAGATATGATTTTTATTTATGGATTATGTAATGGTAATGCCCGTTATGCGTCCAGAGAATACCAAGAAGATTCAACCCATCCCCTATTTACGCGCATTTTTGTTTTCCGAAAGAATCTTGAATACAAAAATTTGAAAATTTCGTGTTATTTATAGAACTTCAACCTCTCGTATTTTGGTAACTAGAAGGAATAGGACCTATGTCCATATGACATTTTTGGCTGAAAATGATCTCAGGAATAAGCTGTTAAAGTTTGTTACACTAGTCCTGAAACACCCTGTATATGAACATAATTTAATTTATAAACTAACCTATATTCTCAAGATGGTACTCAATATTAGGTTTGCCATCAGTAGTAACAGTAACATTGACAATAGATATATGGTTGTCCTTTACGTCAAAGTTCATATTCACGAAGTAATAATTGTCAGCTGAAAATAAAAAGAAAATTAGTATACAGGGTGTTTATATACCTCTGCATGAAACTTTAATGACATATATAATTTGATATACTAATTATAGAACAAAAAGAATGTTTTTTAAATTCGCAAAAATTAGGGTATTTTATTCTTAGCAAACATTCTTAATGTCACTGGTTTAATAGTACATTTAGTTATTTATAATGATGTTACTAATGAAATAAAATGATAAACTCTGCCTACAAATAATCATTTATGAATTAGTTATTATGTAGGTACCTGGTGTAATGCTTTATTTTTATTTTTATTTGAGTATCTAGTCTGATTTCGTATATACGGTATTGAAAGGGTAAGAAATTTGAAACAAATGTATAGCAACAGTGACTTAGTGGATATGCTGTTAGTGTATGGAGAAGCGGCGCAAAATTCCGAATTAAACTAGTGACACTAAAAATGTTCGCTAGGATTGTGAAGTTAAAGTATAAAAGTGTAAGTGTTTAATTTCCAACGTTGTTTCCCTGATAAGTTTAAAGAATAAAATTAAATTAATGTTGTAGTGAATTTAATTTTACATCCAAGTTAATGTAGTTATTTAACGGTAAAATACTCACTGAAGATAATATGAAGTTTGTCTTCAACTTCATCCTTTTCTTTTAGTGCTTTGGCGACGTAGGTTCCTTTGCAATCAACAACTTCAAATTTTAATCTGAACCAGATGGTTTTTTCCTTGAAATCTACTCTATAAACAATAAAGAACACATGTTTATTTATCAATAATTGATTAAATTTATAAATAATATAAGTAATTATGAGTATACAGGAAAACAATTCTCAGATCTCATTTTTAATTTATTACAGAACTTAAACCAAAAATGATTTTGATTATTTAAATGCTAGGTGGCTCAATGGTATCGAGTCGGCCTGTGAATTTTGAGAATCCTGGTTTTATCCCCACAGCCGACAAACAAGTTTCACCAAATTAAAAACTACCTTTGTGGCTCACCCTCCACTAACATTTTTGGAGGCCGTGATTTGACGGCTGGAAATCGCACTTCACCCGAAGAAATATACGAGATCACTTACCGAGCTTAGCTATGGCAGAGTGCCACACCCAGTAATGGGTCAAAGGCGTGATAATATATTTATTTATTTTAAATGTTTTTAGTTATACTTATGATTTAAACTTTATTTTTACGTAGCTTGTATTAATTTTTTTTTTCATGACATCATGAGTACAGTTGCAAATAACAAAATTTCGATGAAATAAACAACTCAAAATTAAAAAAAAATAGCTATTTGTGTATTAAAAGTGCTAACATCTTTGAGAGCCGTGATTTGACGGCTGAAAATTGCACTTCAAGCGAAGAAATATATCACTTACCAAGATCTGCTTCGACAGTGTGCCACACCCAGTAATGGGTAAAAGGCGTGATGATATATTTATTAATTTATAAAGTATAGTATTTGATTCGAATATAATGGTAATATTATGTGCTCATTAAATGATGAATTTATTACAATTTCTTACTTGGCTTCTAAAAGTTTGCTGGTATCTACACCAACTATATCAACCGGCTTGATGTGGAAGAGAAATTCATCGCTAGGTTGATATTTAGCACCAGGGTGTTTTAACTCGGGGATTACAGTTGGGATTTCAAGCTTCTTGTCTCCTTTGGCGATGGTTTGTATGGCATTGTTAGCAGACTCAACGAAACATTTGTTGATAATGGGGTCGTCTCGACTGCAAGGCTTTATATATGAGGCTAAACAGAAATTTAACAATTATTAGTTTTGGTATCGAGTCGGTCTGTGGATCTTGAGAACCCTGGTTCAATCCCCACAACCGACAAACAATTTTCACCATTTTAAATCTACCCCTGTGGCTTCCCCTCCACTAATATCTTTGGGGGCCGTGATTTGACGGCTGGTAGCCGCATTTCACGCGAAAAAATATATCACTTACCGAGATATGCTTAGGCAGAGTGCCACACCCAGTATGGGTAAAAGGCGTGATGATATATTTTTTATTTATTTATTTTTATTTATTAGTTTTGGTCAAGCAATAATTCACAACTATCACAAATTATTTATTTATTTATTTATGTAACGCTGTACAACAGGAACTTAATCCTAATTATAGTACAGGGTCCGCACTCACCGAGCCGCAGTGTAGTAGTTCATATAATTTTTATCATAATATACGCGGTTAGAATTTAGCGTTCAAACAGCGCAAAGTCTGTGAACAGTGGTATCGAGTCGGCCTGTGGATCTTGAGAACTCTGGTTCGATACCCACAGCCGACAAACAATTTTTACCAATTTAAATCTACTCCTGTGGCATCCCCACCACTAACATCTTTGGGGGTCGTGATTTGATGGCTGGTAAAAAGCACTTCACGCGAAGAAATGTACTACTTACCGAGATCTACTACGGTAGAGTGCCATACTCAGTAATGGGTTTTATATTAACTATACAGGGTGAGTCTGGGAAGACAACCTCCCCTTAACTTTTTTATTATAAGAAGTAGACAAATTTTCTTCATATGGAAGTTTTAGTATATTAAATATACTATTTTATGACACATATAGAATTTTTTTATAAAGTCAGGTTTACATGATACGACTAACAACTTTTATTTTTCAAATAGGAAATTAGAATTATTTTATTAAAATAAAAACTGATTTTTTTTCTCTTTTCAACGATGTATTACTTGTTATAAATGTAGATGAAAAAATCGAGATAAATAAGATAATTGAGAAATATCAGAAATATTGTTTACTTACGAAGTTCGGCAACGCCTAAACTAACCAAAGTTAAACATACAAGTATGGTTTTCATCTTAAAACTGGACTGTTTTATAAATTTCCTTGTTTCTTCTTTTATATAAAGCAGGTTGGCGACAAATGTCAAACTGTCTTGGGAGTAGTAATGCGTAAAAAATCCGAATATTTATGACAAGTAAATAAGTTGCTTTGGGAGGTAAAAAACGAATGAAAAACATATTAGCGTCACACGTGTAATGGAATAAATATTTAACTAAAATCAAATTCTTGCTTTCTTGAATGTTTATGTTAATATCACTTAAAGCGATTGGCTACTAGTAATCCAAATAACGAAGAATATTACTTCGTTTCCTGTTAAAATCAGCTTTAAATTTACAATTTTTAAAACAACATAATTACTATTCAATAGTTTAAGCTGTCGACAACTTTGTTCAATGTCATTTTTTTTGTTTTTGGTCAACAATTTTTTCTTTACTATGTTTAAAGTCTACATAATATGTTTATGTTATAACTCAAATATAACAACAATAAAATTGAAAAATTGTAACAGACAACAGAATTGTGTTTAATTTTCTTTTAGAAAATTCGAAACTGTTAATAATTATCATAATATTTATTGAAATTTTAATAGAAAAACAAAGCTTATATTTTGCAGAATAATGCACGCAATTTAAAAAATCTGATGTGGACACCACATGACTTCTTTGTACGCGTATTAAACTATAGATATTTTTTTAATTGCACATATTTGACATAAAATCTTTTATTTTTTATTATCCATTGCAAACTTAATTAAAAAAAAAACAAAAAATATATAATATTTAAATTTAGATATCTCGCTTGTGCAAAAGGCTAATTTAAAAATTCTTAATGTGCTAGGCACAGAATCTCTAAAATTTTTATTTGCAGCATTTATTTCTGAAATTAAAATAATACCATTTTCTTCAAGGAAAACTGTTAGCAGATTCATGTAATGTATCACTTCCGGTTAGTCTATTTTAACCAAAATCTATTATGTTATTTCCATTGATAGAGTAGTCTTATATACCACATTTAGAAAGTTTTAAATTATATTTTAATATAGTTTTTCATGAAAATCTATTATAGGCTTCAACTAAAGTACCACTTCCGGAAGTTATATAATGACCAAAAGGGTGGTGCACAACTAGATGTTATAACAGTCCTAAATATAAAATTTCAATTTTCTACGGCTTACCGTTTTTGAGTAATGCGAGATACAAGAAATAGACAAAATAGTATAAATAACTCTTTTTATAAGACTATTATCTCACGAGTCCAAGTTTTGTCTCGTTTTCTAAACTTGGACGCGGGCGAAAAAATACATGTCTTATAAAATGTATTCTTTAATATATTATTATGTGAGCCGTAAGATAAAAAGTTAGGAAGTTCTTATGTAATTTTTAGGTCCTAAATTCATATTTTTAGTTTAGATGTTTAACACGGAAACATTTTATATGATACCAAAACAAGTTTGATGTCCACTTTGTAAATAATCTTTAATTTGGGCAGATATAAGAATTGTAGAAATATTGATTTGAGTAATAATCATTAATTATCACATTTGCATATTTTAAAATAAATAACAAATTTAAAATTCAAGGCTATCCATAAATTTAATTTTTGTCGGTTGATGTTATTGACTAGTTGCACAAAGTACAGGTTGGTCCATCGGTCTATATTTTTTACTCGATTATTTTAAATGTTATCAAAGTTTTTAAACAAAGTTTATTTTAAATAACAATGCACACATATCTGCAATACCAGTTTTTCTACTGGGTGTTTCATATTTGCGCAATGATCTGCAACTTTATATTTTTAAATGAAATACTCTATATATTTTTGCAAAATATTAAATATCTTTTGTTTCTCTTTGTTTCAATTTTTATTCATTATAGTCCTAAAATGATCAGTACAGAAACTAAATATAATTTGTATATTTGTAAAAATATAATTTTCAAAATAGGTAGGTACTACATCATAAATCAAACAAATAATACGCCTAGTGTACAATTATAGTTTTTTTTCTACGATTGCTATGAAAAGCTGACAATTACGCATTTATTTGTCATCGTAAAGATGACGTTTTCTGTATAACAATCGAAAAATAAATTAAATGCTCACTTACTTCAATAGTTACTAGAGATACAAACAAAACAGAAACTTGCCATATTGACAGAACGAATTTATTTTTAGTACGTACTCGTTTTTTAATCATTTATAATACAATCGAAGATATAATTATATGTGTATTACGAGCGTAAAGTGTTTTTGTTCCTCATACACTGTTACCCTGCTCAAGTAATAAAGAATCACTTTACCCTGTTAATACAGAAACTAATTCGCAAATTTTCGAAAATTATTTGTGTTTCCGTTCTTGTTTTCACACTACCATTCATATCCAACTTGATAAAAATATAAAAGCTAATAATTTATATTCTTCTTTATATTTTTACTATTTTCGGTTCAGTACGTTCTTTATACCGGTTTAAATTTACGATTTTAGAACCGATGTACAATCGGTTCGATTATATTTTTGGTTACAGATACAATTAAATTTTCGATTCGGTTTTTATATATTAAAACAAAAAATTCGGTTTTGGTTTTTGGTTATGGCTCCATAAAAAGGTGAATACCGTTGCAGTTTTTGGTTACGGTTACTGTTCGGGTTTCTGATTTTAATATCAGATTAATAATCTAGTCGAATCCCAATCAAGCTACAAATATATGAACTATCAGATCGCGGCTCAGTGAGTAATTATAAATAATTGAATTTAACAATAAAAACTTTATTTCAAAATAACAACAGTTCATAAAATACAAAATATTTTTCGTAAACAATTAAGCTTTAGGGGGGAAAATTTCCTTGGCAGTAGCTGCTTTAAACACTTGGCCAAAAATGAGATTGAAAAAATCTCCAAGGGCATCGGAACAAACTTTTTCGAATCCTTCGTGATGTTTATCCCAAAGGGCTTTAACGGCTGGATGCTTATCTGGAAAACAAAAATTACACTTGTTGCTGAAATCTTTTGAATTATTCTCGCATATATGATTTCATTAATTAGTATGATAAGAAATAAATTCAAATTTATATAATATTTAAAATCAGTGGGGTTTGAATTAGTTTTAATAAACTATTCTATTCAGTAAATTGTAAATAAAGTAATGAAAGTGTCAAAAATATATTCTTTTTCTATAACTATTTAAAAATGTCTTTTTTCTATTTCCGTTAGGAAATAGACGTTTTATTTCACTTATTTGAGATAGGTTATGAACTGCATTATTTAACTAGTGAAATAATGAGGTAACATAGCAACAGATATCTTGGTAAACGAATTCTGCTGTGTTATTCTTTTTTTTTTTGAATTTATAACTGTCATTAATATGTCAAAATTTCATAATTTCAAAAACGCTCCTTCGTATTTATTAGAACGGAAGTAGGAAAAATATTGTATGAAACTAGTAAGGCAATAGGTTATTACCTTACTTATGTGTTTACATAACTCGGTTACGCCTCGTTCTGCAAATTTCACATGCGTAAGATAATAACCTTCATTTCCTTACTAGTTTCATAAATAGCTATTAGGTTTTTTATTTTATATACAGTAGATGACAAAAGTTATTGTAACGTTAAAATAACTATTTATTTTTACTTTACAATTTTAGTTATAGAAAAATAAATAGCTAGTGTAGATATTATGAGCAAAGTGTCATTGTTTCTTCAGGTACTTTATATCCTTTGCACGGGAAATTAAACGGTACATCTTTTTTGCTTCATTTTCAGTTTTTACTATACAGTGTGTAACTGCAATTGTGTTAAATGTATTTTTAAACAAGCGCAGGCGATGCTGCCTTCATTTCTTATAGATTCGTTGTTAGAGAAGTGGGCGTAAGTGAAGATTTACGAAACAGGTGTACATGAGCGAATGGATGAATGTTTGTTGCGTGATGATGGTTGTGAGAAAAGAAAGAGTTTGTATGGAGGAAGTGTTTATATGGTCGAATCGAGTATCGTGTGTCAGGATGAGAATGTTGACGGGTTCGTGCTACCCCATTTAATGGGATATAGCGTGATGTTATGTATGTAGGTAGAAGAAAGAAACAAGATTTAAATCTCAATCTCTTGCTTTTGAAGTAACAGTACTAACTAGCATGATGCTACAACTAACAAATGAATTTAAAAACTCACCTAAGTTGTCAAGATGGTACTCAATATTAGGTTTGCCAACGTAGTCTACTTTAATGCTAACAACGGACAGATGGTTGTCTTTCTCCTCGAATTTCATATTGAAAGTGTATTGGTTGTCAGCTGAAAATAAACATGTACAATTAATAAATGTAATTAAAATATAAATATATAGACTAACGGATTAACCGGGCTGTAGAAAATTTGATGAGATGCACTTTCATTCTAAAATTTTAAATATTTAAGAAAAACTATTACACAATCACAAAATTAAAAGGTATTATTTCATCAAAATATAGAAAATTACACAACAATGGAATTTCACAAAAAGATTACAAAACGAAAGATAAATGAACGATTACAACAACAATGAAATATTACAATAATGACATATTACAACAATGAAAATTTAAACAATGATATATTAAAAAATTGAAAGGTCACAAGAAATATTAAAAAAATACAATAATGACAGATTTACAACAAAGTGAATTCCAATATTTAAATGTTTATTAATTTGTTCGAAAACTGTCATATAAAGTTAAAATTTACATGACAACTATCAACACGCGAAATGAGTGTTTTTGATAGAAGAAAGGCTCACAGTTTAATACAATTTGTCACTTTATTTTTTTGCATAGAAACAATTCTTCAATTCTTTAACAAAATTTATATTTAATATATTAGAATTTTTCAAAAATTATGAGCATTCGCCGGGTTTTGAACCCAGAACCTTTCACTCGCTAGGTGACTGCTCTACCACTTGAGCTACAAATACTTGGCGAATATTCATGATTTTTCGTGCATTATAAATAATATATTTCCTAGACAGACAGAGATTTCGAATATATACTTCTTAAACTATTTTATATTTAATGTTCCAATTGAGCAATTATTCATATTTATCCCGCTTGAGGATGCTAACTGGTGTACTGGAATAGTTTCTTGAGAAATGCAATGCGAATCCCAATAAATCGCAGAAAAAAAATAAAACGTTTGTTTGGTTTCTATTGGCAATCAGCTGTCAATTACTGGTCAGAGAGTACCAGATTTGATAGCAATTATATTACATACATTGTTGTCATGGAGACATTAGATGGCACATTAATTAATCCTAAACGTCAAAATTTTCTCATTACATTATTACTAATTTTGGGACATAGTTTTCGAAAGAACCTTGTTTGATACTCGATTGCGAAATGCTTTTGCATTCTCGAATGCAAAAGTAACATTTCGCAATCTAGAATCAAAAATAACTATTAACATCTGAATTTTCATTGTGCGAACAGAATTCAGCAACACTTCTCTCTATTATATATAGTTTTACCATAAAAACAACGAAAAAACTTAAAATTTTAGAATGCAATATTGTCGACTTTATTATATATATATACCTATACCTATACCGCGACACCGGAACATAGAACGTTAACATGTACAATAATAGTTTTTAAATTTCCTGCTTACCGTATTATTTTAGAGAAAAGAGCTTCAAATAAATATTGTAGAGCATAAAATTCTAAATTAAATTCAATAAACAAAACTAATTATTCATGGTTTATAATGCCAGAAATTAAATTGATAATGTTGAGAATTATTTTAAAAATTAAATAAAATTAAACAAATGGTTCATATTTTATCTGTCAGCAGAAAAATATTCCTTGTTTCATGAATTTATTGCCAGTAGTTATTTATTAGTCTTTACTTTATGTGACCATCAACACTTTTACATATAGATATTGCTTTTATTGCAATTTATCATAAAAATTAATAATTCAAATTAGTTTTTTCTGACAATATTGTTTCATTTCCAAGGCTATTCCCATTTTTAAGCTAATTTTCGATCCCCACAGCCGACAAACAATTTTCACCAATTTAATTCTACCCCGGTGGCTTCCCCTCCACTAACATCTTTGGGGGCCGTTATTTGACGACTGGTAACCGCACTTCACGCAAAAAATATATCACTGCTCCGGTAGAGTGCCACACTCAGTAATGGGTAAAAGGCGTGATGATATATTCATATTTATTTTGATTTATCGTCCTGTTATATACGCGTCAGTGATATATTGATTGCATTCTTCTACTTACGACAATTTGATTGATTTTATAATACAAAAAATACTTACTAAAAATAATATGACTTTTGTCATTAGCTTCATCTTTTTGTTTCAGTGCTTTCGCTACGTAGGTTCCTTTCCAATCAACAACATCAAATTTAAATTTGAACCAAATACTGTTTTCCTTGAAATTTACCCTGTAAAAAACATTCAATATATTACATTACTATTAATTAATATTTTTAAGCCTTAAGTCCAAATCAAGTGAACGAACACGAACCAGAATAAAAAAGCAAGAACAAACTCGATATTGTTATTTGTATATTAAGAGCGTAAAATGATTCTTTGTTACTCGAGCACGGCAATAGTGTAAGAGGAGCAAAGACACTTTACGCTCGTGATACACACATAATTTATTCTACGATTGCATCTTAAATTATTAAAAAACGTATATGTACTGATATTAAATTCGTTCTCTCAACTGGCAATATGACAAGTTTCTGTTTTGTTTGTATCCTTGGTAACTATTGAAATAAGCTCGCATTTAATATATTTTTCTACTTCCGTTAGGAAATAGACGTTTTATTTCACTTATTTGAGTTAGGTAATGAATTACATTATTTAACTAGTGAAATAATGATGTAACATAGCAACAGATATCTTGGTAGACGTGTTCTGATGTGTTATTCTTTTATTTTTTGAATTTATAACTGTCATTAGTATGTCAAAATTTCATAATTTCAAAAACGCTCTTTCGTATTTATTAGAACGGAAGTAGGAAAAATATTGTATGAAACTAGTAAGGAAATAGATTATTACCTTACTTATGTGTTTACATAACTCGGCTACGCCTCGTTCTACAAATTTCACATGCGTAAGGTAATAACCTTCATTTCCTTACTAGTTTCATAAATAGCTATTTTCGCGCGTTGCCATTGGAGACGCGCAAAAAAGATATTTCGATTGTTACACAAAAAACGTAAACTTTACGATAACAAATGCGTAATTGTCAACTTTTCATAGCAATCGTAGAAAAAGATATTTTTCTATTGTTACACAGAAAACGTAAACTTTACGATGACAAATGAGAGCGTAATTGTCAACTTTTCATAGCAATCGTAAAAAAGATATTTTTCGATTGTTACACAGAAAACGTAAACTTGACGATGACAAATGAGAGCGTAATTGTCAACTTTTCATAGCAATCGTAGAAAAAGATATTTTTCGATTGTTACACAGAAAACGTAAACTTGACGATGACAAATGAGAGCGTAATTGTCAACTTTTCATAGCAATCATAGAAAAAGTATAAAATGTAAGAATTTGCGTAGTTGGTACTTGAAGGATCATTTTAACTTCTAATCAGTACCGGATTAACGCTAGGCGGAGCCCTAGGCAATCGCAAACGAGACTGAATTATAGTAGCTTATTTAATACAAACAAAAATGTCTTGAGTGGTTTTATAAATTACTGAAACCATTTTAAAATTACTTCTAAAATACAATATTTATTATGGCTTAAAATGAGATGTTTAATATCAAAACAGAAACTTGTCATATTGATAATTGGCAGAACGAATTTATTTTCAGTAGCTACAAGTTTTTTAAATAATTTTAAGATGCAATCGTAGAAAAAATTATGTGTGTATCACGAGCGTAAAGTGTCTATGTTCTTCTTGCACTATTGCAGCTCTCGCCTTCGGTTCGCTCTGCAATCAGGGATGTGCGTGTAGTCTACTGCATGTAATCTACGCCATTCTCTACGTGTAAACAATCATGTAGTCTACGTCTTCATTTTTCATATAAACAATGTAGACTATGTAAACAATGAAAACACCTGTGTTCACTTAAGTCAGATTAGAAATTTTATCCCTAGAACTAGAGAATTTTAAATGTTGTTAGAGATTTGTATTTTTATTCTAGGGATTACATGAAAAAAAATTAGTTGTGCAGGGCAAAACGTTGAAAATTTGTCAACTGGTTACTGTTAAAAATAGCGCCAAAGAAAACTCCGTCTGGTGAGATGGCGCGTTGATCGACAGTTCGCCCAAGACCCAAGACAAGCATTCGTCTAGTAATGTACGAGCACTTGCTTTATTAGTTTTATTATATAAAGACCGATAATGACCCGAGCTTACGAATACGAATACATGTAATAGTTACAAAGGTATAAATTTAGGTTATGTTGAATTTTACAACTGTCAGATGCATTATATACATTGTTTACATTGTCTACGTCGCTAGAATTGTCGACGTATTGTCTACGTGTAGATGTAGACAATTAAAGATTACACGTAGATGCACATCTCTGTCTGCAATTACCGTGCTCGAGTAACAAAGAATCACTTTACGCTCTTAATACACAAATAACTATTTTATTATGGCTTAAAATGAGATTCTCTTACTTGGATTCTAAGAGTTTAATTGTGTCTAGTCCAATGACGTCAGTCTCTTTAATCTGGAAAAAGAACTCATCGTTGGGTTCGAATTTGGCGCCGGGGTGTTTGAGAACAGGGCTGACAGCTGGGGTTTGTAGCTTCTTGTCACCTTTGGAGAAGGTCGCCATGGCAGCGTTGGTCGAATCCACAAAACATTTGTTTATGGCGGGGTCATCTCGGCTGCAGGGCTTGATGTATGAGGCTGAAACGAAATCGTATACATATTTAGTTGCTACTGTGGACAATTGGAAATTAATATCGATTATGATTATGATTAATGGGGTAGGTGGCTCAGTGGTATTGAGTCGGCATGTGGATCTTGAGAACCCTGGTTCGATCTCCACAGCCGACAAACAATTTTCACCAAATGAAATCTACCCCTGTAGCCCCTCCTACACTAATATCTTTGGGAGACGTGATTTGATGACTGATAACTGCACTTCACGCGAAGAAATATATCACTTACCGAAATCTGCTTAGGCAGAGTGCCACACCAAGTAATGGGTAAAAGGCGTGATGATATATTTATTTATTTTATAATTGCAGCACAGGGGATTCTTAGCTTGAAGTGGAATTTTAATTATTTGGGTTCAAGAGTTTGTGAAGCGAGCACGCAACCAAAGATACATGTATGTCTATTTGGAACGTTATAAAAATTCGCTAATTTGACTGTGATTTGACGGCACTTTACGCGATAAAATATATCACTTACCGAGATCTGCTTACGCAGAGTGCCACACCTAATAATGGGTAAAAGGCGTGATGATATCCTTTTTTTAATTATCTTTTCTATTTCCAACTTTAATTTACTTTTTAACAATATTCAAATGACACTCATTAAGACACAGATTTTCATATATAATATAACAAGTAGTATGAAAAATGGTGAAAATATTTTGACATAAATTATGAGTTGTTATGGAAATGGAAACATAACGATTGCGAAGTCAAAGTATTATCTGTCAATTTTCATACTACTAGTTGTATTCGGCTTGAGAATTTACCAAACAAGAGTTAATTAACAAGAATAGTTAGGTATTTATTTGCACAGTGATGAAAATTCTACAATTTTTCAGTGTACATTTAATATTCAAAATTGCGATGTGCTAGTTTCAAATTTGCATTTCATCTTGCACTTGAGTGTAGTAACCACGTATCTATGCAGATTTGTTCCTAATTTGTACCATATATATATATATATATATATATATATATATATATATATATATATATATATATATATATATATATATATATATATATATATAATTAATTCTATTTGCGATAATTGAATCGCTGTAAACTGTCAAACAAAAATCAGATGTGGATACCACATTACATCCTTGTACGCGTATTATACTATATATATTTTTTTAGTTGGACATATTTGACATACAATTTTCTTATTTTTTGATCTAATCCATAGCAAGCTTAATTTAAACAATCTGATGTGGCACCACATGACTTCCTTGTACGCGTATTAAACTATAGATATTTTTTTAATTGTACATATTTGAGATTAAATCTTTTATTTTTCGTTCTAATCCATAGCAAACTTAAGTAAAAAATAAAAAATATATATATAATATTTAAATTTATATATCTTGCTTATGCAAATGGATAATTTAAAAATTCTTAATGTGCTAGACGCAGAATTTAATTCTCTAAATCTTTTATTTGCAGCATTAATTTCTAAAATCAAAATAATACCATTATGTTCAAGAAAAAACTGTTAGCAGCTTCATGTTTTGTATCACTTCCGGTTAGTCCATTTTAACCAAAATCTATTATGTTCTTTACATTGATATAGTAGTCTTATATATCAAATTTGAAAAGTTTTGGATAATATTTTAATATAGTTTTTTATTCAAATATATTATTCAAGTAAAGTACCACTTCCGGAAGTTATATAATGATCAAAAAGGGAGGTGCACAACTAGATGTTATAACTGTCCTAAATACAAAATTTCAACTTTCTACGGCTTACCGTTTTTGAGTTATGCGAGATACATATGTACGTACGACGAAATTAGTCAAAATGGATTCAGGGATGGTCAAAATGGACAATTCCACTGAAATCTCGAAACTGAAAATATTTGCGATTACAATACTACTTTTACTTTGTGCAAGGAAGTAAAAATGGATTCAGGGATGGTCAAAATGAATATTTTCTTATAACAAGTATTATGAAAATTGCTGAAAATATTTTGACATAAACTATGAGTTGTTATGGAAATGGAAACATAACGAGTGCGAAGCACGAGTTGTTTCCTATTTCCGTAACAACGAATGTACATTTATGTCAAAATATTATCTGTCAATTTTCATACTACGAGTTGTATTCGGCTTGAGAATTTATCATACAAGAGTTAATTAACAAAAATAGTTAGGTATTTATTTGCACATTATTAATTAGGTATTACAGTGATGAAAATTCTACATTTTTTCAGTGTACATTTAATATTCAAAATTGACGTTTATGAAAATATTGAAAATATCATTTATTTTATTCGTAACCAAGGATATTATTAACAGTGGTATTTCCGATATCAGCGATGAATTTCCGACGAAATGTACATTTCATTGGTTCATTTTCAAACAAATTCGTGATCCTATTGGTTGACAGTGACGTGTGGTGAATTCTCGCTGAAATCTCAAAACCGAACATTTTCACGATTACAATACTTTCTTTACATCGTACAAGGAAGTAAAAATTATGATTTTACCTAATAAAGCATAATATATCATGCATTTTGTACATAAATAAAATAAATAAGTTGATAGTTAGAATGTAATACAAATTTGGCGATTTCAAAATTATTTTCTACATTCTTTTATAAAATTCTATACAGCACGATTACATCTCTCTTCTGTAGAACTGTTCACATGTTTCAGTGACTTGTTAATAAAAATAAGTGTACTTACGAAGTTCGGCAGCGGCGAAACTAACAAAAGCTGCTAAACAGATAAGTATGACTTTCATGTTGAAGCTCGACTGTCGTATGAATCTCCCTGTTTCTTCTTTTATATAATTCGAGGCTGCGACAAATATTAAACAGCCTTGAAAGTAAATCATGAATTAGAAAATCGATGCTGTATGCTGTTCCAGCTCATTTGCATTTATTTCTTATTTAGTTATATAAAATAATAACAAAAGTCACATTGCATGTGTAACATTCTGACATTGTCATTACTTCCGGACACTTGAATTGCATTCTAATAACAGATTTGATCAAGTTTTAAGATTGATAATAGGAGCATTTAATTGTAGTGATTTGAAAATAAATAGGTAATTAATTATTAAATTGAACAGGTTTTAGAAATGGAAAAAAATATATTACTTACCAAGATCTGCTATGTCAGAGTGCCACACCCAGTAATGGGTAAAAGGCGTGATGATTTATTTATATTTATTTATTTTATTTAGAAATGGAAGGTATATTTGCATAAGTTTAGAAATAAATAAATATTTTTAACTAAATTAAATTCTTTTGTTTTTATTTTCAAATATAAAAACGAACATTCGATGCTGAGGTTACTTGTCCTGGTACATAATTTAAACTTAATAAGTAATTAGAATTTAAAATGTCCTAATATATGTTTAAATAATTATACAGCGTGTTCAATTTCAGGGTGCCACCATTGCTATCTCAACAACTATAAGAGCTACAAGGTTGGTCAAGAAATACAATTTTACAAATTTGTTACAAAACTATTAACAATTTTGGTTGTCCAAATATGCTATAAAAGTTTCTTATTTTAAATGTGAACATATATATTTTATATTGTGCGAAATGAAATTTTATTCTGAATTTACCGAATACAATTAAATTTTTTTGAGAAAAATACATTTTAAATTGATATTACTTTCATTCAAATCACCTAGGATTCAGTGTGCTATGAATGAAACAAATGAACAAAGCATAATATTGACATTAAATAATTCAATAAACAAACAATAGTTATTCGTGTATTTAAGAGCGTAAAGTGATTCTTTATTACTCAAGCACGGTAATTGCAACGCGAGCCGAAGGCGAAACCTGTAATAGTGTAAGAGGAACAAAGACACTTTACGCTCGTGATACACATTTTTTTTCTACGATAGCATTTTAAATTATTAAAAAATTTAAATAAATTTGTTTTATTAACAGTCAATATGACAAGTTTCTGTTTTGTTTGTATCCTTGGTAACTAGTGAAATAAGCGCGCATTTAATATCTTTTTGGCGCGTTGCTATTGGAGACTAGCGACAAAGTTATTTTTCGATTGTTCCATATAAAACGTCAACTTTGCGATGACAAATGAGAGCATAATTATCAACTTGACATAGTAATCGTAAAAAATAGTTATTTGTGTATTAGGAGTGTAAAGTGATTCTTTGTTACTCGAGCACGGTAATTGCAACGCGAGCCGAAGGCGATAGCTGCAATAGTATAAGAGGAACAAAGACACTTTACGCTTGTGATACACACATATTTTTTCTACGATTGATTCTTAAAATTATTAAAAAACGTATGCGTACTGAAAATAAATTTGTTCTGTTAACTGTCAATATGACAAGTTTCTGTTTTGTTTGAATCCTTGGTAACTATTGAAATAAGCGCGCATTTAAAATCTTTTTCGTGTGTTGCCATTGGAGACGCGCAAAAATTATATTTTTCGATTGTTCCACAGAAAACGTCAACTTTACGATGACAAATGACAGAGCAATTGTCAACTTTTCATAGTAATTGAAGAAAAAAGTATTTTTATTGCGCTTATGGGTTTACAGTATGAGCTGTAGGCTTCTCACTCATGCAATAAAGTGACACTTTTTACCCTAGTTGTATAAATAACTATTTAATTTTTCTAAATTATTCAAAAATGTATGCTATTTTAGGAGATGGTTGCAAAAATATAATATAGTGTACTGTAGAATTTTAGTAATTAATTTATGTTTGTCTTGAAAGAAAATAAGATTAAAAATAATTGCGTTATAGGTTAAGAACATAGTTATTGAGATATATTTTTCTACTCATTGTTTAAATTACAATAAGTTTTATAGATTTTTATCTTAATTCTTCCTTTTTTATAACTAATTAGAATTGTTACCCACGCATATGCATCCTATAATTTATTTCAAATTTGAAATATTCTTACTTGCAGTATAGGTAGGTAAAAGTAACTATTACTTTTTGGTTATTTGCGCGTTATTTTTTTTAAGGTTGCTCTAAATATAATTTATCGAAAAAAAGGAATAAAAATTAATGGAATATTTACTGTTGTTTAATTACAATTTTCAAGGTTACGGGAACATAATAAAAACAAGATTTTAATGAAAGTTAAAGTTACATAATACTAAAACAAGTATGATGTTCATTTTTAAAGCTATTTTTTAATTTGAGCAAAAATAAGAGATTTTAATTTGAATTATAAATGTAAATTAGCATATTTGCATCTTTTATGAATAAAATAAATAACGGACTTAAAACTCAAGGCTTCTTTATAAATTTAACTATTCTTCAAAGAAACACCAAATTTTCTTAATACTGGCTAATCTTTTCTTACAATATTATTGATATACAGGTGTTTCACAACTTAGTGCAAAAAATTAAAGGGTATATTCTGTACGACGTGCTAATCATGAAACAAAAAGATTTTTTTTAAATTCGAAAAATTAAGAGTTGTTAACGTAAAACATTTTTTGTAGTACTGCACTGGATTCGCTTTCCTATTAAATACAAACAATGAAGTAGGTATCAACTACGAAAGAATAATTACACAATTCAATTATTAGCAGTTATTTATAATAGAATTTTATTTAATTAATAACTTTAACATAATCATCCACCCAGTGGCAGTGGCAACGAAAAATTTTGGACTGGGAAACATGGAAAATAGTTTTGCGATTTAAAAAAATATTCTTTTTGTTTCATGATCAGCACGTCGTACAGAATATACCCTTTAATTTTTTGCTCTAAGTTGTGAATATAATATACTGATTATAAAACATAAACAATTTTTTTGAAATTCGCAAAAGTTAGGGTATTTTATTCCTAGCGTACATCTTTAGTGTCACTGGTTTAATAGTACTTTTAATTATTTATAATTATGTTACTAATAAAATAAAAGTAAAAATATTGCCTACAAATAATCATTTATTAATTAGTTATTATGTAGGTACCTGGTGTAATGCTTTATTTTTATTTGAGTACCTAGTCTGATTTCGTATACGGTATTGAAAGGGTAAGAAATTTGAGAAAAATGTATAGCAACAGTGAATTAGTGGCTATGCTGTTAGTGTATGGAGAAGCGGCACAAAATTCCGAATTAAACCGGTGATACTAAAAATGTTTTGCGAATTTAAAAAAATATATTTTTGTTATAATCAGTATATAAAATTATATATGTCATTAAAGTTTCGTACAGAGATATAGAAATACCCTGTATTAGTTGTTCACAGATAATTCTTAATTTGAATTTGATTATGCATATTTATTTTTAATTCGTTGAATAATTATGTATAAAATGAGTTTTTATTAAGTAATAAATCAAATTCAAATTGACATTAAAAATGTTGCATATTTAAGTATAATTTTTGCTTTTTATTCATCTAAAAAGTAGTTAATCTTTTATACAGAATCAAAGCTAAAATCATGAATAGCGTTATTAATTGCACCTTGAAGAACCTTCGATTAACAACATTTTCATAAATTATGCAATTCTTTTTAATGATACACTCGTACAATAATATTAAGATAATTAATCTGCAAGAGACAGATTCAATTCAACATCATAATAATCATAAATTGTTAATACGATTGTTTAAAGATGTTGATAAGTTGGTATATTTTAATGTTTTTATTGATCGTAGGTTGGTATGAAATAAAAGTAAAACAATTGAGATTGTATTGTAGTAAATATAATGTGTAAAAATAAATAAATAAGGTTTGATGTAACAGAAAATAAATAATAAAAAGAATTATATAGATTAAACAAACAGGAGTATTAATTGTTACATAATACAACAGATAACTGTTGCTATAAAATAAGATTGGATACAGAGTGTTAGAAAAATGATTTATTTATTTATGTTACGCTGTACAACAAGAATTTAATCCCAATTACAGTACAGGGTCCGCACTCACCGAGCCACAATGTGCTAGTTTTTTTATATAATTTTTAGCTTGACCACAATTCGAACTTGGTATCTCCGGTTTTGAATTCCGTATCGCTATCCACACTACCGTACTGATGTTTTGATTCAATTTTTTTTTCTATGTTCTCATTTATCGTTGTAAAGTTGACTTTTTCTGTGGACCAAATTAAAAATAACTTTGTCGCACGTTTTCAATAGCAATTATTGTAAGATGCAATCGTAGAAAATAGTTATTTATGTATTAAGAATGTAAAGTAATTGTTTGTTACTCGAACACAGTAACTGAGATGTACATACTCAACCTAGCTTACTGTGTATTGGAAATTAAAAAAAAAAACTATTTGTTACATTTTATTTATAAAAAAAATAATATTAATAATACAATAAATAAAATAAATATATCATCACGCCTTTTATCCATTACTGAATGTGGCTCTCTTCCGGAGCAAATTTCGGTAAGTGATATATTTCTTCACGTGAAGTGTGTTTACCAGCCGTCAAATCACGGCCCCCAAAGATGTTAGTGGAGGGTAGATTTAATTTGGTGAAAATTCTTTGTCGGCTGTAGGGATTGAGCCAAGGTTCTCAAGATCCACTGGACGACTCGATACCACTGAGCCACCTATCCCATAATTTCTAATTAAATACTTAATTAAATAAGATTATAAAAAGAAAAATTGGGTCGAGAGAGAACCACAAGAAAATTTTTAAAATAGTGACAATTGTTTGTTAGCTGTTGGAATGGAATCTGGGTTTTCAAATCCACAGTCCGACTTGATACTTATTATTTTCAAGTCAAAACTAGTAACATATTTGACAAAAATTTAATAAGTAGTTTTTAAATAAATACTTAACAATTGATGATATCAAATTAAATTATAGGGAGAAAATTAGGGATACCGCCAGGACTTGAATTCAAATTGATATTTCGTTAGAGATGGGCGAATATCATCCGCGAATAGTCGAATGCCGCGAATATTGACATTATTCGATATTCGAGATTTTCGAATATTAACGTCAGTATAGCGAACAGTCGAATACTTCAAATATCGCGCCATATGTTGACCTCAATTTTTGACTATGTTTTTCTTTATCATTTGTTCATAAACTTAAAGCTATTACAATACTTTGAAGTTATTAATAACAAAGATATTTTGTCTCAAAACCATGAAGATGTACCATATTTCAAATTTGTTTTTCGCCAACATCAGCCCGTACGTTTCACCTTAAATTTGAAGTTTTCGTCTTTTTCTTTTTTGTTTGTACTTTTTGTTTTAATTTTATTTTATCTTATCAATTTCATTCAAATAATGAAAAGGACATAATTAAATAATTATTAATAATTTTAGGAGTATTCGAATATTCGAGATCTGATTAAAATTCGTATTCGATATTCGAATTCAAGAAATTTGATATTCGCCCATCTCTATATTTCGTGTATTAGTTTCTTATTCGAGAAACAATTGAAATTAAAAATAATTTGAATAATTTAAATTAATGCGAATCAATATACTTTCTAAATATTTCTTCTTAATATTTGTTGGTTATTGAACTTAATCCCAATTACAGTAGGTACAGTGAGTATACAGCTTATACTAGGATTAGAACTATTTGGCCCTAGTACTTTTTGATATATTTCGTTGAAGTTAGCGAGATTTGAACGCGAATTATGATATCTGTATTTTAATTATGATATCTGTATTTTGATTATGATATCTGTATTTTGATGACGAAGTGTTTTATTATATTAGACAATGGTTCCATTGTCTGACTCATACTTCTTTGAACTATGTTATGATAAGAGAATGATATATAAGCTTGAAAAAACTAGATTAGAACACTCTTGTACTGTTGCTGAACGTATTCACGTCAGTTGTAATTAGATTCTAAATAAATAAAATATAATTTTCAAAACGAAAGAATTTGTATTTTTTTCCTTAAATACAAATCGAAAATTATAATTGGCGCAGTCGGTAGGATGCCAAAAGAGTTTTAAGCAAAATAAATAAATCTCTTTCGATCTCCATCGATTTATTTGGCATCCGAACAAGAATCTATGAGCGAAACACCAGCTCAGGCCTAAACAGTGGCCCATCAGAGGTTGAACAACCCATCTCTAACCATCATCCAGGCAAGCAGTCAAGGAGGACCAGGACAACACACATTCGCTGACTCCACCTCTCCGGGAAACCAGGACAACACAACTTCGCTGATCCCGATTACCAGAGAAAACCAGAAGAAAATCTCTAGCTGATTCTCAACAAACATGATTATCTTGTTAATCATCTTTTTACTTCAACTGTAAGTAAAATATATGTAACAAAATACACTAAAGGGTTTTGAGGAAAGGCTAACGCTTTTAAGAATCAAAACGAGCCCCAGCACAAGGCATAACACAAATTATAAACCTAAATATATTACACAAAAGGGGTGTCTCTAGTAATAACTAGTAATAAAGACACCGAGGAACCGGCACAGTTCCACACACATTACAAATCATATGTACAATAGCGATAGTGAACCAGAATCAAACCCATCAGATTCTGATTCAGAAACAAACCAAACACCTAGTGTTATAAGAAATTTAATATTAACGCCCAGTAAATTACAACTCAACTCAAAAATGGCCACAACCACAAACAACGAAATTCAAATGCTCTCTAAAGGTATCCCTGAATACGACGGTAATATTAAAGATCTACCATATTTTATAAATACTGTAGACGAATTTATATTATGTTTTGCAGGAATTGTATTGACAAACGTTCAAAGAATATTTTTATTTCAATTAATAAAAAATAAATTAAAGGGACCTGCAAAAACATATCTCTCAGAGAATTCATTTGCTGATTGGCCAACATTAAAATCATTCTTACAACTAAATTTCGAAGATAAAACAACAGCCGAAACTTTATTATTAAAAATCATATACAATACCAAAAATAACAATTCCGATTTGTTTCTCAAAGACATCACTAATAATTTTAATAAATATAAGAACAAAATCATGCTAACACAACATCAATTAGTAACAAAAAACGCAATTATCGCGGAAAATCAGAAAATCGTAGTATCTCACTTCATAAATTGTTTACCTCATCTCATTCGAGGATCCTTCACGGTCAAAAATCCTAAATCTCTTGAAGAATGTGAGCAGCTATTAGTAAACGATTTTAATTACGCCCAACATCAATCTCCCCTAAGGAGATTTGAAAACCAAGTAAAAACAACACATAATAACATACAGAAGAATACACCACCACAGAAATTCCCGGCACAAATGTTTCCTTCAAAACCAGTCACGATTCAAAGACACTTTTAACCACACGGTAGGAATAACTTCGGCAGACAAAACATAGTAAATGACATAAACACAAGAAGGACATTTACACCTCACCCAATGTCAACACAGACAATCATACCAAGACAGAATTACCAAACAGACATCGAAAACGACGTAACAACCACTAATGAACCAAATAACGAATATAATGAACAACAAGAAGACGAAACAGAATTCGCCTTCGAGGATTTTCAAGACACATTGGTCGAAAACGAAGATACGTAATGGCTAATTATCAAAATTCGATCCCGATATTACACGATCACGACTCCATTATTCTAATTGACTCTGGATCAAACATAAATTTCATATCACCCGATTACGCAAAATCAAGAAATCTGAAAATTAACAATCAAGATAAAATTACCTTTCACACAGCAAATGGAAAGAAAACACTTACAAATTCAGTTAATCTAAAAATAAATAAAAAATTATTTAAGTTTTATATTACAGACTTTCATTATTTATGTAACCTATTATTCGGTATGGATATATTAAAAGAACTAAATATAACACTAAATTTTAAAACAAATGAAATCTATTTTGAAAACAGAAAGATGAAATTTACAACACAAAATAAACTCAATAATAAACTAAACTATATACAATTTAGAGATCAAAATCTAGATATTAATAAAAAACTAAAAATTGCTAAATTACTAAAACAATACGAGGATTTGTTCCCCAAAGAAGGAGAACAACTCTCCGCCACTAACGTCACCACACACAAAATTCACACCACAGACGAAACACCCATATATACAAAAAACTACAGACTACCCCAATGTTATGACGAAGATATAGAAGAACACATTAAAAACTTATTAAAAGCACAGATCATTCAAAAATCTAAATCACCATACAACTCACCTATTTGGATAGTACCAAAAAAAATAGATGCGTCAGGGAAACGGAAAACTAGATTGGTAATAGACTTCCGAAAATTAAACCAAAAAACCAGAGAAGATAAATTCCCTCTTCCTAATATAGACGACTTATTGGATAGAATAGGAAAACCAAAATACTTCACGACTTTAGATCTCCACTCAGGTTTTCACCAAATACCCTTGGAAAGATCGGACAGGGAAAAAACGGCTTTCTCCACACCATCTGGACATTATGAATACACTAGGATGCCTTTCGGCCTAGTAAACGCACCGGCATCATTCCAACGAATGATGAACGAAATATTAAAAGAATATATAAATAAAATATGTCTCGTCTACATGGACGACATAATCATTTTCGGATATACTGAACAAGAACATATAGAAAATATCACAAAAATATTCGAAGCACTTAGAAAAGCAAACCTTAAAGTCCAAATTGATAAATCTGAATTTTTTCAAAACGAAGTCGAATACTTAGGATTCGTAATATCATCCGAAGGTTTAAAACCCAATCAAAAGAAAATAGAAGCAATAAATCAAATCACCATCCCAAAAACTAGTAAAGAAATTAAAAGTTTCCTAGGAAAACTTTCTTGGTACCGAAGATTTATTCCAAATCTCGCGAAAATAATAAAACCTTTCACAAATAGCTTAAAAAAGGGTTCACACATAGAAATAGAAAATGAAGAATATCAGAAAGCCTTTAAACACGTGAAACAATTAATATCAAACCCACCTATATTGATATCACCAGATTTCTCTAAACCATTTATACTAACTACAGACGCCTCAGACTTCGCCATGGGAGCCGTTTTGTCACAAGTACAAGAAAACCAAGAAAAACCTATAGCATACGCCTCAAAAACATTTAACTCCGCCGAACAAAACTACTCTACTATAGAGAAAGAATTAAAAAGTATCGTCTGGTCAATAAACAACTTTAAACCTTACCTTTACGGACAAAAATTCAGAATAAAAACCGACCATAGACCTTTAGTATGGTTATTTAATATGAAAAACGGTAATCAAAAATTAATGCGTTGGAAGATCGAACTCGGAGAGTACAATTTCGAAATTGAACATATCATGGGAAAAACTAATAAAATTGCAGACTTTCTTAGTAGACAAAGAAATCCATTTAAAATCGTAGAAAAAATAGGAGACGTAACTGAAACAACAATATTTTCACACTGCATATCACGAGATTATGCTATGAGTCAAGGACTCGCACTCCAAGTAAACCAAACATATAATAGTAAAAAATATTGTCAAAATTATATAGATCAAAATTCTCAACTAATACCACAAATTATAAACGGCAAAACTATATTACACTTAGTTACTAAGCAGAAATGCAACGACTTACCATCTGTAAAAAACTTTAAAAAGGCATTAATGGAACTTCGAGATTACTGCATTAAAAACGAATTGTATGAAATTAATATCCCAAAACTTGCCTGCGGCTTAGACCAAATGAAGACTTAATAAAATATTTAAAATTAACCTTCACAGAAACTAATATCCTCGTGAATATCTATTCATTACCACAAAACTTCCTTACCAGCGACGACACAAACGCAACAATACATAGTTCCCCAGAAAATATCGTAAACGGTATAAAATATAAAGAAGATAGACTGAATATTGCCGATAACCAAATTATATTTAAATTAGGAGAATATTCAAAATTAAAAATAGAAAAACTACCTTTCGAAACAGTACAACCTAAACAAAGAATTCATATAACCTTCTCAAAGAATAATCTAAAAAACGAAATAAATAATTTTCTGAAAGACTATTTAGTACCTAAAGTTAGATATCTGGCTATATTTAATGACGAACTGGATAAAGTAATATCTCAAGAACTACAGAAAAATTTCGAACCAAATTCTTTAAAATTAATCGGAGTAAATAAATTTGTACAAGATATCTTTACAATAGATGAACAAAAACAAATTGTAGCTGACGATCATAACGGATTTAGAAACCACAGGGGAATATTGGAAACAATCAGATACCTGAAGAAGAAATACTACTGGCCAAAAATGGTACAAACTATCCAAAATTTTATTAATAATTGTAAAATATGTAAAGAAAATAAATACGATAGAAAACCTATAAAAATTCATGAAAATTTAACTATAACTCCGACAAGACCTTTCGAGACAATTAACATAGACATACTATCATTAAATACTCAAAAATACCTCACAATATTTGACCAATTTTCCAAATTCGGACAAATAAAAGCAATAAATGTTGATTCAGTAAACGTATTAAAAGCATTAAAAGAATATTTCGAGACATATACCCTACCAAAATTAATCATTATGGATAATGGACTAGAATTTAACAACGAATTACTAAAAGATTATTTAAAAACATTAAATGTAAAACCCCATTATATTTGTATTAACAATCCAAAGAGTAACGCGGTCGAAAGATTTCATTCGACATTAATAGAACACCTTAGACTAATTCAAAATAACGAAGAATTCAAACATCTTAATCAAAATGAAAAAATAAAGAAATGCATACTTAGTTACAATAACTCAAAACACACCATAACCGAAAAAACTCCAACAGAAATAATATTTGGAGAGACACATGAGTATAAATACCCCAAAGAAATACGAACTAACTCTGAAATGATACAACAACATCTGAAAGAACAAAAAGAATTATACAAAATAATAAATAATAAGATACAACAAGAAAAAGAGAAACGTCACCAAGAGAACATAAACCCGTTAGCATTACCAAAGGACGTATACGTAAAAGAAGAAGTAAGGAGAATACAAAAATTTAAAAAACCAATGTATATAAAAAGCAAAGTCTTAGCATATAACCCAAAATTAGGTATTGTAAAAGTCGAGAAACCATATAAACAACGTAGTAAAACCTTAAAGAAAATTAGAAACATACGTATCAACAGAATAAAATTATAACTTTATCTCTGTTCCCAGTGCGCAGGGTCAACAATTGACAGACATAACACACGGCAACGGATATCATCTGACAAACCTAGGATCGACACACATTGAACAGGAAAAATTACATACATACTTTTACTATAACGTAACACCTTTATACGAAAACTTTAATAGAATAGAAACTATAATTAACGAACTCCTAACCGAAATACACACAGTTCAACACATAAACCCAAATTATATACAATTACTAAATTCCACCTTTGAAAATACACAAGAACAATTAAACGAATTAAAACTTAACAAAAGAAGGAAAAGAGGCTTAATAAACGGTTTAGGAAGTGTTATAAAATCAATTTCCGGTAACTTGGACAGTTCAGATGGTGAACGATATGATAAATTATTTGAGACTATAAAAAAGAACGAAAAAATTTTAAGTAATAATGAGAATAAATTATTTAAAAACTTAAAAGAAGTAACGGAACAATTTAATATACAATTAGAAAATATTAAAATAAACGAAAAAGAAATGAAAAAGGAACTAACCTTTATAAAAGAAATTTTGAAGAAAAATAAACTTTGGGAAACAAAAATAGAATCTGAAGGAAAAATCCAGTTAATAATAAATATTCTGAACAATATCCAAAATTTTGCTATACAAATTGAAACTAGTCTTACGTTCTGTTCCTTAAATAAATTACATTCAACTATAATTTCCATGAATAGACTCCAGAACTTTATCAAAAATCAAAATATCTTTGAAATTATGTCACTTATAACAACTCACTGTCAATACGATGGACAAATGATCTACTATATTATCGAGATCCCTATTATGAGCACCACCGTATACCCTTTATATCAATTTACGTCAATACCTTTTATGAATAACACAAAAATGTATATCCTTGATGAACCCAATATATTGTATATTAATAAAATGAATAAGAATATTATTGTCAATAACTGTGTTAGAAATAAGAATTATTATTGTAAAACTGATAATGTAGAAATAAAGAAATGTATTAATGATTTAACAATAAGATATAAAAATGATGATTGTTCTTACTTGTTAATGGATAATGAAAATAATATCGAACAAATACCAAATACAAATGAAATCATTATAATAAGCCCAATTTTACAAAATTTCATAATTTATTGTAAAAGTAATGAAATTCACAAAAAGATAATAGGAATTTACAAATTTAATAACGATCAACAATGCACATTAAATAATTATCATTTTGAAAAGATAGAACAAAATTATAAAGAATTAATCTATGAAGGAAAAATTGATAAAATAAATGGGTTAAACGTTAAAAGCAGACAATTAATCGAATTGCATAAAGTAAATAATACTGAATATCATTTGGAAGAAATACAAAATTTAAATTTAAAGAATAACGATCATCATCTTTTTATTATATATTCCTTTATAAGTATAATGATAATTAGTTATATATGTTTTAAGATTTATAAGTATATAAAAGAAAGAAAATTGAAATTAATTGCTTTAAAAGATTTAGAATTAATAAAGACTCACCCTCTCGAGTAATATAATAAAAAACTTGAAGGGGAGGAATTATGATATCTGTATTTTAATTATGATATCTGTATTTTGATTATGATATCTGTATTTTGATGACGAAGTGTTTTATTATATTAGACAATGGTTCCATTGTCTGACTCATACTTCTTTGAACTATGTTATGATAAGAGAATGATATATAAGCTTGAAAAAACTAGATTAGAACACTCTTGTACTGTTGCTGAACGTATTCACGTCAGTTGTAATTAGATTCTAAATAAATAAAATATAATTTTCAAAACGAAAGAATTTGTATTTTTTTCCTTAAATACAAATCGAAAATTATAATTCGCGCGGACTCTTTTTTAAAGGGGTAACAAATATATTCATATTGCTACAATTAGTTGCAGATTCATTGCAACTTCATAAGTTAAATCTACCTCTGTGGCACCCCCTCCACTAATATCTTTGGAGGCCGTGATTTGACGGCTGGTAACCGCACTTACCGAGTTCTGCTTAGGTAGAGTGCCACACCCAGTAATGGGTAAAAGGCGTGAGGATATATTTATTATATTTATTTATGGGGTAGGTGGCTCAGTGGTATCGAGTCGGCCTGTGGATCTTGAGAACCCTAGTTCGATCCTCACAGCCGACAAACAATTTTCACCTATTTAAATCTACCCCTGTGGCTCCCTCTCCACTATTATCTTTGCAGGCCGTGATTTGACGGCTGGTAACCGCACTTACCGAGTTCTGCTTAGGTAGAGTGCCACACCCAGTAATGGGTAAAAGGCGTGAGGATATATTTATTATATTTATTTATGGGGTAGGTGGCTCAGTGGTATCGAGTCGGCCTGTGGATCTTGAGAACCCTAGTTCGATCCTCACAGCCGACAAACAATTTTCACCTATTTAAATCTACCCCTGTGGCTCCCTCTCCACTATTATCTTTGCAGGCCGTGATTTGACGGCTGGTAACCGCACTTACCGAGTTCTGTTTAGGTACAGTGCCACACCCAGTAATGGGTAAAAGGCGTGAGGATATATTTATTATATTTATTTATTTATGGGGTAGGTGGCTCAGTGGTATCGAGTCGGCCTGTGGATCTTGAGAATCCTGGTTCGATCCTCACAGCCGACAAACAATTTTCACCTATTTAAATCTACCCCTGTGGCTCTCCTACCACTAATATCTTTGGAGGCCGTGATTTGACGGCTGGTAACCGCACTTACCGAGTTCTGCTTAGGTAGAGTGTCACACCCAGTAATGGGTAAAAGGCGTGAGGATATATTTATTATATTTATTTATTTATGGGGTAGGTGGCTCAGTGGTAACGAGTCGGCCTGTGGATCTTGAGAACCCTGGTTCGATCCCCACAGCCGACAAACAATTTTCACCTATTTAAATCTACCCCTGTGGCTCCCTCTCCACTAATATCTTTGGAGGCCATGATTTGACGGCTGGTAACCGCACTTACCGAGTTCTGCTTAGGTAGAGTGCCACACCCAGTAATGGGTAAAAGGAGTAAGGATATATTTATTATATTTATTTATTTATGGGGTAGGTGGCTCAGTGATATCGAGTCGGCCTGTGGATCTTGAGAACCCTGGTTCGATCCCCACAGCCGACAAACAATTTTCACCTATTTAAATCTACCCCTGTGGCTCCTTCTCCACTAATATCTTTGGAGGCCGTGATTTGACGGCTGGTAACCGCACTTCACGCGAAAAAATATATCACTTACCGAAATCTGCTTAGGCAGAGTGCCACACCCAGTAATGGGTAAAAGGCGTGATGATATATTTATTTTATTTATTTATTTAAGTTTTGTGCAACTTTTCATGTCTAGTTTCATGAATCTAGTTTTCAAACATGTTTGAAAACTTGGAGAAAAAATTGCATGCGTTAATGATATATTATCTACTCCAATATATTTTTGGTGTATCTAAATTTGAGATATCATAAAATGTGATGTAAATAAAATATATTTTATTTTCATTATCCAATTTGATTACATAAAAATAACAATATTTTAAATACTTATTAGATATAAATGATTACATAATAAAATAATAAACACTACTTTCGATAAATGTTATCTACTAATATCCATACATTTAAACAATAAAACATAAATTTAATACTTTGAAATTTCTGAAGCAATAAAGATTTTTTTGTGTATTCAGCAAAATTCTCATTAGAAATCAGTTATAATTTATTTATAATCTAGTTCGATGTTCATAATTATTTGTTTTGTGAATTTGAGACAAGTTGAATTAAAATCAATGTATTTTGAATTTCCATTATCTTTATTAGTGAAAATAAATTGGTTTTAATTAGAGATGGGCGAATATCAAATTTCTCGAATTCGAATATCGAATACGAATATTAATCAGATCTCGAATATTCGAATACCCCTAAAATTTAATTTATTTATTATTAATATTTATTTAATTATATCCTTTTCATTATTTAATGAAATTGTTAAGATAAAATAAAATTAAATCAAAAAGTACAAACAAAAAAGGAAAAGACGAAAACTTGAAATTTGAAATATGGTACGTCTTCATGGTTTTGAAACAAAATATCTTTGTTATTAATAACTTCAAAGTATTGCAATAGCTTTAAGTTTATGTACAAATGATAAAGGAAAACATAGTCAAAAATTGAGGTCAACATATGGCGCGATATTCGAGGTATTCGAATGTTCGCTATACTTAATATTCGAAAATTTCGAATATCGAATAATGTCAATATTCGCGGCATTCGCCTATTCGCGGATGATATTCGCCCATCTCTAGTTTTAATTCAAATCGAATCATTATTTTATACATTCAAAAATAAGTTGATACAAGTTGTATGTCATATTATGGAAGAAAAATATCTTTATAATAAATTTGATCAATAATTCCTGTAACAATTGATTTGATAACAGTATTTATTGTCTCTGCAAAGACGCCGTTGAATTCATTGTTGAGTGTTTCGTGGTTGTCGTTCAGAACATTGTTGATATTGTCACCTGTTTAAAAAAGGTTTATTTGTTAATCTATACAATAAGAAATGGAGTAAGCGGCTCAATGTATACTATTTTCATTTTAAACTGGAGGCATCGGCATAAAACAATTAAATGCACCGCAATTACGTTTACAAAGGAACTCAAAATATGACCCGTTATAACTGGTGTCACAAGGTTCGCACAGGGTTGTACAACCCCATTCGCAAACATTACAATCTTTAAATAAGTATATTTCCTTATTCATAGGATACAAGTATAATATATTATAAATATTATATACAAACATAATCTAAACATGTACCTACATTACTCAGTCTGATTCAGTACAGGATATTTAATCTTCTTATTGAGTAACATAACTGCTAATTGGATAATTTAATCCGAATTAGTAATTTTTAAATGGTCAATCATAGGGAAATACAAGCATAATTTTAGACTGAATACGACCCTTAAAAATGTACCTGTTGTGACCATCGTTAACCGATTTGGGGTAGCCGCACTAATAGATTTCATTGTAGTTATATGAGACAGGGACATTTAATCGTTTTATGCCGATCCCTCCAGTTTAAAATGAAAATAGTATATATTATATTTGTTTATAATTTGTGTAATGATGTTACCTACCTAACTGTTTGTTACCATTAAATAGATTTTCAAAATTGTAGTGAGAATCTTGTACATAAAAATTAACCGACGAATCTTTGAAAACAATTGGGTCCTTGCTATCTGGTGTCAAGTTTTCTAGATTTACGCTGCAATTGTATCGGCCATCATCTGCAAAAAATAAAAACAATGGTTGGTACCGCAAGCTCTGTTTTTGTCTGTTTTAAGAGCAGTGTATTTGGGTGTTTTAGCTATCTCTAACATGTTAAAACCGTGCTCTTAAAACACCCAAAAACAGAGCTTGTGCTACCAGCCATTGTAATAAGAGTGGGTTGGTAATGAAGCAACGATCCCCACAGCCGACAAACAATTTTCACCAATTTAAATCTATCCCTGTGACTCTCCCTCCACTAGTATCTTTAGGGGCCGTGATTTGATGGCTGGTAACCGTACTTCACGCGAATAAATATATTACTTACCGAGATCTGCTTAAGAAGAGTGCCACAACCAGTAATGGGTAAAAGGCGTGATGATATATTTATTTATTAAATTTAAATAAAATAATATGTAAGTTTAGATTCACAAACAATTGTCACTTAAGATGTTCAGTCAGTATTCAATATATTGTGATGTGATTGGATAAATTCATAATTTTATAATTTAAAATGTGATGATATTTTAAATGTATACTTTAAATCATAAATTACTCAAATTTATCATGAACCAGTAAAGGCAGATATGTTTATTATATATTTATAAAATATATCACCTATTGAGATCTGCTTTGGCAGAGTGCCACACCCAGTAATGGGAAAAAGACGTGATGATATACTCGTATTTATTTTATTTATTTAAATATATAAATAAAATCCAAAATGAACCAGATATTAGAGTTGGAAATTTTTTATAAAATCAATAGATTTTAATTCTGTTTTTAATAAGGCGAATGGTAAATTTAAATTTTTTTGTATATTAGTTGGATTTCAGGCTTTAATTGGAATTAAAAAGGTAAAATTAATTACTCATTTTTAAACGTTTTTTATTAACCTAAGAAGGCCACGTTTCGGCAAATATTTGGGCCATTATCAAGCTACAAAAAATTCAATTAACAATTATTTTTTTATAATGTAACAAAATAAAAACAAACTTACCAATTGTTAATTATTATTTCATACTAAAATTGGTAAGTTTGTTTTTGTTTTGTTACATTATAAAAAAAATAATTGTTTATTGATTTTTTTGTAGCTTGATAATGGCTCAAATATTGGCCGAAACGTCGCTTTCTTAGGTTAATAAAAAAAAGTTTAAAAAAGGAATAATTAATTTTACCTTTTTAATTTTAATTTAATTAATATAAAAATTTAGATTTTAAAGTTGTTCAATTTCTAATGTTTATGGTACACTGGTCGAAGAGCATTATGCCTATGGCACACTGGTTAAAGCATTGATGAGCTCTTCGATGAAACAATAGAACGCACCCGTCATTGACGAAAAATAAAAGCTTCTAAAGTTGAGAAAGAAAAACTAAATTTCAAAAATATGCTAACGTGAAATGAGACACAAAAGATACGAGTGAAATGAGATACGATCGTTTCATCGATGAGCTCTTCAATGGAAATAGAGGAGCCTCTAATTTTCGTCGATGACGGATGCGTTCTGTTGTTTCATCGAAGAACGCATCGGTCATCAACGAAAAACTTCTACAGATTTATGAACTAAATGCTATCAATAAAAACTTACGTAATATAATATGCACTGGTCCATTTCCTTCCAAAGGCAGCAACAAAATTCGTCCTTTTGTTGTGTACTGAGCTCTGATATCTACTCGAGGAATGATGAGATCAAAGTGAATTATTTGCTCTTTCGGTTTGAATCTGAATAAAAATATAGATATAAGCATATCATAGAAATATGAATTATACTGTACAACACTAATTAACAATAAATAGAAACAGAAGTATGGTATAAATTTTTCATTACTTGACTTAACTAAACAAAATTAATAAGTGGAAATATTTCGAGTAAAAAATGTCAGTTTTTTTTCTACAACTGTCACAAAATGTTAATTTTTTTTCACTAATATCAATGTAATGAAATTATAATTTCATCATACAAGTATTACCGCGCCCTCACGAGCGTCGGTATAGTAGGTGACGTATATGTTATTAATTGTTTATGAAACAATAGAAACATTACTTGTGGTTAGGAACCGATATTGAATTAGTGACATTAAATGTCGTTTCTTTAATTACAGGTAAATAGTGTAGATTATAACGTGTAAGAAATAGATTTAATAAAACTTTAATTACAGAAACTCAGTTGTGTTGCTAATTGCTGGTGTCATTTATCCTAATCATACAAAGGAGCTTATATCAATTCGCGAAGTACGTTTTTCATTACCATGACAAAGCGTATTTTGCGCATTATTTTGCACCATAGTGCGCAAAATACTCATTTTCATATTCTAGTGCGCAAAATGAGTATTTCGCGCACGCTCCCAAATTATTTGTTGTCAGGTTTCATTAGTTACAATACATCAAAGTTATTATTATTGTATTATTTACAGTGGTAGAAAAAATGTTGTTTGCATTTCGTGGACAAAATTCTTGTTTTTTAGCGCGTTCGCATGATTTTTATTGTCTCGACCTGCGATCTCACGCAACAAAAAACACTTATTTTGCGCACTTAATACAAAAATAACTATTTATTGTCAATTTTAGTAACTTGATACAAGTTGCCATCGATATACGAGTATTATTCTATCATAACTGGATTATTTGAAGCAAAATTATTTTATGGGGTAGGTGGCTCAGTGGTATCGAGCTGACCTGTGAATCTTGAGAACCCTGGTTCAATCCTCACAGCCGACAAAGAATTTTCACCAAATTAAATCTACCTCTGTGGCTCCCCTCCACTAACATCTTTAAATGCCGTGATTTGTCGGCTAGTAACCGAATTTTTATGTATAAAAGACACAAAATAGTATAAATAACTCATTTTACAAGACTTTTATCGCATTTGTCCTTTAGAAAATTCGCCTCCGGATCGTTTTCTAAACTTGGACGCGTGCAATAAATTTATGTATTATAAAATTCGTTCTTTAATATTCTATTTGAGATTTGGGTTGTTTATTTATAATAATAATAAAATGTTATTTTAAAAGATAAATGTTAGGAATATTTCTCTCACCCTGCAGCAACGATTTTAGCATTTTCTAGTCCTGTTACTTCCATAGCGTTGAACTTAATTTTTAAACTTCCAGCATTAAACTCGACTTGATCTAATTTCAATGGCTGCATGTTTGGAATATTGTATTTTTTGTCACCTACAAATTATATTATAAATAGTTTTATTCTTGACTCTTTTCACATCCTATATTTTCTGCTGTCAAATATTATAAATTGGTTTTTAGGAAAATTTTCAAATAATATATATATATATATATAAATAAATAAAATAAATATATCATCACGTCTTTTACCCATTACTGGGTGTGGCACTCTGCCTAAGCAAATCTCGGTAAGTGATATATTTTGTCGCGTGAAGTGCGGTTACCAGCCGTCAAATCACGGCCCTCAAAGATATTAGTGGAGAGGGAGCCACAAGGGTAGATTTTTTTAAATTGGTGAAAATTGTTTGTCGGCTGTGGGGATCGAACCAGGGTTCTCAAGATCCACAGGCCGACTCGATAACTAATTTTCTATCTTTTTTATTTAATGTATAATTTTAAAATGTTTGACAGCAGAAAATATACTGAGTGTTTCTTATATATATAGGGGGTTAATAGATATGTACTATAAGACGTACTGATCATGGAACAAAAAGATTTTATTTAAAATTTGCTAAATTAAGGATGGTTTACTTGAAATGAACATTTTTAGAGCCACTGGATTAGCGTACGTTATTGGTTGACCTGCTGCATTTAACTAAATTAAATTATCAATTACACCACATCAGATATTTATTTGGTGTTGCGTGAACAATTACTTTTAAGAAGATTTAAGTAAAATTATTAAAAATAGCAATCCACCAGTGACTAACAAAATGTTGTCTTTAATAAATACGATGCAAATTTTTTTGCAAATTAAAAAAATCTTTTTGTTCCATGATCAGTACGTCTTATAATACATACCTTTATTATTTTTTTTAATTTAAAAATATAATTTTGTTTTATCGTTTAGAACTACTGGTTAAATGGAAGATATGTTGTTACTGATTAGCCGCTTATACCAACTTATTTAATGTATATAACATCTTTCGCTATAGTCATAAGTTCACCCAGAAAATGACTGGTTGTTTTAAAGGAAACATTCTGTATATAGTTACATATAATATTAGAAAGGTACCTTTAACGATATAAGGGATAGCTGCATGCCCATTTTTGATCATACAGTCTTCTAATTTTGGATCGGTGACACTACATTTCTTGATGTAAGTTGCTGAAAAAAAGAAAAATTTTTAATTATATTTATGCAACACAGGAATGAAAAAAAGTGTTTTGATGATATATTTATTTATTTTTCTATTCTCGTTATTAAAATATTATTTAATGAACTGGTTTTCATGGCGATAAATAACATCTTAATTGTCCCGCGTGTTGGTCGCGCGGACTGAGGGCTTGAGTCACAACCGTAAGGTCGTGGGTTCGGGTCCTGCCCGTGGCGGCCATACAAAGGACATATCGGCGTATGACCTGAGTAGTTGGTCCGATATATAAATTTAAAAAAAAACATCTTAATGACATGTTGACAAGCTTTGGCTACGAACGTTTTAGTCACGGCTTGAATATAATAATTGACATTAAATACAGAATGAAGTTAACTTATTGCTTCTTCTTAAATAATATACTACTTTTACATATACTATACCAGTGGTTTCCAAACTGTGGGGCGCGCCCCCCTAAGGGGGCGCGAGATTGTTTCAAGGGGGGCGCGCTATATAAAAATATAATTGAGGCTTATGAACACATTCTCAATTCATATCATAACACACACGTGTTTCTAACTCGCGCTCGCAGTAAAATATTCCTAGTTTAACAAACAAAGCCTTAGAAATTTTGTTACTCTTCGTAACAACTTATTTGTGTGAAACAGGCTTTTCCGCTATAGCTGTTTTAAAGACAAAATATCGAACTCGATTATTCGTTGAAAAAGAATTGCGAGTGGCGATATCTTCAATGATTCCCCGGTTCTAGAAACTGAAAAACAAGCGCCCATTCAGCACACTCAAAAATTATGATTATATTGTATTAAATGTGCCTAATTTAAATTAAATATTATTTCCAATCTTATTACAATTTATGTTTATAAATGTTGTTACATTATTTTGTTCTATTATTATGTTGTCATAAATATAATTTTAGGTTAAGAAAAAGATTTGTTATAACAAATATCTTATATAATAACAATATTTATTTATAGTACTTTTTTTTGTATTCTATAAAATAAATTATTTACGATTTTTGAAGTTAGGCTGTTATAAAAAATGAGGGGGGCGCGACAATTTTTTACGGAAAAAAGGGGCCGCTGAGAGAAAAAGTTTGGAAACTACTGTACTATACAATATTAAGTTATCAAATTGTCACTCCCAGATGTGAGAAAAAAGCCGGAATTTAATTTTGCTGCATATATATGATATATTACAAAAAAAATTAAGTACAAGAGAGACCTCATCAAAATTTGTAAATAGAATAATGACGTCAAAGACGGCTGCGTTTATAGAATATTCAAAAAATTAAATGCAATAATTGTTGCATAAATGTATAATAATTTTCTTAACATTTTAAAAGCTTTAAACATTATTTATCAAATATATATAACACACAAATCACAATAAAATTGATAAACGACAACGCAAAACAAAATGGTGTGAGAGTCGAATACAAATGTAAATGTTTTCAAAACCAGTAGGTACCAACGCCAGGTAAAGAAAGAAACTTCAATTATTTTAAATAAATTAAATTTTCTTGAAAAACATTGGCCTGTAGCACAACCTCTGTTTTTGCCTGTTTTAAGAGCAATGTATTTGGGTGTTTTAGCTACTCGTTTCTCTAACATGTTAAAACCGTGCTCTTGGAACACTCAAAAACAGAGCTTGTGCTACCAGCCATTATGTTTAATTATGTTTTAATTTTAAATAATTCTAAATATCATTAATGTGTACTTTCCTTATTATTTCTTTTTTAACCTAACTACAAATATATTTATCATTCAATCAGTTCGGTGCAAGTAAGTTTTCATTTTGTACAGTTTTATCCACGACCTATGACTTCTATCTTCTGCTTCAATTTTTGTTTGTATAGTCAGATGTGATCTAATTTATTAACTATATAGGTAGAATCAAAACCCAGGTTAAATAATATTTTAAAAAAACAAATGTTGTTATCACTTTGTTAGAGTTGAAATGATAATAAAATATGAATTTATTGTTCTTGATAAATGTTAATTAACAATAAAATAATAATGTTTTCCATTCCAAAACTAGTTTATAATTACATTCAACAAATTGAGTTGATAAATTTATTATGTTGAATTCTATTTATAAATAAACAGTGTACAAAAAATATTACATAATTTAGGTAACTCAATATTTATCACTTTTATTAAGTAACACGAATCTTCCTAAAGATTTAAGTTAGTTTTCTTTCACTAACATCTTTGTCGCACGTGATTTGTCGGCTGGTAACCACATATATAATGGGAACATGGCGTATTGATATGTTCACTTGTTTAATTAATTATAATTTAGATCGCAATTCTTAAGATGCTTCTACTAATTGATAATTGTAATTGGATAGTTATTAACGCAGTTTATGTTAAAAAAACCGAATAATTAAATAAAAAAATAAATATGTCATCACGTCTTTAACCCATTACTAAGTGTGCAACTCTGCCGGAGCAGATCCGGGTAAGTGATATATTTATGCGCGTGAAGTGCGGTTACCTGTCGGTCAAATCAAGGCCCTGCAGATATTAGTTGAGGGAAAGCCATAGGGGTGGTTTTAATGTGGTGAAAATTGTTTGTCGGCTGTAGGAATCAAACCCGGGTTCTCAAATCTATAAGCCGACACGATACCACTCAGCTATCTACCCTATTACTAAATAATTGATGAAATTTAATTATGAATACCATTAGAATTTGAACTTGGAACTGATGGACTCCGGTCATACGCTTTAACGTAATAATGAAATATTTAGTTTTAAATTTAGGTGGCTCAGTGGTATCGAGTCAGCCTGTGGATCTTGAGAACCCTGGTTCGATCCCCACAGCCGACAAACAATTTTCATCAATTTAAATCTACCCTTGTGCCTCCCCCTCCACTAACATCTTTGTGGGGCGTGATTCGACGGCTGGTAACCGCATTTCACGCGAAAAATTATATCACTTACCGACATCAGCTTAGGCAGAGTGTCACAACCAGTAATGGGTAAAAGGCGTGATGATATATTTATTTATTTTTACTTTTATTTTTGTACGTCGTCGAAGCAAGGTGCGCGAAATAGGTTCTTTGCATACTAGAGCTGGCATAAAACGATTAAATGTCCCTGTCCCATATAACTACAATGAAATCTATTATTACGGCTACCCCTAATCGCTTAACGATGGTCACAATAGGTATATTTTTAAGGGTCGTATTTAGTCTAAAATTATTCTTGTTTTTTTCCTATGATGAACCATTTAAAAGTTACTAATTCGGATTAAATTATCCAATTAGCAGTTATGTTACGCAATAAGAAGATTAAATATCCTGTACTGAATCAGACTGAGTAATGTAGGTAAATGTTTAGATTATGTTTGTATATAATATTTATAATATATTATACTTGTATCGTACGAATAAGGAAATATGCTAATTTAAAGATTGTAATTTTGTTGTTTTTATTATACACGTACCGGTGAATGGGGCTGTACAACCCTGTGCGAATCTTGTGACACCAGTTATAACGAGTAATATTTTGAGTTCCTTTGTAAACGTAATTGCGGTGCATTTAATCGTTTTATGCCGATCCCTCCAGTTTAAAATGAAAATAATATACCTACTTATTTCTTTAACACTGAAAACTAAACAATGAAAAAATGATCTACCTTTCATACAATGAAAACAATGAACATTCATGAGCATAAAACATATTTATTTTAAAAATAGTAACAACATAAACAATGCATAATTAAGATAAAAGTACTAAATACATACGTAAGCTCTTAGCCAAACTACAAGTAATATCATTTAATATCACCACACATAATAATATCCTCAACATTTTGTTGAATTTTTCTTACACACTAAAATATACCTGTAGTGAAATCTGGTTTATATACTCCATGAAACAGTCCTTCAAAACAATTTTTTGTTTTTTAATTGGTATTCGTTTCAAACCTGCTGTATTAATTTAACAACACAATCAATTTTTTTGTATAAACCTTTCTTGCAACATGTTAGTTTTTATTAGGTAGTAAACATCTATTGTTTGTTTATATTTAATTAATGATGAAGATTAAAATATCCAGATGGGATACAGGTATCGAACTGTCATTATAATTACATCTTGCAGGATCGGGTTTTACCATACTTGCTGCAAAATATATAAATTTTTTTTTATAAATTCTGTAAGTCTTGTGATACTAATTTTAATATCTGTGTAGGATTTATATTATATATACTTTTTTCATTTAAAACTGGAGGGATCGGCATAAAACGATTAAATGCACCGCAATTACAATTTACAAAGGAACTCAAAATATGATCCGTCATAACTGGTTTCACAAGGTTCACACAGGGTTGTACAGCCCTATTCGTCGGTACGGTCAATCATAGGGAAAAACAAGAATAATTTTAGGCTCAATACGAGCCTTGAAAATTTACCTATTTTGACCATCGATAAGCGATATGGGGTAGCCGCACTTATGGATTTCATTGTTTAATCGTTTTATGCCGATCCCTCGAGTTTAAAATGAAAATAGTATACAGGATGTTTCAGGACTAGTGTAACAAACTTTAACAGCTTATTCCTGAGGTTATTTTGAGCAAAAAATGTCATATAAACATAGGTCCTATTCCTTCTAGTTACCAAAATACAAGAGGTTGAAGTTCTATAAATAACACGACATTTTCAAATTTTTTTAATCAAGATACTTTCGGAAAACATGAATTTTATTGAAAAGTCATACCTTATTTGTCTTAATTAAAATTGTTGTACTTTTGATTGTATTATTGTTTCATAATGGATGGTTATAGTACTGCTGAATATGCAGATATGATTTTTATTTATGGATTATGTAATGTTAATGCCCGTTATGCGTCCAGAGAATACCAAGACAGATATCCAAATAGAAGCCAACTTTCCCATCCCTTATTTGCGCACATTTTTGTTTTCCGAAAGTATCTTGATTACAAAATTTTGAAAATTTCGTGTTATTTATAGAACTTCAACCTCTTGTATTTTGGTAACTAGAAGGAATAGGACCTATGTTCATATGACATTTTTGGCTCAAAATGACCTCAGGAATAAGCTGTTAAAGTTTGTTACACTAGTCCTGAAACACCCTGTATAACAGAAGTTTTGTAAATGTAGTGAAATAAAAGTTGTATTTTAAAAGAAATATACTTGTTGGTTGATGACACAATTTGATAAACTCTAACATTACATATTAATTAATGAATTTATAATTAAGAAATCAATAACAATTAAATTCCGGTTTACCTTTTTCTTATACTACTAAAAATCTTAAAATTTCAAGGCAACTTTTTATAAAAGATTACAGGGTTTTTTTTGTATTTTTCCGGTCCAGTTCGACGCTGGAAATTTTTGTTTATTACCTTACAACTTCATAACACATTTTTGGAAACTCTGTATTTACAATATTAATGAGCAAAACAATATTCTTAGGGTAGGAACATATCATTATAATGGAAGTTTTGGAAAACTCTTTTAACGACAGATTTTACAACTGAGTTTATTGTTTCTACAAAAATGGGCTTGAAATCTTTATGGATCGTGTCAGTTTCTTCATTCAATAGTTTATTTACTGGTTCACCTGAAACAAAAGCAAAATTATGAATAAGCGAATGAAAATTTTACAAACGAATACATGAAATTGCGGGTGCAACAATTATTTTTTTAATAAATTGTAAAAGATCAAACAAACTACTTCAAAACATTCTTTATAAGTATTGTTCTATTTTATAATGTAGGTCGTAGGCATTTAACACAACAGGTTTTTCATCTTCCTTATTTTCCAAATTATTTTAGATAAAAATGCTTCAAATAAAAGTTGAAGAGCTTAAAATTCTGCATCCAAATCTATAAACTAATTTCATTACCTACGAGCAGAGATGTGCATCTACGTGTAATCTTTAATTGTCGACATCTACACGTAGACAATACGTCGACAATTCTAGCGACGTAGACAATGTAAACAATGTAGATAATGCATCTGACAGTTGTAAAATTCAACATAACCTAAATTGATTCCTTTGTAACTATTACATGTATTCGTATTCGTGAGTTCGGGTCATTATCGGTCTTTATATAATAAAACTAATAAAGCAAGTGCTCGTCCATTACTAGATGAATGTCTGTTTTGGGTCTTGGGCGAACTGTCATATTTTTAAAATCGATCAACGCGGAATCTCACCAGACGGAGTTTTCTTTGGCGCTATTTTTAACAGTAACCAGTTGACAAATTTTGAACGTTTTGCCCTGAACAACAAATTTTTTTCATGTAATTCCTGGAATAAAAATAAAAATCTCTACCAACATTTAAAATTCCCTAGTTCTAGGGATAAAATTGTAATATGATTTAAGTGAACACAGGTGTTTTCATTGTCTACATAGTCTACATTGTATACATACAAAATGAAGACGTAGACTACATGATTGTTTACACGTAGAGAATTGCGTAGATTACTTGCAGTAGACTACACGCACATCCCTGCCTACGAGTATATTTTGTAATAGCAGAAATGCTGTTCTATAAATATGTAAAGTGATGAACAAAATCGCAACGCAATTATGAAATATTTTCTATTTATCAACAAATATTATATTATGGGGTAAGTGGCTCATTGGTATCGAGTCGGCCTGTAGATCTTGAGAAGCCTGGTTCGATCCCCACAGCCGACAAACAATTTTCACCAATTTAAATCTACCCCTTGTGGCTCCCCCTCCACTAACATCTTTGGGGGTCATGATTTACCGGCTGGTAATCGCACTTCACTCGAAGAAATATATCACTTACGGCAGACCCAATAATGGATAAAAGGAGTGATGATATATTTATTTATTTACTTAGAAAAATGCTAATTAAATATTTCAATTACCTAAATTCTCTTTAAATAACACTTATTTTATTTTTGTAATTGGCAGCATTTAATTTTACACGGTAATATAAAGCATTCTAGATTTGTACTAATAAAATCTGCGTCCCTGTTTTATTCATAATACTTATTTAAATACTGTTATGCTAATTCTACACAAATCGGATCCATTCGTATATTATCCGAAATAACAGACAGTTAAGAAATATATATACAGTACATTTAATATATTTAGAAATTATTTTTAGCACTATTAAACAAGTTAGAACGTAGTTCACCAATTACTTTGTATCTTCGAAGAATGTGGGTTCGTACTGAACTAAGCTGGTTTAGTATACTGCTGTCGTTGGCAGTAGTAACAATGTTTAGTAAATATTATAATATGTAAAATAACTTAATTGATGTTATATTGTGACTGTTTGTGTTTTGAGTATCGTGGATAAAAGAAATATTAATATATAAATAATAATATGTATCTCTTCTAAAATCTCAGAATTTGTTGAATCAACGCAATGCAGGACACGGTTTGTAGCTGATTGCTGCGCAAAGTAAGTAATAACATTTTTTTTGCAATCTTTTGAAATTAATTGTTAAAAATATTTCGTCTGTTTTTATTTATCTGAATTCTTGCTTGCTATAACTAAAATTATAAATACGTATACAATTTTGTTTTAGTAATAATAATCTTTGTTATTTAGTCTGAAAATAGTTCTCGCATTTCAGTTAATTAGGTATACTATTAAAAAAATATATTTTTCTTTGTCATCCGCAAAGCCGCTTTTGTAAAGATTATTAATAATTAAGTGTGCCTCATTAATTTTACATCTGTATTTCTAATTATATGTTAATATCTTTGGGGGCCGTGATTTGACTGCTGGTAACCGCACTTCACGCGAAAAAATATATCACTTACCGAGAACTGCTTAGGCAGAGTGCCACACCCAATAATGGGTAAAATGCGTGATGATATATTTATATTTATTTATTTATATTATAAAATATGTACATATACACTAATAAAATTTACGTGGATCAACACATACAATATAGACTTCACGCTGCTGGTTGTATAGTATGTTCAAAGATATTCCGTTATGGCTTTAACTTACTAAGCCTGTGTTGAACCGCACACAGTAAGAGCTCAGGGTAGGATTGCTAAATATTTAAATTCAGAAATCTCTAATCACTGTGCGGATTACGTATTTCAGATTTACTTGAAATAATAATGAATTCGCAAAATTAAACCGGTATTATTACATATTAGGGAAAATAAGATAACAAAGGCATACTTACTGAGTAGGTATATAAATGAGTTTAAAAAAATTAAAATCAGTAGTAATACTAACTTTCGTACTGAGGTCAACAATATACGTATTTAATATGTGGCGACCATTTGAAGACGACAATACTGATGTTTTACCAGTTGAAAATTGTGATAAAATTAAACGGACATTTTTGGCGCAAGAAGCTAAAGAAATAGTTTCAAATGTGTATAACTATTTAAAAGAAAAAGATAGTGAAGGTGAAAATTCGGCTCTGATAAAAACATCAGAAATGACGAAAGTGCCGTACAATACTGTTCGTACTTCATTATCAATAATAATATTTGTACAGAATTCTCTGTTTCATTGTTATAATATATATAAAAATAAAATTAAATTGGGAAATACTGAATACATACCTGTCCTTGCACCCCTATAAATCAAGCTTAAATCCCTAACAATAGACCCGCTGAAAGGGCCATAACGGAGTATCTTTGAACATACTATAACCTAGTGAATTTGGGTCTCAAACAAGAGTACTCGCGTTTAAATTTCGGGGACTTCAACGTACATAACAATATATATCTTTGTTTTGAAGGTCAAATCTTTGAAAAAAATTCTATTTCATGAGAAAATAAAAACAATATAGAATCAATAGCAACTGGTGTCCGTTCAACTTAGCTACAATTTTTTTATATGCAAATTAGTATATTTTGATGTCAAGGCCTAGGTAGTAATTATATTATTTTTTTAATTAAGTCATTGAATTATGCCTTTGATTCTATAGTAAACTAGTTTTCTGCAATCTTCGAAAATAATTTCTACGTACGTCATAGTGTTTTCTTCACACTACCATTGATATCCAGTGTTGCCAGTCCTATTACGACTGTAAAGATAGTAATTTTATGAAAATAAAAAAAACTAAAAATAATTTTTCTTCATTATATATATATACCAGTTTAAATTAACGATTTTAATTAATGGGGTAGGTGGCTCAGTGGTATCGAGTATCGAGCCGGCCTGTGGATCTTGAGAACCCTGGTTCGATCCCACAGCCGACAAGCAATTTTCACCAAATTAAATGAACTCCTGTGGCTCTCCCTTTACTAATATCTTTGGGAGCCGTGATTTTACGGCTGGTAACCGCACTAAACGCGAAGAAATATATCACTTACGGCAGAGTGCCACACCCAATAATGCATAAATGGAGTGATGATATATTTATTTAGTAAAATACTAATTAAATATTTCAATTAGCTAAATTCTCCTTAAATAACAGTGTCACTCCAGATATTAAGGCCAAGGAAAATAAACAAAAAATATTGTGATACCTGTTAATTATCTAGTACCTTGAACATGAAATTAAAAAAAAGTTTTAAAAGTAGTTTTAATTACCTAATTGCTGGTTGCCATTGAACAAATTATCAAATTTCAATGAAATATCCTTAAACTTGTAGTCTAAATCCGAATCAAGAAAATTAATGTTTTCTTTTGAATCGCTATGGAGGTTGTTGAAAGACAAAATCGCAACGACGTTCATGCCAGCTGAAACAATTAAAAAATATGTTAATTTGAATTTGAATTTATTAAGCCGGAAATTATGTTGTAGCGGAAAATAATAAAGAATTTTATTTATTATCAATTAAAAACAAAAAGAAGACGACGTTTCCGGCCTAGAATTGAGCCCATTGAAATTTTCTTTTGTCTGAGTTAAAAGCAAAAAAAAATACACGCTTTAAAGCAATTATCAGAGTGCCATGAGAAATAAAACAATAATTTGTTTGTTGTGTCTGACATTATTTGACATATTGGACCAGAATTGAAAGCCTACTCTAATTTATTTAATAATAAAATTAATTATAGCAACTATTATTTTCTTTTTCTACATAATCTAGACAAATAAATACCTATTATTAAGTTATCTAATTTGTTTTATTTCTCATGGCGCTCTGATAATTGCTTTAAAGCGTGTATTTTCTTTTGCTTCTAACTCGGACATAAGAAACAATTGAACAACAAACTTATACTCTATGGATACAGTTCTTCATTCAAACATTTTTATTCAGTTCAATTTTATTCTAAAATTAATAGGTAAAGAGATATCGCTAAATCAAAATTTTAACATCCTATGTTCGGAAAAAAAAGTAGACACCCGGTATATATATATACAGGATGTAGAATTGAAATGTGGCGTATAGAGATTGTTCAACAAATATTACAACACTGTAACAAACAAATGTCAAACTCTTTTACAATATGGCAAATATTCAGTTCATTTGTTTAATTTTCCAACGCAATCTACAAAAAATTTCATTTAATTAATATCTCTTGAACTATTCACATTTATGTAATGAAATTTACTTTATAGGAAGCGTTTTTAATTTCTGAACAATTTTTGTATTTACGCTTTTCCTCTAAAGTGAATAGGTAAAGAGATACAGCAATATTTAAAAAATAACATTGAAATCTCTATACGCCACATTTCAATTGTACACCCTTTATATATATATATATATATATAATTTGAGAGTCTAAATCCTAGGCCCGAAACGTCGTCCTCTTCTGGACAGTGTAACAAAGCAAAATTGGGGTGATTATTTCTTACCCATTCGGATTTCCATAGGTCCATTACCCTCTACTGGCAAAATTAAAATTTGTCCTTTCATAGTATAAATACTTTTTAGAAGAACTTCAGGAATAAATATATTCAGAGTTAATGTTTGTGCTCCTTTGTCGAGACTAAAACAAAAAAACATCTGTTTACATTACATAACCTTTTATTTGACGTCTTTACACAAAAAAATTCAAATTTCTTAGAAAAATACAATTGAAAAATGAGTCTGCGGTTTTAAGTTTTTACTTTCATATGTCAAGTCAAAGGTAATAAATAAAAACTAGTCCTTACACAATAGACTCAACGCGGGTCTTATCCAATCCATGGATCTTGATGTCTTGCAGATTTAGGTTAAGTCTGCCGATAGCAGTTTCGATCTTGTCCACAATAAACGGTGATAAATCGGGAATTCGAAACTTTTTGTCTCCTGAAAATATGTATGTTTCGTTATTTTTCATTGTTAATCGTTTCTAAATTATTTTTTAGAAAATGCTTCAAATAAAAGCGGTTGAAAATTGTGTGTTTTTTTAGACTAAAAATTAAATTATATTTTTGTGAAATAGTGGCGAAAATTTGTTTTTCTTATAAAGTGAAATTTGTGCTACTGTTTTTGGCAGAAACAGTACTACTGATATTTTTTGTTTTGAAATATGGAAACCGAAATCTGTAACGATAGTTTATTTGATTTTTTAACGAAATCTGAAATTTATAATATAAAAAAAGTTAAACCAAAATGTATATATTTTCAATAAACCGTTACCGATAAACGAAATTTTACTGATATAAAAATCGTTAACCGTAATTGAACCTCAAATTTTTTTTGTTCGAGTCCCTGGTTACAATAACTAGATATATTTTAATATGCTATTTCCTCTCTAGAATAGACAAAATAACAGTTTTTATTACAAAAGAAAAACTTTTGACATTGAAAATATCTATGAAATAGTAATATAGGCTTATAGCACAAGCTCTGTTTTGGTTTGTTTTAAGAGCAGTGTTTTTGGGTGTTTTAGCAATCTCTAACATGTTAAAACCGTGCTCTTAGAACACTCAAAAACAGAACTTTTAAAATTATTTTACAATTTCGATTCATATAAATAAAATATTACTTTTATTGTGTTATTAGATTTTTCTTGAGTGTGTTTAAAATACTTTTAAAGAAAAACTTATGTTTAATACAAAAGTAAAACTATTCTTCCGCCACTCTCGTTCGAATGCCTCTCTCGCTACATGAGTATTCATGAGGTAAAATTCAAATTTGAGTGGAGAAAAATATCGCTTCTCTTTCTAGTTTGACAAATAGCTATTTTCGTGTCTTTTATTTGGAGCATCATTTTTTTTATGAACGTTTAACAGCAAAATAATTATTTTCTTATGTCGGATATCTTTTTTAAATGTTATGTAAATTAGCTGTTAATTACTATATTACATAAAATTACTTGAAAATAATTATAGATCATTTACAGAGAAGAAACAGGTGTTACTTAAATGTATATTCAGTAACATGTAATCACTATAAACATAATGATTGTTTATTGACAGTGTCTATAAAAATTATATATATACTAGAATAATTCTTACCATGGGTAATTCGTGGAATCATATCATTAGCTTGTTTCGTCATACATTCGTTTAGTTTTGGATCACTTTCGCTACATTTTTCTATATAACTTGCTGAAAATAAATAAACAATTGATATTATTAAAAACAAGTACTATAAACTATTGATATCATGCATTTTGATGAAGATTATTATGTTAATAGTTGTTTTTATTTTTTCTTTTGTCTGTTTCATTATAATAATTATTATGGTTATGTATAGTGATGAATGTACTAGCTGAAGCTAAATAAAAATAAACTTTTACTTTTTTTACTTTTTAAGAATAACAAATAAGTAAAATAATTATTGAAAGTGTGAGAAAACAACAAAAAAGTTAACATTTCCGTACGCTATTTTGTCTATGAAGTTTATCTTGTATATATATATATATATATATATATATATATATCTTTGGGGGCCGTGATTTGACGGCTGATAACCGCACTTCACGCGAAAAAACATATCACTTACCGAGAACTGCTTAGGCAGAGTGCCACACCCAGTAATGGGTAAAAGGCGTGATGATATATTTATTTATTTATTTGTGTATATAAGTATTCAAGTCTAAATTATAATTTAAAATCTGTAAGAATCTAACTAATGAATCTGTAACTTTATACATTCATAAATCTGTAAATAATGAACAAAATCGCATCAATATTTGTTGATAAATAAATACTATATCATACAATCATACGTTTCGTTGCGATTTTGTTCATTAGTTAATATATCATACAATCATACGTTTCGTATTTTGTTTATCATTTACAGATTTATGAAACTATAAAACTTATGAATTTATGCAGAATTCTACCATAAATCACTTACGTAAGCTTCTGGAAGAACATAAACCACAAACTATATTTAATATCACAAAAGAAATCAAATTAGAATTAAGCATTGTATCACTCTGTTCTGTGCTGCAGTTATGAGATTCCGTCGAACAATAAGATTATATACTTCTGTACATGTCCTTATATAGCTGCGCCAAATTCACCTACTGCTTTTTACAAGTTTTTTTTTTACATTTGTCAAAAAAAAACTAATCTTAAGAAATGAGTTTTTTGTTTGTTTTTGTTTAAGCAATTATTAAATTTGATGATGATATTAGAGTTCTTAAGAAAATGTCAAAGAAATATGATGTGTATTGTGATAAAATTATGTGTAACTGCATGGAAAAAGTGTTGAAATGTTTTGAAATTTAGTTTGGTAATCTTGTGTTTTAAATAAGAATGAAATAAAAACATAACAATAAAATTATTTGTATCCAGAATTTTACAATTCTGATTCAAGTAGATACGTATATTGAATAATAATAATTAAATTCATATACAAAAATACAAATATAAATAATTTACAAAATAATATGGAGGAGTTAAATAAGCGATTATTCCCACGTGCAACTTCACAAGGGATAATCGAGCCCTCCCGTGAAGCATATCATATTTTTCGTAACAAGTGCACAAAAATTACAGTCTTATCGGGACAAATGTCAAATATCCTAACTTGGAACAAGTGTCTTTCTCATTTGTTAAAAAGGACAAGTGTCAAATTCTCCAACTGATAAAACTATTTCATTGTCCGCTCAGTTAGATGACGTGTTTAACGCCGCAAACAAGGAGTAATCGTAGTCTCTAGGGACAGAAACATCCTACCTAGGGAGAGAAACATAATGAGAAAAGCAGTGTTTCTCTCACTAAAATTAGAGAATAAGAACGTGCTACGAAAATAGTATTTATTTATTAACTGCTCCTAAAGTACGAGTATAAATTAAAAAAAAATATATATCATCACGCCTTTTACCCATTACTGGGTGTGGTACTCTACCTAAGCAGATCTCGGTAAGTGATATATTTGATCGCGTGAAGTGCGGTTACCAGCATTCAAATCACGGCCCCCAAAGATATTAGTGGAGGGGGAGCCACAGGGGTAGATTTAAATTGGTGAAAATTGTTTGTCGGCTGTGGGGATCGAACCAGGGTTATCAAGATCCACAGGCCTACTCGATACCACTGAGCCACCTACCCCATAAATAATATAAATTATACTACATTATATTAATACATAGAAGAAACTTAATAAATAATGCGTATACCTTGTGAATTTGCAATAAATAAGGAAAATAATAAATAATATTGAACCTAAAACTACGTATAAAATTATAAATATAAATTGAGAAGTCTGTATTCTTCCATTCATTTAAACAAAAACTTCTTGTGTTTAAAGCACCAATTGTAAAACAAAATAGTTTGTTAATTTACTCTTTTGTGAGATTATTCAATAGTTTGCTTCATTGACATTCGATACAATAAAATTTGATAAATAATGTTTCCTGATGGGTGAATATATAAGGCAAATAATGAGAAAATGGTAGAGGCTTTCTAGACTGTTCAAATTACATATAGTGGACTCAGACGAAATATAATTATAAATTTTAGTAAATGTTGCATATTATGCTAAAACTAATTAAGAAAATTAAGATGAATCATCTGTCGAATTGGATGTGAAGTTTATATCTGAACATTGATATTTTAAAAACTAGATAAGTATTATTGTTTTTATGATAGAGTTTCGCAAGCGAGATGTAGACAAAAAATTTCAAACAACTGCATTATGTTCATTATAAATCTTTAAAGTTTATTGGAAATTTAACTTTGAAATTAAAAAATAAAATAAATATATCATCACGCCTTTTACCCTTTACTGGGTGTAGCACTTTGCCATAGCAGATCTCAGTATGTGATATAATTCTTCGCGTGAAGTGCGGTTATCAGTCGACAAATCACGGCCCCCAAAGAAGGTAGTGGTGGGGGCGCCATAGGGATAGTTTTAACGTGGTAAAAATTGTTTTTCGGCTGTGAAATTATAAATAATAAATAAATATATCATCACGCCTTTTACCCATTACTAAGTGTGACACTTTACCGTAGCAGATCGCGGTAAGTGATATATTTCTTCACGTCAAATTACGGCCTCCAAAGATGTTAGTGAAGGGGGAGCCACAGGGGAAGATTTAAATTGGTAAAAAATATTTGTCGGCTATGATCTAATCAGGGTTCTCAAGATCCACAGGCAGACTCGATACCACTGAGCCACCTACCCCATTAAATTATGGTTATTATAAATATGAATGTGTAACCAAAAAGACGTTTTTTTTTTAAAGAAAATTAGAAGTTCATTATTTATCGGCGGCATTTTGTAATCTTGTTTTTGATTGGTTTCAAACAGCCCACTAAAGAAGCTGACAGCCCAGTCATGAATTCTTGTAGGGCTGTTTACAAAATAGTTTAATTAACTTTCTTTGACAGTTGCGTGAAAACAAAATTACTTCATTACTTTCAGAAAAAAAATATACATTAACTATCTATTAACTAACCTACTTACGGGGCAAATGTCGGATACGAATTAGGATCAATTGTCGAGGATCAACATTTCAAATGTCATCTGTTGTACATATTTTCTTACGCCAAATTCAGTTGTTCAAAGACAGCTTCTGTTTCTCGTTTAACTTTTCAAAATATATTATTAGTAAGTACATCTTTATTATTTTCCTTAACATTTTTATATTTTAAAATCATTTAAACATGATTATATAATAAAATATCTAGTAACTTATAACTAATACTATTAATAACTAAACAATCTCGTTATACATATTAGTTTATTCTGCAAAAATGTCAGAATATGTATAACCCTCCAAAATAGGTTTGACAATTACGAGAATAAGTTCATTTAAAACTTCAACAAACACGGATTTGAATTGTTTGTATATTGTTTTATGTTCCTCATTTACCAGTTTATTTACAGGATCACCTGAAAAGTAAAAAAGAAACATTTAAAATTAATTTACGAGTTTCTAGCAGACGCAAGCGCGCAAGAACATTGTGCGTGAGTTTGAAGCATGAGCATACAATTTACTCTTCGTGGATTCTGTAACATGTAACTTTTTGTCACACGTGCACTGAAATGACACCTTTTTAATTCATGTTTCTGGAACGAAAATATCCTTTTTCTAGGATTGCTATGAAAAGTTGACAATTACGCTCTCATTTGTCATCGTAAAGTTGCCGTTTTCTGTGGAACAATCGAAAAATATCTTTGTCGCGCGTCTCCAATGGTAACGCGCGAAAAAGATATTAAATGCGCTCTTATTTCACTAGTTACCAGGGATACAATCAAAACAGAAACTTGTCATATTGACAGTTGACAGAATGAATTTATTTTCAGTACGCATACATTTTTTAATAATTTTAAGATGCAATCGTAGAAAAAATTATGTGTGTATCACGAGCGTAAAGTGTCTTTGTTCCTCTTACACTATTGCAGCTCTCGCCTTAGACGGTCGGTTTTAGCCAAAACCGAGTAAATACTGAGCTCTTACTACTAGCAATTATGTATTGTATATCCATCAGTACGGTGGTGTAGATAGTGATACGGATACGGAATTAGAATTCGGAGATCCCGAGTTCAAATCTCACTCAAATTAAAAATTATATAAACTACTACACTGCGGCTCGGTGAATGCGGACCCCTGTACTGTAATTGGGATTAAGTTCCTGTTGTGCAGCGTAACATAAATAAAGAATTAAATATAATTTTGAAGCCAAAACTTCAAAATATAATAGTAAATTAGATACCATTAAATCTCAGCACAAATATTGAAAAAATAATTAATGTTAAAAATTGAGTTTAGTTTCTCGAAAATTCTAAATACAATTTTAATAACGAAATTTTTATTTAATTTAAATGATAAACATTTGCAAACATTAAATATACGAAAAAGCTCATTCCTTGAGCGTTTTTTTACTTCCTTGTACGAAGTAAAGGAAGTATTGTAATCGCGAAAATTTTCGGTTCTCAGATTTCAACGGAAATAGATGTTTTGGCCCTCCCTGAATCCATTTTGACTAATTTCGTCATGCCGTCTGTACGTACGTACGTATCTCGCATAACTCAAAACGGTAAGCCGAAGAAAATTGTAACTTTATATTTAGGACTGTTATAACATCTAGTTGTGCACCTCCCTTTTTGGTCATTATACAACTACCGGAAGTGGTACTTTACTTGAAGCCTATAATAGATTTTCATGAAAAACTATATTCAAATATAATTTAAAACTTTCCAAATTTGGTATATAAGACTACTATATCAATGGAAATAACATAATAGATTTTGGTTAAAATAGACTAACCGGAAGTGGCACATTACATTATTTTAATTTTAGAAAGGAATGCTGCAAATAAAAGTTTTAGAGAATTAAATTCTGCGTCTAGCACATTAAGAATTTTTAAATTAGCTTTTTGCATAAACGAGATATCTAAATTTAAATATTATATATTTTTTGATTTTTTTTAAAATTAAGTTTGCTATGGGTTAGAACAAAAAATAAAAGATTTAATGTCAAATATGTGCAATTAAAAAAATATCTATAGTTTAATACGTGTACAAGGAAGTCATGTGGTGTCCACATCAGATATTTTATTCTTGGCATCTATTCAAAAACTATTGTTATATTTGGTTAAAGTAATGAAAATAATTATTAGGTATGTACTTACTCAGTTCTTTGTTACCGTTGAATAAATTTCCTAAATTGATTGATGCATCTCCATAGATATAATCAAGATCGGAGCCTACAATTTTGATTGGGTCCTTGCTGTCTCTTTTAAAGTTTTCTAGTCTGAGGGTGACTGTAAAGTTTGCATCAACTACAAAATACAAAATTATACATAATTAATTAACAATCATTACAATAATGGGCTTAATTATTGCAGAATCTGGAACTTTATGAATTCCGTTATATACTTTAACCGGAGTTAATTATAATTTTACTTTAAATTTAAGAAATGTCAAAAAATATATGTACACCTCGGGAAAAAATACTGTTTTTCCTCAATGTTTTGTTGTTGGAGAGCATGTAAAAATATGTATTTCTCTCTAGATGTATAATATACTAATAAAAAACTCTTATTATATAACCACAATCATAAAATTGATTAAAATTATGAAAATGATTTAATAGTAAAATACAAATAAATGTCACTAGCCGTAGTCACTACTGTACTTTTTCTTATATTATAAATCAGCTATAGTGATCAGCCAATCAATCGACTAAGAAATTTAATTCTTATGCTGTGCAATGCTATGAAGTTACAATGAAACAATAATACATTCTTTGGCAGTGTCAAATTATGAATATTTTTTATCAAACTCTTTTGAAAGTATCTGTAAGTACTTACAAAAGCTACTGTCGTAACTTCCTTTTCCTTCAATGGGAACCAGTAAAATGTTTCCTTTAGTTTCATAATCGCTTTTCACTTGGAATTTTGGTGTGATTCCTGTAAATTTCAATACGCCCTCTTTCTTGTTCATTCTGTAATTATAATAGTTATTATTATCATTATATTCACTGTTAAAATAATGAGATAGAGTAGGAACTAATAAGACTTGGTGTAGAATTGATAATGCTAAATAAGGTAAGAATAAATGGAGAACTTGGCTCAGTGGTATCGAGTCGGCCTGTGGATTTGAGAACTCGGGTTCGATTCCTACATTGATTTGACGGCTGGTAACCTCGTTTCACGCGGAGAAATATATCACTTACCGAGATCTGCTATTGCAGAGGGCCACACCCAGTAATGGGTAAAAAGGCATGATGATATACTAAGTTATTTTTTATGATATACTTACTCAAAGTTTTCGATTTTCACATTTTCAAGTCCGTAAACTTTTCCTTTCGTTAGTTCTAAATGCATGGCACCAATATCTGTTGTAACTTTGTCAAAATTAAATGGATTTAATTGTAAAATACGTTGTTTCCTGTCTCCTAAAAATATGTGTATTTATTACTTGAAAATAGTCAACATCTTACTTTAAATTCTTTAATTTAATTTTTTAGTTTACTTCGATAAACATATACATTTAAAATAATTGATTCTATATTTTTAATTTAGTTTAATTAATTAATTAATAGTTAACCGCACGTTAAAATAAATTAAAATGTTTTATAATTAAAAATAAATATATCATGAATTACCTGGAGCAATATGAGGAATCATTGAGTTTGCCTTTTGTTTCAGGCATTCATTTAATTCTAAATCATTTTCACTGCATTTTTCCATATAGGCAGCTGAAATATAAAGTACTAGATATAAATATACATCGAAGAATATACAAGGTTCAAGAAAATTATTCTAATATTTCAAAGCAATCAAAGTTCGTAGTTACTTTGATATTTTAAACGTACCTTAATTATATAAAAATAAAAGAAAATAGCATACACATAATTACAAAATATTTCAAAATTAGCCTCAAAAGTTATTAACAATTCAAATTTATAAACGGGTTCCTTTGGCGAAATATGATAAGGACTGGTATTTAAATCTCTTAACAAAGTTCTTATTAAATTTATTTTTCTAACCATAAAAAATTTACATAATTTTCATAATTTGCAATATAATTAGCATTATGTTTGTTTGAGAGAACATTTTATTAGAAAGATGATTAAAATATCGCCCTTAAATGTGCGACGTTTTAACTTTAAATTGAAATATTATATTTTAAATAATTTTTACATTTCTGAATTTATTTCTATTGGCACTCTAATAATTACTTTAAAGCATGTATTTTCTTTTGCTTCTAACTCGGACATAAGAAACAATTGAACAACAAACAAAATGAATGCAGTTTTTCATTCTGAACATTTTTCTTCAGTATACTTTTGTTCTAAAATTAATAGGTAAAGAGATATCGCTAAATCAAAATTTTAACATTGAATTTCCTATTTTCGGAAAAAGAAGTAGACACCCGGTATATATACGAAAATATGTTCATGTATTACAAATCCTTAATGATGTAAACAAATTTGGCAGTCCGGATTTTTTGAAATTTTAAATGTCAACTCTTAAATGCAATATTCACAATATTAGAGATGGGCGAATATCAAATTTCTCGTATTCGAATATCGAATACGAATATTAATCAGATCTCGAATATTCGAGGTACTCGAATATTAGAATACTCCTAAAAGTTAATTTATTTATTGTTAATAATTATTTAATGATGTCCTTTTCATTATTTGAATGAAATTGTTAAGATAAAATAAAATAAAAAGTACAAACAAAAAAGAAAGACGAAAACTTCAAATTTAAAGTGAAACGTATGGGCTGATGTTGGCGAAAAACAAATTTTAAATATAATATCTTTGTTATTAATAACTTCAAAGTATTGTAATAGCTTTAAGTTTATGTACAAATGATAAAGAAAAACATAGTCAAAAATTGATGTCAACATATAGCGCGATATTCGAGGTATTCGAATGTTCGCTATACTGACGTTAATATTCGAAAATCTCGAATATCGAATAATGTCAATATTCGCGGCATTCGACTATTCGCGGATGATATTCGCCCATCTCTACACAATATTCAATTTTCACCTAGTATACAATTTTCAGCTGCAAGTTTGATATGATTGTTTCAAATATTGTAGTTTCATTGGTTATTAAATTGTGAATTAAATAGTAATTATTTTCCTGGCAAACTACTCTCACTTCATCCACATTCATAAATCCTGTCTTGCTGACTTACACACTGCTTTTACATTTTATTCACTCAAGAAAATTTATTCCTAGCAATCTCTCATCCATAATTTCACCAACATACATCTATTACACTCATTATTTATTCAACATATGTTTCATATACTCAAATCGTCTAAACAAACACATCTATACTTTTATAACTTAATTTTTAAAAAAATACTTACGCAACGTTTTCGCAAAACAAGTTATACAGCTAACCAATAAAATCAAAATAAAAACCTTCATCGTACTAATACTGTTCGCTCTTCCTGCCAAATTTACAACTGATGTGTGAATCCAGTTTTTCACTTTCAATTTATAGTAAGAATACAATATTCGACATTGACCCTCCACTATTTATTATAAAATCAAATTTGCAAAAAAAAGTTGCGTAAGATATTAGAAAGATATATTAGCCAATTATTATTGTTGTGTGTTTATTTCTTAGCGAAGTAGATTTTAATTTTTGCAATTTGTTTAATTAATTACTTAATTGCTAACAATTTTAGCAAAGGTATAATAATTGAGAGTAAAAAGACGTTATTTATGATAGCTTATTAATATTCCTGTGTCTAAATATAAATAGTTTTTATTTGTTAAGTATTCTGTAAAACAGGAAATTATTTCCAGTGGCATATGAAAGTCTTATTTAGTTTATAGTGGAATTCGAATCACTTATGGACAGTTGAATACACAAAATTAAAATTGTAAACTTAGTTTAAATAAATTAAAGCATAATAATGTTTAACAACAATATCAATTATTCCATATTCCATATAAGTTCGTTTGCTTTTATGAATTTAGACCACGAAGTTTAAAAAAATTAAAGATTCAACTGGTCATTAAAAAAGATTGAATTATTTTTACTGTTCACGACAGTGGCGTAGCTATAGGGGGGATGGGGGTTACGGGTTCAACTTCTCATCGAAATATTCGGAAAGTTTCCAAAATTATTTCAGTGAAGAACAGAAATGATTGTTTTTTTCAGGAAGTTAGATATCTTAAATAAATAAAAGGCTTCAGAATCCAATATTATAATTTTTTTTTAATATTTATTATTTGGACGTTTCGAACATTAATATTTGTTCATCATCAGCTCCTTAAAATATATAAATACAATAATTATAATATAAAACTAACAAAATATTTTGTAAATAATAAATATTTTTATAAAAAAATAATATTGGATTCTGAAGCCTTTTATTTGTTTAAAATATCATATTATTGAATCCTTTTTAAATACATATTAGAAGTTAGATATCAGAAATTATATTCAATCTAATTTTATATCTAACGTTAAAGCAGAGATATTATTACATATTTATTTATAATTTTTTTTTTTTATCAATTTATTAGTTAAATATTAATATGAATTATTTTGCTAATCATAATATTAAAAATTGATCTACTTATATTGCGACAAGTCAGTAATATATTTGATCGTACTTTTTTTAATCTGAGTGTTTATTATACGCCATCTATGTACTTCCATTGGAAACATAACCTATAAGTAGGAGGTTATTTATTTTTAGCAAATTAGATTGTCATTTTGTTTTTCAAAAAAATAAAAAAACGTTAATTCAACATTAGCCGATTATTTTTCAACCCTCTATAAAAGAAGTCGCCATCTTTTTTGAGACTAGAACCTTGGTCCCCTCCACGAAAGTAAGGTCCAGTTACGCCACTGGTTCATGATATTTACGGCTTAAAATGGCATCAACCATAAGATGCGATTTTAACAAAAAACAAAATTTTTTTCATGATATTTAACCGTATAAAAATCGGGACAGAAATAATAGTATATTACATAACGAGAATTGTAACAAGTACATTACGTGCGAGTGAAAAAGTTGCGCACGAGTCTTGGCGAATACAGTAATTTCACGAGCAATGTAATAGCGTTACAATTCGAGTTGGGTATTATACTTTATCTACGACCATAAATAATAATAAGAACAATTACAGAATATTTGTTAGGTTGTATGTGTAACATCAACTGTCAAACAGCAGTGTTACCGCCTAACAAATGAAAAATTTCTTTATCTACTCTTATTAAATAATGTATTCATTACTTATGAAATTTATGATAAGTAATACTAGCCATTATTAACAGTGTTAAGTAATAATTCATTACTCAACACTTCACGACCAATCACACGTCTGAATTTTCATAACTTAACACTTTAATAGCCAATCAAAAAATAACGATACTTGCCGCGCGTTAAGTATGTAATGAAACAGTGAAGCGCGCTTTTGTTAATTATCTGTCAAAATTAGTTCAAACGTTTTTGTTTACAATAATACTGTAATTTGTGTGATTATACATATGAGTTATGGATTCTGAAAGCGAACAAAGTGAAATTTGTACTCCACCAGATATTGTAGAAGCCGCACACGTACGTTTCTTAAATTTACTGCCCGAAAAATCAAAAAAAAAGTATGAACAAGTTTATAAAGCTTTTATGAATTGGCGAATACGCAAAATTGTTAAGTAGTGTTAATATTTATTAAATAAAAATAAAAACAAAAATTTAAGCAATCTGACTTATTCATAATGTAACATAAAAAAAATAATTGTAAAATCTTATTACATAATAACATATAGTCGTAGATAAAGTATAATATTCTATTCGCAAGTAATAACTATTACTCACTCGAATGATTTACAACACTCACCTTCGGCTCGTGTTGCAAACTTTATTCTCTTGAGTAATAGCTTATATTACTTACTCATTGAATAATATACTATAAAAACAGTATTATTACGTAACTAGTGCAGTAAACCCTTAGCAACCGTAAACAAGCATTTACTGTTCTTGCAAATTGTTTTTAATGGCCTACTTACATATATGGTCGTAGATAAAATATTTTTAAATTGTTATTTTAAATTAGTTTGCTATGGAACTTCGAAAAAAACGTGAATGTTTAAGATGTCAAATGAATATTTAGTAATTTTTTTTAAACATTAATTTAAATAAAATAGTATTTTTGTCTTCTCCAAGCTGTTTGTGTTATATGAATTATTTAGTCAAGGTTACAAGATAAATTTGAAAAATTATAATAATTATTTTCTACAAAAAATGTTACGAAAATAAATTCAACCACAAATGTACTTAAGCTGATATTTTGTAGGTACTTTTTATACAGTTTTTTTGTGAGTTATATCATTTTTTATTTCTAAAAATTGTGATGTGTTTTTGAATGAATCAGTTTTGTAAATATGCTTTTTACTTTAAGAAACAATCAACATTTAACAATTAAAATAACAAATAAAACTGCAAATGAATTATGGGATGTTATTTGTATCATTCACTTTATTTAAAGATTTAAAATATGTAATTATTTAATTAATATTTTAAATAAATACTTAAAATAAAGAACAATGAAGTAGACTAGACAGTATGAATCATCTAGGATCTCAGAATTTGTTAAAGTCAACAGTGTGCAATGCGGCACATGGTCTGTAACTAATTACTGCCAAAAATAAACAATTATACTCGTATGATTGCTTGTTTTAAGAGCAGTGTTTTTGGGTGTTTTAGCTGTCTCTAACATGTTAAAACCGTTCTCTTAAAACACCCAAAAACCAGGGACGGATTTAAGGTGGTGGAGGCCCCTGGGCCCAAGCTTGGTGGGGGGCCCTTATATGGAAGAGGTTCACATTTTAATTTCATCAATATACACCGATTGTATACTGAATGCAATTTTAATGCATTTTTAAAATCTCCTTTTAATAAACATCTGGACAATATATATATATATATATATATATATATATATATATATATATATATATATATATATATATATATATATACATATATATACTGCGTGTCCCATTTTACATTATCTTATTGAATATCTCGAAATGAAAGCTTTTTACCGAAAAGTATGCTGATTCATAATCGTCATGGTTTTGAGGGGGACATCGGATTTTGACAAAATGGCCCCCTTAGCCCCCCAAGGGAGACCAGGGGGGGTCAACTTAAAAATTTTAAATGGGAACCCCTATTTTTTATTGCAGATTCTGAAAGAGCGTTAAAAAGTATGTAGGTTTTATCCGGATTTCCAACACGAAATAACCCTATTAAAACACTTAATTTACAATTAAATTAATCACCAACCAGTAAACTTAATATGAAAATTCTTGATAAAATCAAATCATTCATAATTAGTTTATTTAATGTCCTGTTTTCGTCCCCCCCCAGTGTTAGGGATTGATATTTTCAGAAATGTAGGTAATGATTGAAACACCAAATGTTATTATTTATAAAGTTATTGACACAATATTCATTGCACGAAAATCGTACTTTCACGATTACAGCGCCACCTGTTGGAAATTAAACAAAAGTATCCGGATAAAACCTACATATTTTTTAACGCTCTTTCAGAATCTGCAATAAAAAATAGGGGTTCCCATTTAAAATTTTTAAGTCGACCCCCCTCCCGGCCCCCCTTGGGGAGCTAAGGGGGCCATTTTGTCAAAATCCGATGTCCCCCTCAAAACCATGACGATTATGATTCAGCATATTTTTTGGTAAAATGCTTTCATTTCGAGATATTCAAGAAGATAATGTAAAATGGGACACCCAGTATATATATATATTATTTACTGTACATAAGTATTAATGGGATAGGTGGCTCAGTGGTATCGAGTCGGCCTGTGGATCTTGAGAACCCTGGTTCGATCCCCACAGCCGACAAACAATTTTCTCCAATTTAAAAAATCTACCCCTGTGGCTCCTCTACCACTAATATCTTTGAGGGTCGTGATTTGACGGCTGGTAACCGCACTTCACGCGAAAAAATATATCACTTACCGAGATCTGCTTAGGCAGAGTGCCACACCCAGTGATGGGTAAAAGGCGTGATGATATATATATATATATATATATATATTTATTTTATTTAAGTATTAATAATTTTACAGAGGTACTTTTCGAGTTTTCCTCATCGCGAAATCGTCGATCACATCATCGAAATTTAATGATTTTAAGATATCAGAGTTGCTGTTAAAAATTGCGAGATCGTTTAAGCGTTCATGAGTCATTGCCGTTCGCAATTTGTTTTTTTACAATTTTAATTTGAAAAATGTTCTCTCCGCAGAACAATTCGGTATCATCAAAACGAGATACATTTTCAACCCAATTTCGGCGTTAGGAAAAGCATCCTGCAGCTATTTTTGAATGATTAACGAATACAATCAAATGTTCGCGATTTAAGTATTGGTCTTTGTTCCCAGCTTTTTTACTTGATATTTGGTGGGGGCCCCCAGATGATGGAGGCCCCTGGGCCATGGCCCAACCGGCCCACTCTTAAATCCGGCCCTGCCAAAAACAAAGCTTGTGCTGCCAGCCATGGTTTAAAAAAAATTATACCGTCTTTTGGATGAATAATAATAAATTCAAATTAATCTCGAAAAAACTAGATCTACAAATCACCATAAATTATTCTTCTTTTTAATGCACAAAAAAACATTTTTTATTTTAATACGACCTGTTATGATTACCTTCAATGTCAGTGTAAAAAGAAATAAGCAAAAATAACCTTCATCAATTTTAACGTTTTTACTTTATTCATAAATGTATATTTTGTGAGTGAATTAAAAACTTCACTTCCTTATTGTTTAATTAAAGCACTTGCGATTTTTATAAAATTAAAGAAGTTACTGAACTAAAACATCAAGGTTACAAATGCAGAATAACAAGTATAGGTTGAACAATTGCCTTACAGAGCAACTGACAGGAAGTGAAACCTAAAAATATGTTTATACTATTTTCATTTTAAATTGGAGGGATTGGCATAAAACGATTAAATGCACCGCAATTACGTTTACAAAGGAACTCAAAATATGACCTGTTATAACTGATTTCCCAAGGTTCGCACAGGGTTGTACAGCCGGTATTTTTAAATGGTCAATCATAGCAAAAAACCAAAATAATTTTAGACTGAATACAACCCTTAAAAAATTACCTGTTGTGACTATCGTTAAGCGATTTGTGGTAGCCGCACTAATAGATTTCATTGTAGTTATATGGGACAGGGACGTTTAATCGTTTTATGCCGATCCCTCCAGTTTAAAATGAAAATAGTATACTAAAGTATAACTTTGTCTGAATCTCTGCAAAATATGTCAAATTTGACCAATAATTATGAGTAACCTGAGTAATGTTGTGAACAGCAATATGATAAGAAACTTTGTTTCTATGAAGTAATGAGTTAGAATAAGAAATATAGGGTGCTTCAGGACTAATGTAACCAATATTAAAGATGAATTTTATAAGACATGTTTTTTTTTGCACGCGTCCAAGTTTAGAAAACGAGCCATAGACGAGTTTTCTAAATGACAAGTGCAATAAAAGTCTTATAAAATGAGGTATTGTATGCTATTTTTTCTACGATTGCTATGAAAAGTTGATAATTACGCTCTCATTTGTCATCGTAAAGTTGACGTTTTCTGTGGAACAATCGAAAAATATCTTTGTTAAGATGTTAAATGAGCACTTATTTCAATAGTTACCAGGGATACAAACAAAACAGAAACTTGTCATATTGACAGTTGACAGAATGAATTTATTTTCAGTACGTATACGTTTTTTAACAATTTAAGATGCAATCGTAGAAAAAAATTATGTGTGTATCCCGAGCGTAAAGTGTCTTTGTTCATCTTACACTATTGCAGCTCTCGCCTTCGGCTCGCACTGCAATTACCGTGTTCGAGTAACAAAGGACCACTTTTTAATATAAATATCAATGAAATAAATTTGGGAAAATACAATAACACAATTAAATATTAATTATATTATTAAAAAAAAATTTGCAGCACTAAATTGTGAAATAAATAAGATGCATCAATATCAATTTAAATCAAGGTTTAATTTTGTTATTGAATGTTTTGTTTTGTAAAAGTATCTTGTTTGCGAAATTCAAAAGTTTGTTGTTACTTGTAACACTGAACTCTTTTATTTTAAGGGGTAAGGCCACTCTAGAATTTTAAAAAAATGCATTTTTTTTATTTGCTTAAATTATAGTTTAAACTCTTAGGAATAAGGGACAATTAATTTAAATGCCGCGCGGAAGTATTTCAGAGGGAAAAAAGCATATATCTATTAGTACTAGTATTTATGTATATATATATGTGACTCGAAACTTTAAACGCGTTTTTCTCGAAATCATATTTTCAAAATCGGGCGAAAAGAAATCTGAATAATTGATGGATCGTGCTGAATCATTTTATTTCTTATTCTATATATAAAATACTCAAAAACTACGGGAGCTTTTTTTTTAAAGTGCTTCTTTCGTTTTTTATGGTCGTTTTTATACAGAAATTTAGTCTCGAATAATGAACTTTTTATTCAAACGTGCGCCATTTTGTTAATAATCAAAGTTTTCAAAATCCAGTTCGTAGTTTTTTAGAGTATGCATCAGAGATTATGAAAACATACGAGTATCCTTTTTTGATCCAGGTCTATTGCTGTTCCCAGAATGTTTTCGCCCGATTTGCCCTACGCGCCGAGAGGAGACGCCATTTTTTTAAATTTCTGACGACAATTTTGAATATTTTCTTAAAAAAATATTTTAAATAAAGTTTAAAAACCACTAAATAAAGATCCAAAAACAGTTCTTAAGCAGCACGTTTAGATTTCGTTAAAAAAATCTTGAAAATTACCCTTTTTTTCCTTGTTTAGAGTGGCCTTACCCCTTAATAACCAAAATGAAGCTATGGTCATATGATATTATTTATTAAAAATGCTCTGAGAAACAAATGATTAATTTTTGCTTTACTAATTCTGAAACACCGTGTATACTTGAGTGATTATTGTTCGATTGTTTCCTTGAGTTTATTTTAAATCGCTCAGATCTCATTATAAATTACTCATAGGTACTCTAATTGGGATTAATATCCATTCAGGTGTATATCAAATAAACAAATAAACTCACAGGGCAATGTAACATTTTACTAAAACTTTAACAGTATCTGTATCTTAGACCAGTACAATAACAATAATGATTAAATAGGCATGTTAGAATTAATAATATAAAAATATCAAATAAAGAATAATTATTGTTTATTTGTCAATCACATTCTCGTAAGGGACCTTGGAGAAAAAGTTTGCTAAAATACGCGTGAGGATTTCTCCAAAGGCTTCACCAAGTTTCTGGCCGACTTCGTCATTAACTTCTTTCCAATTTTCATTTAAGAATTTCAGCATTTCCTCGCCTGAAAATTACAAACAAAACATAGTAGTTAAAAATAAATAAATATATCATCACGCTTTTTACACATTACATAATTATAAATATTATTTTCACTAATTTAAATCTACCCCTGTGGCTCCCCCTCCACTATAATATTTATAATATTTATAATACCGTCAGTACGGTGGTGTGGATAGCGATACGGAATTCGAATCTGGAGATCCCGAATTTGAATCTCACTTAAGCTAAATATTATATGAACTATTACACTGCGGCTCGGTGAGTGCGGACCCTGTACTGTAATTGGGATTAAGTTCTTGTTGTACAGCGTAACATAAATAAATAAATAAAATAAATAATTAAATTATAATATTTATATTCAACCATTAAATAATGTTAATTTTATTTTTATCAAACTCATTACTCAATGTGCTTCATTATTTATAGAGGGAAATAAAAATGACAATTACTTTCTAGGGAAATAAAGTGATTTGAGAGCATTGGAACTAGGAAATAAAAAGGACAAATACTCCCTAGGGAAATAAAATGATTCAAGACCATTTGCAGTGCCAAGTCTCTTTTGTTAAACAACGAAGTTTTCCATTCTTATATAAACTATTATATATAACACGTGAGTAATATATCTTTTTTTGCCTCATGCGATTGCATCATTCGGGCTACGTCCTAAGGATTCAATCCTCGCTCTCGACAAATAATGACCAACTTTATTCCCTTGTTATATAAACTACTATTTTATATCTGTTTTTATAACAATTATTACACGTATTGAGTAATTATATTGAATCTGTTAGTGATGTTCTATTAATGTTGCAGGGGTTCGTGCTACCCCATTTATTTATTTATTTATTTATGTTACGCTGTACAACAGGAACTTAATCCCAATTACTGTACAGGATCCAAACTCACCGAGCCGCAGTGTGGTAGTTCATATAATTTTTAGCTTGAGTAAGATTCGAACTCGTGATCTCAGGACTCGAATTCCATATTGCTATCCACACCACCGTACTGACGGAATTTTAATAGGGTATAGCGTAATGTTAGGTAGATATACAGGGTGTTTCACAACTTAGAGCAAAAAACTAAAGGGTATATTCTGTACGACGTGCTGATCATGAGACAAAAAGAATTTTTTTTAAATTCGAGAAATTAATGGTTGTTAATCTAAAACATTTTTTGTAGTACTGCACTGGATTCGCTTTCCTATTAAACACAAACAATGAAGTAGGTATCAACTACGAAAGAATAATTATACAATTCAATTATTAGCAGTTATTTATAATAGAATTTTATTTAATTAATAACTTTAACATAATCATCCACCCAGTGGCAGTGGCAACGAAATATTTTGGACTGGGAAACATGGAAAATAGTTTTGCGATTAAAAAAAAAATCTTTTTGTTTCATGATTAGCACGTCATACAGAATATACCCTTTAATTTTTTGCTCTAAGTTGTGAAACACCCTGTATAATAATAGGTCAACATATAATGATGGAATATGATCTCAGACTTCTAAAGCTTGCTGTCAGAAATAATTTTAGCTATCTCTGCTATCTGTGGGCTTGTAATCGCACTTTACAGTATTATATTATCTAGTAAGATCTACTTCTTAGAAGTTTAACACCCAGGAATTGCTAGATCCATAGAATACTCTATTTTGTTTATCATGTTATATGTGAAAATATTTACCTAATCTTTTGTCTCCGTTGAATAAGTTTTCCAGTTCAAAGTAGGCCCTCTTGATGGTGTACACCAACTTATTGCTTTTTGGGACAATGTATTCTTTGTCTCCTCGCTTTTCTACGTCATAATTTATGTCAAAAGTGATATGAGGCTCAACTGAAACAAAATATGATAAGTACTTATAAACAAGCTAGTTGATATAAGGCAAACTTAAATGTAAAGAGTTATGTACAAAAATGTAAGCAAGAGAGACGTCATCAAAATTTGTAACTAGGAAAATGACTTCAAATACGGCTACGTTTATAGTAGAGATGGGCGAATATCATCCGCGAATAGTCGAATGCCGCGAATATTGACATTATTCGATATTCGAGATTTTCGAATATTAACGTCAGTATAGCGAACATTCGAATATTGCGCCATATGTTGCCCTCAATTTTTGACTATGTTTCCTTTATCATTTGTAAAAATAAAATAAATAAATATATCATCACGCCATTTACCCATTACTGGGTGTGGCACTCTGCCTACGCAGATCTCGGTAAGTGATATATTTTTTCGCGTGAAGTGCGGTTACCAGCCGTCAAATCACGGCCTCCAAAGATATTAGTGGTGGAGGAACCACAAGGGTAGATTTTTTAAATTGGTGAAAATTGTTTGTCGGCTGTGGGGATCGAACCAGGGTTCTCAAGATCCATGAAGACGTATCATATTTCAAATTTGTTTTTCGCCAACATCAGCCCGTTCGTTTCACCTTAAATTTGAAGTTTTCGTCTTTTTCTTTTTTGTTTGTACTTTTTGTTTTAATTTTATTTTATCTTAACAATTTCATTCAAATAATGAAAAGGACATAATTAAATAATTATTAATAATAAATAAATTAACTTTTAGGAGTATTCGAGTACCTCGAATATTCGAGATCTGATTAATATTCGTATTCAGTATTCGAATTCGAGAAATTTGATATTCGCCCATCTCTAGTTTATAGGATGTTCAAAAAATTAAATTGTTGCATAAATGTATAATAAATTTTAAATGCTTTAGGCATTATTTATCAAATATATATCACATAAATCACAACAAAATTGATGAACGACAACGTAAAACAAAATGGAGTGAGAGTGAGAGTACACCAAAATATTCTTCTCAACAATACCTACAATTAAATGTAAATGTACTGACCGTAAGTAACATTCATACGTCCGTTACCCTGAATAGGTAAAATCAAAATTTTTCCATTGATATCATATTGAGAGATGCAGTTCAGTATTGGAATATCAAATTCCAAGTTGATTACTTTTTTGTCCAAATCGATCCTAAAATCATAGAATTACTAAATTAGTGTATTTATTTACAGTATTCACTTGATAACGATTGAAGATTATATCAATCGAAACGTTGTGTTATATATTTCTAAAAAATAAAGACAATGAAAGTTCGAAATTTATCTTTCATTAATAGTGTATTTATCTATTTGCTACCATATTAGATATTTTGCATAACAGGAAATCTATTCATTTAGACTCAATCGTACTTAAGTCGTGAAAAATTTTATTTTGTCCGTTTAGCAGCCAAAAGACCTCATGAAAAAAAAAATTAAATAAAACTCTAGGCAAAGTCTCACAAAATTCAGCCTCCGAGTCACCTTATGAGGGCATCGTCAGAGGCTGGCCAGCACAGTTAGTAACCATGGACGCGTTTCGCTCTTGTTAGAGCTCAGCAGCATGGTATAACTCACTTCTTCACCTAGAACAAAGTTCATGTGAAGAAGCTGGTGACGAAGAACTGTGCCAGCAGAGAATAAGATCTCTAACAAACGGTAAGATGACATGAGAAGTTCTGTCGAACCATTAATGCCATCTACCGAAAAAAATGAAAAGCTACGCCATAGCAATTTAAATAACAACAAAGACAAATTAATTAATTTTTTTATTATACCTAGTCTCACCAAGTACATGAATGACAATTAATTTGTCTTTGTTGTTACCTCATGAAAAATTATGCATTTTTCTCTCTACATACATACATTCATACATACATACACAACACCACGCTATATCCCATTAAATAGGGTAGCATCAGTTAAAATTTTTTTTTAGTTTCAAATTTGACATATTATATTGTTTTTAGTGTTTATTTTAAAATATCTTTATTGGCTGGTTTCACCAACAAAAATTTGTTTAATTAAACAAAAGCAATTTAAAATTACATGTCAAATGGAATAATTGGCATTGCTGTCAAATATTCGATTTGTTTTTGTTTATATAAATAAAGTTTAAAATTTAATTTTTGTTGGTGAAATGGACCTAAGTTTAATGAAAAATTTAAAAATTAGTTATGCGATAAAATCAAAATATAGGTGGTTCATGGGCATTTTAAAATAAACTTGGAAAAAAAATCAGTAAAATTTAAAATGAACGAGTAAAAAAAATACAGACCGATGTCCAGTTAAACTGGTATAGTGTCTTTCTTTCATTATAACATATACGAGTAATAAAATGTTGCCATTTATAATTTACACCGCTATTTATTTTTCCATTTTAAAAAGGGTTTTGATCGCAGTGCCATTTACTACTTTCTTAACTAGGATAGATAATTTTACTTACTTGGTTTTTGTAAAGGTGGACTGATCAAATCCTGAGATAGTAGCGTCCGTCATATTAATAATTAGCCCTCCATTTACATCAATTAGAATATTTGGTACCTTTAGAGGACTGGTGGTTTGTATATGGTACGAATTGTCACCTACAGTATAAAATACTTGCTTTATTTTAACTTGCGCAAGACAATTTTAAGGTTATGCTCTTGTTTATACAGGGTGTTTCTATACTTCTGCACGAAACTTTAATGACATATATAATTTGATACACTGATTATAGAACAAAAATTATTTTTTTTGAAATTTTCAAAAATTAGTGAATTTCATTCCTAGCAAACATTTTTAGTGTCACTGATGTATGTTTGATATAAAGTGCTGCATTTTGTATAGCTGCAGGAGGAGATAATTTTAAACAAATTTGCAGCAATTTATTCTGATGTGAAATTACAAAAATAAATCTTCATATTTGTTTTTTCCTGGACCTACCTAAACAATCAAAACATTCACTTGTTACTGAAAATTACATAATACCTGTAATTTTATTAGTTTTGTTTACTTTATTTCATTAGCAACATAATTATAAATAATTAAATGTACTATTAAACCAGTGACACTAAAAATGTTTGCTAGGAATGAAATACCCTAATTGTTGCGAATTTCAAAAAAATTCATTTTCTGCGATTGCTATGAAAAGTTGATTATTACGCTCTCATTTATCATCGTAAAATTGACGTTTTCTGTGGAACAATCAAAAAATATATTTGTCGCGCGTCTCTAATAACAACGCGCGAAAACGATGTTAAATGTGTGTGTTTCCAATGGCAACGCGCGAAAAATATATGCACGCTTATTTCAATAGTTACCAGTTAACAAAACAAAAACTTGTCATATTGACAGTTGACAGAACGAATTTACTTTCAGTACGTAAACGGTTTTTATTAATTTTAAGATGCAATCGTAGAAAAAATTATGTGTGTATCACGAGCGTAAAGTGTCTTTGATCCTCTTACACTATTGCAGCGCGAGCCGAAGGCGTGTTCGAGTAACAAAGAATCACTTTACGCTCTTAATACACAAACAACTATTTTTTACTAAGATTACCTCCTCATAAGGGGCTCCTCTTTTCTGTTTAATCTCCCGAAAAGTGACAAAAAAAAATTATTTATTTTATTTTTCATAATGAATCTAAATCTGCAATCAATAATAGGAGTTCCCATTTAAAAAAATTGAGTTGACCTTGTTATAGCGACAACAACGTCACACGTGACAAAACCAATATTACAGAATTATGCTGCCCTTCTATTCAATTATTTTTCACTCAGGTCATTTCTGCATAAAATGTTTTGTTTTCGAAATATTTGCGAAAAACACTTCAAATGAACCATTCTGATGATTAAAAATTAAAACTAACTGCTCTGACAGCACAAGTAACGCAACTTATCCGTCTAGTAATCATGTTTTAAACTAGAGAAATTTCTTCAAATAATTTAGGAACGTTTGATATAAATAACGTATACATACCTTTTTTGAAAGCATTGAATCCTTTTTTTATGTTCTCCATAATACAGTCATCCAGCTTTGGATCGCTTCTCTTACATTTTGAGAAGTATGATGCTAAAAATAATATAATTTATGATTTGATCGAATATTTGTGTTTGAAATATTTAGGGCATAAATACACCCTTAGTCATGTATAGAAACAAGTTAAAAATTTGAAGAAGATTATATAAAAGTAAATATAAATATATCATCACGCCTTTTACCCATTACTGGTGTGGTACTCAGATCACGGTAAGTGATATATTGTTTTGCGTGAAGTGCGATTATCACTGAGCCACTTACTTCATAAAGAAGATTAAGAATATAAATTGTAATATTAATGAATCGAATTATTATTATTATTTATAATTGATATGGGGTAGCTGGCTCAGTGATATGTGGATTTAAGAACCGCCAAATTTGTTTCATCACACTAGCATTCTGGGTGTGGCACTCTGTCGTAACAGATCTCGGTAAGTGATATATTTCTTCGCGTGAAGTGCGGTTACTAGCCGTCATATCACACTCCCCAAAGATGTTAGAGGGAGCCACAAGGAGAAGATTTTCAATTTGATGAAAATTGTTTGTCGTCTGTGGGGATCGAACCAGGGTTCTTAAGATCCATAGGCCGACTCGATAAGTTTGATATATACCCGGAGTTTTTTTACTTCCTTGTACGAAGTAAAGGAAGTATTGTAATCGCGAAAATTTTCGGTTCTCAGATTTCAACGGAAATAGGTATTTTGGCCCTCCCTGAGTCCATTTTGACTAATTTCGTCGTGCCGTCTGTACGTACGTACGTATGTATCTCGCATAACTCAAAAACGGTAAGCCGTAGAAAATTGAAACTTTATATTTAGGACTGCTATAGCATCTAGTTGTGCACCTCTCTTTTTGGTCATTATACAACTACCGGAAGTGGTACTTTACTTGAAGCCTATAATAGATTTTCATGAAAAACTATATTCAAATATAATTTAAAACTTTCCAAATTTGGTATATAAGACTACTATATTAATGAAAATAACATAATAGATTTTGGTTAAAATAGACTAACCGGAAGTGGCACATCACATGAAGCTGCTTACAGTTTTCCTTGAAGAAAATGGTATTATTTTAATTTTAGAAATAAATGCTGCAAATAAAAATTTTGGAGAATTAAATTCTGCGTCTAGCACATTACGAATTTTTAAATTAGCTTTTTGCATAAACGAGATATCTAAATTTAAATATTATATATTTTTAGATTTAAAAAAAAAAGATTTAATGTCAAATATGTGCAATTAAAAAAATATCCATAGTTTAATACGCGTACAAGAAAGTCATGTGGTGTCCACATCAGTAAACATAGGGATATGCCATTACCATAGTTACAGTTACAAAGTTTGACAGCAATGCATTAGAGCGTTTATTTTAACTGTCATCTATAGTTGTCAAAGTAATAAAACTGTCCTCTTTCAAAATCAGACCGGGTTAATAGGGGATCAAAGTTATTGAATTAAAATTCCTATTTAAACTAAATAAAATATTCTTTTTTGGTAGTTGTGATTTGACAACTGGTTACTGTACTTAACGGCTTAAAATGTGTAGTTTATTAGGATCTGCTATTGCAGAACTGCCATGGCCAAGAATGACCAGAATTTTGACATATAAAATGCAGATGTGAATTTCCGGTTGAACCAGTTCAAAAAGTCAAAATTTTTATTATATGGTTCTATATAGTTCAGAGCACGAGAAATACACTCGTTTAAACCGCATTTCAATATCTCTTTTAGTTTTTGAGTTACAGCGATTTTTGACTTTTTTTAAAGCTCAACTTTGAAAGCCCATAACTCAAAAACTAAAAGAGATATTAAAATTCGGTTTGAACGAGTGTATTTCTCGTGCGCTACTTAACTTGTACATGTATTTTGAAAATTTTGAAAATTTTTCAATTTTTTTCGAAATCCCCACTCCCACTCTACTAATATCTTTGATTACCGTGATTTGACGGCTGGTAACCGCACCTCACGCAAAAAAATATACCACTTACCGAGATCTGCTTCGGCAAAGTGTCACACCTAGTAATGGGTAAAAGGCGTGATGATATATTTATTTATTTATAAATCGTATGTTTTTTTAAAGACAACAATTAAATAAAAAAATACGTATTGAGGTATGTACCTCAAGAGTCAAAATGTAACCAAAATCCAATTAAAAAAATTTGTAAAATAATATCATTCGGCTTATCACACAAAATTTCAAAGAATTTATAATAACTATTTATTTGTTACCAGTCCAATACTAAATTAGCTAATCCTGAATTTTTAAAAGTTAATCGAAATCATTTTCGGAAAACTAAATAGTAACAAGATTATTTTAGACATTATTTAAACTTTTTAGATAATACGATATATCTTAATTTGACAAATCCAAAATTCAGGATTAGCTACAAATCTACCCCTGTGACTTCCCTTACACTAATATCTTTGAGGAGCGTGATTTGATGGCTAGTAACCGCACTTCACGCAAAAAATTATATCACTTACCTAGATCTGCTACACCCAGTAATGGGTTAAAGGCGTGATGATATATTTATTTATATTTATTTTTAATTTAAAAAAATAATATAAACGATGGCTGGTAGCACGAGCTGTGTTTTTGGGTGTTTCAAGAGCACGATTTTAACATGTTAGAGATAGCTAAAACTCCCAAAAACACTGCTCTTAAAACAGGTTAAAACTACTACTAGTCTATTTAAAGTATTTATGAATGAAAATGAGAATTATTCTAATCATTTATAATCTATTTTAATTTTCAAAACTAACACTGCTTTTACATAGAGATAGCTAAAACACCCAAAAAACACTGCTCTTAAAACAGGTAAAAACAGAGCTTGTGCTACCTGCCATTGTCATTATGGTTTGTACTTACGTAATTTAGCAGAGTGACTGTAGCTTACACAAAGAAAAACGCACACAACAAATACCTTTAACATTTTCGATTAATCTGGAAGAACATTGCCGCAGTCTTGTCTTAGTATACGCTTATATAGCTATACTAACATGTCAACCTTGAATGAAACAGAAATTTTGAACTAATTTAAATATATTCAAAAGAAATAATTTTCTAATTTTATGTTTTATGTTTACAGATGACGTACGTGTATTTAGAAGATATTAAATAGCGAACTTATACGACTTAGTAATTATCATGTGATATAATTTTAAAATGTGCATAAATTTGACATTGTAAGTACAAAGTGATATTGACATAGAGTGGGGAAATTATGAAGATTGAAGTGGAGACGGGTTTAGAATCGGAAAATGCTGGGAAAGTTGATTTTCTATTTGTTTAATAGTACAATATAGTATGTTATGTATTATTAAGTTTTACAAATTAAAATAATTCTAGGAATATCGAATAACATTTTTCTAAAACTGTCAAGAAATGTTCTCATTTTTTCACTAATATCAATACGAGAAATATTAAATTTTTTCATCAATTACATTAAAATGGCAACGCTTATTTTGCACCCTAGAGCGTAAAATAAGTATTTTATGCACGCTCCTAATTTATTATTTTCCGTTCCATTTGTTATAACAGATTAGTAGTAGCAAACTCATATTATTTTTGATTGATTTCCTTCAATTTACTTGAATAAATAATAATTATTGTATTATTCTTTTTTCACAGTTGTAGAATAGTATGTTTTGCATCAAGGGACGGAAACAAGCGAGCTGAAGTCTCGGTTTGCCAACTTCACACAAGGGATAATCGCGCCCTCCCGTGAAGCATATTATACTTTTCGTAACAAGTGCACAAAAATTACCGTCTTATCGTGACAAATGTCAAATATGGGTTGCGTAACTAGTTACCTAGGAAACGCCGCAAACAGCTAATAATCGTAGTCTCTAGAGAGAGAAACATGCTACCTAGAGAGAGAAACATCCTACTTAGGGTGAGAAACATGTTTCTCTGTCAATATGTTTTGTTTGTATCCCTGGTAATTATTGAAATAAGCGCGTATTTAATACCTTTTTCGCGCATTGCCATTGGAAAAGTGCGTCAAAGATTTATTTCGATTGTTCAACAAAAAACGTCGACTTTATGATGATAAATCTTAGCGTAATTGTCAACGTTTCATAGGAATCGTAGATGAAAATAATTTATAGCTAGAAATAAAAGCTATATCTTGTAGCGGCGGCTTCCAAGGGGAGAATGATGGGGGAATGGTACCATTTATACTTATAAAATATATAGTTTTGATAATAAGTACATGAACATAACTTTAATTCATCATTTTCTTCTAGTAGTTTCATCATAAATTATCACAGCAAAATAACATTATAATAATCTGTTAGTACGGTGGTGTGGATAGCGATACGGAATTCAAATCCGGAGATCCCGAGTTCGAATCGCACTCAGGCTAAAAATTATATGAACTACTACACTGTGGCTTGGTGAGTGCGGACCCTGTACTGTAATTGGGATTAAGTTCCTGTTGTACAGTGTAACATAAATAAATAAATAAATAAATAATAACTTTGTTTCGTCTGTGCAACAGTACATAATTTTTTATTTTATTATTTGAGATTTGTTACTTGTAATTTTTATTTGCAGTACTAGTCTATTTAAAGTATTTATGAATGCAAAATGAGAATTACTCTAATCATTTATAATCTATTTTAATTTTCAAACCTAAAACTACTTTTACATAGTGAAAACTCAACTTATAGTACAGAGAATAAAATATCGCGTATTTTGAAAACCATCTTGGTTACTTTTGAAGTAAAACTTTGTAAATGTCTCCCTCCCTAACGATTTTCTAGATGCGCAACTAAAATCTTGTAATTGCATTCTTCGTAGATGTAACAATGTAATAGTATATTTAAGAACGAGTTTTATAGGACATGTTTTTTTTCGCATGCATTCAAATTTTGAAAATGAGTCTCAGGCGATCTTTCGAAAGGACAAATGCGATAAAAGTCTTATAAAATGAGTTAATTTTACTCTTTAGCGTCTTTTAAAAATTGGAATTAAAAATATCTGCGATGTTTAAAACCAAGTCAATTTGGGATAATTTATATCTGAAATGTTGTGCTATTGTCAACTTTTCATAGCAATCGTAGGAAAAGAAATATGTGCATTTAAGCGTAAAGTGTCTACGCTTTTAATACACAAATAACTAAATATAGTGACCTTCTCAGTAAATATTTGTTCTTTTTGAACTCGAGCAATTACTATACGTATACACACAATTGCCGAAGTGTAAGAATAGGAGTAAAATATTGTTCAAAATACAGGGTGTTTCTATACCTCTCCACGAAACTTTAATGACATATATAACTTGATATACTGATTATAGAACAAAATAGTTATTTGTGTATTAAGAGCGTAAAGTGATCCTTTGTTACTCGAGCACACTAATTGCACCCTTCAACTTGCGCTGCAATAGTCTAAGAGGAATAAAGACACTTTGCGCTCGTGATACACACATAAATTTTTCTACGATTGCGTCTAATATGATTAAAAAACGTATACGTACTGAAAATAAATTCGTTCTGCAACTGTCAATATGACAAGTTTCTGATTGGGTGCCTAGTACTATCGAATTAAGCGCGTAATTAATACCTTTTTCGCGCATTGCCATTGGAGACGCGCGACAAAGATATTTTTCGATTGATCCACAGAAAACGTCAAGTATACGATGACAAATGAGAGCGTAATTGTTAACTTTTCATAGCAATCGTAGAAAAAATAATAAGTAGTACGTTCTTTTGTTAAAACTAGAAATTATTGCTTAAGAATGTTTAAATAATAAAGACTCGAAACATCTAAATAATAGATAAATACAACTAATGATAACTAAATTTATTTCTCGCTTGAAACATTTCTAAATAAACTTTGAAGAAAATGCTTCAAATAAAAGTGGTATAGTTTAATAGTTATACTAGTTAGTCAAACCTTAATCAACAATCATGTAAGCGGTCAATTAAGAAATGTCAAATGAATGATTTTCAAATGTTCCAAAAAACAAAGAACAAAAACTTGTATCTCACATTAGAAGTTATGCACCATAACAAGTTAAAAAATAAATGAATGCAAAGGTAACTACATTCTTAATAAGTAGATATTCTTTTTATCTGGGTTGATTTTTTCAACATTTTCTTTATAATATTATGCGAAATAGATTATCTTGAAGAATTTTGCGCGTATAGACCAATTCTATACTATTATTATAACAAAACAAGTTAAAGTTTGTTTTTTATTAATATAATAACCTAAATAAAATCTCTGTTCGGTAATTAATTAGTATAAAAATAATTATATGTTCTTTATTTTGTCCACTATTGCTATCTCGAGAACTATAAGTAAGAACTACGAGGTCGGTTAAATTAGCAAACAATTTCTATTTTACAATACTGTTTTAATGAGCATAAAACATTTTTTCAACCAGTGGTTCACAAACTGTGGAGATACCAACTTTGTTATTTTTTTATGAACTTGTTCGATAGAGAATTTTATTCTGAATTCAGTGATATACTACTTGTATTTTGTATTCCCTTACATGACAGCTTTAATGAGAAAAATGCATGTTTAGATTTATTTCATTATAAAAAACAACAAAGACAAAATTAATTGTCTTTAAATGCTCACTTGGTGAAACTAGGTTTAATAATAAAATATCAAACTAAACACTTGTCTAAGTCTCACAAAATTCAGCCTCCAAGTCACCTTATGAGGGCATCGTCAGAGGCTGGCCAGCACAGTTAGTAACCATAGACGCGTTTCATTCTTATTAGAGCTCATCAGTATGGTATAACCTACTTCTTCAGGCTGAATTTTGTGGGACTTAGACAAGTGTTTAGTTTGATATTTTATTATTATTTCATTATAGCTAAAATAAAGGCGAATTAAGATTAAAAAGAAAAGAATGCCATTCAGCTCTTGTTTTTGAAAGTAAATGTCATAGTATTGCATAACAAATTTAAAATTAAGAATTCTGCGCTTGTCTTTATTCATCAGTTTTTACGCTTCAACCACATTCATAATTCCTTTCATACAAGCTTGTTTGTAACAATTAATTTTAATAGAACAATTTGTTGATATAGAAGACAACTTCTCTAATTAAGACAAGGGATACTAAATATTTCGTATGTATTTAGGAAATTAAAAATGAAGACAAACATATTCTATAGCAGATTTGTTTATTTATGACTATTTTATTTGACATAACATGTAAACAATATAAAGGAAGCATTGTATATTTGATTTATTGCAATTATTTCAATTGCGAGTGACTTGATGAAGGGACTCTGGTGCAATCATTATTCATCAAATAGCTTGCTGAAAGGTACTCTGCTAAACAAAGTACTCAGAATTTTCGCAATAGCTCCAGCAATTGATTCACCAATTTTTACTCCAATTTCTTCGTTCACCCCAAATGTATTTTTCGCAAATAATTCGTCCAGTTTTGTTTCTGAGAAAAACAGAAAATAATTATCATTCTTATTATTATTATACACATACAAGATTAATAATAGTATGTTATGCATTAAGGAAGGAAAACAAGCGATTATTCCCGCGTGTGAAGTCGAGGTTTGCCAACTTCACACAAGGAATAATCGCTCCCTCCCGTGAAGTATATTATACTTGTCGTAACAAGTACACAAAAATTACTGTCTTATCGAGACAAATGTCAAATATGGGTTGCATAACTAGTTACCTAGGAAACGCCGCAAACAGCTAATAATCGTAGTCTCTAGGGAGAGACACATCTCTCTAGAGAGAGAAACATGCTACCTAGGGAGAGAAACATGCTACCTAAAGAGAGAAACATTACGTTTCTCTCCCTAGGGGAGAAAAGCAGTGTTTCTCTCTCTAAAATTAGGGAATAAGAACGTGTTTCTTGTGCATGTGTTACGAAAAAAAAAAATTATACGAATATACAAATAATCGAAAAATAGACCAATCAAATAGTTCACTTTTCCTTAGTCACGTTATATATATATATTCATATAGATTTGAATCAAATTTTGCATCAAATTCACCGTCTAAAATGATGAACATATTTCAATTTTAAAAATATATTTCCAACTTTAGATGAAACAATTTTTTTGGTAATATTAAAAATTAATTACCTAATTAACTAACGGAATCATTTATAATTCTATAAATTTGTATAAGACCCGCCGCAAGGCGCGAATTTTTTTGTCATCTTATGAATATAACAATTTGTTTAGTTGCTCATTTAATAAATGGGTTCTATAAACATATTTTGAATTGATTTGCATTTTGTTTTTAGTAAAAGGGCTTGATTCCCTATTACTTATGAATAACGGAACTGGATTTTGTAATTACAAAATTATGGCAATCGTGAGAGGCTGACCAAATATCAAGAACAAACCAGCAAAGCTAACTGCTTACAACTACCTCAAATGTTCAAAGCCGCCTTATACTGCTGAAGCGCATGACGTGTCACGCGTCATTCGCATTCAAAGTATTAAAGTCTACTCGTGATAAATTGATAAGTATTCTATCCAAGTAACCACAACCATTTATATTATGTTAAAGTTAAAGCTAAGACTCAACTACACGCGAAGTTGGTACAGAATAGGAACGAATAGGAATTCCGCCCCGCTCGAGGCGTACGACTCCACTTGAAGCGAGATACCTTAGTATGTACCATTGACTGCAGCAAAATGGATCTCAATCATTTACTGTTGTTGGATTCAGAATCAAGTGATTCCAATGATGAATTACAAAGTAATTTAATTTTATTAAATCTTAAAAAAAAACATAAATGGTGGGTGAGCAACATTAATAAAGAAAGAGGACTTTACGGACATTATATAAAATTATTATGGGGTAGGTAGCTCAGTGGTATCGAGTCGGCCTGTGGATCTTGAGAACCCTGGTTCGCTCCCCACAGCCGACAAACAATTTTCACCAATTTAAATCTACCCCTGTGGCTCCCCCTCCACTAATATCTTTGGGGGCCGTGATTTGACGGCTGGTAACCGCACTTTACGCGAAAAAATAAGTCACTTACCGAGATCTGCTTAGGCAGAGTGCCACACCCAGTAATGGGTAAAGGGCGTGATGATATATTTATTTATTTTTTATTGCCAAAATTAGACAACAAACAATTTTTTAATTTTTGTCAAATGAGCCGCGAATAATTTAATTTTATACACGATCATATAAAAGACAGCATCAAAAAAATGGACACAAAATTTAAGAAAGCCATATCTACAGAAGAAAAACTAGCAGTTTGTTTAAGGTTTGAATAACTATAAAAAAATAGATGTGTTGCAGCGTCCACCTCACAATATGCAATGGTTTTTATAGTGGTGGGGGAAAGCGGGGTCTGAAAAACTCACTCAGTTAATAAGTATTCTTTAAGAAAAGATACATGTTGTAAAATTATAATAACGTCTTGCAATGACTAATTAAAATATTGTATCATTACTTATTGTGTCATGCTAATAATTTATAGATAACAAATTACATAAATTAATTTTACAGGAATTCTTCTTAAAGTACATAAAATTGTTTATGTTTTTTTTTTATTGTTAATAAAATTCTTAGACATTATCCATATCCGGATAATATAAATTACTTATTACTAACTCATAATAACTATAACTAAAATTATGTTAAATGTATTGTTAAACAAGCGCAGGCGATGCTGCCTTCATTTCTTTTTAGATTCTTTGTTAGCGAAGTGGGCGTAAGTGAAGATTTACGAAACAGGTGTACAGGAGCGAATGGATGGATGTTTGTTGCGTGATGATGGATTTTGGTTGTGAGGAAGGAAAGAGGAAGTGTGAATGTGGTCGAAACGAGTATCGTGTGTCAGGATGAGAATGTTGACGGGTTCGTGCTACCCCATTTAATGGGATATAGCGTGATGTTATGTATGTATGTATGTACAGGAGCGAATGGATGAATGTTTGTTGCGTGTTGATGGATTTTGGTTGTGAGGAAAGAAAGAGTTCGTATGGAGGAAGTGTTAATGTAGTCGAAACGAGTATCGTGTGTCAGGATGAGAATGTTGACGGGTTCGTACTACCCCATTTAATGGGATATAGCGTGATGTTATGTATGTATGTATGTACAGCAGCGAATGGATGAATGTTTGTTGAGTGATGATGGATTTTAGTTGTGAGGAAAGAAAGAGTTTGTATGGAGGAAGTGTTAATATGGTCGAAACGAGTATCGTGTGTCAGAATGTTGACGGGTTCGTGCTACCCCATTTAATGGGATATAGCGTGATGTTATGTATGTATGTATGTATGTACAGGAGTGAATGGATGGATGTTTGTTGAGTGATGATGGATTTTGGTTGTGAGGAAAGAAAGAGTTCGTATGGAGGAAGTGTTAATGTGGTCGAAACGAGTATCGTGTGTCAGGATGAGAATGTTGACAGGTTCGTGCTACCCCATTTAATGGGATATAGCATGATGTTATGTATGTATGTATGTACAGCAGCGAATGGATGAATGTTTGTTGAGTGATGATGGATTTTGGTTGTGAGGAAGGAAAGAGGAAGTGTTAATGTGGTCGAATCGAGTATCGTGTGTCAGGATGGGAATGTTGACGGGTTCGTGCTACCCCATTTAATGGGATATAGCGTGATGTTATGTATGTATGTACAGGATCGAATGGATGAATGTTTGTTGCGTGATGATGGATTTTGGTTGTGAGGAAAGAAAGAGTTCGTATGGAGGAAGTGTTAATGTGATCAAAACGAGTATCGTGTGTCAGGATGAGAATGTTGACGGGTTCGTGCTACCCCATTTAATGGGATATAGCGTAATGTTATGTATGTATGTATGTACAGCAGCGAATGGATGAATGTTTGTTGAGTGATGATGGATTTTGGTTGTGAGGAAAGAAAGAGCTCGTATGGAGGAAGTGTTAATGTGGTTGAAACGAGTATCGTGTGTCAGGATGAGAATGTTCTGTGAATGTTTAAGGGGTTCGTGCTGCCCCATTTAATGGGATATAGCGTGATGTTATGTATGTATAATAACTATAAAGTAATGAACACATTCTTACTTGTTGTGTTACTAATTTCGGACAGATTTTCTAGATCGAGGGAGATGTTTTCGAATGCGTATATCAGAGTTGCATTTGTTAGTTGAATGTATTCTTCACCTTTGAACTTTACTAGGTCGTACGTGAAGCTGAATCTCAGGTGCAATTTATCTGAAAAAATATGTACAGGACCGTATTTTAATTTATTATGAAATTGAAATACATTTGTGAAAGAATGTTCTGAGTGCTCGCTAAAAAGTTTCTTGTGGGTGTAGGGAATGAGTTTTCTAAACAATTACAAAATTAATTGTCCGTTCCTTGGTGAAACTAGGTTTAATAAAATATTAAAATAACACTTGTCTAATGCCTATGGCACACTGGTCGAAGAGCACCGAAGTGCATCGATGAGGTCTTCGATGAAACAATAGAACGCACCCGTCATCGATGAAAATTAAAGTCTCTTCTATTTCCATCGAAGATCTAATCGATGAAACGAACGTATCTCATTTTATTCGTATCTTTTGTGTATCATTTAACATTAGCATATTTTTGAAATTTAGTTTTTCTTTCTCAACTAGAAACTTTTATTTTTCGTGAATGACGGGTGCGTTCTGTTGTTTCATCGAAGAGCTCATCGATGCTCATCGATGCTCTTCGACCAGTGTGCCATAGACATAAGTCTCACAAAAATTCAGCCTCCAAGTCGACCTTTCAGGTCATCGTCAGATTTTTGTTAGACTTAGACAAGTGTTATTTTAATATTTTATTATATTTTTAATTAGTTTTCTGTTAAATTGGATTTATAATGAAGTAATTAAAGAGGTAACGCGAATGGTATTGGTAACACTAATAGAACTCTAAAAAATATTGAAACCCTATTTTTTTTCTTCCGGAAGTTGCTTTTTAGGAGTACAAACCACCCCAGAAAGGTGGTAACAGCAAGAATCACCATAAATGAAATTAAATATTACGCGTTCAACATTGGTTACCCAGGAATTTTTGAGATCGCCAAAATCTATTTTCGAGGTCATTTTGATCATATGCACTTTTTTAAGGGGTTAAAAAGGGGATGGGAGGATGAAATTACGATATCCAACTGAAATAGAGTTTTAGGTTCAAAACTAGTTACTCGGGGGTTTTTGGAGTCGCTGAATCTATTTTCGAGGTTACCCCTGGGTAACCAATGTTGAACGCGTAATATTTAATTTCATTTATGACGATTCTTGCTTTTACTACCTTTCAGGGGTGCTTTGTACCCTTAAAAAGCAACTTCAGGAAGAAAAAAGTAGGGGTTTAATATTCTTTATAGTTGTATTAGTGTGCCAAGTTTTATTTAAATCGGTGAGTGACAGTTGGGTATTGTTACTTGTTAAAGCCAACACGTAGAATTGTGGATTTGAGAACCCGAGTTCGATTCTCATAACTGACAACTGATCACATTAAAATTACCCTTATGTGTGTCCCCGTCAACTAATATCTTTGGGGGCTGTTATTTTATTATTCATAACTGCATTTTAAATCTACCCTCGTAGCTCCCCCTCCACTAATATCTTTGTGGGCCGTGATTTGACGGCTGGTAACCGCACTTCACGCGAAAAAATGTATCACTTACCAAGATCTGCTTAGGCAGAGTGCCATACCCAGTAATAGGTAAAAGACGTGATGATATATTTATTTATTTTATTTATTTCACGCACATAAATATATCACTTACCGAGATCTGCTATGAAGCTACACCCAGTAATAGATAACATATGCGATGATATATTTATTTATTTTATTTATCTTACCAAAAGTGATGTTAGCAGCTCCATCTACGATAATAGGTAACATCAAAAATCTGCCTATTATTGAATAATTTGAAGCAATGTCAATTTTTGGTGTCTTGATCATAAATACGAAGTTTCTTTCGTCGAAATCCAAGCTACAAAAAAGGGAACATTAATTTTCTGACATAAAGATAAATTGGTTATAACTTATAGTTATAAAAATAAAATCCGCTTTTGGTTTGAGGTCTGCTTTATTTTAAAATATTGAATATTGAAATGCCGAAATAAATAAATTCACAAAACTAAAATCAAACCTGTTTAATATTCTTTTAATTTAAATAAATAGTCATTAAATATTTTTATTTTTTTCTTTGTTATTGTAGCATAAACATTTATTATTTCGTTAAATTGAAATAGTTACTATTGTCTTAAATAATTGTTTTATTTGGAAACGCAGTCATAGTTCACTATACTTTTTATTAGGGCTTAATTAAATAGTCCAGTATTTTATTTTTATTAATATAACATATACATTAATTTATATGATTGTCTAGTAAATTTGACATATTTATAAAATTTGTAAAAATTTACTATGTTTCATTTAAAATAATAATAATAATATTAAGCAATAGTTAGCAGAAAATGAACGTACATCCATCACATTAGCTTACATGTTGCAATATAAATCATATTTCATGAAATAAATTGCTAGGTTAACAAGTAAGCAACATATTTGTTGGTTTTCTTAAAATATAACACCCTGTATATATACTCGCATATACAGTTGACAGTTGAGCTTTTGTGCCAAGCATCTTGATATATTTGAAATACTGTCACAATATAAAATAATTCATAAAATTGCTTCAGAAAAAAAATTAAATGAATACCAGTAGTCTTGAAGTGAAGGTAATATTAAAATTATCGCGCAATCAAATTATTATAATAAGGATATAAATATTATCATAATATAACAGGTATTTGACAGTTATAGTACTTCAAGAAAATCTAGATGTCTGGCACTCAATTGTCATATGATATTCATATATCCCTATATTCGCATTTGTCGTCACCAATTTATATATTTGAAAATAAAGCAGAACGTAAATTAAAACTATTTAGATTTTATTAATATTCTAATTCTATGATTAATAAATCCTATTGTAAAATTGCAGGAAATATAAATGTGATTGTTATATTACATATTCTGATGTAATAAATAATAAAACATATTATTATTGCTTCTAAAAACATAAACAATTGTTACATTGTTTTATATCAATTAAATATGCGGCCGTGGTTTGTAAATAAGGAAATAAAATTCATAGTTATTTATGTTTATAAACTTAAAATGACTGTAATATATAAATAAAACATTAAACATTGTATACTTATTTAAATCATTTAAATACATAATTAATATTAATATCTAAATTAAATGTGTACATAATTACGAACAAAGTTATTTATGTTTTTCGAGGAAAATACTTTCAAGTGATATTTAAAGTACAAAGTACTAAAAAATATGAAAATATTTACTTACTGTGCGTCAAGAATACTGGACTCTGATATTCCACCGACTGTAGCGTTTGACAGATTTGCTTTGATTCCATTAGAACTGATAGAAATTAGCGGTATTTTTAGTGGATTGAATGAAGGAATATCGTATGTTGGATCCCCTAAATTAAGAAAGTTGTTATATAATTAGCAGAGACCGGATTATATGCAACATAAAAAGCTTGAAATATGGATCTGTAAATTTGCAAATGATAAAGAAACTTGTGACTTTGCGAAATATTTTCTAGTAAAACAAATATTGTTGTGATTATGTTTATTATTTACAGATTTACGAATCTATAAACTTATAGACTTATCACTAGAGACCGGATTATAAACAACATAAAAAACTTGAAATATGCATGAAAAATGTTTAAAATATTTCTGAAAATTATCAAAATATGCAACATTAAATAATTGAACAGGCGCGGTGGCCGAGCGTGTTAAGGCACATCTCTTAACATACTGTGACGTCACCCGAGCCAAGGTTCGTCAGTTCGAATCCGCCTGTCGACAATGTGTGATTTGTCATAAAATATAAAATACAGCTACATGTATTTATCACACTCGGGCGCTATAAGCTAGTCACTTATACGTCTTAAATAATGTAGCATTCGACTACGAAAACCGGCAGTACGGCAGTGTAAAAACTGCGGCTCGGTGTGTCCGGTAGGCCCAGGCCCGATTTGGGCTGTAGCGCCACAGATGATGAAATAATTGAAAATAGTAGGATGTAGTTATTTTATTTCAAAATTAGCATACAATTAGTAAATTAATCATTCATAAATTATCGATATCAGAATTTAGTAGAGCTGGGCGAATATCATCCGCGAATAGTGACATTATTCGATATTCGCGATTTTCGAATATTAACGTCAGTATAGCGAACATTTGAATACCTCGAATATCGCGCCATATGATGACCTCAATTTTTGACTATGTTTTTCTTTATCATTTATACATAAACTTAAAGCTATTACAATACTTTGAAGTTATTAATAACAAAGATATTTTGTTTCAAAACCATGAAGACGTACTATATTTCAAATTTGTTTTTCGCCAATATCAGCCCGTACGTTTCACCTTAAATTTGAAGTTTTGGTCTTTTTCTTTTTTGTTTGTACTTTTTATTTTAATTTTATTTTATCTTAACAATTTCATTCAAATAATGAAAAGGACATAATTAAATAATTAAAATCTGATTAAAATTCGTATTCGATATTCGAATTCGAGAAATTTGATATTCGCCCATCTCTAGAATTTAGCAACCTTATCGACGATAATATAATAAAATTAACAATTATTCAACATTTTGTTATACTCTTGTAAACGTAAACAATCATGTACTGTTCTAAATGTTCATTAATAAGATTGTGTCTTCGAACACTCAAAATATAAGTGAAAAAGGATCGCTTCACATCTATTGAGGTAACTGGGCAGTATTTGAATTTAGGTGCTATGTTAGCACTTATAGTTCTGCCGTCCCAGTAATAAAACTATCAATTTGACACAAAAGTTCAAATCCAAATAATGCTATCCTTAAGTTCATAGAGTATTTCTTCCAGAACATGTAGATACATTGTTGGTATATAATTTTTACGCAATGTTTATGCGTCTGATATATTTTGATTTAAACAATATTTTCGCAGAAAGTCTTTGAAGATATGATTTTTAGCTCTAATAGCCGTGCGGTTAATAGGTTTGGTCGGCAACAACGTAAGATTTCATTCATTAACTACCCTACCGAAAATTATTGTAAATATAACGAAAATATGCATGATCACTAGATCTTAGATAAAATATGCAATGACCGCTGAGAATGGGCTAATTATGCAAATATGCAAATGCATATAATCCGGTCTCTAATAATTAGCAAAACCATATTCATAAAGATGTTTAAATAAATTCTAATATAATCTTGTTACCTTTAGGTTTTCGAAAATTATTTTGTTTAAAATTGGTTTAAATAAATAACAATAACAAGCTGAATGACAGCAATGTTAAGTTATGTTAAGTTATATTTAAATCTTCTAAATACAATATCTTTATTTTTAGATTTCATATTACAACTACATAATTTCATTAAATAGCAAAGTTAATTACAAAAAATAATAAATATATAATTTTTAAATTTAGATATCTCGCTTATACAAAAGGCTAATTTAATAATTCTTAATGTGTTAGACGCAGAATTAAATTCTCTAAAACTTTTATTTGCAACATTTATTTCTAAAATCAAAATAATACCATAATTTTCAAGAAAAACTCTTAGCAACTTCATGTGATGTATCACTTCCGGTTAGTTTATTTTAACCAAAACCTATTATGTTATTTCCATTGATATAGTAGTCTTATATACCAAATTTGAAAAGTTTTGCATTATATTTTAATATAGTTTTTCATTAAAATCTATTATAGGCTTCAAGTAAAGTACCACTTCCGGAAGTTATATAATAACCAAAAAGGGAGGGGCACAACTAGTTGTTATAACAGTCCTAAATATAAAATTTCAACTTTGTACGGCTTACCGTTTTTGAGTTAATGCGAGATACATACGTACGTACAGACGTCACGACGAAATTAGTCAAAATGGATTCAGGAATGATCAAAATGTATATTTCCGTTTTAATATCAAAACCGAATATTTTCGTGATTACAATACTTCCTTTACTTCGTACAAGAAAGTAACAAAATGAACAAATATAAATATACAAAAGTTTTGACCTTTCAAAGAGATATTTTTCTATCACCATAGTTACACCATAAAACATTACAATGTGAACCTAATTTTAGTTTGACATTATTATGAAACAAAATTACAACTCGCTATAATCGCTACTGAAGCGTCATTATATATTACACTTTAATGATGTAATTGCCATTTCATTACATATAAAATAGTTTTATTTTTAAAAATAATTAATAACATACCTTCGGCGAAATATTTCAGTGCTTTATTAGTACTGGCTGCCACACATTGTCCTAAGTACGGATCGCTTTTCTTACATTTTAGGAAATAATTTGCTGAAATCAAACAATTAAAAATAAATATATCATCACGCCTTTTACCCATTACTAAATGTGGCACTCTATCGGAGCAAATATCGGTATGTGATATATTTCTTCGCGTGAAGTGTCGTCAAATCACGGCCCCCAAAAGTGTTTATAAAAAGGGGCCACAGGGGTAGTTTTAAGGGGGTGAAAATTGTTTGTCGGCTGTAGGAATCGAACCTGGGTTCTAAAATCTACTCCATTAATAATTACAATAATAATGCACATCTTCCCGCGTGATGGTCGCGTGGATTGGGGGCCTGACTCGCAACCATAAGGTCGTGGGTTCGAGTCCCATACAAAGGACATATCGGCATATGACCTTAGTAGTTGGTCCGATATATAAATTTTAAAAAAAAATGCACATCTTTGTGGGTTGAGATTTGACAGCTAATAGTAACACTTTACTGTGGATCTTAAAACCCTGGTTTGATCCTCACAGCCGACAAACAATTTTCACCAAATTAAATCTACCCCTGTGGCTTCCCCTCCACTAACATCTGTGGAGGCCGTGATTTGACGACTAGTAACAGCACTTCGCGCGAAGAATTATGTCACTTATCGAGATTTGCTACGGGAGAGTGCCATACCCAGTAATGAGTAAAAGGAGTGATGATATATTTATTTTATTTCTTTTATAATACGAGCATTTAGAATGCTTTCATTGATATATTATACTTACTTAATTTAAAATGTTTAGTAAACATTAAAGACTATTTTCTCTATTCCGTAACCTGATCATTATCTGTTACCGATCGATAATTTAATTGCAACCCTTATTACAACTCTCTAGATTATCAAGATCGGGATTTCCCAATTTTGGAGAAAGTTCTCAATAACTATCGGTAGAATAAGTAATAAAATATTGCATCAGAAAATGAGTTTAAGTATAATTATTATAATTTCTGATGATTTCGGTGGCATGTTTTTATTATTTTGCTGATATTTATTGAAAACTTTTTCCGGAAATGAAAAATGCAGCCCATATTCTGGTATTTCTACTTTACTTTTATACATTTTGCTTTTGTACGTAACTGCCAATATAAAAACATTACTTTTTAACCATACTTTTTACGAAAATATCAATGTCATTATACAGAGTGTTTAAAAATTATTGCAAAAAAGAATATATATTATTTGATGTACAGATTATAAAGCAAAAATGGTTTTTTAAAATTCGCAATAATATTTGATATATTTATTAATTTACCGGTTTCTGGATATTAAACTTATATTTATATGCACAAAAGTAGGCTGGTAAGTAAGTAATAACTGTATTCTGTACGATAATATTACCATACTGACTTATGAAAGCAGTCAAGAAAATGAAAATAAAACACAATGATAATATAACACTATTAATACAAACGGAACTCAAAACAACAATAATACAAAGATTACTTCTCCTGCTTATCATAATATATATTAATTGTACAGTCTTTCAAATTAGAGATGACCACGTTATGACGTTTAAATAAAAATTTATTTATAAATATGATATAAAACAATTGTAACCATGGCGTTTAAATAAAAACATACAGACCACAGACTTACTTGATCACCTTCTAAAATGATGAAAATGACGTTATTCATAAAAGAATTTCAAAAAATAATATTTATTAATGACGTTAACGTGTTTATATTCTGAAACCGGTAAACTATTGAACAAACCACGGATGTTATAACAGACCTTAGATGTCTTAAAATTCTCGGATTTCAAACTGACATCTGCGGCTGTAATAAAACTCATAACATTCCTAGATATGTTAATAGCTATAATTTAATTATTTGAAGCAAACATTTTTAGTGCGACTGGACTGATATGTTACAGTAATGAATGAAAATTAGTAAACATTAAAATTTATTTAATTGAATTGAAGTTTTTTTCAATGTTTACTGTATACTATTTTTTATTTATTATTGTAACCTATAATTCTGTTGGCATAAAAAATGTTTGCTTCAAGAAATGTGCAATTATTTTTACGATATTCAGAAAAAAAAATGTTTTGTAATCTACATCAAACAATCTACACTCTTTATTAATTTTTTTTGCAATGATTTTAAAACAGCCTGTATCCTTTATATAATAACAGCTACATATGTAAGTAAATAAAACATAAAAATGGAAGTATACATTATTTTGTTATAGAATGATGAATTTATGATAATCTAAATATATTTGTTTTTAATCCAATAAATCTTTATACTTTTTAATAAGTCGAATGATATAATTTTATTATAGTTGGTCATTTATAAGCAATAAAAATGCACAACAAAAACTTAAGTTTAAAATCAGAAAAATTAAGTTTTTTTTGTTGTTTTTTATAATTGTACCATGTAACTTTAATAGTATATTACATAATAAGTCAGGAAAGTGATGCTTTATTATTTTAATTCGCTGAGTCAAGTAAAACACTTTCGTGACGTATTATGTATACTATTTTTTCTGAAATCGTTCATATTTATATTTTATCAATATAATTAATAATAAATATTTCAAAATGTTTAATTTTTTGGTAAGAATCATATTGGCAGCAAACTACATATCCAAGGTGATAACAAAAGTTGTTGAAAACAATAACTTATGTGAAAAATCTATGGAATATATTTGTGTCAAAAGTAATATTGTTGACAGAGAAGATTTATTTATAATTTTGGAAAATATAGATGAAAATGAGTATGAGGCGGTATTTTCAAGTACTCCTCCTGAAATCTTAAATCAAGCAACTGCGGCTGTTGAAAATTTCTTACCGAGCAAGTCCAAAGACCGATATGATAAAGAGTATGAAATTTTCATGGATTGGAAAAAGCTAAATAATTTGTCAGCAAATGTGCTACTTGCTTATTTTATTTACTGAATCTCCAAAAAAATTAGCTTCAAATTCGCTAGTGTCATACATAAATTTTAGTAATTTAAGCAATTGTATATTTAGTATTAATATTATTGATAAAAATAAATAAAAATCTTATTAAATTTTTTAGTTATTTAGTTTATTTATTTGAGTCAGGTAAACACTTACTTTCCATACTAAAATGCGTCAGGAAAGTAGGCATTTTCTTGACGATTTCAGAAAAAAATTATTTTGTAATCTACATCAAACAATCTACACTCTTTATATTAATTTTTTTTGCAATGATTTTAAAACAGCCTGTATCCTTTATATAATAACAACTACGTATGTAAGTAAATAAAACATAAAAATGGAAGGATACATTATTTTGTTATAAAATGATAAATTTATGATAATCTAAATATATTTGTTTTTAATGCAATAAATCTTTGTTGTTTTATTAAGTCGAATGATATAATTTTATTTTAGTTGAATCTCAGGATTTAGCGACGTTTCGGAACAATATTTTGGTGATTTATAAGCAATAAAAATTCACAACAAAAACTTAAGTTTAAAATCAGAAAAAATAAGTTTTTTTTTTTGTTTTTTATAATTGTACCATGAAACTTTAAAATTATTTTATATGCATTTTTATTGCCTCAAAAATGACCAAAATATTATGTCGTAAAGTTAAATTCTATTTATTTTTCGTTGTAGCCTGACATCCAAAATATAACAGAAATGGAAATGAACTTGGACTATTTATATTTTCCATTAGAATGAGAGACTCATATAGTTGAAACTGGTTTTATAGTGACAGATCTATAGCTACAAACAGAGAACAATGCGATATAAAATAATAAATAATTTACAACTTACGCAGCTCGTCAGCACTGACAAAACAAAATAAAATGGCTAACGATGTCACGCCAGTTATCAGTGACATTTTAACACTCTTCACCCACTGTAACAACACATAAAACACTGCAATACAACCAAGATAAAACTTAACAATACACAAACTCGGCTTTAAATAGTCATTATCATAAATAATACTCCTATCGCGATTTTAACGATCACCAATAAAAATTAAAATATGTCCTATTGGTTTGTTTATGAAAACATATTATTGCTTTGCTATAAATTTTATTTTAAAGTGCTATTATTCTATGATTTTACAAACAAATCGTCGTAGGGAACTCTAGAAAGAAATCCCTTGAGGATTTCGTTGAAAAGTTCACCGAGAACGTCGCCGAGACGAGAACCTATTTCTTCATTCACTTCCTTCCAGTTTTCATCGAGGAAGATATTCATTTCTTTACCTGAAACACAATAATTTACAGTTATTTTTAATCTTCAATTAAGTCCAATAATAACTTATAGTGTATCACAAATAAATAAATATATCATTACGCCTTTTACCCATTACTAGGTGTGACACTTTGCCGTAACAGATTACGGTAAGAGATATATTTCTTCGCGTGAAGTGCAGTTATCAGCCGTTAAATCACGGCTCTCAAAGATGTTAGTGGAGGGAGAGCCACAGGGGTAGTTTTAACATGGTGAAAATTATTTGTCTTTTATTGGAATAGAACCTGGGTTCTTAAATTCACAGTCCGACTCGTTACCACTGGTAAAAGTGGAAATATTATTTGGTATGTTATTTTAAGAATAAATACAAATAGGCTATTTTACGAGTATTCTATCATTACCAATAATAAAAATAGTAATAATAATGGGGTATGTGGCTCAGTGGTATCGAGTCGGCCTGTGGATCTTAAGTACCCTGGTTCGATCCCCACAGCCGACAAACAATTTTCACCAATTTATATCTACCCCTGTGGCTCTCCCTCCACTAACATCTTTGAGGGCCGTGATTTGACGGCTGGTAACCGCACTTCACGCGAAGAAATATATCACTTACCGAGTTCTGCTTACAGCAGAGTGCCACACCCAGTAATGGGTAAAAGGCGTGATGATATATTTATTTATTTATTTTATTTGCCGATAACAGAAAATAAATGTAACTTCTGATCACCTGTACTATTGATTTCACTTACTAAGTTGTTCATTGCCGTTAAATAAGTTATCCAGTTTAAAGTAGGCTCTGTCAACTTTATTAACATACTTCGGATTTTTGGGCACCATATACCTTTTACCATTTACTTCCTCTATGTCGTAATCGAATAAAAAGTTTATTTTTGATTTTACTGAAACAAAAGAAAAGTTAGTCCGGATTTTTAGGTAATTGTCTAGATTCAAATTTTAATATACTTCAGGCAATTTAGTTTTTCTATACATAGGTAATATGTTTACATGGAATAGAAGGTTTTTTTTTTTCGTGCCTTAGAGCCTATTTTTTCTATATTTTGGTTATTGTGTCTATTTTACCTTATACAGCCTATTTTGTTTATTTTTGTTGCCTATTCTAACTTTTATTGAGCAGACAAGGTTTATCATTTACTTCGTTGACTAATTCAGCACTCGACAAAGTGTTTCAACCTAACCTATAATATTTAAAGTACTTACTTTGTCTTTAATCAAGTTTTTGTGTGTGAATTTAAAATGCCGAAAGAAAAAACGTTTTTTAGTCAAAATTTTACGTGGCAATTCAATTGTGTCTTTAACATTAATCAATGGAATTGAGGTAACTTTAGACGATATGGCTAAATAGAAGAACGCCTCTGTCACATTTTGTGATGTCGAACGAAGTTTTCAGCTTACAAGCAAGTTCTGACAGACCGAAGACAGTCCCTTTCCAAAAATTTCATAGAGCAATTGCTCGTAATATTTTGTGAATTAAAGTATACTACATAATTTGAATTTGCATAATAGTTAATAAAATGAGAACCCTACATTATTATTTTTCAGATTGCGTTAATTTTTGTTTAAAATGATTTACATTTAGGCTGCCTAAAATCCCGCCTATTTTAGATTAATTAATGCCTGCTTATTTGGGAGTTTTTAAGAGCCTAAATATCCGGGCTTTAGTAATGACTATTCAAGATTGTTTTATTTACGATGTGTGTTTACCAAATGTGGTGTTTATAAACCCATGCCCATATATTGGAAGTATTAGAATTTGTCCTGTAATACTATAATCTCCTATGTGTTCAATACGGTCATTTGTTATATCAAAATCGATTCTTTTTGTGTCCAAATTTATTCTGAAACAAGAAACAATATTAACACAAATAACAGAAAATATTTCAAGAAATATGTTATCTTGTTAGAGAAAAACTGGGGTAGGTGGCTCAGTGGTTTCGAGTCGGCCTGTGGATCTTGAGAACCCTGGTTCGATCTCCACAGCCGACAAACAATTTTCACCAATTTAAATCTACCCCTGTGGCTCTCCCTCCACTCACATCTTTGGGGTCGTGATTTGACGGGTGGTAACCGCACTTCACGCGAAAAAATATATCACTTACCAAGATCTGCTTAGGCAGAGTGCCACACCCAGTAATGGGTAAAAGGCGTGATGATATATTTATTTATTTCTTATATTGAATTACTTACTAAGATCTGTTATGGCAAAGTACTACACCCAGTAATGGGTAAAAGGCGTGATTATATATTTATAAGTAAATACTGGTTATAAATTCGTAGGTAGGTGGCTCAGTGGTATCGAGTCGGCCTGTGGATCTTGAGAACCCTGGTTCGATCCCCACAGCCGACAAACAATTTTCACCAATTTAAAAATCTACCCCTGTGGCTCCCTCTCCACTAATATCTTTGAGGGCCGTGATTTGACGGCTGGTAACCGCATTTCACGCGACAAAATATATCACTTACCGAGATCTGCTTAGGCAGAGTGCCACACCCAGTAATGGGTAAAAGGCGTGATGATATATTTTTTTATATTTATTTTTTTATTTAATTATTAACACGTTTTTATGATTGATCTAATTTATTATTTAAATTAAAGTAAATAATAAACGTAAACTTATTTCAAAAAAGTTGATTTTGTTTCAATACGTCTCTGCATTATAATTATTTGTTTTTCTTTTCATATTATATTATATTACACAATTGCATAAAAAGGTACATAAAAACTAACCGACAACTTTTTTATATCAAAATATTCCAAGAAAATTGATTATTTTTATCAACAGATATTTATTATAACTTTTTATTTTATAAATAAAGCTCATTTTCTGGTTATTTTCCAGTCTTAAGACCATATTGTAACTTCTTATTGACAGCTACTATAACGGAATTTTTGTGCCTTGTCAAATAAGAAATTTGATATAAATTTGCATACTTCGAATTTCAATAAATAAATATATCTTCACGCCTTTACCCATTACTAGGTGTGGCACTCTACCTAAGCAGATCTTGGTAAGTGAAATATTGTTTCGCGTGAAGTGCGGTTACCAGCCGTCAAATCACGGCCCCCAAAGATTTCAATCATTCTTACAATATCGTTAAATAATATACTTGTCAGTTAGGTACTGTTATTGAGTGGTCACCAAAATACCAGTATGTACTCGTAATATAGTATATTATACATCTAGGGAGATAAATGTATAATTTTTTAGAGGGCAAAGCCCGAGGATTACAAAACACCTAGGAAGAAATAGCATTCTCTCTGAATTGAATATACTAATTTTGTCTCGACTAAAGTAAAAGTAAAATATAAAGGAGACAAAACAAATAATGGTTTATGGTTTATATTTGACTTTTGAACATTAAGGTTCATCATTATTGTAAATACGGGGACATTGTTACGCTTTCAATAGCTATTCGATATTGAATTGTTTCAAAACAGTAAAACTTAAGTTGAAACATTGGCTGGTAGCACAAGCTTTGTTTTTGAGTGTTTTAAGAGCACGGTTTTAACATGTTAGAAATAGCTAAAACACTCAAAAACACTGCTCTTAAAACAGGCAAAAACAGAGCTTGTGCTACTAGACATTATTTTTAAAACTTCTTGCGTGCAAATATATCAACGCAAATATCGCTGCACAAAGACCAAAATCGCCGAAAATGTAGGGTGAAATGCAGAAATTCATAACTTCTCTCCAAATCATCGTAGGAGCTCAATTTTTATTTCCCCTGAAAGTAAAATGAATGAACTATATTGTCCTAGTGGTTGATTGAGTCCACGATTTTTTCGCACACATCACGCTATATCCCATTAAATGGGGTTGCACGAACCCGTCAACATTCTCATCCTGACACACGATACTCGTTTCGACCACATTAACACTTCCTCCATACGAACTCTTTCCTTCCTCACAACCAAAATCCATCATCACGCAACAAACATCCATCCATTCGCTCCTGTACACCTGTTTCGTAAATCTTCACTTACGCCCACTTCTCTAACAACGAATCTATAAAGAAATGAAGGCAGCATCACCTGCACTTGACAAATTCGCGTGTACTCACTTCACGCTCTCAATATGCAGATTTTCAATCCCAGAGATCTCACTGTTCGTCAGATTTAATTTAAGTCCGTCTCCTATATTAACCTGCATAAACGGTACCTTCAAGGGTCGAAGCGACGGGAACCGGATGTGACTGTTTCCTGATCAGATGTAAATAAACGAATGTTATGTTAGGATGCGTGATAGAATGATATTATTTATTTTTGACTTACCATCTGCTAGGTGTTTCATTGCTTCGTTGCCGCTTTTTGCAATGCAGGATTTTAGGTCTGGGTCGTCTATATGACATTTGGTGAAGAATTTAGCTAGAAATAATAAATCAATTCACTTATTTTTACTTTAGAAGTATACTATTTTCATTATAAACTGGAGGGATCGACATAAAACGATTAAATGCACCGCAATTACGCTTACAAAGGAACTCAAAGTATGACCCGTCATAACTGGTATCACAAGGTTCGCACAGGGTTGTACAGCCCCATTCGCCGGTACGTGTATAATAAAAACAAAAAAAATACAATATTTAAATAAGTATATTTCGTTATTCATACGATACAAGTATAATATATTATAAATATTATATACAAACATAATCTAAACATTTACCTACATTACTCAGTCTGATTCAGTAAAGGATATTTAATCTTCTTATTGAGTAACATAACTGCTAATTTGGTAATTTAATCCGAATTAGTCATTTTTAAATGGTCAATCATACTAAAAAACAAGAATAATTTTAAACTGAATACGACCCTTAAAAATGTACCTGTTGTGACCATCGTTAAACGATTTGTGGTAGCCGCACTAATAGATTTCATTGTAGTTATATGGGACCCGGACGTTTAATCGTTTTATGCCGATCCCTCCAGTTTAAAATGAAAATAGTATACTTGCAACAAATTGGATCTAAAATGGTTTCTAAATTTTGGTCCATTTGAAAATAGTATTGTTATTATAAATGCAAATAGTTATTTGTGTATTAAGAATAAAACATTTAATTTAAAAATATAAGGCGTTACACCAGGTACCTACATAATAAGTAATTAATAAATGATTATTTGTAAGCAGTGTTTATACTTTTATTTTATTAGTAACATAATTATAAATAATTATATGTACTATTAAACCAGTGACACTAAAAATATTCGCTAAGAATGAAATACACTAATTTTTGCGAATTTTAAAAAACCACTTTTTGTTCTATAATCAGGATATCAAATTATATATGTCATTAACGTTTCGTGCAGAGGTATAGAAACATCCTGTACAGTGATTAAAAATAATCACAACAAGCAGAATGATATTTATGATATTATAAACATCAAATTACAATAATAATGAAAAGCTATAACTCCACAAAAATTTAAAAATGTGATATATTATTTATTAAATTAAATTATAAATGTCAAATTTGTTGTTTTTTCCATAGCAACACTTTTATAGCCTAGACTGTAAAAGTATTACTGCACAGCCTGATAATTGTCAACAAAAGCTTACTTTTAATATCATTCAGAAAAAAACACTTTTTTTGTCAAATATGCTCTGAAACGACCCCTTTGTAATACGTATTTCTGGAAAGAAAATTGTCTTTTTAGGTGGTTTCTTTGTCGCCCTGTTTCTGGCCAGTAAAAATGTTATATCCCTAAAACTGGGCCATAATTATAATTACGTCATAATACAAGACACGCATTAAAAAGGGGTCATTTCCGTGCACTTGTGGCAACAAGTCCTGTACGTTCCTAAACCTCAACGTCTAATTTAACTTGTGTAAAGTTGACAGTGCGCAAAATACTGATTTTCTAGGGTGCAAAATAATGCGCAAAATACACGTTGACATGGTAATGTAAATGATGAAATCAATCACGTACTTGGCGTATTGATATTAGTTGTAGAAATAGTATATTACATAATAAGTCAGGAAAGTGATGCTTTACTTGACGAAGCGGTTGTTTGAAGTACGAGGCCGTTAGGCCGAGTATTTTAATTCGTTGATTCACGTAAAACACTTTCGTGACGTATTATGTATACTATTTTTTCTGAAATCGTTCATATTTATATTTTATCAATATAATTAATAATAAATATTTCAAAATGTTTAATTTTTTGGTAAGAATCATATTGGCAGCAAACTACATATCCAAGGTGATAACAAATGTTGTTGAAAACAATATCTTATGTGAAAAATCTATGGAATATATTTGTGTCAAAAGTAATATTGTTGACAGAGAAGATTTCTTTATAATTTTGGAAAATATAGATGAAAATGAGTATGAGGCGGTATTTTCAAGTACTCCTCCTGAAATCTTAAATCAAGCAACTGCGGCTGTTGAAAATTTATTACCGAGCAAGTCCAAAGACCGATATGATAAAGAGTATGAAATTTTCATGGATTGGAAAAAGCTAAATAATTTGTCAGCAAATGTGCTACTTGCTTATTTTATTTACTGAATCTCCAATAAATTTAGCTTCAAATTCGCCAGTGTCATACATAAATTTTAGTAATTTAAGCAATTGTATATTTAGTATTAATATTATTGATAAAAATAAATAAAAATCTTATTAAATTTTTTAGTTATTTAGTTTATTTATTTGAGTCAGGTAAACACCTACTTTCCATACTAAAATGCGTCAGGAAAGTAGGCATTTTCTTGACGATTTTAGAAACAAAATATTTAGATACCGCCAGGATTTAAACCTGGGATTTATGAATTCCTGCTTTTCACCAACTTATGGTCGCCATATAATTCAAATCTAATTTTACTTCGATTTTACTTTCTATTTTGTAATGTGCCATAAACACTCTCAATCCCACGATTCTTTCATATACTGAAAGCCTTGACACGAGGGTCGTACGTGGTGAAGAAAATATTTACTAATTTAAATTAAATTAGTATTTTGAGTAAATATTTAATCATTAATTGAATTATAAATGGAAAAATTGGAATACCAGCAGGATTTGATCCTGGTAGCTTCATTTACCTCAGCAAACTATATTAAAGAAAAAATAAATTGAAAAACTTACGTAGTTTGACTCCACTAATAAAATACATACACTCGCTCACAGCACAAAATATAAGAACCAATTTCAACAACATTTTGAGCGAAGTCAGACGCTTTCTCTTTTACAGCAATTTCTTATATACTCGCATATATCTCATATATATCTATAGAGTCGATGTTTGTTGTTTCGAAACTACAAACGAGATTTTGGAATAAGATTAGCGGTGGCAACGTTCTTATTTCTAGAGGGCATTGTCAAGATCATTTGGCAAGAGTGGGGACTTACTAAAATTAGGCAGACTGTTGGAACATACCATCGAAGTATTCAATCATTTATTTAAAATAAAATTAACAAAATTTTATCCATTACTGAATGTGGTACTCTGCCATAACAGATTTCTATAAGTGCGTGAAGTGCAGTTACCAGCCGTCTAATTACGCCCTCCAAAGATGTTACTGTTATAGGAGAAATTTTAATGTTTTAAAAAGCGTGCTGATATACAGGAAGTTTCACAATTTATGTACAAGGAAGCCATTATACTAATGATACAATATAGTTATTTGTGTATTAACAGCGTAAAGTGATTGTTTGTTACCCGAACACGGTAATTGCAGCGAGAGCCGAAGGCGAGAGCCGCAAAAGTGTAAGAGGAACAAAGACACTTTATGCTCGTGGTACACAATTGCATCTTAAAATTATTAAAAAACGTATGCGTACTGAAAATAAATTCGTTCTGTCAACTGTCAATATGACAAGTTTCTGTTTTGTTTGTATCCCTGGTAACTATTAAAATAAGCGCGCATTTAATATCTTTTTCGCGCGTTGCCATTAGAAACGCGCGCATTTAACGTCTTTTTCTCGCGTTGCCATTGGAGACGCGCAAAAAAGATATTTTTCGATTGTTCCACAGAAAACTTTAACTTTACGATGACAAATGAGAACGTAATTGTCAACTTTTCATAGCAATCATAGAAAAAATATATTATTTATTTATTTGTTACGCTGTACAATAGGACCTTAATTCCAATTACAGTACAGAGTCCTAACTCACCGAGCCGCAGTGTGATAGTTCATATAATTTTTAGCTTATTCGCGATTAGAACTCGGGATCTCCTGATTCGAATTCCGTAATGCTATTCACACTACCGTACTGACGGACTCATTACTGGGTGTGGCACTTCTCTGCAGCAGATCTCGGTAAGTGATATATTTCTTCGCCTGAAGTGCGGCCACTAACTGTTAAATCACAGAGACTAAAGATGTTAGTGGAGGGGGAGCCACAAAAGTAGATTTAAATTTATTTATTTTATTTTATTTTGATTACTGGTTACAAAGAGTACATCTTATAGCAGGGGTTGATACCAGGTTATCCATGATATATAACAAATTAATTAATAGTACAAGAGGAAAAATTAAAATTAAATGTCCCAAGTTGTATAAACCGTGTTGCGTGAGTAAAATGTTTACAATTTTAGCAATGCATAAATAGTGTGATTGAAGTAGTTCCAGAATATTCAACTTCAAATTAACTGGAATAAAAATGTGTAAAGGTCATAGAGAACGCAATCAATTGAGGCTGACGCAGTGGTAGTATCTCAACTCTCCTATTCGTTGAGGCAAAAACTATGAATTTTTAGCGCATTAATGGTGTAATAAAACAAGTTATTTATTTTTTCTATTGATAGATCCTGAAATAAAATGTGAAAATTTTGATCATTTAAATCTAAAATTCTATATCTATTGAGGTAGTAACTTCGTATCGCTTTATACAGAGGACATTCAATAAAAAAATGAGACAAAGTTTCGGCCTTGTTAAGGTTACAGATTGAACATAAATTCTCAGAGTCTAGCTCGTATTTCATTCCTTTATAATATACTTTTAGGCCTTTTTTGTAAGCAAATCTTATTTGACTGATAATTTGTGGTTTTGTTAAAGTTAAGCTAGTGCTCAAGTAATCTTCAAGTCGATATGATTGTTTAATATGTTTGAAATGCTCGTTGTAAGTGGACTCACTACATCTGTCTAAATCATTCTGTCTAAGTGTGTTCGTGTATTTGGAGATAATTTCTTTGATTGTACTTGCATTGATTTCTTGTTTATCCCAGGTTACATTGTAACCTTGTTCTATTAAAAAAGTTTTTGTTTGGGAAACCCAGTTATATTTAATTATATTATTGTAGGTGTTGTCTAATGCTACAAGACGATTGTAAATTATTCTAGGGTACCGTTCTTCGGGTAGTGTGAGTAATTGTTTCCACCATCCTAAGATTGGTTTCCAAACTGTTACAGCTATGTGGTCTATTCCCGTCTCCATACGAAGCATATAAGTAGATTTAAATTAGTGAAAATTGTTCGAACCTAAGTTCTCAAATCCACAGGCCGATACCACTGAGTCACCTGCCCCATATATAAGTTTAAAATAAGTGCAATAAGTTATGAAGCACTCTGTATATGTAGGGCGTTACAGATTTAAACTACCATGCTTAAACCATGAATTAAATACTTAAAATAAGGTAATAAGTTCATTTGAGAAAATATATTTTTAATTGGAGCAGCACTACTAAAATGTCAAGATATCATATATTATATGAAGTAGGTGGCTCAGTGGTATCGAGTCGACTTGTGGATTTAAGAACCCGAGTTCGATCCCCACAGCCAACAAACAATTTTCATCAAATTAAATCTACCCTTGTGGCTCCCCCTTCACTAACATATCTTTGAGGGCCGTGATTTGTCGGCTAGTAACCGCATTTGACGAAAAGAAATATATAAATTATCAAGATCTTCTTCGGCTGAATTCTAAACCCAGTAATGGGCAAAAGACGTGATATATTTATTTATTTTATTTTAAATTATATTTCCAAGATACAAAAACACCTTGTATATATATTTTAAACTTTTTATTTTTAATCAAATAAGTAAAATAAAATTTGTAAATTTTAACCTTGATATTTTGCAGTCTAATAAAATAAATAAAAAATAATGAAACTAAGATAAATATTTATATGACTGTTGAATGTTGCATGTCTATATTTCCAAACAGATGTAAAAAAAAATAATTATTGAATCTTGTTTTAATTACCAAATTTAATTTCTCAATCAGTATGTAAACTGTGTCACTAGAATCGTATAATTAACATTAACATAAAATAATTACCTATATTTCGAAACAACATAGATACTCGTATAGCATTTTCAGAATAACTTGACAATGACGTTATCAAACATTTATGGATATTTTCTGCAGCCAAACTTTTGAATACCCCTAAATTATTTTAGAATAACTTACTTCAAATAACAGTGGTAGAAAATTTAATTTTTCCTATCTCTTATTTGAAAATGAGGAAAACTTTCATTTATTTCTGAATGCATTATCGTCAAATTCTTTTAACTATTTCATGCATGTCTCAAGATTTTCACCTTGTTGCTATAGTTACGATAAACAAATTAATTTGTTAAATAAAAACATCAACCAAATCAGTTTTCTTGTTGTTAGTTTGGTGAGAGATTCGGGATGGTTGCATGTAACGTATTTTATTTTAATTGGTTGTCTTTATTTTGACATTTTGGTCAGCCAATCCAGGTAGTCGACAGATATACAGAAATTCAATTTATCATATTGTATGTGGTAAATAAATAAATATAAATATATCATCACGCCTTTTACCCGTCAAATCACGGCCCCCAAAAATATTAGTTGAGGGGGAGCCACAGGGATAGATTTAAATTGATGTGGTGACATCTCTAATTGCCTAAATTACATGATAATGAACAATAAATATAATTACGTCGGCTTGAATTGTTTGTCTTATTCACGGCAAATTAATTTGCAATTCCTGTCCACAATATATCACAAAGTCCCATAAGTTTGTTTCTTGAAATTTTCAGATGATATTTTGTTTCGTGAAATTGATAAAAATTCTAATTTATATGGAACATACAGTAGCTATATAGGTTTGCAAAGTAAATAATCCGTAATAAAATAATGTAACATTTATTAATAATTAACTATCAAACAATTGAAACATAATTAATATTACAATACTGCTAATAATCTTCATTCTTTAACCAAAAAGTTTGCTAATTGGAACTCTGCTAAAGAAACTCTTAATCACAGAACCGAATACTTCAGCTAGGCCGTCACCTACTCTGGCGCCGATCTCTCCATTCACTTCCTTCCAGTTTTCGTCCAAGAATTTGCTCATTTCTTCTCCTGGATATCAGAAACATTATTAGTAATTGTCCTTACTGCCCAAATGCTTAGTTTTCATAGTTTAAAATAATTAATGTTGAATAATTCAATATACCATTATCTCATCTTGGCTTGAGTTGAATGTTTCAACGAAAAGACGGACAAGCAGATTGAGAATTTAAGATCTTTTTCATATTATGTAATATTTACCTAATCTTTTGTCTCCATTAAAAAGATTGTCCAATTGGAAATAAGCACGGTCTACATCATATGTCAATCTATTCGCAACAATGTTGATATATTTTTTATCATTGCGTTCTTCGATTTCAAAATCGAAAGAGAATTTGAACAGACCATTCACTGAAACAAAAACAAAAACATATATAGGTTAATAAAAACATTAAATTTATGGTTTTATAACCGAAATAATATCGGCACGATTACGTTTTCGGTTGCAGAATCAATTAAATTTTCGTTACAGTTTTAGATTTCTATATTTCAAAATAAAAATATCAGTTTTGGTTTTCGGTTATAGTTTCATAAATAGGTGTATATTGGTGCTGTTTTCGGTTTCGGTTTCGTTACGGTTCGGGTTCCTGTTTCAAGCTCTAGAGTGAATCTCATAAATAAGGACAAACGCATGATTGACTAATCAACTCTGCTTTCTTTTCTTATCTTTTGATTCGTTTATTGTTTTTACTGAAGAATGTCTAACTGCAATTGTGTGGAATTTAATTTGATAAACAAACGTAATCGACACTACCTCACTTTCTAATATTTCTGAATCATTTTTAATTGTTAATGTGAGGTGTATAACTGCAATTGTGAATTTAGTTTAAAAACAAACGCAGGAAAATACTCCCTTCATTTATTATATTTACAAATTCGTTGTTAGAGGAGTGGGCATAAAGGAAAGGTTAATGAAACAGGTGAACAGGAGCGAATGGATGGATGTGATTGAAGGTTTGTTGCGTGATGGAGGCTTTCGAGTGTGAGGATTGAATGAATTTGTATGGAAGAAGGATTAGTATAGTTAAAGCTACCTATAGTTTCATGTGTCAGGATGAGAATGTTATTTTGATAAATCCATCTTATGGCAGGCGATGCAAGATGCTGCCTTCATTTCTTTATAGATTCGTTGTTAGAGAAGTGGGCGTAAGTGTAGATTTATGAAACAGGTGAACAGGAACGAATGGATGAATGTGAATGAAGGTTTGTTGCGTGATGATGGATCTCTTCGAAATTTTAAATGTGAACCCTCAGTTTTTATTGCAGATTCATATTCTGCGAGAAAAAATAAGTTAATTTTATCTGAAACTTTTTTCCAATTCGGAATTTTTTTGTTTCTCAATCCGTTTTGTTGTTCGCGAGATATTCGGGGGGTACGGGTGGCCTGAAACACCCTGTATAATAGCTTGAGTGAGATTCTAACTCGGGAACTCTGGATTCGAATTCCGTATCGCTATCCACACCACCGTACTGACGGACAAATTTAATGGGATGTAGCGTGATGTTATGTATGTATGTATGTATGGGATATATAATTATGTATGTATTGATTCTTACCGTAAGTAATGTTGCAAGGTCCTACACCCTGAATTGGCAGGATAAGGATTTTTCCAGCGATATCATATGTGCCAATTAAAGCAGCTTTTTCGAGTCTAACATCGAATTCTACTTTATTGTTCTCAGTATCCCAGCTGAAAAATTAAAATAATTATTAGAATTTTTGCTAGAAGAAATATTAGTATGAGACGCGGACACAGTTATGCTTGGTTGTAAGTAGGTCTGGCACGATACTCCGGTTACAATACTGAATCCGGTCGATTTGGTTATTTAGTTGCAATTCCGGATTAGAACGGATATTTTTTTTTACCGTCCACGAGCAGTAAATGACATTTTACTTTCCTATTACTGGTGATTGGGAACAGATATCTGTTTATCTAAGCAAAAAAATGTAACAGATTAAGCAAAACCAGTTAATCTGCTTTTTTGCCGTGTTGAACACTTTTTTTTTACTGATTGTTTAAAATTAACATTAATTTTGCGATATTTTTAATGTCATCGGCATTATTGTAGTTACCACTTTGTATATCACTTACCGAGATCTGCTTACGGCACAGTGCTATACCTAGTAATGGGTAAAAGGCGTGATGATATATTTATTTATCAGATTTGAATTATATGGCAAGCTTAGCTTAGTTCTTAAAGCATATGACCGGAATTCGTAGTTCCCAGGTTCAAAACCTGGCAATAGTCCAATCTTTCTCTTCATAATTCAATTTGATCATTTTTATTTCCTTTATTGTATGTAATATATAATATATATGGGGTAGGTGGCTTAGTGGTATCGAGTCGGCCTGTGGATCTTGAGAACCCTGGTACGATCCCCACAGGCGACAAACAATTTTCACCAATTTAAATCTACCCCTGTGGCTCCTCCTCCAATAACATCTTTGGGGACCGTGATTTGACTGCAGCTAACCGCACTTCACGCGAAGAAATATATCGCTTACCGAGATCTGCTAAAGCAGAGTACCACACCCAGTAATAGGTAAAATGCATGATGATATATTTTGATTAAAATAAAAATGAACAATTCCGTGACTAATCTATCAAGATGTCAGATTTCCGGATGTAAAATTTCTGGCCAGAGTCGTTTCGTGCCATCACCACATATGAATAAAAAATTCGCTGTTTATATTTTAATTGAATATTAAATTATTTACTTGACGGATTCGAACTTGGAAGTTTCTAATCCTGTGATGTCAGCGTTGGTTATATTGATCTTCAAGTTTCCATCAACGTCAATGAACATTTCGTTCACATGCAGAGGATTCATTGGCACGACGTGGGTTGTGGTGTCGCCTGAAAGTTTTACAAATTAAAATAATTCTTGGAATCGAATATAGTATGTTATGCTTCACGGGAGGGCGCAAGTATCCCTTGTGTGAAATTGGCAAACAGAGACGTAAGCGAGGGCTGAAGGCCTTATCGGGACAAATGTCAAATATGGGTTGCGTAACTAGTTATCTAGGAAACGCCGCAAACAGCTAGTAATCGTAGTCCCTAGGGTGAGAAACACCTCTCTAGGGAGAGAAACATGCTACCTAGGGAGAGAAACATCTTACCTAGAGAGAGAAACATAATGTTTCTTTCCCTAGGGGAAAAAAGCAGTGTTTCTCTCTCTAAAATTAGGGAATAAGAACGTGTTTCTTGTGCATGTGTTACGAAAAAAATTTTGTTTGTATTTCGTGAACGAAATAGCGCGTTAAATTTTTTTGTCTAAAAGTGACATTCTCACGCGCAACAAAAAAAACATTCATTTCACGCACTTAATACAAAAATAACTATTAAAGGTTTGTCAAACATAGGTAGAGTAGAAATAACTATGTCTACATATAATTTGAAGAAATCAAATAAAAGGAAGTGACAAAACTTCGATTAATTATAAACTTTTCAAATTTATAAAAATGGTTGTAAATGTAATTAAATTTTTCAAATTGGTTGGGAATGAATAGTGTAAAATAACGATATTGAACATCTTTTTAAAATATTAGTTTATATAGTAAATACCTATTGTAATTGAAAGTAAATAGTAAAATATACAAACCTTTCAGAAATGTTCCGATTCCATTATTTGCGCTGTCCTTAATGCAGTTATTTAAGTCAGCGTCATCTTTCTTGCATTGGGACAAGTAGTCAGCTAAAAATACAAATTGTTTATTTAAGTTTTATAAAATTATATTGTAAATAATAATCATAATGGAGCGCAGGTGGCTCAGTGGTATTGAATCGGCATGTGGAATTGAGAACCCGGGTTCGATTCTCACAAGTTTCACTTTCATACTACCCCTATGGCTTCCCCTTCACTAACATCTTTAGGGGCCGTGACAACTGGTAATCGCACTTCACGCGAAGAAATATATCACTTACCGAGATTTGTTACAGCAGAGTGCCACACCCAGTAAAGAGTAAAAGGCGTGATGATATATTTATTTACTTAAAAACAATCAAAATTTCGTTAAAAGTCTTTTTGAATTTTTGTATTTGTAATTACATGTTAAAATACGGGAAATGTAATTAATTACAAACTTTTCAATTATTGGTCGAATGTAATTGAAATTTTAAATTAATAATTACATAAATTAATTACGTCCGATCTGTGTTATATCTTAAGCCCGTCAATTAACTGTATAAAAGCTAATTTTGAACCGATATTCTAAAAACAACAACTTGACACTATGTTATATACGAATAAACCAAGATATATCACTAACTCACTAAGTACACAATCATTTTTATATCTGCGATTACTACAATTATATGCTATCAAAAACTATCTATGCGATCGAAAAAGACCCTTGCCTTAACCCTTAAATGCATGATTTTGAAAGTTTTGTTCTGTCCTCCAGTATGTTACAGAATCATACAGAATAGTCAAAATGTTTTTCCATATAAAATACTATTTTAAAATCGACATGTTAAATGCTACTCCATGCATTTAAGAATTAAACTGTATAATTTCTTTGAAACAAATAATGAATTAAAGAAAATATTAAAATATTAAAATAACACTTGTCTACATCTCACAAAAAATCAGCCTCCAAGTCGATTTATCAGGTCATCGTCAGAGGCTGGCCAGCACAGTTAGTGTTATTTTAATATTTTATTAAACCTAATTTCACCAAGGAACGGACAATTAAATTTGTCTTTGTTGTATTTTAAATGAATTAAAGTATCATAATTATAAAAAAAATTAATAACTAGAACAATTTTTGTTAAAAATGCAAGTGTATTTTAGTATCACTCTAAAACTAATTTAAAATACTTGCAGAAAATATTTAAAACATAAATCAACAATGATATCGCGTCCGGCAAATTGCAAATAAAATTCAGGATATTTCTAAATTAAAACTAGCATGTAAATAACTTTAACTTTGTAGTTTAAAACTAGAGATCTAAAATTAATAATAGAGAAAACAACCAGTAGATCCTATATTTGTAATCACTCTTTATTTATATTAATGTATATTTTATATAACTTACGTAATTTGACAGCTTCGGAGCACACGAAAACCGTGAAAATAACTACGACGCACACTAAAGATTTCATTTCGACTGCGTTAACAAAACTACCTGTCGAAATCCGCCACAAATATTTATATGTTTTAAGAACAGCCTTGGCCACCAGTTCTTTTTCTTGCTCGCAAACACTTCAAAAGTTAAGAGATTTACTCACTATATTATTTTTTTAACTTTGCGTGCCAGAGAAACTATAAGAATTAATTAGTTTTTGGAGGTTTTTATGCAGGTTGTTCTGAGAAATTTTGCTATTTTTTATTGCAAATCAAGGATAAGTATTAAATTATTTATTTTTAATAAGAAAATAATTGTTTCCATCAATATCTTTTTGTATTTTAATGCAACAATTTTGATCATCTTTTTAATTAGTATATAAATAAATAAATATATCATCACGCTTTTTACCCATTATTGGTATCTGCTTAAGCAGATCTCGATAAGTGATATATTTTTTCGCGTGAAATGCGGTTACCAGTCTTCAAATCACGGCCTCCAAAGATATTAGTAGACGGGGAGCCACAGGGGTAGATTTTAAATTGGTGAAAATTGCTTGTCGGCTGTGGGGATCGAACCAGGGTTATCAAGATCCACAGGTCGATTCGATACCACTGAGCCATCTACCCCATTTTATCATACCTACCTACTCGTATTAAAAAAATATTTATAGTTTGTATTCTCTTCACTATCAATAGTTCCAAAATTAATTTAGAAAAATCTCGTGAAATAATATACAAAGAACTTCATTATTATAACCTATATTTGATGTATTGTTTTTGTTTGTTAAATTATGTATGATGAAAACTATGTGTGTTAGATTATTATTCTTTTTACTAGACTGAAGACTGTTAAACTTAAATATAACATAGGTTATGCCACATTTATTTTTAAAATTATATTTATGTTAATTCAAATTATCATGATTGCTAAAATCATGGTAAAGACTTGATTTATGGTGACCAGAAGTTATTTTTATTCACTGCTATAACAAAATGAAAAACTTGTTTCTACGATTGCTATGAAAAGTTGACAATTACGCTTTAATTTGTCATCGTAAAGTTGACGTTTTCTGTGGAACAATCGAAAAATACCTTTTTTGCGCGTCTCCAATGGCAACGTGCGAAAATAGTTATTTACGTATCAAGTGCAGAAAGATGGGTTTTTTGAATGAGTAGTCCGTTGCTGCATGAGCGAAACGAATGCTGCAAGACCGTGAGTTAAAAAAAAACCTTTCTTGCACCAGTTGCGTACACTATTTTTTCTACAACCATATTTTGATAAAAATAATAAAACAAATTTCAGTAATTGTAACATCTCTGAAATTTTGTATTAATTTAGAAACTTTAGAAAGATACCTGGTTTAATGTATCCATGACAACTGACAATGACAAACAAACTCAATTATTTTGTTGATAATGAGGAAAAATTTCTCCGTGCTTTCAATTTAAAAAATGTTTGAATCAAGTGGCGAACACGTTAATTTGCTTCCATAAATATTAATAGAAAGTATACTGTATAGAGTTTATTTATATTAAATTACTTTTCTGCACTAGTGCAGAAATAATTCACAGTTTTTGCACTAGTGCAAAAATCTGCTACTTTCATAATAAAAATAAGTTAAAAACGCCTACTTTTTTTAATGGTTGTAGAAAAAGATATTAAATGCGCGCTTATTTCAATAGTTACCAGGGATTCAAACAAAACAGAAACTTATTGACAGTTGACAGAACGAATTTATTTTCAGTACGTACACGTTATTTAATAATTTTAAGATGCACTCGTAGAAAAATTTATGTTATGTGTGTATCATGATCGCAATAGTGCAAGAGGAACAAAGACACTTTACGCTCTTAATACACAAATAACTATTTTCTACAACTGTCAAAAAATGTTCACTTTTTTCACTAATATAAATACGCGAAGTACATGATTTTGTCATCATTTTTATTACCATAACAACGCGTATATTGCGCACTGTTTTGCACCCTAGTACGCTAAATAAGTATTTCGAGTGCGCTCTCAAACTATTTTTCGTCATGTTCCATTGGTTACAATATATCAGTAGTACCAAATTCATATTATTTTAGATTGTTTTCCTTCAAATTACTTGAACACATTAATTATTATTGTATTATTCTTTTTTTGACAGTTGTAGAAAAAATGTTGTTTTTATTACTTGAGCGAAATTCTTGTTTTTAGCATATTCAAATTAATTTTTTGTCTCGACCTGCGGTCTCGGCTAAAAGTGACATTCTCACGAGCAACAAAAATTCATTTCACGTATATAATACAAAAATAACACACACAATTCATCCCGCGAAATTTCAATTTTTCGTTGTCTTTGGCAGGTTGTTCTAAATCAAAATACGATTACAAAATGTCGCCGATAAACAAACAAATTTTCTGAAAACGTCTCTTAGGTCACATATTCATATTAATAATCCGTCAGTACGGTGGTGTGGATAGCAATACGGAATTCGAATCCGGAGATCCCGAATTAGAGTCGCACTCAAGCTAAATATTATATGAACTACTCTACACTGCGGCTCGGTGAGTGCGGACCCTATACTGTAATTGGGATTAAATTCCTGTTGTACAGAGTAACATAAATAAATAAATAAATAATATCCATCACAAAATTAAATTTATAACAAATTTTGAAGTTCAAATATAATGCAGTTGCGTAAAAATTTGTGTGCACCTCAGCCGCAAATTAATTTCGATCCCCACAGCCGACAAACAATTTTCACCAATTTAAATCTACCCCTGTGGCTCCCCCTCTACTAATATCTTTGGAAGCCGTGACTTGACGGCCGGTAACCGCACTTCACGCGAACAAATATATCATTTACCGAGAACTGCTTAGGCAGAGTGCCACACTCAGTAATGGATAAAAGGCGTGATGATATATTTATTTATTTATTTAAAAATATTTATCCATAAATTTTTGCCACCTCTCTGAGTAAAATCCTGTGTACGCCACTGCAGAGTAGTAAATAAATAAATTAGACTACATTTATAATTTGTGTAACTAATGAACACATATTATGTATTAATCAGTGAATAAATTATTGTTTTATAATTACAACTTTTTATGTAATACTGCGGTATTAGTCAACCATATTCAACGACCTGGTTCTTAATTTCTAAATTATCCTGTAGCACCCTCTCCACTAGCATCTTTGAAGGTCGTGATTTGACAGCTGGTAACAGCACTTCATGCGCAAAATATCTCTTAACGAGATCTTCTACGGTAGACTGTCTTATCCAGTAATGGGTAAAATAGCATGATGATATATTTATTTATTTAGAGCATTTATAATGAGAAAAGAAGTCGTTTTATTTATTTATACAGGGTGTTTCTTAATGTATGCATCAAATTTAAACCTAAATTATTATTTATTATACTGACTATGGAACAAAATGATTTTTTTTAAGTGCAGTTTACTCGAAGAAACATATTTTGTTACCACTGATATTGTGGTTATTTGTAATAATCTTGGGTCGTTTTTGGCAGCTCTCTTTTTTATATACCTTGTTTAATAATACATTGAGATCAATAAAATAATGAATCAAGAATAACGTTTTTTCTACGATTGCAATGAAAAGTTGATAACTACGCTCTCATTTGTCATCGTATAGTTAATGTTTTCTGTGGAACAATAAAAAAATATCTTTGTCGCGCGTTGCCATTGGAAACGCGCAAAAAAGATATTTAATGAGCGCTTATTTCAATAGTAACCAGGGATACAAGCAAAACAGAAACTTGTCATTTTGACAGTTGACAGAACGAATTTATTTTCCGTACGTATACGTTTTTTAATAATTTGAAGATGCAATCGTAGAAAATATTATGTGTGTATCACGAGCGTAAAGTGTCTTTGTTCCTCTTACACTATTGCAGCTCTTAATACACAAATAACTATTTTGTGCATCTCCAATGGCAACACGCTAAACAGACTTTAAATGCGCGCTTATTTCAATAGTAACCAGGGATACAAACAAAACAGAAACTTGTCATTTTGACAGTTGACAGAACGAATTTATTTTCAGAACGTATACGTATTTTAATAATTTGAAGATGCAATCATAGAAAAAATAATGTGTGTATCACGAGCGTAAAGTGTCTTTGTTCCTCTTACACTATTGCAGCTCTCGCCTTCGGCTCGCGCTTCAATTACCGTGCTCGAGTAACAAAGTATCACTTTACGCTCTTAATACACACACAACTATATCAATTTATCAAATTCCGTTGTCAAATTTAAATTGAAAAACAAAATAAATATAAACATATGAAGTTGGCTATTATTGTTATAACCATCAGAACCACATAATAACGATAACTTATAACGACATGATTAGTTTAATCGATTTTGACATTAGTTGTTACGAATATCGTTTAACAAGATGCTTGGCGACAGTCGTACGGTAACGACATCGTTACCTACACGTATTTGTAGTGGAATAGACCTTTAAGTTTATAATATCCCTGGAAACAGGGTCATTATCATAATAATAATAATAAACTAATCGGACATGAAAGTATTTATCTTTTAATTGAACAATTTATACAATTATAATACTTCAAACTATAGACTTAATTATGTAATAATAAGATAATTTGTTCAAAAATTAAATTTTTTAATTACAACAACAATGTTAGATAATGTAGCAGCAGGTCTGTATTCATACATTTCGTAACAAATTATACGTAGGTATATACAAAAATTATATTTTTACAATAAAAATATCTCATTACGTGTCAAATAATTCGTTATATGGGATTCTGTAGAACATATTCTGTAAAATATTACTAAAAACTAATGCTAGAGCATTTCCAACTCTTCCTCCAAGCTCTGAATGAACTTCTTTCCAATTTTCATCCAAGAAATTCAACATTGTTTCACCTGGAAAACAACAAATTTTTATAAATAAAATATTATTTCCTCTGTCAAACGTTTATTAATAACTTTAGGGGAAAATACTTCAAATAAAAGACACGGAAAATTACATTTTTTACAACTTTTATTTGAAGGATTTTTCTCTAAAATAGTTTAGAAACGTTTCACCGCGGAAAATATGCTACAATGTACCAAAATCTATTATCTCTTGTGATTATTTACTTACCAAGCTGTCGATTTCCATTGAACAAATTGTATAATTTCAGATAGGTTCTCTGAGTATCGTAGCTCAAGCCAGTGTTGGTTATTTTAACGTATTCTTTAGTTTTACGTGGCTCTAACTCAAAATCGAAGAAGAAATTGAAATGGGGTTTCACTAAAAACATACATTGTTATATTTATAAATTATTCATCGCAATTTTCGTTATTTTAAGACTGTTTTTTTGCAATACAGAGTGAGTCTGGGAAAACGAACCCCCCGTTAACTTTTTTATTATAAGAAATAAAAAAATTTTCTTCATATGGAAGTTTTAGTATATTAAATATACTATTTTATGACACATATAGAAACTTTTTATTAAATCAGGTTTACATGATACGACTATCAATATAATATTTGAGAAATATCAGACATTATTTTTATTCAACTATTCTAGGTGGCTATGTGAAATTAAACAAAATGTAGCAAGGTAAAATGAATAACAAAACACTTGAAACAAGTAACAAATAAATATTTGCATTGTTGTCATTAATTTTACCTTATTACATTCAGGGGCGGATCCAGCGGGGGTCATGGGGGTCATGACCCCCCCCCTAAGCATGGACTTTTTTAAATGTTGGCCCTAATACATAATAATGATGTCATTATTTACGATAACTCAATTTGTTAAACAAATTAAATAGAACTTGAAATTCTAATATAATTAAGAAGTATTGTTTGATTTATTATTCTAATAAATAGCCAAAGCCCAATATTTTGTGGGGATATTATTTCGACCCGCAGATGGGAGAGGTATTCTATTTAAGACCTAGTCAAGTATGTGACTACCGACATTTGCACTTAAAAAATTAACTTCTAATTCAATAAATTTTGTATTCTATCAAAGAAACGTTTAGATATTGATACTTTATAATTTAAAAAGTGTTGGCGTTCTTAGGGGAAATTAAGTATGTTCTAAAGATGATTTAATGTTATTCAATGTGAATTAATGTGATTCCAAAGATGATTTAATGTGATTTAATACGATTCCAAAGACGATTTAATGTGATTTAATGTGATTGTAAAAAAAATATTTAAAGGAGGAATATAATATGAGCAAATACAAATGTTTTTTATATTTAAAAGATGGGCAATACCCCCTCCCACCAGTGACAAAATTCACTCCATGACCCCCCCGTAATTCGAAGTCTGGATCCGCCCCTGATTACATTTTGTTTAATTTCGCATAGCCACCTAAAAGAGTTGAATAAAAATAATGTCTGATATTTCCCAATTATCTTATTTATCTCGATTTTTTTCCATATACATTTATAACAAGTAATACATCGTTGAAAAGAGAAATAAATGGCGATTTTTATTTTAATAAAATAATTCTAGATTCCCATTTGAAAAATAAAAGTTGATAGTCGTATCTTGTAAACCTGACTTTATAAAAAATTTCTGTATGTGTCATAAAATAGTATATTTAATATACTAAAACTTCCATATGAAGAAAATTTTTATATTTCTTATAAAAGTTAAGGCGGGGTGTTCGTCTTCCCAGACTCACCCTGTATAACATCAGACTAAGTAGGTATAGTTTATTTATTGCACTGCACAATAACAAATTCAAAGCTATTCAAAGATTCGAACCAAGTTTCAAGAACAAATTAAATGATAGAAAAACGATAAAAATTTCATTGATTACTGCTCTGTATCTTTTCAATTGCTCTAAATTAACTATATAAAAACTCAGATGTTCCAATTATATAATTGCAAAAAACAGATTCTCTATCAATCTTAATCTACAACCAAAAAACTTAATTGCAATAATTCTATATTCCTTCAAGCAACTGATCAACCTTGAATACTGTTCTACCTCTCGACCTCTGTGTAGAAATATGTAAATGGACAAAAAGAATGACGCAAAAGTGAATAAACGAGAAATGTGGATTTTTCTTTACCAAAAGTAACGTTGCAAGGACCTTGTCCGTCGATGGGCAAGATCAAGATTCTTCCGCCAATCTCATACTCTCCGATCAAGGCTGTGTAATCGATATCGACTTCTGCTTCCGCTCGGTTACGATTGTGGTCCCAACTGAGAACAAAATAAATTAATTATATAAACTAAAAATACTATTTCGATTCTTGTTATATTGCTTTTATTACTCGACACGAAAACTTGTATTTTTAGTCTGATATATAATTTTTCTACGATTGCTATGAAAAGTTGACAATTATGCTCTCATCTGTCATCGTAAAGTTGATGTTTTCTGTGGAATAATCGAAAAATACCTTTTTATATTTCGATTGTGAAAACGTCAACTTTACAATGACAAATGAAAGCGTAATTATCAACTTTTCATAGCAATCGTAGACAATAGTTATTTCTGTATTAAGAGCGTAAAGTGATTCTTTGTTACTCGAGCACGGTAATTGTAGCGCGAGCTGAAGGCGAGAGCTGCAATAGTGTAAGAGGAACAAAAACACTTTACGCTCGTGATACATACATAATTTTTTCTACGATTGCATCTTAAAATTATTAAAAAACGTATACGTACTGAAAATAAATTCGTTCTGTCAACTGTCAATATGACAAGTTTCTGTTTTGTTTGTATCCCTGGTAACTATTGAAATAAGCGCGCATTTAACGTCTTTTTCGCGCGTTGCCATTGGAAACGCGCGCATTCAACATCTTTTTCACGCGTTGCCATTGGAGACGCGCAAAAATGATATTTTTCGATTGTTCCACAGAAAACGTCAACATTACGATGACAAATTAGAGCGTAATTGTCAACTTTTCATAGCAATCGTTAGAAAAGGTGTTACGTTTTTTTTTTGTATTCTCCAGTTCTGTTTTATCTTCATGTTTCCGTACGTTTTTTTTTTGTTGTTGTTTATTTTTCCTTCGTCGACAAATTCCTGAAACGTAATTATTGATTAGATATTGACCACTTAGATCCTTCTGATACTTAGCTTCATTTAGATTTCACTCTCGTTGTAGCATTCCAGTTTATAGTAAAACTTAGATTCAGTTCCTCTTGGTTTCATTGCTTTTTTTGTAGGTTATTTACATCTGTTTGTTTAGCTGTCAACGCTCTGCCGATAATACGATCTGCGAGGTAGGATCTTTACCGGCACCGTTCAGATTTAGGCGGAGGCTGTCTCTGTCTTCGCGCATCGCGCGCTCTTTCTTGGCGGAATTTGACAAGTTCGTTTTCGAACGGAATTCTTGTCTTTTGTCTGTTGCGAACAACGTAGTTGCAAAAGTGTGAGTTTTGAATATTGGAAAATTGGGCTATTTTCATTTATTTTTCGGCAAACCAGTTTGTTTGCGAAATACCCGTGTGGGGATTTTAGAGATAGTGCCATTGAGTGAGTGGTGCATTGGTAGTTATTGCACTACTCAGCGGAATCGTTCCGGATTAAGTTTCCGATAGGAAAGATCACATACTTTCTACCACTTGAAAGCCGCACAAGAACCCAGGTAAAGTTTTCTTTCTTTGTTATTGAATCTGCCTTTCTGTCAAGTAAAGTTAGGCCGACCCGTAGTTTTACATGGTCGTAATTACAGTCTTTTGTTTTAGGCTTTTTCTTTTCGTTTTCGTTTTATGTTTGACGACAGCCAGTTCGCTTTATGTACGTTTGGTTGTACGTTGTACGTGTTTACGTATTTTTGTGGCTGGTCAGCTGTTCGTGCCATTGTGGGTTTATGCTGTGTGCCCGTGTTCCTGGCATCGAAGCTGTTGTGAGCGCACTAGCTCGTTGGCGTTGCATTGGAGGAGTTCCTGTTATCTGTCACCGAGGAATTAAGCCCAGCAGTGTGGGAAAGACCACGTGTAGCGGAAGTGACGCTACACGACGTTCCAATTCCACGTGACAGCCCGCCATCTTGGGAAGTGACGATTCTGGACATCCGGTTGGCATATCGAGTTGTTCCACTGCTGCCACACTCCGTTAGCGCCTCAGCGCCACTACAGCTAAGCCACAATTATTACTTTCTTTATTTAGTATTGTGTTTAAGTTTATTGTATTGTTATACCTTGGCTCGTGTGCCTTCTGTGCACGAGATTATTTAAGTTTTTGTTGAGCGAGTTAATTTAAGAGTAGTTACGGGATTATTTGTGAAAATCCAATTAAGAACATTTTGCGTAGAGTCAATAGTCGTGACGTTGTTGTCACTTACGAGGTGTGTCGCTCGTACGACGCAATAGCCATTAGGGTCTACAGTTCGGTAGTCACGTTCAGTCAGACGCGCCGCGTAAAACGCCTTCGCTGGCCAGCGGACCGTCATACGTCGGAATACGTCAGTTCACTTCAGCGCCATTTAGGTGTTGACTGTACCGCGATCCTAGCCGCTACGGTGAGACACAGCGCCCCGCCTTCGTTTATGCTAGTATCCGCTTTGAAGCGTTCTGTCTTAAGTGGATTTATGATCCAGCTGTCTTGCAAATTCAACTACTGTGTTCTGTGTAATTTTCTCGTGAGTGTTCTAATATATCGTTAGTTTTTCGTATTACCATCTTGTTATTGAAGAAGTTGGCACCTCTCGTAGTCCTGTCCTGGGAAGTATCCCGTACCTTGTCGGCCGTAGTACTTTTGTTGAACCGGTCGCGGCTCAGGCCGGCTGGCGCCCATTCATTTGTGATTTATCACCCCTTCTCCGACTCACTCCCATCTTCACTGAGTTTAGCCGCGGTTCAACCGTCCAACCCGGGCTCATCCCCCAGGGAGCGTAAGGTTGATTCATTGTAGCACAACGAAAGTTGCGTTACAAATTTGGCGCCCAACGTGGGGCTCGAACCCACGACCCTGAGATTAAGAGTCTCATGCTCTACCGACTGAGCTGAGAAGGATATAAAATGCGAGCTTACTTCAATAGTTACCAGGGATACAAACAAAACAGAAACTTGTCATATTGACAGTTGACAGAACGAATTTATTTTCAGTACGCATAAGTTTTTAAATAATTTTAAGACGCAATCGTAAAAAAATAATGTGTATACCACGATAATAAAATAACTATTGTGTATTAAGAGTGTAAAGTAATTCTTTGTTACTGCTGCAATAGTGTAAGAGGAACAAAGACACTTTATGCTCGTGATACACAGATAATTTTTTCTACGATTGCATCTTCAAATTATTAAAAAACATATAGGTACTAAAAATAAATTCGTTCTGTCAACTGTCAATATGACAAGTTTCTGTTTCGATTGTATTCCTGGTAACTATTGAAGTAAGCGCGCATTTAATATCTTTTAGAAAGATATTTTTTATTGTTCCACAGAAAACGACAACATTACGATGAGTGTCAACTTTTCATAGCAATCGTAGAAAAAATATATTGTGTTTAATTTTTATCTAATCTGCATAAAAATGAAGTAATCTCAAGAGAGCTATCTCATCTCATATGTACTTTTTTTTCTTTGCGTTTGAGTAAAGTTATGTTCCAATTAATTACATTACTTTAAATATTTTACTTGAAAAATATGCACAATACTTAATATTTTATTTATAATAACAATAATATCTTGTTTCAAAAAGATCCAACATTCTTGTATCAATATTTTAAACACATTTATACAATTGATTCATCTGATCTATAAAATACGAAATGATATAATTTTATGATTAGAGATAAAAATCCTACCTGAGTCGTGTTAATCTAGCAGTTTCCAAACCGGATATTTTAAAATCCTTAAACGTAAGTTGCAGCATTCCATTGACATCAATAAACATACTATTAACGTGTAACGGACTCAGTGGAACCATATGAATCCTTTTGTCACCTAAAATATTATAAAATTAATTAGAATATACTAAACATTGTTTAGCTTCAATTGTTTATTTATTTATGCTACTTTGTACAACGGAAATGTGTTCTCATTTAATTACAGTACAAGCTCTGGAGTTACCGAGCCGCAATGTAATAGTTAGAGATCAATAATGATATTCAGTAGTATAGATTAATTGTATTGAATAATATAGTTGGTTTTTGGCAATACTAACCTTGTATTAAAGTTGATAGACCGTTGTTTCCACTGTTCAAAATGCAGTCATCTAGATTTGGGTCACTAAGTGAGCATTTTTTGAAATATGAAGCTGAAAATTGATGAAAATTCCGTTATGAAATGTTCTGTTTTACATGAATTTTTGAGGTTATGAAATGTCAATTTTTTCATAACTGTCATTCAAGAGTTATGTAAGGAATTCTTTACATAACTAGTTACGTAATGAATGTTGACAGTTTGAACTTTCTCAAAAATGTTTGTAAATAAAAGAAAAAACTATTTATTAAAATACGGTCAAATTAGCAGATCCTTCGTTTTCAGAATTTTTGGACACCTGTATATATATTTGTAACCTGTCAATTGTTTCTAAATAATATCATTTATAATAGAATTAAAATTGTATAATATCATATCCGCAAAGAAGTCATTATTCTAATGATAATAATATTTTAAGTAATAAGTTGACTTCATGTCATTTATAAATAAAAATACAAATATATCATCACGCTTTTTATCCATTACTGTGTGTGCCACTTTGGTGCAGCTGATCTCGGTAAGTAATATATTTCTTTGCATAAAGGACGGGGATATTTAATTTGGTGAAAATTGTTTGTCGGCTGTGTGAATTAAACCCAGAATCTCAAATCCACATGCCGACTTGATACTAGTGTGCCACCTACTCTGATTTTTTATTATTCAAATAAAAAAGTTTATATATATGTGACATAAATGCATTTTTTTTAAATTGTTATCGATTGAAGTTTACTCAATAACTGTAATAAATATATGTAGAGCATAATAGTTATTTATGTATGCAAAATAGTTTTTAGCGGACAATTTTGTATGTTTACAGACGAGGCGCGGCCGAGACCATCATATGAAATGAGTCCGCTAAATCTATTTTGCGCAAGAGATGCATACAATTTTTTTGTTCAAACTCTTCGAATACTCAAAATTTAAGAAAAGAAATTGTAAGTCATTTCTGTCTCATACTCAAAATAATAGTATATTACATAACGAGAATTGTAACAAGCACATTACGTGCGAGTGAAAAAGTTGTGCACGAGCCTCGGCGAGTGCAGTAATTTCTCGAGCAATGTAATTGCGTTACAATTCGAGTTGTGTATTATACTTTATCTACGACTATTAATAACAATAAGAACAATTACAGAATATTTGTTAGGTTTTATCAACTGTTAAACAGCAGTGTTACCGCCTAACAAATGAAAAACTAGTGCAGTAAACCCTTAGCAACCGTAAACAAGCATTTACTGTTCTTGCAAATTATTTTTAATGGCCTACTTACATATATGGTCGTAGATAAAATAAGTTACAATTTATAAAGTTGTAGCAAAAACAGATAAATTAATTAAAGTAGGCTATATTTTGAGATGTTCTTACCTATGTCTCCCATATTGAAAACTAAACCAATTGTTATATACTTAGCGTATGCATTTGTAATATTTGCGTATTGTACACCATCAATATCAAAATAGTCATATTCAAATAATTACAGAATATTTGTTAGGTTATATAAACCAAACAGCAGTGTTACCGCCTAACAAATGAAAAATTTCTTGAGAACAGTTACGTAATTAGTGCAGTAAACCCTTAGCAACCGTAAAGCAAGCATTTACTGTTCTTGCAAATTGTTTTTAATGGCCTACTTACATATATGGTTGTAAATAAAGTGTATTATAACATTGCTACTTTCTAAAAGTTGATTGTTTTTATGACAACTAACAATTATCCATTTGTTTATTCACTCATTTTTAATAACAGTGGTGCAAAATAAGTGAAGTTCAAGATTTAATTACTGAGAGAGCTTAAAATATGGCATTAAATGTATTTCCAAAGAAATCCTAACTACAATATGAGAAATAGTATGATTTGTTCAAAGAATGGAATGAGAAAAAGGCATAATAGTTGTGAACTAAGACATAGTGCTGACTATCTACATGAAAAGTTAGAAAACTTAAAAGCAGCGTCATTTTGGTTAAAATATTTTACTTGTATGCTCAAGGCGACTATTATTATGCCTATGGTACACTGGTCGAAGAGCGGTGAAGAGCATCGATGAGCGTCTTCGATGAAACAACAGAACGCACGCGTCATCAACGAAAAATAGAGGCTCCTCTATTTCCATCGAAGAGCTCATCAATGAAACAAACGTATCTCATTTCACTCGTATCTTTTGTGTCTCATTTCACGGTAGCATATTTTTGAAATTTAATTTTTCTTTATCAACTTGAGCAATAGAGTCTCACATAAAAGCGAAATTAAATGCCGGATTATAAATTATAAATAAATATATCATCACGCCTTTTACCCATTACTGGATGTGGCACTCTGCCTAAGTAGATCTCGGTAAGTGATATATTTCTTCGCGTGAAGTGCGGTTACCAGCCGAATTATGTAGTATTTCATATTTTACATACATTAAAATACAATCTTCAAAGTTGCACATGAATATTTAAAAAATTGGATGTAAAATTAAAACTTAATATTAATTAAATAACAAGCTTCTTCAAAACATATTTATAAAATTAAAACTATAAATAATACTGAAATATTTCAATGAGAATTCACCACACGTCACTGTCAACCAATAGGATCACGAATTTGTTTGAAAATGAACCAATGAAATGTACATTTCGTCGGAAATTCATCACTAGTGAAATTTCATCGGAAATACCACTGTTATTAATATCCTTGGTTATGAATAAAATAAATGATATTTTCAATATTTTCATAAACGTCAATTTTGAATATTAAATGTACACTGAAAAAATGTAGAATTTTCATCACTGTGCAAATAAATACCTAACTATTCTTGTTAATTAACTCTTGTTTGGTAAATTCTCAAGCCGAATACAACTCGTAGTATGAAAATTGACAGATAATATTTTGACATAAATATACATTCGTTGTTACGGAAATAGGAAACACAACTCATAATTTATGTCAAAATATTCTCAGCAATTTTCATACTACTTGTTATATTATATATGACAATATCTTAGGTATTCTTACAAATATTTAAATATAATTTACAGTTCACAGTTTACATTCACTTTTTAAAATATCCCTGTACAATTTTAATCAGTATAGTTACTAAATTTAAACAATAGCTTTTACAATAACTTACGTAATTTAACAGCATGGCAGCCGACTAAAACAGCTCCTAAAATCACTGTAAACACACAAAACTTCATATTTCCACTGACAAAATTAACAATGTGCTTTAACAAAACGTAAGGAAAACTAATCCGGTAATTACGAGCACCACTAGTATTTATACAATTCTTCACATTCCACAACGTATTTTGGTAATGACCATCGATATTTGGGACAAATACTTATAATTTCACTTAATGATAATTGGGGAATGTCTGATCAGTTTTATATTACATGGAAATTTTTGATGTTTATCATTAAATACTTACATAATACAAAACCAGATTCTAAGTAGAAATAGAAGATAAATTTAATCAAAATGAAGCATAAATATTTTGTTGTGAAAATTTTAATAATATCCTACTTTATAGAACCAAAACAGTATTCATTAATAATAATTTATAACGAGTCATACCCAGTTTCAAAATAAATTTATTTAAATAGTCGATATATTAAACTAACAAATTCGAATCAATTTAATTTATTTTACGGGTCAAACTTAACATCATATCACTTGGTCTGTCATTCTTTTTTACTTCCTTGTACGAAGTAAAGGAAGTATTGTAATCGCGAAAATTTTCGGTTCTCAGATTTCAACGGAAATAGGTGATTTGGCCCTCCCTGAATCCATTTTGTCTAATTTCGTCATGCCGTCTGTACGTACGTATGTACGTACGTATCTCGCATAACTCAAAAACGGTAAGCCGTAGAAAATTGAAACTTTATATTTAGGACTGTTATAACATCTAGTTGTGCACCTTCCTTTTTGGTCATTATACAACTACCGGAAGTGGTACTTTACTTGAAGCCTATAATAGATTTTCATGAAAAACTATATACAAATATAATTTAAAACTTTCCAAATTTGGTATATCAATGGAAATAACATAATAGATTTTGGTTAAAATAGACTAACCGGAAGTGACACATTACATGAAGCTGCTAACAGTTTTCCTTGAAAAAATTGGTATTATTTTAATTTTAGAAATAAATGCTGCAAATAAAAGTTTTAGAGAATTAAATTCTGCGTCTAGCATATTAAGAATTTTTAAATTAGCTTTTTGCATAAACGAGATATCTAAATTTAAATATTATATATTTTTTGATTTTTTTAAAAATTAAGTTTGCTATGGATTAAAACAAAAAATAAAAGATTTAATGTCAAATATGTGCAATTAAAAAAATATCTATAGTTTAATACGGGTACAAGGAAGTCATGTGGTGTCCACATCAGATATTTTGTTAACAATTTAAATAATACTCAAAACACATAGATATATTTTTAACAATTAATTTCTAACATTTTTAACTAAATTATAGTTATTTTCAGACATAACACAGCATGTAAAATGCTTCAAGATCTATGCGCGATTTGTGAGAGGATAGCAATTGTTCAATATATGGAGTTCTATATGAGTTCAATGTATTTATTTTTGTGTTCACTGCAGTGGATAGTTCACTATTTAGTGTGTTCACTATATCGCGACTCTAATATACATATATATATATATATTGGCATTAAATGTATTACTTCGTACAAGGAAGTAAAAAGAAGAATAATGTTAAATATATATAGTTTATTCATTTAATACTAATATAATCTTGAATACATTCACTAAATGTCATTATCATTGGTTTACACTTTTACATATTTTGTATTTATTTTTAAACGGGTATAAGGTCATCATATGGCACTCTTTTCAAAATGGAGGATAATATTTGTGTTATAATTTCACTGATAGTTTCAGTTAAAGCTGGACCGACGTCTTTGGATACTTCTCTCCAGTTCTCGTTTAAGAAATTGTTCATTTCTTGACCTAAACAAAAAAGAATTAAATATTTATTCGTTAGTTATTTACATATTTATTTATGTTACGCTGTACAATAGGAACTTAATCCCAATTACAGTACATGGCCCGCACGCACCGAGCCGCAGTGTGTTAGGTCATATAATTTTTAGCTTGAGTGCGAGGCTCGAACTCTGGATCTCCGGATTAGAATTCCATATTGCTATCCACACCACCGTACTGACGGAATTATTATTTATTGTTTCATTATAGTATATTGAAAATCAAATTACAATTGCAATTAATCTGCTATAAAAATGTTCGCTAGGAATGAAATACTATAAATTTTGCGAATTTCAAAAAATATATTTTTGTTCTATAATCAGTATATCAAATTATATATGTCATTAAAGTTTCGTGCAGAGGTATAGAAACACCCTGTATAACGACATAAATATTACCTCAAAATTAACTATCAGTTAGATGAAGACAAAAGTCATGAATAGTAGAAAGAATAAATAAATATTAGTAAATATATATAAAAGAAAAACAGCGGGAACTATTAAAAGTACTATGTTAAAAGCCCAAATGTTCTGTTGGGAAACAAATATGAAATTATACAAGACAACCTTTATTCCCACTCTGCTTTTTGGGGCTGAAATATGGGGCCTTTCCCAAATTAAGAGTATAGAGAAAGGAATGGCACACTTTATTAAAACTATCTTTGGCTTACAAAATACTACACCAGGTTACATCATACGGAGAGAGACTGGTATAAAGAGCCCGCAAGTAATTATTGTCGAAAAAACTCTTAAATTCTGGTATAATATCTTGCTCATGCCTGAAGAACGTTACGTAAAAATATGTTATAATAAACTATTGAGGCTCAATGACATATCATCGTCAAGCATAGCAACTCATAAACATAACAAACATAATTGGGCCAAAAACATTCAAGCAATACTCTTAAGACTTAATTTCGAAACTGTATGGAAAAGTCAAAGCTGCATCACCCTAAAAATGGAGACTGATAACATAATCAAAGCCTACGACGAAGATATCTATCAAAATGATACTAGACGAATCACATGCTCTACCTACAACCCGAACTACCAAACTTACTTAACAAACCAAAACTATCTATCCCTAAACATTCACTTTAAAATCTTAAAACTTTTTTCCCAGCTAAGGATAACCAATGTGAAATTCTTTTACATCTACCAAGACGGTCTCTTACATAAATTTAAAGATGATGAAATATGCAGCATGTGCAACCTTCTCGAGGAAAACACCCTTTTTCATTTCCTATTTCGTTGCCCCTTGTACAACTCAATCCGAAATCAGTTTCTATATAATTACAACTCTTTTAGCAATGCAACCAACCCCATTCAAGATCTACTTGCAGAACCTGCAAAACACAAAATTTGGGATATTTTCAAGTACTTCAACTCAGCACTGAGAATACGTGCTTTTATATTAAACGAATGAAGAAATATGGTATACATTATATATATATATATACAGGGTGAGTCTGGGAAGACGCCCCCCCCCCCCCTTAACTTTTTTATGAGTAATAGAAAAAAATGGTTCATATGAAAGTTTTATTATTTTAAATATACTATTTGATGCCAGATGTAGATATTTTTTATAAAGTCAGGTTTACAAGATACGACTATCAACTTTTATTTTTTAAATAGCAACCTATAATTATTTTACTAAAATAAAAACCGCCATTTTTTTCTCTTTTCAACGGTGTATTAGTTTGTATTAATGTATCTGAAAAAATTCGAGAAAAATAAGAAAATTGAGAAATACTAGAAATAATTTTTATACAAATATTGTTGGAGTGAACGTATATCATTTAACATAATAAGTTTTCCCGCATGTGTTCAAATCAATTAGTGCAATACATTGCCACGAAAAGGAAGCGCTAGTGTCAGTGTTGTAAGTTCGTTCCGGCAAGGAATGAAAAACGCGGTAGAGTATGTGTGCGACGCGAAATGTGTAAAACGTTTAACCATCATTGTTATTTTTGTAATCGTTCAAACACGATATACTGGTCTATGTAAATGTCAACATATTTTGTGTCCTGTTCTGTACGAGATGTAATTGCAAGTAAATAAAAACACTTCACTGTATTCATCGGAAGCATATCGTTTTATTCAACAAATATTATAGGTGGCTATGTGAAAATAAACAAAATGTTTATGTTTTAAGTTGTTTTTGTTACTGAATTTGTTGCTTTAGTTTGTTAAGTTGTATAACACTGTTACATTTTGTTTATTTTCACATAGCCACCTATAATATTTGTATAAAAATTATTTCTAGTATTTCTCAATTTTCTTATTTTTCTCGAATTTTTTCAGATACATTAATAAAAACTAATACACCGTTGAAAAGAGAAAAAAATGGCGGTTTTTATTTTAGTAAAATAATTATAGGTTGCTATTTAAAAAATAAAAGTTGATAGTCGTATCTTGTAAACCTGACTTTATAAAAAATATCTACATCAGCCATCAAATAGTATATTTAAAATAATAAAACTTTCATATGAACCATTTTTTTCTATTACTCATAATAAAAAAGTTAAAGGGGGGGGGGCGTCTTCCCAGACTCACCCTGTATATATATATATATATATATATATATATATATATATATATATATATATATTAATGTCTCCAAATGTTAATGGAAAAACAATGTACAAGAAAAAAATTATACAGTTATGCACTTATTGTACCAATCTGTTTGTATGAATTTTTATTCGAAGGCAAATAAATTTATTATTATTTATATTATAAAATGTTAAAAAAAAATAGTTTAGCATTGTCATTGTCATATTTTATGCTATGCAAATATATCTTCAGGTTGACATAGTAATTAGCCAATCAAAATTAAGATCATATACATCATGTACAACCACGCAAGTAATCTGCTTTAAATTTTTGTAGCATTAGGAACTTATTTAAAGTAGAATTCTGTGCTGATTTATATGTTTTATGGATCTGTAAATCTGCAAATGATGAAGAAAATCTGAAAGAAACTTGTGACTTTGCGAAATATTTTCTAGTTATAAACAAATATTTTTGTGATTATGTTTATTTTATTTATTTATTTTTTTTATTCATATATCGGACCAACTACTCAGGTCATATGCCGATATGTCCTTTGTATGGCCGCCTTACGGTCGTGAGTCAGGCCCTCAACCCGCGCGGCCATCACGCGGGACAAATTATGTTTATTATTTACAGATTTACGAATCTATAAACTTATAGACTTATCACAGAATTCCACTGTCAAACTAAAATTTATATGTTTTAAACTATTTTGAAATTGAGACAACCTACATATAGCAAGTATATTTTTCCCTACGGCCTTACACTTACTTATATGAGCTATTAAATTAAAGTATAATTTGGAAAATTTGAATTCATACAAAAACAATTTATGGAATATTTAGTATTTTTTTTCTCCACGAATAGCAAACACTAATTAGGTAGTCATAAACAAAAACTATTTTCAATAAAATAAAATACAAACTAAACACTTGCTAAGTCTCACAAAATTCATTTAGTTTGTATTTTATTAAACCTAGTTTCATCAAGTGTATGGATGACAATTAATTTTGTCTTTGTTGTTATTTAAAAAATCATTTTCGCTTAAAATAATATTAATTACAAAAACTGCTTCTTACCTAATCTTTTATCACCATTAAACAAATTCTCAAGATAAAAATTAACCCTCTTCGTGTCAAAGTTTATCGTACTCCTTTTAATGTTGATATATTTATTTCCTTTCTTCTCTATAAAATCGTAGTCAATATCGTAGGTAAATGTTCCCCCAACTGTCAAACATAAAACACAACAATAAAAATAAACACTCGCATATCCGGATATGTTAAAATGTGATTAAAGTGTGTATTAAACTAATGAATTACCTAGAGTTATATTACAAGGTCCTTGTCCTTGAATAGGAAGGATCAAAATACGTCCTTTAACGTCATAGTCTCCTATAAGATTCGCCCGTGGCAAGAAAACAACGAATTTTAGGTGTTGGTCATTTAAATCAAGCCTGAAACAAATTATTTGTTATTATTTAAGTTTTAATTTTAAAATGAATAGTTACTTTGGTATAATAGCAGTTTTATCTTTGCTATTAGCAACGTAATATCCGGTAATTTATTTATTTATGTTACGCTGTACAACAGGAACTTAATCCCAATTACAGTACAGGGTTCGCACTCACCGAGCCGCAGTGTAGTAGTTTATATAATTTATCGTAACACATGTACAAGAAACAAGGTCTTATTCCCTAATTTTAGAGAGAGAAACACTGCTTTTATCCCCTAGGGAGAGAAACATTATGTTTCTCTCCCTAGGTAGAATGTTTCTCTCCCTAGGTAGCATGTTTCTTTCCCTAGCTAGCATGTTTCTCTCCCTAAAGACTACGATTATTAGCTGTTTACGGCGTTACCTAGGTAACTAGTTACGCAATCCATATTTGACATTTGTCCCGATAAGACAGTAATTTTTGTGCACTTGTTACGAAAAGTATAATATGCTTCACTGGAGGGTGCGATTGTCCCTTGTGTGAAGTTGGCAAACCTCGACTTCAGCTCGAGCCTTCAGCCCTCGCTTACGTCTTGGTTTGCCAACTTCACACTCGGGAATAATCGCTTGTTTCCCTCCCTTGACGCACAACATACTATTTAGCTTGAGTGCGATTCAAACTCGGGATCTTCGGATTCGAATTCCGTATAGCTATGTTAACTTTTTTGACTCTTGTATAACAAAGTTTTTCTATTTCCATGATTTAAATTACTTATTAAATACATAAAATCTATATTTTAATAATACTCATTAATGGTCACTTGTACTACCGTCTTTTAAATATCAAGTACACTTAAATAAAATATTTGCTGTGGCCAAACAGTACTTTCCCGACAATAAGTTTAGATACAAATAGTATAATTTGTATGACTTTTGAAAAAATAATTGATAAATAAATAAATATATCATCACGCCTTTTGCCCATTACTGGGTGTGGCACTCTGCCTAAGCAGACTTCGGTAAGGATATATTTTTTCACATAAAGTGCGGTTCTCAGCTGTCAAATCACGGTCCCCAAAGATGTTAGTGGAGCTAGAGCCACAGGGGTAGATTTAAATTGGTGAAAATTGTTTGTCGACTGTGGGGATCGAACCAGGATTCTCAGGATCCACAAGCCGACTTGATACAACTGAGCCACCTATCCCATTAATAATTTTATATGCTGTTGTAGATAAAAATATGTAAATAAATAAATAAATATAAGTAATAAAGAATCACTTTACGCTCTTAATGCACAAGCAACTATCTCCTATTGTATTACAACTCGGGAAAGTAAAAAAGAAATCAATAGACTTTCTTAGTTAAAGAATTTAATCATCATGAACAATTGTGGGAAATTATTTTCTTTGCTTAGCTCATCTTAAAAGTTTTCTTTTTATATTTTAATACTTACTTGACTTCTTTGATTTGAGCTTCTTCTAATCCATAAATGTCAGCATTTTGCACAGAAATTTTTAGAGTTTTACTGGCTTCAAATTCAACATGAGATATCTTTAAGGGAAGCATGTTTGGTATTTTGTACGCTTTGTCACCTAAAATAAAATAATATTGTAAACATATGATAAAATCATAGATGCGCTGTTGAATAAAATGTCAGTTAATTACATTTGTATCTGTGAATTAGAATTAAAAAACTCATTCAAGAAATGTCAAAGTCTTTGAGAGTTCAGTATTTTAAAACGTTATAATTTCTATAGTATGCATTAGACTAATAATTATCTTTTGTAATTAGTCTTCTATCAATTCTATTTAACTGTAAAATGTATTATTTGACAAGCTATAAATAAGAATGGTAATAAATTTAGTTTTGAACTTTTATTTGAAACATTTTTCTCTTAAATGATAAAAATATTTAATAAATCTTTTAAAATATAATAAAATAAGATAGTTATTTATATTTGTTTTAATCTTGTTCAAAAATTATGTTTTTGTCTATAAAATTTTATAGTATTTTTATCACCGATTAATTCATGTCTAGATAAAAAATGTTGTACTTATGACTGTAATTACAAATACTTTACTTTTTATAAGCCACTTAAAATACATATGTTTACCAGCATATTTATGACATAAATTTCACCCAAATCATCAATTTAGAACATTATTTTAGATTATATAATCTGCTTTTATATTTGGCCATATATTTTATGTAATGTGACATAATTACATATATTTATAAGTATAATAAGAGCAATCAAAGATATTCAAATATATTGTAATTACACACTTATAAATTGAAAAATTTACACAACTTTTAATTATTGAAAAAGGAAAACAATCAACTCTATTCTGGATTGTATGAATATTTGAAGGGTTCGTGCTACCCCATTTATATTTTTATATTTATTCTTACCTTGCACAAGGGTTGGAATTGCTGCTTGGCCATTTCTTACAGCACATTCATTTAAATCTATTGCAGATCTTTTACAGGGTGTGATGTACGGGGCTGAAATAACATAGATTTAAAATTATTTGACAGGTTTTGTCTTATTTTGGTATTTGTAGATATTTATTTTTGGGACGTTTGGAGCATAAATATTTGTTCATCATCAGCTCCTTAAAATATCAATACAATAATTATAATATAAAACTAGCAAATTAATCCCAATGTCAAACCTTTAAAAAAATATAAAACAATATTTGTAAAATACTGACTGAATATGTAAGTCAAATATTGGATTCTGAAGCCTTTTATTTATTTAATGTATTTGTAGATAATATGAAAGTATATTTTAACAAAGCCGATAATATATGATTGTAACATGAAATGTTCCCTGTTTACATCGACTGATGTAACTGGTAAAATTAATTGTAATATATTTGATATTTTTATAAGCTGATTGAATCCCTCATTTTTAACATTTTTAGTAATCTACGTTAACTAATGATGCTATTCTGTAATTTTCAATAACGCTACAGTTCTGTAAATTTGAACAAAAGCGCATAGATTTTTATTGATTAATACATTTAATGCCATTTGACAATCAAATATGATGCGCTTTTGTTCAGATTTATAGATCTGTAGCGTTATAGAAAGTTACAGAATAGCACCATATATTTCGCATAATATACTTTTCGTTGTTAAACATTAGTTAATTAGTTAAAAAAAATATTGGATCAAATAAAATTGGATAACAGATAATTTATAGCCTGATTTTGAAAAAAGTTTTAGCCAATCCTAAATTTTAAATTAACTTTTTTCTTATTTGACCGTTTCTATGATACAAAAATCAGGCGAGAAGTAAATAAATAAATAAATCATCACGCCTTTTATCCATTACTGGGTGTAGCACTCTGCCGAAGCAGATCTCGGTACGTGATATATTTTTTCACGTGAAGTGCGGTTACCAGCCGTCAAATCACGGTGCCCTAAAGATGTTAGTGGAGGGGCAGCCATAGGGGTAAATTTAATTTGGAGAGAAGTAAAACATTTTATCCCTAGGGAAATAATTATTTCTTTAGGAAGTTTATAATTAAAATTAAAATAAAATAGAGTACAATTCAACAAATAATAATATAAACCTATATTCGGGTATATATCGAGTAATTTAAAAAATAAAAATCGTGTCATAAAAAAACGAATGTCTGAAATGAATTAGGTAATTATCTATTTATCTGTTCATAATGTAAATTTAATTATATAATTTTATACTTTTCTATTCATCATTGATCATTTATAAATTTAGATTAAACGAATAAAGTTTGTCAATTGAAAAAATATATTAATACCTATTAAATGTATATTAATCACACTCTCTATACAGTAATTGAGATTAAAGGTAAAATTAAAATATAAAAGAATTAATATATACAAATAAAAATGATCTAATTAACAATAATATATAATTATTAAACTTAAATAAATAATTTATGAATTTTGCGAAACTGAGCCAAGTGTTTATTTTATACTTTTTATTAAACCTAGTTTCACTAAGTGTTGGATGACAATTAATTTTGTCTTTGTTGTTAAATAATTTATGTTTAAAAATCTACAAACTTACGTAGTTTAGCTGCATAAACATAACTAATCACAGCATAAAACACAACAATGATAACCTTCATTGTTACTATTATTATTGGATGCAACAATTGAGAATCACGAGCAACGAAAACAGAACCAACACTGTCTTGCTTGAAACTATCCTAGCCTGTATTTATATTATATTGTCCTGCTTACCTACGTCCTTCCTACGTGTCAGATATCCACACGTACATACATCACACACACATTGACTCATCAATGAACAAGTACATCTGTATTTTATTGTGCAGTGTGTATAAAACATCTATTTTGTATGTGTTAGTAAGTATATGTTGCATTTAAATAATTTTGTATGTTTGTATACATTGTGTCTTAAGAAAATTAATTAATTAATGTTGTCAGTATTAACAAATACTTTAAATACTCTTAGGGAAAATGTAGGTACAATAAATGTAATATTTTATTTGTTTGAACCAAGTCTGGTTCGATCCCCACAGCCGACAAACAATTTTCACCAAATTAAATCTACTCCTGTGGTTCCCCCTACACTAATATCTTTGGGGGCAGTGATTTGACGGCTGGTAACCGCATTTTCCGCGAACAAATATATCACTAACCGAGATCAGTTTATTCATAGTGCCACACCCAGTAATGGGTAAAAGACTAGATGATATATTTATTTATATAACATTTAAATAAATGAATATAAATAAATATATCATCACGCTTTTTACCCATTACTGGCTGTGGCACTCTGCCGAAGTAGATCTCGGTAAGTGATATATTTATTGGCTCTTCTGTAAATTTTAGAACAAAAGTACAAGAATATTTGATTTTTAATTTTAAAAAGTCATCCTATGATACAATGAATATTTATTTATTTATTTTATTTATTTAATTATTTGGTGGTGTATAATAATGGGGTAGGTGGCTCAGTGGTATCGAGTCGGCCTGTGGATCTTGAGAACCTTGTTCGATCCCCACAACCGTCAACAATTTTCATCAATTTAAATTTACCCCTGTGGCTCCCTGTCTACTAATGTGTTTGGGGGCCGTGATTTGACTGCTGGTAACCGCACTTCACGCGAAAAAATATATCACTTACCGAGAACAGCTTAGGCAGAGTGCCACATCCAGTAATGGGTAAAAGGCGTGATGATATATTTATTTTATTCATGTTACGCTGTACAACAGGAACTTAATCCTATTTACAGTACAGGGTCGTAGTAGAAGTAGTGTAGTATTTCATATAATAATATCTGTTATAATTTTGTTTGAAAATGTACAGGCGTGCTAATTTCCGCACATTTTTAAATCCCTGTTTCGCGTTTTGTTGCACATTCGGTATATATTTATTGTATAATTAATGTTTCGTTAGTATTTCTGTTTTTACTATAGACTGTCCATTGCAATTGTGTGGAATTCAGTTTCAAAAACAAGCGCAGGAGGATACTCCCTTCCTTCTTCATCTTTTTTACTTCATTTACAGTGTGTAACTGCAATTGTGTTGAATGTATTTTTAAACAAGCGCAGGCGATGCTGCCTTCATTTCTTATAGATTCGTTGTTAGAGAAGTGGGCGTAAGTAAAGATTTACGAAACAGGTGTACAGGAGCGAATGAATGAATGTTTGTTGCATGTTGATGGATTTTGGTTGTTGAGAAAAGAAAGAGTTTGTATGGAGGAAGTGTTAATGTGGTCGAATCGAGTATCGTGTGTCAGGATGAGAATGTTGACGGGTTCGTGCTACCCCATTTAATGGGATATAGCGTGATGTTATGTATGTATGTATGTATGTATGTTAGTATTGTATAAAAATAATAATAAATTTTATTAAATAAATAAATAAATATATCATCACGCCTTTTACCCATTACTCGATGAGGCACTTTCCCCGTAGCAGATCTCAGTAAATGATACAGTTCTTCACGTGAAGTGCGGTTATCATCTGTCAAATCACGGCCCCCAAAGATGTTCGTAGAGATCTCCACAGGGGTAGTTTTAACGTGGTGAAAATTGTTTATCAGATGTGGGAATCGAACCCATGTTCTCAAATCCACAGGCCGACTCAATACCACTGAGCCATCTACCCTATAAACAAATTTCTTGAACTATTTTAATTAATTAATTTAATTTGATGCATAAAAATAAGGTAATCGGTATTAAATAAGGTATGTGAATAGGTCTAGTATTTTATATCTTAATTGTTTGTCAAATGTGGTAGGTGGCTCATTGGTATCGAGTCGGCTTGTAAATTTGAGAACCTAGGTTCGATTCCCACAGCCGACAAACAATTTTTATCAATTTAAATCTACCCTCTTCACTAACATCTTTGAGGGCTGTGATTTGACGGCCAATAACCGTACTTTACACGAAGAAATATATCACTTACCGAGATCTGCTACGAGAAAAGTGCCACACCCAGGCCCGACGATAGGGGGAGTAGGGGGGTAAAATACCCAGGGCCCGTGGAATTCAAAGGGCCCGGATGTGATGCTATTTTATAAATTGCTTTTAATTTTCTACTTTCACCAATTTTTTATATTCTTTACTAAAACATGTATAACGAAATGTCTGATACAAGTTTCCAACAATTTATTACATTGTATAAAGTACTAAATGACGAAATGCTTGATCAAGGGCCCCAGTTGCAAATTTTAAATAAATTTATACACTATTCAAAAGTACATTATTACATTGTTCTATTTTTGTTTCTTATATTACTACATTGTATACAACACACATGGGCAAAGGCTCTATACATTTGTGCGTAGTGCTGTTTTGGTATCCCCTGCATTTATCGAATATGCAACTAGATATTAGATAGTCATACAGTGAGTATACAATACACATCGCTGCACCAATTAACTCAGAATTTTGTATTTAATTTTATTTATATTGTTATAACTTTATATTAATAATTCTTATTGTTGTCATACATATATTTATAAATATATTTTTTTTGTATCTTATATTTAATTAATAAATATTCAAAGTTAAAGGGGGCCCGAATTTTGTTTCCCGGGGCCCGCTTTTTTCTCGGCGCCTCTGGCCACACCTAGTAATGGGTAAATGGCGTGATGATATATTTATTTATTTTTGCCTTTTGATTTATAAAAAAATGATTAATTTGTTTCTGAATTTACTTGAAACAAACAGTATACAATGTTACTTGTATGTATGTTTGTGTGCAGAAGATTTATTATAAGTACTGCTTCATTGACAGTTTTTAGTACGAACGACTCTTGTCTTTGTCTTTGTTAGAAAAGAGATCGAACGATAATAAAATTTGTATGCACAATGTGTAAGTTTAGGCGGATATTTTGCGAAAGTGATGCGCTAAAATTTTCCAGGAATTTTTTGTACTTGTTATTTGATATGCGAGGTATTTATGAGAAAGGTTGTATGATAGTTGTTAATTGGAAAGGAGTGTTTTGTATGCAATGTACTTTGTATTGAATGGAATTTTAAACAATCTATTATGGCATTTGCAAAATTTGTTATGCTATTTAAACTTCGCAAATTAGAACGAAACATACAATTGTGTTTGAGTGAATCGAATTCCGCTATAAGTGTGCAAAGTAACACATAATTAAATATGTTTAATTACTCCGAGAAAATTTATAAAATGTGAATGATAATTATACAATAATTTAAAATACTAAATACAAATAATTGATTTGTTAAACTTCTTTTTAAAATAATGGCCACAAATATGAACATGGGAGCAGGCCCGACGAGACGGGGGGGGGGGGGGGTAAAATACCCAGGGCCCGTGGAATTCAAAGGGCCCGGATGTGATGCTATTTTATAAATTGCTTTTAATTTTCTACTATTTCACCAATTTTTTATATTCTTTACTAAAACATGTATAACGAAATGTCTGATACACGTTTTCAACAATTTATTACATTGTATAAAAATGACGAAATGCCTGATCAAGGGCCCCAGTTGCAAATTTGAAATAAATTTATACACTATTCAAAAGTACATTATTACATTGTAGCATTTTTGTTTCTTATATTACTACATTGTATACAACACACATAGGCAAAGGCTCTATACATTTATGCGTAGTGCTGTTTTGGTATCCCCTGCATTTATCGAATATGCAACTAGATATTAGATAGTCATACAGTGAGTATACAATACACATCGCTGCACCAATTAACTCTTACCGAAAATTTACCATATTTTAGCCTCGATTTTAGTGCGCACAATAAATTTTAAATTTGAAGACTTCAGTACTACGAAGGAGTATTTATAACATACATATATGAAGGTAATTAATAGTTCTTTGTAAATGAATATAAAGTTTTATAAAACATCTGTTTCTAACAGTATTAATACTTTTTAACTCTTTTTGTAGATTCTGGCCTTACATACTTATGCAGACATAAATTTGTAGCAGATAACGAAAAATACATTTTAAACATTAAAAATTAGTTACCGCCATAAATCAGGTGCTTTAAAACGAAAAGAAAAAGCTGCAAGGGAAGAAAACCAAGCAAAACCATACATATATTTATAAATATTTTTTTGTATCTTATATTTAATTAATGAATATTCAAAGTTAAAGGGGGCCCGAATTTTGTTTCCCCGGGGCCCGCTTTTCCTCTCGGCGCTCCTGCATGGGAGAACTGATTAAGGGTTATTAACTAAGTTTTTGTCATATGACATGACTGAAAGTACAGTGATGAAGTGATGATGATAAATGTAGAGTTAAATTTATGTCAGAAAAATGCAGGTGACGCCTGGATTCGAACCTGTACTTGGATTAAGCTCCTGTTGTGCAGAGTAACAAATAAATAAATACATTTGTAGAAATTTGTAGCACAAGTTTTTCTTATTTCTGTAACAAGAAAAAAATGGGTTAATTATTAAATGTGTTTATATGTAAATTGTGCCCCTATACCGGAAGCAAATTACTTGAAAATGGGAGTAAAGTAACAAGTCAAGTAACCTCGAAAATAGATTCAGCGACCCCAAAAACCCCCGAGTAACTAGTTCTGAATTTAAAACTCTATTTCAGTTGAATATCGTAATTTCATCCCCTCATCTTGTTTTTAACCCCTTAAAAAAGTGCATATGATTAAAATGACCCCGAAAATAGATTTTAGCGAACTCAAAAACCCCTGGGTAACCAATGTTGAACGTGTAATATTTAATTTCATTTATGGCGATTCTTGCTTTTACCACCTTTCAGGGGTGGTTTGTACTCCTAAAAAGCAACTTCCGGAAGATAAGAAAATAGGGGATCAATATTTTTTAGAGTTCTATTAGTGTGCCAAGTTTCAATTAAATCGGTGAGTGACAGTTAGGTAGTGTTACTTGTTAGTGACTATTTTTCTCGACTAAACAAAAAACGTTTTTCAAGTTCATGTTCACTGCCAAATTTGCAGACTGTTATTTATTTATTATTTATCTTATTGTGTATACAGGGTGTTTCACAACTTAGAGCAAAAAATTAAAGGGTATATTTTGTACGACGTGCTGATCATGAAACAAAAAGAATTTTTTTTAAATCGCAAAACTATTTTCCATGTTTCCCAGTCCAAATTTTTTCGTTGCCACTGCCACTGGGTGGATGATTATGTTAAAGTTATTAATTCAATAAAATTCTATTATAAATAACTGCTAATAATTGAATTGTGTAATTATTCTTTCGTAGTTGATACCTACTTCATTGTTTGTGTTTAATAGGAAAGCGAATCCAGTGCAGTACTACAACAAATGTTTTAGGTTAACAACCCTTAATTTTTCGAATATAAAAAAAATTCTTTTTGTTTCATGATCAGCACGTCGTACAGAATATACCCTTTAATTTTTTGCTCTAAGTTGTGAAACAGCCTGTATATGACGAGAAGTGAAAATAAAATTTTTGTAATACTAACAAAATTATTGTAATACAAAAAAATCAATATATTGTTATTCATGTTATCAGTATGTTATTGTTAAAATAATATAAATATTTATTGCTGTATTGTTGTATTTACGTATTAAAATTTCTTAGAAATTTATTTCTATCAATTTTATTTGTGGTTGATAAATCTCTTTGAATAACAATACCTAGAATATTTATCAACTATCGTAATTATTTAACGTGATACATTTTTCACTCTAACATATTTCTTAATTACTTTTATAATTTCCGTTGAAGCAATCATAATTGAAACATTTAAATATTAAACCAATAATCACAGTCTTATAAAATTATTTTATTTTTGTTTAATCAATTCAACACAATATTATTTAATTTACCAAATTACATGCCATCGCTTAGATTTTCTCTAAACATACTCGTATTAGCTGGTAGCACAAGATCTGTTTTTGTGTGTTTTAAGAGCACGGTTTTAACATGTTAGAGATAGCTAAAACACCCAAAAATACTGCTCTTAAAACAGGCAAAAACAGAGCTTGTGCTACCAGCCAATTTTATTTTCAAGCACTACATTTTGGTCATGTAGAACGTATGTCGAATGACAGATTGGTGAAACAGGTGTATTGAGGGTGAAAATTTGCGTGGACGGCCTAGGAACAAGTGGATGAATATGATTGAAGGGTTGTTGCGTGAGCGAAAGATTCTGAGCGTGAAGAATAAACGAGCTTGTATGAAAAGAATTATGAATGTGGTTGAAGCAAAAGTGGTGTGTCAGGGTAGGAATGTTTGGAGAAAATTAATTGCGGGATAAATATGATGAATGAAGACAAGCGTATGATTCTTGATTTTAGATTCATTGGTTAGATGTTTCGAGTGTTTACCTGCAATTGTGTGGAGACCACCTTCAAAAACAAGCTCAGGAAGATGCTCCCTTCCTTTCTTATCTTTTGGTTCATTTTCTGTTTTTACTATAGAGTGTCCATTGCAATTGTGTGGAATTCAGTTTCAAAAACAAGCGCAGGAAGATACTCCCTTCCTTCTTCATCTTTTTTACTTCATTTTCAGTTTTTACTATACAGTGTGTAACTGCAATTGTGTTGAATGTATTTTTAAACAAGCGCAGGCGATACTGCCTTCATTTCTTATAGATTCGTTGTTAGAGAAGTGGGCGTAAGTGAAGATTTACGAAACTGGTGTACAGAAGCGAATGGATGAATGCTTGTTGCGTGTTGATGGATTTTGGTTGTGAGAAAAGAAAGAGTTTGTAAGGAGGAAGTGTTAATGTGGCCGAATCGAGTACCTACCGTGTATCAGGATGAGAATGTTGACGGGTTCGTGCTACCCCATTTAATGGGATATAGCGTGATGTTATGTATGTATGTACATTTTTTTTGCTGGTAGCAAAAATACTCGGCAAAACTGGCATTATTATAGAAGAACTAACAGTTGGTTAAAGATCATTTAGGAGAAAAAAATGATTGTAGTCTTACAACCAACAATTGTTTATTTGTTGTCGGTTTCGGTTTGTAACTCTTAAACCATCTAGAAACTATTTTTCCTAAAACTGACATTATTTGAAATTCCTCGTCTGAAGAAACCTAACTTTGAAACGACTATGTGATCGTAGTTATTGTTATTTCGTAAGATTGAATTGATATTGAATCAATTTAAGTTCGAAACATCTACATTAATCATGCAAGTCAAGTTTTGATCCTATGGATCTTGAGAACCTTGGTTCGATCCCCACAGGCGACAAACAATTTTCACCAATTTAAATCTACCCCTGTGGTTCTTCCTCCACTAACATCTTTGGGGGCCGTGATTTAACGGCTGTTAACCGCACTTCACGCGAAGAAATATATCACTTACCAAAATCTGCTACAGCAGAGTGTTACACCCAGTAATAGGTAACAGGCGTGATGATATATTTATTTATTTATTTTATATTTTTCTGAATAATAATAATTTCTTCAAAACTAAATATAAAATATATCATCACACCTTTTACCCATTACTGTGTGTGGCACTCCGTCGTAGCAGATCTCGGTAAGTGATATATTACTTCACGTAAAGTGTGGTTACCAACCGCCAAATCACGGCCTCCAAAGACGTTAATGTATGGGAGTCACAGGGGTAGATTTAATTTGATGGAAATTGTTTGTCGACTATGAAAATAGAACCCGGGTTCTCAAATTCACAGGCCGACTCGATACCACTGATCCACCTACTATTATAGAAATATGGAAATTAATCTTATATTATTTAATTAAATCAATTAAGATGTAGTTTTAACATTTAGTTTATTTATGTAAAAACTGATAACATTATTTGAAATTTACTAAATGAAAAATAGCATAAAATTGTCGTTTTTTCTTTCTTTACAATTCATTTGTTCATTTAGATAGTCGTATTTTTTGACATAAGTCAGCGAGAGATTAACACATAACCTCTTGTTTATTAATTACTAAATGTAAATTTTATCTTAGTTTTATTTATTAGGGTTACGATTAAATATATTTAATATAAGACAAAAAAATTGAACCATAGGTATTTAACAATAAAATCTATAGGTTGTCCGCCAAATAAAAGAGTGTTTATTTTTATATTATTTTCGAATCTTAACCTTCCCGCGATAAAAACAATTAATCATCAACATGTTTTCACTAATGTCTTATTGTGAGTAAATAAACAGCTCGTAAGTATAAAAGTACAAACACATTATGAATTGCATTGATTACTAATTAATAAGAAATAACAATAACATTTGTTTTTGTTATTGTCAAGGCAAGATAAATATAAATAAATAAATAAATATATCATCACGCCTTTTACCCATTATTGGATGCGGCACTCGGCCTAAGCAGATCTCGGTAAGTGATATATTATTTCGCGTGAAGTGCGGTTACCAGCCGTCAAATCACGGCCCCCAAAGATATTAGTGGAGGGAGAGCCACAGGGATAGATTAAAATTGGTGAAAATTGTTTGTCGACTGTGGGGATCGAACCAGGGTTCTCAAGATCCACAGGCCAACTCGATATCACTGAGATTTGTTTATTTAAAAGAATACCCCATAAAGATAAATATAAGAATGAATTAAGAGACTGTAAATTATAGTGATAGAATTTCGAGTTTTATTTTTTATAAATGACATTGCAATACAATAAAAATACGTTGTCATACCAACAAATAATAGTTTCGCTAATTTTTACAGTCGTTAACGATTAACGATTTATGAACATACAGTAATTATTTTGTCTACTGATATTTGAATTAATATCGATCATTACCTAATTGGCGAGACGTGTAACAATTTTTGTACAATATTTACAAATTTTAACAAATATTATTAATACAATAAGGGTCGATATTTCAAACTTCTAACAAAGTTTCTAATAAATTGATCTATCACAAAAACAACTTTGGGGGGCGTAATTTGACGACCGGTAACCGCACTTCACGCGAATTAATATATCACTTACCAAGATCAGTTTCGGCAGAGTGCCACACCCAATGGGTAAAAGGCGTGATGATATATGTATTTTATTTTTATTTATATCAAACAAAAAATAACGTATCGAATTCATAGTTTAAACTATGAAAATTATATATAAATAAATAAATTTATCATCACGCCTTTTACCCATTACTGGGTGTGGCACTCTGCCGTCAGCAGATTTCGGTAAGTGATATATTTCTTCGCGTGAAGTGCGGTTACCAGTCGTCAAATCACGGCCCCCAAAGATGTTAGTAAAAGGAGAGCCACAGTGGTAGATTTAAATTGGTGAAAATTGTTTGTCGGCTGTGGGAATCGAACCAGGGTTCTCAAGATCCACAGGACGACTCGATACCACTGAGCCACCTACCTCATTAAAATTATGTCAACTGTCATTTTTTGTTTATGCTATTTTGTATTTGTTAGATAAGTTAATTTATTAGAAACTTTATTGAAATATTGGCCCGTAACACAAGGTTTCATTTTTACAAAATATTTTTTAATTACGTATTCGTACTATTTTATATAATAATTACAATAAATTTAATTTAAAATTGTTCGAACTGGTTTTCGTCAAACGAATATTAATATGTTTCCCCTGTTCTGCAATTCAATTATTATCTATAACCAATCAATAAATTAAGGTTAAACTTTATTTTTCTTAATTGCTCCATAGATTACCACCATTTCGTCAATCTGCGACTAATAGTATATTATGTAACAAGTTTTAAAAAACTAATCACATATTATACATTTTCTACGATCGCAAATTAAGACTACAAAAAATGATTTTGAATGTTATTGATTATTATATTGAAACGGTATGGCTTTCACCGAAAACCAAAATAAATATATTTGAACCAATTATATTTATTTAATTAAAAATAGTTATTTTTGTATTAAGTGCGAAAAATGAGTGTTTTTTTATTGCGCGTGAGAATGTTACTTTTAGTCGAGACAAGAAAAGTCATTCGAACGCGCCAAAAAAAACAAGAATTTTGCCTACGAAATACAAACAACCTTTTTTCTACAACTGTAAATAAAGAATAATACAATAATTATAGATTTATTTAAGTAAATTGAAAGAAAACAATCAATTAATTTGATATTATTGACATGTTGTAACTAATGAAAATTGACAACAAATAATTTGGGAACGAAAGATACTCATTTTGCGCACTAGAATACGAAACAGTATTTTTTGCGCACTAAAGTGCAAAATAATGCGCAAAATACGCGTTGCCATGGCAATGTAAACGATGAAAAAATCACGTACTTCGCGTATTGATATTAGTGACAAAAAAATGACATTTTTTACAACTGTCAAAAAATGTTTCATTAGTTACAACACATCAATAGTATCAAATTCATATTATTGTTGATTGTTTTTCTTCAATTTACTTTTATTTAAAAATCAATAATTATTGTATTATTTTTTATTTACAGTTGTAGGTAACATGTTGTTTGTATTTAGTGGGCAAAATTATTGTTTTTTTGGCTCGTTCGAATGATTTTTATTGTCTCGACTAAAAGTAACATTCTCATGCGCAACAAAAAAAACACTCATTTTGCGCACTTAATACAAAAATAACTATTTTTTGACAGTTTAGAAAAAAAGTTATTTTAAATTGAACAACCGGTAACATATTTGTTGTCAATTATAATAGATAATTATCTAATTAATTTCAGACATGTTTTTTTTTCATAGCATTTTTTTAACCACCAGATATATTTATCTATGATGCGCAGAAACCAGTGAAACATATCACTCTAGTGCCATGATTGACTTTACAAAACACACAATGCAATTGGTGTTGTATATCTACAGACTACAGATATTTAGTATTGGTACCAAGTTTGAGCATTTATAAAAAATGACATGAATGTCATAATACAATAGGGTTTTACAGATTCGAAACTAGAAACATCTATGAAATGTGTTATCAACTATTCACACTCTTGACGTGCAATCTATCTTTCTCTTTATTCTTTTGTCTCTATTATTTTATATATGATGTAGTGGCGTAGATATATTACTCAATTATTTAAAGAAAAATTGCAATTGAATATCGGACCTATTAGTTTTTCCAGCAAGTTTATAAATTATTTCTGCTTAATATATCAAAAAATAAGAAGACATTTTTTATATTTGTAAATTATATATTAAACAAATTGAAATTGAATTATTTTTAAAAGATGCAATATTGCAATTAAAATATTTTAAAGCCAGTGAAGTTTTATAGAATTTTAGTTTTAGTTCAAATTTTTAAATTTTTGAAAATAGTGTTCAATAACAATTGATTATAAAGCAAAAGTATGACATTGAGCGCATCTTTGTATCTTTTTGGTGGCTGATTTCACCAACTAAAATTAAATTGTATTATAGCTATTTATGAAACTAGTAAAGAAATGAAGGTTATTACCTTACGCATGTGAAATTTGCAGAACGAGGCGTAGCCGAGTTATGTAAACACATAAGTAAGGTAATAACCTTATTTCCTTACTAGTTCCATACAATATTTTTTCTACTTCCGTTCTAATAAATACAAAAGAGCGTTTTTGAAATTATGAAATTTTTACATATTCATGACAGTTATAAATTCAAAAAATAGAAGAATAACACATCAGAATTCGTCTACCAAGATATCTTATTATTTTTGTGTTGCTATGTTACCTCATTATTTCACTAGTTAAATAATGCAGTTCATTACCTAACTCAAATAAGTGAAATAACACGTCTATTTCCTAACGGGAGTAGAAAAAATAAATAAAAGCAATTCGAATGTTTGACTGCAATGCAAACTAATTTATTTTACCGGTTTCAGGACATTAAACCTATGTTTACATGCACAAAAGTAGGCCGGTAAATAAGTAATAACTGTATTCTGTACGGTAATATTACTATACTGACTTGTCAAAACAGTCAAGAAAATGAAAATAAAACACAATGATAATATAATACTATTCATACAAACGGAACTCAAAACAACAATAATACAAAGATTACTTCTCCTGCTTATCATAATATATATTAATTGTACAGACTTTCAAATTAGAGATGACCACGTTATAACGTTTATATATAAAAATTATTTATAAATATGATACAAAACAATTGTAACCATGGCGTTAAATAAAAACATACAGACCACAGACTTACTTGATCACCTTCTAAAATGATAACAGTAACGTTATTCATAAAAGAATTTCAAAACATAATATTTATTAATGACGTTAACGTGTTTATATTCTGAAACCGGTAAACTATTGTACAAACAACGGATGTTATGAGTCATAACAGACCTTAGATGTCTTAAAATCCTCGCTCTACGAGCTCTGATATCTGCGGCTGTAATGATACTCAACATTCCTAGGTATGTTAATAGCTATAACTAAATAAAATTACAAATTTATTAAACAATTATTATACTTGTAGAACAATATTTCAAACTTAACATAAATATTATAATATAATTAACATTCTAGTAAATCGTACACATGTTTATTATCTAATTATTAATAAAAGTCTTGCATTTACATCTATGAACACTTTATTCTACAAATACGATTAGGAAATATCACTTTAAATATTGTCCATTTGAAATCAGTGATTATTTTTTTAGAGATTAACAATGCAAGATCTGCGTAACCCGGCAGGAACTGAAGCCTCATCTACAATACGGAATTAGTAGATATGGTTAACAGTTATACTATTTTCATTTTAAACTGGAGGGATCGGCATAAAACTATTAAATGGACCACAATTACGTTTACAAAGGAACTCAAAATATGACCCATTATAACTGGTTTCACAAGGTTCACACAGGGTTGTACAACCCCATTCGCCGGTACGTGTACAATAAAAACAAAAGCATTACAATCTTTAAATAAGTATATTTCCTTATTCATACGATACAAGTATAATATATTATAAATATTATATACAAACATAATCTAAACATTTACCTACATTACTCAGTCTGATTCAGTACTGGATATTTAATCTTCTTATTGAGTAACATAACTGCTAATTGGATAATTTAATCCGAATTAGTAATTTTTAAATGGCCAATCATAGGAAAAAAACCAGAATAATTTTAGGCTGAATACGACCCTTAAAAATGTACCTGTTGTAACCATCGTTAAGCGATTTGTTGTAGCCGCACTAATAGATTTCATTGTAGTTGTATGGGACAGGGACGTTTAATCGTTTTATGCCGATCCCTCCAGTTTAAAATGAAAATACTATATAGTTAACGTTGATAGTTTGACATATTAATGGAGGGGGAGCCACAAGAGTAGTTTTTTTAACGTGGTGAAAATTGTTTGTCGGCTATAGGAATCGAACCCGGGTTCCCAAATCCACAAGCCGACTCGATACCACTGAGCCACCTACCCCATATTAATTATAATTACTAATTAAAACCACGAATTTCGTATTGTAAATATATATCATCACGCCTTTTACCCATCACTGGGTGTGGCACTCTGCATACGCAGATCTCGGTAAGTTATATATTTTTTTCGCGTGAAGTGCGGTTACCAGCCGTCAAATCACGGCCTCCACAGATATTAGTGGTGGAGGAGCCACAGGGGTAGTTTTTTTAAATTGGTGAAAATTGTTTGTCGGCTGTGGGGATCGAACCAGGGTTCTCAAGATCCACAGGCCGACTCGATACCACTGAGCCACCTACCCCATAAATAAATATAATAAATAAATATATCATCACGCCTTTTACCCATTACTAGGTGTGGCACTCTGCCGTGGCAGATCTTGGTAAGTGATATATTTCGTCGCGTGAAGTGCGGTTACCAGCCGTAAAATCACGGCCCACAAAGATGTTAGTGGAGAGGGAGCCACAGAGGTAGATTTTTTAAATTGGTGAAAATTGTTTGCCGGCTGTAGGGATCGAACCACGGTTCTCAAATCCACAGACCGACTCGATACCACTGAGCCACTTACCCCATATTAATTATAATTACTAATTATAACCACTAATTTCGTATTGTGAATGAGGTTTAAAAGTTCCTTCCAAATAACAACTGATTTCATACACTAATAGAATTAGTTCATGTGAGTTTTTCGCAAAAAATCCTTAGGCATTAAGTTAGGCTGTAGTCCCAACCAAAAAGTCACCCCCACCATCAACAAACCACCTCAAACCACATCAAACACCCCCGCTATTTCGGTATGGTCGACGCATCACTATTACTCTCGACTGTGTCTTCTCTGCACAGGACCGTAACAGCGTCAAAGGTTTGAGTGGTCTTGTCCAACTTTCATAAATCCGGCACTGCGGTGTCCATGACACGCAGCTCATGTGCGTGCGCGTGCGTGTGTGTGTAGGTGTGTGCGTGCGCCAGGCCGCCGTTGCAACGAGGGATGGTGGCACGGGAGAGACCCCGGTCGCCTGACCCGCTGTACGCTCGTTGGAGGGCGTGGAGAGAGCTGCTGCTCAACGTGCGTTCAAGGATCTCGCCTGTGGACAGTGGCATATTGTTTATACATACAACTATCAACATATGTTCGCTTTTTTCACTAAAACCAGTATGTAAAGTACGTGATTTTTCACTGTTTTGCACCCTAGTGCGCAATAGTTATTTGAGTATTAAGAGCGTAAAGTGAGTCTTTGTCTCGAACAAGGTAATTGCAGCGTGAGCCGAAGGCGAGAGCTGTAATAGTGTAAGAGGAACAAAGACACTTTACGCTCGTAATATACACGTAATTTTTTCTACGATTGCATCTTAAATTATTAATAAACATATACGTACTGAAAATCAATTCGTTCGGTCAACTGTCAATATGACAAGTTTCTGTTTTGTTTGTATTCTTGGTAACTATTGAAATAAGCGCGTATTTCATATATTTTTTCTACGATTGCTATGAAAAGTTGACAATTACGCTCTCATTTGTCATCTAAAGTTGACGTTTTCTGTGAAACAATCGAAAAATACCTTTTTTGCGCGTGTCCAATGGCAACGAGTGAAAAAGACGTGAAATGCCCGCGTTTCCGGTGGAAACGCTCGGAAAAGATATTAAATACGCGCTTATTTCAATAGTTACCATGAATTCAAACAAAACAGGAACTTGTCATATTGACAGTTGACAGAAGGAATTTATTTTCAGTACGTATACGTTTTTTAAGAATTTTAAGATGCAATCGTAGAAAAAATTATGTGTGTATCACGAGCGTAAAGTGTATTTGTTCCTCGTACACTGTTCGAGTAACAAAGAATCACTTTACGCTCTTAATACACAAATAACTATTGCGCACTAGGGTGCAAAAAAGCGCGCGTAATACGCGTTGTTATGGCACTATAAATAATGAAAAAAATCACGTATTTTATTACCGTGTTCGAGTAACAAAGAATCACTTTACGCTCTTAATACACAAATAACTATTTCGCGCGTTGCCATTGAAAACGGGCGTATCTAACATCTTTTTCGAGCGTTGCCATTGGAGATATTTTTCGATTGTTCCACAGAAAACGTCAACTTTACGATGACAAATGAGAGCGTAATAGTCATCGTAAAGTTGACAAGCGAAAAATATCTTTGTCGCTCGTCTTCAATGAAACATGAGGCTTTTAGGTAACAGTCCTCTTACGCTTTCGTGATAAAAATTATGTCGTACTATCAATGTCCTTCAGATATTATAGCTGATAAAACTAAGACTTTTATGGCAAAACCATCGAATGTACACATTCATTCCTCCATGTTCTTAATATACTATCATACCCCAGTACTTCTCGGAGAGGCCCTCCAGGTCGCAGGTACCCACTCCCATACCTCCGGAGCTGCTATTGCTACAACACCGTTGTTTGTTAGGGCTCGGTCTTCTACAGAAAATCTGCAACAAATAACAAACATTTCAAGTGCCTTCTTCACTTAACAGCGCTCCACGCAACACTGAGAATTGTCAATATTTTTATTAGGTTAATATAATACTGACAGGGTTCGATGGAAAGAGTAGATAAGTTTTCCTGAGGATAAAGTAAAGAAAATATAGTTTTTTGAGAACTATTATTTTATAAAGTATAAACAAAGTATAGGATCGAATAAAATCAGTGTGTGGAACACACACCGAAAGTAAAACTTCTTTTGAGATTTATAAATAAATATATTTTCATATCACATGCATTGAAACAGCGAGTTTTGATCTCTGTTTTGCCAGTCGAAATAAGACAATTTCAGACCAATGCGACTGTGTCAGTCAGAAACAACGTTGTTTCTCCCCTAGGGGACATTCATTTATTTATTATTTATGTCTTTATTTCAAGTCTGTCAGAAACGCATTTGTAATAAACAAAAGCGAATAAAATCATAATCGTCTGACAGCTGTCGTCAAATCGTTGTCAAAGATTTTAATAAATTACAAATAAAATTACATGTGATATGAAAAATATAGTGTGTGGCACGGGATGAAACAAAGACGATTTCAGACCAGGGCGATGACAGACCTCGCTTCGCTCGGGCAGTCAACTCTCGCCCTCGTCAGAAATCGTCTTGTTTCGCCCCTTGCCACACAATATACTATTTTGTAACACATGCACAAGAAACACGTTCTTATTCCCTAATTTTAGAGAGAGAAACACTGCTTTTCTCCCCTAAGGACAGAAACATTATGTTTCTTTCCCTAGGTAGGATGTTTCTCTTCCTAGGTAGCATGTTTCTCTCCCTAGAGACTACGATTATTAGCTGTTTGCGGCGTTTCCTAGGTAACTAGTTACGCAACCCATATTTGACATTTGTCCCGATGACACAGTAATTTTTGTGCACTTGTTACGAAAAGTATAATATGCTTCACGGGAGGGCGCGATTATCCCTTGTGTGAAGTTGGAAAACCGAGACTTCAGGTCGAGCCTTCGGCCCTCGCTTACGTCTCGGTTTGCCAACTTCACACGCGGGAATAATCGCTTGTTTCCCTCCCTTGATGCATGACATACTATGTCATGCCTTTTACCCATTACTGGATGTGGCATTCTGCTGTGGCAGATCTCGGTAAATGATATATTCCTACGCGTGAAGTGCGGTTACCAGCCGTCAAGTCACGTCTCCTAAAGATGTTAGTGAAGGGGGAGCCACAGGGGTAGATTTAATTTGGTGAAAATTGTTTGTCGGCTGTGGGGATCGAACCAGAGTTACATATAAGTATAATATCTTTTGTATGTTGTATAGATTTTCATAAATTAGTGAACAATATAATCACATGTAGAAATAGCACTGTCTCTGTTTGAGAAACACAGGCAAGTTCACTTACTCTCAAAGAGTTATAACGTATATGTCAAGGTACAAAGAAAGAATCAGAAAAAGGAAATGTAAGCGCGTACTCCGAAAGCAATAGGTTGTCACTGTTCATGTGTAACAGCTCAAGCACGCTCTATTTCTCTCCGTATATCTCCATTTCTTTCGCTCTTCACTTCCGTTCGCTTCACCGCGTCACAATTTTCGTAACGCATTCGCCAGCTTACCTCCAATTTCCCAACATGTGTAAAGAAGTTTTACTTCAATAAGAAATGAAAAATAGAATTTAAGAACCTAAGTTCGATTCCCGCAACCGACGAACTGATTTTTACAATATTTTTTGTTCTTATTATAAAATATCTAACTGCAATTTTGTGAAATTTACTTTAAAAAACAAACGCAGAAATGCACACCCTTCCATTCTTAACTTCTTAATTTGTTATTTGTTCTTATTATAAAATATCTAACTGCAATTGTGTGAAATTTACTTTCAAAAACAAACGCAGAAATGCTCACCCTTCCATTCTTAACTTCTTAATTTGTTATTTGTTCTTATTATAAAATATCTAACTGCAATTGTGTGAAATTTACTTTCAAAAACAAGCGCAGAATGCACACTCTTCCATTCTTAACTTCTTAATTTGTTATTTGTTCTTATTATAAAATATCTAACTGCAATTGTGTGAAATTTACTTTCAAAAACAAGCGCAGAATGCACACTCTTCCATTCTTAACTTCTTAATTTGTTATTTGTTCTTATTATAAAATATCTAACTGCAATTGTGTGAAATTTACTTTCAAAAACAAACGCAGAAATGCACACCCTTCCATTCTTATCTTCTTAATTTGTTATTTGTTCTTATTATAAAATATCTAACTGCAATTGTGTGCAATTTACTTTCAAAAACAAACGCAGAAATGCTCACCCTTCCATTCTTAACTTCTTAATTTGTTATTTGTTCTTATTATAAAATATCTAACTGCAATTGTGTGCAATTTACTTTCAAAAACAAACGCAGAAATGCTCACCCTTCCATTCTTAACTTCTTAATTTGTTATTTGTTCTTATTATAAAATATCTAACTGCAATTGTGTGAAATTTACTTTCAAAAACAAACGCAGAAATGCACACCCTTCCATTCTTATCTTCTTAATTTGTTATTTGTTCTTATTATAAAATATCTAACTGCAATTGTGTGCAATTTACTTTCAAAAACAAACGCAGAAATGCTCACCCTTCCATTCTTAACTTCTTAATTTGTTATTTGTTCTTATTATAAAATATCTAACTGCAATTGTGTGAAATTTACTTTCAAAAACAAACGCAGAAATGCACACCCTTCCATTCTTATCTTCTTAATTTGTTATTTGTTCTTATTATAAAATATCTAACTGCAATTGTGTGCAATTTACTTTCAAAAACAAACGCAGAAATGCTCACCCTTCCATTCTTAACTTCTTAATTTGTTATTTGTTCTTATTATAAAATATCTAACTGCAATTGTGTGAAATTTACTTTCAAAAACAAACGCAGAAATGCACACCCTTCCATTCTTATCTTCTTAATTTGTTATTTGTTCTTATTATAAAATATCTAACTGCAATTGTGTGCAATTTACTTTCAAAAACAAACGCAGAAATGCTCACCCTTCCATTCTTAACTTCTTAATTTGTTATTTGTTCTTATTATAAAATATCTAACTGCAATTGTGTGAAATTTACTTTCAAAAACAAACGCAGAAATGCACACCCTTCCATTCTTATCTTCTTAATTTGTTATTTGTTCTTATTATAAAATATCTAACTGCAATTGTGTGAAATTTACTTTCAAAAACAAACGCAGAAATGCACACCCTTCCATTCTTATCTTCTTAATTTGTTATTTGTTCTTATTATAAAATATCTAACTGCAATTGTGTGCAATTTACTTTCAAAAACAAACGCAGAAATGCTCACCCTTCCATTCTTAACTTCTTAATTTGTTATTTGTTCTTATTATAAAATATCTAACTGCAATTGTGTGAAATTTACTTTCAAAAACAAACGCAGAAATGCACACCCTTCCATTCTTATCTTCTTAATTTGTTATTTGTTCTTATTATAAAATATCTAACTGCAATTGTGTGCAATTTACTTTCAAAAACAAACGCAGAAATGCTCACCCTTCCATTCTTAACTTCTTAATTTGTTATTTGTTCTTATTATAAAATATCTAACTGCAATTGTGTGAAATTTACTTTCAAAAACAAACGCAGAAATGCACACCCTTCCATTCTTATCTTCTTAATTTGTTATTTGTTCTTATTATAAAATATCTAACTGCAATTGTGTGCAATTTACTTTCAAAAACAAACGCAGAAATGCTCACCCTTCCATTCTTAACTTCTTAATTTGTTATTTGTTCTTATTATAAAATATCTAACTGCAATTGTGTGAAATTTACTTTCAAAAACAAACGCAGAAATGCACACCCTTCCATTCTTATCTTCTTAATTTGTTATTTGTTCTTATTATAAAATATCTAACTGCAATTGTGTGCAATTTACTTTCAAAAACAAACGCAGAAATGCTCACCCTTCCATTCTTAACTTCTTAATTTGTTATTTGTTCTTATTATAAAATATCTAACTGCAATTGTGTGAAATTTACTTTCAAAAACAAACGCAGAAATGCACACCCTTCCATTCTTATCTTCTTAATTTGTTATTTGTTCTTATTATAAAATATCTAACTGCAATTGTGTGCAATTTACTTTCAAAAACAAACGCAGAAATGCTCACCCTTCCATTCTTAACTTCTTAATTTGTTATTTGTTCTTATTATAAAATATCTAACTGCAATTGTGTGAAATTTACTTTCAAAAACAAACGCAGAAATGCACACCCTTCCATTCTTATCTTCTTAATTTGTTATTTGTTCTTATTATAAAATATCTAACTGCAATTGTGTGCAATTTACTTTCAAAAACAAACGCAGAAATGCTCACCCTTCCATTCTTAACTTCTTAATTTGTTATTTGTTCTTATTATAAAATATCTAACTGCAATTGTGTGAAATTTACTTTCAAAAACAAACGCAGAAATGCACACCCTTCCATTCTTATCTTCTTAATTTGTTATTTGTTCTTATTATAAAATATCTAACTGCAATTGTGTGCAATTTACTTTCAAAAACAAACGCAGAAATGCTCACCCTTCCATTCTTAACTTCTTAATTTGTTATTTGTTCTTATTATAAAATATCTAACTGCAATTGTGTGAAATTTACTTTCAAAAACAAACGCAGAAATGCACACCCTTCCATTCTTATCTTCTTAATTTGTTATTTGTTCTTATTATAAAATATCTAACTGCAATTGTGTGCAATTTACTTTCAAAAACAAACGCAGAAATGCTCACCCTTCCATTCTTAACTTCTTAATTTGTTATTTGTTCTTATTATAAAATATCTAACTGCAATTGTGTGAAATTTACTTTCAAAAACAAACGCAGAAATGCACACCCTTCCATTCTTATCTTCTTAATTTGTTATTTGTTCTTATTATAAAATATCTAACTGCAATTGTGTGCAATTTACTTTCAAAAACAAACGCAGAAATGCTCACCCTTCCATTCTTAACTTCTTAATTTGTTATTTGTTCTTATTATAAAATATCTAACTGCAATTGTGTGAAATTTACTTTCAAAAACAAACGCAGAAATGCACACCCTTCCATTCTTATCTTCTTAATTTGTTATTTGTTCTTATTATAAAATATCTAACTGCAATTGTGTGCAATTTACTTTCAAAAACAAACGCAGAAATGCTCACCCTTCCATTCTTAACTTCTTAATTTGTTATTTGTTCTTATTATAAAATATCTAACTGCAATTGTGTGAAATTTACTTTCAAAAACAAACGCAGAAATGCACACCCTTCCATTCTTATCTTCTTAATTTGTTATTTGTTCTTATTATAAAATATCTAACTGCAATTGTGTGCAATTTACTTTCAAAAACAAACGCAGAAATGCTCACCCTTCCATTCTTAACTTCTTAATTTGTTATTTGTTCTTATTATAAAATATCTAACTGCAATTGTGTGAAATTTACTTTCAAAAACAAGCGCAGAAATGAACACCCTTCCATTCTTAACTTGTTAATTTGTTATTTCTTGTTATGTTAGAAGAGTAGGCGTAAATGAAAGAATAATGAAATAGGTGAATAGGAGCGAATGGATAGATGTGATTGATGGTTAGTTGCGTAATAAAAAAATTCAAAACTTATATAAAGGGTGCCATGAATATGATTGAAGCAAAATGGATGTTCTGTGAATGTTTCAGGGGTTCGCGATTGTATGTAAAAATTACCATTTTTCTTCTCTTCTACTATAAATTACTTGTCACCAAAGTGGTACGTCCAATAATAATAATAATAATAATAATAATATTTATTTATACTGCAAACATACAGAAAAATAGTATTTCCAATTACATATTCACAGTAATGAAACAAGTGTTTACAATTTACATATCAGAGAAAATAAAATGTTTGATTTGTATCTTAGACATATAATAAATATCAAAATTATCACTCTTTATTTCATTGATTATCTTTAAAATATTATTTAAAGGTGAACAGCTGTCCTTGCAATGAAAAATCTGTTGTCTCGGTCTTAAATGTCTATGTGGTATGTAAAATAATAGTAACTGTAACAATTCTGGTACATAGATTTTTGCTTTAATTAAATCACTTAAAAAACATACACAAATGAATTCACGCCTCTTTAGTAAAGTACACAATCCAAATTCTTTGACTTGGTGAACATATGAAATTAATGCAGGCGAAGTTTTGAATTCTTTGTAATATACGTATCTTAACAATTTCTTTTGAACTTTTTCGAGCATATCAATATTAGATTTTGTGATTGGAAACCAAACAACGCAGCCGTATTCTAAAATTGATCTTACCAATGTATTAAATAGTACAATAACAGTTTCCGGGCTGAGATAGGTGCTTGTTCGTATAATGAAACTTAATGTTCTGTAAGCTTTGTCAGTCATATAAACATAGTGTTTTTGAAATTTAAAGTTTGACTGAAAATATATTCCCAAATCTATGGTATCGTATGCTCTTTCTAATAAATTATTATTATTATAATTATACAATAATAACTGAGTTGTTTTTCTAGTAAAAGACACTATTTTACATTTATTGATGTATTATAATGGGTAAAAGGTGTGATGATATATTTATTTATGTAAACAAAAAAATAATGTATTATGCTGAAAACAATGACAACACTTAGAACTTTTTATCACTTGAAATAACATAAATATTCATTTGATTTAATCAATTATAACCACTCTGTCATTGTCAAATTAAGTCAAAATATTGACACCTAATTACGTCAAAAGATCTTAATCAATATTGACATTATAAAGTGCATTTAAAAACCAGTTCCGTATGTATAAAAAGAAAACGTGTCTTTATTTTCTTTCTTATAACCTTAAATTAATTCAATAAAAAAATTCTACAAAGAATAAGAAAAAGTTTTAAACAATAAAACGCTTTTTGCGTTTAATTAAATTATTTCATTGTCTTCGTATATGCCGGCAATATGAGAAAATTAATATTGTTTTGTTTTTTCTTTGTTTGTTTCTGGTTTAACTTGAAGATCAAGATTGTAAAAGTATTCTCTGAAGTTGATACAATATTTTTACATCATTTTTTGATATATACCGGGTGGAACATCATACCTGTGTACATAGGCGATTAACATGAAAAAACAGTTTTTCCGTGCGCATTGCTCCCCAAATTATTTTAGCCAAAAATGCTTCAAATAAATGTTGTAGAGCATAAAATTCTGCATCTAAATCAATAAACATAATTACATTTACATGCGTTGTAACGACAGAAATTAAATAAAAAATATTAAAAATTACGTTGAAAATATCAAATAGCCATGGAAGTGAAACAAAAATAGATAAATGCTTGACGTTTTTCTGTCTATTTGATATTTTACCCCCGACAAATTAATCATTCAATAAAATTCATACAAAAAACTCCATACCTATGATTACAATTTAATAATAAATAAACAATTGTACATTTCAATGAAACCTTTATTTCTTATAGGGTTGGTCATGTAAAAATTATAACCTATCTATTATAATTCAAATATCAAACAATAATTCTCTCAATAAAATAATCACTACAATTTATTATTACAATAAATATTCAAATAAACCTCCATTTTCAGCCAAGCAATAACCAAGTCTATTGTAGAAGGAATGTCGTACATTAGCGAGCTGTCTATTTGTGATTAAGGCGCACTTATCCACGATAGCTTCTCTCAAAGAATTAATATTTGGGTGGCGTTGCTTATAAATTTTACATTTAAGATGACCTCATAAAAAAAAATCGCTAGGAGATCTGTCAAACGTCAAGCATCTATCTATTTTTGTTTCACTTCCATGGCTATTTGATATTTTCAACGTAATTTTTAATATTTTTTTATTTAATTTCTGTCGTTATAACGCATGTAAATGTAATTCTGTTTATTGATTTAGATGCAGAATTTTCTGCTCTACAACATTTATTTGAAGCATTTTTGGCTAAAATAATTTGGGGAGCAATGCGCACAGAAAAATTGTTTTTTCATGTTAATCGCCTATGTCCACAGGTATGATGTTCCACTCGGTATGTAGACCTTGTTCTGTATTTAATATCCTTGTTTTGGTCTTGAACGATTCATTGCTACCGGAAACATTAACATTGACGTAGAAAATACATTTTCTGAAGTAACATTGTTCACCAACAGGTAGATTAAGGAAGAGAAAGAAAGAAATAAGAACAAGATTAAATTTGTAGTTATATAACAAATTTAATTCCGATTTGAAATTATTAGTACACGAGACAATTGATCAGTTGCACCAACATAACTTCAATTATAAAGGTTTAAATAAATAATTAATTGCGGGATAAATATGATGAATGAAGACAAGCGTATGATTCTTGATTTTAGATTCATTGGTTAGATGTTTCGAGTGTTTACCTGCAATTGTGTGGAGACCATCTTCAGAAACAAGCGCAGTGTACAGGAGCGAATGGAAGAATGTTTGTTTTGTGTTGATGGATTTTGGTTGTGAGAAAAGAAAGAGTTTGTATGGAGGAAGTGTTAATGTGGTCGAATCGAGTATCGTGTGTCAGGATGAAAATGTTGACGGGTTCGTGCTACCCCATTTAATGGGATATAGCGTGATGTTATGTATGTATGTATGTAAATAAATAAAACATATCGAATGTCAATTATTACATATTGCATGTAATGGGGTAGATGACTCAGGGGTATCGAATCGGCTTGTGGTTTCGAGAACCCGGGTTTCATTCCCACAGTCGACAAATAATTATCACCATGATAAAAACTACCTCTGTGGTTCCCTCTTCACCCAACATCTTTGGGTGCTGCGATTTCTCGGCTGGTAATCACACTTCTCGCGAAAAAATATATTACTTACCGAGAACTGCTACAGCAGAATGCCACATCCAGTAATGGGTAATTGGCGTGTGTTTAAAATTTGAATATTGTTGATGCAATCATTCAATTAAAATTGTTTATAAATTTGAAGATACAGTTGGTGCTTGAAACGTTATTTTTTTTTCGTCATAATTATCATTCAATGATGAAAACCGTATTTAAAATTTGAGCTAAAAATTATATTAGACTTGTAGAAAATTAATATGTTGCTTGCAAAACTTTTATGCAGTTCCGTTGAGTTTAGTTTTTTAATTACTTTTTTATACTAGCGTATTATAACAACAACTTTTCGATTGTCATTTCCGTTGTTAAATGAAGTACTTTTAAGCACTAGTGCTTAAAAATGACAATTCAATGCGTAAAAGTAAAAGTACACACCAACTGTCAATTTTTTTGTAAGTTTCTTTATACAATTTGTTGGATTTTCCTGGATCCAGTGTAGCCAATACAGCCTCTGCACCATTTTCAATATCAGAATCAATCTCTGAGTCACTCATTTTAAGTAACTTTATTACCAAAAATTCTTAAGAAAAATTATACACCGAGCACGTGGACATCAATGTTTATTAAACAACATATTGAATCGCATAGCAACAAAAAGATGAAACTGATGCCTACCTACTTTTTAATTTTGAAAAATTCAAAATGTTGACATTTGAGAATAAATATAAATAATCTGTTTTAAAACGCTAGTATAAAAAATCTTGTATGGAATACGTTGCGAAATCGTGTTTTAAGGACTAGACGTGTTATCCAACTCGGCTACGCCTCGTAGGATAATTTTCACGTCGCGTGCTTAAAATACATTTCTTTCGCAACTTATTACATAAATAGCTATTGTAAAATAGAGAATATTAATAGTATAATATACTATTCATTTTATTTTGCGTCATTAACTTCATCACAAATTTGCAATTTCAGTTGCAACTTTAAAATAACATTTAAGGTATGGCTGTATAGTAGTGCCAATGTTACAAAATAAAAAGTTACCAAAATCAGGTTAACAATAGCCTCTAGTATTTTCTGTATAAAAATTGTTTGATTTTGAACGCCAAGTATAAAAAAAACGATATATTTGATATTTTGCAGCGTAGGAAATTAATCCTGATTAAAGGGGTCTATAGTTTATAGCGGAATTTGAATCATTCGAATGTCGTTATATTTGTAGTTAAAGATTAAAGTCATTGGATTTGAATTCTCAAAATTTCCCTGTATGTTATGGCAATTAAAACATTTAAAATATAATATAAATATGAAATAAAATGGTTATTAAAAAATTTAATATTCACAATCAAAAAATTAAATACCTATGAAAGGAACTATTAAAAATTGTTTTACAGGCACACGTGTACCTACGTAGATATTTTAAAACAATGTTCACATTTAAAATCGCATATTTTAATTTGCCTCAAATAGAAATAACAATTTTCTCTCAACTATTTAAATTAAATCTAAATTTTGATATCATTTTCCCGAGTTATTTGTAAATAAATTTAGAGGCAGTATTTTAATATCTTCACAAAATGCCTAATAACATTTTTCTACTTCCGTTATAAAAATGTTATATAACGTACTGGTTTCCATGGCGCTAAATAACATCTTAATCACATCGCATAGCCACCTGAATAGAAGAATAAAAATTAATTCTAACATATCTCAATCATCTTATTTATCTCGATTTTTTTCATATACATTTATGACAAGTAATACATCGTTGAAAAGAGAAAAAAATTGCAGTTTTTATTTTAATAAAATAATTCTAGGTTCCCATTTGAAAAATAAAAGTTGATAGTTGTATCATGTAAACCTGACTTAAAAAAAAAATTCTATATGTGTCACAAAATAGTATATTTAATATACTAAAACTTCCATATGAAGAAAATTTTTCTATTTCTTATAATAAAAAAAGTTAAGGGGGGGTTCGTCTTCCCAGAATCATCCTGTATAAATATACAGCCGACAAACAATTTTCACCAATTTAAATCATTTAAATTTACCCCTGTAGCTCCCCCTCTACTAACATCTTTGGGGGCCGTGATTTGACGGCTGGTAACCGCACTTCACGAGAAGAAATATATCACTTACCGAGATCTGCTCCGGCGGAGTGCCAAACCCAGTAATGGGTAACAGGCGTGATGATATATTTATTATATATATTATATTATGGGGTAGGTGGTTCAGCTGGTATCGAGTCGGCTTGTGGATCTTGAGAACCCTGGTTCGATCCCCACAGCCGACAAACAATTTTCACCAATTGTAAATCTACCCCTGTGGCTCCGCCTCCACTAATATCTTTGGGGGTCGTGATTTGACGGCTCGTAACCGCACTTCACGCGAAAAAATATATCACTTACCGAGATCTGCTTAGGCAGAGTGCCACACCCAGTAATGGGTAAAAGGCGTGATGATATATTTATTTTATTTTATTTATATGTATATATAATAATTTTGCATTAATTTTGAAACAACCTGTATGTACAATCTGGTTGCGGCCCTGGCTATACATATATTATACATATGTAAAATAAAACAAAGAATTAGTAGGTGATTGTTTCTGTCATTTCAATTGCCAGTAGTTCTTGGAAGGTTTAAAAACATTTTAATTTATTCAATTATTCCTTTGAAAGGCGCATCAATCTTTTATTTTTCCTTAAAGATTCAAGCACCGACTATGACGAGCATTTACAGCAACAGGCAAAGAAACCACTTAAAAAAAATCCCAGCACAACAAACGATTAAAAAAAACAACTAATGGATGTACCAGTGCCGCTGCGCTTGCTTCCAAGGCACTCTTTATCCGCACGCTTTTTACACATTAATCTTGTGTTTATTGAAACAAAAGCAGGTTGGCCGTGGCAACCGATAGATTATTCCTGTTTTTCTTTCCTTGTTTCCTTCCTCGTTGTTTTGTTTTACTTTGTTAAGGAACCTTTTGAAATATAATTGAAAGGCGCGCTGGATAATTTTAAGTTATAATCAGCTAATGTTGCTTGCATTTAATTCATAAAGATAGTTTTATTATTTAGGTACCTCTTTTGGTTTATTGTTCGATATTGTTTGCTTCTTAAAGATTTGAAGAATGAAAATAAGAAAAGAAATATGCTTTGTTATAGATTCTTTCTTATTATTGTTTAGTTTTTCATATTAAAGGGCTAAAACGAAAACATAGAAAATAAGATGCAGATTATACTTGAAGTAGGTAGACGCAATTTTAATTAAAATTTGTGTTTTATAAAAGAACTATTTTCTTAAACACTAGGTAAATATTTTTCTACAATAATATGTTCGTACTTTAACTAGATTTTATTAATTTATTTCTTGGCAAAATTAAATTCCTAGTTTATGTTTAAGTTTAAAATATCGTAAGAATTTTCATTGTACATAAGAACCTAAGTGTGAAAATAAACAAAATGTAACAGTGTTATACAACTTAACAAACTAAAGCAACAAATTCAGTAACAAAAACAACTTAAAACAAATTATTTTCACATAGCCACCTATAATATTTGTATAAAAATTATTTCTAGTATTTCTCAATTTTCTTATTTTTCTCGAATTTTTTCAGATACATTAATAAAAACTAATACACCGTTGAAAAGAGAAAAAAATGGCGGTTTTTATTTTAGTAAAATAATTATAGGTTGTTATTTAAAAAATAAAAGTTGATAGTCGTATCTTGTAAACCTGACTTTATAAAAAATATCTACATCTGCCATCAAATAGTATATTTAAAATAATAAAACTTTCATATGAACCATTTTTTTCTATTACTCATAATAAAAAAGTTCCCGTCTTCCCAGACTCACCCTGTATATAAGAGTGTCCCTTAATATGGGTAAAAAAAATATTTTCTCTTCTCACCCCTTAAATCGTCTCCAAATGTGTAAAAAAAATAATGGTAAAAATACTCCCACATTTTTACTCGTTGGTTTAAAGACCCCCCTAAGCCCATTTGTATTTTGATAGTCGAACTTATGAATGAATATTTTCAATAAATTAGTTTTTCAGTAAATAACGCCACAAAAAAATTGTGAAGGTATTTGACGTCGCTGAGTTCAAATCTGAGGTCAAATTTGAGTTTTAACCATTTCCAGATGGCGCCAGTATGACAAAAAATTAACATTTTCCGAATTAATTAATAATTCCATATATTTTATAGGATTTTAGGGTCGTTAAAATCAAATCTGAAGTCAAAATGAGTCTTCAACCATTTGTAGGTGGCGCTGCTCTGCGAGTTTATAATTTTCAGGATAAAATTTTCATTACTGAGAGTTGCTCAGGTTTTTAAATTAAATTTCTTATTTCTGAAAAAGTCTTTGTATATTTAATATAAAGATATATGTAATTTAATATATTTAATACAAATATAAACATATATATTTTGGGGTAGGTGGCTCAGTGGTATCGAGTCGGCCTGTGGATCTTGAGAACTCTGGTTCGATCCCCACAGCCAACAAACAATTTTCACCAATTTAAAAAAATCTACCCCTGTGGCTCCTCCTCCACTAATATCTTTGGAGGCCGTGATTTGACGACTGGTAACCGCACTTCACACGAAAAAATATATCACTTACCGAGATCTGCTTAGGCAGAGTGCCACATCCAGTGATGGGTAAAAGGCGTGATGATATATTTATTTATTTATTACATTTTGACATGAATCAAAATACTTTTACAAACGTTGCAATGGGTTTTAAGCCATATTTTTCAATAATTTGACCGTTGCGATAATCTGAATTTTCGATATAATGCTATTGGCTCCAACTAATTAGATATTTTTATTTAACCACTAACGTCTTGGACGGCTGGTAATCGCAGTTCACGTGAAGAAATATATACCGAGATCTGTTACGGCAGAGTGCTACACTCAGTAATGTGTAAAAGGCGTGATGATAAATTTATTTGATTTATTTAGTATCTCTTGAAGCTGAACTGATAATGAAAAAAACCTTAATTATAATAAAACTAAATTGAGAATTGTTTCACATCTATCGGTCGCCGGCGTACGGAGGCACGGACTGCACACCCACTAGGTACGGTCCTGGCTATAATTAAGTTTGTATGAATGTAATTTTAAATATGTATGATGCGAATGTTGTTGAATAAGAATGTTTAGCGAAGATTTATTGCTGGATGAATTTAATAAATAAATCAATAAATATTTGAAGGTTCCATGCTATATCATAGAATGATGCTCCATGTTTACAGTGTTCGTCTTGCTTACCTTGTTAAGTAATAGCTCTCTGCTAACTCTTCGGAACTGGTTGTTGAGCAACCAGTACAAGAAAGGATTCCAGAAGCTGTTGGAGAGTGCAAGCCACGTCGCCAGGAAGTCGAGTGGAGCTGGTGCTCGAGATCCGGTGCACGCTGCCACTACTTCCTGGATGGTCCATGGTGTCACCAGTACGATAAATCCGAGAGACATGGCGGCCATGGTCCTAGAGGCTGTTGTGCTTAGGCGACGCTCTTGCGAAACCAGCTGAAGAAGAGATAAAAATATGTTACTTTACTTTATTACGTAGCTTGAATATACCGGGTGGAACATCATACCTGTGTACATAGGCGATTAACATGAAAAAACAGTTTTTCCGTGCGCATTGCTCCCCAAATTATTTTAGCCAAAAATGCTTCAAATAAATGTTGTAGAGCATAAAATTCTGCATCTAAATCAATAAACAGAATTACATTTACATGCGTTGTAACGACAGAAAATAAATAAAAAAATATTAAAAATTACGTTGAAAATATCAAATATCCATGGAATTGAAACAAAAATAGATAAATACTTGACGTTTGACAGATGATTAATTGATTAATGATGATGATTAATTTGTCGGAGGTAAAATATCAAATAGACAGAAAAACGTCAAGCATTTATCTATTTTTGTTTCACTTCCATGGCTATTTGATATTTTCAACGTACTTTTTAATATTTGTTTATTTATTTTCTGTCGTTACAACTCATGTAAATGTAATTCTGTTTAATGATTTAGATGCAAAATGTTATGCTCTACAACATTTATTTGAAGCATTTTTGCCTAAAATAATTTGGGGAGCAAAGCAAACGGAAAAACAGTTTTTTCGCCTATGTACATAGGTATGATGTTCCACCCGGTATATATATATATATATTTGCTCGTAGAGCAAGGATTTTAAGATATCTAAAGCCTGTCATGACTCACAACATTATTTATTTAGGGAGTTATATTATTTTGACAGTACAGTTGTTAAATATACGTAAAAGACAATAAAGTACAATGAAATAATAATATAAACCTATATTCGGGTTTCGGATGCACAATCTGTATATACAGAATGATTTTAAAAATGGCATAAAAGTCGCGCCATGGAAAATTAACGTATGTCTGAAATTAATTAGGGTCTCTTTATAATGTAAATTTAGTTATGTAATTTTATACCTTTCTCTTCATCATTGATCATTTATAAATAAATGTAGATTAAACGAATAAAGTTTGTCAGTTGAATAATAAAAAAAATTATATTAATAGCTATTAACATACGTAGGATTGTTATGAGTATCATTACAGCCGCAGATGTCAGTTTGAAATCCGATCTCGCAGAAACATCTAAGGCCTGTTATGACTCATAACATCCGTGGTTTGTTCAATAGTTTACCGGTTTCAGAATATAAACACGTTAACGTCATTAATAAATATTATTTTTTTAAATTCTTTTATGAATAAAGTCATTGTCATCATTTTAGAAGGTGATTAAGTAAGTCTGTGGTCTGTATGTTTTTATTTAACGCCATGGTTACAATTGTTTTGTATCATATTTATAAATACATTTTTATTTAAACGTCATAACGTGGTCATCTTTAATTTGAAAGACTGTACAATTAATATATATTATGATAAGCAGGAGAAGTAATCTTTGTATTATTGTTGTTTTGAGTTCCGTTTGTATTAATAGTGTTATATTATCATTGTGTTTTATTTTCATTTTCTTGACTGCTTTGACAAAACAGTATAGTTATATTACCTTACAAAACACAGTTATTACTTACTTACTAGTTTACTTTTCAGCATGTAAACATAGGTTTAAAAGCCTGAAACCAGTATAATAAATACAAATCTAACTTTTCCGTGCTTAGAGTATCAACAATTTTAAACCAACCAAGTTGATAGATTAAGAACTAAAGTTCATTTATGTTCGATATAAATTTACAAAACATCTACATTGTTGTTATACTCATCTACTCCACTCATTTTTCAATTATTCTCCACTCAACTACATTTATAGTTTCTCGCTTCTCCAATTACTTCACTATCGATTAATTCATCATCTTACACTATATCTCAGTGTTATGCAGGTATACCTTCCCTGTCTTCGTCTTCATCTACATTCTATACCAACACCAGCAAAAGAGAAACGTGTAATTACATTTTAAAAGCACTTAGCATGGCATGGCGCCTCTGACAACATTCTCACCGCCGCCGCCGTCGCCATCGCCGCCGCCATCTCCAAGACACAAAGGATGATGCTGTGAGGTATGCCTCCCCGCATACTATGCCTTGTGACGTCGTGAAATGCGATGGGGAGACAGAAGACAATCAGGAATTTGAAATTTGCCTTTGATTTTATAAAGATGGTATATTTTGCGCTATTCAGAACCAGTTTTTCATCTTCGGATAAAGTTTCCAATAACTATCGATAATTGAAGAAATGGTACAGTTAGTACGGTGGTGTGGATAGCAATATGGAATTCGAATCCGGAGATCCCGAGTTCAAAACTCACTCAAGCTAAAAATTATATGAACTACTACACTGCGGCTCGGTGAGTGCGGACCCTGTACTGTAATTGGGATTAAGTTCCTGTTGTACAGCGTAACATAAATAAATAAAATAAATAAATAAATAAACAGTAAAGGTGATGCATTGGGATTGATTAGGATGAGGAAAATGGACAGGAATTAAAGGATGTACAAGGATTTTTCAAGAAATTATGGAGGACAATTATTATGACACAATAAATACATATGTTCGTCAGTACGATGGTGTGGATAGCGATACGGAATTCGAATCTCGAGTTCGAATCGCACTCAAGCTAAATAATTATATGAACTACTACACTGCGGCTCGGTGAGTGTGGACCCTGTACTGTAATTGGGATTAAGTTCCTGTTGTACAGCGTAACATAAATAAATAAAATAAATAAATAAATAAACAGTAAAGGTGATGCATTGGGATTGATTAGGATGAGGAAAATAGACAGGAATTAAAGGATGTACAAGGATTTTTCAAGAAATTATGGAGGACAATTATTATGACACAATAAATACATATGTTCGTCAGTGCGATGGTGTGGATAGCGATACGGAATTCGAATCCCGAGTTCGAATCGCACTCAAGCTAAAAATTATATGAACTACTACACTGCGGCTCGGTGAGTGCGGACCCTGTACTGTAATTGGGATTAAGTTCCTGTTGTACAGCGTAACATAAATAAATAAATAATTGTTACTAAGGCGCGGATTATATGCAAATGCATATCTTTGATTTTACGGCATATTTAAAGTCTTTATGAATCAGGAAAAACTGAATAATTTGATATTGGTTTCACTTTGCATATTTTGTATATATTCGTATTTTTATGCATATTTTAATAAATTGTACATATTTGTATAATTATTTTATGAATAAATCTACTTTTACATAATTACATAACAATATATAAAAATATGTCATTACGCCTTTTACCCATTACTGGGTGTGGCACTCTGCTTAAGCAGATCTCGGTAAGTGATATATTTCTTCACGTGAAGTGCGGTTACCAGCCGTCGAATCGCGGCCCTTGAGATATTAGTGGAGGGAGAGCCACAGAGGTAGATTTAAATTGGTGAAAATTGTTTGTCGTCTGTGGGGATCAAACCAGGGTTCTCAAAATTCACACTCGATACCACTGAGCCACCTACCCCATTACGATATATCCCATTAAATGGGGTAGCACGAACCTCTGAAACATTCATAGAGTATCCACTAAAAGATTCATAAAAAAAATTAACATTCTTATCCTGACACACGATACTCGTTTCAACCACATTAACGAGCTCTTTCCTTCCTCACAACCAAAATCCATCATCACACAACAAACCTTCATTCACACCCATCCATTCGCTCCTGTACACCTGTTTCGTATCTAATGTTAAAAGTACACATTATGCGTTTATTTTTCTAGATAAAGAAACACTTTTACGACTGCAGATAAAGTAGAATTTAATCTATACTTTTTTTTACAAAATAACAAAATAACGATTATTGCTAACGCGATCGCAATTTCTATGATATTTAAAAACAAGCATGTATTGTCTTTTGCTTTTAACTCGGACATAAGAAACAAATGAACAACAAACTTATACTCGATGGATGCAGTTTTTCATTCTGAACATTTTTCTTCAGTACAATTTTGTTCTAAAAATAATAGGTAAAGAAATATCGCTAAATCAAAAATTTAACATTAAATTTCCTTTATTACATTTATAATTATTTATATTCAAACAAAAAAGTATTTAATTAGTAAACTTTTTGTAGCAGTTACAAACATTTAAAAAAAATAAGTATATTTCAGTAATGACTCTACTGACGCATGTTATTAATGTTGACAAACTACTTTTTTTTAGATTTCAATTAAATATAAAGATAATTTAGTTCATTACAAACTTAAAAAACTGGATTTAACTATACGACTATATATTTTTTGCAACTGCAGTCGTTATTATTAAAGCCCGGATATTTAGGCCCTTAAAAACACCCAAATAAGCAGGCATATAGGCCGGTAATTACTCTAAAATAGGCGGGATTTTAGGCAGCCTAAATGTAAATAATTTGTTTTAAAAAAAATAAACGAATCCTTTTTCTAATATTGGTACTCGTATCTACTCTTCGTTAGAAAAAAATAATCATTTTAAACAAAAAGTAACGCAATCTGAAAAATAATAATGCATCACAAAATGTGACAGGAGCGTTCTTATATTTAGCCATATCGTCTAAAGTTACCTCAGCTCCATTGATTAATGGCAAAGACACAATTGAATTGCCATGTAAAATTTTGACTAAAAAACATTTTTCCTTTCGGCATTTTAAATCCACACACAAAAACTTCATTAAAGTAAGTACTTTAAATATTATAGGTTAGGTTGAAATACTTTGTCGAGTGCTGAATTAGTCAACGAAGTAGATGATAAACCTTGTCTGCTCAATAAAAGTTAGAATAGGCAACAAAAATAGGTAAAATAGGCCGTATAAGGTAAAATAGGCACAATAACCAAAATATAGGAAAAATAGGCTCTAAGGCACGAAAAAAAAACCTTCCATTACACGTAAACATGTTACCTATGTATAGAAAAACGAAATTGCCTGAAGTATATTAATATTTGAATCTAGGCAATTGCCTAAAAATCCGGGCTTTAGTTATTATGTAACTTCAAATCTGATCGACTTTTTTATTTTACAACAAAATATTAATGTTGACAAACTACTTTTTTTTAGATATCAATTATATTTAAAGATAATTACAAACTAAAAAAACTGGATTTAATTATACGACTATATATTTTTTGCAACTACAGTCGTTATTATTTATATATCTGTATCACAAAGCCGTAGATAAAATGCACATTTGAATACACGATTTGCAGACATGTATTTAGTTGGAAAGTTGGAGTAGATATTTGCTGCAATGTGCAATCGTCATCTTAGCGGAACTAGTCGCTTCCTTTTGATACGATTACAGAAACTAAGCTTGCCTAGTAAAGCGAAATATCTTCTCAAATATCTTACGAGTAATGTATTCTTGCATCTTCAACAGAAACTCTGTCTTTGCCTTAATATAGAAGCTGTATTTATGTAAAATATTGTTATTCTAAATGAATAATAAATTTTATCTTATAAAGTGTGAGACAATGATTGAAATCAGCATTTTTCTTTAACACAATAATCGGTTGGCATCTTTTTCTTATTGATTTACATATTTTTCTCTGATTTTATTTCGCCATAAGGAATGGATGACAAATGAAAGTAAATATATGTTGGTGAAATTGACGGTATGTCAACAAACAATTTTCACATGTGGCTTCTCCTTACCCAACCATCTTTGGGAGCCATGATTTGACGTCTGGTATCCGCAACTTCACATCTATAAATATATCACTGACCTGCTACGACCGAATGTCACACCCAGTAATGGTTGAAAGAAATAAAATAAATAAATGTAAATATATCATCACGCCTTTTACCCATTACTGGGTGTGGCACTCTGCCTTAGGAGATCTCGGTAAGTGATATATTTTGTCGCGTGAAGTCCGGTTAGCAGCCGTCAAATCACGGCCCTCAAAGATATTAGTGGAAGGGGAGACACAGGGGTAGATTTAAATTGGTGAAAATTGTTTGTCGATTGTGGGGATCGAACCAGAGTTCTTAAGATCCACCGGCCGACTCTATACCACTGAGCCACCTACCCCATGTATGTATGTATGTGACTCAGTGGATTTGAAAATCCGGGTTCGATTCCCACAGCTGACAATTTTCACCAAATTAAATCTACCCCTTTGACTCTTTCTCCACTAATATCTTTGGGGGTCGTGATTTTATGATGAAATATATCAATTACTGAGATCTGCTACAGGAGAGTGCCATACCCAGTAATGGGTAAAAAGCGTGATGATAGTTTTTTTATTTTTTAAATTAAGGGTGAGAAATTGTATAAATAATCAAGAAATAATTAATTTCTAATTAGAAACCAAAAGATATGTCGTCTTAAAAATAGACATAAATATGTTTAGCTCGAATACAGTAAATTAATTTCTACAGGAAAATCCTCTAACATATATCGAAGAACAATGCATCTTTCCGGTGAAATCCATTAAATTTTCCAGCTAATTAAATCCAGGACAAAAAAGAAAAATGTTGTAAATAATCCAATTTATCAACAGAACAAGCAGACAGTTTCCATTAGGGTCTTCTGTGGCTGTGGCCATGGAACAAAAGACGCGCGGTGCGCAGAGATAGCAATAAACAAAACAACAATCAGGAATAGTTGACGATCGTTACGGATTCGCTTTTTCTACCGTCAGCATACGAAGCTACGGTGATAAAGACAGTTGAAGTTCAACTTCACACAACATTTGCGATAAGATGAAACTTCACCGAGTCTCAAACGTTTTATGTGTTCATGTGTAGCAATTGGAAATTCGGCTACAGCATCCAGTGGCGTTCGCAGGAAACTATATTTGGGGCTAGGGGTCTTGTCTTAAATTTATTTATTTAGTGTTTCACATGACAGTGCAGAGTATTAACAAATGACTATATGGGGTAGACGGCTCAGTGGTATCGAGTCGGTCTGTGGTTCTTGAGAACCTTGGTTCGATCCCCACAGCCGACAAACAATTTTCACCAATTTAAAAAAATCTACCCGTGTGGCTCCTTCTCCACTAATATCTTTGGAGGCCGTGATTTGACGGCTGTTAACCGCAATTCACGCGAAAAAATATATCACTTACCGAGATCTGCTTAGACAGAGTGCCACACTCAGTGATGGGTAAAAGGCGTGATGATATATTTATTTATTTATTTTACTATATTTAGTTGTTTTCTTTTTTTTTCAAAATTATTTAAATTAAATAGAATAATTATTTTATAAAAAAAAAATAAGCAGAAGAGGGACGTCATAGAACTTTGTAACTAAAATAATGACGTCAAAGACGGCTACGTTTATAGGATATACAAAAAATTAAATGCAATGAGTGTTGTATAAATGTATAGTAAATTTCCTAACATTTTAAATGCTGTAGGCATTATTTGTCAAATATATAACACACAAATCACAACAAAATTAACAAACGACAACGTGAAACAAAATAAAGTGAGAGTCGGAAACAAATGTAAACTTTTTCAAAGCCAGTAGGTACCAACGCCCGGTAAAGAAATGAACTACAATTCTTTTAAATAAATAAATCTCAGTGGTATCAAGCCGGCCTGTGGATTTTGAGAACCCTGGTTCGATCCCCACAGCCGCCAAACAATTTTTACCAATTTAAATCTACCCCTGTGGCTCCCCCTCCACTAATATCTTGGTGGCCTTAATTTGACGGCTAATAACCCTGGTTCGATCCCCACAGCCGACAAAAAACTTTCACCAAATTAAAACTACCCCTGTGATTCCCCTACTACTAACATCTTTGGGAACCGTGATTTGACGGCTGGTAACTGCACTTCACGTAATATATCATTTACAGAGATCTGCTTCGATAGAGTGCCCCACCCAGTAATTAATAAAAGGTCTGATGATATATTTATTTATTTTTATGTTCAATTCAAAAATACTTGTAAACAATTTTTTATTTAATCGATGGATACTTATATTCATTTTTATATTTCTAATACAATTATATATATATTTACTAATATCTAAAACTATTTTTAACATAAACTTGCCACACTATCTGTCTTCATATTATATTAATTATTACTTATGTCATTGTTCCAACTGGTTACAAATCGCCTACTCGTCCATTATTTTAGTTGAGTGTTGCTCATGTCGGTTTTATCTTTCAGTGCTGTTTCTCTGTGATATTTTATTATTTTATGGCGTAAATACTCGTGTTTTGATCACGAAAATATGTAAAATCGCGATATAAGACCTTGATGCATCTTTTGGCATGTATAAGTTATGTGTAGATTAACGTAATGTGTCATATTTTGACAGTAAATGTTTTCTCAGAAGTGCTTGTTTTGTGTAGTTGGTGATAGTGCTTCATTTTGTTTTTCTACATCGAGAGAAGTTGCCTCATAGTGTCAACAATTGTAAGTAACACTGATATTATTGCATGAAGATATATTTTGAAATGTATATGAGGTAGGGTTCAAATGAAACAATAGTTGGCAGATTGAACAGTCCAGGGACGTAACTAAGATTTGGTGTCCCCCGCTCCCTGCAAAACAAAATGTAGACCCCGATAAACTTTTGAAAATTCAATGATTTAGGTACAAGGAAAAAAGTAAATAGTGCAATATTTGTATAATTCTTAAAAATATCACAAATAAATAAAATAAATATATCATCACGCCTTTTACCCATTACTGGGTGTGGCACTCTGCCTAAGCAAATCTCGGTAAGTGATATATTTTTTCGCGTGAAGTGCGGTTACCAGCCGTCAAATCACGCCCCCCAAAGATATTAGTGGAGGGGAAGCCACAGGGGTAGATTTAAATTGGTGAAAATTGTTTGTCGGCTGTGAGGATCGAACCAGGGTTCTCAAGATCCACAGGCCGACTCGATACCACTGAGCCACCTACCCCATAAAAATATCACAAAAATATAAAATAAATCACATACTTAATATAAAATTAAATATCAGTTCTTCGAGATTTTTTATTAGGAAAATTCGATATAAGAGTTTTTAAATTTAAATTTTCTGCTGCATGATGTTCTATTGGCAAAACAGCGAGATTACTTAATCTATCTTGATTCATGTTGTTTCTAAGATATGATTTAATTATTTTTAAATTACTGAAGGATCTTTCTTCTGTAGCCACAGTGATAGGAATGCATAAAAATTGTAATAAGGTAGTGCAAATTTTACATAAATAACTTTCTGTAAAGGAATAAATGATTAAAATAATATTTGTCATTTCCTGTAAAGTTTTATTGGCATTAATGTCATTTTTAAGAAAATACATCGCATTAATTAATTACATCGGAAAATTTTCTGATAAATCATTGCAATCATGTTTTTGTATTTTTGTTGCCACTAACATCTTTGGGGGCCGTAATTTGACGGCTGGTAACCGCACTTCACGCGAAGAAATATATCATTTACCAAGATCTGCTACGGCAGAGTGCCACACCTAGTAATGGGTAAAAGGCGAGATGATTTATTTATTTATTTATCTAAAATATAACTTAATTGAGAGATATTCATATCCAAATATGGTATATTATAGTTTCGTGGCAAATTGTGCTGTACCCCCTTAACTGCGCCCCCTCCCCCCGTATTGCAAGGTTTTGCGGACCCTATTTATGCCACTGGAACAGTCTCATTATAAACGACTGAATTCGAATTGTCCGAGTTTCACTAGATTAAATTCCTGGTTTGTTGTGTAACAAATAAATAAATATATCATCACGCATTATACCCATTATTTGGTGTAGCACTCTGCCGAAGCAGATCTCGGTAAGTGATATATTTATTCGCGTGAAGTTCGATTACCAGCCGTTAAATCTCGGCCCCCAAAGATGTTAGTAGAGGAGGAGAGACAGGGATAGATTTAATTTGGTGAAAATTGTTTGTCGGCTGTGGGGATCGAACCAGGGTTCTCAAGATCCACAGGTTGACTCGATACCACTGAGCCACCTACTCCATGTATGTATGTATGTATGTATGTATGTGGCTCAGTGGATTTGAGAATTCGGGTTCAATTGTCACAGCCAACAATTTTTTAAATATACCCCCGTGGCTCCTTCCCCACTAATATCTTTACCGGGCGTAAATTTATGATGGGTAACCGCACTTCACGTGAAGAAATATATCATTTACTGAGATCTGCTACAGGGGAGTGCCATACTCAGTAATGGGTAAAAGGCGTAATGATATATTTTTTATTTTTTAAATTAATTAGAAACCCCAAGATATGTCGTCTGAATAAACTTTTCTCAAAAATAGACATAAATACATTTTTTCTACGATTGCTATGAAATGTTGGCAATTACGCTCTCATTTGTCATCGTAAAGTTGACGTTTTTTGTGGAACAATCGAAAAATATATATAAGATATTAAATGCGCGCTTATTTCAATAGTTACCAGGGATACAAACAAAACAGAAACTTGTATATCTTTAATTTAGATATTTTTGTTGACGGTTTCGGTTTTAGATTAATAAAGCATCTTTAGTCACTCGCGGATTTTAAAACACTCGCTTCGCTCGTCTATTAATTCTGATCCGCTAGTACCTAATGACTAGCTTTACGTACTAGTATCATAAATAACTATTAATTCTTAAATATTGCTAGATAGAAAAAAAGGCTCCAAATAAAAATTGTAATAAAAATAGTTCTTCATGTCTTTTATTTGAAGCATTTATCTATAAAATAATTTAGAAACATTTCATAGCAGAAAATACAAAACATAAATGTTCAGTTGCTCAGAAAATAGTACATTTCTTTCCATTTGAATGCTTCATCCTGTTTGGAATTCTCCGCACGGCACTGGGCTCAATACAAATGCGATTGTGACTTGAATGTGTAGATTGCCGATAAAACCCCGCAATTTCGTTGCTTATCTTGGGTCCCATTGGGCTACAAAGCGCGATGTGAGATTGTTAACGTTTTAAAAATGCGCGCGAATCATTTATGTGGTCTGATGTGCGTAACACGAAGAATAAATATCCTGAAAATAATACTAACTCATTTGGGGGAGATAGCTCAGCGAAAACTCGTTGAATTGTAAATTTCAGAAACTGGGTTCAATTTCCACAGTCGTAAAAACAAATTTGAGATTTGTGAGTGATTTGTCGGCTGGTGACATATGAATATGTCATTTACTGTGATCTGCTACGGCAGACTGTTACACACAATATTGGATAAAGGGCGTGATAATATATTTTTATTATTATTAGTTTTGAACTTAAAAATTAAATTTAAGTTTGCCATTGGTCTATATTTTTTTTACTCGATTATTTTAAATACTCGTGTTACCGTAACTATTTTCATTTCGATGTGAACTGATGCTCTATGAATGTTTCAGAGGTTCGTGTATATATATATATATATATATATATATATATACAGGGTGTTTCAGGACTAGTGTAACAAACTTTAACAGATTATTCCTGAGGTCATTTTGAGCCTAAAATGTCATATGAACATAGGTCCTATTCCTTCTAGTTACCAAAATACAAGAGGTTGAAGTTCTATAAATAACACGAAATTTTCAAATTTTTGTAATCAAGATATTTTCGGAAAACATGAGTTTTATTGAAAAGTCATTCCTTATTTGTCTTAATTAATTTTATTTATTTCGTGTTATTTATAGAACTTCAACCTCTTGTATTTTGGTAACTAGAAGGAATAGGACCTATGTTTATATGACATTTTTTGCTCAAAATAACCTCAGGAATAAGCTGTTAAAGTTTGTTACACTAGTCCTGAAACAGCCTGTATAGTAATTATTTTATTAACAATGCATTCATATTTTTATTTTTTACTTAGATTATACATGACTGTACCTAATGTTTTTTAATGATAAGTTAAGGTATAATTTATGATAGTTTTGAAGACAATTAGTTTATCATTAATTTGAACAAAGCATTTGATTTTATGTAAGATCTTTCGCTACTGTTAATCGATAATTTTTTATGACTAATTAGTTTCACGTGTTGATAATAAAGTTTAGTAAGTATATAAAAACATGGCGATACGTAAGTTGAACAAATTGTATGTACTAGTAGTTTAAAATACATAAAAATGTTATAAAAACTAAATTACTGCCATTTAATGTCGTTATGCACGCAATGGAACTTAATATGACTTTCTAGATTTATATTTTGTTCAAAGTACAGTTCCTGTCATGTTTAAATAATTCTATAATTTGCATATTGTAGCAATTAAATATAAATAGATAAAAAATTATACAAACATTTTATCGCGACATCAGAATATAGAATTTGAACAACATATATATGATTTGACGGCTGGTAACCGCAATTCACGCGAAGAAATATATCACTTACCGAGATTTGCTTCGGCAGAGTGCCACACCCAGTAATAAGTAAAAGGCGTGATGATATATTTATTTATATATATTAAAAACAAATTTTAAAAACATGTTTAAATGATATATTTATTTATTTATTTAAACATGTTTTTAAAATTTGTTTTTAATATATATAAATAAATATATCATCACGCCTTTTACCCATTACTGGGTGTGGCACTCTGTCGTAGCAGATTTAGGTAAGTTATATATTTCTTCACGTGAAGTGCGGTTACCAGCCGTCAAATCAAAATGTTAGTGGAGAGAGAGCAACAGGGGTAGATTTAAATTGGTGAATATTGTAGGGTTCTCAAGATCCACAGGCCAAATTGTTACCACTGAAAAAAATCATTATTTAATATAAATTAATTGTATGTTTGAGAAAGTTCGAAGATTTTAAATAAATATATCATCACGCCTTTTACCCATTACTGGGTGTGGCACTCTGCCGTTAGCAGATCTCGGTAAGTGATATATTTCTTCGCGTGAAGTGCGGTTACCAGCCGACAAATCAAAATGTTAGAGGAGGGATAGATTTAAATTGGTGAAAATTGTTTGTCGCCTGTGGGAATCGAACCAGGGTTCTCAAGATCCACAGGCCAAATTGTTACCACTGAAAAAAATCATTATTTAATATAAATTAATTGTTTGCTTGTGAAAATTCCAAGATTTTTTTTATTGTTTAAACCGTAATTAATGTAGTAAAGGATAGAAATAAATAAAAAACTATCGAATTATTGGATTTCTAGGCTTTTCTGATTTTTATTAATAATTAAAATATTAAAAAAGACACCGGTTCGGCCATTGTATGATTTATTATATTGTTTTGAGGTTCTAAATTTATATTTTAAGTTTGGCCAGTCAACTCCGGAACATTCTGTAGAATCAGGTAACAGCATTTTTTTTCTATTTATGTTTTTATTGTTATTAAAGTTCCGAATTTGTTTAAACCCTAAAATTACGAATAAATTTGAAATGAATAGGAATATTAAATAAATCTAAAGTTGATTACACATGAACATATGTATATTCAATTTAATAACATGTTTATTTACGCCAATGTACCGAATTCTAATTGTTTATTAAAATTAATTATGAAATTAAAGAAACGTCATATATTATTTTCCTTCCTGGCTTCATGTAAAATTAAAAATTATTTATTTATGAAAACGTACACGTGCTTGAAATATAAAATCAACTCCGATAAAAACAAAATAACCTCATTTCATAAAATTGTTTGTATGCAATTTTTCCTGCAAGTTGTATGAAAAATTCACTTGTTTACAGTGGTGAACTTCCCTTCACTTGTTTTTCGCGTTTCCTTGGTTTTTCTTTCAAATCTTGATGATCGCGTCGTTTATAGCAAACTACATGAAATGCTACATAAAGTCTTTCAAATGTTTTTACAACTCAAATAAACTTTTTATTGCTACTTTCAAATTTGAGTTATTGCATAAAATATACAACTTGCATATCCTTATTTCAGAATTAATAAAGTATCTTCGAGATGCTGTATACTAATCATATTTCAATCTAATTTCAATCTATTAGAAAAAGGCAATAATAACTTTTTCTGCTACCAGCACAGTAAGTATCTCATTATATCCTTGGTAACAGGAATGTAATGAGTTATTTACCGTCCATGGGCGATGAAAAATGTTCAAATTACTCATCACAAATTATAAATATTCAATTTAATTGTTATAGTAACAAAATATTAATCATCTTGACATGTTTTGAAAATATACAGGACGTTTCACAACTTTTAGGACTTATTTTAGCACCATATTACTGATTATAAAACAGCAAAATTTTTTGCAAAATTCCAAAAATTAATTGCATTTTACATGAAGAGAACATTTTAGTGACACTGGTTTAAGAGTCATTTCTAAAATATTAATAATCAAATTATGGCTCAGTGGTATCGAGTCGGCCTACGGATTTCTGAACCCGGATTCGATTCCCACTGCCGATAAACAATTTTCATCAAATTAAAAAAGTACCCTGTGGCTCCCCCTCCACCAACAACTTTGGGGGCTGTAATTTGACGGCTGGTAACCACATTTAACGCGAAAAAATATATCACTTATCTAAATCTGCTACGGCAGAGTGCCACAGCCAGTAATGGGCAAAAGGCGTGATGATATATTTATTAATTGTTTATTCTAATAATCTTTATCTCATGTTATATAATAAATAAATGGACTATTGTTAAGTTTATAATTATAATTTTGTTATTAATAACTCTTAAACTTGTAACATTAAAATTGTGCAATAAATTTTGCGAATTTTTAAAACATTTTTTTCTACTTCTGTTAGGATTAGACGTTTTATTTCACTTATTTGAGTTAGGTAATAAACTGCATTATTTAACTAGTGAAATAATGAGGTAACATAGCAATAGATGTCTTGGTGGACGAATTCTGAAGTGTTATTCTTTTATTTTTTTAATTTATAACTGTCATTAATATGTCAAAATTTCATAATTTCAAAAACGCTCTTTCGCATTTATTAGAACGGAAGTAGAAAAATATTGTATGAAACTCGTAAGGAAATAAGGTTATTACCTTACTTATGTGTTTACATAACTCGGCTATGCCTCGTTCTGCAAATTTCACATGCGTAAGGTAATAACCTTCATTTCCTTACTTGTTTCATAAATAGCTATTTTAGTTTCATAATCAGTATCTTAAGTACTATATATTGTTAAAATAAGTGCCATAAGTTTTGATACACCCTGTATAATAAATTAGAACGTATTTTTCGGAATTAGCAGAAAAAGTTTTGAATGCATCACAAGCTTTATGTTTACTTAGCATTCTTGATACATAAATAACTATTTTTCACAACTTGCAGGATTGCGTGGACGAACTAAGAATAAATAGATAATTATGAATGAAGGTTTGTTGCGTGAACGTATGATTCTAAGTGTGATGAATATACGGGCTTGCATGAAAGGAATTATGAATATGAGTGAAGCGAATACAAAATTTCTGGCGAAGATTGATTGCTTGATAACATCTGTGAATGTTTCAAGATACTTCAAGTAAAACAAAATAAGAAAAATCTAATGTGGACACCACATGACTTCCTCGTATGCGTATTAAACTATAGATATTATTTTGATTGCACATATTTGACATTAAATCTTTTATTTTTTTTTTAATTTTTGTACTAATCCATTGCAAACTTAATTTTAAAAAATCTAATGTGGACACTACATGACTTCCTTGTACGCATATTATACTATACCTACATTTTTTTTATTGCATATATTTGACGTTATTTAACATTGACATTAAATTTTTAATTTTTTTCTTAATTTTTGTTCTAAATCCATAGCAAACTAAATTACAAAAATCTGATGTGTACAGCACATGACTTCCTTGTACTCGTATTAAACTATAGATATTTTTTAATTGCACACATCTGACATAAAATCTTTTATTTTTTATTTTTTGTTCTAATCCATAGCAAACTTAATTTAAAAAAAAAAAACAAAAAATATATAATATTTAAATTTAGATATCTCGCTTATGCAAAAGGCTAATTTAAAAATTCTTAATGTGCTAGACTCAGAATTTAATTTTCTAAAACTTTTATTTGCAGCATTTATTTCTAAAATCAAAATAATACCATTTTTTTCAAGGAAAACTGTTAGCAGCTTCATGTAAATTATCACTTCCGGTTAGTCCATTTTAACCAAAATCTATTATGTTATTTCCATTGATATAGTAGTCTTATATACCAAATTTGAAAAGTTTTGGATTATATATTAATATAGTTTTTCATTAAAATCTATTATAGGCTTCAAGTAAAGTACCACTTCCGGTAGTTATATAATGACCAAAAAGGGAGGTGCACAACTAGATGTTATAACAGTCCTAAATATAAAATTTCAACTTTCTACGGCTTACCGTTTTTGAGTTATGTGAGATACATACGTACGTACAGACGTCACGACTAAATTAGTCAAAATGGATTCAGGGATGGTCAAAATGGATATTTCTGCTGAAATCTGAGAACCGAAAATTTTCGTGATTACAATACTTCCTTTACTTCGTACAAGGAAGTAATAATAATTCTTGAATCGTTTATTTGAAGACTTTGTTTCTATAAAAGTAAAAGATAAATGATATCAAATGTGTGACGATCTCTTACAAGTTTCCCAAGATTAAATCTGCTCAATATTTTGTCGTCGATTACACTGAAGATCACCCACGGAAACAAATTCTTTTCTATCTTTTCCGTGACAAATTTTTCCTTCATTATATCCAGACAAAAGACGCTCATACCTCAAAAACAAAAAACAAACATTTAATTTATACCACGCTGAATCACTAGTAGTTGCTGGTCTCGCCAGCAGGTGGTGGCGACGCCAGTGTCGCTGTAGCTCTTGACGTTTTATAAAGTGCCAATTCAATTTGTACCTTCGCAAAACGGGTACGTGCGGTGAAAACGAAAGTGGAGACACCTATTTCAACCCTCGTAGCTTTTATCAGGACGACGCTGATATGTTTAACGTTGTGGTTGAAGAAAGAAAAGATTTTGTCAAAGATGTTGACGCCAACTATTGATAAGAGTTTTCTATAAATAAATATATCATCACGCCTTTTACCCATTACTGGGTGTGGCACTCTGCCGTAGCAGATCTTGGTAAGTGATATATTTTTACGTGTGAAGTGCGGTTACCAGACGTCAAATCACAGCCACCAAAGTTGTTAGTGGAGGGGGAGCCAAAAGATAGTTTTTAATGTGGTGAAAATTGTTTATCTGCTGTGAGAATCAAACCCGGTTTCAGAAATCCGTAGGCCGACTCGATACCACTGAGCCATAATTTGATTATTAATATTTTAAAAATGACTGTTAAACCAGTGTCACTAAAATGTTCTCTTCATGAAAAATGTAATTAATTTTAGTAATTTTGTAAAAATTCTTGCTGTTTTATAATCAGTACGTTGAGTACTATATGGGGCTAAAAGCCGCCGGCTAGCCATAGGGGTAGATTTAAATTGGTGAAAATTGTTTGTCGGCTGTGGGGATCGAACCAGAGTTCTCAAAATCCACAGCCCGACTCGATACCACTGAGCCACCTACCCCATGTGATGAATAAATGTTTCAGGAGTTCGTGTTACCCAATTTAATGGGGCATGATGTTATGTATGTATATAAAATTACTCCTATGATTCTTCCTCATCTAACATCTTTGAGGGTTGACACTTGGCGTGATGAAAGATTGAGGGATCCATGCTACCTCATTAATGAGATATAGCGTTATGTTATATATTTCTGAATTATGAATACGTGCTTTTAATAGAATTACAGCATTTGTTTTAGTTTTGAAATTATAGGTATTCAAAAACATTGGCTGGTAGCACAACCTCTGTTTTTGGGTGTTCTAAGAGCACGGTTTTAACATTCTAGAGATAGCTAAAACACCCAAATACACTGCTCTTAAAACAGGTAAAAACAGAGCTTGTGCTACCAGCCATTGTTATATCAATACAAAGTAAACTAGTAATTCAATTAGCTGAATCGCAGTATAGAATTATTGCAACATAGGTATTTAATAATAATAATGTCCATTGATGACATGTTTACTAATTAATAGTCCTAGAGGAAATACACTCAATATCAATTATATGATAAATACAAGATAATTAATTTAATATCTATTCCCAATATCTCTGATCATTTGCTTGTATACTACTTTCATTTTAAACTGGAGGGATCGGCATAAAACGATTAAACGTCCCTGTCCCATATAACTACAATGAAATCTATTAGTGCGGCTACCACAAATCGCTTAACGATGGTCACAACAGGTACATTTTTAAGGGTAAGCCTAAAATTATGCTTGTTTTTTCCTATGATTGACTATTTACTATTTACTATTTACACGTACCGGCGAATGGGGTTGTACAACCCTGTGCGAACCTTGTGACATCAGTTATAACGGGACATATTTTTAGTTTCTTTGTAAACGTAATTGCGGTGCATTTAATCGTTTTATGCCGATCCCTCCAGTTTAAAATGAAAATAGTATAAACACCATTCTGTTAGAGTTATAAAATAATCTAAACATTCCTCCGTCCGTGAAGCCTCAAAAAATCTAATTTAAATAGCAAAGAAAAAATCCGGGTTCACTAAATTACACTAATACATCAACAGCGTCAAGAAACGTTGAAAAAAGATGAAAAAAAAACAAAATTAAACAACGCCCGTATCCCAGCAACCTCTACACTCATTTGCTGTGCGAGTTGCGACGACCAGCAAAACCGCGGCCAACTAGATAACACGAGGATATCGCGCTGGAGATCGCATTAGAGGACCAAATCCCGAATCTCGAATTGGGAACCAGGATTGATGTATTGTGACGTCACGAGGCAGATTGTCAAGGCACTGTGGTGGAAGCTCAATTATGGAGGGATTCGATTGTTGAATTTTGTAAACTGGGTTTGATGACGTCATTTGTTATGTTTTTCTGACGAGAAACGATGTGGCGTGACGTTACTATTGCATTTTTTAACATACATATACTTTTCATATGGGGTAGGTGGCTCAGTGGTATCGAGTCGGCCTGTGGATCTTGAGAACCCTGGTTCGATTCCCACAGCCGACAAACAATTTTCACCAATTTAAATCTACCTTTGTGGCTCCCCCTCCACTAATATCTTTGGGGGCCGTGATTTGACGGCTGGTAACCGCATTTCACGCGAAAAATATATCACTTACCGAGATCTGCTTAGGAAGAGTGCCACACCCAGTAATGGGTAAAAGGCGTGATGATATATTTATTTATTTATTTTACATATACTTTTTAACTATATTTAAATATTACATTTTCCCATTAAATAAGGTAAGCATAATCCCCTGAAATATGTGTTTATTAGTTTCATGTTGCCATTAATTTTATAAATAAATAAATAAATATATCATCACGCCTTTTACCAATTACTGGGTGTGGCACTCTACCGTAGCAGATCTCGGTAAGTGATATATTTCTTTTCGTGAAGTGTGGTTATCAGCCGTCAAATCACGCTCCTCAAAGATATTAGTGGAGGAGGAACCACAGGGGTAGATTTGGTGAAATTGTTTGTCGGCTGTGGGGATCGAACCAGGATTCTCAAGATTCACATGCCGACTCGGTACCACTGAGCCACCTACCCCATTAATTAATTTTTCGTAACACATGCACAAGAAACACGTTCTTATTCCCTAATTTTAGAGAGAAACACAGCTTTTCTCCCCTAGGGAGAGAAACATTATATTTCTCTCCCTAGATAGCATGTTTCTCTCCCTAGAGACTACGATTATTAGCTGTTTGCGGCGTTTCCTAGTTAACTAGTTACGCAACCCATATTTGACATTGTCCCGATAAGACAGTAATTTTTGTGCACTTGTTACGAAAAGTATAATATGCTTCACGGGAGGTCGCGATTATCCCTTATGTGAAGTTCGCAAACTTCGACTTCAGCTCGAGCCTTTAGCCCTCGCTTACGTCTCGGTTCGCCAACTTCACACGTGGAAATAATCGCTTGTTTTCCTCCCTTGATGCATAACATACTATTAAGTATTCGTACATATGTACATTTATATATGGGGTAGGTGGCTCAGTGGTATCGAGTCGGCCTGTGAATCTTGAGAACCCTGGTTCGATCCCCACAGACGACAAACAATTTTCACCAATTCAAATCTACCCCTGTGGCTCCCTCTCCACTAATATCTTTGGGGGCCGTTATTTGAAGGGCTGGTAACCGCACTTCACGCGCTTAAATATATCACTTACCGAGATCTGCTTAGGCAGAGTATCACAACCAGTAATGGGTAAAAGGCGTGATGATATATTTATTTATATTTATACATATGTGACAGAAATAAAAACAATCGCCAATAATTGAACATATGACAACTCTGTGTTTGTGAACCCGTATCCTAATTGCAGACCCACTAGAGTGCAAATATTGAAATGGCGAATGCATGAACAAGCGTTTCGGTCTGATTGGTAGTAGTTCTGTTTCGGCGTTTCCATGACTGTCTGTTTCTCTACTTGTTTGCTAACTTGAGACGAGAGTTTTATTTTAGTAAACAACGTGTTCACGACTACTTACTCAAATTAATGAACTCTTAGTTATTGTTAACTGTAACTAAATATGTCATTCGGATAGTTATGTTTGTGTTTATTCATTCGCCATTTTCTTTGACACGTGTGCATTCTTTCAAAACCAGTTTATCTATTTATTTAGTTTAAATATCATGGACGAAAAGATGGTAATAGTAACAGAAAGTTTGCTGAAAAATAAATCATCCCGTTTCCGAAACAAAAGTTGATGTTGGTTACAGCGAAATGGAAATGCAATTAAAAAACTTTTAGCACTAGACAAAGGGATTAAATAGTGCAGACAGTTTTGCAGTTTACATTCTAAAACTAACCGTAAGGCGATAGATTACCAACTTTTCAAACTAAACTAAATCCTCAATGGAATTTAAATGCGATTTTATTTATTGTTATTTAATTGATCATTTATAATTAATTCATAAAATATTACGTATACAAGAATATCCAAGATTAGTTAAATTTTTATTTCTCCAATCATTATTACAAGAAAAGTATTATAAATTTAATTCATCACATTACTTATTATTCTACTTTATTCTTTATGGATACCTAAATAAAATTAATATTTTCTAAACATGTTAACGTCTATAATAAATATTATTTTTTGATATTCTTTTATGAATAACGTCATTGTCATCATTTTAGAAGGTGATCAAGTAAGTCTGTGGTCTGTATGTTTTTTTTGAACGCCATGGTTACAATTGTTTAGTATCATATTTATAAATTTAAAGGTCATAACGTGGTCATCTCTAATTTGAAAAACTGTACAATTAATATATATTATGACAAGCAGGAGAAGTAATCTTTGTATTATTGTTGTTTTGATAACAACAAAGACAAAATTAATTGTCATCCAACACTTGGTGAAACAAGGTTTAATAAAAAATATAAAATAAACACTTGGCTATGTTTCACAAAATTCAGCCTCCAAGTCACCTTATGAGGGCATCGTCAGAGGCTGGCCAGCACAGTTAGTAACCATAGACACGTTTCGCTCTTATTAGAGCTCATCAGTATGGTCAAGAGAGGCGGTCGCCTCCGACGGCAAGTCACGACCGCACTCTATTATATACAGTAATGAGAATGGAATCTGTATTATCATTATGTATATTTATAAAAATACTGCATTAAAAAGTAATATTTTGTAGTGAATATGTATAGAAATACCATATTTCATCGTTCTGGCAATTATATGTTCACTTAAAACACACTCGGTTCACAATATAAGACAATTTCAACTTGTCATCTATCAAAAGTGTCCATTTCGCGTTTCCTCATCACTGTCCAGTTCCCGGGATTTCCGACAGGTGGTGCGTTCAACACAAAATTTGTCCAACTCCTACGAATCCCGATAGATGGCACGCTTGGGCATTATATTATTTATGACAGGTTAATAACTAACCTCTTTCGTTGTTTATTCGCGGTGTTTGTGTTGTTTACCAGTCACCCTAACCTCTTTTCACGCAGGTTGTACGCTTTATTTGTGTCGCGGCGTTGTTCGCGATGTTTGTACTGCATCGTAGAATCAAAACGTCATTGTCCTGGTTGTTTCGACTTGTTTGCGGTGCCAAAATGGAAAAAAACAAACGGAAACGTCTGGAATCTGGAACTGTCTGGTACGTAAGTGAGCTATTTATTATCAGTAGTTTATTTTCAATCAATGTAATGAGATGTAAAGTAGGTATTTTTTCCATGTAAAAGCGACAAATTAGCAAGGTTTTTACACCGATAAATGTACACTAAAATTATACATTTAACTCATTAAAAATTTATACTGATGTACCTGTAATAAACACTACCTGAAGTTTGAAATATACTTCACCGCACTATACCTGTATTCATCATGATACATACAGAAGAACTTTCATGGTATTGCAAAACTTATATACTGATTTTCTGTTTCAGATTGTGGTGATTTTTTATGTTGACAGCTCCAAATTCTTGTTGAATTTATCTGAGCATTTTTTGGGTCCAAGAATTTTGTTAATTCTTGTTGGAGCAAATTGCTCCAAAATCAGTACGATTTTGTTCGAGCGTTGGGTACACTGTGTGCAATTAACAAACAGTACATTAACAAATTGTGAAATTCAAAATCGTACTGTATAAATAAATTACATTTGTATTGTATTTTTATATTCACTATTAATAAAAACTAGATTGTGATAAAATATACTACAAAGTACCAATGGGTTGCGGGCACTCACGTGACAAAATGACGTAAAAACAGCTGTTTGGGTACAAATGTCAAAAAATCAGCCAGCGATTACTGCGCCATCAATATAATTAACTATTTTTTGGGACAGGACTTGAGAAGAGATTCTTTCGTAGTTGACCACTTTGGCTGTAAACAATTGTTTAAAGTTTTCTGTGATGACAAACGATAAATGCAACACAGCAAACTTTAAACAATTGTTTACAGCCAAAGTGGTCAATTACGAATGAATCTCTTTTCAAATCTCGTCTCACAAAATAGTTAATTATATAGGTGGCGCAGTGATCGCTGGCAGATTTTTTGACATTTGTACCCAAACAGCTGTTTTTACGTCATTTTGTCACGGGAGTGCCCGCAACCATTATTTATTTATTGTTTACCCTATAACACTTATTTATTTAATAACACAGATAATTAATTAAAGTAATACATTCATTAGTAGATTAGTTTTATCTGAAACATGGCTTTCAGTAATCAGATTAGTACTCAATGTCTCATTGATACGTTAATGAAAGAAGACATATTGGCAATTATAAATAATAAAACTTTGGAACAAATATAAATAATTATATTCCATACTCTCATAACCCAAAAATCGTATTTTGTTCCTCAACATCCGTATATATGGCAGAATGCCGATATCATTACTCCTGTACTTCAAGATAAGGATTATATTCAAATTATTTATACATCAGGTCATTTTGTTTGCTATTATTATGACACTAAATCTATTTTTATATAGGATTCTTTAAATAAACAAATACTTACTCCTGAAATTGAAATATGCTTACAAAAGCTTTTCCCTTATTGTAATTTTAAAAATGTTAAGATTCCAATGGTACAAAGACAACCAAATAATATTGATTGTGGAGTGTATGCAATAGCGTTTGCAGTTTCTATTTTACATGGATTAAAACCGGAGAAAATAAAGTATAATCGTAGTTTGATGCGTGAACATTTATTACAAATTCTTACATCAAAAATTGAACATTTCCCATAATAATACAAATGTGAATTAATCAAACGTGCATTCGGAATACTCAACTTTATTACGAAATAATAATGTTTGTCCATTTTCAATCGTAGGGAGATCGTAGGGGTTTTTCAGTCACGCGTGCCGGTTATTCAAATTATTTCTAATGGGAGCAATGTTTTGGTCGTTTTATCAGTAATACAAAAAAATATTTTCAATATTTTATAAATGTTATATTTTTCTTGTTATCTTCTTTATTTTATATCAAAAAGAAATGATATCTAACAAAAACACAATTACATAATAATTGTAAAGTAAGACGGCAAGTCACGTCGACATTCCCCTCCAAAAATGTTTATCGTAGCACCTGCAATATTTATTAAAAAGTTTTAAATATCAAAAAAAAGTGATATCAAAAATTTCTACTCAAGTCAGTTATTAAAATCCCTCAAAAAACAATATCATTGTAAGGGACGTGACAAGAGTTACGCAGATATCACCCATCTGCGTAACTCTTGTCACGTCCCTTACAATGATATTGTTTTTTGAGGGATTTTAATAACTGACTTGAGTAGAAATTTTTGATATCACTTTTTTTTGATATTTAAAACTTTTTAATAAATATTGCAGGTGCTACGATAAACATTTTTGGAGGGGAATGTCGACGTGACTTGCCGTCTTACTTTACAATTATTATGTAATTGTGTTTTTGTTAGATATAACTCACTTCTTCACCTTCACCTTTTATATTTTTTATTGTTGTTTTGAGTTCCGTTTGTATTAATAGTGTTATATTATCATTGTTTTATTTTCATTTTCTTGACTGTTTTGACAAGTCAGTATGGTAATATTACCGTACAGAATACAGTTATTACTTTCTTACCAGCCTACTTTTGTGCATGTAAACATAAGTTTAATAACTTGAAACTGGTAAACATAATTTACTGAAGCATTTTTTAAACTCCAGTCGTTCAAAAGACAAAAGATGAACTTTATGGACAAAATATTACCTTTTATTTTGTTTTAATGATGGAATACAGAAAATAATTTAGACATTTTGATTTGATTGACAATTTGATTTGCTCTCAAGATAGTTTGTCCTTTCATTGTTTTATTTATTTATTTATGTTACGCTGTACAACAGGAACTTAATTCCAATTACAGTACAGGGTCCGCACTCGCCGAACCGCAGTGTAGTAGTTCATTTAATTTTTAGCTTGAGTAAGATTCGAACTTGGGATTTCCGGATTTGAATTCCGTATCGCTATCCACACCACCGTACTGACAGACTTACGGACAGTACTTACATTTTTTGTAAGAAATGTAAGAATATTATTTTAATTAACATCCTATTTATTCTTGCAAACTGTTTTCTATTCAGTTTATACTTATTCAGCATTTTCAAAAAAATAAGTTTCTACAAATTCACTTCGAGAAATTGAATGTCATTGATCTCATCTTTATATCTTGTTTAGTTTTTGAATTATGGACTCTGAAAAAATATTTTTCCCAAATTTGACCAATTCAAAGACGAGGAATGCAATGCCGTTGAACGCATCTTAATATCTTACGTACTGACAGACATTGCTTGTCAGGTTTAGATTGGTGACACAAATACACCCTCTAGTTTCCCCAAAAAAATCATTACCTTCAATCTAGAACAAACCCCTGTTTTAACTCTAAATTGCATCCAATTTATATTCTACGTACAAATCTATCGTTTGCCAAACCATGAATCACAATCTACAAAATTCCTTAGTCGCTCGGTCGCTCGCGGCCTACAAAAGATCCAAGAGGCCTTGTGTCTCGTCCTTGCCTGGATAAAAGAATCCCGAACAAAAGACGATCTTTCCCCCACTCTCCCTGCTTCAATTAAAACGCCAGCTGCCCATTCATTTTCAATTAGATAACCGCGACGGTGTGTTTAATTTTAATTTCGATGTTGGGAAAATTGTGAATAAAACTTATTACTGATTCGGTATTAAGAGTTTAGGGGAATATTGTGTTATAAAGTGTGGGAATTAACAGTCTTCTTTAATGAAAAATTGATGCAAATTGGTAAATTGCTGGAATGCAATTCGAATAATTATTGGAGGAAGATTTGTTAATAGGTTCTGAATCATTAAAATGCAAGGATTTAATTAATTGATTTTTGAATTCTAATTTTAGACGAACAAAGATTTTATGTAGAATTTTATAAATATAACAGACTAAATGCCAATTATAAATCTACTCATTCTAGTATTTGTTCTCGTTACTGTGCCTAATTGGGACTTAACTCTGATGTTAGCATAAGATATTATTTTTATTATGATGTATTTTTCAAGTTAAAATTTTACATTATTATAATAAATATGAAAATAATTCAATTTATTATATATATATATATATATATATATATATATATATATATATATATATATATATATATATATATAATTATCATCACGCCTTTTACCCATTACTGAGTGTGGCACTCTGCCGTAAGCAGATCTCGGTAACTGATATATTTCTTCGCGTGATGGGCGGTTACCAGTCGTCAAATTACGGGTCCCAAAGATGTTAGTGGAAGGGAAGCCACAGGGGTAGATTTAATTTGGTGAAAATAGTTTGTCACCTGTGGGAACCGAACCAAGGTTCTTAATGTCCACAGGCCGACTCGAATAATAATGAAAAATGATTTCAAAATTTTCATTTGATTTCTCAAAATCGGCTGGAAGAAAAGTAATAAAAAAACTGTATATTTGTAAATATAATTAATTGAGAAGAAACTTAGCTAATTGGAATATCAGTCTAATTTATTTTTAAAATGTTACAATTCCAATGTTTAGGCCACATCGCCTTCTTCAGGGATCTACAAACTAAATAACAATAAGACTTATTTATTTTTAAATACAAAAACAAAAAAAAACTTACATGTAACGTCTAATAACTGACATAAAGAAATTGTTTAAAAAAACTTAACATAATTAGTCACAAATTAAAAGAATAAATTGGAGATAGATATTTTTCGATTGTTCCACAGAAAACGTCAACTTTACGATGAAAAATGAGAGCGTAATTGTCAACGTTTCATAGCAATCGTAAAAAAAAATTATTTTTGTTCTATAATCAGAATATCAAATTATAAATGTCATTAAAGTTTCGTGCAGAGATATAGAAACACCCTGTATATTGAGAAGATAAATGACGAAAACAAAATGTATATAAATAAATATATCATCACGCCTTTTACCCATTACTGGCTGTGGGTGCGGTTACCAGCCGTCAAATCACGGCCCCCAAAGATATTAGTGGAGGGGAATCCACATGGCTAGATTTAAATTGGTGAAAATTGTTTGTCGGCTGTAGGGATCGAACCAATGTTCTCAGAATCCACAGACCGACTCGATACCACTGAGCCACCTACCCCCAAAATGTATATCTTATATCGTAATTGTCTTCGCGCTATACTAATTCTTAAACAATAGTTATCTCTCTTCCAAGTAGCATTTAACCCTTACTACCCAATAAACTAGCAAAGTGAACCCTTGTCAACAAGGGGGTTACAGCTAATTAAAATAATTGAACCCTAAGGGGTCAATTTGTGGCTGCTTAATATGTCATAGTGTAGTATTGCTGTGCTGTAAAGGTTCGCAAGGTTATTAGAATGTCCTCGTTTAGTTTTGTGCTAGTACCTGCTGTTACCCTGCTCGCTACTAGTATTATACTGAGTTATTGGCGGTCTGCGGTTTTTAAGGAAGGGTTAATGAATATAAAGTGTCAGGCTGAATGGAGGAATTGCTAGATTTGTCAAGGAATAAGAGAGAATTCGAGTATTCTAGTGTTCTGGAAGTTATTCGTTGGGTTGAATTGAATTGCAGAGAAGGTGAATTTTGATCATGAGTTTTAATCTTACTTTAACCAATATCGGACTCAAAAGTGTAGCTTCAAGATAAATAACTTTTTTCTACGATTGCTATGAAAAGATGACAATTACGCTCTCATTTGTCATCGTAAAGTTGACGTTTTCTGTGGAACAATCGAAAAATATCTTTTTTGCGCGTCTCCAATGGCAACGCGCGAAAAAGACGTTAAATTCGCGCGTTTCCAATGGCAACGCGCGAAAAAGATTATTTCAATAGTTACCAGGGATACAAACAAAACAGAAACTTGTCATATTGACAGTTAACAAAACGAATTTAGTTTTAAACGTATACCTACGTTTTTTAATAACTTTAAGATGCAATCGTAGAAAAAATTATGTGTGTATCACGAACGTAAAGTGTCTTTGTTCCTCTTGCACTATTGCAGCTCTCGCCTTCGGCTCGCGCTGCAATTACCGTGCTCGAGTAACAAAGAATCACTTTACGCTCTTAATACACAAATAACTATTTTCTACGATTGCTATGAAAAGTTGACAATTACGCTCTCATTTGTCATCGTAAAGTTGACGTTTTCTCTGGAACAATCGAAAAATATCTTTTTTGCTCGTCGCCAATGGCAACGTTTTTTAATAATTTAATATGCAATCGTAGAAAAAATTATGTATCACGAGTTCCTCTTACACTATTGCAGCGCGAGCCATAGGCGTGGCGAATAACAAAAAATCACTTTACGTTCTTAATATACAAATAACTATTTTCCACTTCTAACACTGTAAGTAGATCGTTATTACTTTGTTTTTAGGAAGGAAAGTTGATTTTACTAAGAAGATATTGGTTGCAATTGACGACGGGATGTAAGTGAATATTTACATCCCCAGGGTAAAAAATAGAGACACATTTATTGTTATGGGGTAGGTGGCTCAGTGGTATCGAGTCGGTCTGTGGATCTTGAGAATCCTGGTTCGATCCTCACAGCCGACAAACAATTTTCACAAAATTTAATTTACCCCTGTGGCTCCCCCACCACTAATATCTTGATTTGACTGCTGCTAACCGCACTTCACGCGAAAAAATATATCCCCTACCGAGATCTGCTTAGGCAGAGTGCCACACCCAGTAATGGGTAAAATGCGTGATGATATATTTATATATATTCATTGTTGATATTTTATTCATTGATATGTATGTTAATAGTGCAGTTATTACAATTTTTAACATTATTTACAAAATTTGGATAAATATCTTCCCGGTTTTTCTTAATTTCTATGCTGTTGTTCTCGCACTTGTCACAATCCATATTATCCATATTTGGATATGTCAGTATTTACTTCTATAACAACTGTTGATCGAATATTCACACCATAAACTTGTTGGAAACTTGAATACAGCACATTTTTCGAAAAAATAATTCAAAAGAGATGTTTTCGAAGTAGAAGTAACGTTATGTTGACATCAATCTTTAAATGATTTATATGCAAATTTGTAGCTTTTCTTTGACTTTGCCGAACTGCTTCTTCAATTTCACACGTTTGATGTTGTTTATAAACAAACAATTAGCATCCTAGCAACCAACAATCACAGGTCAAATAAATGAAAAATGTGGCTCAGAACCGACAAACAATATTCACCACGTTAAAACTATCCTTGTGCCTCTCTCTCCACTATTATCTTAAGGGGGGACGTAAATTAAGGCTGGTAACCGCACTTCACGTGAAGAAATATATCACTTACCGCGATCTGCTCCGGCAGAATGCCACACCCAATAATAGGTAAAAGGCGTGATGATATATTTATTTAAATATAAAATCATAATTTTCATATATATGTGCATGTTTCAGAAATTCACATTTTAAAATCAGGAAAGTGGAACAAAATATAAAAGGGAAAGTTTAAAATAAACTCCCTATGTATACAATATTCAGGAAATAGCAAGCGACGGTTAGAATTTTAAAACTTTTAAATTGTTATATTCCTGACATTTGAATTTTATAAATAATTTTGCATGTAGGTAGAGTAGATACACACTTTTCACATTAAATAAAAAAAGTAATTAATTCTAACTAAAAGCAAAAGTTAAAGTTCAATGTTTTGTACCCTAAATTTTCCACAAAAATATGAAATAATTTAATTCAAGATTAATTTTGATAAAATTTACATAATTATTTAATAATAAATAAAATGAATAAATAAAGGTATCATCCTCTATTTTATTCATTACTGGGTGTGGCACTTTGCCCTACCAGATCTTGGTGATATATTTATGTGTGTGAAGCACGGTTACCAGTCGTCTAAGACACGCCCCCCTCCCCCCTAAAGATGTTAGTGCAGGGAGAACCATGGAGGTAGATTGTTTGTGGGTTGCACATTTAGTAATTATAATTCGAATGTTATAATTAATTAATTACCTTAAAATATACATTTATCTCAATAATTAAAAATCTACCCTTGTGGCTTCCCATCCACTAAAATCTTTGGGGGGCGTGATTTGACGGCTGGTAACCGTACTTCACGTTAAGAAATATATAATTTACCAAGATCTGCTACAGCAGAGTGCCACACGCAGTAATGGGTAAAAGGCGTTATGATATATTTATATTTATTTATATAAGTAGACAAAATTTGAATTCTCTTTCGAGGTATATATAGGCATTTTTTTTATGACAAAAAAAGATATTTTAAATAGTTATTTGTGTATTAAGAGCGTAAAGTGAATGTTTGTTACTCGAACACGCGCTGCAATAGTGCAAAAGGAACAAAGATACTTTACGCTCGTGATACACACATAATTTTTTCATGATTGCATCTTAAAATTATTAAAAAACGTATACGTACTGAAAATAAATTCGTTCTGTCAACTGTCAATATGACAAGTTTCTGTTTTGTTTGTATCCCTGGTAACTATTGAAATAAGAGCGCGTTTAATATCTTGCGTCGCCATTGGAGACGCGCAAAAAATATATTTTTTTATTGTTCCACAGAAAACGTCAACTTTACGATGACAAATGAGAGCGTAATTGTCAACATTTCATAGCAATCGTAGAAAAAAATAATTATTTTTATCAAGTACGTAAATGTTAATATTTTTAAACAATTGCATAAAGTATATTTACCATAAAAATGCAATTTCAATTTAAACTTGAAATCATCCATCTCTATTTATTATCATGACATGATAAAAACTACCCCACGAAAGCAACATTCGCGTCAAAATAAATTCATTTTTTATCTATTGTCAAATTGATGCACTCTTCATGTACTGAACGCCACCGCTAGACATCTGAGCATCAGGGTTCAGCAATCCCTCCTTAGCCCTAAGGGAGTCATGACGTCAGGAGTAAGTGACTCCCGTGCTTTTCTATTCCCTCAGGACGTGAGGGAATGACTGCGAAAAGAAATGAAGACGGCCGTGAAATAAACATATTATATTACGGCAATGATAGAATCTGTAATAAGAGACTCAATACTGACAAGAGTTTTGACAAGGAAATTTTGATTGTCTTATGTTTTTATGTTTAATACTTTGTTTTATCTAGTTATTTACTACTATGCCCAATAGGAAATTAATCCCAATTACAGTGGACCTACAGTTTATATTGTCATTTGAACCACACAAAAGGAATTGTATTTTTTTTAATAGTGACCTATATAAATTTTAGGCCATTAGTTAGAGAATTTTCTTCTGATTACAATGATATAAATATTGTATAAGATTGAATAACAATTATGTCGAGAAAAATGTTATTAAAAATTATAAATAGTTTTACAATATTGAAGTAGGCTATGTAATAAACAAATTCAAACAAAAGATACAGGGGACTGATAGTTTTGTTACTTATCTTGTTACTCTTCACGATTATTTAATAGGTATGCAATATATTTTTAAAACATATTCGTAATAGCGCGAAGAAATATATCACTTATCGAGATCTGCTACGGGTAAAGCCACACACAGTAATGGGTAAAAGACGTGATGATATATTTATTTTATATTTATATTAATATAAATAACTAAATTCGTTAAAATTTTACTTCAAGTTAACCAAATTTTTGAATGCTTTTATAGCTCGCACAAAGCATGTAATACTTAGATTTGTTACCTACATTACCGACCTTAATAATAATTCATATAAGGTGTTTCTATACCTCTGCACGAAACTTTAATGACATATATAATTTGATATACTGATTATAGAACAAAAAGATTTTTTTTGAAATTCGCAAAAATTAGGGTATTTCATTCCTAGCGAACATTTTTAGTGTCATTGGTTTAACAGTACATTTAATTATTTATAATTATGTTACTAATGAAATAAAAGTAAAAACACTGCCTACAAATAATCATTTATTAATTAGTTATTATGTAGGTACCTGATGTAACGCCTTATTTTTATTTTTTAATTAAATGTACTATTGAACAAGTGATACTAAAAATGTTCACTACGAATAAAATACCCTAATTTTTGCGAATTTAAAAAAAAAATCTTTTTGTTCTATAATCAGTATATCAATTTATATATAAAGTTTCGTGCAGAGGTATAGAAACATCCTGTATATGTATATATATATATATATATATATAATTTTATTTATAAATTGTGAAATGTCAACTAAAAATCAATTTTATTTCAAAATTCCTGTCTGAAATTCAGCCTGAAAACAATCTCTACCAATATTCACATCGCGAAGTCCCCGGAAACTCAAAACAAAACAGCGTCACGTCCCACTTTTCCAGTGAAACAAAATCCCAAAGGTATAGGGAAGACAATGATTCCAACTCCAATAATGGAATGTATTCAATTCTACTTCTATCTCTGCCCAACTACTGTATACGGACCTTTACATTTACATTAGAACAGAAAAATAATGCAACTTGCCACACGGCGCGGCGTCTGAGGTGCCTATGCAAATGCAATTTCGTTATTCATTTTTTTGTTGCAGGAACTGTTATTGTCTTTTGTTTAGTAAGCTCACTAGATTGTTATTTTATTTAAATAGACGTGATGCACTTTTGTTCTTGGCTAGAAGCCCGGTATAATTAAGTATTTTTAGTTCTGCTCTAGAATTATAATTATGAAAATAAAAAAAAGGTTTTGAATCTTAAATAAAATAAGAAATTGAATAATATGCCTTTTACACAACAAGCTTTTCTAAGCACCCAGGAATATATAAACTAATTTATCAAGTTAATTGGTATGGTCCACTTTACTTAAGACATCTGAATATCGTTTGTTCTAAATATAATGTAAATTAGTTATTTTTGTATTAAGTGCGCTTTTTACCGGTAAGTGATATATTTTTTCGCGTGAAGTGTGGTTACCAGCCGTCAAATCATGGCCTCGATAGATGTTAGTGGAGGAGGAGCCAAAGGGGTAGTTTTATCGTGATGAAATTTGTTTGTCGTCTGTGAGAATGAAATCAGGATTCTCAGTTCTACAGGTCGACTCGATACCAGCTACACCTTAAGATTTCAACCGCCATGTAATATACTTCAAATTTAAACAAAAATAATTATTTTTTTTTAGTATTTTTTGTTGCGCGTGAGAATGTTACTTTTAGTCAAGACCGCAGGTCGAGACAATAAAAGTCATTCGAACGCGCCAAAATACAAGAATTTTGCACACGAAATTCAAATAACATTTTCTCTACAACTGTAAATAAAGAATAATACAATAGTTATTGATTTATTGAAGTAAATTGAAGGAAAACAATCAACAATAATATTAATTTGATACTATTCATGTGTAGTAACCTTGTAACTAATAAAACCTGACAACAAATTATTTGGGAGCGTGCGCCAGATACTCATTTTGCGCACTAGAATACAAAACATTGCGCAAAATACGCATTGTCATGGTTAAAATCCGGATCTTTAGGCAATTGCCTAGATTCAAATTTTAATATATTTCAGGCAATTTAGTTTTTCTATACATAGGTAATACGTTTACGTGTAATGGAAGGTTTTTTTTTCGTGCCTTAGAGCCTATTTTTCCTATATTTTACCTGATACAGCCTATTTTGCCTATTTTTGTTGCCTATTTCAACTTTTTTGGGCAGACAAGGTTTATCAGCGCCATCTATCATCTATTTCGTTGATGAAAGTGTTCCATCCTAACTTATCAGCGCTATTTATCATCTATCTATTGCTATGACTGATTCGGCAACAGACAAAGTGTTTCAACCTAACCTATAATATTTAGTACTTTGTCTTTAATCAAATTGTTGTGTGTGAATTTAAAATGCCGTAAGAAAAAACGCGTTTTAGTCAAAATTTTATGTGGCAATTCAATTGTGCCTTTGCCATTAATCAATGGAGCTGAGGTAACTTTAGGCAATATAATATATAAGAACGCATCTGTCACATTTTGTGATGTCGAACGAAGTTTTCAGCTTACAAGCAAGTTCTCACTGACCGAAGACAGTCCCTTTCCGAAGATTCCATTGAGCAATTGCTCGTTATATTTTGTAAATCTAAGTATACTACATAATTTGAATTTGTATAATAGTTAATAAAATGAGAACCCTAAATTATTATTTTATTATTATTTTTCAGATTGCGTTAATTTTTGTTTAAAATGATTATTTTTTTTAATGAAGAGTAGATATTAGAAAAATAATTAGTTTATAATTTTTTTTAAAGAAACTATTTATATTTAGGCTGCCTAAAATCCCGCCTATTTTAGAGTAATTACCGGCCTATATGCCTGCTTATTTAGGTGTTTTTAAGTGCCTAAATATCCGGGCTTTAGTCATGGTAATGTAAATGAAAAAATGCTTCGCATGTTGATGTTAGTGAAAAAAAATTAACATTTTTTGACAGTTTTAGAAAAAGGATATTTTTAAATTAATTTCTTTAATTAGTAGCATTAAAATGAGATTACCAATATATTTGCTTATATAAGACGATTTCTCTATTAAAATGATAAAATGTTTATTGTAATTCGCCCCCAGCAAATTATAATTGCTCTTAATCGATCAATTTCACCCCCTTACATTAAAGTTAAACTAAAGCAACAACACCTATAAATCCTTGTACTACTAAGCCACATAAAAACCAGATTCTCTTTTGTCTCTCCAGAGTCCGGATTCCGGACTACGCACCGCACACTGTGTTTCTATACTCCGTGGTAATTCCGGTGCCTAACGCGCGTAGTCCAACTTGTCCCCGGAACAGATCTAATTTCCCGGAACGTTTAAATGAATCCAAGTTGGCGACGGCGAATGGCGATCGTCAGAGCGATAGCTCGAAACAATCGCATTACGCATGGCGACGAAAACGATCGTGGATTGTTTTTGTTTGTTTTTTGAGGCGGGAAAACAGACGGATTCAATAAAAGATTATGCAAATTATTGCAAATTATTTTATTTGAGAACAATAGAGTGAATAGATATTTATTTTATTCTGGATTTTTTAGCAAAATAAGCTTTTGGAAAAACAGGAAGCAGGTATGGAAATTACATTAAAAGGTAAACATGAAAAGAGGATTAAATTTACAGCTACGTAATTTAATTTTTGTTCTTGATTAAATATGTGGAGAAAGTTTTCAGATTTCCTCTTTAATTATTAAAAGAATTTATTTTAAATTCCACAATAATTATGATAGGTATAGACAAGGGGTTTTTTTTGCTGCTGTCAAGGAATTTTGTTTTTATGACACTGTTTCAGGAACTTTTTTATTTGTAAAGTTGTCGTACTGTCAAACAGACACATAATTTTAGCTGTCATTGCTTATATAAGTAACATTAGAATTTACTTTTTTATGAGAAAATAAGAATATCAAAGAATAAAATACTATTCTTTTTAATTAAATTTAAAGGTAGTTATTTTTAGAATGATATTGATAATATTATAAAACTTTAATCTAACTTATAAATGTCAATATAATTTAAATATCAAATATTTTGTCATCTGTCAGTGTTACCAACTAATTTTATTTCTTTTTTTAACAATAAATTTTTAATCAAAAGTAAATCAATATAGGAAAAAATAGTATGAAAGACACATATTACAATGTCCAGTTGAAATACTAATTTTACAATATAGATACTATTAAAATTAATCGTCGGTGGTGTGGATAGCGATACGGAATTCGATTCCGGAGATCCCGAGTTCGAATCTCACTCAAACTACAAATTATATAAACTACAAAACTGCGGCTCGGTGAGTAAGGACCCTGTACTTTAATTGGGATTAAATTCCTGTTGTACAGCGTAACTAAATAAATAATAAATATTTAAAATATATGAAAAAAAATATGTTTTAGAATATCTTTTTTTGTCATACAAAAATCCTATATATATAAGAGAATTCTAATTTTGTCTACTTACATAAATAAAAATAAATATATCATAACGCTTTTTACTCATTACTGTGTGTGACACTCTGCCGTAACAGATCTTGGTAAGTGATATATTTCTTCACGTGAAGTACGGGTACCAGCCGTCAAATCTCGACCCCCAAAAATGTTAGTGGAGGAGGAGCCATAAGGGTAGATTTTAAATTGGTGAAAAGTGTTTGTCGGCTGTAAGGATCGAACCAGGGTTCTCAAGATCCATAGGCCGACTCGAAACCACTGAGCCACCTACCCCATAATTTTTCTACTTGATGTATAATATACTATTTTTATCATAAATTCGTATTATTTCGATTATGGTATAGGGCCTCAATGAGATTAATTTTCTGTAGTAGCAAATAAATAAATATATGAATTTAAATTTATGGGGTAGGTGGCTCAGTGATATCGAGTCGGCCTGTGGCTCTTGAGAGCCCTGGTTCGATCCCCACAGCCGACAAACTATTTTGACCAAATTATATCTATCCCTGTGGCCTCCTAATATCTTTGGGGGCCGTGATTTGACGACTGGTAATCGCACTTTACGTGAAAAAATATATCATTTACCGAGATCTTCTTAGGCAGAGTACCACACCCAGTAATGGATAAAAGGCGTGATGATATATTATTTATTTATGAATTGAAATTTATTTTTAAATTTTATTCGTATCTTTGTAGATATTAAGTTAGTTTTATTTGTTCTATGTTTAAATCTATTTCACTGCAATACATACAAGTTTATCCATCTCTAAAATAGTAACTATCTCTTTTTCAAAGCTCTGTAAAGAAACAAAACTTCAATGTAACTTTGTTAGCTATTTACTGCTTCCAAATCTGTACATTTTATAAACTCTGAAATAATATCATCGCTGTGTTTTTACGTTTATGATCCTATAAAAATAACTTATGCTCTAAAAATTATGAGCATTTGATTAAATTAAAGGAAGTGTTGTTCTTGAGATATTGTTTTACTACTTCTCGTAAATTCATTATCTGCGAACACTAAACAGAAGAATATTAGCAGTACATAAAAGAAAAATGTGACGAAATTTACATTTTAATTGCGTTATTTATTTATTTTATTTATTAAATATAACTTCGTATTTGCAGTAATTTTTTTAATGTTTATAATAGTTTCTTTTAGTTAAATTCAGAAAAAGTAATCGCCTTATTTATTATTATAATATGGACAGTAGGGGACTGACAAGTAACACTACCCAACTGTCACTCACCGATTTAAATGAAACTTGGCACACTAATAGAACTCTAACAAATATTGAACCTCTATTTTTTTCTTTCGGAAGTTGCTTTTTAGGGGTACAAACCACCCCTGAAATGTGGTAAAAGCAAGAATCGCCATAAATGAAATTAAATATTACGCGTGCAACATTGGTTACCCATGGGTTTTTGAGATCGCGAAAATTTATTTTCGAGGTCATTTTGAGCATATGCACTTTTTTAAGTGGTTAAACAGGGGATGTGGGGATGCAATTACGATATTCAACTGAAATAGAGTTTTAGGTTCAAAACTATTTACTCAGGGGTTTTTGGGGTCGCTGAATCTATTTTCGAGGTTACCTCCGGGTAACCAATGTTGAACGCGTAATATTTAATTTAATTTCTGACGATTCTTGCTTGTACCACCTTTCAGGAGTGGTTTGTACCCCTAAAAAGCAACTTCCGGAGAGAAAAAAATAGGGGTTAAATATAGTCTGTGGATTTGAGACACCGGGTTCGATTTCCACATTCGACAAACAATTTGAACCTAAGGCATCTCCTCCACTAACGTCTTTGGGAGCCGTGATTTGACGTCTGCTATCCGCACTTCACATCTATAAATATATCACTGACCTGCTACGACCGAATGTCACACCCAGTAATGGTTGAAAGTAAATAAAATAAATAAATAAATATATCATCACGCCTTTTACTCATTACTGGGTGTGGCACTCTGCCTAAGCAGATCTCTGTAAGTGATATATTTTTTCGCGTGAAGTGCGGTTACCAGCTGTCAAATCACGTCCCCCAAAGATATTAGTGGAGGGGGAGCCACAGGGGTAGATTTAAATTGGTGAAAATTGTTTGTCGCCTGTGGAGATCGAACCAGGGCTTTCAAGATCCACAGGCCGACTCGATACCACTGAGCCACCTACCCCATAAATAAAAAATAATAAACTAGAATAATTCATATCTGGACCTTTTTATATTATTATCATCTTCGTACATATATCAAATTCTAGATAATATTTAAATTGGCTTTAAATAGATAATAAAGACAAAGTAATATATCTGTCGCATTAATTGTAATTGAAGAGTTTGATGTTTGCAAACAATAATGTCTTAATTTTGTCGGTTTAAGATCCACAGGCCGACTCGATACCACTAAGCCACCTACCCCATGCTTAAAAGTAGTGATGAATAAAGCCCGGATTTTTAGGCAATTGGCTAGATTCAAATTTTAATATACTTAAGGCAATTTAGTTTTTCTATACATAGGTAACATATTTACGTGTAATGGAAGGTTTTTTTCGTGCCTTAGAGCCTAATTTTCCCATATTTTGGTTTTTGTGCCTTTTTTACCTTATACAGCCTATTTTGCCTTTTTTCGTTGCCTATTTCACTTTTATTGAGCAGACAAGGTTTATCATCTACTTCGTTGACTAATTCAACACTCGGCAAAGTGTTTCAACCTAACCTATAATATTTAAAGTACTTACTTTGTCTTTAATAAAGTTTTTATGTGTGAATTTCAAATGCCGAAAGGCAAATCGCGTTGTCACATTTTGTGATGTCGAACGAAGTTTTCAGCTTATAAGCAAGTTCTGACTGATCGAAGACAGTCCCTTTCTAAAAATTCCATTGAGCAATTGCTCGTAATATTTTGTGAATCAAAGTATATTACATAGTTTGAATTTGTATAATAGTTAATTAAATCTGAATCCTAAATTATTATTTTATTATTATTTTTCAGATTGCGTTAATTTTTGTTTAAAATGATTATTTTTTTCTAATGAAGAGTAGATACTAGTATCAATATTAGAAAAATAATTAGTTTATATATTTTTTTTAAAGAAACTATTTGTATATAGGCTGCCTAAAATCCAGCATATTTTAGAGTAAATATCAGCCTACATGCCTGCTTATTTAGGTGTTTTTAAGTGCCTAAATATCCGGGTTTTAGTGATGATATATTTACTGTAAAGTTTGTTTGAATTATTTCATCTGCTGCGTGGAAAACTAATTCTGATTGGAAATAACTTTCTTTCCATAATAAATAGTCGTTCGACTCTCGGTAGAAAAAGTTAAATGACCAGTAAATTCTTCGTCCTGAACACATTTTTCCTTCTAATCAGAAAAATCAATTAGCCAGGATACCTCGCTTCGTTCGCAGCGCAGAAAAAGAAACGACAAACCTTGAACAAATCACACAGGACTACACTCCGTACAGGTATCATTACATTACATCTTACATTACTTCCTACGTCACAGTTTCACTTCTTCTCTTATTTTTACGCTTCCAGATTGGTTCTCATCCCTCGGGAATAGGTTGTAGGTTTCAATTATCCCCTCTACAAATAAATTACCTCCTTTTGAAAGAGTAGAAGTGGAGCAATGGGGGGAAGATGTGGACGTGAAGTTGAAGTGAAAGAACAAATGACTGGAAGATGAACTATGGTGAGGAATTGTAAATGAACATCATTGTCGCATAATTAAAATGATTAGTGGTGGTGGACATGACGCCAGGCACGGACTAAATAGATTTGAATAGAGGTAGCGCAGTGGTAATGCGTCGGACAACGGATTTGAAAATCGGAATTAAATTTATCCCTGTAGGTTTTCCTTTACTGACATCTTTGGAAGGCATTATTTAACGGTTGGTAACCGTGCGTCACATACATAAATATATTTTTCTACTTCCGGTAGGAAATAAACATTTTATTTCACTTATTTGAAATAGGTGCATTATTTAACTAGTGAAATAATGAGGTAACATTGCAACAGATATTTTGGTAGACGAATTTTGATGTGTTATTCTTTTATTTTTTGAATTTATAACTGTTATTAATATGTCAAAATTTCATAATTACAAAAACGCTCTTTCGTATTTATTAGAACGGAAGTAGAAATAATCTTGTATGAAACTAGTAATGAAATAGGTTATTACCTTACTTATGTGTTTACATAACTCGGCTACGCCTCGTTCTGCAAATTTAACATGCGTAAGGTAATAACCTTCATTTCCTGACTAGTTTCATAAATAGCTATAGTTACCGAAAAAAATTACAAAATAATTTAATTTGCACAATAGTTACGCCGTTAAACATGTATTATTATTTTGTACCATAGTTCTTGTGATAATCAATAGCATCATGTGTCATTCAACTAATTTTAGAATAATAATAAATAAAAAATCTGATGTGTACACCACATGACTTCCTTGTACGCGTATTATACTATACCTACATTTTTTTTATTGCACATATTTGACGTAATTTGACATTAACATTACAATTTTGATTTTTTTCTTATTTTTTGTTCTAATCCATAGCAAACTTAATAAAAAAATAAGAAATATATAATTTTGAAATTTAGATATCTGGCTTATACAAAAGGGTAATTTAATAATTTTTAATGTGATAGACGCAGAATTTAATTCTCTAAAACTTTTATTTGCAGTATTTATTTCTGAAATCAAAATAATACCATTTTTTTCAAGAAAAATTCTAAGCAGCTTCATGTGATATATCACTTCCACTTAGTCTATTTTAACCAAAGTCTATTATGTTATTTCCTTTGATATAGTAGTCTTATATACCAAATTTGAAAAGTTTTGGATTATTTTTAATATAGTTTTTCATTATAATCTATTATAGGCTTCAAGTGAAGTACCACTTCAGTTATATAATGACCAAAAAGGGAGGTGCACAACTAGATGTTATAACGGTCATAAATACAAAATTTCAACTTTCTACGGATTACCGTTTTTGAGTTATGCGAGATACATATGTACGTACAGACGGTACGACGAAATTAGTCAAAATGGATTCAGGAAGGGCCAAAATGCGTATTTCCACTGAATTCTGAGAACCGAAAATTTTCGCGATTACAATACTTCCTTTACTTCGTACAAGGAAGTAAAAATGGATTCAGGGATGGTCAAAATGGACATTTCCGCTTAAATCTCAAAACCGAAAATTTTCGCAATTACAATACTTTCTTTACTTCGTACAAGGAAGTAAAATGAACAAAAATCTTTTTTCATAACAAGTGCACAAGAAACACGTTCTTATTCTCTAATTTTTGAGAGAGAAACATTGTTTTTCTCCCTAGGTAGGATGTTTCTGTCCCTCGTGAGAATGTTTCTCTCCCTAGAGACTACGATTATTCCTTGTATGCGGCGTCGAACGCTCTTGATATATAAAATTTCCTTTATCATAGAAATCAGTTAAAAATCAGTGTCCCCCTCCTAAGTCCGTCCCTTACCCTACTATCACCCGTTAATTCCGATCGATGCTTGCAGCTAGTGACGCGTCCAACTCCCGTTTACCCCATTGCCTATCCGTGTCCTCCGTTCATGGAATTTACCCATTTACCGGCTGTTTGCCCTGATGCATCACTGCACTGCTGGCTACCACTGAATCTGGCAACGTCGCCCGAGCGTGACGCTGCTATCGCTGCGGTGACAGCGGCAATTAACTGCCTTGTGACGTCATCAGTGCTACTGGCACGGCGGGAAATTTGAATTGAGGACATTCTAAAGGGAGTTATTGATAGAGTTAGGTGAGTTTGGTGGATTTGATTCGTGTTTGTTTTGTATTTAGTATGGTGGTGATTGAGGTAGCTGATTAACTGAGCTGATAGCTAAATACATAATAGATATCAGTACGGTGGTGTGGATAGCAATATGGAATTCGAATCCGGAAATCCCGATTTTGAATCTCACTCAAGCTAAAAATTATATGAACTACTACACTGCGCTTTGGTGAGTGCGGACCCTGTACTGTAATTGGAATTTAGTTCCTGTTGTACTGCGTAACATAAATAAATAAATAATAGTATATTATGTAACAAATTTTATAAACGTCTCTTTAGTTACGAGTTTCATAAAAAAAGAGTTTTTCTACTTCCGTTTGGAAATAGACGTTTTATTTAACGTAGGTAATGAACTGCATTATTTAACTAGTGAAAAAATGAGGTAACATAACAACAGATATTTTGGTAGACGAATTCTGATGTGTTATTCTTTTATTTTTTTAATTTATAACTGTTAAAATGTCAAAATTTCATAATTTCAAAAACGCTCTTTCATATTTATTAGAACGGAAGTAGAAAAATATTGTATGAAACTAGTAATGAAATGAAGGTTATTACCTTACTTATGTGTTTACATAACTCGTCTACGCCTCTTTCTGCAAATTTCACATGCGTAAGGTAATAACCTTCATTTCCTTACTAGTTTCATAAATAACAACAAAGACAAAATTAATTGTCATCCAACACTTGGTGAGACAAGGTTTAATAAAAATATAAAGGAAACACTTGGCTATGTTTCACAAAATTCAGCCTCCAAGTCACCTTATGAGGGCATCGTCAGAGGCAGGCCAGCACAGTTCAGTTAGTAACCATAGACGCGTTTCGCTCTTATTAGAGCTCATCAGTATGGTATAACTCACTTCTTCACCTAGAACAAAGTTCATTTGAAGAAGCTGGTGACGAAGAACTGTGCCGACAGAGAATAAGATCTTTAACAAACTAATAAGATGACATGAGAAGTTTTGTGGAACTGGTCATGCCATCTACCGAAAAAAAAGGGAAAGCTATGCAATAGCAATTTAAATAACAACAAAGACAAAATTAATTGTCATCCAACACTTGGTGATACAAGGTTTAATAAAAATATAAAGTAAACACTTGGTTATATTTCAGAAAATTCAGATGACGATGCCCTCATAAGGTGACTTGGAGGCTGAATTTTGTGAAACATAGCCAAGTGTTTACTTTATATTTTTATTAGTTTCATAAATAGCTATTATAAAACTAGTCACATACTATACTTTGTCTATGATCGCAAATTAAGGCAACGAAAATATTTTAAATTTTATTTATTATTTGAAAAATAAGGTAAAGTTACAAAAACAAATTTAGGAAGCTAACTTGAACCTGAAAATAGTATATTAAAGAACAAGTTTTATAAGACATGGGTAAGATGCGTCATGATATACTTATTTTATTTATTATTCAAATAACTATATTTGTCCGGATTTATAACTTCCGCTAAAAATCACATTTTACGTTTCTGGGTCAACCTGTATAAAGTGTAGCACACACATGAAATGTAAGGGTCATATATGTATAATTATTTCATGCGAAATTCACCCTTAAAACAATAGAGATAAGAGAATGAGTACAAAGTACACTAATAATTAATTGCTAAGGGTTGCTGGAAAATATATGTAGTCATATTCATGGAGGAAACATAAATATTATGAAAGGTTTAACATGAACTTGACTGTACCTATTAATTTATAATATAGGGCACTCTACTAAATTATACTTTAATTAGGTTTTTGTAGTAAAATACCCTATAAAAGTTAGTTGCCCCCTTGTGAAATGCTGTTTAGTTTTTTATATTTGTTCCTGCTTGAATATGGGTGCAATTAAAAAATAAATAAAATAAAAATTGAATTTAGTATAATTTTATAATGATTGTATATACACTAACATATTCTAGTACAATTAATTTCTTTATTTCATTTATTTAGTATTCTGCACAACAGGAATTTAATCCTAATTGAAGGCAGCTCAAAATGATATCCGAAAACGCAGACAGTCGTATTTTTAAATTAAAGTCAGCGAAATTTGAACGCACGATTTCTTTCTAGGTAAATGAAAATATATACATTACGTATTAAGTATGATTATTGTGAAATTGAGAAGAATGTTCTTAGAAGAATGAATTTAAGTCTGTTCAGATGATTTAATTTATAAAATAACCAGCTTTTATATTTTAAATGCAAACATCATATGCTTTGAAAGATATTTTTACTGTCTATCTGTGAAAGAAGAAATATTGATCAAATGCAATCTGACAATTGCAAATTACTGATATTAATGAGGTCTTATTAATTAATATATGATGTTGTAAATCTGACAATTTCTCGATTTTTGCATGTGTTCATTTCATATTTATTTTATATTTGTTTGTTCATGTGAATGACACGTTTAAAAAATAATTGAGAATTAAATGAAAAGGTAAAATTAAATTAAATGTAGTTGTGAAAGACTGCAAGAATCCACCTTAAACTGAGGCAAAAAATTATTAAAACTTTGACTTAAAAAAAATCTGATGTGGACACCACATGACTTCCTTGTACGCGTATTAAACTTTTTTAATTGCACATATTTGACATTAAATCTTTTATTTTTTATTTTTTGTTCTAATCCATAGCAAACTTAATTTTTTTTTAAATCCAAAAATATATAATATTTAAATTTAGATATCTCGTTTATGCAAAAAACTAATTTAAAAATTCTTAATGTGCTAGACGCAGAATTTAATTCTCTAAAACTTTTATTTGTAGCATTTATTTCTAAAATTAAAATAATACCATTTTTTTCAAGCAAAACTGTTAGCAGCTTCATGTAATGTGTCACTTCCGGTTAGTCTATTTTAACCAAAATCTATTATGTTATTTCCATTGATATAGTAGTCTTATATACCAAATTTGGAAAGTTTTAAATTATATTTGAATATAGTTTTTCATGAAAATCTATTATAGGCTTCAAGTAAAGTACCACTTCCGGTAGTTGTATAATGACCAAAAAGGGAGGTGCACAACTAGATGTTATAACAGTCCTAAATATAAAGTTTCAATTTTTTACGGCTTACCGTTTTTGAGTTATGCGAGATACGTACGTACAGACGGCACGACGAAATTAGTCAAAATGGATTCAGGGAGGGCCACATACCTATTTCCGTTGAAATCTGAGAACCGAAAATTTTTGCGATTACAATACTTCCTTTACTTCGTACAAGGAAGTAATAAAAATTTGCAGTGCATTTTGTGGAGTTTGGACGTCATTCTCGTCAGAACTGCTCCGAAGTCCACAAAATGCACTGCACAATTTTATTTTTGTCGAAGTTTTAATAATTTTTTGCCTCATATATGATTGTTTAAAAAGTGAAACCATTTAACTGTTTTTTACGGCAGCGACCTATAGACTGGTGAGTGAGATTATTGACTGCTGTATTCTAACCAAATTGTAACGAATTATAATTTATCAACAGCTGAAGATGAACGTGGTAAACGTTCGAAACGTTCATTAAAGTTTCAATGAATACATTTTGTTAATTAATTCCACTAATCCATGGATTACTAAGGCCTGATTACCTGTTTTCATTAAAAAATAAAATACATGATGATATATTTATTTAAGTATTGAATTCTGTCACATGCTATATGTACCATGTCTCTTAACAATGTATATATGATGATACCATGTATACGATCCGTTAACTAAGGATCAGGTTACCAATTATTTGAGTATGAATCTGTATGGATGCGATCCAGGTAGGAACTATCTACTAGAATATTATTATACTCGTAGTTGGGGAGATAATATGCTATTTGAGAACGGTTGGATTATTTTTTAATTACAAATTGCAACAACTCTCTCTATGTTTGTGCTTAATAATTACATGAAATGAAAAGTTGTTTTAATATGGGTTATTTAAAGAGTAAAACATATTACTCACAACTAAAATTTTAAATTAGGGGGTAGGTGGCTCAGTGGTATTGAGTGGATCTTAAAACCCTGGCTAGATCCCCACAGACGACCAACAATTTTCACCAATTTAAATCTACCCCTGTGGCTCCCCATCCACTAATATCTTTGAGGGCCGTGATTTTACGGCTGGTAACCGGACTTCACGTGAAGAAATATATCACTTACCGAAATCTGCTAACGGCAGAGGGGCACATCCAGTAATGGGTAATTAGCAGATCTCGTTAAATGATATATTTCTTCGCGTGAAGTGCGGTTACCAGCCGTCAAATCATGGCTTCCAAAGATATTAGTGGACGGAGAGCCACAGGGGTAGATTTTAAATTGGTGAAAATTGTTTGTCGCCTGTGGGAATCGAACCAGTGTTCTCAAGATCTACAGGCCGACTCGATACCATTGAACCACCTACCCTTTTTTGAATAAACTATATAAATATGATACTATGTAATATAATACTATGGGGTAGGTGGCTCAGTGGTATCAGGTCAAATTTTGAATTTGAGAACCCGGATTCGATTCCCACACCCGATACACAATATCACCACATTAAAATTACCCCTGTTGCTAACCCTGCATTAACATTTTTAGGGCCGTGATTTGACGGCTGGTAACCGCACTTCACACGTATATATTACTACGGTAGAGGGCCACACCCTATAGGGTAAAAGGCGTGATGATATATTTATTTTTTTTATTCAAATCATTTTGTTTAAAAAATGTATAAAATTTGCTATGTAAAAATTCATTTTTTGTTTGTTTGGCATGAAAATATTCCTCACGCAAACACAAAATGATTGGTGTGAAAGTAAAATTTAAAATTATTCAAATGCGTTCGTCCTTGACCCGGCGACACGCGTATGCGACGCCGTCTAATATTTGCCTTCCATTCATAACAACGTACAGAAGCAGTATTTTTTCTCCTTTTAACAAATCTGTTTCTTTATGCTTCGTCTCACTTGCTGCTTGACCTGAATTTGTCATTTACTAATCTTATGATATCTTAGGGTAGGGCGTTCATTCTTATTTTCCACATTTTCACTGTTCATATTTGGATAACTTGGTAACTTGCTAAGAGAAATATACAAATTTTGAAGAGTAAATGCGACTGATGCTTTTATCTAATTCTGCTAGATCTTAAATGTAACCAAAATAAAATAAATAAATATATCATCACACCTTTTACTCATTACTGGGTGTGGCACTCTTCCGTAGCAGATCTTGGTAAGTGATATATTTACGGCCCCCAAAGTTGTTGGTGGAGGGGGAGGCACAGGAATTGATATTAAATTGGTGAAAGCCAATTTGTAGGTTTTTATTTATAATATAACCAGTATTAGAATATTCAATTACTAACAAGTAACATTACCCAACTGTCACTCATCGATTTAAATGAAACTTGGTACACTAATAGAACTCTAAAAAATATTGAACCCTTATTTTTTTCTTCCGAAAGTTGCTTTTTAGGGGTACAAACCACCCCTGAAAGGTAGTAAAAGCATAAATGAAATTAAATATTACGCGTTCAACATTGGTTACCCAAGACTAATCTCGAAAATAGATTTAGCGACTTCAAAAACCCCTGAGTAACTAGTTTTCAATCTAAAACTCTATTTTACTTGAATATCACAATTTCATCCTCCAACCCCTTTTTAACCCCTTAAAAAAGTGAATATGATCAAAATGACCTCGAAAATAGATTTTGGCGATCTCAAAAACCCCTGGGTAACCAATGTTGAACGCGTAATATTTTGGTATTATTTAATTTCATTTATGGCGATTCTTGCTTTTACCATCTTTCAGGGGTGGTTTATACCCCTAAAAAGCAACTTCCAGAAGAAATAGAAACAGGGGTTCATTATTTTGTAGAGTTCTATTAGTGTGTCATGTTTCATTTAAATCGGTGAGTGACAGTTGGGCAGTGTTACTTAGAGTCACGTACCCCATAATATAGTATGAATTATATTACACTACTTGCCTACAACTATTTTGATCCACAAATCACCTGGATTCAATTTCAAATCGAAAGTAAATTTAAACTTCTGTCGTTTTCCCATACTTTGTAAATATTCCAATGAACTTCTTTGATATAAAAGAGTTCTATTAGTGTGCCAAGCTTCATTTAAATCAGTGACAGTTGGGTAGTGTTGCTTGTTAAACTTGATACAAAGTACACTTTCAGTTGATTTCCATAGCTTACCATTTGTATTTCTTCATTTTTCCGTTTATTTTGAATATGCTAGTAGTGTATTTTTTTTTATTAATTTACATAGAACATAGTTCTGTGTTGTCGTTAGTTGTAGTTTTAGTATTGTGGCTTTCCCTTCACTAACATCTTTGAAGGCCGTAATTTAACGGCTAGTAAACGCATTTCACGAACAAAATATGTATGTCATTTATCGAGATCTTCTATGGCAGACTGCTATACCCAGTAATAGGTAAAAGACGTAATGATATATTTATTATTTGAAGAATTATTTACTTATTTAAAAAAAAATTACATGTTGAGAAAATAGCTTTTTTCGAAAACTGTCATATAAAGTTAAAATTTACATGACAACTATCAACACGCGAAATGAGTGTTTTTTGTCTACAGAACGCTAAAGACTTGCATGCAGGATGCAAAAAATTTTGCATCCTGCAATTTTTTGATGGAAGAAAGGCTCACAATTTAATCAAATTTGTCACTTTATTTTTTTGCTTAGAAACAATACTTCTATTCTTTAACAAAATTTATATTTAATGTTCCAATTGAGCAATTATTCATATTTATCCCGCTTGAGGAAGCTAACTGGTGTACTGGAATAGTTTCTTGAGAAATGCAATACGAAATGCAATGCGAATCCCAATAAATCGCAGAAAAAAATTAGAACGTTTGTTTGGTTTCTATTGCCAACCAGCTGTCAATTGCTGGCAGATTTGATAGCAATTATATTACATATATTGTTGTCATGGAGACATTAGATGTAACATTAATTAATCCTAAACGTCAAAATTTTCTCATTACATTATTACTAATTTTGGGACATAGTTTTCGAAAAAACGTTGTTTGATACTCGATTGCGAAATGCTTTTACATTCTCGATGTAACATTTCGCAATCTAGAATCAAAAATAACTATTAAATTCTAAAAAAATGTATGATTTTCTAGCAAAAACTATCATTCACTGAGATTTGTAACTGTAAAGTAAGTAATATTCATATGTATATTACCTATAATTGGATAAAACACGTGTTGTGAAATGAATTTATAACTTTTGGAATTTTATTCTTTGAAATAACCAGTGTAGCAGATTTGTATTGTGGGTATCATATCTTTAGAAATCAGGAGTTTTCACAGACAATTACATTTAATGGCAGTTTAAAACAAAGTTTGCATTGCAGAAACAAAGAAACTAAACAAAAGCAAATGAAAATATATCCAGTCTCCGAATTAACCTTATATAGAAACTTTTGATAAGTATATTTTCCTAACTTTTAATATTAACTTTGAACAAGGAAGAGGGTTATATTTGCCTTGATCACCAAGGGATTCCAAATACATTTTCATTAGTTTGGACAGTTGTTTTATTATCAAAGTGATAACAATTTTAAAATGTCGTCCGATGTCAAAGTTCAAAAGTGATGTGATCAGTATTTTTGTCAGGTTTTTCGTAAAATATTTCTTGTCAGATATCGAACGGAAAATATCTCAATTTTTCACCAGTTTTTGACGCCATTGCAACTTTAGAAAAAGCTCAATTTATCTAATATTATATGTCTTATAAAATATAAACTGGCAGTTATGGTTTCGTGGTTCCATAGGTAGAATAATCTCCTTACAAACAATCATTGCGATTAGTGGCGTTTCTAGGATATATGTCGCCCGTGTACGATTATAATTTTGCGATCTCTCCTCCCCTGTTGATTAACTAGAATGTGCCTGAAATATTTTTAATATACATTTTATATGGCTGGTAACCGACTTCACGTGAAGAAATATATCACTTACCGAGATAAGCTATGGCAGAGTGCCACACTCAGTAATTGGTAAAATGCGTGATGATATATTTATATTTACTTTTATTAAATTAATCTAATACATACAATTGATATAAACATATAATAACAAAATATAAGCAAAAGAAAAGACACATAAAATTTTGAAAGTTGTTGAGTTGGAGGCTTATAAACTTAAAATAATACATCATCTTTCCAGATACATATTTATAAGATCTGGTTTAAAACAAGTCATTTTCTGTAAAATCTAGCGACCATGGTACGACGCAACTTATCGACAAAACAAAATTATTTCCCAGTAGGTTGCGATGCGACGCGACGCGCCACGTTGCCCAGAAACCAGATACACAAAATAATTTTTAAATGAAGTTTAAATATAGTATAATCAAAATAATTTCATAACAATTATTTTATCTGAAACTGACAGGAAAATAAACATTTGTCTGAGCTTTAAGACTCAGGAAAGCTTTGCTTTGCATGTCTAGTCAAGAAAATAACATAGTGCCTGCCTAGGTCGGTAATGAAAGAAACGTGAGTGTCTAGTTACTTAGCAACATCAAATACAAATTTAACTTCATTTAAAATATGTATTATTTGTTTATAAGTTTCAGCTAAAATGTTATACATAACACGTCAGTAAAGCATCATACAGGATTCGTAAGTTGTTTCAAACTATCTACTCATCCTGTAATTGAAAGCTTTCTTGAGTTTTTACGTAAATAACTATTATTAGTAAATTAGATTTGACAGTAGTTATATATATATATATATATATATATATATATATATATATATATAAAATTGAAAATGGATAATAACCCTTTTGTAATTTAATATTATTTCTAAATAAATAAAATTATTATTTGCGTAAAAATTCTATTATTTATTATAATAAATATTAAAAATTTATAAAATAAAATTATCCATTTTCAATAATGATATAACAACAATCACCTTTGTCACTTAAATAAATCACAAATCCATTTAAAACTAAACTTTTCTGACAGTTAAAACGTCATACATTTGTTTATCATTTTGTCTCAATTCCATGGCTATCACTATAAAGAAGAAATTCTTATAAAATATTAATGCGATTATTTCGCTTACAAAATGTGCAAAATAAAATCTGAAAACTGATTTAGATCCATAATTTCAAGCTCTACAACTTTTATTTGAAGCATTTTTGCCTAAAATCAATTGACCACTTTTGCGCAAGGAAAAACTGATTTCCCATGTTAAACGCCTATGGCCAGGTTTTCATGTTACACCCTGTATATATATATATAACGCTATTTCAAATATTATGCGGTAGGTGGCTCAGTGGTATTGAGAACTCTGGTTCGATTCCCAAACCCGTCAAACAATTTTCGCCACGTTAAAACTATCCATGTGGCTCCCCTTCACTATTATCTTTGGGAGCCGTGATTTGACGACCGGTAACCGCACTTCACGCTAAAAAATATATCACTTATCGATATCTGTCACACCTAATAATCTATCTACATAACACTAAATAATTCTGCAATTAGAGTTTAACTTTTGGGTTGTTAATAATATCTCGTCATAGTCTTAATTGTTCATTGAGACTAACATTAGAAACATACATAATACGTCATGTTTCATGTTTGTTCTTAACTGTCAATTTTTGTTTTACTACTTTAAAACATACTGCAAACGATACCAGTGACATCTGTCGACAACTACATTTTTATTTGAAAAATAATATACAATGTTTCTCCGCTTCAAATCGCAGTAAGCCACGGTAACAAAACCCTGTTAAAAACAATTGAAAGTCTAGACAAAAATCATCAATAACCTGAAGCAAGTCATCCATTTATCACATCTCCAAGTTTTCCGAGGAGGTAAATATTTCATTACTGACTATTGGAACCTTCAAGGCCATCGAGGATTTTGCCAGCGTTGCAAGTGGTAAATAATGATCATAGATACGATGACAGGAACAGATTACGTCGTCCGGAAAAAATCACCCGGAGTTGGTCGCCCGGAGGCGACAGCAGCGCACTAAACGGACATAATGTGAACCGCTCGTTACTGATGACCCCGGAACAGTTGGTCATGGAAAAAAATACTGGTTTTTTTTATTTGATGGTCATGCATTGTCGTAGTGATTTTGGTTTAATTGATTTTATTCACGATTTTGTGTAATTGCAAGCTGAGTGTTTAAAGCGATGCTTGCTTTTAACCTGTTTAAATCCGTAAGACAGTTGTGGCTGAATTATTAGCGCTATCGCTTTACAAGAAAGAGTTAAAACACACTAATTATTTGTGGTATCATGTCGGCCTGTGGATCTTGAGTACTCTGGTTCGATCCTCACAGCCGACAAACAATTTTCACCTATTTAAATCCATCCCTTTGGCTTCCCCGCCACTAATATCTTCACTTCACGCGAATTAATATAACACTTACCGAGATCTACTACGGCAGAGTGCCACACCCAGTAATGGGTAAAAGGCGTGATGATATATTTATTTATTTAATTTATTGTGATATAACCCTCTATTCTGTAACATTTTTAGTGTCACTTGTTAATAGTACATTTAATTATTTATAAGTATGTTACTAATGAAATAAAATTATAAACACTGTCTACAAATAAACATTTAGTTATTATGTAGGTACCTGGTATATATTTTTTTTAAACCAGAGACACTAAAATTGTTCGCTAGGAATGAAATTCCTATTATTTTTGTACTAAGTGCGCAAAATGAATGTTTTTTTGTTGCACGTGAGAATGTTACTTTTAGTCGAGATCGCAGGTCGAGACATTAAAAGTCATTCGAACGCGCCAAAAAACAAGAATTTTGCCCACTAAATACAAACAACATTATTTCTACAACTGTAAATAAAAAATATTACTATAATTATTGATTTATTTAAGTATATTGAAGGAAAACAATCAACAATAATATTAATTTGATACTAATGATGTGTTGTAACTAATGAAACCTGACAACAAATAATTTGGAAGCGTACGCGAGATACTCATTTTGCGCATTAGAATACGAAACAGTACGCAAAATACTCATTTTTGTGCACTAGGGTGCAAAATAATGCGCAAAATACGTGTTGTCATGGTGATGTAAATGATGAAAAAATTACGTACTTCGCGTATTAATATTAGTGAAGAATAATTAACATTTTTTGACAGTTGTAGAAAAAAATATTTTTTCTTCAAACATACAACAATATTCATATTATGCTACTACACACACTATGTAGAACTAAGTCATTATGTTATTAGTACAATAATGAAATTCATTATTGTACTAGTACAATAATGTTAGTTATAAAATATACCACAGGCGGCAGCACTTGCTAGGGCAGCCCGGCTACTGGCTCAACGTTACCAATCGTACGATAATTATCATACATGTAGCATAATTAGGGGAATTGTACGATGTACGATAGTAAGTTACTATCGTACAGCGTACTTAAAATGACAAAATATATATAAAAAAATATCATGAACATAATTAGGAGTCACAACCCATAATTTTGAGTGTTCCGTACGACAATTTCAATATCTAATGTTGGCAACTGAAGTGAAGTGAGGTTAACTGACTGACAGCCAGTAGTGATAAATATCGTAATTTGTTTCACAAAAAAATGTCTCAAGAAGTGGATGAAATGCAATTTACACCTCCAGCAATAGCAGAAATCGCAAAGTCAGTCATTCAAACATTGATTCCTGAAAAATCACGTAAGGTTTATGATTTCGCTTATGAGAGATTTGTCAATTGGACTAGAGAACAAAATGTGAAGAATTTCTCTGAGAATGTTATGCTAACTTACTTTACTCAATGATTAAGGCTGAATTAAATATCAAACATAACGTAAACATATGTAAATACACTAAACTAATAGCATTTTTGAAAATATTGAGTTATTTGATACTTCGACAGAAATGACTGGCAACATACCTGTTACATTTGGAAGTAATCAAGGTACGGAAATAAACAATTAAATTTATACAGCTTCTATCTATTAGGATATTGGAACTATCGATACAAATACTGCCAGTAGTGGTTTAAATATTCAAAATTGTAAAATAGAAAACTGTACATTTAACATAACTGTTAATAAAGCGACTTAGGGAAAAAAATTAAATAATTTATATTTTATTCTTTAAATTTACGTTAGAATGCTTGAAGAAAAAATAGTATATGCTACTCGGAGTAGAATGCTCTTTTTTATTTCGCTCAGTTTGCATCGCCTCGGCTACACGCCTCGGCCGCAAACATCTGAGCTCAATAAAAAAGACTGCTTTCTACTCCTAGTAACATAATATACTATTTTTACTTCCGTCAGGAAATAGACGTTTTATTTCACTTATTTGAGTTAGTTAATGAACTACATTATTTAACTAGTGAAATAATGAGGTAACATAGCAACAGATATCTTGGTTGACGAATTCTGATGTGTTATTCTTTTATTTTTTGAATTTATAACTGTCATTAATATGTCAAAATTTCATAATTTCTAAAACTCTCTTTCGTATTTATTAGAACGGAAGTAGGAAAAATATTGTATGAAACTAATAAAGAAATAGGTTATTACCTTACTTAAGTGTTTACATAACTCGGCTACGCCTCGTTCTGCAAATTTCACATGCGTTAGGTAATAACCTTCATTTCCTTACTAGTTTCATAAATAGTTATTTTGTTCTATAATCAGTATAATAAATTATACTCGTATATGTCATTGAAGTTTCATGCAGAGGTATAGAAACACCCTGTATATACACTACATGATCGCAAGATAGAAATTATATCTTCATGAAATTTAAACATAAATCTTGTTGATTTCAACTTACATCAAGAAATGAGTGGTTCAAAATCTGCTACAAATTGTAATATCCTTGTATTGTAAATAAAATAAATTTAAAATTGTGCAGTGTAATAAATAAACAAATGGGATAAATGCACTCCACCAAAAATCTATTCCATCCACCAAAAATCACATTAGTCCATTATCATGTCCGTTATCACCACATACATCCGCTGCCGCTGTAGGCAGTTCATAAACGTCCTGACCGTACTATGACGTCACCACCCTCCCTCAATGTTCACTTCCTGCCCACCGACAAACAATCGAGCATCACGCGCTGTTGGTGACGTGCTATCCTGCGAACTCCAGCCAAGGCTAACGCGACGCGATGACAACGAATGTCGTATGTCGCATGTCGCTCGCTGTTCAAATGTTCAGCTGTCTGTGATGCCGGCACAGTCGCCTTTGATTAGTTAGCATGGTAGGAAAAGGTACTTTGGTGGTGGGTGATGACGTAAGTGTCAAAATATGAGGATTGGATCGGAAAAAATGGACGAAGAGGAAATAAAATTTTATGAGGAGCTGCGATAGACATGGATACTTGTTTGTTATGAGAATTGACATACTTAAGTTAGGAAGCCTACTATGATTTGATTCTGGATATAGTCTACTTCATAACTATTGCATATACAAATAAATAAATATATTATCACGTCTTTTATCCATTACTGGGTGTGGCACTCTGCCTAAGCAGATTTCGGTAAGTGATATATTTTCTCGCGTGAAGTGCGGTTACCAACCATCAAATTACGACCTCCAAAGATATTAGTGGAGGGGAAACCACAGGGGTAGATTTAATTTAGTGAAAATTGTTTGTCGGTTGTGGGATCGAAGCAGGGTTCTCAAGATCCACAGGCCGACTTGATACCACTGAGCCACCTACCATTGTATATACAAATGTCCAAAAATGTCTGGAAACGCTTAAATATCTCGAGAACGAAGCATTCAATGACAACCCTTCACTTCCTGGTAGGCGGGGTGGGGATGAGTTTCAAAAACTTAAATGGAATTCACAATTTTTTATTGCACTATTGCATTTTCCATAAAAAAGCTGTATTTATTTGCAAATTTCAACCTCATCCCCCATCCCCATAGTTTTAGAAAAATAAAAGAACTTTGTTTTGTAACTTTGTCATCGAAAACTTTGTTCTTGAGATATTTAAGGATTTCCGGACTATTTGGACAACCTGTATGTCAATAACTGTTACTATACACAACTTGTCATATACAAATTTCCTTAAATTGATTTGGTTTAAACATCGCAGAATTGTTTAAAAATCTCAATTTTTAAATAAATATATCATGACGCCTTTTACCCATTACTGGGTTTGACATTCTGTCGTAGCAAATCTCGGTAAGTTATATATGCCAGGGTTCGAAGATATATATCGATCGATATAAATCATGATATTTATTTTGATATATATCGTCATATTTTTGCAATGATATATATCCATTATATAAAAATATGAAATAGTTTTTGAGATATAGCCTCCGGAGAAGTGAAATTTTTCGAATTTTTCAGTTTTTCTACTTTTCCGAGGCTATACCTCGAAAACTAAATGTGATATGAAAACGCGCTCAACGGCATTAATTTTCTCGTGCTTCAGTTAACTTATAAACATAGTTTCAGCGATTTTTATTTTTTTTCAATTTTCCGCCAAAAAAAATTGCAAAAAGCGGTTTTTTAACATTTTCTCGAAAACCAGAAGTCATAGGCATTTGAAGATTGCACCACTGGATTCAGTGGGTCAAAATACATATTCGTTTTAATAATCCTACGATTAAGGATTTTTGGGAAAATTGAATTAAAATCTGAAAAAAAAGGGGTACCCCTTAGGAAATAATTAAAAATATTAAATTGCATAAAATTGTATAAAAATTTGCTTATAAGTCAATTCGGACACGGGGAATTCAACGCCGTTGAGCGCATTTCCATATCTTGTTTAGTTTTTGAGATATTGCCTCCGGAACAGTGAAATTTTTCGAATTTTTCAGTTTTTCTAAATGTGTACAAAAACTAAAATTAAAAAATTAATATCCAAAAAGTGATATTTATCTGATATATATCCTATATATCAGATATTTTGATATTTATTATAAATATCATGATATTTACGAACCCTGATTTATGCGCGTAAAGTTCGATTACCAGCCGTCAAATCACGGTACCCAAAGATGTTAGTGGAGGGGGAGCCACAGAGGTAAATTTAATTTGAAAATTGTTTGTCGGCTTTGGGAATCAAACCAGGATTTTCAAGGTCCACAGGCCGACTCGATACCACTGAGCCACCTACCCCATATCATAGTAGTAATTAAATTATATAGGATTTTAAAATATTCACGGTTAGAATTAAGCTAATGATAAAACATGACGAACTAACTATTTACTAACTATTTTCTCGTTATCAAACCTTCCTACATTATTTAGAAAGATAAGCATATTAAATTAATAATACCTTACTAGGGTCCACTCAAATCGGATGTTTGAGAAACAATCACTGAACATTGATTCATGAGATTCATCCTGTAATTCAGTGGTTTCCAAACTTTTTCTCTCAGCGGCCCCTTTTTTCCGTAAAAAATTGTCGCGCCCCCCTCATTTTTTATAACAGCCTAACTTCAAAAATCGTAAATAATTTATTTTATACAATACAAAAAAAAGTACTATAAATAAATATTGTTATTATATAAGATATTTGTTATAACAAATCTTTTTCTTAACCTAAAATTATATTTATGACAACATAATATGAGTAATAGAACAAAATAATGTAACAACATTTATAAACATAAAATTGTAATAAGATTGTAAATAATATTTAATTTAAATTAGGCATAATTAATACAATATAATCATAATTTTTGAGTGTGCTGAATGGACGCTTGTTTTTCAGTTTCTAGAACCGCAATTCTTTTTCAACGAATAATCGAGTTCGATATTTTGTCTTTAAAACAGCTACAGCGGAAAAGCCTGTTTCAAACAAATAAGTTGTTACGAAAAGTAACAAAATTTCTAAGACTTTGTTTGTTAAACTAGGGATATTTTACTGCGAGCGCGAGTTAGAAACACGTGTGTGTTATAAGCCACAATTATATTTTTATATCCCCCACAGTTTGGAAACCACTGCTGTAATTAATCTTCCTCAAACATTCTTACCCTGGCACACCACTTTCGCTTCATCTATATTTATAATTCCTCCCGTTTAGAATCTTTCATTTACTTAACACACCTTAAATTATATTCATCCTAAAAATAAATAAATAAATATATCATCACGCCTTTTATCCATTACTGGATTTGACATTTTGTCGTAGCAGATCGCGGTAAGTTATATATTTATGCGCGTAAAGTACGGTTACTAGCTGTCAAATTACGGTTCCCAAAGTTGTTGACGGAGGAGAAGCTACAGGTGAAAATTGTGGGAATCGAACCCTGGTTCTCAAATTCACTGACACTCTGTTCCATATCCATTCTTGTTATTTAAACAAATCTGATGTGGACACCACCTGACTTCCTTGTAAGTTTATTAAACTATAGATATTTTTTTAATTGCACATATTTACATTAAATCTTTTATTTTTGTTCTAATCCATAGCAAACTTAATTTAAAAAAAAAATCTAAATGGATTCATATATAATATTTAAATTTAGATATCTCGTTTATGCAAAAAGCTAATTTAAAAATTCTTAATGTGCTAGACGCAGAATTTAATTTTATAAAACTTTTATTTGCAGCATTCATTTCTAAAATTAAAATAATACCATTTTTTTCAAGGAAAACTGTTAGCTGCTTCATGTAATGTGCCACTTCCGGTTAGTCTATTTTAACCTAAATCTATTATGTTATTTCCATTGATATAGTAGTCTTATATACCAAGTTTGGAAAGTTTTAAATTATATTTGAATATAGTTTTTCATGAAAATATATTATAGGCTTCAAGTAAAGTACCACTTCCGGTAGTTGTATAATGACAAAAAAGGGAGGTGCACAACTAGATGTTATAACAGTCCTAAATATAAAGTTTCAATTTTCTACGGCTTACCGTTTTTGAGTTATGCGAGATACATACATACGTACAGACGGCATGACGAAATTAGTCAAAATGGATTCAGGGAGGGCCAAAATACCTATTTTCGTTGAAATCTGAGAACCGAAAATTTTCGCGATTACAATAAAAATAATGTAATTGTCAAATCATATAACATAGTATAGATGTCTTGAGTTATATTCAAGATATTTACTCGTAGGTTCTGAATTTTGCGTGTCTATACATTCATTTTGCTTGTTATGTTGTCAGCCCTGAGTATAGATATTTATTTATACAAATGAAATTTGGTTCTACATCAGTTATTCCTTTCAATCTTGATACACAAGTTTCGTTTCCACAACAGCAGTATTTTACCGTGCCAGAATACTGTCTGTTATTATTACGTTGGTACATTGGATACTCGTTCATTCAGTCTGCTATTTATGCAAATTTTAACTTCATTTCTATTTTGTATCATTATAGATTTGTAACGAGAATAATTCAAATTAGTTCTGTATCATTTTGAATAATTCTTTTAACAAAGTTCTTAATAAACATATTCATGTGCCAGCAGTCGGCCTGTGGATCTGAAAACCAGGATTCGATTCCCACAATCGACAAACAATTTCACGCAAAGACAAATATCACTTACCGAGATCTGCTACGACAGAGACAAAAGGCGTGATATAAATAATATAAATATATCATCACGCCTTTTAGCCATTACTGGATGTAGCACTCTGCCTAAGCGGATCTAGGTAAGTGATATATTTTTTCGCGTAAAGTGCGGTTACCAGCCGTCAAATCACACCCTCAAAAATATTAGTGGAGGGGGAGCCACAATGGTAGATTTAAATTGGTGAAAATTGTTTGTCGGCTGTGGGGATCGAACCAGGGTTCTCAGGATCCACAGGCCGACTCGATACCACTGAGCCAAAAAAAGGCGTGATGATACATTTAATTATTTATTTTTTACATTAATTAATTTAAAAAATCTATCCCTGTGGCTCCTCCACCACTAATATCTTTGGAGGCCGTGATTTGACGGCTGGTAACCGCACTTCACGCGAAAAAATATATCACTTACCGAGATCTGCTTAGGCAGAGTGCCACACCCAGTGATGGGTAAAAGGCGTGATGATATATTTATTTATTTATTTATAATTTGGTAATTAAGAAAATGTGCAATAGCGGAGCAACAATGAGTTTTTCAATACTTCACTTGAAATTTATAAAGTTGCAAATAGAGTAGCATTACCCGAAAAAAAAAACAGTAATCCAAGGAAAAGCTATAGCGGACGTAAAGCTTGACAGATGTCAAATAAAGTTACATTTTATAGCTGCCAAAGGATACATAAAACAACTGTTTATATATCAGTCGCCTAAAAACATCAGCTAGTAAGTATGTAATAACTGTATTCTGTACGGTAATATTACCATACTGACTTGTCAAAACAGTCAAGAAAATGAAAATAAAACACAATGATAATATAACACTATTAATACAAACGGAACTCAAAACAACAATAATACAAAGATTACTTCTCCTGCTTATCATAATATATATTAATTGCACAGTCTTTCAAATTAGAGATGACCACGTTATGACGTTAAAAAATTAAAAAATAATTTATAAATATGATACAAAACAAACGTAATCATGGCGTTAAATAAAAACATACAGGCCACAGACTTACTTGATCACCTTCTAAAATGATGACAATGACGTTACTCATAAAATACTTTCAAAAACTAATATTTATTAATGACGTTACGTGCTTATATTCTGAAACCGGTAAACTATTGAACAAACCACGGATGTTATAAGTCATAACATTTCTAGGTATGTTAATAGCTATAAATCTATATATTTGTATATCAGTCATAAATACTATATTTTTATTGACATTACTATTAATATATTTCTTTTTATTTCAGAATGCAGAAGAACTAAAGAAGTTGAAATTGTTACCTGACCCCGAACGGTGAGTTTATTTTCTCTATTAAATATAAGTAAAAAAAAAAAAATCTGATTGCGATCTTTGATGCAGAATTTAAGGCTCTACAATATTTTTAAAAAATACAATATTTTTGTTTAAAATAATTTGCGAATTTTTGCACGCCAATGTATAAAGTGGGTATATTATAGTTAATATTTGCATACGCTTCTCACAATTTGTCAACAAAACGAAAACAGTAATCCAAACATTTATAATCTTAATCTCCTAATTCGTCGTTCTGAAACCACGTAGGTAATAGATGAACACATACGGTTCCAACCGTGCTATTTTCCTCAACTCTAGCTGTGCACACACACACACACACACAAACACACATCGCAACATCAGACACTCGCAGACACAGAGCTTTAGATCCGGACATGTTTGCGCAGACAAACATCTGACAATCTGACTGAGGCGGACTGTTTGATGTCAGAACATAGAAATGACGACCAGCGTTATTCACTTGTTAAAAATCCTTGGGGGTTAATTGGATGCTGAAATTCAAATGTTTTGTGATTTGTTTTCTGTCAGTAAAGTGTATTGAAGAATGAGTTTATTAGTAAATGGTTTAAATGAACAGAAGGCAATTTTTTAATTTGTACTGGTTCTGAATTTTACTCTCACAAAAGCTAAATTAGAATTTTAATTAGAATTGTATTGGATTTGGTACGGTTTTTTTTATAATTTCATTATTGAAAATTTGGGCCTATATTTCAAATTGCTCAATCTTATATTTTATTTCATAAATAAAAAATAAATATATCATCACGCCTTTTACCCATTAGCACTCTGCCTAAACAGATCTCGGTAAGTGATATATTTTTTCGCGTGAAGTACGGTTATCAGCCGTCAAATCACGGCTTCCAAAGATATTAGTGGTGAGGGAGCCACAAAATCACTATTAGCTAACACTACCCCTGTGGCTTCTTCTCCACTAACATCTTTGAAGGTTCTGATTTGACGGCTGGTAACCTCACATCACGCAAAGATATATATCACTTACCGACGGCGGAGTGCCACACTCAATAATGGGTAAAATGGGGGATGATATATTTATTTTATTTATTTAGTTTAAATTTTCTGCTTAGGCAGAGTGCCACACCCAGTGATGGGTAAAAGGCGTGATGATATATTTATTTATTTTATTTTATTTAAATAAATCAAAGTATAACGAATGTTTGACAAGAATATTAATTATTACATATGACTTATTTATTTATTAGCAAAAACAAAGAAATACAAATGACAACAATGGAGATCAATTGAAAGTATTCCTTTGTCTTAAGTCTCGCATATAGTAACAACAAAGTAATATCTTAGTAGTTCTCTTATTGCTCGGGGATCATTTCGTGTATGTTTTACTATAATTGTAGTTTTATCTTTTTCCATGGGGTAGATGGCTCAGTGGTATCATGTCGGCCTGTGAATCTTAAGAACCCTGGTTCGATTCCCACAACCGACAAACAATTTACACCAAATTAAAATCAACTCTTGTGGCTCCCCCTCCAGGGGCGGATCCAGGGGGCTCATAGGGGTCATGACCCCCATCCCTAAGCATGGATTTTTTTTAATGTTGGCCCTAATACATAATAATGAAGTAATTATTTACGATAACTCAATTTATTAAACAAATTAAATAGAAAATATTATCTAAGAACTTAAAATAATTAAGAACTATTATTTGATTTATTATTCTAATAAATAGCCAAAAACCAATATTTTGTGGGGATATTATTTCGACCCGCAAATGGGAGAGGTATTCTATTTAAGACCTAGTCAAGTATGTGACTACCGACATTGGCACTTAGAAAATCAACTTCTAATTCAATAATTTTTGTATTCTATCGAAGAACCGTTTAGATATTGAAACTTTATGATTTAAAAAGTGTTGGCATTCTTAGAGGAAACTTTTGAGGTGAAAAAATGATTTATTGTGATTTAATGCGATTCCAAAGACGATTTAATGTGATTTTAAAAATTATTTAAAGCAGGAATATAATATGAGCAAATACAAATGTTTTTTATATTTAGAAGATGGGCAATAACCCCCCTCGAGACAAAATTCACTCCATGACCCCCCCCCCTCAATTCGAAGTCTGGATCCGCCCCTGTCCCCCTCTACTAACATCTTTGGTGGCCGTGATTTGACGGCTGGTAACCGCACTTCACGCGAATAAATATATACTTACCGAGATTTGCTACTGTAAAGTGCTACACCCAGTAATGGATAAAAGGCGTGATGATATATTTATTTTATATTTTTATTAACTTTTTCTATGAGAGTTTTATCAAATTGAGAATACTGATTTATATTATTAACAAAGCTTCCAGTTAAATTAGTATAGGTACACGATAAACATTTTAAGCAAAATTGAGTTCCAAATGAAAAGGGCTTAGCCCTAACCCACTAAACCCCAGTCTATAGCCCTTAATTTAAAATTCAACACAAAACCTTGAAAATTCTTAAGATTAATTATCATTCTGTTAATTACTCCATAGCCACTAATTAAATAACCTCTATAGACGAAACTAATAAAATTAATTTAATTTTAAACCTTAATTACAATTTTTCTTCGTTGCCACATTTATCATCCACAAATTAAAAAACTGCAAAAACTGGCAACGCAGTGGCCTCCGTTTTTCGGACGGATTATAGATATTGATGATAGTGTAAAAACCATGAAACTGATTGATCAGCTTAAGGAATCGTCTCACGTCGTCTCTTTCCCTCTGTGGTGGATTTTTACAATATTAGATTCAGAGAGATTAATACTGAACATTAGAATGTGAATGAATTGATTTTCTCAGCAGCTCGTAAGATTTTGCATAATGGAATAGAGTTATTGATAGCTTTTGTTCAGACAAATGACAGACGATTTAACAGTGAATTACTTCGCTCACTTTGATCTCTTGCTTTTTATTGTAAGAAAATTTGAATGGTGGATGTAATATTCGATATCAGAATGTAATTTTACTTGAAAAGAACTGAAATGAAATTATGCAGTCGAAAATGAATTTTTCTAAGATGAAAGAAAATGTTAAAGCGATAGCTTGAGGCGTCAAGATTTTGATTTGAAAATTTTGATAGCTAAGATAGACAATATTCTCAAAATAATAATTTTTGTTCGATTACTGGTATTTAAAAAAAAATACATCTTTAATTTCATCTTGTGGGAGTACATCAGAATCTGCAAATTATACACAATCTTTATCAATTGCAAACCAAGCTGCTCCAGGAACCTCGATTTCTAATTGTCCAAATTTTACTATAAATGTTTATAATAACACTTGTAACAATTGTGGCTCTTCCCAATCTAAAAATATAGTTTTTTAGTTCAAATTGTACGGACGAGATGCTCAATACTCGTAGTTATTTTTGTATTAAGTGCGCAAAATGAGTGTTTTTTGTTGCGCGTTGGAACACAAACAATATTTTTCTACAACTGTAAATAATACAATAATTATTGATTTATTTATGTAAATTAAAGGAAAACAATAACAATAATATGAATAATGTGTTCTAACTAATGGAACCTGACATAAAATAATTTTTCTACGATTGCTATGAAAAGTTGAAAATTACGCTCTCATTTGTCACCGTACAGTTGATGTTTTATGTGGAACAATCAAAAAATATCTTTTTTGCGCGTCTCCAATGGCAACGCGCGAAAAAGATGTTAAATGCGCGCTTATTTCAATAGTTACCAGAGATACAAACAAAACATAAATTTGTCATATTGACAGTTGACAGAACGAATTTATTTTCAATACATATACGTTTTTAAATAATTTTAAGATGCAATCGTAAAAAAAATTGTGTTTATCACGAGCGTAAAGTGTATTTGTTCTTCTTGCACTATTACAGTTCTCGCCTTCGCCTCGCTCTGCAATTACCATGCTAGAGTAAAAAAGAATCACTGTACGCTCTTAATACACAAATAACTATTGGGAGCATGCGCGAAATAATTATTTTGCTCATTAGGATGCGAATCATTGCGCAAATAGTATGTTATGCATCTAGGGAGGGAAACAAGGGATAATCGCGCCCTCCCGTGAAGCATATTATACTTTTCGTAACAAGTGCACAAAAATTACCGTCTTATCGGGACAAATGTCAAATATTGATTGCGTAACTAGTTACCTAGGAAAGGCCGCAAACAGCTAATAATCGTAGTCTCTAGGGAGAGAAACATCACTCTAGAGAGAGAAACATGTTACCTAGGGAGAGAAACATCCTACCTAGGGAGAGAAACATAATGTTTCCCTCCCTAGAGGAGAAAAGCAGTGTTTCTGTCTCTAAACTTAGGGAATAAGAACGTGTTTCTTGTGAATATGTTACGAAAACGCTCATTTTGCACTCTAAGGTGCAAAATAATGCGCAAAATACGCGTTGCCATGGTAATTTTTCTGGAGTAGGCTAAGATATTAATAATGAATGAGCAAATACGGATAAACATTTTCAGATATATGGAACAACTTTTCGCTAGATGTAATTCTAAATTGTTAATGTTTTATTTCGGATGTAAAATGTGTCCTTATGTTTTATTTATGCAGTAAATTTAGGATTTTATCGGTGAGATCGAACATGACAAACATTTTAAAGCAAATTGGTTTGTTGTGTGTTTCTGAACTCATTTGTCCGTAGCCTTGGCCCGGCGCGATGCTGTTATGTTGCGATGTTGCGATGTTTTATTCACTACACGCAGCCAATTGCGTGTATTGCAAATTTCAACTGTTTTACAGAATTTTACGATACATTAAAGAACATGACAAACGTTTTAATGCTTGGCTGCACTAACCAAAGTTTTGCTTTCTTGAAAATATATGTATACGCCATGACAAATTGCAGTACAATTGCGTTAGTTTGAAAACATAACTTGAATAAAATAAATAAATATATCATCAAGTCTTTTACCCATTATTGGGTGTGGCACTCTGCCGTAAGCAGATCTCGGTAAGTAAATAAAAATAAATAAATATATCATCACGCCTTTTACCCATTACTGAGTGTGGCACTCTTCCTAAGCAGATCTCGGTAAGTGATATATTTTTCGCGTGAAGTGCGGTTACCAGCTGTCAAATCACGGCCCCCAAAGATATTAGTAGAGGGGGAGCCACAGGGGTAGATTTAAATTGGTGAAAATTGTTTGTCGGCTGTGGGGATCGAACCAGAGTTCTCAAGATCCACAAGCCGACTCGATACCACTGAGCCATCTATCTCGGTAAGTGATATATTTTTTTGAATGAAGTGCGGTTACTAGCCGTCAAATCACGGCCCTCAAAGATGTTAGTGGAGGGGGAGCCACAGGGGTAGATTTAATTTGGTGAACATTGTTTGTCAAGATTCACAGGCCGACTTGATACCACTGAGCCACCTACCCCATACCATAACTTAAATTGTAAAAATCATTTATTGATATATTTTATCACTTATTTTCATACAAGCTTGATTATTACACTCACTCTAATTCTTTTATTCACGTAAGGAACGTTTTTTTACGACCGTTAAGTAATACATTCATCATATGTGCAATTCTTGATAGATAATGCAGTTTATTACTCACGCCTATGATTCATACTTTATTATTCACGGGTTATGGCCAATCATATCACGGTTACTATGAAAACACAATGACAGCCTCGAGGAATGTAATACATTCATTATATGTGCAATTATTGATAGATATTACAGTTTATTACTCACGCATATGAGTCATACTTCATTATTCACACAGTAATGACATCCTCCAGTAATAATTTATTATTAACAATTACATCTAGATTGTTGTCATGTACTAATCCAAAATCTGTTGTTTTTTAGTTACGAGTATTATTGTAGTTTTCTTATTTAAAAGTTTAGTTTGTATTTCTTATCTTCAGAAATGTAGCCGTAGTTAGTTCCAAAGTCGACAAATAATTTTCACTACGTTAAAACTATCCCTGTGGCACCCCCTCCACTAACATTGGGGAAGCATGATTTGATTTACCGAGATCTGCTAGAAGAAATTACATAAACAATAACACTCATTTTATAAAATTTCTGAATTTATTTCTCTTTAAACATCTTTGAGGGCCGTGATTTGACGACCGGTAACCGCACTTCACGCGAAGAAATATATCACTTACTGAGATCTGCTTCGACAGAGTGCCACACCCAGTAATGGGTAAAGGGCGTGATGATATATTTATTTATTTATTTATATAAACAGGAGAGAAAAGCTTGGTTGCATAAAGTTATGCTAACTATGTTGTTAGCTAACAGTATGTTAAAAGTTAACAATATCCAAGATGGCTGATACTACATTTTACATATTTTCTGATTTTTACGTTAAAATTAATTAATAATAGTATTAAAATGCTAATTGTTAATTAACTAACAATAGTAGAACAATATTTGAAGCAAATAATTATTAAGTGAATGCATATTATAGAAATTATAACGTTTTAATATTTAGACATTTCGTAGATGCGTTTCTTTATTCTAGAGATGGGCGAATATCAAATTTCTCGAATTCTAATATCGAATACGAATATTAATCAGATCTCGAATATTCGAGGTGCTCGAATATTCGAATACTCCTAAAAGTTAATTTATTCATTATTAATAATTATTTAATTATGTCCTTTTCATTATTTGAATGAAATTCTTAAGATAAAATAAAATTAAAACAAAAAAGAAAAAGACGAAAACTTCAAATGTTGGCGAAAAACAAATTTGAAATATGGTACGTCTTCATGATTTTGAAACAAAATATCTTTGTTATTAATAACTTCAAAGTATTGTAATAGCTTTAAGTTTATGTACAAATGATAAAGAAAAACATAGTCAAAAATTGAGGTCAACATATGGCGCGATATTCGAAGTATTCGAATGTTCGCTATACTGACGTTAATATTTGAAAATCTCGAATATCGAATAATGTCAATATTCGCGGCATTCGACTATTCGCGGATGATATTCGCCCATCTCTACTTTATTCTAATTCATCTTTTTCGCATAATTAAAAACGTCTTATGCAACCGGATAAAAATGCCACATACTTTATTGCTAGTAAAAAAAGGAATATTTAAATAACTCAACAGCAATTATATTTCAACCTCAATAGCAAGCAAAAATATAACGCTCTCTTTTAAAATTCTTCAATTCAGCTCCAGAATAAAATATCAAACGCACCCTCTCCACAAACCTCAAACTCAGTTAATTAGATTCAAACAAGAAAAATAAATCCCAAAATACATCTCGTAATTCCTCCGTGCCTTCCCTCCAAGCGTCGCCAGCGCCCCCATCCAAACAATCAGCTGAAGCTCTGCAACCGCGTCGAAGTCACGAAAGACGAAGCCATAAGCAGCCGCGCCGGAAGTTAAATATTTAGCCATTCATCTTTAAAACATTTGAAGCCGAGGCTAATTTCCCTCCATTCGCACGCAAGACGAGAAAAAATATAGATGGAATGTTTTGTGCCACACTGTTTTTAGTCGTTCTGATTCATCCTTTGCTGCTGTGAGGTACATAACTATGCATAAGTTTGTATATCAGTGTAGAATAGTTATTTACGAATTAAGTGCGGGGAGACGATGTTCCCGCAGGAGTGCATTTTTGTAGCACGAGCGACTGCAAGGAGCGAGTGTTTTTAATAGCGCGAATGAGCGGAAGACGTCTTCACGCACGTAGTTTGTATAATATTTTTTGTTTGAGCACTGGTATTTAAAAAAACATCTTTAATTTCAACTTGTGTGAGTACACCAGAATCTGCAAATTATACACAATCTTTATGAATTGCAAATCAAGCTGCTCCAGGAACTTCGATTTCTAATTGTATAAATGTTTATAATAACACTTGTAACAATTGTGGCTCTTCCCAATCTAAAAATATAGTTTTTTAGTTGAAATATCAAACCTAACCTAAAATAGATTAATTAATTTAAGCATTTTATGTTGTTATAATCTTACTTTTCCATGAAACTAAGTTGTTATATTCCACCATATGTGTTTTACTTCCTTGTCCGAAGTAAAGAAACTATTGTAATCGCGAAAATTTTCGGTTCTCAGATTTCAACGGAAATAGGTATTTTGGCCCTCCCTGAATCCATTTTGACTAATTTAGTCGTGTCGTCTGTACGTACGTACGTATGTATCTCGCATAACTCAAAAACGGTAAGCCGTAGAAAGTTGAAACTTTATATTTAGGACTGTTATAACATCTAGTTGTGCACCTCCCTTTTTGGTCATTATACAACTACCGGAAGTGGTACTTTACTTGAAGCCTATAATGGATTTTTTTGATAAACTATATTCAAATATAATTTAAAACTTTCCAAATTTGGTATATAAGACTACTACATCAATGGAAATAACATAATAGATTTTGGTTAAAATAGACTAACCGGAAGTGGCACATTACATGAAGATGCTAACAGTTTTCCTTGAAAAAAATGGTATTATTTTAATTTTAGAAATAAATGCTGCAAATAAAAGTTTTAGAGAATTTTTAAATTAGCTTTTTGGATAAACGAGATATCTAAATTTAAATATAATATAATTTTTGATTTAAAAAAGAAATAAGTTTGCTATGAATTAGAACAAAAAATAAAAAAATAAAAGATTTAATGTAATATGTGCAATTAAAAAAATATCTATAGTTTAATACGCGTACAAGGAAGTCATGTGGTGTCCACATCAGATTTTTTTCTTATTATTTATATAGTATTAGTCGTGATTTTTGTTTGATTACAATCTGCAATAAGTTGTATCAATGACGTCTTTAGTTCAGAGGCTGTTAAGTCGATGGCACTGATGCTGACAAATGTTGAAAGGATTTTAACAAATTACTCTGTGAGTAAAGGAAAATTTAGGGAAGTTGTATTTTATAAATTAGATTTTATTATTATTAAGACAGATTTATTTTAGAATGTTCGAAAGGGTCAGTGTTTTTTGCAATATTTACAGTCGAGTCGATCGGGAAGCACTTGTTCCAGATTGAGTGTTGCGTGCGGGAAGTTTTGCTTTTAAGGGTAAGCAAAATTAAAAAAATAATAAACTAGCATAATTCAAATCTGGGTCTTTTAAATGAACCTTTTAAATTATTTTCGTAAATATATCAAATTCCTAGATAATATTTAAATTTGCTGTAAATAAAAGATCGAGACAAGGTAATATCTGTCGCATTAATTGTATTTGAAAAGTTTTAAGTTTGCAAACAATAATGTTTTAATTTTGTCGATTAAACGCTATCATTGTTTGACTTGATATGACTTTTAATTGTATTTATTAATTGGATAATTGTGAACGTAGTTGACTTCACATATTGTAAAGAAAATTCTTTAGCTTTAGCTTTAACTGTATATGACGTTAATGGTTATTTACACGCTAAAAGTTAAAATTTGAACTGGGGTAGGTGGCTCAGTGGTATCAAGTCGGCCTGTGAATCTTGAGAACCCTGGTTCGATCCCCGCAGCCGACAAACAATTTTCACCAATTTAAATCTACCACTGTGGCTCCCTCTTTACTAATATCTTTGGGGGCCGTGATTTGACGGCTGCTAACCGCACTTCACACGAAAAAATATATCACTTACCGAGATCTGCTTAGACAGAATGCCACATCCAGTAATAGGTACAAGGTGTGATGATATATTTATTTATTTATTAGATTTAAATAAATAAAAGCTAAGCGAAATCACATATATGGAGAGATTGACATTACTGGCAAACATTCGAATTGCTTAAATTGATTGAACCCAAGTTCAAAATGTAAGATATGACTGTACAGTTGGCCATAAATAATTGATATTCCTTGTCTGAAACAAGCATGGCTCCAATCCTGTTCTTCCCGACCGCTGAGTGACAAAGACAATCTCATTCTTAGCGACATCTGTCGGTTCTTTTTCTCTCTCCCGCTAATTTATTTTGCGCGATGTAAGTGAGGCCGACAGCGCGGTTCCCCCGGGATGAGCAGGACTCCAGAACTCCAACACGCGGGATAACGGAAACTCGTGTAATCTGTACCCCTCACCGCCCCTTGCCGCATGGCGCCCGGGGATGTAGCGGTTGTGTAACGGAAATTATTTCATGTGTCCAAAACTCGGCAAAGATTCAGCGAATGTGATATGTTGGTGAATTATTTTACCGAGTTTAGTTTTTTGCTGAAATGATTAAAGAGTTTGGGAAAGTAAAAGTAATAAAAGAGTTTTAGTTTTGATATATTGTAACCTTGAAAGTAATAGGACAGAGCTGTCATTTTATACCAGTTTATTATCACGCCCTTTACCTAATAGGTATACTATTTACATTTTAAACTGGAGGGATCGGCATGAAACGATTACGTTTACAAAGAAACTCAAAATATGACCCGTTATAGCTGGGTTCACAAAGTCTGCACAGGGTTGTTCAGCCCCATTCACCGGTACGTGTATAATAAAAACTAAAAATTACAATAATTAAATAAGTATATTTCCTTATTCATACGATACAAGTACAATATATCATAAATTATAAACATTTACTTACATTACTCAGTCTGATTCAGTACAGGATATTTAATCTTCTTATTGAGTAACATAACTGCTAATTGAATAATTTAATCCGAATTAGTAATTTTTAAATGGACAATCATAGAAAAAAACAAGAATTAAAAAAAATATATTAAATAAAACTCTAGGCAAAGTCTCACAAAATTCAGCCTCCGAGTCACCTTATGAGGGCATCGTCGGAGGCCGGCCAGCACAGTTAGTAACCATGGACGCGTTTCGCTCTTGTTAGAGCTCATCAGCATGGTATAACTCATTTCTTCACCTAGAACAAAGTTCATGTGAAGAAGCTGGTGACGAAGAACTGTGCCAGCAGAGAATAATAATAGTTACTAACTGTGCTGGCCGGCCTCCGACGATGCCCTCATAAGGTGACTCGGAGGCTGAATTTTGTGAGACTTTGCCTAGAGTTTTATTTAATATTTTTTATTATACCTAGTCTCACCAAGTGCATGAATGACAATTAATTTTGTCTTTGTTGTTAAAACAAGAATAATTTTAGGCTGAATACGACCCTTAAAAATGTACCTGTTGTGACCATCGTTACGAGATTTTGGGTAGCCGCACTAATAGATTTCATTGTAGTTATATGGGACAGGGACGTTTAATCGTTTTATGCCGATCCCTCCTGTTTAAAATGAAAATACTATTTAATAAAAACAAAAAACAAAATACAATCTTTAAATAAGTATATTTCCTTATTCATACGATACAAGTATAATATATTATAAATATTATATACAAACATAATCTAAACATTTACCTACATTACTCAGTCTGATTCAGTACAGGATATTTAGTCTTCTTATTGAGTAACATAACTGCTAATTGGATAATTTAATCCGAATTAGTAATTTTTAAACGGTCAATCATAGGAAAAAACAAAATTAATTTTATGCTGAAAACTACTCTTAAAAATGTACCTGTTGTGACCATCGTTAAGCGATTTAGGGTAGCCGCACTAATAGATTTCATTGTAGTTATATGGGACAGGGACGTTTAATCGTTTTATGCCGATCCCTCCAGTTTAAAATGAAAATACTATAGTCATAGCTTAGTGCATAAAACAGAGGTAAAACTTTGTTTTATTAATTAACACGAGAGGTCGTTGACTTCAAACTTATATCCGATAAAGACAACTGTCTCAATGGTTTGAATTTCACTATAAGCTGTAGGTTCCCTGTACTGTAATTAAAATGAAGGTCCTCTTGTGCAGCACAGCAAATAAACAAATATTAAATGTAGCAAACATCAGATAAAGTTCCGAGAGACGATATCAAAAATGTTTTAGTTTTCAACATATCGACTTAGGATATTTGATATCTGTCATGCGACACGAAAAGCTATTTGGGTCAACAGCTATATTGACTAAAAGAATTTAAGAAGAATCTAATAGTACAGTCGAAAACTCTTTCAATCACGATTATGGTTGTGGTTCATTTGTGGTTGTTTTCACTTATTACTGGAAAGTAATTATACTCAATTCAAGTTTGATCACGTCTGTAGTTACTATCGATAATGGAGTTAACATACATTGCATTGAGGTCTTTCCATTTGAAAAGGAAGTTTTTTTTACAGATTATAAAACTATAATTAATTTTAATAAATACAAAATAAATATATCATCATGCCTCTTATCCATTACTGGGTGTGGCCTCTGCCTAAGCAGATTTAAGTAAGTAATATATTTCTTTGCGTGAAGTGCGGCTACCAGGCGTCAAATCACGGCCCCCATAGATGTCAGTGGTGGGGAAGCCACAAGGGTAGATTTAAATTGGTGAAAATTGTTTGTCGGCTATGGGGATCGAACCAGGGTTTTCAAGATCCACAGGCCGATTCGATACCACTGAGCCACTTTTTATTCTTAATATTTGTAAGAAAGTCTCGTCTCGTTACTAAATTTAGATCACCAAACCTGTAATCCAGATTTATTTAATTGAAATTTCATATACTGGTTCCGTATATTGTTTATATACTTTAAAATATCAAAGTCGTTAAAATATTATTTTTGTTTCGATAATTTTTTATTTGTTTGAAACTTTAAATTAGAGATGGGCGAATATCAAATTTCTCGAATTCGAATATCGAATACGAATATTAATCAGATACAATTTTACAATTTCATTTACAAAAAAGATCGAATGATTTATGTAACATGTGTTTACTCTATCGAATGAATTTTGATGATTTACAACTGTAAATTCTGGTAAAAATACTTGAATCGTTTAAGTCAAGAAACATTTTCACAATTTTCTGTTCACCTCACATAGTAATTTAGTAATTTTCGTTTAAATTATGTAGTTATAATAAAAAACCTGAAAATAAAGATATTGACATTTTGATGATTTATATTCTCAGGTTATGTTATAGCTTACCAAATTGTAATATAGTTTTATATTAATCTTCTTATTAAGTTTTCTTAATAATAACACAATAAAATAATTATCTGTTGTTGGATATGGGAATATTTAAAAATATTTGAGGTATTCATTTTGAAATTGTCATTTAACGTATGGCTGTGCAGTAGTACCAATCTTACAAAATAAAAAGTTACCAAAACAGTTTAACAATAGCCTTCATTGTTCAACTGTTTCCGGTATAATAATGAACCGATGGTAAATGCACAGTATAATAGTTATTTTTGTACTACGTTCACTAAATGAGTTTTTTTTGTTGTGCGTGAGAATGTTACTTTTAGTCGAGACAAACAAGTCTTTCGAATGCGTCAAAAAACAAGAATTTCGCCTACGACATACAAACAAAATAAACCGGGGACCTTTATATATTACTCGCTGTAAATCAATTGTTTAGAAACTTTCATAATGATATATCACCTGCCATTTTAAAACAAAATGGTGACTATAAAACATATCTTTATAACACTTCTAACCAAATTAACATAAGGAGATTATGCATCTATACAACGTTTGCATTTAATTCTAAATATATGTTCCTACCTTCTCGATACTATTCGCTTGCACATCTTCTGGAGTAGCCACCGTTCCTCCCTTCTTCAGCCTGAGTTTGTTGACGTGGAAAGCGGAACCGTAGCAATACATAAGTATCATCGTCGTGGGGAAATAGAACCCACACGCCGTCAGAATACGGATAGATGCTCGAGAGTAAAATGGTTCACACGCCACCATCCCCGTAGGATTGAAGTAGTACCCGCCTCTAGGTAATACCAGTACGGAGAAGAGGGTCACGGAGATGATCCAGGTTAAGGAGATAACGGCAACACAGCCCTGTAACAACAATAAGAAGAGAATCATGATAAGAATGATATATTATTAGTAATTATTATTTAAAGTTTAAAAGAAACTCCCCTCGTACTAAGATCTTTGAGAGCCGTGATTTGACGGCTGACAACTTCACGCGAGGAAATATGTCACATACCGAGATCTGCTACAGAGGAGTGTCACACCCAGTGATGGGTAAAAGGCGTGTCGATATATTTCTGTTTTATTTTATTAATGGTAATATTATTGCCCCTACTAAGATCTTTGAGGGCCGTGATTTGACGGCTGACAACTTCACGCGAGGAAATATATCACATACCGAGATCTGCTACAGAGGAGTGCCACGCCCAGTGATGGGTAAAAGGCGTGTCGATATGTTTCTGTTTTATTTTATTAATGGTAATATTATTGCCCCTACTAAGATCTTTGAGGGCCGTGATTTGACGGCTGACAACTTCACGCGAGGAAATATATCACATACCGAGATCTGCTACAGAGGAGTGCCACACCCAGTGATGGGTAAAAGGCGTGTCGATATATTTCTGTTTTATTTTATTAATGGTAATATTATTGCCCCTACTAAGATCTTTGAGGGCAGTGATTTGACGGCTAACAACTTCACGCGAGGAAATATGTCACATACCGAGATCTGCTACAGAGGAGTGCCACACCCAGTGATGGGTAAAAGGCGTGTCGATATGTTTCTGTTTTATTTTATTAATGGTAATATTATTGCCCCTACTAAGATCTTTGAGGGCCGTGATTTGACGGCTGACAACTTCACGCGAGGAAATATGTCACATACCGAGATCTGCTACAGAGGAGTGTCACACCCAGTGATGGGTAAAAGGCGTGTCGATATATTTCTGTTTTATTTTATTAATGGTAATATTATTGCCCCTACTAAGATCTTTGAGGGCCGTGATTTGACGGCTGACAACTTCACGCGAGGAAATATATTACATAACGAGATCTGCTACGGGGAAGTGCCACACCCAGTAATGGGTAAAAGGCGTGTTGATATATATTTTATAGTAATATTATTGCTTCTTACACAACAGTGGTACAAACCTCGCAGACTTTTTTCTAACCAAAATGCAAATGCATGAAAATAGTTCAAACTCTATACAATATTGTACATTTGGAACCTAGTGCAACAAACAAAACATTAATAATAAATTTGTTGTTTTTCCGCTTAAAACTATAATAAAACTATTGATTTTCAGTGCATTAAAACACCGGAATTCATATTTAAATTAGGTCAAACAGCATACAATTTTATTTGTTTTTATATTTTCATTTATTAGTCTTGAAACAAAAATACCTGTACCTGTAATATAACATTCGTTTTGTTACTAATAATTAATTATGCAAACATTCCGGAAAATATAAATTTGAAACTACAAATACAGATAAAAATATATGCACAATTTCATTTTCATATATAATATAACAAGTAGTATGAAAATTGCTGAAAATATTTTGACATAAATTATGAGTTGTTATGGAAATGGAAACATAACGAGTGCGAAGCACGAGTTGTGTTTCCTATTTCCGTAACAACGAATGTATATTTATGTCAAAATATTATCTGTCAATTTTCATACTACAAGTTGTATTCGGCTTGAGAATTTACCAAACAAGAGTTAATTAACAAAAATAGTTAGGTATTTATTTGCACATTATTAATTAGGTATTACCGTGATGAAAATTTTGAATATTAAATGTACACTGAAAAAATGTAGAATTGACGTTTATGAAAATATTGAAAAAATCATTTATTTTATTCGTAACCTAGGATATTATTAACAGTGGTATTTCTGATATCAATTTCACTAGTGATGAATTTCCGACGAAATGTACAATTTCATTGGTTCATTTTCAAACAAATTCGTGATCCTATTGGTTGACAGTGACGTGTGGTGAATTCTCAAATATATTTTTTCATTTTTAATTCTTTTTCCAGTTTTCAGTTATATAAATAAATGGTCTTACTTAATAATGCTGGAAATTATCAAGCAATTTTATTTATTTTTGTGTTGGTAAAATACAACGAAAAATAACAATATATTTAGCTTTTTAGTTAAGCTTGGATTATATTCAATTTATTTTATATTTTTGTTATTAATTCATTCTTTATGTACATATTTAATCCGTTACTAAACCAGATTAGTGCATTGATTCGAAGCAATATTATTGTAAATTATCGGGTGTATCGTTGCATTTCATCCACCGAATTAAAATTGTTTTCATATATTCTATGCTTTAATTAACTATTTCATTTTCGATAGAAGTTTAAAGCTTTGCAGCTTACTGTTCACTATCTTTCAGGCTGAATTAAATTTTTCAATTAAATTATATCTTCGTTTTCAGTTTGTGAAAGAAGTTTATTTTAGTTTGAGTAATAGTATATTTATATATCTAGGAAGAGAAATGTATGATTTTATATGACGTGTAATTTGTAAAAAACATCAACAGAAAAATAGCATTTACTTCCGAAATGTTTTTTTCACGGCCTAAGTAAAATTATCAACGAAAATAGTTATTTGTGTATTAAGAGCGTAAAGTAATTCTTTGTTACTCGAGCACGGTAATTGCAGCGCGAGTCGAAGGTGAGAGCTTCAATAGTGTAAGAGGAACAAAGACATTTTACGCTCGTGATACACACATAATTGCATCTTAGATTATTAAAAAACATACTGAAAATAAATTCGTTCTCTCAATATGACAAGTTTTGTCTATTTTACAAAAAAAACTTTAAAAATATTATTAAATAACTGAATTTTATAAAAACATTTGTTTTGTTCAGTACCATAAATATAATTAAATTAATACAAAATACACAAAAAATAACAATATAACAATAAATGGTGTAGGTGGCTCAGTGGTATCGAGTCAGCCTGAGGATCTTGAGAACCCTGGATCGATCCCCACAACCGACAAACAATTTTCACCAATTTAAATCTACCCCTGTGTCTCCCTCGCCACTAACATCTTTGAGGGCCGTGATTTGACGGCTGGTAATCACGTACTTCACATGAAGAAATATATCACTTACCAAGATCTGTGACGACAGAGTGCTACAACTAGTAATGGGTTAAAGGCGTGATGATATATTTATATTTATTTATACTCAAAATATTATCAAAAAATTATTTAAATTAATGATTTAAATAAAATCAGATCAAATAATTGAAATCGGGACCAACCTTGGGTAAAAATAATAATAAAATAATCCTTAAACAATATTAATTTCTTATGGTTATTTACAAATTAATTATTTGTGTGTATGGGGAGAAATTGATACAGTTTTTATTTAAGGAATTGAAATTTAATTCATATACTAATCATGTACCCGAACCATAACCGAAAACCGTACAAATATTCACCATTTTATGAAACTATAACCGAATACTAAAACCGATATTTCATAATGTCCGTCAGTACAGTGATGTGGATAGCGATACGTAATTCGAATCCGGAGATCCCGAGTTCGAGTCGCACTCAAGCTAAAAAAATATTTGAACTACCACACTGTGGCTCGGTGAGTGCGGACCCTGTACTGAAATTAGGATTAAATTCCTGTTGTACAGCGTAACATAAATAAATAAATAAATAATCATGATTTAAATCAGGCCAACATTATATATACTCTAGCGTTATCCAATTTTTTCTCTATATAATTCAAGATATAGTTATTTACATTGCAAGACCGTTATACGGAAATTTACAGGCGAGCATAGAAAGGAACGGGCGAGCGCTAGTGAGCCTGTTATCTGTGTGAGCCTGTAAATTTCAGTTAACGGTCGAGCATTGTACAATGTTTTATGTGCTTTTGAATCGCAATATATGTATATTTAATCAAATTAATTGCAATAGTATAACGTAATAACTAAAATGTTCAATCAAGGTAGACTTCGAAAATCTAACAGATTTTGTTTAATCAAAAATATTAAAGTGTCAAACGTTTAAAATTAGATATGTTGTCATGATAACCAATGTCAACAGCCCGTTATAATTTTACACGGGCTAACACGTTATAAGTCTCGTAACCCCTAGAGACAGAGTTAAGTAAACAGTTCATTACGATTCAAATGTACGTAAAATAATAAATATTAACAATAAATTAATGTATGAGAATAGATTCATTTACATGAAGAATTTTCTTGTTTCACGTTAAAGTACATTAATACCTACTTCAAGCTTATATTGTGTAGAAATCTTTTATCTATAATAACAGAAACATTTTGTTTCACACTAATCATAAATCTAATTTACAGTATGTTGGAAACTGGATCCGCGCGAAGGAAAAAAACAATTTGTTATTTTGTTCGATTCTATCAGACAGTTATATTTGAAGCTTATGACATAATTGAATTTACTAAGATTACTGTCATTCGAAACATTTTTTACGACAATATTTTGTTTTATCAAGATAGAATAGTGTCAATGCCTAGGTTGGGAGAAAGGTAATAATAGTATATTATTCAACAAGTATGTTAAGATAACAAATATTTATTAATATTATAAGTTTGCGATACAACCATTCATCAAATATTTGCACTTTTTGGAAAAATTATACATTTTCGAGGTGGTAAAAGTCAAAAATACTTGAGTTGAATTATATACTTTTTAAGAATACCGCAGGTTACATTAAATTTTAGTTAATAAAAAAAAGCAAAATAGAAAAAATTGTAGATATAACTAATTTTGTAGACTTTTATCGAACGCAATAATTATTTGTGTATTAAGAGCGTAAAGTGATTCTTTGTTACTCACACATAATTTTTTCTATGATTGCATCTTAAATTATTAAAAAAAAAAACGTATGCGTACTGAAAATAAATTCGTTCTGTCAATTGTCAATATGACAAGTTTCTGTTTTGTTTGTATCCCTAGTAAATATTGAATTAAGCGCGCATCTATTATCTTTTTCGCGCGTTGCCATTGGAGACGAGCGACAAAGATATTTTTCTATTGTTCCACACAAAACATCAACCTTACGTTGACAAATAAAAGCGTAATGGTCAACTTTTCATAGCTATCGTAGAAAACGTATAAAACAATTATTCTTGTTCCGTTAAAAATTATCACAGATTGCAATATGTAACTTATAGATACTTCTGTACAAATAAATCAAATAAGTTTTGCAGAATTTTTAAATTTTCTATTTTTCAAATAAAATGTTTTATTTTAAAATGTCTATTAAGGTTTCCTGTTGATCCGTCTATAAGACTTAGAATTCGGAACAATTATCAAATTTTACTTTATTGTCACCTAAATCAATTAAATGTTTCCAAATAAATAAATATATCATCACGCCTTTTATCCATTACTGGGTGTGGCACTCTACCGTAGCAGATCTCGGTAAGTGCGGTTACCAGCCATCAAATTACGGCTCCCAAAGATATTAATGTTTCCATATGGAGCTAATTTTGCATGAACTCATATATAACTATAACTACAATATCAAATAAAATATTAATTAATGAATGTAATGCACAAGCTTAGAGAGCTATCATTCGAGTCATTCATCCGCTTTACAGTTCGTGCATCCGAGCTGAGAAGTCAAAACCCGAGCGGTTCAAATATCCCGCTAAACGTTCAATACGTTTATACTTTATTATTTCAAGCCGGTATTGACTCAACACTTCATTATTTACCTGTAAATCTAAGTAAACACAACCGCAGAAAAACCCAACAAAAACAAGCAGATTTAATAATCAGCTTTAACATCAGAACAAACAAAAAGAAGGCAGAAAATTCCGCCACATAATTGTTTGTTTACATTGTCGACATTCTCTTAACCCTTGCGTTGGGCGTTGGGGTTGTGTTCGTGCCTCCCTCTGGGAAAATCTGCAGCATTTACACATTCCTTCCTTAGAGGCATGCCTCTAGATTCTAGTAAAACAGACCTGCTTGTTTCTGCACTTAGCAGACCCGGAGACACGCAAAGACGGGAATTTGGGTCATTGGTTTTACAAAAAGAAATTTAAATATTCTCGTATGTGGATTATAATAGGATATTAGCAGTATGCATTGCGGGAAAATAATGATGAAAAACAAATACGAATTGAATTGAAGAGGGACAAACATTCCGTAATGGAACTATCTATTTATTTATTTAAGTGAAGATTTACGAAACAGGTGTACAGAAGCGAATGGATGGATGTTTGTTGCGTGATGATGGATTTTTGTTGTGAGGAAAGAAATAGTTCGTATGGAGGAAGTGTTAATGTGGTTGAAAAAAGAATCGTATGTCAGGATGAGAATGTTCTGTGAATGTTTCAGGGGTTCGTGCTGTCCCATTTAATGGGATATAGCGTGATGTTATGTATGTATGTACGTTGTACAACAGGAACTTAATCTTAATCCGCAGTGTGTTAGTTATATAATTTTTAGTTTGAGTGCGATGCGAATTCGGGATCTCCGGATTCGAATTCCGTATCGCTATCCATACCACCGTACTGACGGATGAATATAATATTCGTAATGTTAGTAGAAATTGGGGAGGGAAGCGAAAATAGAATTGTTTAAAAAGAAACAAAAGATTTTCAAAATTTTGCAACAATATATAATTGTTCCATTTAAAAAAATAAGGTTGCATAGCACTGCGCTAAAATGGAAGAAAACTTATACTGCAGATATGTGGGCATATTAATTTATTGGGGTAGCTCAGTGGTATCGAGTCGGCCTGTGAATCTTGAGAACCCTGGTTCGATTCCCACAGGCGACAAACAATTTTCACTAATTTAAATCTACCCCTGTGGCTTCCCCTCCACTAACATCTTTAGGGGCCGTGATTTGACGGCTGGTAACTGCACTTCACATGAAAAATATATCACTTACCGAGATCTGCTTAAGCAGAGTGCCGCACCCAGTAATGGGTAAAAGGCGTGATGATGATATATTAATTTAAAATAAACTTTGAAATTTTTTTAGATAATATTTAAAATAATTGACTAAAAAAATACAGATCGATGGATCATTCTGCATATTACGAGACTGTCAAATATAAATTCGTCAAACTTATCCTCGATGTTGTTAGTATAGTATTAAACTTGCATGTAATGTCTATTATTCATTCGGATAAATTGCGACACGAAACGTGGATAATTTCAATCATGACATGCTCGTTGAATAATATATTAACATAATGTGAATTCATATTTTATTTTCGACGTATAAATGATTAATAAGATTTTGGATGAGGGGAAAATTATTTTAAAAATATGAAAACAAGCGAGCTTCAACTAAATTCTTGTCAATAAACTCCTGACTATGTCCCTTTGAAACATTCATAAAAAATATATTCATTAGATTTATCCTTGAATTAAGACAATATTCGATCTAAAATTAGCATCTACAAATTTTGTCATATTGGATTTTCTTTTTAAAATAACAGATTTATTGCACGAACGAAAGAAGAAACATTTAAAATGATTACTCACAAGTTTCCTTAGTTAAACTAGATGACCCAGTTTTCTCGACACACTTTATGAAATTTGATTGCGTGGTTTATTGTAAAACTCTTATAAGGGTTGTTTTTAATTTACTGGGTAAATTGTTGAGTCCGCGAAGTAAACAGAATCGCAGCGGCGGAGGAAATGGGGTGTGAAATGAAAGAGAGAAGACTTTAAAAGAGTGATTTCCCACTTTCTCGTTTTCCGGACCAAAGTAACCCGAATTATTTTGAAACGATGCGAAGAAATGACAATCTTGAGATAATTGTTGTTTGAGTGTGTTTTACGAGCGCGCTTTTATTTTATTTGTCATGGCAACGGTTGTCTTAGGAAACTTGAACTTTGATTCTTTTTATTTGGGTCAGTGATTTTCAATTACTGATATGCGATCGGAAAGAAAATTATTATATTTTTTATACAACTGTCAAAATATGTAACGTTAAAAATGACACTCTTCGCTATGCAGTCGCGATCCATTCATCACAACCGACTAATTAATTATAAAATTACCAAAATTCCTAACTGAAATTTAAACACAAAATAAAAACAAACTGGTTAAGGAGAACAACATATGCTTCATATCTGATAACTTTGCTTATAAATGTCGTCACACCAGCTGCAAATTACTCCATTACTAATTCATAACTACATTCATGAAATCCAATAGCATTTAAATTGTTAAAATCGAAAATATAGCCAGATTTATATAGTATCGTATATCTGGAACATATTGGTGTATGACAGTGGGTTTTCAAACTTTATGTTACTACGCCTGCCTTTAAAAAATCTAATCATATTTCCTTCCTCGCTTTATTTAATAAAATAATACAATAGTAATTTTTGTACTCGTAACCTTCAAAATGACATTTTCCACACGCAACACTCAATCTGGAACAAGTGCTTCCCGATCGACTCGACTGTAGAAATTGTAAAAAACACTGGCCCTTTGGAACATTCTAAATTAAATCTGTCTTGATAATAATAAAATTTAATTTATAAAATACAACTTCCCTGAATTTTCTTTTATTCAAAGTATGGGTAATAAGAGTAATTTGCTAAAATTCTTTCAACATTTGTCAGCTTCAGTGCCAGCTATTTGACTACCTCTGAACTAAAGACGTCATTGATACAACTTCTTGCAGATTGTAATGAAACAAAAATCGCGACTAATACTATATGAATAATAAGAAAAAACACATATTGTGGAATATAACAACTTAGTTTAATGGAAAAGTAAGATTATAACAACATAAAATGCTTAAATTAATTAATCTATTTTAGGTTAGGTTTGATATTTGAAATAAAAAACAATATTTTTAGATTGGGAAGAACCACAATTGTTTCAAGTATTATTATAAACATTTATAGTAAAATTTTGACAATTAGAAATCGAAGTTCCTGGAGCTGCTTGGTTTTCAATTGATAAAGATTGTGTATAATTTGCAGATTCTGGTGTACTCACACAAGTTTAAATTAAAGATGATTTTTTTTAAATACCAGTACTCAAACAAACTACGTGCGTGAAGACGTCTTCCGCTCATTCACGTTATTAAAGACACTCGCTCCTTGCAGCCGCTCGTGCTTAAAAAATGCGCTCATGCGCAAACATTGTCTTCCCCCACTTAGTTCGTAAATAACTGTTGAATTATTAATTTTTATTATAAATTGCAGTAAAAGAAATTAATTTCTTTCAATAATTGATTAATTATCCACCATTATTTCTTATAATTCACTTAAATTAAAGACTAGAATTAATTTATGGAATAAGGAATATTGTTCTGTTAAACGTGAATTATTTGTTTAATTTTGTTTTATTTTCAAAGGTATCCCTATTTTAAAGCATACGAAATTAATTCTGTTTATTGATTTTAATGTAGATATTTATGCTCTACAATATTTATTTGAAGCATTTTTCTCTAAAATAATAAGGGATGCAGGAAATTATAAAAATATGATTTTACATAAAGTCCTATGTTCAGGTGTCGCGGACACCACCCTGTATACAGGGTGTTTCACAACTTAGAGCAAAAAATTAAAGGGTATATTCTGTACGTCGTGCTGATCATGAAACAAAAATATTTTTTTAAATTCGAAAAATTAAGGGTTGTTAACCTAAAACATTTTTTGTAGTATTGCACTGGATTCCCTTTCCTATTAAACACAAACAATGAAGTAGGTATCTACTATGAAAGAATAATTACACAATTCAATTATTAGCAGTTATTTATAATAGAATTTTATTTAATTAATAACTTTAACATAATCATCCACCCAGTGGCAGTGGTAACAAAAAATTTTGGACTGGGAAACATGGAAAATAGTTTTGCGATTTAAAAAAAAAATATTTTTGTTTCATGATCAGCACGTCGTACAGAATATGCCCTTTAATTTTTTGCTCTAAGTTGTGAAACAGCCTGTATATGTAACATGTATCAGCCATTGGTAACTTTTAAGGCCATAATGTTTTCCCACGTTATGTCTATATGCTAAAATTTTGTTGGAATATTCTGTAGATATTGAATTATTATATTCAATGGACACCAAAATTCCCTACATAAAATTTATGTACAGCTTAATGTTCACCAAATACTTTTATGTCATTTTATGTTACACAACATTCTAACAATAACAGTTTCATAAAATTTTCCATTTTCGTAAAGTCTGTATATAACCATAAGCAACATACGCTACAGAAAAGCCATCAGAAAATCTGCTGAAAATTACTTTGTTCTTGTTCTCTGCCTCACACACATCCACATTTACCCATGTGTGCTCTACGTCACACATGAGAACGTGAGACAAAATTGCGTGTGCCTCAATGTGAAGCGATATTACCCTGTTTATTGCCTATTTGTTTAGCGGTTCGAAAAAATGCATAACGACGTTATAGGATAATGTATGTCATGTGCGAACAACGCACATGTTTGTATCTTCCCATAAAATAAATTTGGTATCAGGTCGTTAACCTCGTATGGGAATGGGTTTTAGATGGAAAATGTTTTAGAAAATTAAGTTTTATATCAATGGAGTCCATATTTACAAAATATGGGAAAACGACGGAAGTTTAAAATTACTTTCGATTTGAAATTGAATCCAGATGATTTGTGGATAATAATAGTTGTAGGCGAGTAGTGTAATATATTTGAATGAGTAATAGCCATTGCATGTGAATTCATGCTATACAGGGTGTTTCATAACTTCAGGTACATACGTTAATGGTATATGTTATTTGATATGCTGCTTACGAATCAAAAACAATTTTTTTTTAAATCTCAAAATTATTTTCCATGTTTTCCAGTCCAAAATTTTTCGTTGCCACTGCCACTGAGTGGATGATTATGTTCAAGTTATTAATTAAATAAAATTCTATTATAAATAACTGCTAATAATTGAATTGTGTAATTATTCTTTCGTAGTACGTCAGTAGGTCAATTTATTGTTTCTTTTGTGAATAATACATACATAACAGTATGAGGTATGTGACTCACAAGTATCACTACCCAACTGTCACTCACTGATTTAAATGAAACGTGGCACGCTAATAGAACTCTACAAAATATTACACCTCTATTTTTTACTTCCAGAAGTTGCTTTTTAGGGGTACAAACCACCCCTGAAAGGTGGTAAAAGCAAGAATCGCCATAAATGAAATAAATATTACGCGTTCAACATTGGTTACCCAGGGGTAACCTCGAACATAGATTCAGCGTAACTAGTTTTGAACCTAAAACTCTATTTCAGTTGAATATCGCAATTTAATCCCCCTATCACCTTATTGGTATTGTGTCGGTCTGTAGATCTTAAGAACCCTGGTTCGATCCCCACAGCCGACAAACTATTTTCATCAATTTAAATCTACTCCTGGGGCTCCCCCTCCACTAATATCTTTGGGGGCCGTGATTTGACGGCTAATAACCGCACTTCACGCGAAAAAATATATCACTTACCGAGATCTGCTTTCTGCAACTTTCTCTAACTAAATTTTTTTTATAAAAATTACAAAATAATGAAATATATTTGCAACAATAAGTTTATAATAAAGACGATATCTAAGTTAAAAACTACTGCTGAATTAGGCTTATTGCCGTTAAGCATTTTGTTACTAATATTTAATGTTTGTGTATATATACAGGTTGAGTCTGGGAAGACGCCCCCCCCTTTAACTTTTTTATTATGAGTAATAGAAAAAAATGGTTCATATGAAAGTTTTATTATTTTAAATATACTATTTGATGGCAGATGTAGATATTTTTTATAAAGTCAGGTTTACAAGATACGACTATCAACTTTTATTTTTTAAATAGCAACCTATAATTATTTTACTAAAATAAAAACCGCCATTTTTTTCTCTTTTCAACGGTGTATTAGTTTTTATTAATGTATCTGAAAAAAATCGAGAAAAATAAGAAAATTGAGAAATACTAGAAATAATTTTTATACAAATATTATAGGTGGCTATGTGAAAATAATTTGTTTTAAGTTGTTTTTGTTACTGAATTTGTTGCTTTAGTTTGTTAAGCTGTATAACACTGTTACATTTTGTTTAGTTTCACATAGCCACCTATAATATTTGTATAAAAATTATTTCTAGTATTTCTCAATTTTCTCGAATTTTTTCAGATACATTAATAAAAACTAATACACCGTTGAAATGAGAAAAAAATGGCGGTTTTTGTTTTAGTAAAATAATTATAGGTTGCTATTTAAAAAATAAAAGTTGATAGTCGTATCTTGTAAACCTGACTTTATAAAAAAATATCTACATCTGCCATCAAATAGTATATTTAAAATAATAAAACTTTCATATGAACCATTTTTTTCTATTACTCATAATAAAAAAGTTAAAGGGGGGGGGCGTCTTCCCAGACTCACCCTGTATATATATATATATATATATATCTTTGGGGGCCGTGATTTGACGACTGTTAACTGCACTTCATGCGAAAAATATATCACTTACCGAGATCTGCTTAAGTAGAGTGCGACACCCAGTAATGGGTAAAAGTCGTGATGATATATTTATTTATTTTATTTATATCACCTTTTTAACCCCTTCAAAAAGTGCATATGATCAAAATCACCCCGAAAATAGATTTTGGCGATCTGAAACACGGAGATGCGAGACCAAGTTTTTTTCTCATTGTTCCACAGAAAACGTTGACTTTACGATGACAAATGTGAGCGTAATTTCCAACTTTTCATAGCAGTTTCATTTAAAAAATACTTCGATATTGTCCAGTCGGTGACATTTTTCATTGTCAATTACGACAGATAATTTATCAATTGTAACAGACATGTAATTAATGTCAAATTTATGATTTTAAATTTTATTGATTATTGTAACATTTAAACAGTATAGCTTTCACCGAACACAAAAATAATTATATTTAAACCAATTACATTTAAAATTAAATTAAAACTACCCCCGTGGCTCTCCTTCTACTAACATCTTTAGGAGCCGTGATTTGACGGCTGGTAACCGCACTTCACGCGAAGAAATATATCACCTACCGAGGTCTGCTACGGGGAGTGCCACACCCAGTAATGGGTAAAAGTCGTGATGGTATATTTATTTATTTTTAAACACCCTTTTAAACTGAACAAACAGTGATTTTTTTTGTCAATAATTAAATAAATATATCATCACGCGTTTTACCCATTACTGGGTGTGGCACTCTGCCTAAGCAGATTTCGATAAGTGATATATTTATTCGCGTGAAGTGTGGTTACCTGCTGTCAAATCACGGCCCTCAAAGATGTTAATGAAAAGGGAGCCACAGGGGTAGATTTAAATTGGTGAAAATTGTTTGTCGGCTGTGGGGATCAAACCAGGGATCCCAAGATTCACAGGCCGACTCGATACCACTAAACCACCTACCCCATTATTGTTAATTATAGCAGATAATTTAGTACCTAATTAATTTCAGACATATGTTTTTTTCTAGTAGCACGATTTAATGCCATTTTTGTAAAGAACCTGCCGCATTAATTGTAATAAAAAATTAGGTGTTTACAAAATTTTTACTTAGTACTTATAATTAATGTCTTAATTTTGTTAGTATGTATAAGAGCATTATTTGACAGAAGAAAAACAGAAACAATTATCAATAAACATAATTAATAATTGAACAATTGTGAAAGTAGTTTAAACTATATTTTCAATTGTTGTTATATAATTACAATTTCTCTGTAGCATACGAATATTTTACATTATGTATGTTAGGTATTTATTTTATTTCCACCTGAATGATTTAAACTTGGTCACATTGCCCCAGTAGATGAAACTGTAATTACATGTAATTTATCATCCACGCAAGCTATGATGGCAACTATAACAAGTTTGGAAGAGGACAGCATTTTAATAACATATCGTTGTTGTTTAAATTTGTTTTGGGAACAAATGAGTGTGAACGTGACGCATTATTTTCATGAAAAACAAAGCTAACGTTATCGTAAATTGAACGTATGATCATATGTGCGTATTGTCGTCGCTAACAGTTATCATTTTTTAATTTTGAAGTTGTTGTCAATTTTGAAATAAAACACGAGCGACAATAGTTGCATTTACCATTTTGGAAACTAATTTTATGAAATAGAATATTGCACTTGTAGAAATACATACTAATATGATTTATAAAATCATATCACACTAATTAATAGTCAATAGAGAAGCATGGCTACCATATTGTCCGTCAGTACGATGGTGTGGATAGCGATACGGAATTAGAATCCGTAGATCCCGAGTTCGACTCGCACTCAAGCTAAAAATTATATAAAAACTACCACACTGCGGTTCGGTGAGTGCGGACCCTGTACTGTAATTGATTAAATTGATTAAAATTCCTGTTGTACAGCGTAACATAAATAAATAAATAAATATTAATATGAAAATTGCTTGATTTTTTTTATTATTTGACTTATATAATTAAAATTAATAAATGGATTTTTTTTATGTCAAAAATATCAATTTAACATTTAAAAATTGTTTTTTATTGTAAAAATTATTTACGTAAAAAGTTAGGAAAACGTTCAATTACAGGATGAGTAGGTAGTTTGAAACAGCTTACGAATCCTGTACGACGCTTTACTGACGTGTTACGTATAAACATTTTACCTGAAACATATAAACAAATAATACATATTTGAAATTAATTTAAATTCAAAGAAATATTTGACTCACATATTCAGTCAGTATTTTATGTTGCTAAGTAACTAGACACTCACGTTTCTTTCATTACCTGCCTAGGCAGGCAATATGTTATTTTCCTGACTAGGCATGCAAAGCAAAGCTTTCCTGAGTCTTAAAGCTCAGGCAAATGCTTATTTTCCTGTCAGTTTCAGGTAAAATATTAAACATTGTTGAAAAATAAAAATATGTCGTCTTTTATTTTAATAAACTAATTATGGTTTCACTTTTAAAAATAACATTTTTGTGTCACTGGTTTAATAGTACATTTAATTATTTATAATTATATTACTAATGAAATAAAAGTGAGTCTTAAAGATCAGGCAAATGTTTAGTTTCCTGTCAGTTTCAGGTAAATTTTATTTACTAGATAGAAGTTGCCGTGCTTATATTATTATAGCTTGATTATTTCAAAATATAAAATGGGGTAGATGGCTCAGTGGTATCGAGTCGGCCTGTGGATCTTGAGAACCCTGGTTCGATCCCCACAGCCGACAAACAATTTTCACCAATTTAAAAAATCTACCCCTGTGGCTCCTCCACCACTAATATCTTTGGAGGCTGTGATTTGACGGCTGGTAACCGCACTTCACGCGAAAAAATATATCACCGAGATCTGCTTAGGCAGAGTGCCACACCCAGTGATGGGTAGAAGGCGTAATGATATATTTATTTATTTATATTTATAAAACCTAAATTATTTTTACTTTTTGTATTGATGTCGTTACGATTTTCTTATCAAATATTCGTTCGAGCTCCGTAGCAGATCTCGGTAGGTGATATATTTATTCGCCTGATGTGCGATTATCAGCCGTCAATTTACAACCCTCAAAGATGTAAAGTGGAGGGGGAGTCATTGGAGTAATTTTTTATGTGTTTGTCAGGGAACCAAACCTGGGTTTTTAAATCCGCAGTTCGAAGTGATACCACTAAGCCATTTTGAAGGTTGATACAGTGAAAGTAGATATTTGTCGAAGAATAAATAAATGTTCTCTGAATGTTTGAAGAGTTTGTGATACTTCATTTGATGGTAATATTACAAAATAAATTTATTACATTTTCCTTGCTTTATGTACTTCGTAATAAAATAGAAACTAATAAGTCTAGTAATTAATAACATGAACTAATCTAGTCATCCTTGCAAAAATAAACAACAGTCTGTAACAAAATAGCATCGCAGATCGTTTACTTAAAACTTTTTATAAAATAAGAGATGTTATATTATATTAACGACGGTATTTTATCATTAATCACTTCTAAAAATGATGGAATCATTAAAAATAATTAATGTGCAAACAGCAGGATTCCAGAGGCGTCCCAAGGGGCATGGAGGGGTTATTCCGCGTGAAGGAACCGGAAGGGATGTTCGGTGGAAAGGGGATACTGGGGTAAATTACTTTACAAGGCATTAAGAAAGTATTGTGTTTCACGATTTGTTTACAGTTGCTTAGTTTTCAAAGAAGATAATTTTCTTGACGCGTCGTTAATAATTAGTAAATTGTTGTTAATTTTATCAAAAGACGCCACAAATTTATTCTTATTTATTTGATATTAATAATTATTTATTAGGCAGAATTTTTGTTATAATTTAGTTGTTTTTAACGACCCTGTTAGAAATTAAATTTTTCCTCTTTGATGGTTGCGCCAAAAAAACCTTAAATTTTAAGCTCAGTTTAAATAAATGGGGTAGGTGGCTCAGTGGTATCGGTCTTGAGAACTCTGATTCGATCCCCACAACCGACAAACAATTTACAAATAAGTAAATAAATAAATATAATATCATTTGTCCCGCGTGATAGCTGCCCGGGTTGAGGGTTTGACTGACGATCATAAAGTCGTGGGTTCGGGTCCCGCCCGTGGCGGCCTACAAAGGACATATCGGCATATGACCTAAGTAGTTGGTCCGATATATAAATTAAAAAAAATAATAATAATAAAAAAAATATATCATCACGCCTTTTACCCATTACTGGGTGTGGCACTCTGCCGTTACAGATCTCGGTAAGTGATCCACTCGATACCACTGAGCCACTTACCCCAGTTATAATTTTCACCAAATTAAATCTAGCCCTGTGGTTCTTCTACCACTAACATCTTTGAGGGCCGTGATTTGACTGCTGGTAACCACACTTCACGCACATAAATATATCACTTACCGAGATCTGTTTCGACAGGAGTGCCACACCCAGTAATGGGTAAAAGGCATGATGTTATATTTATTTTATTTATTTATATTAAATAAATAAAAGGCTTCAGAATTTTTTTAAAAAAATTTTATTTTTGGGACGTTTCGAGCCTAAATATTTGCTCATCATCAGCTCCTTTAAAAAAAAATAATATTAATAATATTTAGTTTAAATAAATCAAAGCATATCGAATGTTAATTATTTCATATGACCTTGTAACTTTGTTTTGCTTTTATTATTTTAAACCAAAATTTTACTTTCCAGTAAATCTGTCAATATTTTATTGTTTTTAACGCTACCTAAGTTCCTCATTATCATTAGTCAAATCTGACATATTTCATAAAGATTCTAATAAAAGACATCTTATAAAAAAGTTTATAATAAATGTCCTCTATCTAGCTCTAGCTGTAAAATTACATTCACATAATATACTCGACAGTATGTGAACTATCCGTATTCTAGAAGCAATTTCTCAATTTAAAATTTATCATAAACTATCGTCGTTAAAGTCAACGAAGCCACAAAGGAAAAGTTCGCATATTTGTGGTAGAATTTCCTTTTTAAAATGTTAGTTACGATGCAAGTTTCATCTTTGCGTCTACAACAAAACTAAGACTGCAATCCTTGCTGTCGTGTTGTCTCAACGACTAAACAGCAACAACAAACTAAATAAGAAGTTGTAGTTCTGAAATTTCACGCAGCGAGGAGCTGGCTTCGTCAATGGGACCATTACAGTTCTTTGTGCTCAGTTCTCGATAAATTCAACACGGCACATTAAATAATTCCGAGTAGAAGGTAAACAGTGTACTATGTCTTCTGGTTGTATTATTTGGTTTTTGTCATTTTTGTGGATTTAATGAAATGTGACGCAGATAACTTTGAGGATTGTACTTGGTGGAATGTTTGAGTAATGAAACTGTACATTGTACAGAAAAGTTTCAATTTTAAAATATTTAAAATATCAATTTAAGGGGTAAGGCCACTCTAGACAAGGAAAAAAGGGTCATTTTCAAGATTTTTTTTAACGAAATCTAAACGTGCTGCTTAAGAACTGTTTCTGGATCTTTATTTAGTGCTCTCTAAACTTTATTTAAAAATTTTGTTTAAAGAAAATATTCAAAATTGTCGTCAGAAATTTAAAAAAATGGCGACTCCTCTCGGCGCGTAGGGCAAATCGGGCGAAAACATTCCGGGAACAGAAATAGACATGGATCAAAAAGGGATATGTTTTCTTAATCTCTCATAATACTCTAAAAAACTACGGGCTGGATTTTGAAAATTTTGATTTTTAACAAAATGGCGCACGTTTGAAAAAAAGTTCATTATTCGGGACTAAATTTTTGTATAAAAACGACCATAAAAAACGAATGAAGGACTTAAAAAAAAGCCCCCGTAGTTTTTGAGTATTTTATATCTAGAATAAGAAATAAAAAGATTCAGCACGATCCATCAATTAGTATTTCAGATTTCGCCCGATTTTGAAAATATGATTTCGAGAAAAACGCGTTTAAAGTTTCGAGTCATACATACTAGTACTACTAGATATATGCTTTTTTCTCTCTGAAATACTTCCGCGCGGCATTTAAATTAATTGTCCCTTATTCCTAAGGGTTTAAACTATAATTTAAGCAAATAAAAAAAAATGCATTTTTAAAATTTTTTACAGTGGCCCTACCCCTTAAATAAAAACAACAAAGCCAAAATTAATTGTTTTTGAATGATCACTTGGTGAAACTTGGTTTAATAATAAAATATCAAACTAAACACTTGGCTATGTTTCACAAAATTCAGCCTCCAAGTCAACTTATGATGTCATTGTCAGAGGCTGACCAGTACAGTTAGTAACCATAGACGCGTTTCGCTATTATTAGAGCTCATGTCATTTTACTGTTTGTTAGGGATCTTATTCTCTGCTGACACAGTTCTTCGGCATACAGCTCCTTCATGTGAACTTTGTTCTAGGTGGAGAAGTGTGTTATACTGATGAGCTTTGTGAGACTTAGTCAAGTATTTAGTTTGATATTTTATTATTTAAAATATCTCTATTTATAAGCAAGTAAAGGACAAAAGTTCGCTTTAGATTCTAAAATCGCAGCAAGTGTGGTACAAAGTTGTAAAACGACTGGTGTCCATATTTTACCTAAATTAAAAGCTAGAATGGGGTAGGTGGCTCAGTGGTATCGAGTCGGCCTGTGAATCTTGAGAACCCTGGTTCGATCCCCACAGCCGACAAACAATTTCCACCAATTTAAAATCTACCCCTGTGGATCCTCCTCCACTTATGTCTTTGGTTGACGGCTGGTAACCGCACTTCACGCGAAAAAATATATCACTTACCGAGATCTGCTTGGGCAGAGTGCCACACCCAGTGATGGGTAAAAGGAGTGATGATATATTTATTTATATTTTATATTAAAAGCTAGATTAATAGTTTTTAAGCAAAGCTTATAACTTTAATGATGTTTAATACTTTGAACATATTTAAAATATCTCGATTTATAGGCAAGTAAAAGATAAAATTTCGTTTTAAATTATAAAATCGCAAAAATCGGGTTTAAATTCATAAATTTGTAGTGTCCACATTTGACTTAAATTAGAAACTAGATTTAAATTGAATTAATAAAGCTCATACACAGATTCCTAAAAAAAATCCAAAATCTATATAGAAAAATAATTGTACAGAAGCATATATAGGGTGTTTCTATACCTCTGCACGAAACTTTAATGACATGTATAATTTGATATACTGATTATAGAACAAAAAGAATTTTTTTAAATTCGCAAAAATTAAGGTACTTCATTCTTAGCGAACATTTTAGTATCATTGGTTTAATAGTACATTTAATTAGAGATGGGCGAATATCAAATTTCTCGAATTCGAATATCGAATACGAATATTAATCAGATCTCGAATATTCGAGTACCTCGAAATACTCCTAAAAGTTAATTTATTTATTATTAATAATGATTTAATTATGTCCTTTTCATTATTTGAATTGTTAAGATAAAATAAAATTAAAATAAAAATTACAAACAAAGAAGAAAAAGACGAAAACTTCAAATTTAAGGTGAAACAAATTTGAAATATAGTACGTCTTCATGGTTTTGAAACAAAATATCTTTGTTATTAATAACTTCAAAGTATTGTAATAGCTTTAAGTTTATGTACAAATGATAAATAAAAACATAGTCAAAAATTAAGGTCAACATATGGCGCGATATTCGAGGTATTCGAATGTTCGCTATCATGGGCTTCAAGTAAAGTACCAGTCCCGGAAGTTATATAATGACCAAAAAGGGAGATGCACAACTAGATGTTATAACAGTCCTAAATATAAAGTTTCAATTTTCTACGGCTTACCGTTTTTGAGTTATGCGAGATACATACGTACGTACAGACGTCACGACGAAATTAGTCAAAATGGATTCAGGGATGGACAAAATACGTATTTTCACTGAAATCTGAGAACCCAAAATTTTCGCGATTGCAATACTTCCTTTACTTCGTACAAGGAAGTAAAAGTTGCTTTACATTTTAATAGTTGTGTATTGAATAGCATACTTCGATATTGTAACATTATTTATATTTTTTTTATAATTGTTTTAATGGAAACATCCTGTATATGAAGGCAGGAAATTAAAAATTCGTTCATATCTGAGTGATTCCACTATAAACTACTGTAATTGGAATGAATTTCCTAACAAATAAATAAATAAAAACTAAACAAAAGTTGAATTTCACCAAGGTATGAATTTGGGTACTCTAGCTTATGACACGAGCATTCTATCTACGGAACCGGTACTTCTCCTAACTATATTATTATTAGTTGTATTATTTAGCAAGTGTAGGTGGCTCAGTGGTATCGAATCGACCAGTGGATCTTGAAAATCGTGGTTCGATCCCCACAGACGACAAACATTTAATTAGAGATGGGCGAATATCAAATTTCTCGAATTCGAATATCGAATACGAATATTAATCAGATCTCGAATATTCGAGTACCTCGAAATACTCCTAAAAGTTAATTTATTTATTATTAATAATGATTTAATTATGTCCTTTTCATTATTTGAATTGTTAAGATAAAATAAAATTAAAATAAAAATTACAAACAAAGAAGAAAAAGACGAAAACTTCAAATTTAAGGTGAAACAAATTTGAAATATAGTACGTCTTCATGGTTTTGAAACAAAATATCTTTGTTATTAATAACTTCAAAGTATTGTAATAGCTTTAAGTTTATGTACAAATGATAAATAAAAACATAGTCAAAAATTAAGGTCAACATATGGCGCGATATTCGAGGTATTCGAATGTTCGCTATACTGACGTTAATATTCGAAAATCTCGAATATCGAATAAGGTCAATATTCGCGGCATTCGACTATTCGCGGATGATATTCGCCCATCTCTACATTTAATTAAAAAAAGACATTACACCAGGTACCTATATAATAACTAATTAATAAATGACTATTTGTCGGCAGTGTTTATACTTTTATTTCATTAGTAACATAATTATAAATAATTAAATGTACTATTAAATATTGGGGATATAATTTACCGAGAAATTGACATGCTTATGGTAATATAGTATGTGTGAACCTGCTTTCAGAGAATATAATGAAATGAATTCTTAAAAAAAATAAGTATAGATTTTTGGACACGTGTGTACAACCCATCTTAATGTCATTATTATTATATAGACACTTTTTTCTTGTTTATCAGTTTTCATCTTGACCTTCCGAAATTCAGACCTATCAAATATTTCCAAATTTTATTAATATCTGTTTGACATGAGAATTTTTTCCATCTCTTTTTATGCTTCTAACATCTATGGAAACTTTCATGCGCAAGTAATAAAAGAATTTAATAAAAATTGGAAGCAACAAGTTAGAAAGTTTTATCATCAAAACTTACATTAAAAGTTCTGTAATTTGTTTTTTTCTGGAACAAAATTAATTAATTAAATACCTAATACCAGTCAAGAATATGTGTACAGCTTATAAGAGAGTATATATATATATATATATATATATATATATATATATATATATATATATATATATATATATATATATATATATATATATATATATATATATACAGGGTGAGTCTGGGAAGACGCCCCCCCCCTTTAACTTTTTTATTATGAGTAATAGAAAAAAATGGTTCATATGAAAGTTTTATTATTTTAAATATACTATTTGATGGCAGATGTAGATATTTTTTATAAAGTCAGGTTTACAAGATACGACTATCAACTTTTATTTTTTAAATAGCAACCTATAATTATTTTACTAAAATAAAAACCGCCATTTTTTTCTCTTTTCAACGGTGTATTAGTTTTTATTAATGTATCTGAAAAAATTCGAGAAAAATAAGAAAATTGAGAAATACTAGAAATAATTTTTATACAAATATTATAGGTGGCTATGTGAAAATAATTTGTTTTATGTTGTTTTTGTTACTGAATTTGTTGCTTTAGTTTGTTAAGTTGTATAACACTGTTACATTTTGTTTATTTTCACATAGCCACCTATAATATTTGTATAAAAATTATTTCTAGTATTTCTCAATTTTCTTATTTTTCTCGAATTTTTTCAGATACATTAATAAAAACTAATACACCGTTGAAAAGAGAAAAAAATGGCGGTTTTATTTTAGTAAAATAATTATAGGTTGCTATTTAAAAAATAAAAGTTGATAGTCGTATCTTGTAAACCTGACTTTATAAAAAATATCTACATCTGCCATCAAATAGTATATTTAAAATAATAAAACTTTCATATGAACCATTTTTTTCTATTACTCATAATAAAAAAGTTAAAGGGGGGGGCGTCTTCCCAGACTCACCCTGTATATATATATATATAACATTAAATTTGAGTTTATCAAACAAGAAATCGTGCGTCACATTTGGTAGCAGGTAACTTATTATTTTGTTACATATATTATTAATTGTTTGCGTTCGCAATTATTTAATTACTTATTAATTAATATATTTTTTTAATTGCACATATTTGACATTAAATCTTATATTTATTATTTTTTGTTCTAATCCATAGCAAACTTTATTTAAAAAAAAAAAACAAAAAATATATAATATTTAAATTTAGATATCTCGCTTATGCAAAAGGCTAATTTAAAAATTCTTAATGTGCTAGACGCAGAATTTAATTCTCTAAAACTTTTATTTGCAGCACCAAAATCTATTATGTTATTTCCATTGATATAGTAGTCATATATACCCAATTTGAAAAGTTTTAAATTATATTTGAATATAGTTTTTCATGAAAAATCATGGGCTTCAAGTAAAGTACCAGTCCCGGAAGTTATATAATGACCAAAAAGGGAGATGCACAACTAGATGTTATAACAGTCCTAAATATAAAGTTTCAATTTTCTACGGCTTACCGTTTTTGAGTTATGCGAGATACATACGTACGTACAGACGTCACGACGAAATTAGTCAAAATGGATTCAGGGATGGACAAAATACGTATTTTCACTGAAATCTGAGAACCCAAAATTTTCGCGATTGCAATACTTCCTTTACTTCGTACAAGGAAGTAAAAGTTGCTTTACATTTTAATAGTTGTGTATTGAATAGCATACTTCGATATTGTAACATTATTTATATTTTTTTTATAATTGTTTTAATGGAAACATCCTGTATATGAAGGCAGGAAATTAAAAATTCGTTCATATCTGAGTGATTCCACTATAAACTACTGTAATTGGAATGAATTTCCTAACAAATAAATAAATAAAAACTAAACAAAAGTTGAATTTCACCAAGGTATGAATTTGGGTACTCTAGCTTATGACACGAGCATTCTATCTACGGAACCGGTACTTCTCCTAACTATATTATTATTAGTTGTATTATTTAGCAAGTGTAGGTGGCTCAGTGGTATCGAATCGACCAGTGGATCTTGAAAATCGTGGTTCGATCCCCACAGACGACAAACAATTTTCACCAAATTAAATCTACCCCAGTGGCTTCCTCTCCACTAATATCTTTGGAGGCCGTGAATTGACGGCTGAATAAAAAAATAAATATATCATCACGTCTTTTAACCTATAGAGTGTGGCCTTCTACCGTAGTAATATATACGAGTGAAGTGCGGTTACCAGCCGTCAAATCACGGCCCAAAAACTGTTAATGTAGGGGGAGACACAGGGGTAATTTTAATGTGGTGAAATTGTGTATCGAGTGTGGGAATCTAATCCGGGTTCTCAATCTGACCTGATACCACTGAGCCACCTACCCCATAGTATTATATTACATAGTATCATATTTATATAGTTTATTCAAAATCGGGTAGGTGGTTCAGTGGTATCGAGTCAGCCTGTGGATCTTGAGAACCTTGGTTCGATTCCCACAGTCGACACACAATTTAAAATCTACCCCTATGGCTTCCTCTCCACTAACATCTTTGGGGGCCGTGATTTGACGGCTGGTAACCGCACTTCACGCAAAAAAATATATCATTTACCGAGATCTGCTTAGGCAGAGTGCCACACCCAGTAATAGGTACAAGGCGTGATAATATATTTATTTATTTATATTTAGCAAGAACTCTCAAACTGTCGCTTGTGAAACGATTGTTCTACCCGCAGTGTTACAACTAGCAATATCTGATCTTATTGATCTATTCTTGTATGAGTACATTTTAAGTAGTTTGAATATATCTTGAGTAGTATTTGATTTATCTGTTAAGCATGTAGTAAAAGTTGGAAAAGTGTTTTTATAAATGCGCGTATTTCTTTTTTACAACAAAGGATAAGATAGAAAACTGCCGGAATCCATTTTATTCGCAAATTGAAACAGTGCGTCATTTTTAAGTGTTTCGATATATCTTCGATATTACCTCGAAATTCGAATATATTACGGTACGAATTTAGGAGAATAATCTTAACGAAAACTTGAAATCATTTCTTCACTTTATTGCAGTACTTATAAGTTTTATAGTTAGTACTAGAATAACTAAATGAACTAAGAGTACGGATAAGAGGTCCAAAATGTGATAGCTTTTGTTTTCAAGAGTCACTATTCTGACAAAATAATGCTGTCAATATCATTTTGACAGTATAAAACTTACTTCTACTATTTACAAAGAAACTATTTGACTATTACAATGAAATTATAAATGCTCTTATATTAAAATATGTTCATTTTTATTATATATATATATATATATATATATATATATATATATATATATATATATATATATATATATATATATATATATATACAGGGTGTTTCACAACTTAGAGCAAAAAATTAAAGGGTATATTCTGTACGACGTGCTGATCATGAAACAAAAAGAATTTTTTTAAATTCGAAAAATTAAGGGTTGTTAACCTAAAACATTTTTTGTAGTACTGCACTGGATACGCTTTCCTATTAAACACAAACAATGAAGTAGGTATCAACTACGAAAGAATAATTACACAATTCAATTATTAGCAGTTATTTATAATAGAATTTTATTTAATTAATAACTTTAACATAATCATCCACCCAGTGGCAGTGGCAACGAACAATTTTGGACTGGGAAATATGAAAAATAGTTTTGCGATTAAAAAAAAAATCTTTTTGTTTCATGATCAGCACGTCGTACAGAATATACCCTTTAATTTTTTGCTCTAAGTTGTGAAACACCCTGTATAATTTACTTACAGATTATTTATAAAGAAACTATTTGACTATTACATTGAAATTATAAATGCTCTTATATTAAAATATGTTCATTTATTACTAATATACGAGTCGTGTACATTATTGATACACATTTACATAAGTAATTCAGAACTATAACAACGCTATATTTTCTCATAATACTTATGTTTCCTATTTCTTATACATTCATTTATTTAGTTGCTCCATTTATTTCCTTACGGATTAGTAATATAGAACTGCATTTTACAATTTTCACACAAAATTTATTTTGTATATGCCATTAATTTGCAATTGTTCTGATTTATTCTAATTACCTTATTTGCAATTTTAACTTGAAATACAACTAATCTTTTTACAATAATGTCTTTTACATTGTGTCAATTTTTTGTTAGACCAGCAGGAATACAATAAAATTAATCGATAGAATATGTTAATTATATAAATAAATAAATAAATATATCTTCACGCCTTTTACCCATCACTGGGTGTGGCACTCTGTCTAAGCAGATCTCGGTAAGTGATATATTTTTTCCGCGTAAAGTGCGGTTACCAGCCGTCAAATCACGGCCTCTAAAGATATTAGTGGTGGAGGAGCCACAGGGGTAAATTTTTCAAATTGGTGAAAATTGTTTGTCGGCTGTGGAGATCGAACCAGGGTTCTCAAGATCCACAGGCCGACTCGATGTCACTAAGTCACCTACCACATTAAAAATATGTTATTTGCCAATAAAGAATTGAGTAGTTATTTGTGTATTAAGAGCGTAAAGTGATTCTTTGTTACTCGAGCACGGAAATTGCAGCGTCGAAGGCGAGAGTTACAGTAGTGTAAGAAGAACTAAGACACTTGATGCTCGTGATACACACATAATTTTCTGTACGATTGCATCTTAAACTATTAAAAAACGTATACGTACTGAAAATAAATTAAACTGACAATATGACAAGTTTCTATTTTGTTTGTATCCCTAGTAACTATTCAAATAAGCTCATATTTAATATGTTATTTTTCCTTCCATGTAAAATGACACTTTATAGTAATTTATCGTAACTAAGTACATGAGTAATTATAGTACATTGCCCTGTAAAATTTTACAAGCTCATAGAGGAGACTTATAAAATTTTACAAGGCTCATAAAAAAAACTAATATAAACTAATTAAATTGTTATTATTTGTTGCATCTACAATATATTGTGTATTTTCTTGAATTGCAAGAAAATCGCCTTCAAAGTATTCGTCAGGCATTAAACCCATTATTTCAAATTATTTATTTAATTAGTCCGTCAGTACAGTGCTGTGGATAGCAATATGGTATTCGAATCCGGAGATCCCGAGTTCGAATCTCACTCAAACTAAAAATTATGAGCGGCTCAATGAGTGCGGACCCTGTACTGTAATTGGGATTAACTTCCTGTTCTACAGTGTAACATAAATAAATAAATAAATAAATCATACAACAAATAGTACCATTATATAATAACTGCAAATAAACTTTGTCCCACCAATAGAAAATAATCAGTGACTAGTCCGTGCTCTTACTTTAATTTAGTTACTTTAGTTAGTTACCAGCGATAGGATTACGAACTAAATTATAGATAGAGATCTGCAATTGCATAGAGATTGTGTATGTGTAGTAAACAGATTATCGACTTACATTTGGGAAAACAAGTAACATACATGTCTGATTGGAATATCCCATTCACCTCATGTAAATAAATGATTAGGCCATTTACCCCTGTTAATAATTCACACACCCTTGCCGTAAGTGATATGTTTCGTTAGACAATGACTAAAGATGCACAACTGTACAAATAGATACTCGCAAATTACCGACATTTATCCACTCGTAACGAAAAATCATCATCTGTGGCGCTACAGCTCAAATCGAGCCTGGGTCTACCGGACACACCGAGCCGGAGTTTTTACACTGCCGTACTGCCGGTTTTCGTAGTCGAATGCTACATTATTTAAGGCGTATAAGTGACTAGCTTATAGTGCCCGAGTGTGATAAATACATGTAACTGTATTGTATATTTTACGACAAATCACACATTGTCGACAGGCGGATTCGAACCAGAGATGTGCATCTACGTGTAATCTTTAATTGTCGACATCTACACGTAGACAATACGTCGACAATTCTAGCGACGTAGACAATGTACACAATGTAGATAATTCATCTGACAGTTGTAAAATTCAACATAACCTAAATTTATTCCTTTGTAACTATTACATGTATTCGTATTCGTGAGCTCGGGTCATTATCGGTCTTTATATAATAAAACTAATAAAGCAAGTGCTCGTACATTACTAGACGAATGTCAGTCTTGGGTCTTGGGCGAATTGTCATATTTTTTAAATCGATCAACGCGCCATCTCACCAGACGGAGTTTTCTTTGGCGCTATTTTTAACAGTAACCAGTTGACAAATTTTGAACGTTTTGCCCTAACCAACTAATTTTTTTCATGTAATCCCTAGAATAAAAATAAAAATCTCTACCAACATTTACAATTCCCTAGTTCTAGGGATACAATTTTAATATGACTTAAGTGAACACAGGTGTTTTCATTGTCTACATAGTCTACATTATTTACCTGAAAAATGAAGACGTAGACTACATGATTGTTTACACGTAGAGAATTGCGTAGATTACTTGCAGTAGACTACACGCACATCCCTGATTCGAACAGACGAACCTTGGTTCGGGTGACGAAACAGTGTGTTAAGTGATGTGCCTTAACACGCTCGGCCACCGCGCCTTTTTACATTTATCCACTCGAAACGAAAAATAGGAAATGTTGATCTTGCTTCATTTTTTAACCAGCAATGTTGATCTAATTCCCGCATGATGTTTATTGTATCTTGCCTCGTTCTAGTGCAAGAGTTTCATAAAGTCTCGATAAAATTAAAATTAAACGGCATTGATTATCTCGTGTCCGTATTGACTTATAAGCAAATTTTAAGCGATTTAATTTCTTGAAATTATTTTAAAGATAGATATAAGTTAAATTTATGCGCATCTTCTTATCTCGTTTAGTTTTTTTAATATAGCAAATACAATGTATTTTTAAACAAGCGCAGGCGATGCTGCCTTCATTTCTTATTGATTCGTTGTTAGAGAAATGGACGTAAAGCTCGTTTTACATTACACAATATATTGAACAATTTTTTTAACAATATCTTGAGCAATAAATTGACTGATTTACATTGTAGTCTGTTTGACACTAGACAATTTCTTGTACAATATTTGAGCCGTGATTCTGCGCAATTCGCATGGAAATGTCATTGACAGCTGCGCTTGTCAAATCCGCGGGAATATTTTAATGGTAAAATGAACGTACTCAAGAGTTTATTGATAGTAAGTATGGCAATGTCATTAGTTTTAATTTAAAAGTGTTGAAAGATGACTTGTAAAAAAAAACTAAGAAAACCAAGACAGATACGTGTAGTAACGAAAGCAGGATTTGAATTTGTCATTTACGTATAATTACAAATATAATAATTATACTATTACTTAAAAATTATTATTTATGATTTATAGAAAAAAGATACAATTATTATAATTAATCTAAATTAAAATAAATCTGAGCATGGAAAATAGCCAGTTGCATTAACAAAACATTAAACTTGATTTAAATTAATAAAAGCAAATCAAAGTTGAAATAAATGATAGTGAAACATTCGTGAAAACGTGCCACCGAGTCCCTCGGACAGTACGCAAATCACAACTAGCCACACTGCGCATGCCCACACACAATTTGTCTAGCAAATTGGCTAGGAATTGAACACGTTCAATTTTTTCAGACAATTTACGAAGCAATCGAAGATTTAAAACAATTTGTTGTATGATACTATGCAATTTAGATTGTTCAAGATCTTGTTCAATATATTGTGTAATGTAAAACGAGCTTTAGTGAAGATTTACGAAACAGGTGTACATGAGCGATTGAATGAATGTTTGTTGCGTGATGATGGATTTTGGTTGTGAGAAAAGAAAGAGTTCGTATGGAGGAAGTGTTAATGTGGTCGAAACGAGTATCGTGTGTCAGGATGAGAATGTTGATGTGCACTGATGCTCTATGAATGTTTCAAGGGTTCGTGCTGTCCCATTTAATGGGATATAGCGTGATGTTATGTATGTATGTATGTAATCTAAAGACTAACATTTGAGAAAAATTCAACTTTTTCGGAGTCTTTATCTCTCCATCTAAACAAGATATAAAGATGCGCTCGATGGCATTGAATTTCACGTGTTCGAATATATTTATTTATTTTGAGATACTCTGTACAGTAGGAACTTAATCTGAATAACAGTACAGGGTCCGTACTCACCGAGCCGCTGTGTAGTAATTTATACATGTTTAACTTGAGTGGAATTCGAACTCGGGATCTTCGGATTCGAATGCCGTAACGCTATACACATATAGTGATGTGAGTCGGGTAAATACCCAATGGGTAGGTAAATAAAATTAGGGTATTTACCCGAGGATATATTTATCTACCCAATTGTAAAAATTGTAAGTTTATTGTTTGTCAGTGTCGAACAATGTAATTTACTAAGTCTGAATAGAAATAATGTACAACTAGAAGTCTATAATTCTTTTAAAATAAATACCATGAATATATATTTTTTTTATTTCTGTGAAATTCTTTTGTATTTATTTAAGAAAATATTTTTTTTCTGAAATAGTCAAGAAAATGCCTACTTTCCTGACGCATTTTAGTATGGAAAGTAAGTGTTTACCAAAACATTTGCAAAACAGACAGGTAAAGTACTTTCTTGACTAGTCAGGAAAGTACTTTACCTGACTCAAATAAATAAACTAAATAACTAAAAAATTTAATAAGATTTTTATTTATTTTTATCAATAACGTTAATACTAAATATACAGTTGCTTAAGTAACTAAAATTTATGCATGACACTGGCGAATTTGAAGCTAAATTATTTGTTGCAATCAATAAATTACTTGAAGATTCAGTGAATAAAATAAGCAAGTAGCACATTTTCTGACAAATTAGTTATTTTATTTTGCTTTTTCCATTCCATGAAAATTTCATACTCTTTATCATATCGGTCTTTGAACTTGCTCGATAATAAATTTTCAACAGCCGCAGTTGCTTGATTTAAGATTTCAGGAGGAGCACTTGATAATACCGCCTCATACTAATTTTCATCTATATTTTCCAACATTATAAAGAAATCTTCTCTCTCAACAATATTACTTTTGACACAAATATGTTCAATAGATTTTTCACAAAAGATGTTGTTTTCAACAACTTTTGTTATCACCTTGGATATGTAGTTTGCTGCCAATATGATTTTTACCAAAAAATTAAACATTTTGAAATATTTATTATTAATTATATTGATAAAATATAAATATAACCGATTTCAGAAAAAATAGTATACATAATACGTCACGAAAGTGTTTTACTTGACTCAGCGAATTAAAATACTCGGCCTGACGGCCTCGTACTTCAAACAACCGCTTCGTCAAGTAAAGCATCACTTTCCTGACTTATTATGTAATATACTATTAATAACGTACTTTTAAGTGACTTCAAATATTTTCCAATGATATTGCAAACCCATATTCTTACTATTTGTAATGATTAAATTTATACCCAAGTGTGGGAAATTACCCGAGAATTTACCTTGAGTATTTACCTTGAAAAAATAAATACCTGGGTATCTTGCATCATTACCCACACCACTGTACAGCCGGGCAAATAATTTAACATAATGCGGCTCGGTGAATCCGGACCCTGTACTGTAATTGAGATTAAGTTCATCTTTTACAGCGTAACATAAATAAATAAAATGTTAACCAACCAGATTTAAATATCAAAATCTAACGTTCAAATTAAACGCTCATCTTATTTATTTAACACATTGTGACAATTTTTTGTTAGACCAGCAAGAATACAATAATAGTATATTACATTACAAGAAAAGAAACTAAGAATTTCGCTCACGCATGTGTCAGTTTTGAACACGAGGCGAAGTCGAGTGTTCAAAGGCACCTAAGTGAGCGAATTCGTTTCTTCTCGAGTGATGTATAGCGTTTTGTTCAATTCTGCTATTGAAATATTTTAAAAATATTAAGATTTGTACGGCTATTTATGTAGTATAAATAAACATAGATGCCATTGCGTTGCTATGGTTCGTTTGTTTAAATATAAATAAATATTTGCGAATATCAAATAATTTACCGTTGCATTGTGAAAATATTATTAATAATTGAGAAAATGGAAGAATATGACGATGTTACTATACCAGAAATTATTTTAAAAGAAGCTGATGCCGCTACGTTTCAATTATTGCCTGAGAAATCAAAAGGAAGATATTTGAAAGAGTTGAAAAAATTTCGTGAGTGGATGCAATCAAAAAATGTTCATGTTGTAACTGAGATGGATCCATTTTTAGTTGCTGGCATGTCTGGTGTAAGTCACCCTGTTTTCAATAATTGCAATGTGCACTTTCATATAAATAAATAATTTTCAAAAAAACTTGTAGTTTATTCCTATTTTCGGTAATGACAAGTAAGTGGCTGAAAGTACTTTCGCTCACTACTTTCACCCACCCGTTGCCATAGAAATACCTTCAGTGGACAAAACAAAGGGTTTCAAGGTTTGTATCCAAGCTAGAAATAACATGTTTCAATAGCAGGATTGAACAAAATTAATCGATAGAATATGTTAATTATAAGTTCTAAAAATATGTTATTTGTGTATTAAGAGCGTAAAGTGATTCTTTGTTACTCGAGCACGGTAATTGCAGCGCGAGCCGAAGGCGAGAGCTGCAACAGTGCAAGAGGAACAAAAACACTTTACGCTCGTGACATAATATTTTCTACGATTGCATCTTAAAATTATTCAAAACGTATACGTACTGAAAATAAATCCGTTCTGTCAACTGTCAATATGACAAGTTTCTGTTTTGTTTGTATCCTAGGTAACTATTGAAATAAGCGCGCATTTAACATCATTTTCGCGCGTTGCCATTGGAGACACGTGACAAAGATATTTTTCGATTGTTCTACAGAAAACGTCAACTTTACGATGGCAAATGAGAGCGTAATTGTCAACTTTTCATTGCAATCGTATAAAAACAATGGCTGGTAGCACAAGCTTTGTTTTTGGGTGTTTTAAGAGCGCGGTTTCAACATATACAGATAGCTAAAACACCCAAAAACACTGCTCTTAAAACAGGCAAGAACAGAGCTTATAGTACAAGCCATTATTTCTAGATATTTATCGTAAAAATTTGACATTCATTTAATATTTCTTCGATTAATTCCATCCATCACAAGCATCCCTTGCAACTAACTCCATCTTTGGACTGCAACTTCAAGCTAGGATATAAACATCTCTTTGTCACAATAATATTCTAATTCTGCATGAAATTCACAAACAATAGTTCACATTTCGTCAGTCTCCTCTGCAGGGAATGTTCGTTAAGTATTCGGCAAGTTGAGCCAAGGCAATGATACGTCGTCGTCTCGCTTGAAGAACTTCTGGAACTGCGTCGCATACGCTACATTACGCGCCACGTAACCTAGCGTAACGTAAGCGCAGAGGAACGCAAACGTAAAGGAACCAGGAACCAAGACTGCATAGGTTTGTTTCACAAGGTGATAGAATTAAGTGAGAAGGTAGACAATTCGAAAAAGAGATGGTTTTGTTCTAAAAATAATATATAAAATATATCATCACGCCTTTTTACCCATTACTGGGTGTGGCACTCTACCTAAGCAGATCTCGGTAAGTGATATATTTCTTCGCATGAAGTGCAATAATCAGCCGTCAAATCACGGCCCCCAAAGATGTTAGTGGAGGGAGAGCCACTGGGGTAGATTTAATTGGGTGAAAATTGTTTGTCGGCTGTAGGGATCGAACCAGGGTTCTCAAGATCCACAGGCCGACTCGATACCACTGAGCCACCTACCCCATTTAATTTAATTTAATAATGTGAAAGTCAAATTAATGTACTGTAATTAGAAAAATCTCGAGTGCTTTGATGGAATGAAGATTACTCAGAAAATCTCTATAATATTATGAAATAGTATAACATAAAAATTGTGCCTTTTTAGAGAGTAAAAGTTTCTTTTCTCAGTTGAGAGACGAAAGTGTTACTTTTCATCTGTAGAAGAATACTAGATATATATTATTAGATGAATTTTATAAGATAACACAATAAGCGCAGGTATATCTTCTGTCTTTTCTACAACTGTAAATAAAGAATAATACAATATTTATTGTTTTATTTAAATAAATTGAAGTAAAACAATCAACAATAATATGAATTTGATAGTATTGATGTGTTGTAACTAATGAAACCTGACAACAAATAATTTGGGAGCGTGCGCGAGATACTCATTTTGCACTCTAGGGTGCAAAATAATCTGCAAAATATGCGTTGTCATGGTAATGTAAATGATGAAAAATTCATGTATTTCGCGTATTGATATTAGTGAACATTTTTTGACAGGTGTATAAAAATACTTTTTTCGAAGATTGTCATATAAAGTTAAAATTTACATGACAACTATCAACACGCGAAATGAGTGTTTTTTGTCTACAGAACGCAAAAGACTTGCATGCAGGATGCAAAATTTTTGCATCCTGCAATTTTTTGATGGAAGAAAGGCTCATAATTTAATAAAATTTGTTACTTTATTTTTTTGCTTAGAAACAATATACTTCTATACTTTAACAAAATTTATATTTAATGTTCCAATTGAGCGCATATTCATATTTATCCCGCTTGAGGAAGCTAACTGGTGTACTGGAATAGTTTCTTGAGAAATGCAATGCGAAATACAATGCGAATCCCAATCAATCGCAGAAAAAATTAGAACGTTTGTTTGGTTTCTATTGACAACCAGCTGTCAATTGCTGGTCAGAGAATACCAGATTTGATAGCAATTATATTACATACATTGTTGTCATGGAGACATTAGTCAACATTTTCTCATTACATTATTACTAATTTTGGGACATAGTTTTCGAAAAAACCTTGTTTGATACTCGATTGCGAAATGCTTTTACATTCTCGAATGCAAAAGAACATTTCACAATCCAGAATCAAAAATATCTATTTCGAATGCATTCTACCATATTATATCAAGATCCCCGTTTACAATATCCGATTACAATATTTTAGCAAGTTTACTTCTCTTCACACCATCACACCTCCATGTGCGTTTTATCTATCTTCTGTTTTACGACACGACAACTATGACGTCACCGAAGCAACGCACTCTAGATACCATCATCCAGTGAGTTGTGGTGGTCGCGAAAATAAAAATCATATAAAAAACCGGTGAAGTTGATCTTCGGTTGTTTATTTTCGATTTTATTGCACACGCCGGTATAAATTAGGGTATTATGGGGCTTGGCGCGCGCCACAAGAACCTAAAGTTGGATATTATGGGGAGACGGACTCCGGTTGAGGATGTGAGAAGCAAGAATGACGTAATTTGTGGGGTAATTATCATAACGCGAAATGGAAGCGAGTTTAATCAGATTTATTTATTCCTTCGAATTGCAAATTGAGTAATCTTTATCGATTGGTGATTCATTCGGAATTATACTAGAAAAAATATATTGGAATAAATCAATAAATAATTAAAAACAACAAAGACAAAATTAATTGTCTTTAAATGCTCACTTGGTGAAACTAGGTTTAATAATAAAATATCAAAATAAACACTTGTCTAAGTCTCACAAAATTCAGCCTCCAAGTCACCTTATGGGGGCATCGTCAGAGGCTGGCCAGCACAGTTGGTAACCATAGACGCGTTTCGCTCTTATTAGAGCTCATCAGTATGGTATAACCTACCAACTGTGCTGGCCAGCCTCTGACGATGCCCTCATAAGGTGACTTGGAGGCTGAATTTTGTGAGACTTAGACAAGTGTTTATTTTGATATTTTATTATTAAACCTAGTTTCACCAAGTGAGCATTTAAAGACAATTAATTTTGTCTTTGTTGTTTTTTATTTAAATTGCTATTTCGTAGCTTTTGCTTTTTTCGGTAGATGGCATTACTGGTTCGATAGAACTTCTCATGTCATCTTACCGTTCTTTAGAGATCTTATTCTCTGCTGGCACAGTCCTTCGTCACCAGCTTCTTCACGTGAACTTTGTTCTAGGTGAAGAAGTAGGTTATATCATACTGATGAGCTCTAATAAGAGCGAAACGCGTCTATGGTTACCAGCTGTGCTGGCCAGCCTCTGACGATGCTCTCATAAGGTGACTTGGAGGCTGAATTTTGTGAGACTTAGACAAGTGTTTATTTTGATATTTTATTATTAAACCTAGTTTCACCAAGTGAGCATTTAAAGAGAATTAATTTTGTCTTTGTTGTTTTTTATTTAAATTGCTATTTCGTAACTTTTGCTTTTTTCGGTAGATGGCATTACTGGTTCGATAGAACTTCTCATGTCATCTTACCGTTCTTTAGAGATCTTATTCTCTGCTGGCACAGTCCTTCGTCACCAGCTTCTTCACGTGAACTTTGTTCTAGGTGAAGAAGTAGGTTATACCATACTAATGAGCTCTAATAAGAGCGAAACGCGTCTATGGTTACTAACTGTGCTGGCCAGCCTCTGACGATGCCCTCATAAGGTGACTTGGAGGCTGAATTTTGTGAGACTTAGACAAGTGTTTATTTTGATATTTTATCAATAAATAATTATTTGGGGTAAATGGTTTAGTAGTAATGTATGAGTCCGTCAGTACGGTGGTGTGGATAGCGATACGGAATTCGAATTCGGAAATCCCGAGGTCGAATCGCACTCAAGCTAAAAATTATATAAACTATCACACTACTGTAATTGGGATTAAATTCCTGTTGTACAGCGTAACATAAATAAAGAAATAAATAAATGAGGGAAATTGGGATATTGAGAATCAAAGTTCGATTCCCATAGACGACATCTAAATTTCAGTACATTAACCGAAAAATGTTAGGGTTTGGTTACGATTAACGGTTTTAAAAATAAATAAATAAATATATCATCACGCCTTTTACCCATTACTGACTGTGGCATTCTTCTGTAGCAGATCTCGGCAAGTGATATATCTTTTCGCGTGAAGTGCGGTTACCAGCCATGAAATCACGGCCCCCAAAGATGTTAGTGCAGAAGGAGCCACAAGGGTAGATTTAAATTGGTGAAAATTGTTTGTCGCCTGTGGGGATCGAACCAGGGTTCTCAAGATCCACTGGCCGACTCGATACCACTGAACCACCTACCGCATTACCGGTTAACGGTTTTTATGTCAGTAAAATTTTGGTTTGGTTTATCGGTTACGGTGTTTAGAAAATATTTTATAGGTTACGTTTTTCAACGATAAATAAATTAAATTTAAGTTTCGCAGTCTTCAATAACTAAACAAATTTTTCGTAACACATGCACAAGAAACACGTTCTTATTCCCTAATTTTAGAGAGAGAAACACTGCTTTTCTCTTCTAGGGAGAGAAACATTATGTTCTCTCCCTAGGTAGGATGTTTCTCTGCCTAGGTAGCATGTTTCTCTCCATAGAGACTACGATTATTAGCTGTTTGCAGTGTTTCCTAGGTAACTAGTTACGAAACCCATATTCGACATTTGTCCCGATAAGACAGTAATTTTTGTGCACTTGTTACGAAAAGTATAATATGCTTCACGGGAGGGCGCGATTATCCCTTGTGTCCTTTCCTTGATGCATAACATACGAGTACTATTTAAAATGTTTTAAAATTATTTTGCCATTAATTTAATATTGTATACATTATCTTTAATATCTAAACACCTAAAGTAAATTTTCTCATTAAATTATTTTTAAATTTAGCGATAAAATCGTATACAGAAATTTCTGTACCTTGTAAACTTGGTGAAAGTAAAGTTCTTATAAAGTATTGAAGTCAACTTAATGCTAATTATGTTCACTTTAATTTTAACTTTACCAACGGTGATTTCATGATTAGCTTTATTATTGGTTTATAGTAACAAGAAAGTTTCCATCGTACACTAGATGAATGAAAGGTAATCAAGCAGTACTTTCATGTCGTAATTAATTACGTTATAGTTTGATATTACGGCGTGTATTATGAATGCATGAATTAAATCGATATATCTTAGCTAATGCACATTATGTATAATGCTTGCTGACTTGCCTGGAGTTCATAGCCTTTATAAGGCGTAGCCGGTGTTAATTTATGGTTAAACACGGTACATTATGTCTAGGGAGAATTTCAAAACTTAATATAAGTCTAGTAAATAACAGTTTTTTTAATCTTTTAATAATGCTCGTTTGTATCATCAAAACTTGAATTTTATGTCGGACTTAAGGGGTAAGGCCACTCTAGACAAGGAAAAAAGGGGTAATTTTCAAGATTTTTTTTAACGAAATCTAAACGTGCTGCTTAAGAACTGTTTTTGGATCTTTATTTAGTGCTCATTAAACTTGATTTAAAAATTTTTTTTAAAGAAAATATTCAAAATTGTCTTCAGAAATTAAAAAAAATGGCAACTCCTCTCGGCGCGTAGGGCAAATCGGGCGAAAACATTCCGGGAACAGCAATAGACCTGGATCAAAAAGGGATATGTTTTCTTAATCTCTGATGTATACTCTAAAAAACTACGGGCTGGATTTTGAAAATTTTGATTTTTAACAAAATGGCGCATGTTTGAAAAAAAGTTTCATTATTTGGGACTAAATTTCTGTATAAAAACGACCATAAAAAACGAATGAAGCACTTTAAAAAAAAAGCCCCCGTACTTTTTTAGTATTTTATATCTAGAATAAGAAATAAAAAGATTCAGCACGATCCATCAATTAGTATTTCAGATTTCTTTTCGCCCGATTTTGAAAATATGATTTCGAGAAAAACGCGTTTAAAGTTTCGAGTCATATATATATATAAATACTAGTACTAATAGATATATGCTTTTTTCCCTCTGAAATACTTCCGCGCGGCATTTAAAATAATTGTCCCTTATTCCTAAGGGTTTAAACTATAATTTAAGCAAATAAAAAAATATGCATTTTTAAAAAATTCTAGAGTGGCCTTACCCCTTAAGTAAATATATATCATGTAAAAAAATATTAAAATAAGTTATATCTTAGTTGAAGAGAATGGCAACCTACTAAAATCTTTTGGAACTAATTTAATTTTTCTATAACAGACTTTATTAGATTATGAGAGTAATAGAGCTTGAACAAGTGTAAGAAATTACTAGTAGAATAATTAAGTAGTTTTATCGGTAAAATTCAGACTTCATTTCTTCGTAAGCTGTGATATCTTTGTCACATCGGTGCGAATGACTTTGCGCCGGTCTCGTAAATTTGGTCCATGCGTGAGGAAGCAGCAACACGTTTCAGAGATACTCAACTTTCAGGTCGAATTATCATTAGGTTTACTTCTCATTAGTTTTTACGCTGCCATTTCTTTACAAATTGTCTTAGAGGAAAGTGTTTCAAATACAAATTGTAGATATTTTGAATTCCTCATCTAAATCAGAAAACACAATGGCTGGTAGCACAAGCTCTGTTTTTGCCTGTTTTAAGAGCAGTGTTTTTGGGTGTTTTAGCTATCTCTTAACATGTTAAAACCGTACTCTTAGAACACCCAAAAACAGAGCTTGTGCTACCAATCATTTTGTTTTTAACATTTTATTACCTTAAAGATTAGTTACGAAAGTTTTTAAAATTGTTGTTCTTTGTTTGCTATGGACCTGGAAACAACATGCGGACTTTTATATGTTTATATGTTTATCTTATACTATAATGTTGACTTCGATACAATATTTAACTTTGTTTATTAGATAGTTTGTTAAAAACTTAAAAATGCAGGATATTTATACTAAATCAGATCGAACATCGAAACAATAAAAGTAATCCAAGACTATATTGATGATACTATAAAATATATAGTTATAATTATTTTAAAAAAATAATAATTTGTGGTAGTTTCTTCTTTGTTAACTTTAGAATAAATGTGTAAATCAAAAAATGTTTATATTTAAAAACTGCATCCAATTACTTCATATTTATTGATATAAACGTTACTGACACGAGAAAGCAGTTAGCTATAAGCTGTTTACAAAATTAATAGTTATAACAATCAAGTGAATTAATTATTAATCATCGATTAGCATATGAGTTGATATTTTTGCGTTGATTGTACCTTTTTAATTTGGAGAAAATCTAATATCATTCTATAACAAATTTGATAGGTTATAATAACTTTTATTAAGGTTTAGGGTTTAAATTCTTTGTTAGTTAGTTTTTAGCCATTTATTTTAAATAAATATAAAATTAAACAAATAAATATATAAAATAATAAATAAATGTCCCGCGTGTTGACCGCGCGGGTTGAGGGCCTGACTGACAACCATAAGGTCGTGGGTTCGGGTCCCGCCCGTGGCGGCCATACAAAGGACATATCGGCATATGACCTGAGTAGTTGGTCCGATATAAAAATTAAAAATAAATAAATAAATAAATTATTATATAAATAAATATATCATCACGCCTTTTACCAATTACTGGGTGTGGCACTCTGCCGTAGCAGATTTCGTAAAGTGCGGATACCGGTCGTTGAATCACGGCCTCCAAAGATGTTAGTGGAGGGGGAGCCACAGGAATAGTTTTAATTTGGTGAAAATTGTTTATCGGCCGTGAGATCGAACCAAGGGTCTCAAGATCCACAGGCCTACTTGATACCACTGATCCCTATAGTAGGGTATTCTAATTATAAACTATAGATCTCCGAACTATGATTAGAAATAAACAGAATTAACCTATATTTAAAATTACAAATATACCTACTGATAATTCACCCTCCAGAAACACCCTCATATCCTCGTATGCCCATCTCCCAAATTAGTGGGCAGCGGTGTTCCCAGAGCGTCAGTCGGGTCCATAATTACCGTCGGGTTATCTTGCCGTCGCGACGCCGTTCAGACGCCCAAATGAGCGCATTACGCGTCGTTCTATCTCCGTCTACCATCCCTTGGTCCCAGACCAGCGTTATAAACCACCCTCACCCCGCAACCCTTCCTGTGATCATACAGCAAAGATGTAAGGAAAAAATCCCAAGAGAATAATGTCGTTGTAACATCTGACTCACGGGAGATACATGACTAGCGATGGTAGCTTGATGAAGATATAATTTTGATTGGATAGTAGTTGATTAGTTTTGTCGGTATTCATCAAAATGTTTGACTTGTTTAGGTTGTTTTTACTCTATGTACCACGAGCAATAGCTGGACGAATAAGTCAATCTTACTGGGCTGCACCAATAGTAATACGCGGCTTATTTAACACATAAATAACAAATATTGTTATACTAATTGTAATACGAAACGTTATAATTGAATATGAGGATGCAAACATAATTACTATTTAAATTACATTTTTATTAATTATAATAATTAATTCACTAATAAAATAAAAAATAAATAAATATATCATCACGCCTTTTACCTATTACTGGATGTGGCACTCTGCCTAAGCAGATCTCGCTAAGTGATATATTTTATCGCGTGAAGTGCGGTTACCAACCGTCAAATCACGGGCCACAAAGATGTTAGTGCAGGGGGAGCCACAGGGGTAGATTTAAATTGGTGAAAATTGTCGGCAGTGGGGATCGAATCAAGTTTAAAATTAAGTAAAACGCGAACACCGCGTGATGTGAGTATCTTCACGCGTTGAGTCGATGAACGAGACTGAAACACTTGGTGTCCTGGGTACAATGCCCACATCTGGAATCCATCCCCCACACATCGGGGTGGACACAGATGTCTCAAGTGTTTTGGTTATGTAGTCTGACACTCTGACACTGCAGATAACGCGAACATGAATCTTGTTGGAATTCTAAGAATATTAACTATAACTGTCTTTTTTTATAATTTTTATGCCCTATATTCGAAAACCAAAAGATTCACACGCAGCCTTAATCAGAGATGTGCATCTACGTGTAATCTTTAATTGTCGACATCTACACGTAGACAATACGTCGACAATTCTAGCGACGTAGACAATGTAAACAATGTAGATAATGCATCTGACAGTTGTAAAATTCAACATAACCTAAATTTATTCCTTTGTAACTATTACATGTATTCGTATTCGTGAGCTCGGGTCATTATCGGTCTTTATATAATATAACTAATAAAGCGCAAGTGCTCGTACATTACTAGACGAATGTCAGTCTTGGGTCTTGGGCGAACTGTCATATTTTTAAAATCGATCAACGCGCCATCTCACCAGACGGAGTTTTCTTTGGCGCTATTTTTAACAGTAACCAGTTGACAAATTTTGAACGTTTTGCCCTGTACAACTAATTTTTTTCATGTAATTTCTGGAATAAAAATAAAAATCTCTACCAACATTTAAAATTCCCTAGTTCTAGGGATAAAATTGTAATATGACTTAAGTGAACACAGGTGTTTTCATTGTCTATATAGTCTACATTGTATACATAAAAAATGAAGACGTAGACTACATGATTGTTTACACGTAGAGAATTGCGTAGATTACTTGCAGTAGACTACACGCACATCCCTGGCCTTAATGGCACATGAGTGTCAAATTACACGAAACCAATCTTACCTAAACGCAACATAACAACAACGAGATAGCTCATATTGTTACATCTACATAACAAAATTGTAGTGAAATCTGTACATTCAGATACTGTTCTGTCTTTAAAATAAATTGAAGTGAGTGAGATTTGAATGTACGTGCTCTGGCTTGTTAGGTTCAAGTTGATTACCTGTTTATTTAAACTTTGCACAACATAAAATAATCCCATTTATAGTACAAGGATCCTACAGCTTATTGTGGCAATAACACCACTCAGAAACAATCGTATTTTTTTGAAATAAATTAAAGTCTGTGAGATTTAAACAGACAACCTCTTGCTTGTCATTTAATAAATATATACTATTTACGGAATAGGTAGCCTGTGGATCTTGAGAACCTTGGTTCGATCCCCACAGCCGACAAATATTTTTCACCAAATTAAATCTACCCTTGTAGCTACCCTCCACTAACATCTTCGGGGGCCTTGATTTTACGACTGGTAACCGCATTCCACGTGAAGAAATATATCATTTACAGAGATCTGCTTTGGCAGAGTGCCACACCCAGTAATGAGTAAAAGGCGTGATGATATATATTATTATTATTAAGTTTTACTTGCTTAAGGTACACACACTATTTATAAATTAAGAGATAATATTATTTTTCTACGATTGCTATTAAAAGTTGAAAATTACGCTCTTATAGGTCATCGTAAAGTTGACGTTTTCTGTGGTACAATCGAAAATTAATTTTGTCGCGCGTTAGGTACCATTGGAGACAAGCGAAAAAGATAGTAAATGCACGCGTTTCCAATGGCAACGCGCGAAAAAGATATTAAATGCGCGCTTATTTCAATAGTTACCAGGGATACAAACAAAACAGAAACTTGTCATATTGACAGTTGACAGAACGAATTTATTTTTCAATACGTGTATGTTTGTTTTATAGTTTAAGAAAAAATTATGTGTGTATCACGAGCGTAAAGTGTTTTTGTTCATATTATACTATTGCAGCTCTCGCCTTCGGCCCGCGCTACAATTACCTTGCTCGATTAACAAAGAATCAATTTACGCTCTTAATACACAAATAACTATTTCTCATTTGTTGCTATTGGCCACAATCGGGAAAGTTAAATATACGCTTGTTGCTTAGGAAATAAATGATAACCTTTCGTTGTTAAATGACTGCGTATGTATATGTATTAAAAAATAAATATTTATTTTACAGTTAAAACATTTCACATTTGTTCTTATTTTGTTTCCCTAGCTTCTGAAGAAACCATTGCATATGTCTTGAAATGTTAATTGATTTAGAGGCAGAATCAACTACAGCAATCCAAAACCATTCTGATGATTGTATTATTCAGTCTGACTTCTCTTCTTGTTGTCTAGTTACAGTTCATAGAACAGCAAAAACTATCGATTTTCTTACTAAAATCCACAGCAACAATATTTATTCAACATTCATGTGATCTAGATCATCTAAATTAAAAGAAACAACCTAATTTATTTTCATAATGAAAGACTCCATATCAGTTTGTGATAATTTAGGTTAGATGAAATGTCGAGTGTAAAAAATAAACAAACAGAATTTTATTATATATTAATTATATAATTTGTGCGATCGATTTCGATTATGAACATAGTTCGCACAAAGCATATAATTAATATATTATAACATTCAGTTTGTTTTTTTTACACTCATCCTTTCATTTAACCCAATCTTATTTATATTTATATTCCCTTTGCTTTTTAGTTACAAAATAAAGATCCCAGTTCAGAGAACATTTTCTTATCGATTTCCCGCGCGTAGCTCGTTCCTTCTCAATAATCCACTCTCATCAAGTGACTTTATTATACTTGATTATTTATGGTCCGAACCATTTGCTCCTAATGTCATTACATTCTACAGTGTACAGTCGAACCAAAGACTTCAAACTGACTTCTACGCGTTGTAGCATTATTTCTCCGCTTCGGGAGCATTTCACTCTTAGTCTTTCAACATTTCGAAGCAGTTGTTGCGAATTAACGGCACTTAAACAACGCCCGCGAATTGCAAATGCAATTAAAAATTGTCTGACACTCGAAGCTATATTCGAAATGGATACGAACAGAAAGGAAATTTCGTTCAGAGTTTCTTGGGCTTGAGACGGACACGAACTGAGACGTAATTTTATTTTCTACTTTGCCAACTTTATTGGAGACTCTATTTCGTGTGTGTGAGTGTGTTGGGGAAGAATCGAGTGGCCAACCGATTCGTGCAAACAGGGCCGGATTAATAGGATTTTCAACAGGATTTTTTTTAATAAAGACGAGAGATATTGCGTACATGGATTCTTATTAATTGGAGTGATGCTACTTGTATTTGAGCGGATGAGAATTCATTACAATGAGATGAAAAGTATTCTTGAGGTATTGAGAATATAATATTATGACAGAAAAATTCTGATGACGCCTGGATTCGAACCAGGGACATTCCGCATACCGGGCAGAGATGCTAACCGCTACACCACGTCACCTGTGTTCGAAATATCACACAACTTAATAATATTAGCTCTAAGCTCGGGTATGATTCCCTTAAAATCAAAAACTGTGTCACTGTAGACTAACCCGGTTATAAATGCCTATATAGGAGTTTCTCGGAACGAAGCTACGCTTAGACACTGTGACAGAAAAATTCAGTTGATGCCATATTTCGAACACAGGTGACGTGGAGTAGCGGTTAGCATCTCTGCCCGGTATGCGGAAGGTCCCTGGTTCGAATCCAGGCGTCATCAGAATTTTTCTGTCATAATATAAATTAACTTTAGTCAAAAACTACAGGTATGATTACCTTTAATAATCACACAACTTAATAATATTAGCTCTAAGCTTGGGTATGATTCCCTCATAATCAAAAACTGTGTCACTGTAGACGAACCCGGTTGTCAATGCCTATATAGGAGTCTCTCGGAACGAAGCTACGCTTAGACACTGTGACAGAAAAATTCAGTTGATGCCATATTTCGAACACAGGTGACGTGGTGTAGCGGTTAGCATCTCTGCCCGGTATGCGGAAGGTCCCTGGTTCGAATCCAGGTGTCATCAGAATTTTTCTGTCATAATATAAATTACCTTTAGTCAAAAACTACAGGTATGATTACCTTTAATAATCACACAACTTAATAATATTAGAATTGAGAATACTCGATCGCATCAAAAGTCGTAATATATACCAATTTCCGTTCGTCGGTACGGTGGTGTGGATAGCGATACGGAATTCGAATCCGGAGATCCCGAGTTCGAATCTTACTCAAGCTAAAATCAAATGTACTAGCACACTGCGGGTTGGTGAGTGCGGACCCTGTACTGTAATTGGGATTAAGTTCCTGTTGTACAGCGAAATCTTTCATAATGCATAATCTGTATTACCGACGAACACTTCACTTGGCAAATTGTCGTAAAGTAAAACAATAGTTATTTATGTAAAAAGCCAGGAAAGCGTTCAATTACAGGATGAGTAGATAGTTTCATGTCGAGCGATAGCGAGGTTTGAAACAGCTTACGAAACCGGAAATGATTATTGGCAATGTTCTTAAAATTATCAGTGTCATGAAATAATGAAACAAGTGTGATATTTTATTTTTGTACTCGTAACCTTCAAAATGACACTTCCCGCACGCAACACTCAATCTGAAACAAGTGCTTTACAATCGACTCGACTGTAAAAATTGTAAAAAACACTGGCCCTTTGGAACATTCTAAAATAAATCTGTCTTGATAATAATCAAATCTAATTTATAAAATACAACTTCCCTGAATTTTCCTTTATTCAAAGTTTGAGAAATAAGAGTAATTTTCTAAAATTCTTTCAACATTTGTCAGCATTTGACAACATCTGAAGCAGCTTTTTTTGCAATTGATAAAGATTATGTATAATTTGCAGTTTCTGATGTACTCACACAAGTTGAGATTAAAGATGTATTTTTTTTTCAATACCAGTACTCGACCAAAAAATATTATACAAACTACGTGCAAGAAGACGTCTTCCGCTCATTCGCGCTATTAAAGACATTCGCTCCTTGCAGTCGCTCGTGTTTTAAAAATACGCTCATGCGGGAACATCGTCTTTCCGCACTTAATGAAAACAATGACATTTAATTGGTACATTTGTTTTGTTATTTCAAGACACTGATGATTTTAAGAAAGTTTTCAATAACATATCCGTCATTTTTCTGATTTCAGATAGAGTAAAAATATAAATATTAGTGCCAAAAAAACTTTTTTTAATATAAAATATAATAAAAAAGCCAGCAATAATTGAACATTTCAAAAATAGTATTGAAATTGCTACGGTACGTCATTCAATTCGCCAACCAATAGAGTGGATGACAATTGCACAATTGCACAATTTTATTCTTACCCACAATTTATTTTTCATTGCTTGCCTTATTATAAAATGTTGGAGACCCCACTGAATTCGGTGTTTATATTTGATACGCTGCACAACAGGATAACAGTCGAAATTTCAAATGTAGTTGTATTTACAGTAAGCACTTCTAAAATAATTCACTCAAAATTATTTTTCTCCATCTCAATCTCTCCCACGTTCACAGTTTTTTAATTCCCCATAGGTATATCTCTCATGGGCGTGACCTCAAATCCCTCAAACCACTCCTGTCCACCCTGCTGGACTTCTTCCAGCACATCCGACCATTTCCTCTTCCTCCTGTTTCAGTCGTAGAATCGCAGAATCCTAGTGTGCCTTGCACGCTCAGAGCTGACCGCATCGGCGACCTTCGCCATCGATCGGAAACGCTACATCGATCATTTCCTGATGACACGAGAACGTGGTTCTGTCTGCTGCTGCTGTGGATGTGTCTGTGAGGAGAAAGAGATAGAGTGATGTGAAGAACTAACCAGGGAGCGTGGTTTGGAATTGGGGTTGAATTCAGAGCAGACGAAAATGATGTGTTGATTTTGATATAGCAGTTGCTAGGACCCCAATCAACAATAGTTTTGCTAGTAAATTACTTGTTTTTTATACACTCGTAACTAAAGAGTTTATAAAACGAGTCACATACTATACTTTTTCTATGATCGCAAATTAAGACAACAACAAAATGTATATTTTTATGAACTATTTAAAAAGTATTAGTTGTACAGCCTTTCAAATTAGAGATGACCACGTTATGGCGTTTGAATACAAAAAATATTTATAAATATGATACAAAACAATTGTAACCATGGCGTTAAATAAAAACATGCAGACCACAGACTTACTTGATAACCTTCTAAAATGATGATGACAATGACGTTATTCATAAAAGAATTTCAAAAAATAATATTTATTAATGAAGTTTACGTGTTTATACTCTGAAACCGGTAAACTATTGAACAAACCACGGATGTTATGAGTCATAACAGGCCTTAGATGTCTCTACAAGCTCGGATTTCAAACTGACATCTGCGGCTGTAATGATACTCATACCATTCCTAGGTATGTTAATAGCTATTTCTACCTTTCTTATATGTTATTTAGTTCCACCCTCTATTTAAATGAGTACCTAATTAAGGTTAAGTTACAATGACAGATGCAGGAAATTAACTTAGCAACGTGCTTAATATCTTAAGCTGTGACTAAAACCTTCAAAGACACAGCTTCTTAGATCCTGTATATCTTTATTATTTGAAACATTTTTCTTCGCATACTTTTATTCTGAATTTATTTGAAAAAATCGATTGAAACCAGCTTTTCGCCTATATTTACTGATCTAAGAATTTTTTCCGGATATATGTAACAAGTTTTATAAACGTGTCTTTAGTTACACGTGTATAAAATATCTGATGTGGACACCACATGACTTCCTTGTACACGTATTAAACTATAGATATTTTTTTAATTGCACATATTTGACATTAAATCTTTTATTTTTTGTTCTAATCCATAGCAAACTTAATTTAAAAAAAATCAAAAAATATATAATATTTAAATTTAGATATCTCGTTTATGCATAAAGCTAATTTAAAAATTCTTAATGTGCTAGACGCAGAATTTAATTCTCTAAAACTTTTATTTGCAGCATTCCTTTCTAAAATTAAAATAATACCATTTTTTTCAAGGAAAACTGTTAGCAGCTTCATGTAATGTGTCACTTCCGGTTAGTCTATTTTAACCAAAATCTATTGTGTTATTTCCATTGATATAGTAGTCTTATATACCAAATTTGGAAAGTTTTAAATTATATTTGAATATAGTTTTTCATGAAAATCTATTATAGGCTTCAAGTAAAGTACCACTTCCGGTAGTTGTATAATGACCAAAAAGGGAGGTGCACAACTAGATGTTATAACAGTCCTAAATATAAAGTTTCAATTTTCTACGGCTTACCGTTTTTGAGTTATGCGAGATACGTACGTACATACGTACGTACAGACGGCATGACGAATTTAGTCAAAATGGATTCAGGGAGGGCCAAAACACCTATTTCCGTTGAAATCTGAGAACCGAAAATTTTCGCGATTACAATACTTCCTTTACTTCGTACAAGGAAGTAAAAACGAGTACCTAAAGAGTTTATAAAACGAGTCACATACTATACTTTTTTTATGATCGCAAATGAAGACAACAAGAAATATAAAGTTTTATAAGTTATTTAAAAAGTAGGGTTAAGTTAAAATGACAGATGCAGAAAGCTAACTTCACCTCGTATTTACTTTTACTCCGTAACTAAAATGTTAGAAGCCATAGCTTGTCCAACATGTAACTATGGTATTTAGCGCCATGAAAATCAGTACGTTAAATGATATTTTAATACATACATACACACATACATAACATCACGCTATATCCCATTAAATGGGGTAGCACGAACCCGTCAACATTCTCATCCTGACACACGATACTCGATTCGACCACATTAACACTTCCTCCATACGAACTCTTTCTTTTCTCACAACCAAAATCCATCAACACGCAACAAACATTCATCCATTCGCTCCTGTACGCCAGTTTCGTAAATCTTCACTTACGCCCACTTCTCTATTTTAATCATTAGAGTATAATAGCTATTTATGAAACTAGTAAGGAAATGAAGGTTATTACCTTACACATGTGAAATGTAAACACATAAGTAAGGTAATAACCTTCATTTCCTTACTAGTTTCATACAATATTTTTTCTACTTTCGTTCTAATAAATACGAAAGAGCGTTTTTGAAATTATGAAATTTTGACATATTAATGACTCTTATAGTTCTCGAGCTTATGCTGATGAATCTCTAAATCTGAACAAACTATATTAATTTTATTTAAGTTTATCAGAGTTTCCTATTTCTGTAATAAATAATTCTAAAGCTGCAAAGAAAAAAATAAGACAAATCAACCAATCATTATATCGTGAAACAGATTTGAAAGAGAATAGTGTTAATGTAGTTGTGACGTACTTCTTCTTTTTATTTAACACTGAATCCTCGATACGTATTCTCGAATGAAGGTGTCTGTTAGTTACGAGCTGTGAAATCACTTTTTATCTGTTTTTATTTCAAACAATCTATCATTGAGTTCCATTTAATGAACTCGTCTTAGGTCTTAGAAAAAGTTGCTTCTTTTTGCTGTTTGAAAAGTTGAAAAAGTTAAATGAAGTTTATATTGAATTTTACGAAAGTAATATTTCAGTTTTTTTTCTTCTCTTTTGAGGCGAATTTTAGGAAGTTGAAATGTATTGTAGGTATACCGTTGATTATCTGTTCGTTAATGGAAATGATATTTAAATACTCACCAGTAAAATAACTTTAATTACATTTTTAATTTTACTTTTACCGGTTTCAGGATATTAAACCTATGTTTACATGCACAAAAGTAGGCTGGTAAGTGTGTAATAACTGAATTCTGCACGGTAATATTACCATACTGACTTGTCAAAACGGTCAAGAAAATGAAAATAAAACACGATGATAATACAACACTATTAATCAGGGTTCGAAGATATATATCGATCGATATATATCATGATATTTATTTTGATATATATCGTCATATTTTTGCAATGATATATATCCATTATATAAAAATATCAAATAGTTTTTGTGATATAGCCTCCGGAAAAGTGAAATTTTTCGTATTGTTCAATTTTTCTACTTTTCCGAGGCTATATCTCAAAAACTAAATGTGATATGAAAACGCGCTCAACGGCATTAATTTTCTCGTGCTTCAGTTAACTTATAAACATAGTTTCAGCGATTTTTATTTTTTTTCAATTTTCCGCCAAAAAAATCGCAAAAAGCGGTTTTTTAACATTTTCTCGAAAACCAGAAGTCATATGCATTTGTAGATTGCACCACTGGATTCAGTGGGTCAAAATACATATGTATGTAAATTTTCTTTTTAATAATCCTACGATTAAGGATTTTTGGGAAAATTGAATTAAAATCTGAAAAAACCAAAGGGGTACCCCTTAGGAAATAATTAAAAATATTAAATTGCTTAAAATTGTGTGAAAATTTGCTTATAAGTCAATTCGGACACGGGGAATTCAACGCCGTTGAGCGCATTTCCATATCTTGTTTAGTTTTTGAGATATAGCTTCCGGAAAAGTGAAATTTTTCGAATTTTTCAGTTTTTCTACTTTTACGAGGCTATATCTCGAAAACTAAATGTGATATGAAAACGCGCTCAACGGCATTAATTTTCTCGTGCTTCAGTTAACTTATAAACATAGTTTCAGCGATTTTTATTTTTTTTCAATTTTCCGCCAAAAAAATCGCAAAAAGCGGTTTTTTAACATTTTCTCGAAAACCAGAAGTCATATGCATTTGAAGATTGCACCACTGGATTCAGTGGGTCAAAATACATATGTATGTAAATTTTCGTTTTAATAACCCTACGATTAAGGATTTTTGGGGAAATTGAATTAAAATCTGAAAAAACCAAAGGGGTACCCCCTTAGGAAATAATTAAACATATTAAATTGCTTAAAATTGTATGAAAATTTGCTTATAAGTCAATTCGGACACGGGGAATTCAACGCCGTTGAGCGCATTTCCATATCTTGTTTAGTTTTTGAGATATAGCCTCCGGAAAAGTGAAATTTTTCGAATTTTTCAGTTTTTCTACTTTTACGAGGCTATATCTCGAAAACTAAATGTGATATGAAAACGCGCTCAACGGCATTAATTTTCTCGTGCTTCAGTTAACTTATAAACATAGTTTCAGCGATTTTTATTTTTTTTCAATTTTCCGCCAAAAAAATCGCAAAAAGCGGTTTTTTAACATTTTCTCGAAAACCAGAAGTCATATGCATTTGAAGATTGCACCACTGGATTCAGTGGGTCAAAATACATATGTATGTAAATTTTCGTTTTAATAACCCTACGATTAAGGATTTTTGGGGAAATTGAATTAAAATCTGAAAAAACCAAAGGGGTACCCCTTAGGAAATAATTAAAAATATTAAATTGCTTAAAATTGTATGAAAATTTGCTTATAAGTCAATTCGGACACGGGGAATTCAACGCCGTTGAGCGCATTTCCATATCTTGTTTAGTTTTTGAGATATAGCCTCCGGAAAAGTGAAATTTTTCGAATTTTTCAGTTTTTCTACTTTTACGAGGCTATATCTCGAAAACTAAATGTGATATGAAAACGCGCTCAACGGCATTAATTTTCTCGTGCTTCAGTTAGACAGGGTTCGAAGATATATATCCATTATATAAAAATATCAAATAGTCTACAATAAATACAGTATACCTCTCATTATTACTTTCATAAATACTGTTAAAATTATATTCTAAAGATAATTCTTACTTTACTAGCTTTTGACTAACTTCACATCAACGACATAAATCCAAATTGTGTGTCATTTGTGATGTCATTAATGGCAAAGTCTGAACCATTTCCAAAATTTTTATTTGGTACTCATTTTAGAAATACAAATCCTTTAATATGGTGGAAAAGTGTAACTATCAATGAGTCAGAGTGGCCAAATAAAAGTACATTTATTGAACTATGTGAACAGTTACACACTGCTGTAGCAGCCACAGCAGGGCTGGAACGATATTTCTCCACTTGGCATTGTCCAATCTCAATTACGTAATCGTCTCGGTATGTTTAAATATTTAAACCAAAAAGAAACTACAAAAAAAAACTAATTTAGATTGGATTTGGCCAAGTGAGTCTCTATCTGCAACGCTATGTTCAGGAAGTTCATCAGAAGATGATGATTTGCTCTAGGATATAGGATTATTTAAATATTCTTACTATTCTTAGTACTATATAATATTTGTGTATCCATTCAACGTATATTTACTTTTTTTCATTACCTATGTTAATAATTTATTTTGTATTTCCTATTGTGATAATAAATGTGTACAAAAACTAAAATTAAAAAATAAATATCCAAAAAGTGATATTTATCTGATATATATCCTATATATCAGATATTTTGATATTTATTATAAATATCATGATATTTACGAACCCTGCTATTAATACAAACGGAAATCAAAACAACAATAATACAAAGATTACTTCTCCTGCTTATCATAATATATATATTAATTGTACAGTCTTTCAAATTAAAGATGACCACGTTATGGCGTTTAAATAAAAATGTATTTATAAATATGATACAAAACAATTGTAACCATGGCGTTAAATAAAAACATACAGACCACAGACTTACTTGATCACCTTCTAAAATGATGACAATGACGTTATTCATAAAATAATTTCAAAACATAATATTTATTAATGCTGTTAACGTGTATATATTCTGAAACCGGTAAACTATTGAACAAACCACGGATGTTATGAGTCATAACAGGCCTTAGATGTCTTAAAATCCTCGGATTTCAAACTGACATCTGCGGCTGTAATGATACTCATAACATTCTTAGGTATGTTCATAGCTATTTCTATCTTTCTTATGTTTTCTATCAGCAATTGTTATTTAGTTCCACACTCTATGTAAATGAGTAATTAGACCGTGTAGCCCTGTAAAATTTTACAGGCTCATAAAAGAGACTTGTAAAATTTTACAATGCTCATAAAAAACTTAAATAAGTAATGTTTATTGTACTACAGTTGGTGACAGAGAGTTTTTCTTATCAACTAAAAACTGACTCCTTAACATAGTGGGGGTGGTGACGATTATCGTAGGGGTAGTTGGTAGAAGGGGGTGCATCTTACCGTACCGAACAATTTCAAATGATTTATTTCTAGAATTCACGAACACTGACCTCATTATACAACAAATATAAAATGATATTTCCTGGCTTAGTTATTGCTTAGCAACACTAAATAACAATACAAGAATAAATTTTCCAAGACTATATTCTCATAATATTATTTTCTCCACTCCTGATTGCTTTTACTGTAATTAAGATTACTTTCCTATAAGTAGAATATCAAATAAATAAACAATAAACAATTCCTAACGATTCAAGCATCTTTCATTTCGTAACGAGCTCATCTTCAAAATAAAACAACTACAATAAATTAAACATGAAAATAATCCTCCAATAACAATATTTATTCAACAAAAATAGCTTGAAAATACATTTTCCATCTACCAATGGCATCGTCTCTTTCATGCACATCAACCAATAATATTCACTATAAAGAAAATTTATTCTGACACAAGTTCGGTTCAGAATGACATCGGTAATACATTTTCGCGTTTTGAAATTGAAAAATCACGTTATTGATTTTTGGTCTTATTTTATTTAACGGGGTTGTCACCAGTCTATCAGGCTACCCCAGACGGTCTGTCAGAACCTTCTTGATGGTAGAATGACGACAGGATGAAGTTATACCCGCGGAACGAACGCCACTGTGATGGAAATAAGAATTTATGTAGCTGGAATATGTTTAAGAAGGGCATTTTTAAGGGGTGGGTTTAGAAACGGAGCAAATTGATATTAATATTTGAAGAGATACGTAAATAAAGAAATGAAGAATAATTTTACGTGTTTTGTTATTTTTCTTTTAGAGGGATGGAACTCTGTTTTATATTATTTAGTTTAAGGAAGACTGATTTAAAATTATGTTGATATACAGAATCTGTGTTTTAAGCCCTGTTGGAAACAGCAATGTTAACTGTGTTGTTAGCTAACAACGTGTTAAAAGTTAACCATTGCCAAGATGGTTGACACCGCATTTTATATCTTATTTTTGTGTTATAATTAAATAAATAAATATAAATATATACATACATACATACATAACATCACGCTATATCCCATTAAATGGGGCAGCACGAACCCCTGAAACATTCACAGAACATTCTCATCCTGACACACGATACTCGTTTCGTCCACATTAACACTTCCTCCATACGAACTCTTTCTTTCCTCACAACCAAAATCCATCATCACGCAACAAACATTCATCCATTCGCTCCTGTACACCTGTTTCGTAAATCTTCACTTACGCCCACTTCTCTAACAACAAATCTATTAGAAATGAAGGCAGCATCGCCTGCGCTTGTTTAAAAATACATGAACACAATTGCAGTTAAACACTGTATAGTAAAAACTGAAAATGAAAAAAAAATATCATCACGCTTTTTACCCATTACTGGTTGTGACACTCTGCTATAGCAGATTTCGGTAAGTGATATATTTCTTTGCGTGAAGTGTGGTTACCAGTCTACAAATCACGGCTCCTAAAGATGTTAGTGGAGGGGGAGCCACATGAATAGATTTAAATTGGGGAAAATTGTTTGTCGGCTGTGGGCATAGAACTAGAGTTCTCAAGATCCACAGGCCGACTCGATACCACTAATATAATGAATTAATATTAATATTTTTAGTTAAATATCAATGGTAAAACAATATTTGTAACAAATAATTGTTAATTAATTATTGTCCGTCAATACGGTGGTGTGGATAGCAATACGGAATTCAAATCCGGAGATCCCGAGTTCGAATCGCACTCAAACTAAAATTTATATAAACTATTACACTGCGGCTCGGGAAGTGCGGACCCTGTACTGTAATTGGGATTAAATCCCTGTTGTACAGCCCTAATTTTTGCGAATTTCAAACAAATTCTTTTTGTTCTATAATCAGTATACCAAATTATATATGTCATTAAAGTTTCGTGCAGAGCTATAGAACTTGAAATATATATAAATAAATAAACAAATAAATATATCATCACGCCTTTTACCCATTACTGAGTGTGGCACTCTGCCGAATCAGATCTCGGTAAGTGATAATTTTTTTCGCGTAAATTGCGGTTAGCAGCCGTGAAATCACGGCCCCCAAAGATATTAGTGGAGGTGGAGCCACAAGGGTAGATTTAAATTGGTGAAAATTGTTTGTCGGCTGTGGGGATCGAACCAGAGTTCTCCAGATCCACAGGTCGACTCGATACCACTGATTCCATATGAACTCCAAAATGGCGTGATGATATATTTGTTTATTTATCAATATTATTATTTTACTACAAACAGGAAACCTTACCTATATAATAGGTATAGAATTTTATTTTTCAACCCCAGTAAAGGATTCAAAAACTTTTTATTATCACTCCCTAATCAATCACTTCCACACTGACAGTTACGTCACTGCATTCAAAATCATTCATCATATGAAATTTTCTCTTATTTTTACTTACAACAATAAAATTAATAAAATCTACACGTACCTAAAACTTTTTATTTCGTTAATAATCGAGTCTATTGCAGAAAACTGTTAAATATCCAGATTTCAATAATTCCGGTTTGAAAGTTTTCTCATTTATAAATTAAAACTATTTCTTGCTTCAGAGGAATTAATCCTAGAAATACATCTTGAAAGAAAGGATTACATCAAACGGAACTTTGCGGCAAGTTTGCAAAAACTGCAATAACTATGCCAAAGTAAGCTCAACTTAAAAAATTTAATTTTCAACTCGTATTTTATAACCAAACTTCATTTTAACTCCCGGAATTTTTTCCAGAATGTTTTAACAGGTATATCATTATAAAAACTTAAAGGTATTTAGTTTTACTTTCCACAGAATTTGTTTTTAAATACAACTTTTATTTATTTACTTAGGAACAGGAACAGGAAATTAATCCCAATTATAGTATAGAAGGTTTTCATATTATATATAGTCGAATCATATCTCTTGAATGTAGTTATATTTTTGGTTCAATTTTTACTTAAACCTCAACATTCATTTTGAAATTAGGTATCAAAATATCTAAAAAAAAAAAGAATTGTTGGTGAATAATGGATTTGTTTAATTCGTGAAATAATTAATGTCATTGCTTAACCAAAACTAATAATAAATTATACTGAAATGAATTTTGTCATATTTTATTCAAAATAATAATAAAAATAATAATAAAATTATTTTTTCTATGATTGCTATGAAAAGATGACAATTACGCTCTCATTTGTCATCGTAAAGTTGACGTTTTCTATGGAACAATCGAAAAATATCTTCGTTAAATGCGTGCGTGTCCAATGGCAACGCGCGAAATTATATTAAATGCGCGCAATACTTGCTAGGGGTACAAACAAAATAAAAAATTGTCATATTGACAATTGACAGAACGAAATTATTTTCTGTACAAATACGTTTTTTAATAATTTTAAGATGCAATCGTAGAAAAAATTATGTGTGTATCACGAGCGTAAAGTGTTTATTACAGCTCTCGCCTTCGGCTCGTGCTGCAATTACCGTGCTCGAGTAACAAAGAATCACTTTACGCTCTTAATACTCAAATAACTATTTTCTACAACTGTCAAACAACGTTATTTTTTTTTCACTAATATCAATACGCGAAGTACGTGATTTTATCATTTACATTATCATGACAACGCGTGTTTTGCGCATTATTTTACATCCTATTGAGCGGAATGAGTATTTCGCGCACGCTCCCAAATTATTTTTTGTCAGCTATTATTCTTTATTTACAGTTTTAAAATAATGTTGTTTGTATTTCATGGTCAAAATTCTTGGTTTTTGGCGCGTTCGAATGACTTTTATTGTCTCGATTAAAAATGACAGTCTCACGCGCAACAAAAAAAACACTCATTTTGCGCACTTAATACAAAAATAACTATTCTGTCGTTGTGTCCTGCAGCACTCCCAATTCCAAATTTTCTTTATAAACGCCATTTTTGTTTCTTGTTACTCTTGCATAAAAAATAATTGCGCAACAAATAGATATTAATTAGATGTAGTTTTTACTATTTAACATTTTTTTATTTACACTTTTAATCTAATTGAATTAGGGAAGCAACAATATTTATATTAAAAAAATACCATTGTATTTTCTATGTTACATATTTCATTTCAACACCCGGTAAATTTACTTAATTCCTTTTCAAAATTTGTGTAAGTCAGCACCAACTACCCTGAAAGGTATTCTAATAAAAAACCTCTGTATATCATGGGCAGTTTCAATTCCAAAAAGTCTTAAGCACTCGAGAATTTTTATATTCAAATAAAAGTGATATAAGATCGGCTACATATCATAGGCATTGCCACAAAAGGAAATACAAACGAATTAAATCGTGCGACAGAGATAGCAATACTCCCTCCCACCCATCGGAAGACAGTGTTTTTAATGAGAGTATAAATTATTTTTACTAGAGTGGTACACCTGCGGAAAAATTTGTATGCCGGGCGAAAGGACTGACGCTTTAAGGCTTATAGTCGCTTTTTTATCCGAACATGGCTTCCGGGGATTATTTGTCATTAACCTTTATGGTCAGAAATAAAAAGATGCTGTCTTGATTTACATAAAAATATATTAAAAAAAGGATGTTTCGAGTTGGACACAGAAGGGTGGTTTTAATACTGGTAAACAATAAAATTTAATGAAATTAGAGAAATACAAATGTTCAAATTTTCATTTTATTACTTTTTAAGTGTTTCTGCGTAAAATACGATGTCAATGGGCTTTCTTTTTTCAAAATTCTAGATAGTTATTAAATAACGAGTTATATAAAACATGTTTGTTTTATAAAATGAGTTATTTATTACATTTTGTGTATTTTGCGTCTTTTATAAATTAGGGTAGGTGGCTCAGTGGTATCGAGTCGGCCTGTGGATCTTGAGAACCCTAGTTCGATCCCTACAGCCAATACAGAATTTTCACCAATTTAAAATCTACCACTGTGGCTCTCCCTCCACTAACATTTTTGGGAGCCGTGATTTGACGTCTGGTAACCGCGCTTTACGCGAAGAAATATATCACTTACCGAGATCTGCTTCGGCAAAGTGTCGAAGCCAATAATGGGTAAAAGGCGTGATGATATATTTATTTATTTTTCTACTTCCGTTAGGAAATAGACGTTTTATTTCACTTATTTGAGTTAGGTAATGAACTGCATTATTTAACTAGTGAAATAATGAGGTAACATAGCAACAGATATCTTGGTATTGTTATTCTTTTATTTTTTTAATTTATAACTGTCATTAATATGTCAAAATTTCATAATTTCAAAAACGCTTTTTCGTATTTATTAGAACGGAAGAAGAAAAAATATTTTATGAAACTAGTAAGGAAATAGGTTATTACCTTATGCATGTGAAATTTGCAGAACGAGGCGTAGCCGAGTTATGGAAACACATAAGTAAGGTTCATTTCCTTACTAGTTTCATAAATAGCTATTATTTAATTTTAAAAAAATCTGCGATGTTTTAAACTGGATCAATTTAAGACAATTTGTATATGAAATGTTGTAACGTTATCGACATTCAGATTTTGAGGTTATATTTAAATGTTGATGTTCTCAGCTTGATATGTCATCCGCTACTACCAACCGTCTAAAACAAAATGTTGCGTAGCGTAATGAACGCTCTTTCGATACGCAATTGGATTTCGTAATGACTTCCTTATGAATGCAAAATAAAAAAAATACTTTTGCCGAAAGAAGAATCCTGTACCTACTAATTTATTTTAATCTGTTTACTTAGCATGGGAGTTCCTAGTATTTTTCCAGTTTTGCCATCGTATAGTTACGCCACTATAATAGTCTAGCAGGTTCCATTCCACAGTTTACAATCAAAGATAAGTATGAAATTTATCGCCTTGAGAAGGAAATTAAGTGAATCCTATGCTTGTTTAGTTGAAACAAAACCCTGGTGTTGCATTTATTAGAAGAAATAAAACGACATTATAGTAAATCCTTGCTCATAGAGCCACAACTAACAGGATTATCATTTGTGTTGTTGTGAACTGAACATTGTACATTGTAAACTTGGCTTTAGTGTCCTTTGAGCAATCAGCTTAATTAAAATTAATGACTGAATGGCAACACTGGAAATCTAACAAAGTTTTACATTGTTTATCCCGTCATGGATAATTCGATGTGATTTTAGATTGTTGTAACAATATTTGAAAAAAAAACAGTGTTAATTAATTTAAAAAAAAAAATAATAGTAAGGCTTAGAGAAATGAAAATTATCATATTAACTCTCATATTAACTCCTATTAGGGTTAGCAAAAATAATGATTTAAAACTAAAATCTAAAATTGATTATTTATTTATTTTTAATAAACAATGATATAAATATATCATCATCACGCCTTGTACCCATTACTGGGTGTGGCACTCTGCCTAAGCAGATCTCGGTAAGTGATATATTTTTGTCGCGTGAAGTGCGGTTACCAGCCGTCAAATCACGGCCCTCAAAGATATTAGTAGAGAGGGAGCCACAAGGGTAGATTTTTTTAAATTGGTGAAAATTGTTTGTCGGCTGTGGGGATCGAACCAGGGTTCTCAAGATCCACAGGCCGACTCGATACCACTGAGCCACCTACCCCATAAACAATGATGTTTTTGATATTTTGATATTTTTATTTTTTTTTAAATCATATCACTAAATGTTGTAAAATTTATTAGTATTTAACTAATTATATGAAAAATTATTTTAAAATATATGTAATTTCGATTATTATTGCACATTACAAGTTTATCATGAATTTCTTAAACTATATGCTCTTCTATACGTATTTAAAACTTAGGTAGTTGCGGTAGGTTAACATGTTCGTATACGAAATTTTATGTTGCCATATTAAATATTAATTCATTTAATAAATTAATATAGAAAATTATTTATTGTTATAAAAATCCTGAAAAATGTTTTTTAAACACTGAATTTTTATAAGACTCTTGCTTTGTTCTGTACCAGAAATATAATTAAATTTATACAAAATACAAAAAAATAATAATAATTTAAATCAATGATTTAAAAAAAATTACACTGATTTAAATCAAATGTTTTAAATCATGCCAAGCCTGATACCAATTTATGATCATTATAAAATAATTATGCATATTTTAATGCTTTTATTAATCTAATTTAAATAAAATTATATAATCAATAATATAACAAAATATGGGGTAGGTGGCTCAGTGGTATCGAGTCGCCCTATGGATCTTGAGAACCCTGGTTCGATCCCCACATCCGACAAACAATTTTCATTAAAATCTACCCCTGTGCCTCCTCTTCCACTAACATCTTTGGAGGTTGTGATTTGACGGCTGGTAGTCGTATTTCATGCGAAGAAATATGTCACTTACCGAGGCCTGCTAGAGCAGAGTGCCACATGCATTAATGGGTAAAAAGCGTGATGATATATTTATTTATCTGTCTATAAATTATAAAGTACAAATTAGTTTTTGCACTTGTAGTAGGATATAACTTTATAACAATCAATAAACCAAAAGCAATAAAATGTACCGTTTAAACGTGAGTTGAAATCAAATTGTTATATCAATAGGACGTTAACGTTGGAATTATAAAATAAAATTGAAATGAAATATTCTACATCAGTGCTGTATTTATTGTTTATTTGATATTGACGTAAATTAAAAATAGTGTAGAGAAAAATATAATAGAAATAACAGAAGTCTATTATAATCATCACTTCACATAAATTACTAAATAAATTTAGCAGCCCCGGTTTGAAAAAAAAGTTTTAGCTAATCATGAATTTTAGATTAGCTTTTTTTCTAACCAGATTTTAAAATGTTCATTTAAATCACTTTCTCCAAAATCGAAGGGTAACAAGATTTAAATAAAACAACAAAGACAAAATTAATTGTCTTTGAATGCTCACTTGGTGAAACTAGCTTTAATAATAAAATATAAAACTAAACACTTGTCTAATTCTCACGAAGATTTATTTAAACTTTTTTGAGAATATAGATCAGCTTAATTTGACTAACCTAAAATTCAGGATTAACTAAAGCTCTTTTGAGACTTTGGCTGTAGTTGTTTATTTTTAAATTAATATATTTATAAAAATATATTATTTATTTATATATACTCGGGATCTCCGGATTCAAATTCTGTATCGATATCCACACCATTGTACTGACGGACAATAATTAATTAATAATTATTGTTACAAATATTATTTAACCATTGTTATTTAATTTAAAATATTAATATTAATTAATTATATTACGTTAGATGGCTCAGTGGTATCGAGTCGGCCTGTGGATCTTTAAAACCCTGGTTCGATCTACCCCTGTGGCTCTCTCACCACTAACATCTTTAGGGGTCGTGATTTGATGGCTGGTAACTTCACTTCACGCGAATAAATATATCACTTACCGAGATCTGATTACGACAGAGTGCTACACCCAGTAATGGGTAAAAGGCGTAATGATATATTTATTTGTTAAGTTTAATATTAATAATTAAAAATCAATACATTTTGAGAGCTGAAGCCTTCCCAGTACAAACGAAATAAATATGTAACTTGTTGATTAGCTGGCTGTGACAGGTTCGCCAACAAGCAACGAACGAGATATCGAAACACGTGAATCAGTAAACAGTAGTGAAGTGTATTTTGGTTAGAGCAGTTGTGTTTATTGTTTTAGTGTCTTGCAAATTTGAAAACAACACATTTCAAGGTATATTAATTGTTGTTTATTTCAAAAATATATCTATAATTCTGTCAAAATGTACGTATTGCAGGGTTCGAAGATATATATCGATCGATATATATCATGATATTTATTTTGATATATATCGTCATATTTTTGCAATGATATATATCCATTATATAAAAATATCAAATAGTTTTTGAGATATAGCCTCCGGAGAAGTGAAATTTTTCGAATTTTTAAGTTTTTCTACTTTTCCGAGGCTATATCTCAAAAACTAAATGTGATATGAAAACGCGCTCAACGGCATTAATTTTCTCGTGCTTCAGTTAACTTATAAACATAGTTTCAGCGATTTTTATTTTTTTTCAATTTTCCGCCAAAAAAATCGCAAAAAGCGGTTTTTTAACATTTTCTCGAAAACCAGAAGTCATATGCATTTGAAGATTGCACCACTGGATTCAGTGGGTCAAAATACATATGTATGTAAATTTTCGTTTTAATAATCCTACGATTAAGGATTTTTGGTAAAATTTAATTAAAATCTTCATTTTCTCGAAAACCAGAAGTCATATGCATTTGTAGATTGCACCACTGGATTCAGTGGGTCAAAATACATATGTATGTAAATTTTTGTTTTAATAATCCTACGATTAAGGATTTTTGGGAAAATTGAATTAAAATTTGAAAAAACCAAAGGGGTCCCTTAGGAAATAATTAAAAATATTAAATTGCATAAAATTGTATGAAAATTTGCTTATAAGTTAATTCAGACACGGGGAATTCAACGCCGTTGAGCGCATTTCCATATCTTGTTTAGTTTTTGAGATATAGCCTCCGGAAAAGTGAAATTTTTCTAATTTTTCAGTTTTTCTAAATGTGTACAAAAACTAAAATTAAAAAATAAATATCCAAAAAGTGATATTTAGCTGATATATATCCTATATATCAGATATTTTGATATTTATTATAAATATCATGATATTTACGAACCCTGACGTATTGTATATACCAGGGATGGCCAACCTTTTTTGATGTCCGTGCCACAAAGTCATAAAAATTCTTTTTTAAATAGGTAACGTGCCACAATAAAATTTCATTCGAAATGTTAGCGTGATGAAACTATACGTAAGTATAATTAAATAAACAAATAAAATCAATTCTTCTTTAAACAATTTTTTATTAATCAATGTTTTACAAAAAGCAATATGCTAGAAACAAAATTCACGTTAAAAACAATTGTTTTTAATGTGATTTTTGTTGCTGATAAAGATTTAATATCTGGTTCATATTTAGTTAATTTCAACAGTACGCATGCAGAGCTCGACTCATCCGTCATTCTATTCCTATATTTATTTTTTATAAAATTTAATTCTGAAAATAGAGATTCACATGCCCACGTCGATGAAAATATTGATAAAATTGTATTTGCTAATAACAATTAAACGTGTCAGGAATTATTTATTTTATCCAATAATCGATTACTTTCAATAATTTCTAAATCAGTTCTTAAATCAACAAATTTTTGGTTCCATATGGTACTTGAGTGAAATTCAACTAATTCCATTTCTAATTCATTAAAATTTAACCACTCAAGGACTTTTAAATTTAATTTTTCAAATGGTATTGTATCAGGATATAAAATAAATTTTAAATTCATGCGATATTTTAATAATTGAATGTATTAATTGTATTTTTCTGTATTTTTCTGTATAACTTGTATTAACTTTTATATTCGCTTCATTTTCTGTGTAACGTTACATAAGTTTTTTCAACCCTATTATTAGATTTTACCTGTTGGGTAGTGATATAAATAAATAAATAAATAAATAATTTGACGGTTCTAGTTAACATACTAAGATAGGAATTCAGTACTACAAATTTATATCATAAATTATAAATTAAGTGTAGATTAACAATTTTTAATTCATTTCTATCAAAAAAGATAGAAAAAACGTTTAAATAAACTCTAATAAAATCTTGCTTCCATTTGGGTTTTGCAAAGTCATTTGAATTAACTTTTTTAATTAGGAGTAGAATAAGATTAACTAATCTATAATTCAGGATCAGCTAAAACTATTTTCTAAATCGAACTATAAATGATTAATCTAGTTATTAATTTTATTTCGACTATTTAAAAGTTCATTATAAACTGTAGAACACACACTCTAATTGGAAATAATTGTTAGTTATAGCTGTGCAACGAAATAAATAAACAAATATATAAATTATATTTTTATGATGTACAATACACAAATATAAATTGCATTTATAAAGTAATTTAGCATGTATACCTGAATAATTTTATTCGGACATAATTGCTTTTTTTCGTGCTATTCCATTATGAAATTAAATTAAATTGAATTAAAGCATGCTTCATTATTTTTGACAAATAAATTTAATCAGAAAATTTAAAAGGTTGAATAAACCATATAAAATCAAAATTATATGTTACACGTCAAATAAAATTCTGTTAAACAAAATATAAATCTTTTTAAATGCTGTTTCATTGTAATAATCCATTACAAAAGTAATTTTTATGCAGATTTAAACAATAAATTTACTATATTATACTTTTATTTCATAATAAAATTATATTCAAACAATGTACTTCGTTATATAAAATAAAATAGTAACTTTAAATGGTTCGCTCGTAAAATATATTCACTACATTAAATTTTGTAGCAATTATGAACAGAACAAAAGAACAGAAAGCACTTAGTTGGCTTCGAAAAAATTAAAAAGAGACGAACGATTCTGGCATTTGTGCATTTGGCTTGAACTAATAATGATGCGTCTTTGGCAGACATTTTTCTATTGAACTCTCTAGTGACAATTCGCGAAGACAAAAAGCTAGCTAATATTAGCCTTCTAGATAAATTGTTGTCTTTACAATTCTGGACATTATTTTCCCAACTTTTTTTTATAAGCCAGACATTTAATTATTTCTTGTTGAATTTGTTTATTTTATAAAATAAATAAATAAATATATAATCACACCTTTTACCCATTACTGGGTGTGGCACTCTGCCTAAGCAGATCTCGGTAACTAATATATTTCTTCACGTTAATTGCGGTTACCAGCCGTCAAATCACGGCCCTCAAAGATGTTAGTGAAGGGGAGTCACAGGGGTAGATTTAATTTGGTGAAAATTGACGTCATGATCACGACTGCTTGTTGCGACGAAAATCTGTACGAGTGCGATAGCACTAGTGTAGATTTTCTTAAAGCAACAAGCAGGAGTGATCTAGGCAAAAATGACCAAAGGAAAATCATAGTCACGTATGGTATTCGGCTTGACAATTCCTCGAAATATTTTACTCCAAAAAAATATTACCTACCTGCAGTATTTTGAAAACAATGTCTGAAGTACTATTACCTTGGTGATCAATTTACATTGTTTCATTTTTTGACATAACTAAGCAAAGTAAACAAAGTCAAATAAAATTCAACAATATTAATCTACTCAAAATAGTTAACAAACGTTATATCTAAGCAACGATTTGCGACAATTTTCACTAGTGAAATTGTCGCTGTAATACTACTGTGATTGGTTCAATTCAGCAAAATACTGTCATTTGATTGGATGAAAACTTATTAGTGGAATTGTCAGTTACATATATAATTTTTATTCAAAATAAATATGAATATAATTATGAAATATGTTTTTTTTATTTTAAAATTCATTTTTTACTTAAAAAAACATTAACATAATAATATAAGTCTGACTTTAATTATGTATTTTATTAAAAGAAGATAAATATTATCTTTTGATGTGCTTGTTTCTGTTTGGTATTCATTTCCGCGTTCTCTTATACTTTATTCAAATTCACTTTACTGTTTTCGTTATTTGCATTATTTTCATCATGTAACAATGTTTCTGTTAAAGCGGATTTTTTGTACGAGTGCTTATCCTTTGCGTAGCTAGTATCAAATTGATATAAAATGAAAAACGAAATAGGAATGAACGTATCTTTGTGAACAAGTTAAAACTTGCATAAAAATAAGGAACAATATGTCCCTAATCTCAAAAAGAAAAGGTATTTTTACATTATATTCGATGAGGGACTAAAAACAAGAACAGGTCGACACTCTCTTCCTTTTAAATCTTTCTAATTCATTTTCAGTTTTTATTATAGAATGTCTACAACTACAATTGTGTAGAATTTATTTTCAAAACAAGCGCAGGACATGCATCCTACATTTCTTTATAGATACATAGTTAGAGGAGTGGATGTAAGTGAAAGAATTATGAAAAAAGTGTATAAGGATGACTGGTTTGATGTCCTTCAGTACGGTGGTGTGGATAACGAAATGGAATTCGAATCACACTCAAGCTTAAAATTATATGAACTATCACACTGCGGCTCAGTGAGTGCGGTCCCTGTACTGTAATTGAGATTAAGTTCTTGTTGTACAGTGTAACATAAATAAATAAATTAATAAATGTGATTGAGGGTTTGTTGTGTGATGGAGGATTTCGGGTGTGAGGAATGTATGAGCTTGTATGAAGGGAGTAGTGTGGTTGACGCGAGGATGGTGTGTCAGGATGAGAATGTTGGAGGAAGATTGATATTTTAATAAACCTCCTAGTGAATGAAGAAATTAGATAATTGGAATATCAGTCTAATTTATTTTTAAAATGTTACAATTCCGACGTGATAACTAAATTATTCATTATTTAAACCAGTGGTTTCCAAACTGTGGGGCGCGTGATTGTGTAGAATTGGGCGCGCAATATAAAAATATAATTGAGGCTTATGAACACATTCTTCATTTACATCATAGCGTACACGTGTTTCTAACTCGCGCTCGCAGTAACATATCCCTAGTTTAACAAACAAAGCCTTAGAAATTTTATTACCTTTCATAACATCTTATTTGTATGAAACATGCTTTTCCGCTGTAGCTGTTTTAAAGACATAATATCGAACTCGATTAATCGTTGAAAAAGAATTGCGAGTGGCGATATCTTCAATGACTCCCCGATTCGATAAACTGAAAAACAAGCGCCCATTCAGCACACTCAAAAATTATGATTATATTGTATTAAATATGCCTACTTTAAATTAAATATTATTTCCAATCTTATTACAATTTTATGTTTATAAATGTTGTTTCATTATTTTGTTCTATTATTATGTTTTAATAAACATAATGTTAGGTTAAGAAAAAGATTTGTTATAACAAGTATCTTATATAATAACAATATTTGTTTATAGTACTTATTTTTTTGTATTCTATAAAATAAATTATTTACGATTTTTTAAGTTAGGCTGTAATAAAATATGGGAGGGCGCGACAATTTTTTTCGGAAAAAAGGGGCCGCTGAGAGAAAAAGTTTGAAAACCACTGATTTAAACAGTCGATCATCGTATTACCTCCTAGTGAATGTTTTATGAATGTTTCAGGGATTTGTGTTATCCTATTTAGTGGGATATAGCGTAATGTTATGTATGTATGATTTCAAAGCTAATGGTGGCTCAGTGGTATTGAGACAGCCTGTGGATTTAAGAACCCGGGTTCAATTCCTACAGCTGATAAACAATTTTCGCCACATTAAAACTACCCCTGTGGCTCCCTCATCACTAACATGTTATGAAGCAGTGATTTGACGACTGGTAACCACACTTTACAAGAAGTAAAATATGCCTTTTCGTAATCTGCTACGGTGGTGCTACACCCAGTAATGTATTAAAGGCATGATGATATATTTATTTATTATTTTACTTATAAATAATTATTATCACAATTGGGATTTTTAAATAAGAATGCGATCATAATGGCGAAAGTTGGAACTTGAACAAAGGTACACTTTGGTACTAACTAACTAAGTACATGAAAAATAAATAAAAATGAATGAAAATAGAACTAATATATACAATAAAGAAAGTAATAATTAACTAAGACTATACAAAAAGGACTAATTTCTAGTAAAAGAACCTGTAATCAATGTACTTACATTTGTACCTACAACATAAATGATAAAAGAAACTAATAGTAAAACTACAACTAAGGACAACACATAACTATATTCTCTATAAATTAATAATAAACCACTACAAGTAAACACAAAATAAAAGAACAAAGCAAAGAAATACAAGTGATAGTAATGCTAAGTTTATAGAGACAAACTGAAAGTGTACTTTTGTCTAAAGTTTAACATATCGTGATCAATGCCATCTCGTAGTAATTGAATATCTCAATAATTGTTGCTGTTGTTATTTTGTTATAAATATTTATTTGAGAGCAGCAGATATATATCTGGAAATATTTTATAATATATATTTAAAAATTATTCAATAATATGATATTTTAAATAAATAAAAGGCTTCAGAATCCAATATTATTTTTATATAAAAATATTTATTGTTTGGACGTTTCGAACATTAATATTTGTTCATCATCAGCTCTTTTAAAAAATATAAAATAATATTTGTAAATATTTTAATTAATTTCTCTAATTTTTGCCATCATTGTTACACCATGAACTTTAGAGTTCACAAGTTCAAACCTCTTTGAGTACTGCGTTGAAGTGATTCGAATTGTAGTATAGGTTGTAGGTTTTCTTTATGTAATTGGCATTAATTTCCTTCTCTTTACAAATTTAATTGAACTTTATTAATTTTCTACTTCTGTACGAGTATTGTGTAATTTTTCGAGTAATGAAAAAATATGGAAATTGAAATGCAAAATTTAATATTCCAATTTAATTTATTATATTAATTTATTCTTCTTGTTTTCAGATGAAGTTTTTAGTTGGAGTTTCAATTGTAAGGGTTTCGGGATTCGACTCAAGGTAAGAAATTTTACTCTAATTTAGCATGATAATAAATGTTCGGTTAACCGTATTTTAAAATTATCTAATATCTTCTTTCTACGTTTACTATGAAAAGTAGATAATTACGCTCTCATTTGTCATCGTAAAGTTGACGTTTTTCTGTGGAACAATCGAAAAATGGCAATGTTTGAAAAATATGTTATTTGCACGCGTTTCCAATGGCAACGCGCGAAAAAGATATTAAATGTGCGCTTATTTCAATAGTTATCACAAACATAACTGAAACTTGTCATATTGACAGTTATAAATACATAAATAAATATATCATCACGCCTTTTTCCCATTACTGGGTGTGGCACTCTGCCTACCTGTAGCAGCAATCAAATCACGCCTCCCAAAGATATTAGTGGAGGGAGAGCCACAGGAATAGATTTAAATTGGTGAAAATTGTTTGTCGTCTGTGGGGATTGAACCAGGGTTCTCAAGATCCACAGGCCGACTCGATACCACTGAGCCACCTACCCCATTGACAATTGACAGAACGAATTTATTTTCAGTACGTAAACGTTTTTTAATAATTTGAAGATGCAATCGTAGAAAAAATGATGTGTGTATGACGAGCGTAAAATGTCTTTGTTCATCTTACACTATTACAGCTCTCGCCTTTGACTTGTCCTGCAATTACCGTGCTCGAGTAACAAAGAATCACTTTACGCTTTTAATACACAAATAAATATTTCGCGCGTTGCTATTAGAAAGAAGTAATTTTTTCATAGAATACGTCAACTTTACGATGATAAATAAGAGCGTAATTTTCAATTTTTCATAGCAATCGTAGATAAAAGTAATTTCCATACGGTACACATATTATTTCTATCATTTACATTTACCTTAAAACCAATTATAGCTTTAATAACTTTCCACAAAATAGGTTCCAATTAATCCCTATGTCATTTGCACCTACCAAATATGATTATATTTCTTTGTCATTCACAACGCAGCTCAAACCAACGACATATAATCAAAGAGCTCGTGGTCTTCTTATTTCTATTTAACAACTCTCCTTTCTACTCCGACAATTTTATATATTTCAACCAGAAACGCTAATTAAACGGACATAACAATTAAGCAACCGTAAAGGGATCAAAGTGCTCTATGGAGAATAGAAAGCAGAGAAAGACAAGTGACAAGCATCATAAATTGGAGCATGCGCGATGTACAGATGCTGGCTGAATTCATAGTAGCTTGCAGAGCAGGATTACAATTAATTTTATGAAAGGAAGCGTTTATTATTTATTTTTATGAGGTATGTGGCTCAGTGGTATCAAGTCGGCCTATGGATCTTGAGTATCCTGGTTCGATCCCTAGAGCTGACAAACAATTTTCACCAAATTAAATTTACCTCTGTGGCTCCCCCTCCACTAACATCTTTGTGGGCCGTAATTTGACGGTTGGTATCTACACTTCACGCGAATAAATATATCACTTACCAAGATCTGTTACGGCAAAGACTGCCACACCCACTAATGGGTAAAAGACGTGATGATATATATATTTATTGATATTATTCTTTCATGAAACAGTTTGATTCCATTTTTTTTTAATCTGCCGATATCAGCTATACAAAGTTTGAAACAATAAGAACTTATTAGAAATGTGTAAAAATAAGCAAAGTTTACCTTCAGGTAAACATTTTAGTACCACTGGTTAGATAGTTATTTCTAATATATTAATAATTAAGATAGAATTGCAAACACTACAATAGTAAAATTATATATTATATAACATCAAATCAATGACTATTCGAGTAGATATTTTTTGGAATTTTTCTATAAATCCGGCTCTGATAGTCCGAGTCGTATGAACTCTGTAAACGGGACGCGTGTTAACGAACCTTAACTGGATACAGAGCGGCAATTTGTGTAGGTTTTTTAGGATGCACAATTTTAATATTTCATTTTTGTGGATAGAGTGAAATATGGAAACCGTGGTTTTCTGTTGGTTGAAAAATATTAAAACGCGATGTAATTTTTTACTGTAAAGAATATATTTGAATAGTAACCGAAACTGGATGTGAAAGTAATATTAACATTTTTTTTCACATTTTTTACTTTAATTACAGAAGGTAATGGCAACACGTTTTAATTTGAATGTACTTTCAACTAATATTTTTAATTTTTGAGAAATTGGTATTATCGGAAATCCTTAATATCGAAATGGCAAATTCCCGATGAAGAATAGCTTCTATAGAAGATAGTTTTGTTTGTTAAATTCTCACGTATAATATAACTCATAATGCAATAACTGTCAGATAATATTTTGGCATGAATTTAAATTCGTTGTTACGAAAATAGAAAATACAGCTATGTATGTACCAGGAAGAAAATTATTTTTGTCATTGATTAAATTATTTTTATATTTTTTTTGTATTAATTTAATTATATTACCGGTACAGAACAAAACAAGTGTCTTAATAAAAATTCAGTTGTTTAAAAAACATTTTTAAGGTTTTTTCGTAAAACACTAAATAATTCTCAATATTTATTTATTAAATTAAATGGGGTAGGTGGCTCAGTGGTATCGAGTCAACCTGTGGATCTTGAGAACCCTGGTTTGATTCCTACAACCGACAAACAGTTTTCACAAAATTAAATCTACCCCTGTGGCTCCCCCTACACTAACATCTTTGAGGGCCGTGCTTTGACATCTGATAACCGCACTTCACACGAAGAAATATATCACTTACAGAGATTTGCTAATACATAGTGCCTCACCCAGTAAGGAGTATTAAATTAATTAATATTAAACAAAACACAATATCCATAAAAATTGTTAGTTGTTTTACAGTTATAATATTTAAACAAAAATACCAATTTTCTTGTCTTTCCAACATCTAACTTATTTCTTAATTTGACCACCAGTCTTAAAACTTGTAATGTGCAATAATAATCAAAATTACATACTTTTTAAGGGATTTTTTTATATAAATACTTTTACTCCATTTAGTGATATAATTTTAAAAATTAAAAAAATCATGATTTATTCAAAAAAAAACAATAATTTCAAATTTTCGTTTAATTATTTCAAACAATTTTCTCTAAAATAATTTAGAAATATATGATACCAATCGTACAAGATAATTTGATTATAACTATTTACTAACTAACAATATTCTAAAACTATTCTTCTTTTGAAACTATACAAACAATAAAAAGCAACAACAAAACCAAACAATTCTACAATTTATGCTGGTAAATTTTGCGCAATCGTTGCTCGAAACTGCGGCGACTTTTTTGCGCTCCTGTGACGCGATCTGCAAATGTGAATTTATATGCACATCAGAGAGAGACAGACAAACAATCTGCACACGCTTATTTATATCCATGTGGGAGAGAGATAGCTACATGGTTGAAAGTGGAATATTGTATCCCAATTTTGCGTTTTGATTGAAGTGCCATTCGTTTTTTTTGAAAAGTCTGTAACTGGTTTTAATCCATTAAGTATTATTGATTTTTACTTCAGTGTTGCTTTTTTGAGAATTACATGTTTGACAGTTTGTCAAATTTTGTGTATCGAGAGAATATATTGCTATTCGTGAACTTTTACGAAAGTGACTTACAGATTCGTTTATTTATAGCTTTTATTGAATTAATTTAGATTTGGGTGTTATTCTTCTTCATATATTATTTAATAATTTATTTTTTTAAATGCTTCGTGCATATAATACTGATAGATTTTTAATCTACACAACAGAAACTTAATTCTTCAAAGCTGACCAAGCTAGGTACTCAAAAAAAAGTAGCAAAGCTACCTCTAATGTAACTCTTTCAAAATATAAGTAAGCTACAGTTACTAGCTAGAAGGTAAAGCTACGGGTAAAAAATTAATGTTAAAGTACCTGTTCAAGTTTGAAGTTACTTTTTTCAATTTATGTGTTTATAACAAATGATTATTATGTCTTATGCTCTCATTTGTCACCGTAAAGTTGACTTTTTCTGTGTAACAATCGAAAAATATCTTTGTCGCTCATCTCCAATAGCAACGCTCGAAAAAGATGTTAAATGCGCGCATTTCCAATGGCAATGAGCGAAAAAGATATTAAATGCGCGCTTATTTCAATAGTTACCAGGGATACAAACAAAACAGAAACTTGTCATAATGACAGTTGACAGAACAAATTTAATTTCAGTACGTATACTTTTTCAATAATTTAAATGATGTGTGCATCACGAGCGTAAAGTATCTTCATTCCTTTTACACTATTGCAGCTCTCGCCTTCGACTCGCGCTGCTATTACCGTGTTCGAGTAACGAAGAATCACTTTACGCTCTTAATACACAAATAACTATTTTGTTGTCTTAATTTGCGATCATAGATAAAGTATAGTATGTGATTTGTTTATAAAACTTGTTACATAATATACTCTACTAACGTAAACGTAAACAAATTGTTTACTACATAGTTAACCAAAATGTATGAACAAATATTTAATTTATTTACTCTTTTTTCTTATATATTTGATTCAATTACAATTACAAAAAAAATTAGTGGTTAAATACACTTTAGGTAAAAACCGGATAAATACCTAATTTTAATTGATTTACCCACTGGCTATTTACCCAACTTAGATGACCACTCAGTAAAGTAATGTTTGATGGCTATTAATAGCAAGATCGGTGCTGAAGCCACACAGTGTGAAGTTACAGCTTATTGTTTATTTTATATTCTAATGAATTAATATTGAATAGTGATACCTATTTGAATAGAATAAATAGACCCTTGTTCATGCTGATTAGATAGTCATACCTAATCATGCTGTATTGTAATACGCGGATACTCTACCAATAGGCAATATTCCGTTGTATATTTAGACTCGGATAAACCATAGCACTAGATTAAACATTAGATGACCCACAGCTATTTATCTAATATTATATAATCATTATATGGTACGTCATGGATCTGGACTTGATTTCAAATAATTATATGAATTTGTCGTTCGTAGATTAATAAATTTTCTATCTTACATGATTATATTTTAGCCCTGGTGAATGCCATTTTCAGATCAAAACGTTTAGAGTTTCGGTGAAATGTTATAAGGTACATGTATAAGATTGTAGTTATTTGTATCACTAGTCCAGAAACTGCTATTTTGCGAGTGCGAGTATATTTTGAAAGGATGAGCCGCAGGCGAAACCTTTAAATACGAGGACTCGCAAAATAGTTACTGCATGTGTAATACACAAGATTTTTCGCGCCGACGTTTTTGTAAATTTAATAAAAAACAATTAATTTATTATTCACATTCTAAATGGCAGGGAATTTTTTTATGTTGGTAACATCACAATAGTTGAATTTAATTTTGAATTTTAATTTTAATTAATAAGTCTAATTACACTGTACTTCTTCTTCTGATGGCACTACAGCCCAAATCGGGCCTGGGCCTACCGGACACACCGAGCCGCAGTTTTTACACTGCCGTACTGCCGGTTTTCGTACTCATATGCTACATTATTTAAGGCGTATAAGTGACTAGTTTATAGCGCCCGAGTGTGATAAATACATGTAACTGTATTTTATATTTTACGACAAATCACACATTGTCGACAGGCGGATTCGAACTGACGAACCTTGGCTCGGGTGACGTCACAGTATGTTAAGAGATGTGCCTTAACACGCTCGGCCACCGCGCCTATCTACATTTATCCACACTGTACACTTTATTTAATAAACATGAAACATAACAGATTTGGAAAATATTTTTGTATAAAATAAAATGCGGAAGATGATGGGTTAACCATCGAAACGTCAATTAAATAAATTGAATAAATCAAGGATCTTAAAGCCAACATATTCCTGTTCAAAATATAAATTTATTACTTAATGCTCCAGTTAATGCAATGTTCATAAACTTAAAAAAACTTACATTAAATAAAAATGTTGCTTTGTTTAACGCATTGCGGAGAAGGCTTGTCAAAATTATTGATAAATAAGATACCTTTTATGTAATTCGGATTTCAAAATGTATATATCTTTTGTATACAGGGTGTTTCAGTACTAGTAAAACAAACTTTGGCAGCTTATTCCTGAGGTCATTTTGAGCCAAAAATGTCATATGAACATAGGTCCTATTCCTTCTAGTTACCAAAATACAAGAGGTTGAAGTTCTATAAATAACACGACATTTTAAAATTTTTTTAATCAAGATACTTTCGGAAATAAAATTAATTAAGACAAATAAGGTATGACTTTTCAATAAAACTCTTGTATTCCGAAAGTTTCTTGATTACAAAAATTTGAAAATTTCGTGTTATTTATAGAACTTCAACCTCTTGTATTTTGGTAACTAGAAGGAATAGGACCTATGTTCATATGACATTTTTGGCTCAAAATGACCTCAGGAATAAGCTGTCAATGTTTGTTACACTAGTCCTGAAACACCCTGTATGTACTTTCAACATTACCTATTAATTAAATTAAATTATGTGAACCTATTCACTAATATTGTTAAAATGTATAAACATTCTATTTTTGTCTTGTAATTGGTCTAAAGACTGTTGGTTTATAAACATATTTTTTAATATTTTACCTTTTTGCTTGAATGCTTATGATACCTCGCCGGATGCAGCATACAGAGGTAGCGATCCATGGCCATGCAGATCAATATAACGGCAGATTGCTGGCTGATCGCTCCACGGAGTAGGGCCTGTAATCATAATGTGACAACTATTACATATCATAGGTAACATATCATACATTGTGTCGTATCAAAGCAGTGTGAATGTAAACGATATGTGGAGATTACTCGTACAGATAGATTTGCTTCCGGAATGAGCTAGGATACAAGTAATGGGTGGTGATAAGAAAAATGTCAGTTTAATGTGTTGTATTAGAAAAATATTCATAGCTTCGTCATATACAACCTGGGAATTTACCACATGTGGGAACTAATAGAACCAGTGAAATGAAAGGTATTTTGATAGTAATCCACTGGTCAAATTAATAAAAATTAATTAGGTTATTATGTGTCATAATTGACAACGAAATATGTCACCAATTTTTCAATGTAGAAATACTTTTTTAATGAAGTAAATATAATTATGTTCTTCTACGATTGCTATGAAAAGTTGACAATTACGCTCGCATTTCTCATCATAAAATTGACGTTTTCTGTGAAACAATTGAAAAATATCCTTAAGATGTTAAATGCGAGCTTATTTCAATAGTTACCAGGGATACAAACAAAACTGAAACTTGTCATATTGACAGTTGACAGAACGAATTTATTTTCAGTACGCATACGTTTTTTAATAATTTAAGATGCAATCGTAGAAAAAAATTATGTGTGTATCACGAGCGTAAAGTGTATTTGTTCCTCTTGCACTATTACCGTGTTCGAGTAACAAAGAATCACTTTACGCTCTTAATACCCAAATAAATAACTATAGTGTTTGACGAGAGCCATATCGTTTAAATATTACAATAATCAATAAAAATAATAAATTTGAAATTAATTATATCAAAATTGACAACGAAAAATTTCACCGATTGTGGTAAACTAAGACATTCTCATAATAACTTTATTTGTTTTTTATGGTACAATTTGTTGATATTTTTTTAAACACGTCTTATAATGAAAATATTACTTAATAGTCTTGAAAAAAAAATAAATATTTTAATAAAAATTTCATGAATTTCTAATATTCATTAAAAAAGTTATAATTTATAAAATCATATATATCATCACACCTTATACTCTTCACTGGACGTGGCACTCTGCTGTAGCAGATCTCAGTAAGTGATATACAAGGTGTATCTGTACTTCGGGAAAAAAATTAAAGGGTATATACTATAAGACGTACTGATTAGAGATGAAAAACTATCGGTAATTTAAACTATCGATTGTTCGATAGTGCTATCAATAAACTATCGATATATCGATAGTACTATCGATAGTCAATTTAATTACTAAACGATAGTTTTAGTTACTAAACGATAGTTTTAGTTACTAAACGATAGTTTTAGTTACTAAACGATAGTTTTAATTACTAAACGATAGTTACTAAACGATAGTTACTAAACGATAGTTACTAAACGATAATTACTAAACGATACTATCGATAGTTTTTTCTTTTAATTACTTATCGATAGTATTTTTTATACAAAAGTATAAATAATTTTTTTTTCTAAATTAAAAAATCTTTATTAAATTTGTTCCTTTTTTGAGAGAGAGGTAAAATAAAATTTATATTTTTTTTAAATGTTACCCTCATCCTTTAAAATTTAAAACTGTTGATGTTGCTCTATATGAAGGGATGTTTGCTAAATAATTTCTGTGAATATGGTTTTGTTACAGTTAATATTACCCGTTCTAAGGTATGTAAAATGGGTGAAATAGAAAATAAGGAAATATACAAAAAATGTAAAAAATTTATTTCTTTAAAATTTAGGCTTAATAACAAGATTTCAGAAGTTACAAATGTGAAAAATAAAAATCCAATGCAAATATGTACTTCTATTCCTAGGTATATATCATTTCTTACATTAATTTATATATTTGTCAAGATCAAGATATTAGAAAAACTAATTGCAATTCGAAACACCTTTTATATTAATTTAGATCAAATAAAAAAGAAATGTGCTGTTGTGATAGTATTTTTGGAGTTGTGATGCATACTGGATGAGTGGTAAGCGGAGACTGTCCTGGTTAGAAGGAAAAAATGGTGGATTTTGGGGTGAACAAAGAAGTTTGGAATGTAGGTACTTGAAAAACATATGTTGTTAGGTTCGGAGAAAGCGGGCGAAGTTACAATAGCAGGTAGTGGAGAAACTAAACGATAGTTACTAAACGATAGCTACTAAACGATAGTTACTAAACGATAGTTACTAAACGATAGTTACTAAACGATAGTTACTAAACGATAATTACTAAACGATACTATCGATAGTTTTTTTCTATTAATTACTTATCGATAGTACTTCTTTTTTTAAACTATCGATGTATCGATAGTACTATCGATAGTTTTTTCATCTCTAGTACTGATCATGGAACAAAAAGATTTTTTCAAAAATTCTCTAAATTAAGGATGGTTTACTTGAAATGAACATTTTTAGGGCCACTGTATTAGCGTTCTTTATTACTTGACCTGCTGCATTTAACTAAATTAAATTATTAATTACACATCATCACACATTTATTTGGTGTTGTGTAAACAATTACTTGTAAGAAGATTTAAATAAAATTATTAAAAATAACTATCAACCAGTGGCAAATAAAATGTTGCTTTTAAATACAATGCAAATTTTTTTACGAATTTAAAATAATTATTTTTGTTCCATAATCAGCACGTCTTATAGTAAATATAAATAAATATAAATATATCATCACGCCTTTTACCCATTACTGGGTGTGGCACTCTGCCTAAGCAGATATATATTTCTTCGCGTGAAGTGCGGTTACCAGCCGTCAAATCACGGCCCCCAAAGATATTATTGGAGGGAGAGCCACAGGAGTAGATTTTAAATTGGTGAAAATTGTTTGTCGGCTGTGGGGATCGAACCATCCACAGGCCGACTCAATACCACTGAGCCACCTACTCCTATACTCTTATAATATATACCGTTTATTTTTTTTCCCGAAGTACAGATACACCCTGTATTTAAGCACGTTAAGTACGCTTACCAGCCGTCAAATCACGACCCTCAAAGATATTAATAAAGGGGGAACCATAGTAGTAGCTTAAGAAAAAAAAATATCTTCTAATATATGTAACTGCAGAACCACCTCAACCAGAATTCAGTCAGAACCACTCAAAAATATATTTACCAGCAATGGTTTCACTTGGCAATATTGCGCAGATTAACTTCTAATGCACATGGCTGCTTCCATTTACGTGACGTAGTGAAAAACAAGTGAAATAAATCACAGAACGCGCGAGATTTGAATTATGAGTGGAATTTTTCTATCTGTGTCACAAGTTTGAACCGCGTGATTTACGGTTATTTGGAATATCGTGGAAATACGACCGATATGTGTGGAAGTGTTGCACTGTTATGATAGAATTATAGTGGCGAAACAAATCAATATTATGTGTCGTGTTTATTTTGTAAACTAGCAACGATAAACTCCATGAATGTTGATGTGATGCCACATCCTATAGTTGCAAAAGTTTTTACACGGTTTTTTACTTATTATGCATACATTGATAATGTCTGTCGGAACTTTGAAAATCATGTCGAATAATATGATATTACGGTGAATTTATATGCTTTTTATTTTAAGAATAAGTTTCTTAGTTAAAGGCAAATGTTTTTACTTCATTTTGTCTTTAAATATGATAATGGAAATGATAATTAAATAATTAGAAAAAAAATTGTGTGCTTGGCCACACGCCGGAAGCCTAAAACATATTTTTTTATGCAAAATACATTACTTTTTCATAATTTATATTACCATGTCAACAAGTATTTTGCGCATTTTTTGCACCCTAGAGCGCAAAATAAGTATTTTGCGCACTGTTTCGAATCCTAGTGCGCAAAATGAGTATTTCGCGCACGCTCCCAAATTATTTGTTGTCAGGTTTCATTAGTTGCAACACATCAATAGTATCAAATTCATATTATTGTTGATTGATTTCTTTCAGTTTACTTAAATAAACAAATAATTATTATATTTTTCTTTTTTTGACACTTGTAGATAAAATTTTGTTTGTATTTCGCGTTCGAATGACTTTTTTATTGCCTTGACCTGCGGTCTCGACTAAAATTGATATTTCCACGCACAACAAAACAACACTCATTTCACGCACTTAATACAAAATAGTTATTTACGAACTAAGTGCAGGAATACAATGTTCCCGCATGAGCGCATTTTTAAAGCGCGAGCGACTGCAAGGAGCGAGTGTCTTTAATAGCGCGAATGAGCAGAAGACGTCTTCACGCACGTAATTTGTTTACATCTTTAATTTCAACTTGTGCGAGTACACCAGAATCTGCAAATTATACACAATCTTGATCAATTTCAATCCAAACTGCTCCAGGAACTTCGATTTCTAATTATCAAAATTTTACTATAAATGTTTATAGTAACACTTGTAACAATTGTAGCTCTTCCCAATCTTAAAATATTGTTTTTTAGTTCAAATATCAAACCTAACCTAAAATAGATTAATTAATTTAAGCATTTTATGTTGTTACAATCTTACTTTTCCATTAAACTAAGTTGTTATATTCCACAATATGTGTTTTATCTTATTATTTATATAGTATTAGTCGCGATTTTTGTTTGACTACAATCTACAAGAAGTTGTATCAATGACGTCTTTAGTTCAGAGATTGTCACTAATGTTGACAAATGTTGAAAGAATTTGAACAAATTACTCTTATTTCCCAAACTTTGAATAAAGGACAATCAGGGAAGTTGTATTTTTCAAATTAGATTTGATTATTATCAAGACAGATTTATTTTAGAATGTTCCAAAGGTCCAGTGTTTTTTGCAATTTTTACAGTCGAGTCGATCGGGAAGCACTTGTTCCAGATTGAGTGTTGCATGCGGGAAGCTTCATTTTGAAGGTTACGAGTACAAAAATAAAATTAACTCTTAATTAATACTATTTTATTAAATAAAGGGAGGACGGCAATATTATTAGATTTTTTAAATGGAGGCTTAAAGTTTGAAAGACCACTGACAAAGAAAATTTACTAAAATTATCTACTACAGACTTGGAATTCCATACGAATCATATTCCGAACGGCTTCAAGTACTCAAAATGTCATCAATGGAAAATCGTAGAGTAATCACTGATCAAATGTTTTTATATAAAATAGTTAATAATAAATGCAATTGTATCTTGTTACTTCCTTTTATAAAGCTTAACATCCCCTCGAGATCAACAAGGTTATTGTGCAAATTTTCCTATACGTAGAATGATGTTATATTATAATAAATATTTTATTGAAATTGATATATTCCATATATCGTTAGGCCAATTTAAATCATGTATTACATCTGTATGTAGCAATTATTATTAATCCTATTTTTATTTCTTCTTGTTGGCAAATTTTATACATACATACATACATAACATCACGCTATATCCCATTAAATGGGGTAGCACGAACCCATCAACATTCTCATCCTGACACACGATACTTGATTCGACCACATTAACACTTCCTCCATACAAACTCTTTCTTTTCTCACAACCAAAATCCATCAACACACAACAAACATTCATCCATTCGCTCCTGTACACTGCGCTTGTTTCTGAAGGTGATCTCCACACAATTGCAGGTAAACACTCGAAACATCTAACCAATGAATCTAAAATCAAGAATCATACGCTTGTCTTCATTCATCATATTTATCCCGCAATTAATTTACTCCAAACATTCCTATCCTGACACGCCACTTTTGCTTCAACCACATTCATAATTCTTTTCATATTTCAAATTTTATATTTAAGAATAATATTTCTTTTTTGTATTATGTGAGAACTCGTTTGGCTTTGACTGTTAGTTCTCCTTTCTAATAAATAAATAAATAAATAAATAAATAAATATGTTCCAGATATACGATACTATATAAATCTGGCTATATTTTCGATTTTAACAATTTAAATGCTATTGGATTTCATGAGTGTAGTTATGAATTAGTAATGGAGTAATTTGCAGCTGGTGTGACGACATTTATAAGCAAAGTTATCAGATATGAAGCATATGTTGTTCTCCTTAACCAGTTTGTTTTTATTTTGTGGTTAAATTTCAGTTAGGAATTTTGGTAATTTTAGAATTAATTAGTCGGTTATGATGAATGGATCGCGACCGCATAGCGAAGATGCGACTTCGCAAGTTAATTTACTCGATTACAATTCGCAAGTTTGGTTCGGATAACACTCGGATATGGTTCGGATATGGAGATGTGGAAGTTTTGATTAAGATTCGCTGTCCTTGTCTTAAACGATTAAACGATAATCATTGTGTTTACATTGAATATATATGATTAAATTATCAATATTAATAATAAATTTCAAATTTATATTTCTCTTTTCTTTAATTTAGGGGTAGGTGGCTCAGTGGTATCGAGTCGGTCTGTGGATCTTTAGAACCCTGGTTCGATCCCCACAGCCGACAAACAATTTTCACTAATTTAAATCTACCCCTGTGGCTCTTCCTCCACTAATATCTTTGGGGGCCGTGATTTAACGGCTGGTAACCGTACTTCAGGCAAAGAAATATATCACTTACCGAGATATGCTTACGGCAGAGTGCCACATCCAGTATTGGCTAAAAGGCGTGATGATATATTTATTTATTTATTTAATAATAGATTTCAAATTATGCAAGATTTTCTAAAGATCTCAAATTTATATTTCTCTTTAATTTAGGGGTAGGTGGCTCAGTGATATCGAGTCGGTCTGTGGATCTTTAGAACCCTGGTTCTACTCCCACAGCCGCCAAACAATTTTCACAAAATTAAATCTACCCCTGTGGCTCCCCCACCAATAACATCTTTGGGGGCCGTGATTTGACGGCTGGTAACCGCACTTCACGCGAAGAAATATATCACTTACCGAGATCTGCTTACGACAGAGTGCCACACTCAGTAATGGGTAAAAGGCGTGATGATATATATTTATATATTTAATTTAGAAATATTTGATCAAGTCTTAATGTCTTACGTGAACTCTAAATCGTAATTCTGCATATTTTAATCATTCCGGACTATGAAATTTAACAAATTTTATTCGCGGACTGCATTTCTGAAAGTATATACCTAAAAATAAGTTCAAATTTTAAACTAGCTTCAATTAATGTTTTTATAAACATATCTTACAAATTTTATTTTGAGCTGCATTTACAGTTATTCAATTAGTAATTAACATTAGCAATTACAATTAACAATTATTTTTATTTCACTACAACTGGACTAGATGGCTCAATGGTATCAAGTTTTACTGTGGATTTGAGAACTCGAGTTTGATTCCCACAACCGACAATCAATATTCACTAAATCAGTTATATATTTGGGAAACCGTAATTTGACGGCTAGTAATTGCACCGCACGCGCATAAATATATTACTTCATTCAGAGAATATTATTTCATCCTTTTATAACACATACACTTTAAAAAATTTGCTAGTAAATAACAAAATAATTAAGAAAGACATTTTTCAAAATAGTGGAGTTTATCAAATTAGCTGTAGTGACTGCCAAGCAATTTACATAGGTCAGACCGGTCGTAATTTCAGCATTAGATTCAATGAGCATAAGAAAGCGCTACTAAATAATAATGTGTCTTCAAATGTTGCTAAACATTGTCTTGACAATAACCATAAGTTACTTGATAAGAGTTTGTCAATCCATCACATTTGTAAAAAGGGATTAAAGTTGGATTTCTTAGAATCCTTGGAAATTCAGATTGCCATTAAGGACCAGCTAACGGTTATGAATGAACAAATAGATTTGTACCGTTCACCTTTAATACGTCCGCTTTAATCTCTTTACAACTAGGTTTAAAATGTAATTTCCATCCAAATAATTATAGTTACCTCTTCGGTCTGATCTTATCTTATTTTCTTCCAACTATGGTCATAAATGTATTTTTCCCAAACTAATTGTACTTACATCTGTTTTCAATCATGTATCTCCCACTTCTTGTGTCAGAATTCTTGTGTATACTATTTATAAGTCTTACTCTAATGTACAAATTCATTCATATCTTGTTCACCTGATGATGGTCTAGTCGACCGAAATACGTATTGTAAAATAAACTTTACATTATTTGAAACTAACCTAGTGTTTTTTAATTTAATTATATTACTTTCAGTAATGGATAAAAGTTTGATATGTATATTAAAGTATCAGTTGAGGCATATTTTGTAGGTCTGGAGGAATCTGACTTTCGTGATGGCATAAAGGCTTTGGAATATAGTTAGACAAAGTGCGTTAGTGTCAAGGGAGACTATGTTGAAAAACAAGAACACCTTCTCGCGTTGCTGTTGACCATAAAGCTGGATTTATAATGAAGTAACGCAAAACGTAACGTAGTTGCAATAAAGTAGAAAGTAAAGCAAGCGAAAATAGTTGATTTATATTAAAAAGTAGTTCCACTACTGCTAGCCAATCAGGTAATAGTATAAAAAATTCACATTTATTTCGGTATTTTTCGTTTAACTTCGGCATCAAATTTGAATTTCTGTTGCGTCTGTCATATCATATAACGTTTGTTAGGTTACTTGTTGTTTATTGGATTTTATGATTATTTAGATTTTTTAAATTGTATTTGTTTTGTAATAGCTGCGGTTTTGTGATGGTTGCTATTTCTTCCCAAACCCGCTTTTTCTTTTTACCGTCTCTAAAATATTTTGATGACTTATCATACAGTATTTTATACATTTCTACTTGCTCGATGATACTTCGGTTCATTATTTATTTTTAATAGAAAATATGTCGACTAAAAAAATGAAATCTGACAGATAAACAGATAGACAATAGTGGATAAATAAAATAAAATAAATATATCATCACGCCTTTTACCCATCACTGGGTGTGGCACTCTGCCTAAGCAGATCTCGGTAAGTGATATATTTTTTCGCGTGAAGTGCGGTTACCAGCCGTCAAATCACGGCCTCCAAAGATATTAGTGGAGGAGGAGTCACAGGGGTAGATTTTTTAAATTGGTGAAAATTGTTTGTCGGCTGTGGGGATCGAACCAAGGTTCTCAAGATCCACAGGCCGACTCGATACCACTGAGCCACCTACACAATAGTGGATAAGTCGATAATAAAGATTTCTGCGCAACGTTCAAAACGCTGACTTCTTATTGGCCAGCGGTAGAAACTTTTAGTTGAGGCAAGGTAGAAAGATGATTGTTGGGCAATTATTGCGTTACATATTTTACCTTACTTCTTGTTTTACTTCAATATACATCATTACTAGCTGTAGTACATGCCCAACTTTTTACGTTACCGATACTTTTTGCGTTACTTCTTACGTTACTTCATTATAAATCCAGCTTAAGACCTAAAAACGCGGATCAGGGCGTAATGGCGGCATATGACCTTAGTAGTTGGTCTGCCAAAGAAGCCACAGACAAAGAAAAAAAATAATTTCAAAGACGTGAACTTTTGTACTTCATTCCGAAAACTTTTCAAATGACCCTCGTATCGTCTGATTAGTTAATGATAACAACTTGTGCGTTTAGTATAAATCATCAAATTCGTTTACATTACTTCTTACATTAGTCCATTAGTACGGTGGTGTGGATAGCGATACGGAATTCGAATCCGGAGATCCCGAGTTCGAATCGCACTTAAGCTAAAAATTATATGAACTACCACACTGCGACTCGGTGAGTGCGGACCCTGTACTGTAATTGGGATGAAGTTCCTGTTGTACAGCGTAACATAAATAAATAGCACAAACTGCGTTACTCTTTGCGTTATTTCATTACAAATCCAACTTTAATCTCATAACTTGTATTTAAACAACAATTAAAAATTATTGTAAAAAGCACCTATTTTTTATAGAAAGTTAAGAATCGCTTCTCTAAATTACTTGAAAGCAGTTACATTTTTCGTTATCAGTAGTAATGCGCAAGATTTAAACTCTTTAACAACCACTTATAAAGCGGGCACGCTACCCACTTAGCTACAACTATCCCAGTTGCACCTAACTTAAATGTTAGTAAAGAGCAAAGATACTGATATAATTTTTCTTTTATAAAACGTTTTTGAAGTAGAAATTTCTCTTGGCAAAGACATAAAGACAACCGCTGGTAAAATGAGCGACTTATCAGATAAAATTAATCAACTAATTAGGAAAGTAACTAAGTAAGATAACGATTCCAGCTGAAAGTTATGTACGAGTACCATCTCTTCTGAAGCTAGGCTGTTGGAACGAACAAGAAGTTGGGTTTTTTTGTTGTCAGAGTTTTGTTCTTACCATGAACAGGAATTTTGCTTTCAGGGCGTATTAAAGTGTTCTACTTTAAGTTTCGATGCTTTTGAAGTTTTGACATGTAAAGATGCGGCGATGCTGGCCTGATGCTCTTTCATTAGTTTTGCATACATGAAAGAGTTAACCTTTACTTGTTTTATTCTAGTATTATAGCAACGATTACTTGTTTGCACTTTCTGAAGAGTTGAGCATATCTTAAATAATAATAATAATTTGCAAAAAATCTGAAGGTAGTTGACTATTAGAAAGCATTGGTTTAAACTCTATGATAAGAGAAAGGTAATAACTTGGTTTTAGATAAAACCGAGCAACGAAAATGGTATCGAGTCGGCCTGTGGATCTTGAGAACCCTGGTTCGATTCCCACAGCCGACAAACAATTTTCACCAAATTAAATCTACCCCTGTGGCTCCCCACCACTAATATCTTTGAGTGCCGTGATTTGACGGTTGGTACCCGCACTTCACGTGAAGATATATATATCACTTAACGAGATCTGCTTAGGCAGAGTGCCACACCCAGTAATGGGTAAAAGACGTGATGATATATTTATTTATTATTTTTTACTACATTAGAAATAATTAATTTGTTTTTCACGGAGTATTTGATACAAAAATCGGTCAAAAGTAAGTTATTTGTCGTAACACATGCGCAAAAAATACGTTCTTATTCAGTAATTTTGGAAAGAGAAACACTGCTTTTCGTAATGTTTCTCTCCCTAGAGACTACGATTATTAGCTGTTTGCGGCGTTTCCTAGGTAACTAGTTACGCAATCCATATTTGACATTTGTCCCGATAAGACGGTTATTTTTGTGCACTTGTTACGAAAAGTATAATATGCTTCACACGCGGGAATAATCGCTTGTTTCCCTCCCTTGATGCATAACATACTATTATCCCTGTGGATATAATATGCACATTTTTCCTCTAGGGAGTTTATATTAGTATATTGACAAAAAATCAGTTCGTGGTATGATATCCTTTAAAATCAGACACGTGCCGCTGTCGACGAAACCCGTTGTCAATGCCTATCATATGGGAGTCTCGGGATCGATGCTACGTTAGACACTATGACAGAAGAATTCGGTTGATGCCATACATCGGACACAGGTGACGTGGTGTAGCGGCTAGCATCTCTGCCCTGGTTCGAATTTTTCTGTCATAAATTTAACTTTAAATTGATAGTTCAGCTTTCAAGTATATGTAAAATATAATACAGTACAATGAAACAAATAAAAATCTAAGAACATCTGCAGAAGCTGCATCAACCATTTCTTGGGATTCTTACAAGGATTCTTTGCTGTATTTATGGTATTCTAATTTAAAATCCGGTTCATTTTTGGACACATCAAACATATCAATTAATTTTGACCTTTTCTTCATGTCTTACAAATCTGTAGCAATTATTTTTAACATCCTGTATATGCCTCATGAAGAACACGCCATTCTTCCCTCAGGTACTTTATGAAATGGTACATTTGTGAAGAAAGTTTTGCTTTCTTCCTTTGATATATAAATTAATTTACTTCATTTTAATGTTTTAATAGCTAATTAAAATTGACAACTATTTCAAATTACTATTTATACATACATAACATCACGCTATATCCCATTAAATGGGGTAGCACGAACCCTTGAAACATTCACAGAACATTCTCATCCTGACACAGTGACACACGATACTCGTTTCAACCACATTAACACTTCCTCCATACGAACTCTTTCCTTATAGATGTTTACCCATTCCTGGGTACTGCAACTCTCAAAAGTAACACTACCCAACTGTCACTCACCGATTTAAATGAAACTTGGCACACTAATAGAACTCTAGAAAATATTCAACCCCTATTTTTTTTCTTCCGAAGGTTGCTTTTTAGGGGTACAAACAACCCTTGAAAGGTGGTAAAAGCAAGGATCGCCATAAATGAAATTAAAATATTACGCGTTCAACATTGGTTACCCTAAAAACCCCCGAGTAACTAGTTTTGAACCTAAAACTTCAGTTAAATATCGTAATTTCATCCCCCCATCCCCCTTTAACCCCTTAAAAAAGTGCATATGATCAAAATAACCCCGAAAATAGATTTTGGCGATCTTAAAAACCCCTGGGTAATCAATGTTGAACACGTAATATTTTGATATTATTTAATTTCATTTATGGCGATTCTTGCTTTTACCACTTTTTAGGGGTGTTTTGCACCCCTAAAAAGCAACTTCAGGAAGAAGAAAAAATAGGGGTACAATATTTTTTAGAGTTCTATTAGTGTGCCAAGTTTAATTTAAATCGGTGAGTGACTGTTGAGTATTGTTACTTGTGAGTGTGTATGTAGAATAGCAGAGTAGCCAAACTTATATTTATTTTATTGTTTAATAATGTTGATGAGGTTTGTTATTTCCCTCACTTTTCTATCATTAATTTCGTTTTTGTTAACAACATTTTGTTACAATTTTTTATGCCATACATCTCCATTATATTCTTATCTGTTTAATTATTATATACTTTATTTGGTTTAATGTTTTAATTTAGTAACATTATTACTGTATATTTTCTTTGTATCTTGTCAACTGCATTTCACTACGTTTTTCTTTGTATTAAAATCACTTAATATTTTGATAACTTTATGATTATTACGTATCCTAGTGTAAACGATTATGCATTTATATTAACTGTATTATTTTATTTATATTTAATTGTAAACATTTTTTAGATACGGTTGAAAACCAGCAACTCGCTGAACCGATCTAATTGTACCCAATTTTTTGTGTGCAATAAACATTATTATTATTATTATTATTATTATGCACAAGAATTGCCATCTATGAACAATGTAAATTTATAAATTTAAGGAACAAAGTCAGCATAAACGTATTCAAGCTTGGCTGAAAAACAGCAAATCCCTTTTTAAATTTCGCTCACATATTAATCTCTTCCGGCAGATGTCACACGGCGCGAAAATAAAAATAAAACCTGTAATTCACACTTCGTGATTTGAATTGATAATTAATTTGAATAAACACAAAAGTTCCATTCACAAAATGAAGAATCGTATCTCGCCTCCGCCAAAACGCGCCGTCAAGAATAATCATATTATGAATTTTTATTCACGCTTTATAATTTTATTTGAAAAAAATTAAAAGTTAAAAAGAACATTATATATGAGTTAGTGCCTTAATTTGACGGACAGAGATAGCACAACTCATGCTTTATAAGTGAGAGCTCGGGTTCAAACCCCAATTGATTTCAATTTATACCTATAAATACGATTGTATCCGAGTGGTTCGAATTTCACTATAAACTGTAGGATTCATGTATTGTCATTAGAATTGATTTGCTACTATGTTTAGCTTAGTAAATAACAAATAATAATACAAATAAAAATATATGCTGGTGTCCCAAATTAAGTGACAATCACTCCCAGCCTTATCAATTTTTCTTCCTCCGTTTAAAAACACTTAAAATTAAACTTTTTGTCGCCCTAGTCTGAAAACAAACTATTTTGATGTATATAAAACTAATGTATTGGACGGAGGCACAAAACCATGTATTGACGAGGTTGGAGTTGTTTTGAATAATTACAAAATCATTTTTCTACAACTGTCAAAAAATGTTCATTTTTTTCAGTAATATCAACATGCGAAGTACGTGATGTTTTCATCATTTACATTACTATGACAACGCGTATTTTGCGCATTATTTTGCACCTTAGTGCGCAAAATGAGTATCTCGCGCACGTTCCCAAATTATTTGTTGTCAGGTTTAATTAGTTACAACAAATCAATAGTTTATTGTTTTCCTTCAATTTACTTAAATAAAACAATAATTATTGTATTATTCTTTATTCACAGTTGTAGAAGAAATGTTGTTTGTATTTCATGGGCAAAATTCTTGTTTTTTGGAGCGTTCTCATGCGCAACAACAAAAATACTCATTTTGCGCACTTAATACAAAAATAACTATTTAATTACATATACTGGGTGTCCCATTTTACATTATCTTATTGAATATCTCGAAATGAAAGCATTTTACCGAAAAGTATGCCGAATCATAATCGTCATGGTTTTGAGGGGGACATCGGATTTTGACAAAATGGCCCCCTTAGCCCCCCAAGGGAGACCAGGAGGGGGGTCAACTTAAAATTTTTAAATGGGAACCCCTATTTTTTATTGCAGATTCTGAAAGAGCGTTAAAAAGTATGTAGGTGTTATCTGGATACTTTTTTTCAATTTCCAACACGAAATAACCCTATTAAAACACTTAATTTACAATTAAATTAATCACCAATCAGTCAACTTAACATGAAAATTCTTGATAAAATCAAATCATTCATAATTAGTTTATATAATGTCCTGTTTTCATCCCCCCAGTGTTAGGGATTGATATTTTCAGAAATTTAGGTAATGATTGAAACACCAAATGTTATTATTTATAAAGTTATTGACACAATATTAATTCAGGAATATTTTGCACGAAAATCGTACTTTCACGATTATAGCGCCACCTGTTGGAAATTAAAAAAAAAGTATCCGGATAAAACCTACATATTTTTTAACGCTCTTTCAGAATCTGCAATAAAAAATAGGGGTTCCTATTTAAAAATTTTAAGTCGACCCCCCTCCCGGGCCCCCTTGAGGGGCTAAGGGGACCATTTTGTCAAAATCCGATGTCCCTCTCAAAACCATGACGATTATGATTCGGCATACTTTTCGGTAAAATGCTTTCCTTTCGAGATATTCAAGAAGATAATGTAAAATGGGACAGCCAGTATTGTGACATTCGTAAGTAGAAATTTTATGTCTGTTCCAGGACATACAAAGAATTTATCGAGAATGTTATTAATAAATGATTGTCAGAAAAATCCATTCCTCGAATACAATTTTTTTATTAGTTGTTGCAGCAGCAAATTCAATTATAATTATTTTTGGGAAGGAATATATGGCTTTAGGATCCTTGAATACTATTGTTTATTTATTGGACGTTTCGATGGTTAACCCATCATCTTCAGTATTTATTTGTACAAACATATTTTCTAAACCTAATACATATCTGTTTTTACATTGTTAATTTTTAAAATTATATTTGAAATTAGCTTTACGTAATTTCCAATTAGGGCATAATTAAAGTGACCGCAAATTGACAACTTTGTAAACATTATGGTTCATATGACATACATTTTATACTAGTCGCATCATTTAAGTACAAAAAGAATAAAAGAAAAATAGAAATATCCGAAATGTTTGGTAGGCTGTCAAACTTGTTCAATGTTAGGTGAAGGAATTTTAATCATAAACATATATGTATACCACAAAAATGTTTTTCATATAAAACAAAAAGAAATGTGAACGTCCATGATATGGTTTTAATCTAAAATTAATTAAAATAAAAACAAAAGTTTTATGCACAAAAAGTAGAATTTAAAATTCTACGCATCACCAAATTTTTCTGTCGTGAAAAAACTTTCTAAATAAAACAATAAAAAACAGATTCCTTTTTCCTAAATTAAAAATTTCATTTCTCATTAACTCCATTGTATTAATTATCATTTTAATGAAAACAGGCAGCTGTCATTTCTGCCTCAATAAAACAAAAATTTAAATTTAAAAATCATGATGAAAACAAAAAACTCCGGTTAATACAAATTCCGGAATTAATTGTTACTGTCGCTAATAACTCATCTCATGTACAGCACCTCCCCTACATGGCACCAGCATCACGTTTTAAGCAATGGTGTTCCAAATCATGTGGAGCTCCCCTATTCTACGTTTGAAACATAATTGGTTTTGAATTATCCCAGTTTGACAACTTATAAATGAATGTTGTTTTAATGAAAATTTGACGGGATTGACACGTGATTAATATTCCACGATTTTCCTAAACAGTAAATTAGACTATTTTACATATTTACGACCATTGTTGAGCTGATTCATCTGTTTAATTATGTTTGAAGTTGATCTTTTTTGAAATTATATATTATTGTTATTATAAATTAAATAGAATTATAGAGCAGATAGGTCAGTGAATTTGAGAAGCTAAGTTCGATTGTTACCACCGACTGATTTATAAAAATACAATAAATACAGGGTGTTTCTGTACCTCTGCACGAAATTTGAATGACATATATAATTTGATATACTGATTGTAGAACAAAAATAATGTTTTTGAAATTCGCAAAAATTAGGGTATTTCATTTCCAGCGAACATTTTTAGTATCACTGATTTAATAGTATATTTAATTATTTATAATTATGTTACTAATGAAATAAAAGTATAAACACTGCCTACAAATAATCATTTATGAATTAGTTATTATGTAGGTACCTGCTGTATTGCCTTATTTTTATTATTATTTGAGTTTGAATTTGGTTTAATAGTACTTTTGAAAAATATATTAGTTGGATTTCAGGCTTTAATATCTAATAAAGAAGGTAAATTTAAATATTCATTTTAAATCATTTTTTTATTAACATTGAAGGCGACGTTTCGGCACAATAATTTAGGCCATTTTCAAGTTACAAAAATTATTATAAAGAGTAAAACAATTTTTTAATTAAGTAACAAAATAAAACAACTTACCAAAATTGTTAAGTATTAATTTATAGTCAACCAATTTAAATTTTACAATAAAAAAATAACATAATTGAAAGTCAGAGAAAAAATAAAATAAAAAATTATTGAGGTGTTTCAATTTAATTTATAATAAATATTTGAAATTAATTTAAATTAAAATAAATATTTGACTTACATATTCAGTCAGTATTTAATGTTGCTAAGTAACTAGACACTCACGTTTCTTTCATTACCTGCAATATGTTATTTTCCTGACTAGGCATGCAAAGCAAAGCTTTCCTGAGTCTTAAAGCTCAGGCAAATGTGTATTTTCCTGTCAGTTTCAAGTAAAATATTCGGTGTATTGGTTTGAAGGTTTTTTGTATATTTTATTGTCATTTTTTCAAATCGTAATTACTAAAAATGACTATTGGCCAAATACACACAAATAGATTAAAATATTGTTTGATAATTTTTTTATCAATATTTAATTTGCCATATTTCATTCCAATATGTACAATATAACAATAATTGTTCTTTTAAATTAAAAAGCAAAATTGTAAACATATTTCATACATACAAAAATTCTATACAAATCAATAAATAACAGTTCTTGCATTTCTCTCAACAAAAAAAAACCAATGCTGCCAACACATTATCATAAATATTCCCTAACCATAAACATATATCACTCATAACCAATACATTTATACCAAGGACGTATTGCCACCCTAAGAAAAAATAACAAGAAATATACAAAAAATATAACAAAAATTAAATTCATTCTGCACGGCGACTAAATTCAATACATTATTCAAAATTTGCATACAAAACAAGACATATACGACTACGAGTCATCAATCTTCAAAATTCTGTAATCTTAAAGGTTTCAGTGCTGAAATGCTGAAAATATTTCTTGAAGTTTTCAGGCATTAATACTATAAAAATACACAGAACTCCATACAAAATTTTATTTAGTAACTAAATAAATATATCTTCACGCCTTTTACCCATTACTGGGTGTGGCACTTATTAATTACTTTAACGTATTTATATCTTGCCAGATTAAAGTAAGTTTATATTTTAATATCTATGTTTCTTTTACTTAAATAGTTGTGGAATAGATATAATAATTGACACGCATATAATATTTTTCAACTTTCGTTAGGAAATAGACGTTCTATTTCACTTATTTGAGTTAAGTAATGAACTGCATTATTTAACTAGTGAAATAATGAGGTAACATAGCAACAGATATCTTGGTAGACGAATTCTGATGTGTTATTCTTTTATTTTTTGAATTTATAACTGTCATTAATATGTCAAAATTTCATAATTTCAAAAACTCTCTTTCGTATTTATTAGAACGGAAGTAGAAAAAATATTGTATGAAACTAATAAGGAAATAGGTTATTACCTTACTTTTCTATTTACATAACTCGGCTACGCCTCGTTCTGTAAATTTCACATGCGTAAGGTAATAATCTTCATTTCCTTAATAGTTCCATAAATAGCTATTATATTACTTCCTTCATCCACATTAAATAAAACATACATTATATGCTCATTAAATAATATAGTTTTTTTTTAACTTGATGTAAAAGTCGATTTATATGGCTTTAAATTTGTGCCAAAAATAATATGTTTTAGCCCGCTGTGCTGTTGCTAAGATCGACGGGGCTAAAATGAGCGTTTTCTACTGTTTCTAATAACGACATGCGAAAAAGTGTATTTTAGTTCCGTTACTAAAGAGAAAAAAATAATATAATTTTCAAACGTTCATTTATTTATTTAAATGTTTATATTTATGACAGAAACTTAATACTAATACAGGGTTCGGACGCACCGAACCGAAGTGTGGTAGTTTATATATTTTTATTTTTTATATAAAATATAAATAAATATGTCATCACGCTTTTTACCCATTACTGGATGTGGCACTCTGCCGTAGAAGATCTCGATAAGTGATATAATTTTACGCGTGAAGTGCGGTTACCAGCCACGGTCCCCAAAGTTGTTAGTGGAGGAGGAGCCACAGGCGTTGATATTAAATTGGTGAAAGCCAGTTTCTCGGTTGCAGGAATCGAACTCGGGTTCTCAAGAACCGCAAGTCGACTGCATACCCACTAGACCATCAACTCCATTATTTTTTGTTATTTTTAAATACTTAAATCATGGAAAATACAGAATATACAACACGTGAGGAAAGTTTGCATACACTTCTCTCTTTTGCTGTATAATATACTAGTTACTGTATACTCATAACAAATGAAGTTATATTAATTACGATGAAAAGTTTTTGTTTTAGTTATTGCGAATTTTATTATTTTTGAAATAAAAGTAAAAATTTAAAAACCCTTCAGCAATATTTTTTGAATAACATGCATCGACGTATGTAACTAATTATGACGTTTGTGTGTTTCATTAATTTTAATTGAAATTTTACAATTTTTATTTATATTATTTCGATGAAATTTTTTGAATCAAATTATTTTTTTTTTAATTATTACGCATTTTATCAATTTTTAAATAAAAATAAAAATTAAAACACCCTTCAACAATATTTTTTCAATAAGATGCATGTATGTAAATAATTATGACGTTAATTTTAATTACAACTTTACAATTTTTGTTTACATTTAATTCGATGAAATGTTTCTGAATCAAATTATGTTTTTTTTAGTTACTCGTATTATAAATTTTACCATTTTTAAATAAAAATTAAGAGACCCTTCAACAATATTTTTTCAATGCATTGTTCTACGAAAAAAAAACAATTTTATGTTTAATACATTTTAATTAAAATTTTACAATTTTTACTTTCTTGTTCGAAGTAAAGGAAGAATTGTAATCGCGAAAATTGTCGGGTTTGAGATTTCAGCGGAAATATTCATTTTGACCATCCCTGAATTCATTTTGACTAATTTCGTCGTGGTATCGAGTCGGCCTGTAGATTTGAGAACCCGGGTTCGATTCCCACAGCCGACAAACAATTTTCACCAATTTAAATCTACCCCTGTGGCTCCCCCTCCACTAATATCTTCGGGGGCCGTGACTTGACTGCTGGTAACCGCACTGCACGCGAAAAATATATATCACTTACCGAGATCTGCTTAGGCAGAGTGCCACACCCAGTAATGGGTAAAATGTTTGATGATATATTTATTTTATTTGTCTAATTTAACTTATTTCGAGGAAATATAAATTGACTACACAGTGGTCATCTTGCGTCTCTTAGAAAAGGGGAAAAGCGTGATGTATTTATTCGTAACGTAAAACCACGGAAGACATAAAATAGGAGGGATTAGCAACCACACAAGAAAAGAACAAATAAGAATGAAATGAGAAAGAGAGGAAGAGCTAGACATATCTCTGGTTCTGGTTGTATTCCTCGCCAGACCGCCGAGTAAATCTAAATGTAGGTTAGTTGGTCGTCTACAAGCGCTGAGAATTTTTCAGCGAGTTTTCCTTTAAAATAAGACATACATAATATTATTAATTTATGTTAAGTAAGCTCAGTGGTATCGAGTCGGCCTGTGGATCTTGAGAACCCTGGTTCGATCCTCACAGCCTACAAACAATTTTTACCAAATTAAATCTACTCCTGTGGCTCCCCCTCCATTAATATCTTTGGGTGCTGTGATTTTACGGTTGGTAACTGTACTTGACATGAAGACATATATCACTTACTGAGTTCTACTTCAGCAGAGTGCCACTTCCATTAATGGGTAAAAGGCGTGATGATATATTTATTTATTTTATTAAAACTACACCTGTGTCTTCCCCTTTACTAACATCTTTAGGGACCGTGATTTGACGGCTGGAAACCGCACTTCACGGGAAGAAATATATCACTTATCGAGATCTGCTTCAACAGAGTGCCACACCCAGTAATGGGTAAAAGGCGTGATGATATATTGATTTATTTATTTTACAAATAATTTTCACCACATTAAAAACTATCCTTTGGCTCCCCTCCACAAACATCTTTGGGTGCCGTGATTTGACGGCTGGTAGCCACACTTCACGCGAAGAAATATATCACTTACCGAGATCTGCCACACACAGTAATAGGTTAAAAGCGTGATGATATATTTATTTATTTGATACCAAAACATCTCGGTTTGAAATTCTGATGTCGGCTGAATTTTTCCCATAAATAACAATTAATTATTCTTATTTGTCTGCTTTCCTGCAAATCATCACCTTGAAAACATTTTCGCTACCGCTGTCTCGTCCCATCGTTACATGAAATTAACCGCGTACGCATATAAATTCCTGCAGCAAATTTAAAATTCCTGGTGAACGTTCGCTGTTCACCACTCCTGCCACGAGCCGCGATGTGAGCTTACAGCCCAGTTCGCTTGCGCGCTGTTTGAATTTATTTGACGTAGCATTTCATCACTGGGCACGCAGCACGCACCCATGGGCGTGCCACAGGGCTGGAAAATGGGGACAGGGTGTAAAGCGATGACGCCTGCTCCGGGTAACCGGAAGCGGAAAACGTCACGTCCGGTGAGTGTGAAATGCAGGGGTTGTCAAACATTTTAACGTGGATTTCGAATATTAATGGTTGTGTAGGAACATGTGGACTGTGTTTTGTGAAGGATATATACAGGGTGTTCTAAGGAAACTGCTATAAGTAAGAGGTTATGCGTTTAAATCTCAATAGCCGTGTTCTTTTTACATTTCTCATTTCGTCTTAGTTTTTACTATACAGTGTCTAACTGCAATTGTGTTAAATGTATTTTTAAACAAGCGTAGACGATGCTGCCTTCATTTCTTTATAGATTCGTTGTTAGAGAAGTTGGCGTAAGTGAAGATTTACGAAACAGGTGTACAGGAACGAATGGATGGATGTGAATGAAGGTTTGTTGGGTGATGATTTTGATTCTAAACTTTTGTTTAATCAACATATAGAAAATATAGTAAAGGATTCCTTCCGTACTCTTGGTTTTCTTATAAGATACACTAAACACTTTAAAAAATTAAAATCAATCAAATGTTTATATAATTCTATTGTTAGAAGTAAACTTGAATTTGCTTCTGTCATCTGGAACCCTTTTTATGCAAAATATATTTCCTTAATTGAAAGTGTTCAGAAAAGATTCGTGAATTCGCTATGTTACGTATTTCAGATTAACATTTCATGTTATTTCAGGAGACTGGAGCATTTCAATATGACAACTTTGGAGAATATAAGATGTTTAACAGACATGATATTTTTATATAAATTATTTAATAATATGTTATACTCCAATTGCATAATATCATTCTTTAATATCTATACTCCATATAAAATAACTAGATCAAAAAATCTGTTTCTACTTCCCTTAACAAATACAAATAATTTTAAAATCTCACCATCAAACAGAATTATGTATACTTATGAAACTAAGTTTAGTCATATTGATTTGTTCCACCTTTCACTGAATAGCTTTAAAAAGGCTGTTAAAATAGCACTGTCTTAATTATTATCATAAGTTTTCTATACCTAATGTATTATTCAAAATTTAATGTATTTCTCCGATGTTTCTAAATTGAATGTAATATTCTAAATTTGTTGTACTTGTCCAAGTATCTATTTACCTTTGTATGTTTACTGTAAACTATAATTTAGTATTCTATGATGAATCCGTGAGAACCTGTTATTGGTATTTTTTATACTGTTGGTTTCTCTTATTTGTATAAATAAAATAAAATAAATAAATAAATGATGGATTTTGGTTGTGAGGAATAAAAGATCTCGTTAATGTAGTTGAAACGAGTATCGTGTGTCAGGATGAGAATGTTGACGTGAACTGATTTTTTTATGAATCTTTTAGTGAATGTTTCAGGGGTTCGTGCTACCCCAATTAATGGGATATAGTGTGATGGTATGTATGTATGTATGTATGTCTTACCAACAATTTATAGTAAAAATCAAATTAATAACTTTTCTAAGTTCCACAGAATTTCAGCCTCCAAGTCAACCTAATAAATATATTATAATTCTCGGAGACCTCTGAGTAGGTTGACTAAAAGGCTGAAATTATGTGGAAAAGTTATCATTTGATTTTTATTATTGAATTGGTTTCACTATGTATTAGCAACATGGACAATTATTTGTCTTTTTTATTTTATCCAACAATATATTATGAATTATCATAAATCAGTACGGTGATGTGGATAGCGATACGGAATTCGAATCCGAAGATCCCGAATTCGAATCTCACTCAAGCTAAAAATTATATAAACTACTACACTGCGGTTCGGTGAGTAAGAACACTGTACTGTAATTGGGATTAAGTTCCTGTTGTACAGCGTAACTAAATAAATAAATAAATACAGCAGAACTACAGCTAGGTTTAGAATTCATCATTTTGCATCTAAAATTTGACGTTTGACAGCAACAGGTAACAGAGAAAGATATATGTATATCGTTCTTTGTGTGCGTTTTATTTACAAATCAACTATCTCAGCTCGTTTCACTTTAATCTCATCTCATTTTGATAGCTAGTGAGGGTGTTTTTGGGTAAAAAGAATGCAACTAGTAACTTCAACAATGGCCTACTTCATTCAATTGCCCTACCCTTATTATGGACGTTTAATTCCATCATTTAGCCATATCTCAGTGGTACCGAGTCGGCCTGTGGATCTTGAGAACTCTGGTTCGATCCCTACAGTCGACAAACAATTTTCACCAATTTAAATCTACCAGTGTGGCTCCCCCTCCACTAACATCTTTGAGGGACGTGATTTGACGGCTGGTAACCGCACTACACGCGAAGAAATATATCACTTACCAAGATCTGCTTTAGCAAAGTGCCACAACCAGTAAAAAAATAATTCCAATAATAGTTATTATTAATTATTATTAATGGGGTGTGGATCTTGAGAACCCTTGTTCGATCCCCACAGCCGACAAACAATTTTCACCAAATTAAATCTATCCATGTGGCTCCCCCTCCAGTAACATCTTTGGGAGCCGTGATTTGACGGCTGGTAACCGCACTTCACACGAAGAAATATATCATTTACCGAGATCTGCCGCGGCAGAGTGCCACACTCAATAATGGGTAAAAGGCGTGATGATATATTTTTATTTCTTTTATATATATTTAGCCATATACAAATTTGTCGTAAGTTTTTTTACAGATTTGCTACATCAAGTAATGCCATCTAGTGATTTTTATTTCAATTAAATTAAAGTAACCACGCTGTCTAGTTAAAAAACAACCTTAAAGTATTTGAAAATTAAAGTAAAATAACTCTAAAATATTTTGAAAATTGAAGTTTATGTGATAAAATGAAATACTTTTAATTGAATTGCGTATTTTATTTATACATTTAATATTATTAGGTTAGGTTAGATTATATTAGTAACAATGTAACTCATCAGAGGCGCTAGTTGCCATTCCAGCTCTGTACATTTGACACTAGGAATTTTAATAACGTCTGAAACGGCCATAACAAGTGTAGCGTAATTGAATCAAGTTGACCATGATTGAGTTGATTAGTATTATCATCTACTGAGAGACATTGGCTGGTAGCACAACCCCTGGCTTTGCCTGTGTTTTTGGGTGTTTTATTAAAACCGTGCTCTTAGAGCCAGGGGCGCCGAGAGAAAAAGCGGGCCCCGGGAAAAAAAAATTCGGGCCTCTTTTAACTTTGAATATTTATTAATTAAATATAAGATACCAAAAAAAATATATTTATAAATATATTTATGTATGACAACAATAAGAATTATTAATATCTAAATAAAGTTATAACAATATATTAAATAAAAAATTCTGAGTTAATTGGTGCATCGATGTGGATTGTATACTCACTGTATGACTATCTAATATCTAGTTGCATATTCGATAAATGCAGGGGATACCAAAACAGCACTACCCACAAATGTATAGAGCCTTTGCCTATGTGTATTGTATACAATGTAGTAATATAACAAACAAAAATGCAACAATGTAATAATGTACTTTTGAATAGTGTATAAATGTATTTAAAATTTGCAACTGGGGCCCTTGATCAAGCATTTCGTCATTTTGTACTTTATGCAATGTAATAAATTGTTGGAAACGTGTATCAGACGTTTCGTTATACATGTTTTAGTAAAGAATATAAAAAATTGGTGAAATAGTAGAAAATTAAAAGCAATTTATAAAATAGCATCACATCCGGGCCCTTTGAATTCCACGGGCCCTGGGTATTTTACCCCACCTACCCTCCCCTCTCGTCGGGCCTGCTTAGAGCACCCAAAAACAGAGCTTGTGCTACCAGCCAATGTAACTACAACGACTAAAGTTAATTTATATTATGACAGAAAAATTCTGATGACGCCTGGATTCGAACCAGGGACCTTCCGCTTACCGGGCAGAGATGCATCTCTGTAACTACAACGGTTTGAAATTTATCATATCCTATAAAATTTATTATTTTAAGTTACAATCTAAAAGAGCAAGTTTCTATTTTATGGTCGTGGAATTTATATTTGAGAACACGGGTTCAAAATAAAATTTTCACCAAATTAAATCTACCCCTGTGGCTCCCGCTCCACTAACACCTTTGAGGGCCGTAATTTGACGACTGGTAACTGCACTTCAAGCGAAGAAATATACCGAGTTCTGCAACGGAGGAATGCCACACCCAGTAATGGATAAAAGGCATGATGATATATTTATTAATTATTTATATTTAATTTCAATATTGAAATCAAAAGTTAAAAGCTTAATAAAATCCTTTTATTAAATATAAAATAAACACTTGACTAAGTCTCACAAAATTCAGCCTCCAAATCACCTTATGAGGACATCGTCAGAAGCTGGTCAGCACAGTTAGTAACCATTTAGGGTTGTGCCGTGGTCAATTGACCAAAAATATTTGACGGCCAAATAAAACGGTCAAAAAGCTAAATGGAACCGCCACGACATCTGTTGTTCAATAGAAATAGCTACTTACTATTATTACATAAATATATCTAGTTTGGTATTCTGGGTTCTGGAGAATTTGCTTACTTTACTTTACAAATAAAATAAATACATATTATTTCATTTCATTACGTCTTTTATTTTATTTTCCCCTTTATTTTGAATTTGATGTGGTTTTGTTTATTAGTTGTTGTTGGTTTTTCATTTTCAGTAATATTGGATGTAGTAAACAGTACTATATAAATAAATTACAATTTTAATTGTGATTTTTATTCAATGTTTCTTGGTCAATTGACCGGTCAAACAGTCGGTCAATTGACCGAAAAATATTTGACTGGTCAAATGCACAACCCTAGTAACCATAGACGCGTTTCGCTCTTATTAGAGCTCATCAGTATGGTATAACCCACTTCTTCACCTAGAACAAAGTTCACGTGAAGAAGCTGGTGACGAAATAGCCAAGTGTTTATTTTATATTTGATTAAACCTAGTTTCACCAAGTGTATGGACGACAATTAATTTTGTCTTTGTTGTTATTAAAATGCTTTTAATTCAAAGTATAAACTAAATGACTGCATCGTTCTCAAACCATTTTAGGAATAATTTTCCCCATTTTCATAAATTTGAAGTTAAATAAGCAATTAACAATGAACCTCGGTACTCATTGAAATAACTCCACATTTTAAGTGCCGCTGCTTTACCGCTGCGCCGCAGAGAGTTACCCCAACAAATCACAGCAGAATTAACATACATCTTTATAATTACATTACACTCTAAATTTCTCTTCAATTAAACAGCAGACCGCCAAATTTAAATGCGTAAATAACTAGGTACGCTCAAGTTTAATATTTCAGTCGGTGCTGGAAACCGCAGACGCAAAGTCGACAGTTACGCTGACATGTTTGTACACCGACAATCAAATTATTTCTGTGGGGCTCTGACTACTTTACAGCAGATAGTACTGCTTAAATATGTTACTGCCTAGTAGTCATTTAAAATGGCAATTTAACGTTACATTGAGCTGTGTATCAAATTTAATGCGTCCAATTGGGATTTTTAATGAGGTGGCGTAAATTGGAACTATAAAAAAGTACACTTTGCTATTAACCTAATAACTAAGTACTTGAAAAATAAATTAAAATGAATGACAATAAAATTTATATAACAACAAAGACAAAATTAATTGTCATTCATGCACTTGGTGAAACTAGGTATAATAAAAAATATTAAATAAAACTCTAGGCAAAGTCTCACAAAATTCAGCCTCCGAGTCACCTTATGAGGGCATCGTCAGAGGCCGGCCAGCACAGTTAGTAACCATGGACGCGTTTCGCTCTTGTTAGAGCTCATCAGCAATTAATTTTGTCTTTGTTGTTATTTAAATTGCTATTGCGTAGCTTTTCATTTTTTTCGGTAGATGGCATTACTGGTTCGACAGAACTTCTCATGTCATCTTACCGTTTATTAGAGATCTTATTCTCTGCTGGCACAGTTCTTCGTCACCAGCTTATTCACATGAACTTTGTTCTAGGTGAAGAAGTGAGTTATACCATGCTGATGAGCTCTAACAAGAGCGAAACGCGTCCATGGTTACTAACTGTGCTGGCCGGCCTCTGACGATGCCCTCATAAGGTGGCTCGGAGGCTGAATTTTGTGAGACTTTGCCTAGAGTTTTATTTAATATTTTTTATAAAATTTATATTTACGGAGTAGGTCGGATTCGATTTCTACATCGATAAACAATTTTCATCACATTATCTCTGTGGCTCTCCCTGCACTAAAATCTTTGGGGGACGTGATTAGACTGCTGGTAATCGTATTTCACTCCCAAAAATGTATCACTTACCGAGATCTGCTTCGGCAGAGTGCTACACTTAGTAATGGGTAAAAAGTGTAATAATTGACTAAAGTTAATTTACTTATGACAGAAAAATTCTGATGACGCCTGGATTCGAACCAGGGACCTTCCGCATACCGGGCAGAGATGCTAACCGCTACACCACGTCACCTGTGTTCGAAATATGGCATCAACTGAATTTTTCTGTCACAGTGTCTAAGCGTAGCTTCGTTCCGAGAGACTCCTATATAGGCATTGACAACCGGGTTCGTCTACAGTGACACAGTTTTTGATTATGAGGGAATCATACCCAAGCTTAGAGCTAATATTATTAAGTTGTGTGATTATTAAAGGTAATCATACCTGTAGTTTTTGACTAAATTTAATTTATATTATGACAGAAAAATTAACTTTAGTCAACAACTACAGGTATGATTACCTTTAATAATCACACAACTTAATAATATTAGCTCTAAGTGTAATAATATATATTTTTTAAAATTAATATTTACTATAAAGAAGATAATAAAACCATAAGAACTAATTCTATTAATCCGTTTGAAATATTTATTAAATATTACAGTTATTTTTTACAATTACTATGAAAAGTTGATAATTTTTCTCACATTTGTAATTGTAAAGTTGACGTTTTCTGTGCATCAATCGAAAAATATAGATATTGATGCGCGCTTATTCCAATAGTTGTCAGGGATATAAACAAAACAGAAACTTGTCATATTGACAGTTGACAGAACGAATTTATTTTCTGTACGTATACGTTTTTGAATAATTTGAAGAAGCAATCGTAGAAAAAATTGTGTGTATCACGAGCGTAAAGTGTCTTTGTTCCTCTTACACTATTGCAGCTCTCGCCTTCGACTCACACTGCAATTACTCGAGTAACAAAGAATCACTTTACGCTCTTAATACACAAATAGCTATTTAGATTGTTCCAGACAAAGAATCTACTGTACGATGTCAAATAAGAGCGTAATCGCAATTTTTTATAGCTATCGTAGAAAAATGTTATGTTTATCTCAAAATAAAATATACATTTCTCTAAATTAAGATGAAATAAATAAAACTCTATTACTATTTATTAATCTAAAATACATATTTTTTTAATAAATAAATAATTTATTAAACAAAATAAAATTATGTATCTGTCGAACATATAAATACTACTTAAAATTGTAGTAAACGTTTATAGTTTTTATATAATAACAAAATGCCTTGATTCTTTGATAAAGACCCATAATTTTGTTGCTAAATCCCTATGTTGTTTTTACTTAAAAAGAGATATATCCCTTAAATTGGAACCACTAACTGTAAAGTCTGAAACAACTATAGAATCACCAAAATTTTTTCCACAAACAGAACAAAATTAATACCATAATTTTCTGACCTAACTAATACGTCAAATTAACCATCTATATTGATGCTCACCAGCACACTGTATATTATTCATCGTCTCAGACAATTTATCAACCGTTGATGTACATGGTACAGGACTGTACTAAGGGGGATGATGGCGCAGCTTAGACGGTAGTTGTTGGAAAGGCGCTAACGTTTGCAACGTCACCGCGTATGGCATAAATACAGTTCACGTTCCGAGCCATTGCCTCGAGATACGAGACAGCTTCGTGTCATAGAGCATGCGCAATGCTGGTATTCCGAGGTGAATATTACAGAGCTTGTCAAACAGTGGGTGGAATGCAGAGAATTTATTTAGAAGCAGGTTTTCAGACATATCTTTCGTATAAAACTTGCGTAAAGGTTGAATTTTAAAATGTTTTACCTGAAACTGGCAGGAAAATAACATTTTGTATGCCTAGTTAAGAAAATAACATTTGAAAAAATGACAATATAATATACAAAAAGCTTCCAAAACATTATGGCTGGTAGCACAAGCTCTGTTTTTTCCTGTTTTAAGAGCAGTGTATTTGGGTGTTTTAACTATCTCTAACATGTTAAAACCGTGCTCTTAGAACACCCAAAAACAGAGCTTGTGCTACCAGCCACTGTTTTCTATTTCCAATTAGCCAGTTCAGATGCAATAATAATTACATCGAATATTTTACCTGAAACTGACAGGAAAATAAGCATTTGCCTGACCTTTAAGACTCAAGAAAGCTTTGCTTTGCATGCCTAGTCAGGAATAGTATGTTATGCATCAAGAGAGGGAAACAAGCGATTATTCCCGCGTGTGAAGTCGAGGTTTGCCAACTTCAGACAAGGGATAATCGCGCCCTCACGTGAAGCATATTATACTTTTCGTAACAAATGTACAAAAATTACTAACTTATCGGGACAAATGTCAAAAATGGGTTGCGTAACTAGTTACATAGGAAACTCCGCAAACAGCTAATAATCGTAGTCTCTAGGGAGAGAAACATGCTACCTAGGGAGAGAAACATCCTACCTAGGAAGAGAAACATGATGTTTCTCTCCCTAGGGGAGAAAAGCAGTGTTTCTTGTGCATGTGTTACGAAAAATAACATATTGCTTGCCTAGGCAGGTAATTAAAGAAAAGTGAGTGTCTAGTTACTTAGCAACATAACATACTGACTGAATATGTAAGTCAAATATTTCTTTTTATTTAAATTAATTTAAAATATGTATTATTTGTTTATAAGTTTCAGGTAAAATGTTATACGTAACACGTCAGTAAAGCGTCGTACAGGATTCGTAAGCTGTTTCAAACTATCTGCTCATCCTGTAATTGGACACTTTCCTGACTTTTTACGTAAATCACTATTATTGCCTACATCGTAACTGTTTTTAGGAAAATAAATATAAATTTGGAAATAATTTTCCTTTATTATTTGCATATAAATTTCATGTTGTCTAATTTTTACTTTCAATCTGTTATATTCAATTTATAAATGAAATAAATAAATATATCATCACGTCTTTTACCCATTACTGGATGTGACACTTTGCCATAACAGATCTCAATAAGTGATATATTTATAGGCATAAATCTATGGGTTCTATTCGTTGATACCCCTGAACCTCCTTCCCCTATTGCAATAAAATAGTTTTGGTTATCAAATTTATTAGTGCATATGTTTGTAATAATTTCAGTATTCTTCAATCATTATTTATTGAGTTTTTGGCTTCTCAGAATTGTCGCGCTTGTTAACTATTATGTGATGACATATCTGGGTAAATTATTAGCTGTGCGTTGGTCTGAGATAGCTTTTGATCCTTGTATTTCATCCCTTAGAAGCGTCTGGTGTTTTTTATGTAAACTCATGCATGGGAACAGTTATCTCTAACCAAGTCAACGATTCCACCCTCTTACCCCTTGACAACCTGTCTCATGGAAAACAACAACAAATATTCAGTGGTGGTTTAGATTTTGGATTGACAAGATGTAGTCTTGCCATGTTGAAACTTTACTGCATATGTTGTTGTTGTTTGCCATCTTCGGTCAATTTATTTAAATCGTAATTTAATTCAATATTTTTATGGACTGAAGAGCGGATTTAGTTTTACATTAAAGTGACAAAAAATGCTCCCTTCCTTCCTCATCTTTTTTTCTTAATTTTCAGTTTTTACTATACCAGTGTCTAACTGCAATTGTGTTAAATTTATTTCTAAACAAACACAGGCGGATGCTACCTTCATTTCTTTATAGATTCGTTGTTAGAGAAGTGGGCGTAAGTGAAGATTTACGAAACAGGTGTACAGGAGCGAATGGATGGATGTTTGTTGCGTGATGATGGATTTTGGTTGTGAGGAAGGAAAGAGTTCGTATGGAGGAAGTATTAATGTGGTTGAAACGAGTATCGTGTGTCAGGATGAGAATGTTGATGTGCACTGATGTTCTACGCAGGGGCGGATCCAGGGGGGTCATGGGGGTCATGACCCCCCCCCCAAGCATATACATTTTTTTAATGTTGGTCCTAATACATAATAATGATGTAATTATTTACGATAACTCAATTTATTAAACAAATTAAATAGAAAATATTATCTAAGAACTTAAAATTCTAAGATAATTAAGAACTATTGTTTGATTTATTATTCTAATAAATAGCCAAAAACCAATATTTTATGGGGATATTATTTCGACCCGCAGATGGGAGAGGTATTCTATTTAAGACCTAGTCAAGTATGTGACTACCGACATTTGCACTTAGAAAATTGAAACTTTATGATTTAAAAAGTGTTGGCATTCTTAGAGCAAATTTTTGAGGTGAAAAAATGATTTATTGTGATTTAATGCGGTTCCAAAGACGATTTAATGTGATTGTAAAACTTATTTAAAGCAGGAATATAATATGAGCAAATACAAATGTTTTTTATATTTAGAAGATGGGCAATAACCCCCCCTCCCCGAGACAAAATTCACTCTATGACCCCTCCTCAATTAGAAGTCTGGATCCACCCCTGGTTCTATGAATGTTTCAGGGTTCGTGCTGCCCCATTTAATGGAATATAGCGTGATGTTATGTATGTATGTATGACATTGAAGCAGCAATGTTAGAACACCTAACAACAGCGTCAAAGTAAATGAAAAATTGCAAAGAATTAAGATAAACAAAAAGAAATAAAAACCATTTAGCAAATGAGATTGTTAAAATAATAATTTTCATAATTTAAGTGTTTGAAACCACAAAGCAGAAAATAAACATGACTTTTATATAGTCATTTCACGCAAAACGCGGAATTATTATAAAGGAAAACAACACAAAAAGATGAGATAAAATCTTATCTCAAATGTTGCGGTTTTGCTTTAACACTTTCTTTTATGATGTTAAACACAATTTTTCAGTAATTTTTTATTTTTCATTTTCCACGCAATAAATAATATTAAATTACATAAATATTTCGCATATTTTTATTGTCAAAGTCAATAAAATTTCTGCGTAAGAGATTTAATTTTGTTATTGAAGTATTTTAGGCATTAAATACTTAATATAATTATTAATAAAAATTTGTCCCGCGTGATAGTCGCGCGGGTTAGAGCCTGACTCACGACTATTAGGTCGTGGGTTCCAATCCCACCCGTGACGGCCATTTACAAAGGATATATTCGGCATGTAACCGTAGTAGTTGGTCCGATATATATAATAAAAAGAAAAATTCTAGAACTTTTTGAATGTATGAAATATGTCGTATTAAATTATTATTAACATGTTATATTTTTTAAAACTACTAGAATAATTTACACAGCAAAATTTCTTGTTTCCAGGACATGGAGGACGACTCGACGACGTCAAAAGGAGGCAAGCGTCAGGACTAAAGTAAGTACATCCTTTTCTTTTATATAGAAATTTTTTGTTCTTGTCACGAAATTTACACAAAAAATGTCCTGACAAATGTCGCATAAAATACATGAATATTTATGAAAAATTTGCGACGCTGTGACATACGAATAAATTAGATCATTTATTTATCTATTTTTATGTAAATAGGATTTTTAGTCACTATAATATCAGCAAAAGGCCCTGTTGAAAATGGAAACTGATAATGAGTAATCTAGATAACGTAGGTAATAACAAAATGTTGACAGATTTTGTTTCTATAAACTGTCATTTGAATTGTGAAATCATTTCTTTTATTGCTCAAGCAATTATGAACAAAACAGTCAGTATTATAGTTATTTGTATATCAAAGGAAGAAAGTGAGGCATTTCTTTTTCTGAAACTATTGTTTTAAATAAAGCTTTGCCCTATTAGAAAATACAATTTTCAGAAGTAAATATTGAATTTATTTGTACAATTTCTTAACCCTCGAGCGGGCGCGCTATTAAACATAGCACGAACGGGCGCGCGGCGCATAGAGTGCTCGTTCGATGTTTTGTGTTGTAATTTGTGTTTTAATAAAAGAAATTAATTTATTTTGATATATTTTATTCGTCTAAAGTATAATCAACAATATTTTAAAACTCCATAACTCTATAGAAAAAAATACACGTGTCAATCATTTTATCAAATGCTGAAAGTTTCGATATTCTTTTGCGACTAATTTTGGTCCAGGCAAAATTTTAACTAAATTATTTTTCTTAATTTTTGATTTTGCTGACATATTAAGCTTGTACCATTTTATTGTTTTGTCTTTACCAAGATAATAGTTCGCATCTAGTTTATCATCGTTAGCTGCAACTGCGGAAGTTTCATCGCTTGTGCAGTCTTGCTCTGAATCAGTGTTATGGGTCACGACTTCCTCATTTTCAGATATGTCGTCACCTTCAGCTTCAATAGATTGTTCATTATCAATCAAATCTTCATGAAGAATTTTTAATAATTAATCGTTCGTAAGATATTTTGTAGCCCTGAAGCATATATTAATTTGTCAAAATGTACATGAATATTTAGCATATATTGAACAATTTTTTTCTATTTACTAAGTACTAAACTATTCAAATTAAATTAATTTCAAATATTTTCATAATAACAAATTTATAAAAGCAATATATAACTAATACGTTGGAAAAATATACTTACATCACTGGACGCGCGGCGCCCTAAGTGCGCCAGTAGATACAGAATCGAAAGTAATTTTCAATAGCACACCCGCTTATAACAGGATATTTCGCATAGGTACTGATGTCGAAGCACACAAGTCCAATGAAAGAATAACAGTGGTGGCTTGGAGCTTCTAACGCCTAATACCATTTTGACAGTGAAATAAATCCAGTTGGCGCACCCAGTGCGCCAGCGCGCTCGCTGGAGGGTTAAACATAGTTTAAAATAAGCAAAATGTCTGAATTAAGGTAAATTCTAAACATTCTGATATTTACCAATTTAAACTACTATTTTAACAGGTTATATCTAATTTAAAAAACGACAAGTAGTATGTTATGCATCAAGGGAGGGAAACAAGCGATTATTCCTGCGTGTGAAGCTGGCAAACCGAGACGTAGGCGAGGGCCGAAGGATCGAGCTGAAGTCGAAGTTTCCCAATTTAATACAAGGGATAATCGAGCCCTCCCGTGAAGCATATTATACTTTTCGTAACAAGTGCACAAAAATTACTGTCTTATCGGGACAAATGTCAAATATGGGTTGCGTAACTAGTTACCTAGGAAACGCCACAAACAGCTAATAATCGTAGTCTCTAGGGAGATAAACATCTCTCTAAGGAGAGAAACATGCTACCTAGAGAGAGAAACATCCAACCTACGGAGAAAAACATCCTGTTTCTCTCCCTAGGGGAAAAAAGCAGTGTTTCTCTTTCTAAAATTAGGGAATAAGAACGTGTTTCTTGTGCATGTGTTACGAAAAATATATTGTAAAACTTTAAGTTATGGCAACATATTTATAAATCATTATTTTGAAATATATAAATAAATAAATATTTCATCACGCACTTTACCCATTACTGGGTGTGGCACTCTGCCGAAGCAGATTTCGGTAAGTGATATATTTCTTCGCGTGCATTGCGGTTACCAACCGTTAAATCACGACCCCCAAAGATGTTAGTGGAGGGGGAGCCACAGGGAAAGATTTAATTTGGTGAAAATATATTTATTTATTTATTTATTTTTTGGCAATTGCCTAGATTCAAATTTTAATATACTTCACGCAATTTCGTTTTTCTATACATAGGTAATATGTTTACGTGTAATGGTAGGTTTTTTTCGTACCTTAGAGCCTATTTTTTCTATATTTTGGTTATTGTGCCTATTTTACCTTATACAGCCTATTTTGCCTATTTTTGTTGCCTATTCTAACTTTTATTGAGCAGACAAGGTTTATCATCTACTTCGTTGACTAATTCAGCACTCGACAAAGTGTTTCAACCTAACCTATAATATTTAAAGTACTTACTTTAATCAAGTTTTTGTGTGTGAATTTAAAATGCCGAAAGAAAAAACGGGTTTTAGTCAAAATTTTACGTGGCAATACAATTGTGTCTTTGTCATTAATCAATGGAGCTGAGGTAACATTAGACGATATGGCTAAATATAAGAACGCCGCTGTCAAATTTTGTGATGTCGAACGAAGTTTTCAGCTTACAAGCAAGTTCTGACAGACCGAACACAGTCCCTTACCGAAAATTTCATAGAGCAATTGCTCGTAATATATTGTGAATTAAAGTATACTACATAATTTGAATTTGCATAATAGTTAATAAAATGAAAACCCTACATTATTATTTTATTATCATATTTAAGAATGCGTTAATTTTTGTTTAAAATGATTATTTTTTTTAACGAAGAGTAGATACGAGTACCAATATTAGAAAAAGGATTCGTTTATTTTTTTTAAAACAAATTATTTACATTTAGGCTGCCTAAAATCCTGCCTATTTTTGAGTAATTACCGGCCTATATGCCTGCTTATTTGGGTGTTTTTAAGAGCCTAAATATCCGGGCTTGACTTATCACTTCATCTGTAAACTGGGTGATTTTACAAAATCTTGTACACATACATCAATTTCCAAGCTTCACATCTCTAGTAAATATTTCACCCGCTATTCTCCATCTCAGACAGATTGGCGTCATAAAAACATGATATCCCTCAATCACTGCGCCCCACGTGTCAACCAGCTGATAGCTAATTTCTCCTTGCTCCTTCATCACGGAGGGTCTTCTTCCCTTACCGTTACCGTTACCGCTAGCGGTGCGAACCGGAAATGGAAAAAGCGAAGGTCGATCAAAGCGGAAACATCGCAACGTTGCGAGAGATTCACAGCGAGTCGACATGAACGTGGAGGAGAAATAGGGACTTCTATTAAAATTATTTAATCTATTGACGTGTTGAAGTGAGAATTTAATCTTTGACTTGGAAGTATCTTCGTATTAGTTTTACATAAGATGTTTATGGAGCTTGGTGCTTACAACGAAGGCTTCAAGTTTTCAAATACTTTATTCAAGTTTGATTTGAAAGATTGTTTAGAATCTTAACCTGGATTTATAATGAAGTAACGCAAAATGTAACGCAGTTGCAGTAAAGTAGAAAGTAAAGCAAGCGAAAATAGTTGATTTATATTAAAAAGTAGTTCCACTACTGCTAGCCAATCAGGTAATATTATAAAAAATTCACATTTATTTCGGTATTTTTCGTTTACTTCCGCATCAAGTTTGCATTTCTGTACTTCTGTCATATCATATAACGTTTGTTAGGTTATTTGTTGTTTATTGGGTTTTATGACTTTTGATGACTTATCATACAGTATTTTATATATTTCTACCTGCTCGCTTGCTAATACTTCGGTCTATTATTTATTTTTAATAGAAAATATTTCGACTAACACAATAAAATCTGACAGATAAACAGATGGAGAATTGTGGATAAGTCGATAATATAGATTTCTGCGCAACGTTCAAAATGCTGACTTCTTATTGGCCAGCGGTAGAAAGTTTTAGTTAAGGTAAGGTAGAAAGATGAATGTTGGCCAACTATTGCGTTACTTATTTTACCTTACTTCTTACTTTACTTCAATATAAATCATTACTAGCTGTAGTACACGCTCAACTTTTTACGTTACCGATACTTTTTGCGTTACTTCTTACGTTACTTCATTATAAATCCAGCTTTACGTATACTACTTTGTTTTGAATGTGAACTTTTTGTGTTATTTCGCTTTTGATCGAATTTTTGCACATATGAATTATTTATTTATTTATTTATGATACGCTGTACAACAGGAACTTAATCCCAATTACAGTACAGAGTCCGGACTCACCGAGCCGTAATGTGGTAGTTTATATAATTTTTAGCTTGAGTGAGATTCGAACTCGGGATCTCCGGATTCGAATTCCGTATCGCTATCCACACCACCGTACTGACGTAAGATGAGATTTTATCACGTATATATGAGAACTAATAAAATTACAAATTTGTTTGAAAACGAAATAATGAATTGAAATAGTTAATTGTGTACTAAGAGCGTAAAGTGATTCTTTGTTACTCGAGTACGGTAATTGCAGCGCGAGCCGAAGGCAAGAGCTGCAATAGTGTAAGAGGAACAAAGAAACTTTACGCTCGTGATACACACATAATTTTTTCTACGATTACATCTTAAAATTATTTAAAAACGTACACGTACTGAAAATAAATTCATTCTGTCCACTGTCAATATGACAAGTTACTGTTTTGTTTGCATCCCTGGTAACTATTGAAATAAGCGCGCATTTATAATCTTTTTCGCGCATTGCCCTTGGAGACGCGAAAAAAATATATTTTTCGATTGTTTCACAGAAAATGTCAACTTTACGATGACAAATGAGAGCGTAATTGTCAACTTTTCTTCGCAATCTTAGAAAAACTATATTAATAATTTTCCACTAGTGAAATTAATAAGTGATAATTTTCATTGTAATGATATTTCCTTATTACCAATAAAATAAAAGCTATTTACATAAAAATCAATTAAAGAAAATCTATCAAAATGGCAAATTGTCAATGGGAATCTAAAAATTTATATACAAGTCAATTAGGACACGGGAAATTCACTCGTTCAAACCGCATATCAATAGCTTGCTAAGTTTTTGAGTTATAGCCCCTAGAAAATTTGCTGTTTTCAAACAATTTTCAAAATCAAATTTCCAACATTGCCGAGGCTATAACTCAAAAACTAAGCAAGATATTGAGATGCGGTCTGAAAGGTTGAATTCCCCGTGTTTCAATTTACCTCTAGGCAAGTTTTTAGCGATTTTTATATTTTTGAATAAAATTTTTTTCCTCGTATAGTTTTTGACTATTATCTCAAAAACTATAAGACTTATGGACATAAACATTACACCATTGGATTCAGCACGTCAAAGTACATATCTTTCAGAAAATTGATCACTATTCTATTGTCTAAAACCACTGTTTAAATTTTTTGGTATTATATTTGTATTATAATAATGAATGTAGATGACTCAGTGGTATCAAGTCGGCCTATGGATCTTGAGAACCTTGGTTCAATCCCTACAACCGACAAACAATATTCACCAATTTAAATCTATCCCTGTGGCTTTCCCTCCACTAATATCTTTGGGGGCCTTGAAAAATATATCACTTACCGACATCTGCTTAGGCAGAATGCCATACCCAGTAATGTGTATGCTCTTACTAAATTAATACAACTAATCATAATTCACACGCGGGTGAACTTAAATACCAAACTTTTCTTTCTAGAAGTTTGACAGACCACGTGACTATCAATTTGTTTTGATTACTCTTTAAGAGATGTTATGCAAAAAAATACACGGCTTTACATCGCGCTAGTTACCCAATAACCTTCACTTCACATCCCCTCCTTTCATCCCCCTGTGTTCACCTTGGATGAAACCACAGCACCCTCCAAAGAACCGTGTCTACATGTTCGATCTTGAGTAATGCCTCGCAGGCACGGGTTGCCGTGCTGTCGACATCCGCGACTAAACCGACTAACAAAATGCAGAAATGCACGCAGAACTATTCGTAGTTGAACATCAACACACAGCAGCTAGCAACATCAGCAAGTAATCCCGGTAGATTCAGGGAGCTAGTCAGTGGCGCGAATTAAGGTAGGGAGCTTTCAAACATAGACAAAGATAGGGGTTGTACTTGACCTGGGAGTTGCGGTAGGAATTGGAGCGTGCTCTAGATTTCTTTTCTGTTCTTTTACATGACCGAGAGAGAAACTCTGTTTATATGACCGCGAAATAATTTCGACTCAAGGGACGAAATATTAACATTATTTCTCTAGAGGAATTTTCATTATTTTGACAAATAATGACATTTAATTAATGAGTTAATTACGGTTGTCAAGTAATTTTGTTTTTCTACCGTTAGAGAACAGACGTTTTATTTCACTTATTTGAGTTAGGTAATGAACTGCATTATTTAACTAGTGAAATAATGAGGTAACATAGCAACAGATATCTTGGTAGACGAATTATAATGTGTTATTCTTTTATTTTTTGAATTTATAACTGTCATTAATATGTCAACATTTAATCATTTCAAAAACGCTCTTTCGTATTTATTAGAACGGAAGTAGAAAAAATATTGCATGAAACTAGTAAGGAAATAGGTTATTACCTTACTTATGTGTTTACATAACTCGGCTACGCCTCGTTCTGCAAATTTCACATGCGCAAGGTAATAATAACCTTCATTTCCTTACTAGTTTCATAAATAGCTACTATTATATTTTATTTCTCATAGACTTCTAATTATGGGGTAGATGGCTCGTCGGCCTGTGGATCTTGAGAACCCTGGTTCGATCCCCACAGCCGACAAACAATTTTCACCAATTTAAAAAATCTACCCCTGTGGCTCCTCCTCCACTAATATCTTTGGAGGTTGTGATTTGACGGCTGGTAACCGCACTTCACGCGAAAAAATATATCACTTACCGAGATCTGCTTAGGCAGAGTGCCACACCCAGTGATGGGTAAAAGGCGTGATGATACATTTAATTTTTTTTTCTAATTCTTACAATTAATAAATGTCAATGTCAAATTAGGTTTGAAAACTACAGTTTTAATTTTAAAATTACTTCGGTCGTGTAAAATAGTTATTTACGAACTAAGTGCGGGAAGACGACGATCCCGCATAAGCGCATTTTTAAAGCACGAGCGACTGCAAGAAGCGAGTGCCTTTAATAGCGCGAATGAGCGGTAGACGACTTCACGTACGTAGTTTGATCGAGTACTGCTATTTAAAAAAAATACATCTTTAATTTAAACTTGTGTGAGTACACCAGAATCTGCAAATTATACACAATCTTTATCAATTGCAAACCAAGCTGCTCCAGGAACTTCGATTTCTAATTGTCAAAATTTTACTATAAATGTTTATAATAACTCTTGTAACAATTGTGGTTTTTCCCAATCTAAAAATATAGTTTTTTAATTCAAATATCAAATCTAACCTAAAATAGATTAATTAATTTAAGCATTTTATGTTGTTATAATCTTACTTTTCCATTAAACTACATTGTTATATTCCACAATATGTGTTTTTTCTTATTATTTATATAGTATTAGTCACGATTTTTGTTTGATTACAATCTGCAAGAAGTTGTATTATGCGAATAAGGTCAATAGTAATCTATTGGAATAATAATTCTCAATTTGTCTCCTCCATAATTACTTTAAATTAATTATAATCAAATTGATTTAGTAAATGAAACTTTTACAGATTTATTGAAAAGTCGACGCCTGTAATATTTATAAAATATATAGTAATTAAAGTTATAATTTTATTGGATTTAAAGTAATAATAAAAAAACCAATTTATTTATATATGCAGCTAATTAGGTCAGTCGGCAGATACCTACAAGAAATTAAGCGAAACGAAAATTTGAAAAACAAGTAAACAGAAAGTTTAATTAACTTTTTGCTGGGTCTCCAAGAGTCAAGTTCATTATATACCACCTTCATATTCAAAGTCAGAATGAATTTTATTTATTTTCATTTTATTATGTTTTGAACATCACAGACTTACATATAATATGTGCACATTTAAAATACATACACGAGAAGGAATCGTGCATGGAATACAACGATGTATGATACGAGTAGAATTCCAAATAAAAGACATTTTTACTACATCAACTATATAATAGTTTGAATTTTAATATTTCATATTCAAAATATACACTTTTTACTGTCATTTATCAACAAATTGAAGTGATGTACAGAAAATATATAAGTTAAAGTATAACTTCGTCATAATCTCTACAAAATATATCAAATTTTATCAATAATAATAAGTAACGTAAGTAGAATTGGAAACAGCAAAATATTAATAAGTAATGTTTCTATGAACTATCATTTGAATTAAGAAACATGTGTTATATCGTCGCCAACATTATACAGAGTGTTTCATAATTTATTGCACTTATTACAACTCAATTAGTACTCAACGTACTGATTATGAAACAGAAAAGATTTTTTAATTTTCAATTTTAAGGCTATATTACTAAACGTGACCATTTTCGGTACCAAAAATAATTTAGGCACATCAATTATTAGGGATGGAAACGAATTTTTATTTCCTAAACATACACAACCAATTTTATTTGCAGATTCATATTTGGCGCGTAATTGTTATAATTAAAATTATATCTTTCTTAATATCCAATAAATAAATGTATTATTGTTTAAAATCAGGTAATATAATAGAATGAACTACTATAAGACTATATTCCATTTATTTAAGATGATTTTTAATAATAAATAATGTGTGAACCATCTAGTTGGCCATGGTTACACGTACAGCTTTGTAACTGTAACTTACACATTTTTAAGTGTAATTTCCACTTTTTATGTGTAATTTACACTTTTTAAGTGTAATTTACACTTTTTTTACGTATAATTTACACTTTTTTATGTGTAATTTATACTTTTTAAGTGTAATTTACAAATTTTTAAGTGTAAATTACATATAAAAATCTGTAATTTAGTGTTTATATTTAATTTCATATGGCCCTTCAGAGCTTTCGTAGGATTTGGGTGTTTATAATATAAATATAGTAATATAATAAAGAAATATTTATAAATTATAGCTATTAACATACCTAGGAATGTTATGAGTATCATTACAGCCGTAGATGTCATTTTAAAATCCGAGCTCGTAGAGCTTGTTTCAAAAACCGCAAAATAAATTTTGAGAATTTTAAATAAAATATTTCTCTTTCATAATCAGTACGTTGAGTACGATAAGGGATTAAAATAGGTGCTATAAGTTATTAAACACCTTGTATACAAGGTCCAGGATACTATGAAAAAATCTGATGTGGACACCACATGACTTCCTTGTACGCGTATTAAACTATAGATATTTTTTTAATTGCACATATTTGACATAAAATCTTTTATTTTTTATTTTTTTGTTCTAATCCATAGCAAACTTAATTAAAAAAAATTCAAAAAATATATAATATTTAAATTTAGATATCTCGCTTATGCAAAAGGCTAATGTAAATTTTTTTAATGTGCTAGACGCATAATTTAATTCTCTAAAACTTTTATTTGCAGCATTTATTTCTAAAATTAAAATAATACCATTTTTTTCAAGGAAAACTGTTAGCAGCTTCATGTAATGTGCCACTTCCGGTTAGTCTATTTTAACCAAAATCTATTATGTTATTTCTATTGATATAGTAGTCTTATATACCAAATTTGGAAAGTTTTAAATTATATTTGTATATAGTTTTTCATGAAAATCTATTATAGGCTTCAAGTAAAGTACCACTTCCGGTAGTTGTATAGTGACCAAAAAGGGAGGTGCACAACTAGATGTTATAACAGTCCTAAATATAAGGTTTCACTTTTCTACGGCTACCGTTTTTGAGTTATGCGAGATACATACGTACGTACATACGTACGTACAGTCGGCATGACGAAATTAGTCAAAATGGATTCAGGGAGGGCCAAAATACCTATTTCCGTTGAAATCTGAGAACCGAAAATTTTCGCGATTACAATACTTCCTTTACTTCGTACAAGGAAGTAAAAAACAGGGTAACACTGATGCTAAACTTAGCCGCAAGAGGCGTTTTTTCCGAAAATAATTTAAGCAATATTTATTTTTATACAAGTATACACACTATTTAATATTAAATTTGTGAAATTTAGAAGTATTTGTTTTCTTTTACTGACACTGTCAAAATAATAAACTAAAAGAACTGAAATTTGTATGTAAGAAGACTTAATTAATGTCTTATCGATCACCAAAATCGTCGAAAACTACATCCTTAGTAAATATTAAACATTGAAAATGGCAGAAAAATTGTTTGCTACAAGTAATGTGCAATTAATTTTACAAATTTCGGCAAAATTATATTTGTGATTTAATCAGTACACCAAATCAGATATGTCCTTATTTGTTTTGTAATTTTAAAACACTTTGTACAATGATTCGGTCAGGTTTTAATCTAAAAGATACACCCCAAAAATATATCCTTTGAATGCAAAAAAATAAAACATTTTAATTATAAAGTACAAAGCAATCCTTGTACATCTCACTCATCTAAAACAAATTTTATCGCTAAAGAAACAATTGAAATGAAAACAAAATAATAACTTACTTGTCAATGTAGATGTTTGAGTAAAACAAACGAAAACACAATTTAACCATTTACAAAGGGGGAGAGCGAGCTACACTTTGTTATCTTTACAAATTTCTCTTAATGAACAAGTGTCAATTATAATTTAATTAAAGTTAAGGATCGCTCTCGCTTGGAAGATTAGTTCAATGGGTTTTCCAGATCAAAGTGAGTGTTGGTTTAAAGGGGAAACCAGCGATTTGTGTGTTCAACAATCTTAGAATGGAGAGAAACGATTGTGGCGAGTAGAAGTGTGAAGTAATAATTGGAAATGCTTTGAAATTGATATCAATTTTATCAAAATTATTCTTAAGTGAGTATTCAATATGAAACTTTAATCATATTTACAGATACGATTTAATTGGACTAACTAATAATCAGATCAGAATGCCCTACAGATATTTGTAACAATATAATGCTTTATTGGGTAGGTGGTTCAGTGGTATCATGGTGCTTGAAAATGATGTACTAGTAATAAACAAAAGGTAGCGCATATTCGCCTGATGACATTTAAAGCCAACTAGCATGTGCTCATATTGAAAACCTATCAATAATCTCAATGGCTGGTAGCACAAGCTCTGTTTTTGCCTGTTTTAAGAGCAGAGTTATCATGTTAAAACCATGCTCTTAGAACACCCAAAAACAGACACGGGCGGATCCAGGGGGGTCATGGGGGTCATGGCCGCCTCTAACTTTTTTTTAATGTTGGCCCTAATAGTTAATTGGCCCTAATACATAATAATGAAGTCATTATTTACGATAAATCAATTTGTAAAACAAATTAAATGGAAAATATTGTCTAAGAACTTAAAATTCTAAGATAATTAAGAATTATTGTTTGATTTATTATTCTAATAAATAGCCAAAAACCAATACTTTGTGGGGACATTATTTCGACCCGCAGATGTGAGAGGTATTCTATTTAAAACCTAGTCAAGTATGTGACTACCGACATTGGCACTTAGAAAATCAACTTCTAATTCAATAATTTTTGTATTCTATCGAATAACCGTTTAGATATTGAAACTTTATGATTGAAAAAGTGTTGGCGTTCTTAGGGGAAATTTTTGAGGTGAAAAAAAAATCACGTTTATAATTGTTTATAGAAAAATAATTTTGCTTAAAGCTACACATTCTCCTACATCTAAAAATGTGATTTAATGCGATTCCAAAGACGATTTAATGTGATTGTAAAAATTATTTAAAGCAGGAATATAATATGAGCAAATACAAATGTTTTTTATATTTAGAAGATGGACAATAACACAACACCCCCCCCCACCCGAGACAAAATTCACTCCATGATCCTCCCCCTAATTCGAAGTCTGGATCCGCCCCTGAAAACAGAGCTTGTGCTATCAACCAATGTTTATAGTTGTAAAGATTGGTTTAGATTTGTTCATATTTTTTATAATTATGGAACTTAGATACAAAAAAGGTGCCGCCAGTAATTCTTTCATTGTGTTTTTAAACATGTTAGGTAATAGTATATTATGTTACTAGGAGTAGAAAGCAGTCTTTTTTATTGAGCTCAGATGTTTGCGGCCGAGGCGTGTAGCCGAGGCGATGCAAACTGAGCGAAATAAAAAAGAGCATTCTACTCCGAGTAGCATATACTATTTTTTCTACAAGCATTCTAACGTAAATTTAAAGAATAAAATATAAATTATTTAATTTTTTTCCCTAACTCGCTTTATTAACAGTTATGTTAAATGTACAGTTTTCTATTTTACAATTTTGAATATTTAAACCACTACTGGCAGTATTTGTATCGATAGTTCCAATATCCTAATAGATAGAAGCTGTATAAATTTCATTGTTTATTTCCGTACCTTGATTACTTCCAAATGTAACAGGTATGTTGCAAGTCATTTCTGTCGAAGTATCAAATAACTCAATATTTTCAAAAATGCTATTAGTTTAGTGTATTTACATATTTTTACGTTATGTTTGATATTTAATTCAGCCTTAATCATTGAGTAAAGTAAGTTAGCATAACCTTTTTCAGAAAAATTCTTCACATTTTGTTCTCTAGTCCAATTGACAAATCTCTCATAAGCGAAATCATAAACCTTACGTGATTTTTCAGGAATCAATGTTTGAATGACTGACTTTGCGATTTCTGCTATTGCTGGAGGTGTAAATTGCATTTCATCCACTTCTTGAGACATTTTTTTTGTGAAACAAATAACGATATTTATCACTACTGGCTGTCAGTCAGTTAACCTCACTTCACTTCTGTTGCCAACATTAGATATAGAAATTGTCGTACGGAACACTCAAAATTATGGGTTGTGACTCCTAATTATGTTCACGAAATTTTTTTATATATATTTTGTCATTTTAAGTACGCTGTACGATAGTAACTTACTATCGTACATCGTACAATTCCCCTAATTATCCTACATGTATGATAATTATCGTACGATTGGTAACGTTGAGCCAGTAGCCGGGCTGCCCTATCAAGTGCTGCTGCCTGTGGTATATTTTATAACTAACATTATTGTACTAGTACAATAATGAATTTCATTATTGTACTAATAACATAATGACTTAGTTCTACATAGTGTGTGTAGTAGCATAATATGAATATTGTTGTATGCTTGAAGAAAAACAATTATTTTCTTTGTAATTCACTTTATATGAATGCACAAATACGTAATGTTAAAAGTCAAAAATAAGTTCTAGCTACTTATTTAGAATTATTTGTAAACCTGTTTGAATAACTTATAGAAAACTTAAAATTAGTTGAACGTCCAATACAAAAGCTATTAGTGTCGTCTACGTATTGTTTTCAAACTTCAAACTTAAGCTTTATAAGTTGGGTACTTTTTGCCAGAGTAATTCTTTTCAAACAACAACCGCCATCTATACGTCAGGTACTTCTGGGACTAACCTTGTATATCAAACATATTGTAATGTTTGTGAGTTTCAACATTTTTTATTTAAACCAATAATGTTAGTAACAACAACTAATAATAATTATAATAATAAACATAAAAGTTTACACTCTGTTTATAACTAAAATAATTGATACAAATTGTAACGATTGTAACGCTATTTATATTGGTCAGACAGGGAGATCTTTTAAGATTAGGTTTTACGAACATATGAGATCCTTCAAATTAAAAAAAAAACTGACTCCAATATGGCGATACATCTTAATGAAAAAAATCACACCTGCAACATTGATAATCTGGAAATTTTACACTTTACCAATAAAGGACGTAGAATTAACTTCTTAGAAGCATTTGAAATTCAGAAAGCTATTCATAGCGGCTTTAAATGTCCTCAATGACCAGTTGGATTTGTTTCATTCGGATACTATTAAGATCTTTGTAAATGAACCTAATAAGCCGAAATCGATCTACTTATTGTTAATAAATAATTTTGTGAAACTACATCAAGTGTCTACGATCTTTATTCTTATTCATAATGTTTCACCAAGTGCCAACGGCTCATACTTTTGATATGATACAAAAATCTTACACACTAACACTTATCATAACGTTGAACAATACACTAATATTTATATAACAACAAAGACAAAATTAATTGTCATCCAACACTTGGTGAAACAAGGTTTAATAAAAGTATAAAGTAAACACTTGGCTATGTTTCACAAAATTCAGCCTCCAAGTCACTTTATGAGGGCATCGTCAGAGGCTGACCAGCACAGTTAGTAACCATAGACGCGTGTCGCTCTTATTAGAGCTCATCATGTGAAGAAGCTTATGACGAAGAACTGTGCCAGCAGAGAATAAGATCTCTCATGTCATCTTACTAGTTTGTTAGAGATCTTATTCTCTGCTGGCACAGTTCTTCGTCACCAGCTTCGTCACATGAACTTTGTATAAGGTGACTTGGAGGCTGAATTTTGTGAAACATAGCCAAGTGTTTACTTTATACTTTTACACTAATATTTGTTTAAAGTAACCGAACGATATTTATTTACGACGATCAATTTATTTTCAACAACGCTATATGATAGTTTCTGACGGACTGTCCTGATCTGACTCGGACGGACTGACTGCGCTTTCCAGAAGCGCTACCGTTTTATCTCACCTCACACAACAGAACGGACCCTTCATTGACAAAAAATAAAAGCTTCTAAAGTTGACAAAGAAAATCTAAAATTCAAAAATACGCTAACGTGAAATGAGACACAAAAGATACGAGTGAAATGAGATACGTTCGTTTCATCGATGATGGAAATAGAAGAGTCTTTATTTTTCGTCGGATGACGGGTGCGTTCTGTTGTTTCATCGAAGAGCTTGCATTTAAATCAATCCTAAGAACTCTTCTTCTAATCATTCCTCTTATCACTTTCTCAATTTCAATTCCTCTTTTCCTTTTACTTCCTCCAACACCTACTTATTAGAATCTCATTACAAACCGATGTGTTTACGATTCCTTCGACTTCAATGTAGGTTTCTTACTATTTACACTCACCTGGATCTGACAGACGAGCTCGCCGTACGGCCAACAGTTGCGTAGAGATGGCACTATGGCGAAGGGAGTAACCAGAAGACCCATGGCGAGGTCGTTGCTGGCGAGAGAAGTTAGTAGGTACCGGGGCTGTGAAACAAATACAAATATTTGAGCAAAACTAATTATGAGAACGAACATGAAATTTTATTTTAGAGAGAATTCACCACACGTCACTGTCAACCAATAGGATCACGAATTTGTTTGAAAATGAACCAATGAAATGTACATTTCGTCGGAAATTCATCGCTGGTGCAATTGATAACGGAAATACCACTGCTAATAATATCCTTGGTTACGAATAAAATAAATGATATTTTCAATATTTTCATAAACGTCAATTGAAAAAATCTGTCAAAATTTAATATTCAAAATTTTCATCACTGTAATACCTAATTAATAATGTGCAAATAAATACCTAACTATTCTTGTTAATTAACTCTTGTTTGATAAATTATCAAGCCGAATACAACTCGTAGTATGAAGATTGACAGATAATATTTTGACATAAATATACATTCGTTGTTATGGAAATAGGAAACACAACTCTTGCTTCGCACTCGTTATGTTTCCATTTCCATAACAACTCATAATTTGTGTCAAAATATTTTCAGCAATTTTCATACTACTTGTTATATTCTTCTTCTGATGGCACTACAGCCCAAATCGGGCCTGGGCCTACCGGACACACCGAGCCGCAGTTTTTACACTGCCGTACTGCCGGTCTTCGTAGTCAAATGCTACATTATTTAAGACGTATAAGTGACTAGCTTATAGCGCCCGAGTGTGATAAATACATGTAACTGTATTTTATATTTTACGACAAATCACACATTGTCTTATTATATATGAAAATTTCATGACACTATTTAACAAGCCAATAGAAAAATTATATTAAGTATAGTTACCATGATAATATAAAAATATCTTGGAAATTTTTCATTAATTAACCTAACGAAGCAAAATTAATAAGTGGAAATTATTTCTTGTCAAAAATGTCAATTTGACATTTAAAATAAGTTTTTTATTGTCAATTTGATACAAGTTGCCATGGATAAAATAAATTCTTAAATAATATCACTAAAAGTAGTTATTTGTGTATTAAGAGCGTAAAGTGATTCTTTGTTACTCGAACACAGTAATTGCAGCGAGAGCCGAAGGCGAGAGCTGCAATAGTGCAAGAGGAACAAAGACACTTTACGCTCGTGATACACACATAATTTTTTCTACGATTGCATCTTAAATTATTAAAAAACGTATACGTACTGAAAATAAATTCATTCTGTCAACTGTCAATAAGACAAGTTTCTGTTTTGTTTGTATCCCTGGTAACTATTGAAATAAGCGCGCATTTAATATCTTTTTCGCGCGTTGCCATTGGAAACGCGCGCATTTAACGTCTTTTTCGCGCGTTGCCATTGGAGAAGCGCAAAAAGATATTTTTCGATTGTTCTACAGAAAACGGCAACTTTACGATGACAAATGAGAGCGTAATTGTCAAGTTTTCATAGCAATTGTAGAAAAAGTTATTTATTATAATAATGATATAAAAACAATAACTTTTAATTGGTACACTAGTTTTGTTATTTTATGAAACTGAGGATTTTAAGAAAATAATCTATACATATTTTCGTCAATTTTCCGATTGCAGATAGATTAAAATTATAAATATCCTCTACAATTATCATGGCGCCTTTATTTTAGCTATAATGAAATAATTCTAAATATGTATTTTTCTCATAAAAATTGTTATCTAAGGGTATATAAATATTATATCACTGAATTCAGAATAAAATTCTCTAACGAACAAGCAAATATAAAAATAGAGTTCCATTTAAAATATCAAAGTTGTTATCCACAGTTTGTGAACCACTGTACTAAAAATTTATTACTTTTAAAATAACTTTGAGAAAAATAATAAAAGTGTTTCAAAATTATTGCAAACAAATAAAGGATATATATTATTTGATGTAGGTATTGAATTCAATCAAAAAAGAATTCTTCAAAAATTCGTAAAAATAATTGTACATTACTTGAAGCAAACAGCAAACTAGATTGATAGGTTACAGTAGTAAATTTAAATTAGTAAACGTTAAAAATTAATTTAATTTAATTAAAATTGTGTAACAGTTCTTTCAATATTTAATGTTAACAAATTTTTATTCATTACTGTAAAATATTTGTTTCAAGTAATGTACAATTACTTTTGCATATTTCAGAAAGAATCTTTTTCCACATCAAATAATATATATCCATAATTTTTTTGCAATAATTTTGAAACACCCTGTATAGCTTTTAATAATAAAATGTAATTACGTGAGAATGTATCAAAAGATAATTTCTATTTATAAATCCTTTCAGGTATATGTTTGCTATACAAAGAAGTTTTTATAAAGAACAAATTTTGCAATATATCGTGAAATACACATTCTTTATTTGCATTTAAACGTAATATGTTTATTCAAGTAATTGCAATCTTTTTTGCATTCTTTAAAAAAGAAATATATTCGTTTCTATTCAAACATGTTTACATTTAACTCTTTGATGTTTAACTAAAGCTGCTTTTAAATGAAATTAAACTTTAAATACTATTTAAATTCATAAATTCATTTCAGTCAGTAAATGCAAGTATAGGACCAACAACAAGAAAGTTCCAAAGATATTATAACAAGAGATGAAAAATTATTTATTGTCGCACGTGTACTGAAATGATCCCTTTTTAATGTGTGTTTCTGGAACGAAATATCCTTTTTCAGGTAGTGTCATTGTCGCTTCGTTTTTGGCCGGTAAATATATTATTACCCTCAAACTAGTTGGTAATTTTTTTTACCGGTTTCAGGATATTAAATATATGTGTTTACATGCACAAAAGTAGGCTGGTAAGTAAGTAATAACTGTATTCTGTACGGTAATATTACCATACTGACTTGTCAAAACAGTCAAGAAAATGAAAATAAAACACAATGATAATATAACACTATTAATACAAACGGAACTCAAAACAACAATAATACAAAGATTACTTCTCCTGCTTATCATAATATATATTAATTGTACAGTCTTTCAAATTAGAGATGACCACGTTATGACGTTTAAATAAAAAAAATATTTATAAATATGATACAAAACAATTGTAACCATGGCGTTAAATAAAAACATACAGACCACAGATTTACTTGATCACCTAAAATGATGACAATGACGTTATTCATAAAAGAATTTCAAAAAATAATATTTATTAATGACGTTAACGTGTTTATATTCTGAAACCGCTAAAATATTGAACAAACCACGGATGTTATGAGTCATGACAGGCCTTAGATGTCTTAAAATCCTCGCTCTACGAGCTCGTATTTAAAACTGACATCTGCGGCTGTAATGATACTCCATATCCATGTCAACTGAAAAACAACGATATAATTTGACATTAGTGATATTAAGATGACATTTTAAATTTCTAATTTATTTGACATTAAGTCACAAAACAAGACACGTATTAAACAGGGATTATTTCAATGTACTTGTAACTAAAAGTCCTGTACGTTCCTAGGACGAAACATTTATTTTAAGTCGTGTAAAGTTGGCAACTTGTTAAAATATTGCTATTTCTATTTAATTCTATGCTTTAAAACTAAATTAAAATGAGAATTCACCACACGTCACTGTCAACCAATAGGATCACGAATTTGTTTGAAAATGAACCAATGAAATGTACATTTCGTCGGAAATTCATCGCTGGTGCAATTGATAACGGAAATACCACTGTTAATAATATCCTTGGTTACGAATAAAATAAATGATATTTTCAATATTTTCATAAACGTCAATTCTACATTTGTTCAGTGTACATTTAATATTCAAAATTTTCATCACTGTAATACCTAATTAATAATGTGCAAATAAATAGAAAACACAACTCGTGCTTCGCACTCGTTATGTTTCCATTTCCATAACAACTCATAATTTATGTCAAAATATTTTCAGCAATTTTCATACTACTTGTTATATTATATATGAAAATAATTAAAAATATATTTGCGGATTAGTTCGCCATCTTGAAATAAAATCGTGATCTTAGGAAAAGAAAATATGTCACGTCAAATGTTATTATTAGCATTTAATAAGTTAATTATTTAATTATGGACTAGGTGGCTCAGTGGTATCGAGTTGGCCTGTGGATCTTGAGAACACTGGTTCGATCGCCACAGTCGACAAACAATTTTCATCAAATTAAATCTTCCCCTGTGGCTTCTCCTCCACTAATATCTTTGGGGACTGTGATTTGACGGCTGGTAACCACACTTCATACGAAGAAATATATCAATTACCGAGATCTGCGTAGGCAGAGTGCCACACCCAGTAATGGGGAAAAGGCGTGATGATATATTTATTTATTTATAATAAGTAATATTATTTATTAAATGTTATTAGTAAAGCCCGGATTTTTAGGCAATTGCCTAGATTCAAATTTTAATATACTTCAGGCTATTTAGTTTTTCTATACATAGGTAATATGTTTACGTGTAATGGAAGGTTTTTTTTCGTGCCTTAGAGCCTATTTTTCCTATATTTTGGTTTTTGTGCCTATTTTACCTTATACAGCCTATTTTGCCTATTTTTGTTGCTTATTTCAACTTTTATTGAGCACACAAGGCTTATCAACGCCATCTATCATCTATTTCGTTGATTAATTCAACACTTGGCAAAGTGTTCCATCCTAACCTATAATATTTAAATAACTTACTTTGTCTTTAATCAAGTTTTAGTCAAAATTTTATGTGGCAATTCAATTCCTTCTTTGCCATTAATCAATGGAGCTGAGGTAACTTTAGACGATATGGCTAAATATAAGAACGGCCCTGTTACATTTTATAATGTCGAACGAAGTTTTCAGCTTACAAGCAAATTCTGACTGATCGAAGACAGTCCCTTTCCGAAAATTCCATTCAGCAGTTGCTCGTAATATTTTGTGAATCAAAGTATACTACATAATTTGAATTTATATAATAGTTAATAAAATGAGAACCCTAAATATTTTTTTAGATTGCGTTAATTTTTGTTTAAAATGAATTTTTTTTTCTAATGAAAAGTACGAGTACCAGTATTAGAAAAAAAATTAGTTTATAATTTTTATTAAAGAAACTATTTATATTTAGGCTGTCTACAATCCCGCCTATTTTAGAGTAATTACCGGCCTATATGCCTGCTTATTTAGGTGTTTTTAAGTGCCTAAATATCCGGCCTTTAGTTATTAGTACACGATATACATATTTAATTTTATTTCTGTCATTCTCAGTTTCAATATACGTAAGTCAAAAAATCAACAACGTATTTTGTTTCCATTTGCATTGTCACTATTTCAAAAATAACATCATTTTCCTATCGCCATCTTGAATCAAAATGGCGGTACATTCAACCCAAACAATTCCTTACCTGCGAATGAATATACTTGGCATATCTCCTAGAATTAATGACAAAGATCAGGAGCATATTGGCCGCCAGGACTCCCGTAGTAAGACATAGAACAATGGCGGCCTGCAGGACATCTCCAGGAGATAAAGCTGTCAAAATGGACGCATGCGCATAGCGCGGATGCGAACAGCTGCTGTTCTGCAACGCCGGCGCGATGAGAATCGTTGGTTTGTGATGCTGCATTGCCGGGTTTCAATCACAAGTTAAGAGGACATTGATGATTCTTCGATTTGGTTTGTAGAGTCATTTAAATTGTTTAACACATCATTTTATCATTGAGATTAACAGCCGCTTTTTTTAGTTTATTGTTTGTTGTTGTAAACTGTTTGATTGTTTAAATTGGTATTAGTTCCGCCATTTTGTTTGCCACTGAATTTTAAATTCTAAAAATTTGTTTGATTTTTAAAAAATATTAATTGTTTTTGTTATGTCCTCACTTTGTATTTAAGGTTAGGTAAAGATTAAAACTTTTTGTGTTTAAAAAGTAATTTTGGTTAAATTACATTTATAATTTGTATGTCAGAATTTACAATTTACCTTATTTAAATTCTAACCATTGTACGTAAAATAATTTAAATATTAATTAATGATGTCAAAAGGAAATTTGCTTTAAAATTAATCAATAGTCGCAATAATATAACATTTTTGGAATTTGAAATGTTGTTATTTAAATTATTATAATAAATTAGTACAAACACATAAATAATTAGATTTATTTATAATTACCTGTAATAAATTTAAAATATTAATATTTGTATATAACAATTTGATAAATTAATTTAACATTATTTTGGCTTTATTAAATTAATTAAATGAACTGCTCCCAAAACAATGAAAGTTTATTTAGAATTAATTACCTTCAAAAACACGAAAATTTATTCTAATTATTTTGTTAAATTGTTTGTGCACATTTTTAATTATATTTCTATCCACAATATGTATCAAAATATTTATTTAATTAGAAAGATAAGTATATCACTAAAATTATTTAGTGAATAGCTAATCATGAAACGCAGTGACCGTAAATTTAATCACACACACAATGTAATTATTAGAATGTTTCAATTTTAAATTAGTTTATTATTTTGAATATCGGAATTTCAAATAACTTCAGTTCAATATATTTACACAAACGAACTGTTTTGTATCAAGCACACTTTGTTATTCCATTTCAACATTTAATTGTTTATGACGTGTTAATAGCTTTTGTTATCTGTAGCTGAAGTTTTGAAACATTTTAAACAATTTTGTTTGTTTAGATTTTTGTTGATGTAGAGAGAAGTCAATTGTCCTGAAACAAATGAATAACAATTAAAATTATATACATTTTTTAACTTAATATAAAAATGGTCATATTTTAAAATAACGCAAAACATATAAAAAGCGACATAGCTAAAATAATTTATAAACTTTTATGAAAGCAAAATTAATGCATTACTTCTAATAGGGTCTTCGCGTCTATAGTTACTAACTGTGCTGATCAGCCTCTGACGATGCCCTCATAAGGTGACTTGGAGGCTGAATTTTGTGAAACATGGCCAAGTGTTTATTTTATACTTTTTATTCAACCTAGTTTCACCAAGTGTTGGATGACAATTAATTTTGTCTTTGTTGTTATTTAAATTGCTATTGCGTAGCTTTTCCTTTTATTCGGTAGATGGCATGACCTGTTTCACAGAACTTCTCATGTCATCTTACCTGTTTGTTAGAGATCTCATTCTCTGCTGGCACAGTTCTTCGTTACCAGCTTCTTCACGTGAACTTTGTTCTAGGTGAAGAAGTGTGTTATACCATACTGATGAGCTCAAATAAGAGCGAAACGCGTCTATGGTTACTAACTGTGCTGGCCAGTCTCTGACGATGCCCTCATAAGGTGACTTGGAGGCTGAATTTTGTGAAACATAGCCAAGTGTTTATTTTATACTTTTTATTAAACCTAGTTTCACCAAGTGTTGGATAACAATTTTATTAATAATTCTAATAGGGTTAACAACTTCGAAAGCGGTGCATTAAATGTCATATTAATATCAAGAGTAGAAAATAGTATATTGTGTAACAAATTTTATAAACGTCTCTTTAGTATTTTAATTTTTTTTAACACGTCTTGGGCGAAGCATACAAAATTGGTATCTGGAGAGTCACATACTATACTTTTTTACGATCGCTAATTAAAACAACAACAAAAAAAGTAGGCTAAATTACAATGACAGAAAGCTAACTTCACCCCGTGTTTAATATCTCAAGCCATAGCTTGTCAACATGTGAGTAAAATGTTATTTATCGCTATGGCCACTAGTACGTTAAATAACATTTTAATATCAGAAGTTGAAAAAGAAATATATTTACGATCGTTTGATAGCACTAAAAATGCTTACATTTTTATGACGTAATTGACAAAATGTTTTATTTAATCACAGACATTCTCAACTTTATACAGGCTGTTTCTATACCTCTGCACAAAACTTTAATGACATATATAATTTGATATACAGATTATTATTATTATTATCTACCCCTGAAATCTGCTTAGGCAGAATACCACATCCAGTAATGGGTAAAAGGCGTGATGATATATTTATTTATTTTTTTGAAATTCATATAAATTCGAGTATTTCATTCCTAGCAAACAGTTTTAGTGTCACTGGTTTACTAGTATATTTAATTACAAAAAAAATAAAATAAGGCATTACACCAGGTACCTACATACATAATAACTAATTCATAAATGATTCTTTGTAAGCAGTGTTTATACTTTTATTTCATTAGTAACATAATTATAACTATTAAACCAGTGACACTAAAATTGTTCGCTAGGAATAAAATACCCTAATTTTTGCAAATTTCAAAAAAATTCTTTATGTTCTATTATATATGTCATTAAGTTTCGTGCAGAGGTATAGAAACACCCTGTATAAAGAATTTAATTAACTTAAAATATTGTTTTTACGATTCTTTACAATAAAATATAAACTAACTTTACATTGTTGAATTTCGAATTACATATAAAACTCTAATTTTTAAATTCGAGGGTTTCTATTTAAAATAAAAAATATAAAGTAATATCCAACTAAAATGGAAGTAATTTATTCACTTTTTATATAGGTTGTCGCATATTTTGATGTATTATATAAATCCGTAATATGTAAGTAATATATTTAAAATATTTTTTTAGGGGGCAAAATTTAGGGTATTTCATTCCTAGCAAACATTTTTAGTGGCACTGGTTTAATAGTATATTTAATAAAAATAAAATAAAAATAAGGCATTCATTACACCAGGTACCTACATAATAACTAATTAATAAATCATTATTTGTAGGCAAAGTTTATACTTTTATTTCATTAGTAACATAATTATAAATAATTAAATTTTTATCATTAAATATTGATGAGATTTTGTTCGTTATATACAAATTTATTGGATCTATAAACATATATAGATTCATTAATAACTAACTCATATATCGTACCCCTCCATGAAACAAATACCTCAGCAATAAAACAAAATACCCTAACACTTGATTATAAATGCAGGAAATGCACAATTGTACATTTTCCCACATTTTCCCCAACTCCATCTCTTGTAGTAACTCTATACCACATAATAAATAGTAAATTCTATTATGTTAGGAACACGTGTACCCTGCAGTTAATTTTGTGCAAATGCGATAACACCTTGATACCGCAATCACCCACCGAGTGCTTAATTGAAAATGCGCACGTAACACGTAGCGTAACAGAACGGAGTACGTATAACATGGCATTTTAGATGACCTAGAAATTGCAATCGAATGTATATAACACGATGGCTAGAATGGGAGTCTAGACAATGCTGGATGAATTACAACGTAATGACTAATAAAACTGTCATTCATTTATTATTCATTCATTCATTATTTATTTTCGGAATGTTATTGTTGGGATGTAAATAATGCACAAGATAGTTGAGCTTTGAATTCTGGTGCTGTAATAATTGCATATTAAGTTTACTTGTTATATATATATCTATAGTTTGCGTGGACGGCCTAGGAACATGTGGATGAATATGATTGAAGGGTTGTTGCGTGAGCGAAAGATTCTGAGCGTGAAGAATAAACGAGTTTGTATGAAAAGAATTATGAATGTGGTTGAAGCAAAAGTGGTGTGTCAGGATAGGAATGTTTGGAGAAAATTAATTGCGGGATAAATATGATGAATGAAGACAAGCGTATGATTCTTGATTTTAGATTAATTGGTTAGATGTTTCGAGTGTTTACCTGCAATTGTGTGGAGATCACCTTCAGAAACAAGCGCAGTGTACAGGAGCGAATGGATGAATGTTTGTTGCGTGTTAATGGATTTTGGTTGTGAGAAAAGAAAGAGTTTGTATGGAGGAAGTGTTAATGTGGTCGAATCGAGTATCGCGTGTCAGGATGAGAATGTTGACGGGTTCGTGCTACCCCATTTAATGGGATATAGCGTGATGTTATGTATGTATGTATATATATATATATATATATATATATATATATATATATATATATATATATATATATACAGAGGGTGTTTCACAACTTAGAGCAAAAAATTAAAGGGTATATTCTATACGACGTGCTGATCATGAAACAAAAATTATTTTTTTTAAATCGCAAAACTATTTTCCATGTTTCCCAGTTCAAAATTTTTCGTTGCCACTGCCACTGGGTGGATGTTTATGTTAAAGTTATTAATTAAATAAAATTCTATTATAAATAACTGCTAATAATTGAATTGTGTAATTATTTTTGTTTCATGATCAGCACGTCGTACAAAATATACCTTTTAATTTTTTGCTCTAAGTTGTGAATCATCCTGTATAACACGATGGCCAGAATGGGAGTCTAGACAATGCTGGATGAATTACAACGTAATGACTAATAAAACTTTCATTCATTCATTATTCATTCATTCATTATTTATTTTCGATATGTTATTGTTGGGATGTAAATAATGCATAAGATAGTTGAGCTTTGAATTCTGGAGCTATAATAATTGCATATTAAGTTTATTTGTTGTGTATAGGGCATTTCAGGTGGGAGGGCACTTGTGTGATTGAATTTGTTTTATCCTCTGTGGGGATCGAACCAGGATTCGCAAGATTAGTGAAATTGAGGGTGATATATTGTGTGGACAACTTAGGAAGGAATGGAGGAATGTGATTGAAGGTTTACTGCGTTAATGAAAGATGTCGAGTGGGAGAAATAAACAAGTTCGTATAATAGTATATTATATAACAATAATGGGGTAGGTGGCTCAGTGGTATCGAGTCGGCCTGTGGATCTTGAGAATCCTGGTTCGATCCCTACAGCCGACAAACAATTTTCACTAATTTAAATCTACCCCTGTGGCTACTCTTTCACTAATTTTTTGAGGGCCGTGATTTGACGACTGGTAAACACACTTTACACGCAGAAATGTAGAGTAAGAGACGTGATGATATATTTATTTTTTTATAACAATTAACGTATAATTAATTACAATTTTAAGAGGAAAATAAAGCTCAGATTTTAAACAAATTGTGTATGCCGAACGACTTCATCGCAATGATTGCCAGCCATGTACACTCAGCCACAGAATTAGGAAGCAAAATACTGCACATTTATATAATGTTGTACAATATTACCAATATGAAATTTGTATTTTGAATGTATTTCAAAGATTGGGGGTGCATACAGTTTTAATTCAGCCTTCTTGATATCACGCCCTTTACATTTACCTTAATATTACATATTCGATTCCCAAAGCCGACAAACAATTTTCACCAAATTAAATCTACCCCTGTGACGCCCCCTCCACTAACATCGTTGGGGGCCGTGATTTGACGGCTGGTAACAGCACTTCACGCGAATAAATATATCACTTATTTTTAGAATCTATGTACATTGAATAATGTTTCTGGCATTAAACAGTTGACGGCCAAATTAGCAGATTCTTCGATATCAGAAGGAAGGTCTGTCTCATTTTCAATGATGATATAAGCTTCAAAATTAAACATTTTATTCACTTATTTTCACAGCAACGCTTTGGTAAATTGATTTATAGATTTTGAAATATACTGAGCTGTCATAAATCTAGAATTTTATGTATTTAAAAAATTATTTTAGCGGAATTAGATAAAATTTTGTACGTAATACATTATGAAAACGTGATATTGTTTGACTCACATTATTTGCAAAACTCGCTTCGCTCCTTTTGGCAAATATTATGTACGTCAAACAATATCAACCTTTTCATAACTGGTTACGTAATAGCTATTTTTGAAACTAGTACGAGGCGTAGCCGAGTTATGCCAACACATAAGTAAGGTAATAACCTATTTCCTTACTAATTTCATACAATATTTTTTCTACTTCCGTTCTAATAAATATAAAAGAGCGTTTTTGAAATTATAAAATTTTAACATATTAATGATAGTTATAAATCAAAAAATAAAAGAATAACACATCAGAATTCGTCTACCAAGATATCTGTTGCTATGTTACCTCATTATTTCACTAGTTAAATAATGCAGTTCATAACCTAACTCAAATAAATGAAATAAAACGTCTATTTCCTAACGGAAGTAGAAAAATGTTATTGATTTATTTTCACGGCAACGCTTTGGTAAATTGATTTATAGATTTTTAAATATACTGAGCTGTCATAAACCTAGAATTTTATGTATTTTAAAAATTATTTTAGCGGAATTAGATAACATTTTGTAGGTAATACGTTACGAAAACGTGATATTGTTTGACTCACATAATTTGCAAAACTCGCTTATCATATCAACCTTTTCATAACTGGTTACGTAAATAACTATTAAATAAAGCACTTTGTATTAAATAATGTATTCCAAAATTCTGATTTATCATTTTAAACGTTTATCTATTTATTAGTGACACAAGATATATATTTCTCTCTAAATACTCCCTTTACTATTCCACCCTCCTATTAATTTGTAACCTTCTCGTATCTTCTCCCTCTCACCCTAACCTCTTAAGACATTGATTAACCTACCAGCGACTTTTCCAACCGAGCAGAAAAGAAACATCTAATAACTAGTGATTTACCGCTTTGGGGCGAATGCGAGTGCGACCGCAGCGTCGATGGATGTTCCCCCCACTACCACTACCCGAAATCCGGGGAATTCCCCCCGGACTCAAACCGGAGAGTGGCTAGTGGTGACTGCTGACCTCTGACGCCAGAAAATGTCAAAAATTTGTTACGGAAATACGAATGAGGAGAGGTCTCACTGAGAAATGTTGTGATTGACTGGGGTTGAGGAAAATGGAGACGAACTGAAAAAGGTTGGTTAGGGCGAATTTTATGTAAAAAATTATTTCGAACTTTCTGGTTTCAAATCTTGTAATTATGACGAAAGGATATCTTATTCAACTATTCGAACAATTAAAAAATTTGATGTGGACAGCACATGACTTCCTTGTACGTGTATTATACTATACCCACATTTTTTTATTGCACATATTTGACGTAATTTGACATTGACATAATTTGTTTTGATTTTTTTTCTTATTTTTTGTTCTAATCCATAGCAAACTTAATTACAATAAATCTGATGTGGACACCACATAACTTCCTTGTACGCGTATTATACTATACCTATATTTTTTTATTTCACATATTTGACATAATTTGACATTGACATGAAATTTTTAATTTTTTTCTTATTTTTTTATCTAATCCATAGCAAACTTAATTACAAAAAATCTTATGTGGACACCACATGACTTCCTTGTACGCGTATTATACTATACTTATATATTTTATTGCACATATTTGACGTAATTTGACATTGTCATTAAATTTTTTATTTTTTTCTTATTTTTTGCTCTAATCCATAACAAACTTAATTAGAAAAATCAAGAAATATATAATTTTTAAATTTACATATCTCGCTTATACATAAGACGAATTTAATAATTCTTAATGTGCAAGACGCAGAATTTAATTCTCTAAAACTTTTATATTGCAGAATCTATTTCTAAAATCAAAATAATATAATTTTTTTTCAAGAAAAACTCTTAGCAGCTTCATGTAATGTATCACTTCCAGTTAGTCCATTTTAACCAAAATCTAATGTTATTTCCATTGATATAGTAGTCTAATATTTTAAATTTTTAAAAGTTTTGGATTATATTTGAATATAGTTTTTCATTAAACTCTATTATAGGCTTCAAGTAAAGTACCACTTCCGGAAGTTATATAATGACAAAAAATGGAGGTGCACAACTAGATGTTATAACAGTCCTAAATACTTCAACTTTCTACGGCTTACCGGTTTTGAATTATGCGAGATACACACGTACATACAGACGTCACGATGAAATTAGTAAAGATGGTTCAGGGATGGTCAAAATGGATATTTCCGCTGAAATCTCAAAACAGAAAATTTTCTCAATTGCAATACTTCCTTTACTTCGTACAAGGAAATAAAAACGATCTACCGTCCACTAACAACTTTGGGAACCGTGATTTGACGGTTAGTAACCGCACTTCACGCGTAAAAATATATCAGTTACCGAGATCTGCTTAGTAGGCAGAGTGTCACACCCAGTGATGTGTAAAAGGCGTGATGATATATTTATTTATATAATTTTTAGCTTGATTGAGATTCAAACTCGGGATCTCCGGCTTCGAATTCCGTATCGCTATCCACAACACAGTACTGAGGGAAAATTTAATTCCAAAGTACAGAAACATCTTGTATATCAAGTATTATTTAATATTGAAACTAAAATAGATCGCAGTTGAATTGAGTAAAATCGTAGTTATTCATTCAGTTTGATAAGTTTTCATCTCTAATCAAACTTCATCTTAGTTCAGCGAAGTGTGTGCGCAATGCGTATTTAGCAAGTAGAGTTGCAAGGGTTAGTACAGAGAGTTGGTAATACTGTAATATACTATACAACCATTAATAACTTGCGTGGCAGTTCGGACAGTTCTGGCCAAGTTCATACAAAATAATTTGCAGCTCGCTAGCAACTCTCCGAGGCAAAGGTGTGTGAAGATTCACTGAGATTGTGAGAAACATATTTGCCTTGATAATTACTCAAGATACGGATAATTTACTAACCAGAAGAGAAAAGATTTTGTTAGGTTATTAGGGGAAGATAGTCGAGCGCTAGAACGAAATTACTAACGGATAAACCAGTCCGAATACAGCATTTTGTAACGGGAGTAAGTGATTAGTCAAATCACAGTAAGTGATTTTAATTCAATAATTTAAATAAGAACTTTAAGCGCTGTGAACCAGGGATTTAATATATATATATATATATATATATATATATATATATATATATATATATATATATGTTTCACAACTTAGAGCAAAAAATTAAAGGGTATATTCTGTACGACGTGCTGATCATGAAACAAAAAGAATTTTTTTTAAATCGCAAAACTATTTTCCATGCTTCCCAGTCCAAAATTTTTCGTTGCCACTGCCACTGGGTGGATGATTATGTTAAAGTTATTAATTAAATAAAATTATATTACAAATAACTGCTAATAATTGAATTGTGTAATTATTCTTTCGTAGTTGATACCTACTTCATTGTTTGTGTTTAATAGGAAAGCGAATCCAGGCAGTACTACAAAAAATGTTTTCGGTTAACAACCCTTAATTTTTCGAATTAAAAAAAAATGTATATATAAAATATTACTAATATTTTGTCAAAAGTCAAAAGATATATGTAATATTAATGTAAATGTAAAGGGCGTGATATCGAGAAGGCTGAATTAAAACTGTACGAACCCCCAATCTTTGAAATTCATTCAAAATACAAATTTCATATTTTTAATATTGTACAACATTATATAAATGTGCAGTATTTTGCTTCCTAATTCTGTGGCTGAGTGTACATGGCTGGCAATCATTGCGATGAAGTCGTGCGGCATACACAATTTGTTTAAAATGTGAGCTTTATTTTCCTCTTAAAATTGTAATTGTTATAAAAAAATAAATATATCATCACGTCTCTTACTCTACATTTCTGCGTGTAAAGTGTGTTTACCAGTCGTCAAATCACGGCCCTCAAAAAATTAGTGAAAGAGTAGCCACAGGGGTAGATTTAAATTAGTGAAAATTGTTTGTCGGCTGTAGGGATCGAACCAGGATTCTCAAGATCCACAGGCCGACTCGATACCACTGAGCCACCTACCCCATTATTGTTACATAATATACTATTATACGAACTTGTTTATTCCCCCCACTCGACTTCTTTCATTAACGCAGTAAACCTTCAATCACATTCCTCCATTCCTTCCTAAGTTGTCCACACAATATATCACCATCAATTTCACTAACATATAATCTTGAGAACCCTGGTTCGATCCCCACAGCCGACAAACAATTTTCACCAATTTAAATCTACCTCTGTGGTTCTCCCTCCACTAATATCTTTGGGGAGTGTGATTTGACGGCTGGTAACCGCACTTCAAGCGAAAAAATATATCACTTACCGAGATCTGCTTAGGCAGAGTGCCACACCCAGTAATGGTTAAAAGGCGTGATGATATATTTATTATATTTATATATAATTGCCCAAATCATAACAACAGACAGAAAACCAAAGTTCTCAGTCAATCAAAATTTGAAAAAATAAAACTGCTCACACTCGTATTCATAGAAAACGTTTTGAATCCATAAACCAACAAATGAAAAGCGCGGAGATATAATTATCATAACTTTACATTTTGTACGCGCTGTCTGCAAAAATATTTGTCTTTATTCATAATTTCATGAATAATAATGAAAGTTTGTTACTTCTAATTAGTTAGTTCCGTAAAACAAGTTTATTCGCTATATGTAAATAAACCACATTGCAGTGGTGCCATGTTGCACGCGATATTACTACACGTGTAGCACAGTGTTGCAAATGTTACAAAGCACCAATAGAATTACTCCAAGTCAGAGAAAATTCATACAAATTATTGAATTGAATTTTCTGTACATTAAATTTTGTTCTACTTTCTACATGAGCACTGCATTGTATTTGTTAATTTTATACAGGGTGTTTCTATACCTCTACACGAAACTTTAATGACATATATAATTTGATATACTGCTTATAGAATAAAAAGATTTTTTTTAATTCGCAAAAATTAGGGTATTTCGTTCCTAGCGAACATTTTAGTGTCACTGATTTAATTGTACATTTAATTAAAAAATAAATAAGGCATTACACTAGGTACCTACATAATACCTAATTAAGCAACGTTGCGTGCGGGGAGTATTTGGATGGGTGACCGTCCAGAGAAAAACCCGCGTTGCTGTTGACAAAAAGACCTAAAAAACGCGGATCAGGGCGTAATGGCGGCATATGACCTAAGTAGTTGGTCCGCCAAGAAGCCACAAAAAAAAAAATACCTAATTAATAAATGATTATTTGTAGGCAGTGTTTATACTTTTATTTCATTAGTAACATAATTATAAATAAGTGTTACCACCTTTAAATTATATTATTATTATTTTTAATAAAAAAATTAAATAAAAGTAAATTAATGCTATATACCTGTTACAATATACTATTAAGTTATCATCGATACATTAATAGTATATTACACAACGAGAATTGTAACAAGCACATTACGTGCGAGTGAAAAAGTTGCGCACGAGCCTTGGCGAATGTAATTTCACGAGTAATGTAATTGCGTTGCAATTCGAGTTGTGTATTATACTTTATCTACGACCATAAATAATAATAAGAACAATTACAGAATATTTGTTAGGTTATATCCGTAACATTAACTGTCAAACAGCAGTGTTACCACCTAACAAATAAAAAACTAGTGCAGTAAACCCTTAGCAACCGTAAACAAGCATTTACAGATCTTGTAAATTGTTTTTAATGGCCTACTTACATTTATGGTCGTAGATAAATAATTATAAGATATACTCATCTTTTATTTTATACAATAATTTTGAAATACTTCTTTTTTATTATCTTCATATTTTAGACCTGATTGCAGTAGTAATTAAATAAGAAAAACATAGATTTAGAAGCATTCTTTGATTAAATTCTTCATCTACATCTTTATTTAAATTTTTCCGCGTAGTTACGAAAACAATGATAATAAACAACTAATTTTTCATGTTAATTACTCTACGGCGCAAGTGTTCTTGCGACATCAAGAAAATTGTCACAAAGCTCGAGGCGTGAAAGTAAATTAAAAATAAAATAAAATAATATCATATTGTCGCGCGGTAGAATTCCAAGAGATCGTCTTTAAATCTAGGAATTTATTTTTAAATCTGGGTGTAGAATAACACAAGGAAATCTTTACCTACTTTTGTAAAGTTTTCCAAAGGAATTAAATTGTTTTTCCAGTCAGCTAAATTCGACGGAATTCAGAGAAGTGCATTAGTTGATTGAAATAAAAATTCTCTCATGCATCCTTAGCTTCAAGTCCACGAGAGGACTATAAATTATGCAGATGCATTATCCCTCAAAAAGAAAAAAATCAAGGGTTTCCTCGAGTGCATCGAGTGGCAAAAGAGCACCAATATTGTAATGCAGAATATAAGTTGTATTACAATGTAAAAAATCATTTCTGGTATAAGCTATTGACATCATTGTAAACCTCATTTTTGTAGTTTGAGTATTATGATACTTCCTTGTATTATTATTTATTTCACTCTGTTGGAGGTTCATAGAACCATACTAAGTTTTCCAAAAAATGGAGACTCGTTCTGCCAGACTCCTGCGGAAACCGCGTTTAAAACTAAATAAATCTGTTAATAATTCATCAAATATTAATGTGTACAATATGTTGCCAGAACGAATCAGAAAACTTGATAACATTAAATTTAAATCGTATATCAAATCTTTTTTGAAAAAAAATTATTTTTATTCGGTTGACGATTATTATATAACGTCAACTTTGTTGAATGTTGACTTGAGATATACTAACTTTTGTATGCTGTTTTCTTTTATGTATTTATTATTTTATTTTAACATTGTATTTTATTATTGTATTACATTTAATGACCTACTATAAACACGGGTATAAATATACTATACTACTATAAACGAATAATTGCAGCAGTAGCCCTGTAAAATTTTACAGGTTCAGAGAAGAAACTAATTTAAACTAATTAAATGTTATTATTTGCAGCATCTACGCTCCCAAATTATTTGTTGTCAGGTTTCATTAGTTACAACACATCAATAGTATCAAATTAATATTATTGTTGATTGTTTTCCTTCCTACCGCCAACAACTTTTCATTACAAAATGCAATGTATCGTTGTATATAGCTAATAAAAATTAATTTCAAAAAAACGCTGTGAAGGTGAAAATAAAACTTTATACAGGGCTCACTGGATTACGACAAACTTTCCAGCTCGTCTGTAAAAATTAATTTACTACACTGGCTATTAGTAATTTAGATATTAGATTTGGTCGTAGAATAAAGATTGTATGTAACTCGCGTATAATGACTATTAATACTCTTGTATGAATTTCGACTTTAATCTACAAGATAGATAGCTCAATGCTATGTGAATATAAAAAAAATGTATACAAGTCATCTAGAATCCATAAGAAAAGTAGGCTTTTGCGCATTCAATATAATATGCAAAATAGCTCGTATTAGTGTACAACATATGTTTATCCAGTAAAATGATTTTCCTTCCAATCTAACAAGAATCCGCTATCGAGCTCTACAACGTTTACATAATCCATTTAGTCCTTATAATCTCCAAGCGTAACAAACAACTAAATGAACCGAACACAATGCAATCTACTGAACAATCTACTCAAATAATATTCCCATAATGCACTATTCAAAGCTCTCTTCGATCCATTGTTGAATTTCTGAATCTATGCAGGGTTTATCAGCAGCTGCACAAGCCTTTAATTGAATGGTGCGACCATTTGGCGGATCTGGAAAGGCTACTGCGAAAGTCATCGCCATCGATTTTTATAGACGTAATTAAACTGTTTCGATTTCAGTATTCGAGTTGTTGAAATGTCGCTTCTTGGACGGAAAAGGAAAAAGAAAATGGTTGAATAGCTGTTAGTGATGGAGTGGGGAGATATTTTGCGATGACAGAGTATATTGGTTGATGAACTTTATTTATTCTAGTTTATTTTTTGATTCGCCGTTTATTTGAACAAATAACATATCACGTTTAAATAAATAAATAAATATATCATCTTGTCTTTACCCTTTAAAGTGTGGCACTCAGCCGTAGCAGACCTCGGTAAGTGATATATTAGCAGCTGTAAATTCAAGGCCCCCAAAGATGATAGTAGAGAGAGAGAGCCACAGAGGTAATTTTAATGTGGTGAAAATTGTTTGTCGGCTGTGGGGATCGAACCCAAGTTCTCAAATCCACAGGATGACTTTTCTTTTTCATAGATTTTATGTTCTTATATTCTCAGTGGTATCGAGTCGGCCTGTGGATCTTGGGAACCCTGGATCGATTCCCACAGCCGACAAACAATTTTCACCAATTTAAATCTATCCCTGTGACTCCCTCTCTACTAACATCTTTGGGGGCCGTGATTTACCGGCTGGTAACCGCACTTCACACGAAAAAATACATATATATCACTTACTGAGATCTGCTACGACAAAGTGCTACACGCAGTAATGGGTAAAAGACGTAATGTTATTTATTTTAGTTATTAAATGCTTTTTATTTTTGTTATCTTATAATAGAGTTTATATAAATAAATAAATATATCATCACGCCTTTTACCCATTACTGGATGTGGCACTCTGCCGAAGCAGATCTCGGTAAGTGATATATTTTTTCGTGTGAAATGCGGTTATCATTCGTCAAGTCACGGCCCCCAAAGATATTAGTGGTAGGGGATCCACAGGGGTAGATTTAATTTGGTGAAAATTGTTTGTCGGCTGTGGTGATCGCACCAGGGTTCTCAAGATCCACAGGCCGACTCGATACCACTGAGCCACCTACCCCATTAGAATTTACTATTTCGTTAAATAATAATAGTTACTATTGTCCTAATTAATTGTTTTATTTTAGGACATAGTCATAGCTCATTATTTATTTTTTAATTAGAGCCTAATTAAAGTGCCCGCCATTTTATTTTTAATAATGTATCAAACTGCTTCTTTTATATCATTGTAAATAAATTTGTACAGAAATATAATATTGTTCATTAGATATTTTAAAGTTGATATTAAATACTAGCAAACCAGGGCATATGTCATCAATTAGCCTAAATGTTTCTGTAAAAATCATGATAAATATAAATATCGATATATATGCTGCTTCTTTTAAAATATAACAGCCTTGGCGTATCAAGATTTTTGAAAATTACAAATCGGATTCATTCGATCATTATCGGCAAAATCCGAGTGCTGTATGATCTGTACATTACATTCAGTGTAGGTACACTGATATAAAAGTATCATAACTTTACCGAACGAACATGTTACTGCAAATTTTACCAATTAGTTGACAACGTTCTAGAACATTTCGTCTCGCCGCCTTAGTCGACAGCAAATTTCTGTAGTGATCGTCGTGTTTTCAGTGTTTTGTGAGTGTTTTAATGAATATTTAGTGATATTTTAATAAGTAAATTGACTTAAATTGCACGTTGTTGTATACAGTAGTAAGTGGTGTTTAAAAGAAATGATAATTTATAAGTGATAGTGCTGTGTAATAAACTGGACGGACGTTATACGACCCGGAGTGTGCTGATTTTATAATGGACAATATGAGGCGTCGCCTGTAGCTGATTCCTGCTCAAAGTATGAAACAATATTATTATTAATTTTATGATTATAACAATAAGATGAAAAAATACTCCTTCCTCAATTTTAAGAATAATCTTTTCAAACATTTACAGTATTGGTACAAATACGTTGATGATATTATTTGTGTTTATATAGCTAATTACAATAATTACTAATAACAACAAAGACAAAATTAATTGTCATTCATGCACTTGGTGAGACTAGGTAGCCTCCGACGATGCCCTCATAAGGTGACTCGGAGGCTGAATTTTGTGAGACTTTGCCTAGAGTTTTATTTAATATTTTTTATTATACCTAGTCTCACCAAGTGCATGAATGACAATTTATTTTGTCTTTGTTGTTATTAAATTGCTATTGCGTAGCTTTTCATTTTTTTCGGTAGGTAATTAATGGTTCGACAGAACTTCTCATGTCATCTTACCGTTTGTTAGAGATCTTATTCTCTGCTGGCACAGTTCCTCGTCACCAGCTTCTTCACATGAACTTTGTTCTAGGTGAAGAAGTGAGTTATACCATGCTGATGAGCTCTAACAAGAGCGAAACGCGTCTATGGTTACTAACTGTGCTGGCCGGCCTCCGACGATGCCCTAATAAGGTGACTCGGAGGCTGAATTTTGTGAGACTTTGCCTAGAGTTTTATTTAATATTTTTTATTATACCTAGTCTCACCAAGTGCATGAATGACAATTTATTTTGTCTTTGTTGTTATTAAATTGCTATTGCGTAGCTTTTCATTTTTTTCGGTAGATGGCATTAATGGTTCGACAGAACTTCTCATGTCATCTTACCGTTTGTTAGAGATCTTATTCTCTGCTGGCACAGTTCTTCGTCACCAGCTTCTTCACATGAACTTTGTTCTAGGTGAAGAAGTGAGTTATACCATGCTGATGAGCTCTAACAAGAGCGAAACGCGTCCATGGTTACTAACTGTGCTGGCCGGCCTCCGACGATGCCCTCATAAGGTGACTCGGAGGCTGAATTTTGTGAGACTTTGCCTAGAGTTTTATTTAATATTTTTTAATAATTACTAAGTTTTCTCAACTCTTTTCACAATAATATACAATTCAATACCATTAAATAGAGGATAATAAATGCATTATTTTTTACTTCCTTGTACGAAGTAAAGGAAGTATTGTAATCGCGAAAATTTTCGGTTCTCAGATTTCAACGGAAATAGGTGTTTTGGCCCTCCCTGAATCCATTTTGACTAATTTCGTCATGCCGTCTGTACGTACGTACGTACGTATCTCGCATAACTCAAAAACGGTAAACCGTAGAAAATTGAAACTTTATATTTAGGACTGTTATAACATCTAGTTGTGCACCTCCCTTTTTGGTCATTATACAACTACCGGAAGTGGTACTTTACTTGAAGCCTATAATAGATTTTCATGAAAAACTATATTCAAATATAATTTAAAACTTTCCAAATTTGGTATATAAGACTACTATATCAATGGAAATAACATAATAGATTTTGGTTAAAATAGACTAACCGGAAGTGGCACATTACATGAAGCTGCTAACAGTTTTCCTTGAAAAAAATGATATTATTTAAATTTTATAAATAAATGATGCAAATAAAAGTTTTAGAGAATTAAATTCTGCGTCTAGCACATTAAGAATTATTAAATTAGCCTTTTGTATACGCGAGATATCTAAATTTAAAAATTATATATTTATTTAAAAAAAAAATTAAGTTTGCTATGGATTAGAACAAAAAATAAGAAAAAAATAAAAAATTAAATGTCAATGTCATTGCATTAGCAACATTTAGTTGTGCACCTTTCGTTGTATTCATTGAATAATTAAAGGATGGGAAAGAAACAATCAAACAGGCAAAAGAAGGGTAGAATGAAGAAATACATTTCTGAAAAACGACAAGCAGATGAATAAAAAGCTAGAAAATTTTAACAACAAAAAGAGAATAAAATAAAAAAAAATGAATGCTGCAAATAAAAGTTTTAGAGAATTAAATTCTGCGTCTAGCACATTAAGAATTTTTAAATTAGCTTTTTGCATAAACGAGATATCTAAAGTTAAATATTATATATTTTTTGATTTTTTTAAAAATTAAGTTTGCTATGGATTAGAACAAAAAATAAAAGATTTAATGTCAAATATGTGCAATTAAAAAAATATCTATAGTTTAATACGTGTACAAGGAAGTCATGTGGTGTCCACATCAGATATTTTGACGTTACTATAGAACACATAAATAGAAAATTTAATTTTTCGAAAACTGTCATATAAAGTTAAAATTTACATGACAACTATCAACACGCGAAATGAGTGTTTTTGTCTACAGAACGCTAAAGACTTTTGCATGTAGGATGCAAAAGTTTTTTGCATCCTGCAATTTTTTGATGGAAGAAAGCCCACAATTTAATAAAATTTGTCAGTTTATTTTATTGCTTAGAAACAATACTTCTATTCTTTAACAAAATTTATATTTAATATTCCAATTGAGCAATTATTCATATTTATCCCGCTTGAGGAAGCTAACTGGTGTACTGGAATAGTTTCTTGAGAAATGCAATGCGAAATGCAATGCGAATCCAAATAAATCGAAGAAAAAAATTAGAACGTTTGTTTGGTTTCTATTGCCAACCAGCTGTCAATTGCTGGTCAGAGAATACCAGATTTGATAGCAATTATATTACATATATTGTTGTCATGGAGACATTAGATGTCACATTAATTAATCCTAAACGTCAAAATTTTCTCATTACATTATTACTAATTTTGGGACATAGTTTTTGAACAAACGTTGTTTGATACTCGATTGCGAAATGCTTTTGCATTCTCAAATGCTGAATCCTGATCATGGAACAAAAATAATTTTTTTTAATTTAAAGGCAACATTCTGTTAGCCACTGGTTGATGGCTATTTTTAATCATTTTATTTAAATCATCTTACAAATAATTGTTTACACAACACCAAATAAATGTCTGATGTGGTGTAATTAATAATTTAATTTAGTTAAATGCAGCAGGTCAAACAATAAAATACGCTAATCCAGTGGCCCTAAAAATGTATATTTCAAGTAAACCATCCTTCATTTAGCGAATTTAAAAAAATGACTGGTAGCACAAGCTCCGTTTTTGCCTGTTTTAAGAGCAGTGTATTTGGGTGTTTTAGCTATCTCTAACATGTTAAAACCGTGCTCTTAGAACACCCAAAAACATAGCATATGCTACTAGCGATTATTTTTGTTTCATGATCAGTACGTTTTTTTAATTTTTTCCCGAACTACAGATACAGCCTCTATATATATACACAAACAATTTTCAGCAATTTTAAATCTGCCCCTGTGGCTCTCCCTCCTCTAATATCTTTGTGGGCCGCGATTTGACGGTTGGTAACCGCATTTCACGCGAAAAAATATATCACTTACCGAGATCCGCTTAAGCAGAGTGCCACACCCAGTAATGGGTAAAACGCGTGATGATATATTTATTTATATATATATTAACAAGTATAATAATGTTTTTTTTTAATTTCTTACTTCCCTTATTATTTTGGAGAAAAAAGCCTTTGTAACAATATGAGCTATCTCATTGTTGTTATGTTGCGTTTAGGTAAGATTGGTTTCGTGTAATTTGACACTCGTGACCACATGTGCCATTAAGGCTGAGTGAGATCTTTTGGTTTTTGAATTATAAAAAGAGACAGTTATAGTTAATATTCTTAGAATTCCAACAAGATTTCATGTTCGCGTTATCGGCAGTGCCAGAGTGTCAGACTACATGACCAAAACACTTGAGACATCTGTGTCCACCCCGATGCGAGGGGGATGGATTCCAGATGTGGGTATCGTACCCAGGACAGCAAGTGTTTTGGTGGAAACCATCAGTCTTGTCCATCGACTCAAAGCGTGAAGATGTAGATCTTCACATCACGCGGTGTTCGCGTTTTATTTAATTTTAAACTAGATTAGTGAAATAAGCATTATAATTAATAAAACTTTAATTTAAATCATAATTCTGTTTCCATCCTCATATCAAATTATAACGTTTCGCGTTCAATTAAGTTTAAACTTTATTAGTTATGTGTAAATAAAATTTTAAGACTGCGTTTTTTCCGCTCTTTTTACAATTGACGCAGTCCGGTAAGATCAACTTAGTCACCCATCCCGCTCGTGTTACACCTTAAATAAATGTTGCAGAATATAAAATTCTAAATTAAAATCAATACACAAAATTAATTTTGCATGCTTTATAACGGTAGAAATTAAATTGAAAATGTTGAAAATTATCTTAAAAATAGGGATAGGCTTGGACATGATACAATGCCACTTAGGTTACTAATTATTATTGGTAAAATTAAATTAATAAACCTTCTTTTATATATTTTTAATGGGGTAGATGGCTTAGTGGTATCGAGTCGGCCTGTGGATCTTGAGAACCCTAGTTCGATCCCCCACAGCCGACAAACAATTTTCACCAATTTAAATCTACCCCTGTGGCTCCCTCTCCACTAATATCTTTGGGGGCCGTGATTTGACGGCTGGTAACCGCACTTCACGCGAAAAAATATATCACTTACCGAGATCTGCTTAGGTAGAGTGCCACACTCAGTAATGGGTAAAAGGCGTGATGATATATCTATATTTATATTTATTTACTTTTATATATTTTCCGAGTTTCAATTCTCATTGGTGTGCTATACACAAAAATATTCAAATAAAAGTTATAAAGAATTCCATTTTGCATTTAAAATATAAATCAATCTTGAGTCGACAGAAAAACAATAGACTGGTAGAGTGATGACGTAAAACCAGGTCAAAATAAGCGGGAATTATAAAACCTGAAAACACGCTTCCGGTTTCTTGAAAACAGTTAAAAAATATCAATTGTGAACATCTCTAAAGTGCATCAATTTAACTCCGCTCAGCCCCCAATTAACTATACAACGAATGTGGTTGATGTATTTTACTTTTACTGAAGTATAATTTCGCCAGAATTTCTATAAAATATGTCTCATTTAACCAATAATAATGAGTTATCTAGTTAGCATTAAAAACAAGAAAAACATATCTTATAAAACTCGTTCATTAATAAATTATTTTGTTCTATAATTAGAACATCAAATTATACAGGGTGTTTCAGGACTAGTGTAACAAACTTTAACAGCTTAATCCTGAGGTCATTTTGAGCCATAAATGTCATATGAACATAGGTCCTATTCTTTCTAGTTACCAAAATACAAGAGGTTGAAGTTTTATAAATAACACGAAATTTTCAAATTTTTGTAATCAAGATACTTTCGGAAAACAAAAATGAGCGCAAATAGGGGATGGGAAAGTTAGCTTCTATTTGGATATCTGTCTTGGTATTCTCTGGACGCATATCGGGCATTACCATTACATAATCCATAAATAAAAATCATATCTGCATATTCAGCAGTACTATAACCATCCATTATGAAACAATAATACAATCAAAAGTACAACAATTTTTAATTAAGACAAATAAGGTATGACTTTTCAATAAAATTCTTGTTTTCCGAAAGTATCTTGATTAAAAAAATTTGAAAATGTCGTGTTATTTATAGAACTTCAACATCTTTTATTTTGGTAACTAGAAGGAATAGGACCTATGTTTATATGACATTTTTTGCTCAAAATTACCTCAGGAATAAGCTGTTAAAGTTTGTTACACTAGTCCTGAAACATCCTGTATAAATCATTAAAGTTTTATGCATAGGTATTGAAACATCCTGTATATGATATTAAGTTCGCATAAATATGAAAATTCACATGTTAAAATTTCTAATTATTTATTTGTTGAAATCACCAAGTTTTTTTGTTGCAATCTTTCATTGTTTTGGTCTTTAATTGTTAAAATTTCTCGTTGTTAAGTTTATATTTTCTTGTTGTGTCCGTCAGTACGGTGGATAGCAATATGGAATTCGAATCCGGAGATTCCGAGTTCAAATCTCACTCAAGCTACAAAATTATATAAACTATCACACTGCGGCTCGGTGAGTGCGGACCCTGGTACTATAATTGGGATTAAATTCCTGTTGTACAGAGTAACACAAATAAAACTAGATCCACTAGCACGCGCTAAGACACGGTATTATTGATGTTATCTTTTAATGTTGTTGCTGGTGCTGTGTAATAAATATTTTCTTTGTACATAATGAAAGTGCACCGACAAAATTTTATAAAGTCAGCGACTCTGTTATTATTACATTTTGGAGGTTTCCAACATTTGTTCATTTTTACTTCCTTGTACGAAGTAAAGGAAGTATTGTAATCGCGAAAATTTTCGGTTCTCAGATTTCAACGGAAATAGGTGTTTTGGCCCTCCCTGAATCCATTTTGACTAATTTCGTCATGCCGTCTGTACGTACGTACGTATCTCGCATAACTCAAAAACGGTAAGCCGTAGAAAATTGAAACTTTATATTTAGGACTGTTATAACATCTAGTTATGCACCTCCCTTTTTTGGTCATTATACAACTACCGGAAGTGGTACTTTACTTGAAGCCTATAATAGATTTTCATGAAAAACTATATTCAAATATAATTTAAAACTTTCCAAATTTGGTATATAAGACTACTATATCAATAGAAATAACATAATAGATTTTGGTTAAAATAGACTAACCGGAAGTGGCACATTACATGAAGCTGCTAACAGTTTTCCTTGAAAAAAATGGTATTATTTTAATTTTAGAAAGGAATGCTGCAAATAAAAGTTTTTGAGAATTAAATTCTGCGTCTAGCACATTAAGAATTTTTAAATTAGCTTTTTGCATAAACGAGATATCTAAATTTAAATATTATATATTTTTTGATTTTTTTTTAAATTAAGTTTGCTATAGATTAGAACAAAAAATAAAAGATTTAATGTCAAATATGTGCAATTAAAAAAATATCTATAGTTTAATACTTGTACAAGGAAGTCATGTGGTGTCCACATCAGATATTTTACGAACAAAGAGCAATCTCGATTCAATGGCAACATTGAGACGACATGCTATTTAAGTTCTCTTCACCAATTAAATATATAAATAAATAAATATAAATATATCATCACGCCTTTAACCCATTACTAGGTGTGGCACTCTGCCTAAGCAGATCTCGGTAAGTGATATATTTCTTCATGTGAAGTGATAGATAAAGCCCGGATTTTTAGGCAATTGCCTAGATTCAAATCTTAATATACTTCAGGCAATTTCGTTTTTCTATACATAGGTAATATGATTACGTGTAATGGAAAGTTTTTTTTCGTGCCTTAGAGCCTATTTTTTCTATATTTTGGGTATTGGGTCTATTTTTCCTTATACAGCCTATTTTGCCTATTTTTGTTGCCTATTCTAACTTTTATTGAGCAGACAAGGTTTATCATCTACTTCGTTGACTAATTCAGCACTCGACAAAGTGTTTCAATCTAACCTATAATATTTAAAGTATTTACTTTAATCAAGTTTTTGTGTGTGAATTTAAAATTCCGAAAGAAAAAACGTTTTTTAGTCAAAATTTTACGTGGCAATTCAATTGTCTTTGCCATTAATCAATGAAGCTGAGGTAACTTTAGACGATATGGCTAAATATAAGAACGCCTCTGTCACATTTTGTGATGTCGAACGAAGTTTTCAACTTACAAGCAAGTTCTGACAGACCGAAGACAGTCCCTTTCCGAAAATTTCATAGAGCAATTGCTCGTAATATTTTGTGAATTAAAGTATACTACATAATTTGAATTTGCATAATAGTGAATAAAATGAGAACCCTATAGTATTATTTTTCAGATTGCGTTAATTTTTGTTTAAAATGATTATGTTTTTCTAACGAAAAGTAGATACGAGTGCCAATATTAGAAAAATGATTCGTTTATTTTTTTTAAAACAAATTATTTACATTTAGGATGCCTAAAATACCGCCTATTTTAGAGTAATTACCGGCCTATATGCCTGCTTATTTGGGTGTTTTTAAGAGCCTAAATATCCGGGCTTTAGTGATAGATTTAAAATGATGAAAATTGTTTGTCGGCTGTGGGGTTCTCAAGATCCACAGGCCGACTCGCTACCACTGAGCGACCTACCCCATCCATTATATTAAATATAATAAAACAAATTGTTAATATGTCCATTTGTTTAGCAAAAAAAGAATAGCTTCATCGGTACATCCAATTTGCAAGCATTAACAGCCATTAGTAAAACAATCATGGACGCAATTCAAATTAAGAAACAATTCATTCATCTTGTAGCGCATCTTACATTCCGAGCAGCGAGTAGTAGGCCACGCCGAAACAAAAACAGGCCTACTAGATCCCCACGCGCAAACAAAAACTCCCCTCCAGATTCCGCAGGGCCGCACTCAGGGATGGGAAGTGAAATCCCTTGGGTAAAACGACCTTAGAATCAAAGCAAGCGATGAAACGCTGGCTTCTTCCTTCCACGTGACCAGATTAAATTCTCCCCACCTCCGTAAGAATAGTAGGGGTAAAAAGCTTCCCTTACCCCACCTCTTTGAGGTTATAACACAACTAATCCGTATAACCCGCGAGAATATGGATTGTTTTGTGCGAAGATGGCTTTGAAATTTAAGCAGCGATAAGGGAAAATATGCCAAGTGTTTTGACGCGGTGAGAACGATGCGCGAATGTTTAGTGATGACGTCACATCAAATGAACGACGCGCGAAATGTGAAATTACTTGGTGTGTCGATGTTTTGTTTCGGGAACGATTCGTGATTGTTTTGCTGTTCTTGTTTACTGTTTGAGTTATTGTGAACAAACTGTTGTTTGGATATGAGATTTTCTTTTGTTTGCGCAGACAATATGTGATTGTTAATGAAGAAGAGATTAAATTTAGTACGCTGTTAAGTCGTTCACAAAAAGTTAATCGTTGTTTTCGTTATACATTACCTCTTCTTACTCTAATATTAAATTCAACGCCTAGTTAATTTTATTCAACATGTTTACGTAGTTATGGTATTTTTTATCAATGATGTAATATAGTGATTAGAGATGAAATACTATCAATAATTTCAACTATAGATTTTTCGATAGTACTATCAGTAAACTATCGACATATCGATAGCACTATCGATAGTCAATTTAATTGCTCCGGGACCATAAGGTAATTTATTTTTAAATTATTTTATTTTAACAATAGTTACTAAACGATAATTACTAATTGATAATTACTAAACGATACTATCGATAGTTTTTTTCTTTTAATTACTTATCGATAGTACTTTTTTTTAAACTATCGATGTATCGATAGTACTATCGATAGTTTTTCATCTCTAATAGTGATAGATAAATCATAACTCTATTATGGTAACTTTTTATTTTATAATATTGGTACTACTACACAACCATACGTTAAGTGTTATTTTAGAATGATAACCTCAAATATTTTAAAATGTTCTTTTATTACAATTTTCAAGTATTTCCAACGACAGATAATTATTTTATAATGTTATTATTAAGAAAACTCAATAATAAGATCAATATAAAACGATATTACAACTTAGTAAACTGAGAATTAAAATCATCAAAATATCTTTATTTTCTGGTGTTATATTATAGCTACATCATTTAAACGAAAATTACTGTCGATACATGTGAGCTAAAAAAAGAATGAAAATATTTCAAGTGTATTGTTTTCAGTTGAGAAACGTCAAAATTCATTTGGTAGCCTTGCCACACGTCACATAAATTCATAGATTGTAGTTTGACCTTTTTTGCAACTGAAATTGTAAAATTTTAAAAATAAATATATCATCACGCCTTTTACCCATTACTGGGTGTAGCACTTTGCCTAAGAAGACCTCGGTAAGTGATATATTTCTTCGCGTTAAGTACGGTTACCAGCTGTCAAATCACGGTCCCCAAAGATGTTAGTGGAGGGGGAGCCACAGGGGTAGATTTAATTTGATGAAAATTGTTTGTCGGCTGTGGGGATCAAACCAGGGTTCTCAAGATCTACGGGCCGACTCGATACCACTGAGAAATAAATGACACAAAATAAAAATATATATATATATATATATTATACTCGTTTCATACTACGTATTATAAAACTCGTATAATAATAGACTATTTCTTACATCTCGTTTAAAAATTAAAATTTATGCAACAGTTTTTGTAAAAGCAGTGCTACAAAATTCAACTTTATACAAGTGCTTTTGGGGATATTTTGTTTATTGAAGTTCTCATATAGTTGTAAAAATGTCGAACATAATTCTAAATCTTTCATTCAGGCAAAAAGCCTTCAATCGTATTCAACCATTTAAATTATTAGGACGTTCATTCCATTTGTATTATGTTTTGTTTTATAAACAAGATAAAATGTATATATATATACGAGTGTATAGGAAATTTTGGATGGGCAATTACTAGGGTTTTGTGGTTTGTTTATATGTTGTAACAAGAGAAATATATTGAAACAAATGAATAAATCACAGAGTTTCCGTTTCACTGAAGGATGTTCTAATTATCCAGATTTGTTTTACGAGTCTGTTGTCAGCCTGAAACATTTGAACTAAATTTATAGCTAAATAAATTAAATATATTGGCGAATATTTGTTCCTTGTTTTTATATTTGTAATTAGGTATTTTTATTTTGTATCTGGTTATGTTGTCCGGGTTCAAAAGCAGAAGTAGAATAAATAACGAAGTTTTTTTTATATATATATATATATATATACAGGGTGTTATGTTTTAATAGACCCAGCAAATATCTCGCTTATTTATCAACTTTGATATTTCAAATGGAACACACTATATTTTTTACAAATTTGAAAAGTGCATCAAATTTGCTTTACAATCATGTAAAATAATCCATATGTTACATTATTAAAAAGTAAAATGGCGGGCACTTTATTATACACCAAATCGGAAAGAGAATAGTGAGCCATGACTGTGACTTGAAATAAAACAATTAACTAAAACAATTGTAATTATTATTATTAAACGAAATAATATTTTTTTGTCATTATAATACAGAAAATAAAAATGAGGAACACTTAATAACAACAAAATGATTTTATAAATAATATTCAAAATGGCTCCCTGCCCTGTATATATATATATATATATATATATATATATATATATATATATATATATATATATATATATATATATATATATATATATACAGGGTGTTTCACAACTTAGAGCAAAAAATTAAAGGGTATATTCTGTACGACTTGCTGATCATGAAACAAAAAGAATTTTTTTTTAAATCGCAAAACTATTTTCCATGTTTCCCAGTCCAACATTTTTCGTTGCCACTGCCACTGGGTGGATGATTATGTTAAAGTTATTAATTAAATAGAATTCTATTATAAATAACTGCTAATAATTGAATTGTGTAATTATTCTTTCGTAGTTGCTACCTACTTCATTGTTTGTGTTTAATAGGAAAGCAAATCCAGTGCAGTACTACAAAAAATGTTTTAGGTTAACAACCCTTAATTTTTCGAATTAAAAAAAATTCTTTTTGTTTCATGATCAGCACGTCGTACAGAATATACCCTTTAATTTTTTGCTCTAAGTTGTGAAACAACCTGTATATATACATATACAGGCTGTTATATTTTAATAGACCCAGCAAATATCTCGCTTATTTATTAACTTATCAATTTCTTTCATATAACATGATTTATACAGCAACATGTAAGCTAGTTGATGACGGATGTACATTCATGATATCATTTCCGGTTTATTAGTAATTAATATCAACTTTGAAATTTCAAATGGAACATACTATATTTTTTTACAAATTTGAAAAGTGCATCAAATTTGCTTTACATGTAGAATAATCCATATGTTACATTATTAAAAAGTCCTTTGTATAGGCGGGACCCGAACCCAGGATCGAATTCGGTCATCAACCCGCGCGGCCATCACGCGGGTAACGAAATTTTTAAAGTAATGGTTATGATTCCTATTTTATAACTATAATTTCGGATTTTCTACAACCAGATTTACTAATATACTATTTTCTTATCGTGAATAATCGGCACAAAAACATTTCTTTCTACGCTACTTATTAGATATTGTAACTACTTTTCTTAATATCTGATTGTTGAGAGATTATTTAAAAACCTAAAAATCGAATAAAATCAGTTTTTCGGTTATATCTACTAAGTAGCATTTTAACCGAAGTACAGATATTTCAAAAGTTCAATTATATTCCCTTATTTCAAAATTATTTACATGTTGCACAACATCTGCGTGTAGAACTCAGAATGTGATATTAAATTTGTTGAGAATTACGATCACACATTGGAAATATTTATAGGTTAGGAAATATTCGCATTCATAACGCAGTCTCAGTCGCAATACGTGAAATCGTGGAAAATCGTGAAAACACATCATAACCCGACCAGTAATTGCAAATTTCTGCTCGCGATATATTTTATAGAGCGTCGTAAACAGCGCTATCGAGTTTTTACCGATTTTTTATCGGTTGATGTTTTTGCTTTGGGTCTCGCCCGATAGAATATTTATTCTATCACAGATTTCACGCAGACGCCACTGAAATATTGCCTCATAACGCTTACAACTATGACCAGTCGTTCCGGGGTTAGTTTGTAGTGGCTTTTGTTTCTACGTCCATTGCTTTTTGTGACTTTTAGTTATTGTAAGGGCTTGTTGGAATATTACTATCATGAAATTATAGAGCAGTAAATTATAAGATCACAGGTTTTGTTTAATTGAGGGGCCCAACAAACCTGACAAACGCTCGTGGAACATACAATAGTTATTTGTGTATTAAGAGTGTAAAGTGATTCTTTGTTACTCGCAACCTGTAATTGCAGCGCGAGTCGAAGGCGAGAGCTGCAATAGTGCAAGAGGAACAAAGACACTTTATGCTCGTGATACACACATCATTTTTTCTACGATTGCATCTTAAAATTATTAAGAAACGTATACGTACTGAAAATAAATTCGTTCTGTCAACTGTCAATATGACAAGTTTCTGTTTTGTTTGTATCCCTGGTAACCTTGAAATAAGCGCACATTTGATATGTTTTTCGCGCGTTGCCATTGGAAACGCACGCATTTAACGTCTTTTTCGCGCAATAAACGTCAACTTTACGATGACAAATGAAAGCGTAATTGTCAACTTTTCATAGCAATCGTAGAAAAAAGTTCTTTTACCAACAGCGAAAAATGATTAAAAATTACTTAAATATCTTGAAATGCAGAGTGATCTAAAATTATTGACCCTGCTTCCTCGTTCTGATTTTTTATTTGCCGCATCGTTGGAATAGTGGACTGACAGCTCGCATTGGCGTGCAGTAAATTTATAGAAGAAGTAAATATATTCGGGATGATTTTAATTTTAATTATTTATTTGGAGTTGTGTAAGAACAGTGTGTCTCCCAGTTGATTTGCCTTTACATACACTTCCATAGTTACGTAAACGTTCAATTATCCTACGAATATGACATGTAAAAACATTGTAATCAATGTCCTCGAAATTAACCAAATTTTGCAGAAATTGTTTGCGATATTTCTCTAGAGGGTATGTCCTGTCATTTCTATTATTCATCCTAGTACGAAAATATGCTTCCAAAAGAAACTTGTCATGTTCTTTTGTAAACCTAACAATTTCAATAAATAAGTTTTAACTAATTTTTATTAAATTAAAATTAACTCTCCTTTGTCAGTACCGTTGATAGCGATACAGGATTAGAATCCAGAGATCCCGAGTTCGAATCGCACTCAAGCTAAAAATTATATGAACTACCACACTGCGGCTCTGTGAGTACGGATCCTATTCTGTAATTGGGATTAAATTCTTGTTGTACAGCGTAACATAAATAAATAATAGCTATTTATGAAACTAGTAAAGAAATGAAGGTTATTACCTAATTTCCTTACGAGTTTCATACAATATTTTTTCTATATCCGTTCTAATAAATACGAAAGAGCGTTTTAGAAATTATGAAATTTTGACATATTAATGACAGTTATAAATTCAAAAAATAAAAGAATAATACATCAGAATTCGTCTACCAAGATATCTGTTGCTAGGTTACCACATTATTTCACTAGTTAAATAATGCAGTTCATTACCTAACTCAAATAAGTGAAATAAAACGTCTATTTCCTAACGGAAATAGAAAAATAGCTAAACCCTTCGACTCTTCCACCATTATTATTATAATTTTTAAGTCCTATTGATTTGACGACTGGTAACCGCATTTATTTATTTATGTTGTACAACAGCAATTTAATCCCAATTACAGAATAGAGTCGGCAAATATATCATTTTTATATGACCATGATAGAAAGTAAACTTTTCTACATTCTTATAACGTATGGAAAGTAGTCATTTGCCACCTATTTGTGTAAAAAGTACTGTTTTTTTATATGATACCAAACTAGGACAACAAAACATGTAAAGTTTAATGAATTATTTAAAAAGTAAGCTTTAAGTTAGAATGACAGATGCCTGAAGCTAACTTCACCCCGTGCTTAATACCTCAAGCCGTGACTAAAACATTCGAAGCTACGGCTTGTCAACATGTGATTAAGATGTTATTTAGCGCCACGGAAACTAGTACGTTAATTGACATTTTATTAACGGGAGTAGAAAAAAAATTATACCAAACCAACACCTTCTGTTACTGTATGCCACACGTAGTAAGATAAAATGACGCGAATATATATATTTATTTTCTTTTACATAAACTATCTGCAAAATTTTCATAAAATTCCACATCTGTAGCACTTTGAGACTTGTAAACTCTCACTGACATTTCACCTACAAGATTTACAAGTTTTCAATACTCTTTCAACTTTGAAAATAAAATTCCCCTATTGTTTTCAAATCTATAATCAATATACCCGCCACAAATACATGTCTTCGTTGAACAATGCAGCGAGCAAACAGAAAAAAAACAAGAGCACAACAGTATTACAATAAAGTAAACGCTGAATACACTACAGTCCCAAAGCAGAAGGAAGAAACAAACAATAAGAAGAAAAGAAGAATAGAGAATACTCGTTGCACGCATTGCTCGATTTAAGAAGTACATAGAATAAAAAGCTGAAAGCTCACATCGACAGATCAAAAGCTCACCAGAGCTTTCACATTTTCAACACTCAAATGCTGAAATGTACGTTCGATATCGTGCAATGTTCTCTTTACGAAAGAGTACAAATGATTTGATTACAAGGAATAATTGATTGTGGATTCGCAGATTTCTTTACAATTGTACCTATATTGAAAAATAAGTATTACATTTACTTTTCCTGTATCGTATATATTTAATTCTATTTTAAAATTTTTATTTTATTAATAATAATTAGGTGGTAACTCTGAAAGACCAATAAACATTTGAAATGAATATATTTTGACATTTATTAGTTAGATTAGAGTTCAAATCCATAAGTATTTAGGTTATGTTATATAATTAGATATCTTAAATTTTTAATAAAGAAATGAATTGTAGTTTACGATCAAATATTCCTGATTCTGAAAAATAGTTATTTTTGTATTAAGTGTGAGAAATGAGTGTTTTTCATTGCGCGTAAGAATGTCACGTTTAGTCGAAACTGCATGTCGAGGCAATAAAGTCATTCAATCGCGCTAAATAATAAGAATTTCATCCACGAAATACAAACAACATGTTTTCTACAACTGTCAAAAACAAAAATACAATAATTATTTATTCAAGTAAATTTGAGGAAAACAATGAAAAATCATTTAAATTTTATACTATTGATGTGTTGTGAAAAAAAAAACATTTAGGATTATGAGCGAAATATTCATTTTGCGCATTACGGTGCAAAACAGTGCACAAAATACGCGTTGTCATGGTAATGTAAATAATTTTCAAAAATAACGTATTACGCGTATTGATATTAGTGAGAAAAATCTGATGACTTTCGTGTACACGTATTAAACCAGAGATTTTTAGAGATCTTATTCTCTGCTTGTACAGTTCTTCGTCACCAGCTTCTTCACGTGAACTTTGTTCAAGGTGAAGAAGTGAGTTATACCATACTGATGAGCTCTAATAAGAGCGAAACGCGTCTATGGTTACTAACTGTGCTGGCCAGCTTCTGACGATGCCCTCATAAGGTGACTTGGAGGCTGAAGTTTGTGAGACTTTGCCAAGTGATTATTTAATATTTTTTATTAAACCTAGTTTCACCAAGTGTATGGATGACAATTAATTTTGTCTTTGTTGTTATTGAAGTAAAAATTTAACATTGTTTTGACAGTTGTAGAAAAAATATGGTACATTATACAAAGTGTAACAAAATTTAATAGCTTATTGTGGTAATCAGCTTTTTCGTAAAATATTTGTACATCTCAAAGACTAAACAAAATACTACGATGTTAAGTTTCTCATGCCTTAATTTACATATAACTAAAGCTCTCAGAACTCATATTTATGAAATAAAACTAAATTTATGTTCTCGTCACATATTTCCAACGAAATATAATATTCAAAACATCAGCCTGTCCTGGAACAACCCAACACATCTTAATACAAACTTTACAACCCTTTTCTCTTTACAAACTAAAACTAGTGTATAATTTAAATAAAAGTCTCGGGGGTGTAAACAAGCCAGATGATTCTAAAGCGATCTACATAAGCTAGCTGTAAAGTACGTAATATAACACAGTGGGATCTCCACCGCGCGCAACTAAAAGAAAACCGCGCATTTAAATTCACCTCAGATTCACAAAAATAGGAAAATCCTCGGAAGCTCAGACAAGTACACGTTACGCCCACACCCCGTGGCTTCGCAACCCTTCATCTCCTTCCACTAAGAACTTTTACGCTGCTGAGAAAAATGGAGAATTTAAGCGCGGTCGGCTGGAAGCGATTTAGAAACGTGGAAAGGTTTTAACTGTGAGAGAGATTGTAAAATAACTAAATATTATGTTAAAAAACAACAAAGACAAAATTAATTGTCTTTAAATGCTCACTTGGTGAAACTAGGTTTAATAATAAAATATCAAAATAAACACTTGTCTAAGTCTCACAAAATTCAGCCTCCAAGTCACCTTATGAGAGCATCGTCAGAGGCTGGCCAGCACAGTTGGTAACCATAGACGCGTTTCGCTCTTATTAGAGCTCATCAGTATGGTATAACCTACTTCTTCACCTAGAACAAAGTTCACGTGAAGAAACTGGTGACTTGGAGGCTGAATTTTGTGAGACAAGTGTTTATTTTGATATTTTATTATTAAATATTATGTTGTTTTTACTTCCTTGTACGAAGTAAAGGAAGTATTGTAATCGCGAAAATTTTCGGTTTTGAGATTTCTGCGGAAATATTCATTTTGAGCATCTCTGAATCCATTTTGACTAATTTCGTCGTGACGTCTGTACGTACGTATGTATCTCGCATAACTCAAAAATGGTAAGCCGTAGAAAGTTGAAATTATGTATTTAGGAGTGTTATAACATCTAGTTGTGCATCTCCCTTTTTGGTCATTATATAACTTCCGGAAGTAGTACTTTACTTGAAGCCTATAATAGATTTTAATGAAAAACTATAATTCAAATATCATCCAAACCTTTTCAAATTTGATATATAAGACTACTATATCAATGCAAATAACAATAGATTTTGTTTAAAATGGTTTACAAATAGTATATTACGCTCCTAAACCGAAATAAGCTCTATTTTAACGTGTTACCAATTTTACATGAGTTAAAATATTCGTTCCGATTTAGGGATGTACAGAACTTTTTTCCAAGTTCACTAAAATGACCTCTTTTTAATGCGTATCTTGTTTTGCTATAAAATTTTTACCACCCAGCTTAAGGTCTAAAAGATTTAGATTTATAACATATTGTAAATATTAAAGTAATATGCTTCAAATTTTGGAGATCTAGGGATTTTATTAAGAAAGGTTTTTTTTTTTTATTTGGTGTTTTTTCGGGTGTTTCGAAGGAAAGGTTTTAAAACTGTACATTGTTTCCGCCCTAACCTACAAATTTTAAGATGCCGAAAAAATCGTGTTTGTTTGTGTATATTTATTACATGGTTTTCTGCGCCGTTTTGTTCGCTGTTTAATTTAATAAAATATAATATTATAGACTAAGGAAAACAAACATCTGTATCAACAGCGAAATATGCTCAATACGAACGCGAAACTCTTTGCAATAACATAAACATTAAGGCATGTTGCTTATACATACAGAGTGTTCAAAAATTTATTTTACAATTTTTTGAGCAAGTCAAATAAGAACTTTTTCTACGATTTTTATGAAAGTGGACAATTACGCTCTCATTTGTCATCGTAATGTTGACGTTTTCTGTAGAACAATCGAAAAATATCTTTGTCGCGCGTCTCCAATGGCAACGAGTATCTAAAGAGTTTATAAAACGAGTCACATACTATACTGATCGCAAATTAAAACAATAAAAACAATTAAAGTTCTATGAATTATTTAAAAACTAAGGTTAAGTTACAATAACAGATGTCTGAAGCTAACTTCACCCCGTGCTTAATATTTCAAACCGTGACTAAAACGTTCGAAGCCACAGCTTGTCAACATGTGATTAAAATGTTATTTAGTACTATGGAAACCAATACGTTGAATGACATTTTAATAATAAAATTATAAAAACTAATTTTCGAATAACCTACATATATAAATATTATGATTGTGTAAAGTAAACAACATTAAATAAATAAATAAATATATTATCACACCTTCTACCCATTACTGAGTGTGGCACTCTGCCATAAGCTGATCTCGGTAAATGATATATTTCCTCGCGTTAAGTGCGGTTACCAGTCGTCAAATCACGGCCTCCAAAGATTTAAATTGATGAAAATTGTTTGTCGCCTGTGGGAATCCACTGAGCCACCTACCCCATTTATTGTAGAAATTTGACAAGAAATATAAATAAATTATCGCATAATTTTGGCATTAAATTTGCTCCAAATTGCAAATGGAATATGCCTAAAATACAATATTTCACTTCACATTCGTGGCAAGATTTCTTTACTATGAAACCGTTAAACCAAAATGTCCACGTGTCATGGTGTGTAGAGAAACATTGGATTCCACTCCTGGTGCTTTACTAAGAACGTGCTGGTGGTAGTCCACGTCCACATGCCCGCGACGAACACACGAAGTAAAGCGATTTTTCAGTCAGCGTCAAATCGTAATATCTCCTTCGTGTAGTGTTGATTTTGATCGAGTATGACTTGAGGGGTTGTAGTGTTGGTGGTAGTGCTGGTCTCTAGTGCCGAACTACTCTTGGAGTGAGATATGTATTCCGGGAGAACTCGCCCGGAGCCAGAAGTGCTACTAGAGTTATTTCATACCAGGATGCGCAATTAGAAACCATAAGTACCTAAATAAGGAAAAGCATTTTTTAATAAAATTTGTGGTTCGTAACTAACATAACGCAGATATTGTCTACGATATATTATATTATTAACAAGTTTTATAAACGTCTCTTTAGTTACAAAACGAATCACATACTATACTTTTTCTACGACCGCAAATTGAGACAACAATTTATTTTTAATTTTATAAATTATTTAAAAAGTAAGGTTAAGTTACAATGACAGATGTCTGGAGCTAACTTCACCCCGTGCTTAATATCTCAAGCCGTGACTAAATCGTTTGAAGCTACGGCTTGTTAACATGTGATTAAGATGTTATTTAGCGCCATGGAAACGAGGATATTTGCATAACGAGGGTAGAAAAGTAATATTTTGTAGCTAATACGTAGATCTATACACTATTTACATAATTATTGTATGCAAAATTAAAATTTTGACAAACAGGTGTACAGGAGCGAATGGATGAATGTTTGTTGCGTGATGATGGATTTTGGTTGTGAGAAAAGAAAGAATTCGTATGGAGGAAGTGTTAATGTGGTCGAAACGAGTATCGTGTGTCAGGACGGGTTCGTGCTACTCCATTTAATTGGATATAGCGTGATGTTATGTATGTATGTATGTATAGGAGAATATTTTTATTTCGTTTCTGTCACTGCCATAAAACAATAAAGGAACAACTGAAATTTTTATATAAGAACTTGACTTGATCAATGTCGTATCAATCAGCAAAATCGTCGGAAAGAGCGCCGCTTGCGGTAGAATTTTGCAATTTGATTAAAAATCATTATCTTTCATAATTGACAACGAAAAATGTTACCTAATGTGTTAAACTCAATCTATCTTTGTTTTTTTTATAATACAATTTGATGCAATTTTGTTTAGTTATGGGGTAGGTGGCTCAGAGGTATCGACTATTGGAATTGAGAACCTGGGTTCGATTCCCATAAGCAACAAAAAAAATTTACCACTTTAAAACTACCTCTGTGGCTTCCCCTTAACTAACATCTTTGGGGGGCGAGATTTCACGATTAATAACTGCCCTTCTCGCAAAAAAAATATATCACTCACAGAGATCTGCTTCGGCAGAGTACCACACCCAGTAATGAGTAAAAGGCGTGATGATATATTTATTTTATTTATTTACTATCAATAGATATCTGAAATGTGGATATTTATATTATTTCAGCCTAGGAACTCGAATCGTAATGGAACCATAACCGAAAACCGTACCGATATTCCCCTTTTTAAAAGGCCTGATGATATAATTATTTATTTTCATTATGTTACATCAACAACTTCAACGAACTCAAATCAAGCCTATATCAATTCCACGCTCATATAGACTTCACAAACACGCATCCGGGCTTTTCGCCCTAGGTGTCACATCTTACTTGCCATCATAGCTTCTGAATATTTTACACAACTCGGTCTTAACGTCTTAGAACGTACATCACGCTTCTACATAAAATAAGCAAGATTGTTCATCAGTATACAACTCTATACTATGTGCTGTACAGAGCTCTCTGTACACAAACAAACATAAACAGAAGAAAATCAACTAGTATCCCCTCCAAGCGATGTGCAGTTGTCTCGATGCTCCTTCAATTTAATGATAGAAGCGTAATAACGCGATTGGCGGATTGGAATTCTTTGTTTAGTGTCGTAAGAAGAACTCTTGACGATTGGAAGTTGGTTATAGCTTTGGAAAGATGTTTTAGATTCGCTGTTTGAATGTTTGGTGATGAGTGAAATAGTTACGAAGTTTTAAATTAAATTGCAGCGAGGAGTAAGAGTTAATGGGGATATTTTATGGCTTCAGTATGGCTTATTGAAGTACTGGTATAAGAGGTATTGTCGTTACTTGCTTTTTATTATTTTGTTGATTATATCAATCTTGAGATGTATGTCGTTGAAATGAACTCAATTTTTTTTTCTCTTCGTTGTCAGTTTTTACTATACAGTGTGTAACTGCAATTGTGTTAAATGTATTTTTAAACAAGCGCAGGCGATGCTGCCTTCATTTCTTGATAGATTCGTTGTTTGAGAAGTGGACGTAAGTAAAGATTTATGAAACAGGTGTACAGGAGCGAATGGATGAATGTGAATGAAGGTTTGTTGCGTGATGATGGATTTGGTTGTGAGAAAAGAAAGAGTTCGTATGGAGGAAGTGTTGATGTGGTCGAAACGAATATTGTGTGTCAGGATGAGAATGTTCTGTGAATGTTTCAGGGGTTCGTGCTGCCCCATTTAATGGGATATAGTGTGATGTTATGTATGTATGTATGTATGTATGTATGTATGTTTAACGAGTTGCTAACTTTACACGAATTAAAATAGACTAGGAACGAACAGGACTTTTGGTCACAAGTGCACTGAAATGACCTATTTTTAATGCGTGTCTTGTTTTGTGATGGTACAATAATAGTTATTTACGTAAAAAGTCAGAAAGTGTTCAATTACAGGATGAGTAGATAGTTGAAACAGCTTACGAATCCTGTACGACGCTTTACTGACGTGTTATGTATAACATTTTACCTGAAACTTATAAACAAATAATACATATTTTAAATTAATTTAAATTAAAAGAAATATTTGACTTACATATTCAGTCAGTATTTGATGTTGCTAAGTAACTAGACACTCACGTTTCTTTCATAACCTACCTAGGCAGGCAATATGTTATTTTCCTGACTAGGCATGCAAAACAAAGCTTTCCTGAGTCTTCAAGCTCAGGCAAATGTTTATTTTCCTGTCAGTTTCAGGTAAAATAAATTATAAATTTAAAATGTCATCTGGGTATCAGGAATGCCAAATCATACTATTGTTTTCCAGTTGCCATGAATATAGCACATTTTGGCCGGCCAATGGTAGGGTTATAAATTTTTTTATCCACAATCAACTCATAATATGAATTTATTTGTGCTCATTGCAACTGTTTAAAGGGGCCAATTATACACTAGTGGAATAAAGTAATTTTATTCCACTGTTAAAAGAATGAAGGAGTAATGCACAGAAATAAGTCAAATTTATTAAATTACTTATTAATATTAACATTTACATTTATATTAACACTTAAATCATTGTTCGTTTTATCTAATTTGAAGTTCTCTTTCCAAAACGGCTGCTTTTTTCGGTTTGTACCCCTTACATTCACTCTTCAAATAAGCTGTCAGTTTGCTAAATTTTGAAATATTTATATTTTCGTTAACTTTTATAGTAGCCTTCAACATGGAATACTTTGACCGCGGTGATGAAACCGCATACTTTTTCTTGATATTATAAAATATGAAAGCATGACTTCTTCATTTATTACCCTTAATCTCCGATTTTCTTTCCAGCTCTTAAATTCAGTAAACTCTTTTTCATACAATTTCTTAAATTCGCTGGCAATAAACGCGAGTTGCTTCCCGAGCTTCTTATGTAGGAATAGAGTCAATTTCATCAAATTCATAAATTTTTTCAATGTAATAAACCATAAACAAACATCCTGTCATAGCAACAAATGCCACAGTAATGCATTTTTTTTGACAGCATGTCTCTAGAATTTGATCAATTAAAAAATGACATTTTATAAAATGAATTAATTTTGAATAAAAGTTTTGATTGTGGATAAAACGTTTTATTGTATTCGTGTTTTAGTTGCGCATTATCCACTCAAGATAATTAAATGCTCGAACTTCGTTCTCGCATTTAAGCAATCTTTCATGGATAAAACTTCACCTAAAACACTTATACAATAAATAACTATTATATTAATTTTTTCTCTTCTAGATACTTATTCTAATTTGCACTTTTTGTAATATTTATCTAATATCTTATCATGTGAAATGTGTAACTTTTGTAATCTAAAGAATTTAATAGTTTCAACGTGGCCATAACAGCTGACAGATTTGAAACAAATAAAACTTTATATTTACTAACCAAACTGGCCATCTTAATAAAATATTTAATTATTTTTCATTGGCTTTTAATTACCGCGCGGGCGTAAAAAATAAGCCAGTATGTAAATAACTCTCACGAACGATAAAGTCAAATTGCACAATCAAATTTACCTTTTCTGCTTCCGGCAGGAAGTGAACTAATCTGCCCTACAAAATTATCCCTGCAAACCACAAAGCCTTTCATTTCCTCAATAACCCTTTATCCTTTCCGTCACCACAGAATTTTCATCCCCTTCTTCGATGCTGGACCCAGCCGCCCACGATGTCATCAATATGCAGCGGCTTCGACGCTGGTTCAAAGACTTGTGCGTATTTCACGCAAAGTTTCGTTTAATTATACGCATTTAAGGCGTGTTTTGGTTCCTTTGTACGGTGCGGCACCCCGCAGGAAGGGAGGAGAAGGAACAAATGTTCCCGTGGCCTACTTCGACCACTTGAAGAGTAGTGTGTAGTGTTTAGATTTTGTAGGAAGTTTGATATATTGTTTTAGAGTAGAGAATTTGAAGCAGATATTGTCGTAGGTGGCTCAATGGTATTGGGTCGGATTGTGAGTTTGACAACTCGGGTTCGATACCCACAATCGACAAACAATTTCCACCACATTAAAATTATGCCTGTAGTTGAATACTGGAAACCGTATTTCACCCCTATGAATATTATTTATTGAGAATTAATAGGTCGTGCGTTCAAATCTCGCTAACATCTATTTAAAGAAAACAAAAGATTGAATCTGAAACTGAGATTCGAACAGAAAAATTCTTAGGTTATGGTTAACGGTTTTTATATCAGTGAAATTTTATTGTTTTTTGGTTACGGTATTTTACGGTTTCCATTCAAAATAAACACATTTTTTCAAATTCTAAATAAATATAATTTGTATATTTGTAAAAATATAATTCTCAAAATAGGTAGGAACTACCTACATAACTATATTGAACAAATAATATATTATGCGCACTTTAAAATTATATTTAAATAACTAAATCGCAAATTTCAAGTTTCAAAAATAATTTCTGCTATAGTGTCAATCTTGCTTTCACAGTAACATTATTATCTAGTTTCTGCTGACACAGTTCTTCGTTACACAGCTTCTTCACGTGAACTTTGTTCTAGGTGAAGAAGTGGGTTATATCATACTGATGAGCTCTAATAAGAGTGATACGCGTCTATGGTTACTAACTGTGCTGGCCAGCCTCTGACGATGCCCTCATAAGGTGACTTATATATTATTATAGTATATTATACAACGACGCTATAATGGATGCTCTTATTCTCGAGGATGAAGTTTGCAACCCGAGCGAGCGGAGCGAGCAAGGGTTGTAATCATCCGAGGTAATAATAGCCATTATAGCGAGTTGTATACTATACTTTATATACGACTAACATATACGACTAATTTAATAAAAATTAATCAATTTTTATATTATTTATTATCTATTAATTTCACATCTATATACCTAATAAATTTACATCTAATTGAAATGAGTAAATGGAGTAAAAAAACCATAATGAAGATGATTTGTATTTTTCACCTAATTCAGTAAAATATGCCAAAAATACATTTTCTGAATACGAATTTGTCTTCATATTAAATACGCCAGTCCATAAAACTTTGGTATGCTTTGTCATAGAAATTTTTAGACTTTTGCGGTAATAAACCATATGTAGTAGCATCAGCGATTTTCGTTATTTCTGGTGGTGTGTCTTCTGTAATACTGTCCATTTTTTTCAATTACAGTTAAACACAATAATTTAACACAATTTGCAAGACCGTTTTTGAAAACTTCTCAACGATGATTTCATTTTGTTTGTTTCTGATTCGTAAACAACAGTGAACGTAGCAACGAGCATGTTTAATTTAAATATGAGTCGCTATGGCAACACTGTTCCGATGGCACAATAAAACAATGATCCATGTTTTAAGCATTTTGATTGGTTCACGAGCGGGAATAATGACCATTATTCCCGACTCATTATTCCCGACGGGATTAACATATAGCATTATATAGCAAAAAACGCATATATAATGATAATATTATTAGTTAGTCGTATATAAACACATTTTATCAAATTTCTAAATAAATATAATTTGTATATTTGTAAAAATATAATTCTCAAAATAGGTAGGAACTACCTACATAACTATATCGCACAAATAATATATTATGCGCACTTTAAAATTACAGAATATTTTTTAAATAACTAAATCACAAATTTCAAGTTTCAAAAATAATTTCTGCTATAGTGTCAATCTTGCTTTCACAATAACATTATTATCTAGTTTCTGCTGGCACAGTTCTTCGTTACACAGCTTCTTCACGTGAACTTTGTTCTAGGTGAAGAAGTGAGTTATACCATACTGTTGGTTACTAACTGTGCTGGCCAGCCTCTTACGATGCCCTCATAAGGTGACTTGGAGGCTGAATTTTGTGAGATTTAGCCAAGTGTTTAGTTTTATATTTTTTATTAAATCTAGTTTCACCAAGTGTATGGATGACAATTAATTTGTCCCTATTACCACTGTAAAGACTGTAACTTTATGAAAATAATTTATATTCTTCTTCGTATTCTTATTATTTTCGATTCAGTTACTTTATTTATACCGGTTTAAATTAACGGTTTTAGAACCGAAATAATATCGGTCCGGTTCCGTTATCGGTTACAGAATCAATTAAATTTTCGTTTCGGATTTCAGTTTCCATATGTGAAAATAAAAAATATCGGTTTCGGTTTTTGGTTACTGTTTCATAAAAAGGGAAATATCGGTGCAGATATCTATTGATAATAAATAAAATAAATATATCATTACACCTTTTACCCATTACTGGGTATGGCATACTGCTGGAACAGAACTCGGTAAGTGATATATTTATTCGCATGAAGTGTGGTTACCAGCCGACAAATTACGCCCAGAAATGTTAGTGGAGGGAGAGCCTCAGGGATAGATTTAATTTGATGAAAATTGTTTGTCGGCAGTGGGGATCGAATCAGGGTTCTCAAGATCTGACGTTCTCGTTTATATGTGGCATTAAAATTTTAATTTTCAAAATAATTTTTTTTTGACAATTAGGTTTTTTTAATTCCAACAGTTTATTTATTTATTTATGTTACGCTGTACAACAGGAACTTAATCTCAATTACAGTACAGGGACTCGGCAAGCCATAGTGTGATAGTTCAAATGTTTTTAACTTGAGTGAGATTCGAACTTGGGATCTCCAGATTCGAATACCGTAACGTTAGCCACATACCTTACTGCCAGAAAATGATTGATTTACAATATTTTTTTTTGCAATTTCATGTAACTATGTATTTTTTTAATATTTACATACACACATCCTCATATGGCTTCTTTTAAATATTTTCTAAATTCGCTCTTGGTGGAACACCCTGTATACACATTTCGTTGCAATACGAAATTAAATGAGACTTATTACGCGCATTTAAACACCCAGATTATTCATTTTTAAGACAGAATGAAACAGAATAAAATAAATAAATATATATTACCACGCCTTTTACCCATTACTGGGTGTGGCACACTGCCGAAGCAGATCTCGATAAATGATATATTTAAGTCGCGTGAAGTGCAGTTACCAGCCGTCAAATCTCGGCCCCCAAAGATGTTAGTGGAGGGAGAGCTACAGGGATAGATTTTATTTGATGAAAATTGTTTGTCGGCTGTGGGGATCGAACCAGGGTTTTCAAGATCCACATGCCGACTCGATACCACTGAGCCACCTACCCTGTTCTTATAAAACTATAATTATGTGGAATTCACTTTCAAAAACAAGCGCAGGACGATATACCCTTCCTTTTTTATCTTTTATTTATTTATTTATGTTACGCTGTACAACAGGAATTTAAACCCAATTACAGTACAGGATCCACACTCACCGAGCCGCAGTGTTATAGTTTATATAATTTTTAGCTTGAGTGTGATTCGAACTCGTGATCTCCGGATTCGAATCACCTATCCCATGAAACAGAAAACGCCTATATACAAATTCATACAAAAACATAAAAAAAATATGAAAAAAGAATGAGCAAAACATTCCAAAATTGTGCTCCCGACATTCTTCATCCCATGTTCATCCTTTTCTACCCTTTCCATCGCTTGCCCTTGGCCTAACACAACCCTAGTTCATAGTTATCGACTCGGCTGAGCACGTTCGACAAAATATTTCACCGGAGTCCCGGACTGACTCCGGAGCAGAGATACCAGCGGCAAAGTCCGGGTTCTGTCCCTGGAACCGCGTGCTATCACGCTATCTGCCACCCGCCTCGTATATTACTTTAATGAATGTTTGGATAAGGAAAAATAGGGCGTTACTAAGCGAAATCGCTGATAGTGTGTTTGACTTAGGTCAGTTCAACTTCACACTCTGAACTAGTTAATTGGTAACTAGAAACTGCTGCAGATTATTTGTAGTTTCAATGTTATACGATGTACTTGAACTTCAGTCTTATTGATTTCATTCTGAGAAACAATTTAAACGATCTAATATATCTCCTGTCTCGTACGATATTTTATTTGTTTATTCAAGGATTTATCGGAACGAACAACCGCCCTCGTTACGTAATTATTTAACATTTAAAATTGAACATTGAACATTGAAAATTTGCAATTTCTAAACATCATATCGCACAGAAACTAAAAGTAAAAAAAATAAAGTTTGAGAAAAGCAAAACAATAACAATTCATGCATTAGAACTCACTAAATATAAAAAGTTTCAAATATATCAAGTTTCCATTTAATTATATTAAATCCAAAAAACAATTTTCACCAATTTAAATCTACCCATGTGGCTCCTCTTTCACTAATATCTTTGAGAGCCGTGATTTGACGGCTGGTAACCGCATTTCACGTGAAAAAATATATCACTTCCGAGATCTGCTTAGGCAGAGTGCTACACCTAGTAATGGGTAAAAGGCGTGATGATATATTTATTTATTTTATTTTATTTCGTAAAATAGAAAAAAATAACCAATCTTATAAGACTTCGATTGTTCTACGCCGTAGAGCTTTTTTATGGGGGCTATATATAAAATTTAAACTAGTTTTTTCGTCTAATAATACAAGAAAAATATCATATTAATTATAAAATAACAAGAAATTATCATTTACTTACATTTTCTGTGGGGCCGATTTTTTTTCCTCAACTGTATATTAATAATAATAATAATAATAATAATAATGACTTTATTACCCAACAGGAAACCAGTTACAGGGTAAATAATAATACAATATAAATATCTAAAGCAAATATACAAAATAAAATTAAATAAAATTAAATAGTTGAGGAACAACACATAAATTAAAGAAAAATATCTTCAATCAACAAATTAGCATTTGAACACATTATGTGAATTGGTGAGCGCTTCAGAACATTTGAGTGTGCAGTAGGAAGATGGAATGTTCTAGTGCATCTCGATGCCAGCCTGGGAACGCGGAATAGCACTCTTGACAGAAGGAATGGTACATCAATTTTGTTGTGGACTAACATCCATAGGAATCTTGCGCTGAAATTATCACGTCTAGCACATAATGAGGGTAATGAATGGCGCTCAAGAAGGAAATTAAGATCTACACCTCTAGTTGGATAAATGTTATCAAGCTTGAAAGAAAGATATTTTAAAAACCTACGGTGAATGCGGTCTAAATATGAACATTGGCTGGCATAAAAAGGATACCAAATTAAACAAGCGTATTCAAGTTTACTTAAGACAAAAGCAAAATAGAGAGATTTAAGAACAGATGGGTCATGAAATTTTTTACAAATTCTGATTATGAACCCTAAAGTTTTACTGGCAGATGTACAAATATTCATAATATGATTATTGAAATTAAATGTAGATGTGAATGTTACTCCCAAATCTTTAACTGTAGATGATCTCGAAATAGTTATACCACGCATGTCATACTGATGTGTAATATAATTAGATTTACGTGTATAAGTAACAACACAACATTTATCAATATTCAAAGGAAGTTTATTAAGCTTACACCAGGAGACTAAACGGTCTATATTACTTTCTAGGAATTTAATGTCATCCAATGAAGATACACTGACAAAAAGTTTTATGTCATCGGCATAAGCGAGAACTTGACAGGTAAAGGAAAGCAACAACTCATTAATAAATAAGATGAAAAGCAATGGACCCAGGTTAGAGCCCTGGGGCACGCCAGAGGTAGCCTGAAATTGTAAAGAGGAAAAACCATTGTAATAAACATAACAACTTCGGTTAGAAAGATATGAGTTTAGAAGTTGTAGCAAAGAAGAAGATGCACCGAAGGAATTTATTTTGGAAAGCAATAGGCCATGATCAATCGAGTCAAAGGCACGAGAGAAGTCGCTATAAATTACATCAACTTGTCCACGATTATCCATAACTTCAGATATATACTGAGAGAAGCAAGCAAGATTTGTAACCGTTGACCGTCCACACATGAACCCATGTTGATCAACAGAAATGAGAGATCTTGTATTTTTAAATAGAGAGTTATAGATAACCTTCTCAAATAGTTTAGCAAAGTTGTTTAAGATAGATATTGGCCTATAATTCAAAATATTCGATTTATCACCTTTTTTATGGACTGGAGTGATGCGCGTTAGCTTCCACTTCTCTGGAAAAGAGCAAGTTTTTATTGCTAAATTAATAATTATTGTTATAGGTTTAGCAAGAAAAAATCTACAATCCTTAACAAAAAATGCCGGTATTTGATCTTCACCAGAAGTTAATTTATTGGAAAGAGAAGACATTAAAGTAATTAAATCATCTTCACTTACAGAATTAATCGAAAAGCACGAATTATTTGAGACCTCTTCATTTAGAATAAATGTAGAACTTGTGATGAACAACTTAGAAAAAAGTGTAGCAAAAGCATCAACAATATCTTGAGGAGTAGTGTACTCGTCAGTATTATCTGAAACTTTGCCAGGAATACGAGAACACCCTTGTTTTAATTTAACATATGTCCAGAATTCACTAGGATTTTTATTAATATTAATTTCAGCTGAGCGAGTATAGTCATCATAGGCATTCTTAATTTGCTCTTTAATTATAGACCTTAATCTTTTGAAGTCATCAAAGTAGTGTTGTTGTTTAGTTTTAGTCCATTTCTTCCTGTAGAATTCTTTGGTTTTAATATTGTACTTGATGTCAGATGTGAACCATGGAGGATACTTAGAGGAACCATAATTAATTTTGGGAACAAACCTATCTAGAGCATCATATAAAATTGAATAAAAAACATTAAGTGCATTATCAACTTGATCATACTTAATTAAATGAGACCAATCAATTTCACAAATATAATCATATAAAAGACTGAAATTAGCTTTACGAAAATTATATCGTAGGTTATTGGCAGGAGGGAAATTAACAGGTTTGAAAGACGAAAGAATTTCAAATTTAATTGACAAAGCAGGATGAAAAGGATCTTCCTTTACCAAAGGAGAATCAGACTTCGATATATTTAAAGTTGTGAAATTTGAAAAGGCAAGGTCTAACTTATTGTGATACATATTTCCAACAGAATTGTGCTGTGTGAGATTTAACACATCACATAGATTCCGGAAGGAAGAAGATTTAACACAGCTGAAAGAATTCTTGGAGAAATTAGGGAGATTAAAATCCCCAACTAAAATGATATTTTCATAAAGAAATAAAAGTTGTAAAGCATCACTGAAAATTTCGATTTCGTTCGCACTTACATCAGGAGGTATATAGAGGGCGCACAAAACGAATGTAGAATTTTGAAAGTGGCACTTGCAAGCGATTATATCAATTATAGGTGTAAGACTTTTTATGTTCGAGGTATCTACTACACTGTAATTCACAGTATCCGTTAAAGCGATTAAAACACCTCCACCTTTACTACGACCTGTAAGAGAAAAATTTCTGTCATCACGAATAACATTGTAATTGGAAGGAAATAATTCTGAGTTCAGAAAAGAACTATTTAACCAAGTTTCAGATATGATGATTATATCATAAGTAACACAACAACAATTAACATAAAAATTATGGCTTTTAGAATTTAAACCTCTCGTATTTTGATAATAACAACTAAGTGCAACTGGAAAGCTGTTGGGTAAATTTAGTTTAAATCGCTAACTTTTACAATTTTAGGAACATTGTTAAAATATTTTATAGTTAAATCATTTTCTCCAGAGGCTGTACGTACATTTAATTCATTTCTTATTGACTTGTAATATTCTATTTGCATTTTAGTGCGATCTCTAGAGATGGATAGATGTTTCCATTTATCATTAGATTTTATATTTTTAGCATTTTTACTAATCTGAATGACATCTTCGGGGTAAGGTAACTGTACTTTGATAGGACGAGAGAGTTTCTTAGATTTGTCGAAACGACCGATTCTCGAAACTTTAGACAGAGTACAATTAACACCAATATCAGTCAAGATATTCTGTACCATAACAGTGTCACTATCGTGTAGCTGTTCTTTAGAGAAGGAACTATTTTCCACAGAATTAAATATAATAATATTAGTCGCGCGAGTTTGACGTTCAATGGTTTCTTGGATAATATTTTCTGTCATTAAAGAAGAAGGCTGAGAATTATGTATTTCCTTATAGGATGTTTTAAGTTCGAAAATATCCTTTTGCAAGGTGATAATTATTGCTTTCAGACTATCAATGTCATTGCCTAAGCTGAGACAGTTAGAACAATTCCACTTTAAGCCAGATTTAGAAGCACGCAATCTACGGACCTCCGAACTGGTAATTTCCACACAATCAATATTAAAACCATTCTTACATACTGAACAGGTGACAAGTCGATGAGTTTCTGTTGGTTTTTTGCAACAGTGGCACATAGAATCCGGCATTAAGACAGAACGAAGGAAAGAAAAACAAAAAAAAAAACACGAGCAAAAAATAAAAATAAATAAAAATCAGTAAATAAAAATACCCAGTAGAATAAAATAAAATTGAATATCCAGTATATTAACTTTATCGGAGGAATTTAAAACTAATTTAATTAACTCAGCGTGAAAAAGTTGGTACACTAGCCATGTGCCTAGCAAAAAGAAATAAAAGAATTGTAAACTGAACTGATTATCAAAATAACTCAGGATCAAGAAGAGACTCACCCCTAATGTAGAACACATCCAATAGGAAATAAACTACAATCACAATAACATCAAAATCAGAGAAAACGGACAGAAATAACCCAACAAAAATCTTAGCTAAATGAAGAACAAAATAAACACTCTCTATCTTGAAGCGATCAGACAATAAATAAAATATATTACATATATTACTATTATTACCGTTATGTATTACTAGGTATTACATTGATAAATTGAATAAATGATGTTTAAATTAAATTTTTAGTTATTGTTTTCTTTTCAAAATTATATAATATGAAAGATGCTAAAAAGAAGCGATTTCGTTTTTTTTTGCTCTTCGCCATGGGGTAATATCAACTTACACAAAAATATTTTGGGGTAATAATTAAAAAAATTCCCTGACCGCTGTTCTACGGAAAACGTCAACTTTACGATGACAAATGAGACCTCATTGGCAACTTTTCATAGCAATCATAGAAAAATTAATTTTATTTTACAAGTATTTACTGTATAAACAAAACGCACTCTCCATTTTTTTTCATACACTTTTATTAAAGTAAACACAGTAATTAAAAATTTTATACAATAAACTTGTATAAAAATAAATATATAATATAATAAGATCTGCTAAATAACTTAAAATTTAATATGTTATAATAATACACCTTAACAAATAAAGTTTCTTTTATAAATCAACTGTTATAATAAAATACTTTAATTACATTTTAACAAATTCATTACAAATAAAAGAAAAATTAAAATTTATTCAAATACTTCCTCGTACTTTACACACGGTATTTGATTTACTTCCTCTTTTTCTTTTGTCTGAGTTAAAACATTCGTTACTGATGCAGAAAAATCAGCCAACTTTATTTTTCAAAACAAAAAAACAAACATTTTTGTTTTGTTCATGGATTGGACTGTTTCTTTCATGTTCAATTCGAATAATTATTTTCTTTTAAGGGTTGCTTTTTAACAACACAAGTAAATATTTGTTGTTTGCTGCATTATTCATAGTTCAGGTTTTAGAAAGAATTCAGAGTGTTTTCTTTTACATATTTTATTTTATGCTCAGTTACACTAAAATGCCTAAAACTATTCTTTAGAAAAGAAATATTTATTAATTAGTTTTTCTTAATTGTACCAAATACATTTAAAGGATTATATTTCTGTCAACTTTTGATCTAAGATTTAGTTGTTTCCGTACAAAGTGACAAAGGAACCGAGTCTAGAATTTCCAAATGAGTATAGTAATAGTATATTCAATTTATTTTTTCAACCGTACTGTATGGTAGCTTTCTAAAAAGCGCCGCCTTTTCTTTCTCCTCTCTTGTTACCGGAACCTTCTACCGACTTCTCGATTACGAACACGTAAAATGAGGCAAACTTATCTGTACTAATAAATACTAGTAATACAATGACCCTAATTGTAACATTAACAAATTAAAAAAGCATTGGAATTAAATTTAAATTATTTTGACATTTATAAATTAGGTTAGAGTTTCATAATATCAATATTATTCTAAAAATAAATACCTTTAAATTTAAGTAAAAAGAAAAATGTTTTAATAAAAAATATAAACTAAACACTTGGCTAAGTTTCACAAAATTAAGCCTCCAAGTCACCTTATGAGGGCATCGTCAGAGGCTGGCCAGCACAGTTTATTTTTTATTAAACCTAGTTTCACCAAGTGTATGGATGACAATTAATTTTGTCTTTGTTGTTATTTTAAAATGTTTTATTCTCTGATATTCTAATTTTATCATAAAAAAGTAAATAAATAAATATATCATCACGCCTTTTACCTATTACTGGGTGTGGCACTCTGCCGTAAGCAGATCTTGCTAAGTGATATATTTCTTCGCGTGAGGAGCGGTTACCAGTCGCCAAATCACGGCCCCCAAAGATGTTAGTGGAGGAGGAGCCACAGGGGTAAATTTAATTGTTTGTCGGCTGTGGGGATCGAACCAGGGTTCTCAAGATCCACAGGCCAACTCGATACCACTGAGCCACCTACCCCATAAAAATGTAATATCTAATAATATTTATATAAAAAATGACAGTTAAAATAATGTGTCTATTTGACAGTATGACAACTTTACTTCTCAAAGAAATAGTTGACTAAAAATATGTTTCTTAAAATACATTCCTAATCTAAAATGTCTTGAACATTTTTCTGAAGTATACCTTGGCAAAAGGCGCATTCCTATAAGATCAGCAAAGAAATGATATTTTACAATGTACGTTAGTATTTTCAATCTCACAGAAAATTGAAATACCATCAAACGACAACATTTCTCAAACACCATCTTCTGATACGAAATGAAATTAAAAATACTCTGTGCTTTGTTGACATGATATCAAAAATAAAAATAATAAATAATATAATCGTAAGAGAAGTGCAGGAGCTAGCAACGATGTGACATACTGAAATTGTTCGACGGCGTTGCAATCGCACACCGATAAGAATTCGATTGAACGACAGTGAATTTTTGCACTTTTATTTCTATTCCCCGCCGATGTAATGTTACAAGATAAATGGAATAAAAATGTCACTAGGAATGTGTTCGTATCTGAAAATCGGCTGCTCTGGGGAAAAATCACGAATCACGAAGTTGAGTTTGCATTCATTGGGTTTTTGATGCGATCCTGAAATCCTGAAAAATGTGGTTATGATGACCGACGAACTCTACTGTCAGCTGTTTTAGTTTTTGTTACTGTGACGAATGTTGACGATCTGATATATCACCATTTTTGTACCAGACTTTATTTGTTTTTTTAAGGTTTTATCGGATAGAGCAACCACCAATGTTAGGGAGTTATTAAACTTTGAAAAAATGCTATTACTATCACATGACAAAATAAATTTAAAATATCTGATGTGTCCACATATTAAACTATAGATATTTTTTTAATTGCACATATTTGACATTAAATCTTATATTTTTTGTTCTAATCCATAGTAAACTTAATTTTTAAAAAAATCCAAAAATATATAATATTTAAATTTAGATATCTCGTTTATGCAAAAAGCTAATTTAAAAATTCTTAATGTGCTAGACGCAGAATTTAATTCTCTAAAACTTTTATTTGCAGCATTTATTTCTAAAATTAAAATAATACCATTTTTTTCAAGGAAAACTGTTAGCAGTTTTGGATTATATTTGAATATAGTTTTTCATGAAAATCTATTATAGGCTTCAAGTAAAGTACCACTTCCGGTAGTTGTATAATGACCAAAAAGGGAGGTGCACAACTAGATGTTATAACAGTCCTAAATATAAAGTTTCAATTTTCTACGGCTTACCGTTTTTGAGTTATGCGAGATACGTACGTACGTACAGACGGCATGACGAAATTAGTCAAAATGGATTCAGGGAGGGCCAAAACACCTATTTCCGTTGAAATCTGAGAACCGAAAATTTTCGCGATTACAATACTTCCTTTACTTCGTACAAGGAAGTAAAAAACATACCGCTGTAACGAGAGTAAACTCTGTACAATTAAGATTAATATATCGCTCAACTAACAAATAATCACGAGTTTAACAGACCTTCAAGCAGTATGTATATAGACTTGGGAATTAATATTATTTAAACATCTAACAAATTGCAAGAACATTTTATAAACTTTATAGAATGAAAACAAAAAGTTATTACAAACTAATATACATTTTCTAAATCAATGATTCTATACTAAATAATCTAATATAATCCAAAATAAAAGTATATAAATAAATACATATATGATAACGCCTTTTATATATTACGACAATTCAGAAAATAATAGTTCGATAAATAATGATCAAAGAATACTGAAATTATTACAAACATATTGTAGCGTTTGTGGATTTCAACACTTTTTATTTAAACCAAAAAAACAAATCTCAACAACAACAAATAATAATAATTGCAATAATAAAAATAAAATATTACACTCCCTTTATAACTAAAATAACTGATACTTATATAAACCAGCCGAGCGTTATTTATTTACCGCTATCAATTTGTTTTTTGAACCGCACTGTATGGTAGCTTTAGAAAAGAAATATTTATTAATTCTAGATTTAAGTTATTTATATTAAGTCTAGAATTTCCAAATGAGTACAGTAATAGTATATTCAATTTATTTTTTCAACCGTACTGTATGGTAGTTTTCCAAGAAGCGCCGTCTTTTTATCTCTCCTCCCATGTTACCGGAACCTTCTACCGATATCTCGGTTACGAACACGTGAAAAGAGGCAGACCTACCAGTACAGACCTGTCCGTTCTATTCGTTAGAATATTCACTAATAAATTTTATAACCAAAACTATGTCAAGTCAACTATTAAAAAGATACTTAAGATAACATTTAATTAGTACTGTAAAATATAACAGAATTCTGAATTGTTTCATTTTGTGACAACTTTATAGAATTTGTAGACTTTGAAAATGGCTCAATTCAAGTGCCGTAACGTCAGTAACTAAACAAATATTCAAAAACATGTTTTAAAATAAATAAACAAATATTACAAGATACCTTCAAACGCAAACAACTTCTATTATTTTAATTCTACACTATCTCAAAGATAAAACGACACAAATGTGTATTAAATTCATGAAAAGCGACAGGTTAAAACGTTGAAAATATTTGATAAAACGAGAAGAAAACTAAGAGCAGACTACATTTAAAATAACAGAGCACACTTTAAAAATTCAAAACAGTTCAAAACTCAACAACTCTCCAATGGTTCAAAATGTAGAACATAGACTAACATTTATTCTAGACACTAGTGCTTAGAACAAAACAAAATAATAACCGCTTTAAAAATACAACCTCCAAGAATTATTCGTCTCCGGAGACATCGATTTAAAATTCCGGTGAAGCTTCGGTACTCCAGTCTAACTCTTCCAAAGAATAAATTTTCCTCGTAAAGACAGACTTCGCTTTGTCTTGCACTTTATAGACCAGTGTTACACCAAGCTTTAACCACTTTCGATCTAATAAATATTTAAATAAATTCATTGATAGGTCGTCACCCCCGGAAATACGAGAGAATTTCCTACATATGCGATCAGAAAATTTCGGGAAATTTTATTTACATAATATCTAATGAAATGGAAGAAGGAACCACATGAAAATATGAAAAAAAATACATTTTAATGTTTGCTTCCTGTTGCCAGACGCTTGATTTAATTCTTTTTCATGTTTAATTAAATTTTGTGTAACTTTATTAAACACAGTTTTAGATTTTTTTATTTGATTAGTTTTCTTTTATTATTAGACTTCTTGTAGATATTTTTAATTATCTGATGTCTCAATAAAACATAGGAATATAAATTTAATAATGAAAGACGCTATCTAAAAATAAAGATTGAATATTTTTTGCTTGAATGATGAACTCGGAGTGAGAGGAATAAACCAGAACGAGAAAGTGGATGAAGTGGAAGTGGTGTATCAGGATAGGAATGTTTGGTGTATCAGGATATGAATTTCAGGATTAATTTTAAAAAGCTACCACAAAAGAGCTAGGACTAATTATGAATTGAAATCCCCTATAAGACAACTCTGTGTAGCATATAATAGTATATCATGTATCATTGACATTGACATATTTGGCGATTCCTTACCTAGATTTAAGCGTTTATTAATTAATTATTTCTCTGTTTAAGTTACTTGTATATTTTCTTATATTTCTGTCTATTTCTTTTGTGACAACTCATTCTTTTATTTTTTGTTTTCTGTATAATCGTCCTGTAATTGGGATCTTGTATCCTGTTGGATCGATTAATAATAAATAAATAAATAAATAAAAAAGGATAATGAACTAATAGTAGTATCTCCCCGTGGGTCATGGATATCTAATAATACATTATTTATTTATTTTATTAGAAAATAATGTGATTATTTATTTATTTATTTATGTTACGCTGTACAACAGGAACTTAATTAATTAAAATTATTATATAAAGGTGTGCAATTTTAATTACAGAACAGACCAAATTTTAATGCATTATTCATAGTAATAATTATCATCGACCACAAAACAAAACCGGTGCCACCATTAAAATTCTATTTATTGCAACATAATTGAAAATTAATTAAACGGTACGCAATCATTACACGTCATACAAAACATAAACATAAAATTTGTCAGCTCGCTCATAATACAGTCAATGACAGAAAATATAACAGGTTTAAATTTTACTAAAATCTATATATTCAAATAGTGGATCGATCTTTAAATCTATTAAAATTCTATCAACTATACAAATAAATAAATAAATATATCATCACGCCTTTTACCCATTACTGGATGTGACACTCTGCCTAAGCAGATCTCGGTAAGTGATATATTTTTTCGTGTGAAGTGTGGTTACCAGCCGTTAAATCACGGCCCCCAAAGATGTTAGTGGAGGAGGAGCCACAGGGGTAAATTTTGAATTGGTAAAATTATACAATAGTATATTAACTTACACAATAGTATATTAACTTACACAATAGTATATTAAAGAGTTTTATAATACACGTTTTTTTCGCACGCGTCCAAGTTTAGGAAATGAGGCACAGGCGGGTTTTCTAAAGGACAAGTGCGATAAAAGTTTTATAAAATTTTGCGTCTTTTATAATTTTTTGTTTTTAAATCTGCGATATTTTAAACCAAGTCAATTTAGGATAATTTGTATAAGAAATATGTAGTTGGTAACTGTTATTGACATGTATGCAATTGTTCAGATTTTTAAGTTAAATTGAAATGTTGATGTTCTCAGCTTAATAGGTTCAGTATGTCATCCGCTTCTACTAACCGTATAAAACAAAATGTTGCGTATCATAATGAACGCTCTTTCCCTACGCAACTGGATTTCGTGATAATTTCCTTATTAATGCGCAATAGGAAAAAGATATATCTATTTGTAATTAAATTCAAAATAAATAATATTATAGCTTTGCGCAAATCTTATATTATATTATATTTTTTTAGAAAACCATTATAAGAATTTTTTTACATATGCAATGATTATTAAAATGACATTTTCGTAACACATGCACAAGAAACACGTTCTTATTCTCTAATTTTAGAGAGAGAAACACTGCTTTTCTCCCCTAGGGAGAAACATTATATTTCTCTCCCTAGGTAGGATGTTTCTCTCCCTAGGTAGCATGTTTCTCTCCCTAGGGGCATGTTTCTCTCCCTAGAGACTATAATTATTAGCTGTTTGCGGCGTTTCCTAGGTAACTAGTTACGCAACCCATATTTGACATTTCTCCCGATAAGACAGTAATTTTTGTGAAATTGTTACGAAAAGTATAATATGCTTCACGAGAGGGCGCGATTATTCCTTGTGTGAAGTTGGCAAACTGAGACATAAGCGAGATAACCCGCCTTCGGCCCTCGCTTACGTCTCGGTTTGCCAACTTCACATGCGGGAATAATCGCAAGTTTCCCTCCCTTGATGCATAACATACTATACATTACAAAAATTTGTAATCAAAGGTTTTCGGTAATAATTAAAACAAATTTTTCTTTAATTGAACAATGATAGCTAAACTTATATTTGACAATTTTACAACTAGACAACTTGACAATATCACAAAGAAAAAATCTGATGTGGACACCACATGACTTCCTTGTACGCGTATTAAACTATAGATATTTTTTTAATTGCACATATTTGACATAAAATCTTTCATTTTTTATTTTTTGTTCTAATCCATAGCAAACTTAATTTTAAAAAACACACAAAATATATACTATTTAAATTTAGATATCTCGCTTATGCAAAAGGCTAATTTAAAAATTCTTAATGTGCTAGACGCAGAATTTAATTCTCTAAAACTTTTATTTGAAGCATTTATTTTTAAAATTAAAATAATACCATTTTTTGCAAGGAAAACTGTTAGCAGCTTCATGTAATGTGTCACTTCCGGTTAGTGTATTTTAACCAAAATCTATTATATTATTTCCATTGATATAGTGGTCTTATATACCAAATTTGGAAAGTTTTAAATTATATTTGAATATAGTTTTTCATGAAAATCTATTATAGGCTTCACGTAAAGTACCATTTCCGGAAGTTATATAATGACCAAAAAGGGAGGTGCACAACTAGATATTATAACAGTCCTAAATATAAAATTTCAATTTTCTACGGCTTACCGTTTTTGAGTTATGCGAGATACATACGTACGTACAGACGTCACGACGAAATTAGTCAAAATGGACTCAGGGAGGGCCAAAATGCGTATTTCCACTGAAATCTGAGAACCGAAAATTTTCGCGATAACAATACTTCCTTTACTTCGTACAAGGAAGTAAAAAACCCAAAAGCAGTTGCACAAAATTGAATGGGATATAAATAAAAACTATTGAAAATCTCTGATGTAGATTGATTTAAAAATAAAATAAATAAATAATAAAATTTTAAAACCCACAGTGTCTGGTTTGATGTTTTGGTAAATACATCGAATTCTGAAATAAATTTTTAATTGCATTTCATAATTCTAGTTGCAAATCTATATTATTTATCCAGCTTCATCTGATGGTAAAACCCTCAAGCTCATTTAGCTAAAATCAACAAAATATGAAATTAATAAAAGCATTAGTGAATCTAGGTCACTAGACAGCTTGGTTGCTTGCTACCTGTCTGAAACCCGCGGCTTCTTCTTCTTCCACAGCGATAATGATCTCCTGGTTATATATTAAATTTCTTAAGTCATTAGAGAACATTTAATTTTCTTTATCATTAACGCGAAATTATGTTAGAGTTTCACACCTGAACTCTAGCGAATATATTAACGCACATAATTATCTGCAAACGTATAGCGAGGACTCGCAGAATGTGTTGGCACAGAAATTAAACTGTTTACAAAAGATATTTGCGTTCCTGAATACAATCATTTTGGTTTGGGTGTTGTTACTATACGGAAACCGCAGTTTACAATATGTGAGTTTACCTCAACTCAACTCTTTTAAGCGATCAACTTAACTAAATAAAATATATTTAAATCATGAAATAAATGAAAAACAGGAACGTATTCAAATATAATATAACAAGTAGTACTCGTATGAAAATTGCTGAAAATATTTTGACATAAATTATGAGTTGTTATGGAAATGGAAACATAACGAGTGCGAAGCACGAGTTGTGTTTCCTATTTCCGTAACAACGAATGTATATTTATGTCAAAATATTATCTGTCAATTTTCATACTACGAGTTGTATTCGGCTTGAGAATTTACCAAACAAGAGTTAATTAACAAGAATAGTTAGGTATTTATTTACTTATTACAGTTATGAAAATTTTGAATAAGAAATGTACACTAAAAAAATTTTTCAATTGACGTTTATGAAAATATTGAAAATATCATTTATTTTATTCGCAACCAAGGATATTAATAACAGTGGTATTTCCGATGAAATTTCACTAGTGATGAATTTCCGACGAAATGTACATTTCATTGGTTCATTTTCAAACGTGTGGTGAATTCTCAACGGAATACATGACTAGAAAATAGTTTAAAAGCTTATAACGAAACTCAGTATAGCCGAATTTTACGCTAGTCGTTATTACTAAAATACAAAAACACTGCATTAACATCTATCATTTTTAACCGCGGGATTTAAGTCTGTAAAATACGCGTGAGCCATTGCATCTTCTGCCTTAGTTTATTATTCATTGTTTTATTTCGAGCCACAGTCATCTCTGTCTATTCTTTTTTCAAATTAGGGCATAATTTAACGACCTTGCCATTTTATTTTAATATTTATTTATTTATGTTACGCTGATTTGACGGCTGATAACCGCACTTCACTCGAAGAAATATGTATCTTACCGAGATCTGCGTCGGCAGAGTGCCACACCCAGTAATGGGTAAAAGGCGTGATGATATATTTATATTTATTTAAACCGAAAATTATATTATGAATGTATATCCAACATTAATTTGCTTTGATGTTGGTGTATAAATCATGTTATATTAAATACGTTGATAACCACGCGAAATATTGACTGGGTTTCTAAAAATATAACATTTTGTATATATATATATATTATATTTTCTGAAAGTTCATTGTCCGCTCAGTTAGATGGCGCATTCGACGCCGCAAACAGGGAATAATCGTAGTCTCTAGGGAGAGAAACATTCTCACAAGCGACAGAAACATCCTACCTAGAGAGAAAAGCAGTATTTCTTTCCCTAGGGAAAAAAGCAGTGTTTCTCTCCCTAGGGAGAAAATCAGTATTTCTCTTCCTCGGGAGAAAAGCAGTGTTTCTCTTCCTAGGGAGAGAAGCAGTGTGTCTTTCCCTAGGGAGGAAAGCAGTGTTTCTCTTCCTAGGAAGAAAAGTAGTGTTTTTCTCCCTAGGGAGAAAAGCAGTATTTCTCTCCCTAGGAAGAAAAGCAGTGTGTCTTTCTCTAAAATTAAGGAATAAGAACATGTTTCTTGTGCATGTGTTACGAAAATGAGTATTTATACTCACGCTCTCAAATTACACGTTCTATTGGTTACAATACATCAATAGTACCAAATTCATATTATTTTTTATTGTTTTTCTTTTTTACTTATTTACTTAAATAAATCAATAATTATTGTATTATTCTTTTTTGATTTGTATTTCACGAGCGAAACTTGTTTTTTAGCGCATTCGAATGACTTTTATTCTTTCGATTTAACGGTCTCGATTAAAATTGATATTCTGATACCCAAAAAAAATCACTTATTCCACACGCACTTAATACAAAACTAACTAAATGGGGTAGGTGGCTCAGTGGTATCGAGTCGGCCTGTGGATCTTGAGAACCTGCGTTCGATTCTCACAGGCGACAAACAATTTTCACCAATTTAAATCTACCCCTGTGGCTCCCCCTTCACTAAAATCGTTGGGGGCCGTGATTTTACGGCTGGCAACCGCACTTCACGCGTAGAAATATATCACTTACCGAGATCTTCTCCGGTAGAGTGCCACACTTAGTAATGGGTAAAAGGCGTGATGATATATCTATATATTATATTATATTGAATGACTTTTATTCTTTCGATTTAGCGGCCTCGATTAAAAATGACATTCTCACGCTAAAAAACCACTCATTTCGCGCGCACTTAATACAAAACTAACAATTTTATAATAAGACTTTTATTGTCTCTAATATGACTAGAATAGAATACTTTCATTATATAATAAACCAGATTTGCATCCAGAATAACAATTAGTGCAAAAAGTAAAAACTAGTCTCTTTGTAAGAAACCGCATCGTGCATTGCACTATCAACACCGGAATTTAAATAGCTAATTCCTGGTCGCATCACGTCCGATAAAAACACCCCATTTCCCGTGAGTACCAGCCTGTGCCCTGCTTGCACCCGCTAGTCCTGCTCTGGCAGCAGGATAACGTTGTTATCCTTGTAAGAGAGCCCGATTACGAGAATTGTCCTGCTAGGGTTATCTCTTCACTCGCTCACTTGCTGCTTGGACGGTGCCTGGCCATGGACGTACGTCGACCACGGAAAGGGGCACTGAATTCTTAAAATGAAATTATTCTAGTTTATGGACATAAACATTACACTATTGGATTCAGCACGTCGAAATACATATGTATGTAAAATTTTGTTATATTATTCGTACGAGAAATAGTTTTAGAGCAATTTGTTTAAAAATCATAAAAATCCCAAAGTTAATTTGCTTTAAACGAGCTAAATTCGTACACGGGGAATTCAGTCGTTCAAACCGCATATCAATAGCTTGCTTAGTTTTTGAGTTATAACCCCTAGAAGATTTGCTGTTTTCAAACAATTTTCAAAATCAGATTTTCAACTTTCCCGAGGCTATAACTCGAAAACTATGCAAGATATTGAGATGCGGTCTGAAAGGTTGAATTCCCCGTGTTTCAATTAACCTCTAGGCAAGTTTTGGGGGCCGTGATTTGACGGCTGGTAACCGCACTTCACGCGAAGAAATATATCACTTACCGAGATCTGCTTCGGCAGAGTGCCACACCCAGTAATGGGTAAAAGGCGTGATGATATATTATTATTATTATTATTATTTTTGTTATTATTAATATGAATGTATAACCAAGTAGACGTTTTCAGATATAATAACAATGGCTGGTAGCACAAGCTGGGTGTTTTAAGAGCACGGTTTTAACATGTTAGAGATAGCTCAAACACCCAAAAATACTGTTCTTAAAACAGACAAAAACAGAGCTTGTGCTACCAGACCATGTTTTTTTATTGGTTTAGAATAGCCCGGTAATTCATTTTTTTTCAACATTAGTTGTGCATTTTCCTTACTCAATTTAGTAACCGTTTCTTTCACTAACGATGAAAGGAAATAACTTTCCTTATTAGTGAGGGAAACGGTTACTATCGCAACTAAATTGAGTGAGGGAAATGTCATTTGACATGGTGACCAAGGAAACGTTATATACAGAGTGAGTCTGGGAAGACGCCCCCCCCCCCCTTTAACTTTTTTATTATGAGTAATAGAAAAAAATGGTTCATATGAAAGTTTTATTATTTTAAATATACTATTTGATGGCAGATGTAGATATTTTTTATAAAGTCAGGTTTACAAGATACGACTATCAACTTTTATTTTTTAAATAGCAACCTATAATTATTTTACTAAAATAAAAACCGCCATTTTTTTCTCTTTTCAACGGTGTATTAGTTTTTATTAATGTATCTGAAAAAATTCGAGAAAAATAAGAAAATTGAGAAATACTAGAAATAATTTTTATACAAATATTATAGGTGGCTATGTGAAAATAAACAAAATGTAACAGTGTTATACAACTTAACAAACTAAAGCAACAAATTCAGTAACAAAAATAACTTTAAACAAATGTTCAAAATTACGACCATATTCAAATATAATTTAAAACTTTCCAAATTTGGTATATAAGACTACTATATGAATGAAAATAACATAATAGATTTTGGTTAAAATAGACTAAAAGGAAGTGGCACATTACATGAAGCTGCTAACAGTTTTCCTTGAAAAAAAATGGTATTACTTTAATTTTAGAAATGAATGCTGCAAATAAAAGTTTTAGAGAATTAAATTTCGCGTCAAGCACATTAAGAATTTTTAAATTAGCTTTTTGCATAAACGAGATATCTAAATTTAAATATTATATATTTTTAGATTTTTTTAAAATTAAGTTTGCTATGGATTACAACAAAAAATAAAACATTTAATGTGAAATATGTGCAATTAAAAAAATATCTATAGTTTAATTCGGGTACAAGGAAGTCATGTGGTGTCCACATCAGATATTTTATATATAACACCGCCTCTTCCTCGTCGGTAAACTATTCCATCTACGCCAATGGTTCCTCTACTCGCACACTGATCGTCCTGTTTTCGGATGTAAATCGCTGCAGGATCACGGCACTCTAGATGCATGGTGCTTCCTTTGTCCTGCGAGGATATCTGTGATATTTTACGGTCAGTGTAACAACGTGTAATTGTTTAGTTTTGCAGGATGATTTGTGTGCTCGACCGTTTGGATATTAATCTTGTGCCACTTGCTAGTATATAGTTAATTTTGATCAATTAACATACACACGATGTGATATGTTACGGTGATAATTGTATTTTATGTGAACGTGATTTTAGTATGTGTATGTTAATTAATATTAATCAACGATAATTAATACTGTATTAATTAATTCTAGTAGGTGTTTGACCCCAAACATTTGAATATTTCAATGGACAGTATCATGCCTGATTCTTTTTCAGTTTTTACTATACAGGCTGTTATATTTTAATAGACCCAGCAAATATCTCGCTTATTTATCAACTTAGCAATTTCTTTCATATAATATAATTTATACGGCAACATGTAAGCTAGTTGATGACAGATGTACTTTTATGATATCATTTCCGGTTTATTAGTAGTTAATATCAACTTTGAAATTTCAAATGGAACATAATATATGTTTTTACAAATTTGAAACGTGCATCAAAATTGCTTTAAAATCATGTAAAATAATCCATATGTTACATTATTAAAAAATAAAATGGCTGGCATTTTATTAAACACCTAATCGGAAAGAGAATAGAGAGCCATGACCGTGGCCTGAATTAAAACATTTGTAACTATTATTATTAATTGAAATAATATTTGTTTTGTCATAATAATACAGAAAATAAAAATAAGCAAGACTTAATAACAACAAAATGATTTTATATAGTATGTTATGCATCAAGGGAGGGAAACAAGCGATTATTCCCGCGTATGAATTTGCAAACCGAGACGTAAGCGAGGGGCGAAGGCTCGAGCTGAAGTCGAGGTTTGCCAACTTCACACAAGGCATAATCGCGCCCTCCCGTGAAGCATATTATACTTTTCGTAACAAGTGCACAAAAAATACCGTCTTATCGGGACAAATGTCAAATATGGGTTGCGTAACTAGTTACCTAGGAAACACCGCAAACAGCTAATAATCGTAGTCTCTAGAGAGAGAAACATGCTACCTAGGGAGAGAAACATAATGTTTCTCTCCCTAGGGGAGAAAAGCAGTGTTTCTCTCTCTAAAATTAGGGAATAAGAACGTGTTTCTTGTGCATGTGTTACGAAAGCAAATATTTGATTTTGATTTTTTTATGGAGCTAACATACGTGACAGAATTTGTTTGTAATGAACCTGTAAACACATTAAACGTACTGAAGAATAAAAATGAAGCAGCAATTGAATCTTTATCTGCTAACCAAATACAAAGGGCTACTTATTCTGTTTCAAAACGTTATTCAAAATGTACTGAAGAAACTGGAAGCCATTTTACAACACTCCTGTTTCCACCTCCAGCAACCATCTTAAAACTATCACCCTCACTATATACCGTCTCACCACGATAGCGATTGTTTTCTACCACAGCCAGCGTGATCCCGATACCACGATTTTATCAGTATAAGCGTAGCTTCTTGTGCTTTGCTTGTGCCTTCACGTCCGATAGCGATAATGTTTACAAACGAATTCGCAATCTGGAACTTCCTTACACCTAATACACCACGCTCCGGGTTCAGTAGAGTTCGGGTGCCTGGCTGGAGAAGCCACTGCCCGGAAAAGGATGAAAGTTTTCATCAGGGAATACTTTGGAACAAAGCTTGGTTTAGGAGTTTTGAATAACTTGGTTTTATTGGTTTATTGATAGTTAAAGTGCAGCAGAATTTTAATAGGGTGATAATAAGGTATTTATAAAATAGGTTAAAACGTTTAACATCGTATATTTAAGCGGTAAAGCGTTGCTGAATTTTCTTCAAATAAAATAAATATATCATCACGCCTTTTACCTATTACTGAGTGTGACACTTTGCCGGAGCAGATCTTGATAATTGATATACAGGGTATATCTGTACTTCGGGAAAAAATTAAAGACGTACTGATCATGGAACAAAAAGATTTTTTTTATCCGTTAAATTAAAGATGGTTTATTCAATAAACCTTGTTTCTCCAAGTGTATGGATGACAATTAATTTTGTCTTTGTTGTTATTTAAATTGCTATTGCGTAGCTTTTCCTTTTTTTTCGGTAGATGGCATTACTGGTTCGACAAAACTTCTCATGTCATCTTACCGTTTGTTAGAGATCTTATTCTCTGCTGGCACAGTTCTACGTCACCAGCTTCTTCACGTAACCTTTGTTCTAGGTGAAGAAGTGAGTTATACCATACTGATGAGCTCTAATAAGAGCGAAACGCGTCTATGGTTACTAATTGTGCTGGCCGACCTCTGACGATGCCCTCATAAGGTGACTTGGAGGCTGAATTTTGTGAGACTAAGTGTTTATTTAATATTTTTTATTAAAAAAAAAATACTTTATTGCTTGACCTGCTGCATTTATCTAATGGTGCTATTCTGTAATTTTCTATAACGCTACAGTTCTGTAAATTTTAACAAAAGTGCATAGATTTTTATTGATAAATATATATAATGCCATTTGACAATCAAATATGATGCGCTTTTGTTCAGATTTATAGACCTGTAGTGTTATAGAAAATTACAGAATAGCACCATAATTAAATTATTAATTACACAACATAAGACTTTTATTTGGTGTTGTGTAAATAATTACTTGTAAGAAGATTTAAATAAAATCATTAAAAATAGCTATCAACCAGTGGCTAATAAAATGTTGCCTTTAAATACAATGCAAATTTTAAAACAATTCTTGTTGTTCCATGATCATTTCGTCTTATAGTATATACCCTTTAATTTATGTACGTGAAGTGCAATTACCAGCCGTCAAATCAACCAAATATATTAGTGGAGGGGGAGCCACAGGGGTAGTTTTAATGTGGTGAAATTTTGAACCAGAAATATATTTACTTACATCACTAGTGGTAGAGATAGGTGGCTCAGTGGTATCGAGTCGGTTTGTGAATCTTATTAACCGTAGTTCGATCCCCACAGCTGACAAAAAAATTTCACCAAATTCAATCTACCCCTGTGGCTCCCCCTCCACTAACATTTGTGGTTGATTTAACGGCTGGTAACCTCACTTCACGCGAAGAAATATATCGCTTACCAAGATCTGCGTCGGTAGAATGCCACACCCATTAATGGGTAAAAGGCGTGATGATATATTTATTTATTTATTTATTAGTGAAGGAAATGGTTACTATCACAACTAAATTGAGTCAGGGAAATTATATTTTCACAAGTAATGTTAAAAAGAAGAACGTCATTTTCAAGATCTCAATGCTTATAAAAAAGCTCAACTTATATAGTATTGTAATAACAAAGCTTTTTAACTTAATTTCGTAGTCCAGTAAATTTAATTTCGGTCTATTATAATCAAGAGATCGCACGGTTATATCTCACTGACTTATAAACACGTCCATCAGTACGGTAGTGTGGATAGCGATACGGAATTCATATCCGGAGATCCTGAGTTCGAATCGCACTCAAGCTAAAAATTATATAAACTACTACACTGCAGCTCGGTGAGTGCGGATCCTGTACTGTAATTGGAATTAAGTTCATGTTGTACAGCGTAACATAAATAAATAAATAATAGTATGTTATGCATCAAGGGAGGGAAACAAGGGATAATCGCGCCCTCCCGTGAAGCATATTATACTTTTCGTAACAAGTGCACAAAAATTACCGTCTTATTGGGACAAATGTCAAATATGGGTTGCGTAACTAGTTACCTAGGAAACGCCGCAAACAGCTAATAATCGTAGTCTCTAGGGAGAGGAACATCTCCCTAGGGAGAGAAACATGCTACCTAGGGAGAGAAACATAATGTTTCTCTCTTTAGGGGAGAAAATCAGTGTTTCTCTCTCTAAAATTAGGGAATAATAACGTGTTTCTTGTGCATGTGTTACAAAAATAAATAAATAAACGACTGTGCCTGAGTTATAAGTGATAAATATTCCATTATAAGCTGTGGACCTCCTGCACTCTAAATATAATTTAGTTGCTGAGGTAAAACAAATTTTAATAAATAAATGAATGTTTGAAATTCCGAAAGTATCCAACAATATTTCTTATTTTATTCCATCAACTCATAATTAAATTCACCTCAACTGATTTTTATTCAACTCTCATTCAAATTACAATCCTGCATACTTCAGCATTCATCCTTCATAAACATTTGTTTTTATTTTGTGCGTCTCTGAAATCACGTACTTCGCACAGAAAGCAGAAAGTAAAAAACAGAAATAGACAGTGTCTTCCAATTCTCGATAAATATCATCACGATGAGTCAGCAACAAGTCGAATTGTAAATTCGCTATCGGAGATTTGTAACTGTGAGGTTCTTCACCCTGAAGAGGGATGGAACTGCGCAGTTTGACTGAGTACAGAGGGAGAAATCACCGCGGATGAGACGAGGTTATGAGATGATAGATATCGGGATGAAACTAAAGCTCGGACGTTACTTTCAACACTTTCTTACAACTTTATAACCTATAGTTTTATGTGATAGTTTCGACGGAAAAAGATACTTCTTGGTTGGAGATTTACTAGTAGAATTAAATAATGCATTTGAGAATAATAGACATGAAAATGTGTATACATAAGTTATTTTACTTCTCGTTATTAAACAAGCGTAGTACGATATTCCATTCTTATCTTTTCATTATGGGGTAGGTGGCTCAGTGATATCGAGTCGGCCTGTGGATCTTGAGAATCCTGGTTCGATCCCCACAGCCGACAAACCATTTTAAACAATTTAAATCTACCCCTATGGCTTCCCTTCTACTAACATCTTTAGGGGCCGTGATTTGACGACTGGTAACCGTACTTCACGTGAAGAAATATATCACTTACTAAGATCTGCTTAAGTAGAGTGCCACACCCAGTAATGGGTAAAAGGCGTGATGGTATATTTATTTATATTTAAACTACAATTATGTGGAATTCAGTTTCAAAAACAAGCCCAGAGCAATGTACCCTTCTTTTTTTATTTTTTATTTATTTATTTATTTATTTATTTATGTTACGCTGTACAACAATTTAATCCACTTACAGTACAGGGTCCATACTCACCGAGCCGCAGTGTGCTAGTTTATATAATTTTTAGCTTGAGTGCGATTCGAACTCGTGAATTGTGTAAAATTTACACTCCGGCAAAATATTATTTTTCTAAAATTTTATCTGATCAGATTTTGTACTTTCCTAAGGCTATATCTCAAAAACTAAACGAGATATCAAGATGTGGTTCACTACATTGAATTTCTCGTGCTCCAATTAACTACTTGTTCATAAATTATCAGAAATTTTTTTATTTCTCTAAAGCATTCATTGAAAAATAATTTTAGAGCAAATAGTCTGAAATTGTACATATTTTTTGAAGAGTGGCCCTTAAGAAAATTAAAAATTAAATAAAATTGCTAAAAAAATATAAAATATTTCTTTACAAGTCAATTTGGACACTAAGAATTCAATACCGTTGAGTGCATATTTTGTTTCTGTTCTGTTCTGTTCTGTTACATGGCGGGCCCTAGAACCAATCCTAGTTTATTTACATTCTACTAAATATTAAATAATAATTATTCAATATCCGAACAGAATCGCCAGGCCGAACCATGCACCCTAGACATAAAGACAATACACTACACTCCGCCCAGTTTCTGGCAAGAGCTGGACTGACCTGCTTATACCTTAAATGAAAGACATAGTGCAATGCCAATCAGCCGACGCCACGATACACAAAAAAAGTTTAACGTTCAGAGGACTCCCCAATTTCAAAGTTAAATCAGTGTTGGGTGACTTTTTTAACCACCTTTGTAGCTTCTTTCCAAAATGCAGTTCAAGTTTAGAGCTGGCTTACTAGTAGTTGAGTTGCTTTACCGTTGAGTGCATATCTTGTTTAGTTTTAAAAATAGATTTAAAAAAAGTTTAAGTTTTCAAAATTGTACTCATTTCAAATTTTGTACTTTTCCAAGGCTATACCTCAAAAAGTAAACAAAATTAAGATGCACAAAAACTTAGCTTATACTCTTTAAATATTTTCCAAAAATTCAATTATAAATTTTAGAGATGGGCGAATATCATCCGTGAATAGTCGAATGCCGCGAATATTGACATTATTCGATATTCGAGATTTTCGAATATTAACGTGAGTATAGCGAACATGCGAATACCTCGAATATCGCGCTATATGTTGACCTCAATTTTAAACTATATTTTTCTTTATCGTTTGTACATAAACTTAAAGCTATTACAATACTTTGAAGTTATTAATAACAAAGTTATTTTGTTTCAAAACCATGAAGACGAACCATATTTCAAATTTGTTTTTCGCCAACATCAGCCCAAGTTTCACCTTAAATTTGAAGTTTTCGTTTTTTTTTCTTTTTTGTTTGTATTTTTTGTTTTAATTTTATTTTATCTTAACAATTTCATTCAAATAATGAAAAGGACATAATTAAATCATTATTAATAATAAATAAATTAACTTTTAGGAGTATTCGAATATTCGAGTACCTCGAATATTCGAGATCTAATTAATATTCGTATTCGATATTCGAATTCGAGAAATTTGATATTCGCCCGTCTCTAATAAATTTGTTTATAAGTCAATTCGAACACAAAAAATTCAAAGCCGTTTTTTCTAATTCTAGCGAGAGTCGTAATACGGTAAATTCCATGCAAGAGAAACATTGCAAACTCTATTCCTGATCAAGAACTAAGACTAGATATACCTACTAAGAATACAAACCATAAAAGCAAATTGAGTGTTTTAACAGAATTGAAAAAAAAAGCATAATGATATTTTTTTCATAAACAATGTTGACACATTAATATTTGTGGAAAAAAATATGGAAATTTAATTAATTAATTATTGTCGGTTCTGACACATGACACCAGAATTAAAACGCAATTAATATTTGATTTTGATCAAACAAAAGCGTAATGATAATGTCTCCATTTGTAATTTTTTCCCACAAAGAATAATTACTTTTTAATCTTTCACATAAATCTCTGAAATGAAAGTAATGTTTTTGAAACAATGAAAGAATGTCGCAAGAACGCAAATATTTCGTTTTTATTTTTTTCATATTTGTCGAGAATTTCTTCTACATATTAAGTAAATACTTATATAAATATATGTGTAAGATAAAAATGAAAATTTTATGAATTATTTTAAACATAATTGCTGGTAGCACAAGCTCTGTTTTTGTCTGTTTTAAGAGCAGTGTATTTGGGTGTTTTAACTATCTCTAACATGTTAACACCGTGCTCTTAAAACACCCAAAAACAAAACTATTATTGTTGATAGTCTTGATTTAAATAGTTTTTAAAGTTAAATTTTCTTCATTTAATTTAATTTCTGCAGTTATGAAGTAGTCAAAATGAATTTTGTTCGGATGTAGAATTTTATGCTTTACAACATTTATTTGAAACATTTTTTCCTAAAATAATTAGGGAAGCAATGCGCACGGAAAAACTGATTTGCCATGTTAAACGCCTATGTTTCACTTTTCGTGTTACACCCGGTATATATATATATATATATATATATATATATATATATATATATATATATATATATATATATATATATATATATATATATATATACATATATATATATATTGTTATTAATGTGTAAATAAAATTTCAGGACTGTATCCATTCCTTTCGTATTACAATTGCCGCAGTCCGGTTAGCCATCATTGCGTCCACCCGCTCGTGATATTCACTGTACTGGGTTCTTATTTCTCTCTGTGAAAAAATCCGGGCAATTTTAAAGCAGAGGAGACATTCTTGCCTTGCTCGCACTTTAATGAAGGATTTGTGGAGAAATTTGTATTGAGATAGGCTATTGTGAGCACGCATCAGAACGAAGTAGGCCATTCGTGAAAATGCCTCCTCTCACTCTCGCTATAAAACAAAGTGAACCTCAACTCTACTATCTCCTTGTTTTTTTCATTTTAAGACATTTATTTTTATTGAGAAAAAAAAATTCTTTCTTTATATTACGCATCTTTTGTCATATAAATTATTAGACAGATTATTATAGTGATATATCATAAACATATTTACGACATTATAAGTTTTTTGGGAGTAAATAAAGCTGAACAACTAGGACGATGACTTCTATGAGCGTAAATTCAAATCTTTGTAACACAAGGACAACTCTGTTTCTCAAAAGCTAGAAAACAACAAATTATGACCGCAAATAAAAATATAAATAAATATATCATCATGCCTTTTATCCATTACTGGGTGTGGCACTCTGCCTAAGCAGATCTCGGTAAGTGATATATTTTTTTCGCGTGAAGTGCAGTTACCAACCGTCAAATCACGGCTCCCAAAGATGTTAGTAAAGGGGGAGCCACAGGGGTAGATTTAAATTGATTATAATTGTTTGTCGGCTGTGGGGATCAAATCAACCAGGGTTCTCAAGATCCACAGGTCGACTCGATACCACTGAGCTACCTACCCCATTATAAACGTTTCGTGCAAAAAATTGCTCACCCTTAACACATTAAGAACGAAACGAAAAAGAAAGATATTTATAAAATATTAAATATACTCGTAATAGTAATTTATGTAAAATGTCAAGAAAGCGTCCAATTACAGGATGAGTAGATAGTTTGAAACAGCTTACGAATCCAGTACGACGCTTTACTGACGTGTTACGTATAACATTATAAACTTATAAACAAATAATAAATATTTTAAATTAATTTAAATTAAAAGAAATATTTGACTTACATATTCAGTCAGTATTTTATGTTGCTATGTAACTAGACACTCACATTTCTTTCATTAGCTGCCTAGACAGGCAATGTTATTTTCTTGACTAGGCATGCAAAGCAAAGCTTTCCTTAGTCTTAAAGGTCAGGCAAATGATTATTTTCCTGTCAGTTTCAGGTAAAAAATAAGAACATTAACTATAACTTAGTTTAAAGAAAAATTCGCAAACCTTTAATACGACATGTTTTTTTTTATTATTATTTATGTTCTTAATAAATGTCATTTCTCACTAATTAATTTACTTATAAATATAAAAATAAATATAAATATATCATCACGTATTTTCCTCATTACTGAGTGTGGCACTCTGTCGTGACAGATCTCGGTAAGTGATATATTTCTTCGCGTGAAATCACGACCCCCAAAGATGTTAATGGAGAGGGAGCCACAGGAGTAGATTTAAATTTGTGAAAATTGTTTGTCGGCTGTGGGGATCGAACCAGAGTCCTCAAGATCCACAGGCCGACTCGATACCACTGAGCCACCTTAATTATACTGTAAATTGTAATTTAAATTGAAAATTTCTTTTAACTATTAATTGGAATTGTTAATCACAAATGCTAAATGCACAACTGTGAAAAACAGCTTAAACAAACAGTATTTTAAATATTTGTTAATTTAGTTTTTCATCTACTTTTATTAACTGTATTTTTTTGTTGTTACAGTTTCTAGCAGTGAGACAGGACAATATAGGGGTAAGTCTACATATTTACTGTTCTATTTTCATTACATGTAAGGTTAATCTCCCAGCTTGAGATTTCAGTTGGTTTGTGGATGTCACACTCGCACTAAATACTTGTTTACTTGCTACCATAGCTTCAGTTAAATCACGTGTCCTAGAACATGGAACAAGTGAAGATCGTTTATTTCTCCCTCATATATTCTAACTCTTTAGGGAAATAACACGAACTCTAAATTTAAACAACAGAGTAACACAATTTAAATCTGCTTTATTTTTATAAAATTAAATCAGTTAGTTTTGTATTTACATAGTTGAAACATACTTACGGGTAGTTATAACTAGGGTTGTGCTTTTGACCAGTCAAATATTTTTCGGTCAATTGACCGACTATTTGACCGGTCAATTGACCAAGAAACATTTAATAAAAATCACAATTAAAATTGTAATTTATTTATATAGTACTGTTTGTTTACTAACCAACAACAACTAATAAACAAAACCACATCAAATTCAAAATAAAGGGGAAAATAAAGTAAAAGACGTAATTAAATGAAATAATATGTATTTATTTTATTTGTAAAATAAAATAAATAAATATATCATCACGCCTTTTACCCATCACTGGGTGTGGCACTCTGCCTAAGCAGATCTCGGTAAGTGATATATTTTTTCGCGTGAAGTGCGGTTACCAGCCGTCAAATTTTATTTGTAAAGTAAAGTAAGCAAATTCTCCAGAACCCAGAATACCAAACTAGATATATTTATGTAATAATAGTAAGTAGCTATTTCTATTGAACAACACATGTCGTGGCGGTTCCATTTAGATTATTTGACCGTATTATTTGGCCGTCAAATATTTTTGGTCAGTTGACCACGGCACAACAAAGTTATAACGTTATGGTTATGCTCTTGTTTGACAAGCAAGAGTAAATTCAAATTTCGCTGACTTCAATACAATACAGTGGATTAATTAGTGTTAAGCCGGATTCAGAGTTTACGTACTCGTAACGTAAGATAACTGACATTTAACAGTGGCTGAAACTTTTTTTAAGGGTTGAATAATAAGTTATAAGTGTGTTAGGAATTTTTTAAGGGTTGAAGAATACTTTATAAATGTGTTAGGATTTTTTAAAGGGAAGATAAATAAAAATAAATAAAATGTAACAAGGTAAAATTAATGACAAAACACGTGAAACAACTCACAAATAAATATCTGCATTGTTGTCATTAATTTTACCTTGTTACATTTTGTTTAATGGCGCATAGCCACCTGGAATAGTTGAATAAAAATAATATCTGATATTTCCCAATTATCTTATTTATCTCGTTTTTTTTTCATATACATTTATAAAAAGTAATATATCGTTGAAAAGAGAAAAAAATGGCGGTTTTTATTTTAATAAAATAATTCTAGGGTCCTATTTGAAAAATAAAAGTTGATAGTCGTATCATGGAAACCTGACTTTATAATATATATATATATATATATATATATATATATATATATATATATATATATATATATATATATATATATATTGTAAATTAAATTTATGTATTTGTTGTGTTTTTGTTTCAAAGTAATTGTTTAACACATTCATTAGAATCGTCCTTGGCACACTTATTTCAGCCATTTTAAAATGAAACTGATATAAATCTAAACATATCTGTATACATTTTTCTCGTAAAAATTCTTATCTAAGGGTACACAAATATTATATTACTGAATATAGAATGAAATTCTCTATCGAACAAGTAAATAAAAAAATATAATTCCATTTAAAATTACAAAGTTGGTATCCACAGTTTGTGAACCACTGGTTGAAAAAAAATGTGTGTAATGTAATTGGGATTAAGTTCTTGGTGTACAGACTAGCCAAAATAAATAATAAGCAAGAACATCCAAATTGCTTCCCTGTAGCTAATTTATTTATGAAATAATAAGAAAGGATGATTTTAGTTCAAACAGATTATGAAGAAGATTAAATTTAGTTAATCTCATTTTTTGTTTTAGATTCAAATAATTGGTATTAGTGCTATTCACTAACACGCGCTTTCAAAAAGAGGTTTAAATTAGAAGTTATAGTTAGTGTTTCAAATATCATATTTAGTTGTTTTTCCGCCTGATTTAGTATGGGCTGATGTTGGCGAAAAACAAATTTTAAATATAATATCTTTGTTATTAATAACTTCAAAGTATTGTAATAGCTTTAAGTTTATGTACATAGTCAAAAATTGAGGTTAACAAATAGCGCGATATTCGAGGTACTCGAATGTTCGCTATACTGACATTAATATTCGAAAATCTCGAATATCGAATAATGTCAATATTCGCGGCATTCGACTATTCGCGGATGATATTCGCCCATCTCTAATAATTTTAATTACAACTATAGCCTTTGATTCATGGAAATTCATCAATATATTACTACTAAAATATGTTGTATTCTGCTGATGTATTAATTATCATATTTAAACATAATTCAGATAATCAGAAATGGCGAATGGAATTCCATGAATTAGAATGCATGTCGACTCGTACATCAATGAATGAACATAATATTTGTTCCAACTCTCCTGGTAATTTCAGCAATTTCCCGTAACAATTTCGAGAAGTTTGCATGCGAGCTGGGAAGGTTTGATATCCCTAAACACTAATTTCATAGTGGTATAGCATTGCTAAACTCAGTGGTGTAGATAAATATTATTTCAGTGGGATTACACTTCATTTATTAATCAAGAGTTCGCGTGTTCAAATATCACTTCTACCAGGCGTTCCAAAAAACAGGTTCAACCTAGAAAACATTATTCATAGTCAAACTACATACCTAAAATGTGAAAATATTCTATTTTTGGTGCATCCCAATTTTTTATTTTCAATGAAACTCCCTGTATATTTTGCAAAGTTGGAGTATGAAAATAATGTTTAATAATTAAATAAAAAGGTATTAAAAAAAAGGTACATCATACGTCCGTTAATAATTTGTTATTTCCACTTTGTATATAAATGACAATTAATAGGCATTTATGGTAACTAAGTAAATTAGTAATTACAGCGTGTAGCCCTGTAAAATTTTACAGGCTTATAAAAGACACCTATAGAATTTTAAGAGGCTCATAAAATAAACTTAAACAAACTAATGAAACGTATGTTATATATCAAGGGAGAGAAATGCATGATTTTCCAGAGGGCGAAGCCTGAGGGTTACAAAGCACAGAGGGAAAATTGCATTTTCGTAATACATGCACAAGAAACACGTTCTTATTCCCTAATTTTAAAGAGAGAAACACTGCTTCTCTCCCCTAGGGAGAGAAACATAATGTTTCTCTCTTTATGTAGGATGTTTTTCTCCCTAGGTAGCATGTTTCTCTCCCTAGAGACTACGATTATTAGCTGTTTGCGGCGTTTCCTAGAATAATCTCTCGTTTCCCTCCCTTGATGCATAACATACTATTTCTCCTGAGATTATTTCTTACAAGACCTAAGCAATTTTAAAATGAAAAAAGTATTTTTAAAACCTAATTTGATATTGACATTTATCAATTTTAAGATTTAGAAGTGTATGAGAAATAAAATATAATAAACATAATTACTTGACAACCGTAATGTTTTATTCATTAATTAAATGTCATTACTTGTCAAAATAATGAAATATTTTTTTTAATTTTGTTACGGACAAAAATTTGCAGTAGCTAATTTTTAAACTTTAATCAAAAGTTAAAAAAGTAATTATTTTTCTTGTTAACAATAAATAAATATCTTATTGCTGTATCATTCGAGTCCAAATGAACAATAAAAATGTAATTAGTTCTACAACAATACAGTTTAATTTGCACGATAACTAGTTGTTCGCAATACGCGTAGTTATACACGGTCCGTTATCGTATGCCAAGCCCGCGATGCACATTATATGAAAGATATTAAGTACAAGTTTAATTAAACTTCAAAAGGAAACAGAAAGAAAACGATGAAATATAAGCCCATATACGGAAGCTTTAATTAAATTACTTACTACTTGGGAAATGTGAAACTGGGTGCAGGCGCAGTTCCCACGGCGCAATTTGCAATTCGCGCATCCGAATAAGTAATTCACACCCTTGCACCTTTGCTAATGCGCGAGAATTTGTTTCGGCAATTATTTATGACTTGAAACAAAAAGCTCTAATTGGGAGACTTAGGTTCATAATTAAAGACAAATATTTGTTGCTTGATTTAAAGGTATTTATTTCTCAAAATAATGTTTTACAATTTCGACTTCTAAGCAGCATAATTCCTTGTACACTGTCATCGAATCGAGATTGCTTTTTGTTCGTAAATTATGTATACAATAAATAAATAAGAATACTAAAATTGTAATTTATAATTTGGTTATAGTTATTTACGTAACCAGTTATGAAAAGGTTGATATTGTTTGACGAACATAATATTTGCCAAAACGAGCGAAGCTAGTTTTGCAAATTATGTGAGTCAAACAATATCACGTTTTCATAACGTATTACGTACAACATTTTATCTAATTCCGCTAAAATAATTTTTAAAATACATAAAATTCTAAATCTATAAATCAATTTACCAAAGCGTTGCCGTGAAAATAAATGAATAAGATGTTTAAATTTAAAGCTTGTCATCATTGAAAATGAGTTCTGAATCCGAGACAGACCTTCTTTCTGATATCGAAGAATCTGCTAATTAGGCCGTGAACTGTTTAGTACCAGAAACATTATTAAATATATATAAATCCTAAAAATAGTAATAAATAGTTTTTTCCGATATTTGCAAACATTTTTGAGAAAGTTCAAACTGTCAACATTCATTACGTAACTAGCTATGTAAAGAATTCTTTACATAACTCTTGAATGACAGTTATGAAAAAATTTCATAACCTCAAAAATTTATGTAAAACAGTACTTTTCATAACGGAATTAGGTAAAATATTAACACGTAAGAAATAGTATGTTGCGACATAACAGAAGATAAATTTAAAGTTAAATAAATAAATATATCATCACGCGTTTTACCTATTACTGGGTGTGGCATTCTGCCATAACAGATCTCAGTAAGTGATATATTTCTTCGCTTGAAGTGCGGTTACCAGCCATCAAATCACCTAAAGATATTAGTGGAGGGAGAGCCACAGGGGTAGATTTAATTTGGTGCAAATTGTTTGTCGACTGTGGGGATCGAACCAGGGTTGTCAAGATCCTCAGGCCGACTAGATACCACTGAGCCACCTTATGCCTATGGCACACTAGTCGAAGAGTATCGATGAGCTCTTCGATGAAACAACAGAACGCACCCTTCATTGACAAACAATAAAAGCTTCTAAAGTTGAGAAAGAAAAACTAAATTTTAAAAATATGCTAACGTGAAATGAGACACAAAAGATACGAGTGAAATGAGATACGTTCGTTTCATCGATGAGCTCTTCGATGGAAATAGAGGAGCCTCTAATTTTGAAGTGCGGTTACCAATCGTCAAATCACGACCCTCAAAGATGTTAGTGGAGGAGACGTCACAGGGGTAGATTTAATTTGGTGAAAATTGTTTGTCGGCTGTAAGGATCGAACCAGGGTTCTCAAGATCCACTGGCCGACCCGATTTATGACAGAAAAATTCGAATAATGCCTGTATATGCCGTCGCGTTATCTTAAAGTAGTCTGAAAATTTGACATTAAGATCGTTATCAACCAAAACATTAATAATTCCTTATTTAAATTGCAAGAAGCTCACTGCAATTTTTATCATGCACTTTAAGACTTAGTAGGATAAAGCCAAAAAGAAACAAGACTTCTCGCTTTCTGTATAACACACGACAAAAATGTACAAAAATCTGTCGAGTTCGCCATTACTGTCGCAATAGCTGCAGCTCTCGGTCTGCACTCTCTGCCAGTTTCTGTACGTGAATCGTGAGCGAAACGGCGAAATTGCGACGTTGGCTGTGACGAAATGTCTTCGTTATTCTTTTATTACTTATTTCAATTGTTGTTAAGAAGTAACGAACTCTAAACCAAGGAATTGAGATGTACTTTACCCGTAAGCAGCGCAAAATAAAAATATTCGGAATATAGAGATCCCATCCAGTACTAATTTAATACCTAGTTATCTAATACAGGATGTTCGGAAAATGAAGCACAAGCTACAAACAGAACGATTCTTTTATTAATTCTGAGTTGAAAATATAATTCGTAGTCACAGGCTGTTAGTGGTAGAGGAGCTATAAGGGTAGTTTTAATGTGATGAAAATTGTTTGTCGGCTGTGGGGATCGAGCCAGAGTTCTCAAGATCCACAGGCCAACTCGATACCACTGAGCCATCTACCCCATGAAACAGAAAACGCCTATATACAAATTCATACAAAAACATAATAAAAATTCTTAGTTCAAATTTCATTATTAATCACAACATTTTTAAAAATTCGTTTCAGCCTAATGAATAACAATTAGGACTTTCTAAATGTGTATCTTGTTCTCAATTTAGTTGAAATTTGTAAGAAATAATCTTGTTAATTAATTTAGTTAGTACAGATTAGAGATGGGCAGTAACTAATTACAAGTAATTAAATTACATAATTAATTAGTTGGTGGTCTAGTGGGTATGCGGTCGACTTGCGGTTCTTGAGGACCCGAGTTCGATTCCTGCAACCGACAAACTGGCTTTCACCAATTTAATATCAACTTTTGTGGCTCCCCCTCCACTAACAACTTTATGGGTCGTAATTTGACGGCTGATAACCGCACTGAACGCGTAAAAATATATCATTTACCGAGATCTGTTACAGCAGAGTGCAACGCTCAGTAATGGGTATTTATTTATTTTTTAATTACATTTTTCGGAATTGTAATTGTTAATTTAAAGTTTCAGTTATATATTCGAACTGTAATTGAAAAGTTTGTAATGAAATATATTATTTATTAATGTAATTGTTAATTTCTGTTTTTTATCATGTAATTACAAATACATAAACAATAACTTTTTTCTACAACCATTAAAAAAGTAGGCGTTTTTTAACTTATTTTTATTATAAAAGTAGCAGATTTTTGCACTAGTTCAAAAAATGTGAATTATTTCTGCACTAGTGCAGAAAAGTAATTTAATATAAACAAATCATGTTCTTTTTCATATCTTTTTCTCTATTTATTTGGAAGCAAATTTAATGTTGCAACATTTGCTTCTTCTGTAATATCTATAGAATCTAATACGTGTTCGCCACTCGATTCAAACATTTTTAAAATTGAAAGAACGGAGAAATTTTTCCTCATTATCAACAAAATAATTGAGTTTTTTTGTCATTATCAGTTGTCATGGATACATTAAACCAGATATCTTTCTAAAATTTCTAAATTAATAAAAAAATTCAGAGATGTTACAATTACTGAAATTTGTTTTATTATTTTTATCAAAATTTGGTTTATGGTTGTAGAAAAAATAGTATACGCAACTCGTGCAGAAAGGGGTTTTTTGAACTCACGGTCTTACAGCATTCGCATCGCTCATGCAGCAACGGACCACTCATTCAGAAAAACCCATCTTTCTGCACTTAATACGTAAATAACTATTTTTCGTAATTAGCAAACTATCGACAGTGGTGCATCAAAAAGTAAAATATATATCAACATCACGCCTTTTACCCATTACTGGGTGTGGCACTCTGCCTAAGCAGAACTCGGTAAGTGATATATTGCTTCGCGTGAAGTTGCGATTACCAGCCGTCAAACCACGGCCCGTAAAGATATTAGTGGAAGGGGAGCCACAGGGGTAGATTTAAATAGGTAAAAATTGATTGTCGGCTGTGGGGATCGAACCAGGGTTCTCAAGATCCACAGGCCGACTCGATACCACTGAGCCACCTACCCCATATATTACAAAGTAAAATAGTTATGGTTAATCAGGGTGTTTCAAAATTAATACAAAAAAATTAAATAATAATAATAATAATAATAAGTAGATATCCACAGTTAGTGAACCACTGGTTGAAAAAAATTATGCTCATTAAAATTGTCTTGTAAAATAGAAATTGTTTGCTAATTTAACCGGCCTCGTAGGTCTTATAGTTCTCGAGATAACAATAGTGGACAAAATAAAATAATAGGGCGAGAAATTAATATTTATTTATTTATTCATTGGAACAGGCAATCGCCTAATAATACAATTTGTTCGTATAAGTAGTACGACTTTACATATTTCATTTCACATGTAACATAGGATACAGGTCATTTCTCCGGAGAAATCATTAATGTTTAATAAGGACTTGAAAAAGTGTTCTAAAAATATTAAGATGAAATGAAAACTAGTGTTTAGAACTTGACTGTCATTATCAAGTGCTAAAAACAAAGTTGGCTAATTTCATCTCTATTCTCAGATCCTCACGTACAAAGGGCTTTAAACATGCGGGGAGCATTTCAAATGTTATTCCCAAACTTGGAACGTTTTGAAATCACATCGTAAGAAGATATACCTGAAGTTTATAATCTCTGCGACATCCGTTGTTGGCATATTAATTATAAATAAACTCTAGAACTGGAAGATTTCGTGTGGTTTGTAGATTCTACTACTCTTCAGTACCACTGCCGTAGAAACAGACATCTACTTTCAATCTAATAATTGAACTTCTAATTCAAAATACAATAGGGTAGGTGGCTCAGTGGTATCGAGTCGGCCTGTGGATCTTGAGAACTTTGGTTCGATCTCTAAAGCCGACAAACAATTTTCACCAAATTAAATCTACCCCTGTGGGTCCTCCTTCATTAACATCTTTGTGAGGCGTGATTTGACGGCTTGTAACCGCACTTCACGCGAAGATATATATCACTAACCAAAATCTGCTACGACAGAGTGCCACACCTAGTAATGGGTAAAAGGCGTGATGATATATTTATTTATTTATTTTAAATTCAAAATATAATATAATCTGTAAATTTTATTATTATGATGATGATGCAAATATTATTTAATTTATTTATTTTATAATTTGTTTTGTTAAATTCAAATATAGTGATAGATCTTGTTGTTATGGACAATATTATTTAAAAAAAGAAGATGGTATGATCTGTTCCACAAAACTTCTCATGTCATCTTACCTGTTCTTAGAGATCTTATTCTCTGCTGGCACAGTTCTTCGTCACCAGCTTCTCCACGTGAACTTTGTTCTAGGTGGAGAAGTGAGTTATACCATACTGATGAGCTCTAATAAGAGCGAAACGCGTCTATGGTTACTAACTGTGCTGGCCAGCCTCTGACGATGCCCTCATAAGGTGACTTAGAGGCTGAATTTTGTGAAACCTAGCCAAGTGTTTAATTTATACTTTTTATTAACCTAGTTTCACCAAGTGTTGGATGACAATTAATTTTGTCTTTGTTGTTACAATATTATTTAATTTTATTACTTAAACGGGAATTTTTATTGAATTTTGAGTAAATCTATATAAATAAATAAATATATCATCACGCCTTTTACCCATTACTGGGTGTGGCACTCCGCCGTAAGCAGATCTCGATAAGTGATATATTTTTTCGCGTGAAGTTGCGGTTATCAGCCGTTAAATCACGGCCCCCAAAGATGTTAGTGGAGGGAGAGCCACAGGGGTAGATTTAAATTGGTGAAAATTGTTTGTCGGCTGTGGGGATCGAACCAGGGTTCTCAAGATCCACAGGCCGACCCAATACCACTGAGAGAGTAAATCTATAACTTTTATATATCCATAAATCTTTAAATGATAAACAAAATCGCAACGAAACTTATGATTTTATGTGGTTTTGAGAACTCGGGTTCGATTCCCACAGCCAACAAACAATTTTCAATAATTTAAATTTATTTCTGTGACTCCCCCACTTTACTAACATCTTTGGGGGCCGTGATGTGACGGCTGGAAACCGCACTTCACGCGATGAAATATATCACACAGTAATGGGTAAAAGGTGTGATGATATATTTATTTTTCTACTTCCGTTAGGAAATAGACGTTTTATTTCACTTATTTGAGTTAGGTACTGAACTGCGTTATTTAACTAGTGAAATAATGAGGTAACATAGCAACAGATATCTTGGTAGACGAATTCTGAAGTGTTATTCTTTTATTTTTTAATTTATAACTGTCATTAATATGTCAAAATTTCATAATTTCAAAAACGCTCTTTCGTATTTATTAGAACGGAAGTAGAAAAAAATACTGTATGAAACTAGTAAGGAAATAAGGTTATTACCTTACTAGTTTCATAAATAGCTATTATTTATTTAATTTGCGAAACATTCTGCATATATTTATTTTTAATTTACAACACATACAATTAATCGTAAATATTACCCATTAACAAACAATTCTTTTGACGCCACGTGTACAATTATCAACAAATGAAACTAAACAGGGGCGTATCTGGGGTACTTGGCGCCTGGGTTCTGAAGCAGAATGTGGCGCCCCGAGACGTGCGCCGCAGGCGAAAATTTTGGAGCACAAAAATGCGATATGGTACTCAAAATACGTGGAATTTTATGCTCTACGATACAGAAAGAGTAAGGCAGTAAGCCGACACGCCGTACTATGCGAAACTTGCGTGTAAATTTAGAGCAATAAGCAAACTCATGACAAATAATATGTTATTCACCTTAGCGTACAATAATAGAACATTTTTTAAATAAATATTTTATTATATAGTTTCTCATAAAATTAAATAAAAATACAAAAAGAAAAAAGAAATTAGTTCATTACATAGGTACATTCTAATAAACCTAAACCTAATTAAAACTATATAGTTTACATTTTACAATTGCACATAATAGCACAAACAATTATACATATAACAAAATAACATATCAATACATGTAAATTAAATTTACAATAAAAATACTGAAATACTCATAACTATACCGCGCGTTCCACGTAAAGGTTGGCATAGGGAAATAACATGGGAAAAAAGGTTTTTGTAAATAAAAAGTGTCCGGTAAAAAATTATGGTATAATATTGCACATGACCATACTTGACCTATCCACACACATTATTTCATACAGATGACTTCATTTTAACGCCACAAATTAGAAAAATTAATAAAAATAGTTCGAGAAAATCGCCTACTAATTATGATTTTTTGTGACAGCTTTGTCATAGAAACGGAAGCTGTCACTATAACCATCAAGATTTGTTGTGAATATTAAGAAATCTTGACAGTTAACTTTATATTTCAAACATTATTCATATTACTTCGCGATCTTTTGTAATTAAAGGCCTTAGTACGATAGTAGGTACCTACATTTGGTATTCATTTAATTACTTTATTTATTTTACAAATAATATTAAGACGCAGTATTTGTGTTCTTTCAATATACTCATATTTATTTTAACTTTTTGCCGTCTGCCACCCTTTTATGCTGGCGCCCGGGTTCTGGGAACCCCAGGAACCCTGGGTTGGAACGCCCCTGAAACTAAACCAATTAGTACATCTAATTTATACCAAGCGCTGAAAATAAATTTCCTTTGTAGGTCAGTACCTGGGCTGTAATTTTTCAACATGAAATTAAATTTTTCATTTGTGATTCAACACGTATATATGAGTCGAGATACTAGCGATCTCATTTCGCCATACGAGCGGATATTACAGTTAGAGTTACCGTAAATGAGATGGGTGGGGGGAGGGAGAGGCTAATGTATTTGAATGTTCCTTTGCTTGATTTTTATTCAGAATCATTAAAAAGTGCATTGCAGCGAAAATGGAACGATGGAAAGGAATTTTACCTGGAAAATAGTCAAATGGAAAGGAAAGTTATGAAGTTTAATATGATTAAAAAGTAGTTCAAGAATATTATATCTCAAATTGCTTTTGTAATTTTAATACGAATGAAACTTGCGAGTAATGTAATATCATTTAGATGAAATAAAGTACTTTCAAAAGAATTTTCAGTATGAAATAGTATGAGTATGTTCATATATTTTTCATTATTAATTGTTTGTTTGTTTTTCCACAGAAAAATGCATCAAATAAAAGATTCAAAATATGCATTTATCTGTGTTCTCAGTTGGCATATTGCAATATGACATCTACTGACTATTTGATGAGTCCCATCATTCCATTTCGGAACACAGGGGCTGGGCACACCGAGCCGCAGTTTTTACACTGCCGTACTGCCGGTTTCTTTAGTCAGATTATTTAAGGCGAATAAGTGACTAGCTTTTAGCGCCCGAGTGTGATAAATACATGTAGCTGTATTTTATATTTTACGACAAATCACACATTGTCGGCAGGCGGATTCGAACTGACGAAGAGATGTGTTCGGCCACCGCGCCTACTAGTAAATATTTATGCTAATAAAATTTAGTAAATATCCGACTGTATTTTAATACCACAGGATAAAATTAATAAAATGGTAGATGTACTTTACATTTTTAGTGCCACTGGTTTTAATTGAACGTGTATGACTACAATTTTAATATAAATAAATAAAATAAATATATCATCACGAATTTTGCCCATTACTGGGTGTGGCACTCTGCCGTAAGCAGAACTCGGTAAGTGATATATTTCTTCGCGTGAAGTGCGGTTACGAACCGTCAAATCACGGCCCCCAAAGATTTTAGTGAAGGGGAGACACAGAGGTAGGATTTAAATTAGTGAAAATTGTTTGTCGCCTGTGGGAATCGTACCAGGGTTCTCAAGTCCACAGGCCGACTTGATACCACTGAACCACCTACCCCATATAATATTAAATAGTATATTGTATATATATATATATATATATATATATGTATATTTAGGGAGAGAAATGCATGATTTTTCTTGAAGTGTAATTTGTAGCTAGAGGGCAAAGCCGCGGGAAAAGCATTCTCTCCTGAGGGGTATATACTATTTTTTTCACTACCTAAGTAAGATTAAAAACTATAAAAATCATTTTATGCCTAGGCCTAGGCAGGAAAATAACATATTGCCTGCCTAGGCAGATAATGAAAGAAACGTGAGTGTCTAGTTACTTGGCAACATCAAATACTGACTGAATATGTAAGTCAAATATTTCTAATTTAAATTAATTTAAAATATGTATTATTTATTTATAAGTATAAATATCAGGTAAAATGTTATATGTAACACGTCAGTAAAGCGTCGTACAGGATTCGTAAGCTGTTTCAAGCTTGGCATGAAACTATCTACTCATCCTGTAATTGAACGCCTTTCTGACTTTTTACATTTACTATTAATTTTTTTTGACATTCAATAATTTTAAAATTGTTATCAGTGTTTGATAAAAAAATAAAAACAAGTTTTTTTTCTTGTATATTACATATTTCTAAACTGGAATAAGAAGAATACAGCTCTGTGAATTTGAGAACCCGGATTCGATTTCCACAGCCAACAAACAATTTTCACAACGTTAAAACTACCCCTGTGGCTCCCGCTCTACTAACATCTTTGGGGGCCGTGATTTGACGACTGGCAACTACATTTCACGTGAAGAAATATATCACTTACCGAGATCTAGTAAGGCAGAGTACCACACCCAGTAATGGGTAAAAGGCGTGATAATATATTTATTTATTTTCTATATCCCGTTATTTTTAAAGCGAAGCTCAGTCTTCCAAATATAAAACTTAATCATCGTAGAAAATATTAATATTTGGGATCCGTAGCCATTTTCTAAATACGTTCAGCTATTCCGTTATTTATTCTATTCAAATCGATTTCAGTTTCTAAGTTTTCATCTCCTATTTTGCTCATAAAAATATCGGTTAAAATAATAAAATGAAAACTTGAGTTGTTTTTCCATGTGAAACAATGGTTAATATCAGTGACGACAACTGCTCTGTTTCCAATTTTTAACCGAGAAGTAAACAAACCGGCCTTAAATAACCGCGATCTAGAAAATGGTTGAAACGTGTAACCCATTTATTCGACCATTTTACCCGAGTTGCAGACTTGTCGCGTTTCATAAATAAAACAAAATGTTATCCTGCAAAAACGCTCAAATATACAACTTGTGAAGTTTGTTAATTAAGATATATCTTTCAAATATCTACACATTATTATATTCTTAAATAGTTAATTTATCAGCCGAGGTAGGTGACGAGCACGAACGAGGTGTATACTATTTTCAACTGTATATCTGTTCAATTAATTAATTCAACGTCCTAATACGAAATATCAATATTTTAATAGTTATTTTTGTATTAAGTGCGCAAAATGAGTGGTTTTTGTTGCGCGTGGTGAAAATTGTTTGTAACATAAATTTTTACCCATGACAGGGTGTGGCATTCTGTCGAAGCAGATCTCGGTAAGTGATATATTTATTCGCGTGAGGTGCGGTTACCAGTCGTCAAATCACGCCCCTCAAAGATATTAGTCAAGGGAAAGCCACAGGGGTAGATTTAATTTGATGTAAATTGCTTGTTGGCTGTGGGGATCGAACCAGGGTTCTTAAGATCCACAGGCCGATACAACTGAGCCACCTACGTTCTAATCGCAAGAAAACATGTCAAATTTGATCAATGATAATGAGTAACCTAGGTAGCGTAAAAAACTGTCGTATATATTATACAGAATGCTCAGAAATTAGTTTTACAAAAAAAGTCATTTGAAAGCGCCAAAAAAACAAGAATTTTGCCCACGAAATACAAACAACATTTTTTCTACTACTGAAAATTTAGAATAATACAATAATTATTGATTTATGTAGGTAAATTGAAGGAAAACAATCAACAATAATATTAATTTGATACTATTGATGTGTTATAACAAATGAAACCTGACAACAAATAATTTGGAAACGTGTGCGAGATACACATTTTGCGCACTAGAATACGAAACAGTGCTCAAAATACTTATTTTGCGCACTAGAGTGCAAAATTCATTTTTCTACAATTGTAAAAAAATATTCACATTTTGTCACTAATGTCAATACGCGAAATACTTGATTTTTTCAATTACATTACCATGACAACGCGTATTTTGCGCACGCGTTTTGCACCCTAGTGCGCAAAATGAGTATTTCGCGCACGCTCCCAAATTTAACACATAAGTAGCACCAAATTCATATTATTTTTAAATGTTTTCCTTCAATTTACTTGAATAAACCAATAATTATTACATTATTCTTTTTTGACAGTTGTAGAAAAAAATCTTGTTTGTATTTTGTGGCCGAAATTCTTATTTTTTGGCGCTTTCAAATGACTTTTTTTGTAAAACTAATTTCTGAGCATTCTGTATAACATAAGCGACAGTTTTTTATACTACCTAGATTACTTATTATCATTGATCAAATTTGACATGTTTTCTTGCGATTAGAACGTAGGTGGCTCAGTTGTATCGGCCTATGGAACTTGAGAACCCGAGTTCGATCCCCACAGCCAACAAGCAATTTACATCAAATTAAATCTACCCCTGTGGCTCTCCCTCCACTAATATCTTTGAGGGGCGTGATTTGACGACTGGTAACCGCACCTCACGTGAAGAAATATATCACTTATCGAGATTTGCTTCTGTAGAGTGCCACACTCAGTAATGGGTAAAAGACGTGATGATATATTTATATTTATTTATGTTACAAACAATTTTCAGCACATTAAAATTATCCTTTGGCTTCCCCTCCACTAACATCTTTGGGGGCCGTGATTTGACGGCACTTTACACAATGAAATGTAACAATTTAATTCACATATTTTCCGTTGATTGCTGCTCATTGGTTGCGCTGTAATGGTCGAGTTATAACATTCCGCGAATTTAATTGTCAGGTCTTGTACGTTTTATAGTATTTATTACCGTTTACAAATTGTTACTAAAATGTAACAAATTTTATAACAACGCCACAATATTGCACATTTAGCTTTTAACCGCTAGCACATAATAAAAGGTTACAACCAAAATCAATAAAGTTAAACATGATATAAAATCAATTTGATGACAAACAAAGTGTAAATTATACAAAATACGTATAAAAATATTTACATTTCTGATAAAATTCAGTATGGCTGTTTACTTTTACTTAGGATGCACAATGCACTCTGTCACTGTGTGAATAAATATTGTTGCGAAACGCTATTACGTTGGTTTTAAAAGTCGAGATCTACCTGTCTATCGAGATAATAATGATGATATTTCGATGTTTTTGAAACTAAATAAATAAATATTAAATTCAAACAAAAGACAAAATTTAATTGTCCGTTTGGATACTTGGTGAAACTATATCTAATAAAATATTAAACCAAACACTTGTCTAGGTTTCACAGAATTTCAACCTTTAAGTCAACTTATTAAGTTATCATCAGAGGCCGGCCAGCACAGTTAGTAACCATAGACGCGTTTCACTCTTATTAGAGCTCATCAGTATGGTATAACCAACTCCTTCAACGAGGACAATTTCACGTGAAGGAGCTGTGATGAAGAACTGTACCAGTAGAGAATGAAATCCCTAACAATCAGTAAAATTACATCAGAAGTTCTGTCGAAACGGCAATCCCATCTATCGAGAAAAGCAAAAGCTATTGACTAGGAATTTAAATAAAAATACAAGACAAAATTAATTGTTCGTTTGCACACTTGGTGACACTAGGTTTCATAAAATATTAACACAATATTATATTATATATATATATATATATATATATATATATATATATATATATATATATATATAATGTCCGTCAGTACGGTGGTGTGGATAGCAATATGGAATTCGAATCCGGAGATCCCGAGTTCGAATCTCACTCAAGCTAAAAATTATATAAACTACCACACTGCGGCTCGGTGAGTGCGGACCCTGTACTGTAATTGGGATTAAGGTCCTGTTGTACAGCGTAACATAAATAAATAAATAAATAAATAATATATATATTAAATAAATATTACTATTACATTTCTCCCTCTTTTCTTTCCCTCGAATTAAATCTAAGGTTATTCCATATTTGCTCTTTATTTTTATGTCAAAGGCAGCCTCGATTCAACTACTTCTTTCCAATTTCAAATTCTGGTTGTATCTCAATTTCTCTCTACAATAAAAACAAATTCGGTATATTTAATAACAGGTAATTCAAAAGGGGTCATTCATATTTATGTACATTATGTTTCATTTTGGAGTAGTGGCTCAGTGTATCGAGTCGGTCTGTGGATCTTGAGAACCCTGGTTTGATCCCCACAGCCGACAAACAATTTTCATCAATTTGAATCTACCCCTGTAACTCCTCTTCCACCAATATCTTTGGGGGCAGGCAGAGTGCCACACCTAGCAATGGGTAAAAGGCGTGATGATATATGCATTTTATTTATTTATTTATATTTCATTTGATTTTGAAATATCTTATATGGAAGGTACAACGAAGACAGAAAACTTTTATTACCTATTCTAGACAATCTAGCTATGGGAGAATGATGGCACAAGTGGGAATTACAAATCTTTGCTTATTATAGAATGTTCAAAGATACTCCGTTATGGCTTTAACTTACTAAGCCTGTGTTGAACCGCACACATTAAGAGATTCTACCTGTTGGCGCTCAGGGTAGGATTGCAAAATATTTAAATTCGGAAATCTCTAATCTCTGTGCGGATTACGTATTTCAGATTTACTTGAAATAATAATGAATTCGCAAAATTGTAACATTTTTTTTTGCTTCATTATCAATAATAATATTTGTACAAAATTCTCTGTTTCATTAGTATAATATATATAAAAATTTAATTAAATTGGGAAATATTGAATACATACCTGTCCTTGCACCCCTATAAATCAAGCTTAAATCCCTAACAATAGACCCGCTGAGAGGGCCATAACGGAGTATCTTTGAACATAGTATACATAGAGAATATTATCTTTAAAACCTAAATTCACAAACCTAACCCTACTTCATAACCCACTATCAACTATTTAGTAACACATGACTGTCCTCAACATCTAAACCATCTGCGAATCGCTGTAATCGCCGTCTGTTGTTATTCCATGATCGCATAATCCTGGCTCGGGGTTGACTGGGACTTGGTCGGGACTAGCGATTTGCATTTGTCTTCTGGTGTAGCGTATCTGTAAAGATAAAACTCTCTCTCGGCTCGGCCGCTATAACCCGGCCAGAGAAAACATTAAATACCGCTCGGGTCCGCCTTGTGAAATAAATATGTCTTTTTGACGCCTTAACGAAGATTTAAACACTGTTTTTGTTCATAAATTAGTTACGGAGCAGATACAGCAGAGAGGATTTCGATAAAATACTTTCTGATTGTCCTCGGAGAATTTTTTTCGCATTATTGGGGCAATGTTGTTGCGGGATTTTTTTGATACTGTTTTAATGGAATTCATTGATCGCTGGTATGAGTGCAGACTACAAAAACTAGACTCACAACTTTATTAGGATTTGTAGATAAAAGTGAGCTCATACTGACGATAATTCAACCTTCAAGAAAGGTACAATTTGCTATTAACCCCACTTAACTTAAAATATGAGTATTGTATATGGAACTTTAAATAAAATCGAACTGGGAACGAAAGTTCTGATTGGTGTTGGCATTGGAATTGCTTTTGTCGAGGTTTGTACCAAATAATAAAAGTGACATGACTGGATAAATAAGTTTGTTTATTTGTTAGGTTGTTTACCGTTAAAAAAAATCTGATGTGGACACCACATGACTTCCTTGTACGCGTATTAAACTATAGATATTTTTTACATTGCACATATTTGACATTATTTTTTGTTCTAATCCATAGAAAACTTTTTTTTTTTAATCTAAAAATATATAATATTTAAATTTAGTGATCTCGTTTATGCAAAAAGCTAATTTAAAAATTCTTAATGTGATAGACGCAGAATTTAATTCTCTAAAACTTTTATTTGCAGCATTCCTTTCTAAAATTAAAATAATACCATTTTTTTCAAGGAAAACTGTTTGCAGCTTCATGTAATGTGCCACTTCCGGTTAGTCTATTTTAACCAAAATCTATTATGTTATTTCCATTGATATAGTAGTCTTATATACCCAATTTGGAAAGTTTTAAATTATATTTGAATATAGTTTTTCATGAAAATCTATTATAGGCTTCAAGTAAAGTACCACTTCCGGTAATTGTATAATGACCAAAAAGGGAGGTGCACAACTAGATGTTATAACAGTCCTAAATATAAGTTTTAATTTTCTACGGCTTACTGTTTTTGAGTTATGCGAGATACATACGTACGTACAGACGGCATGACGAAATTAGTCAAAATGGATTCAGGGAGGGCCAAAATACCTATTTCCGTTGAAATCTGAGAACCGAAAATTTTCGCGATTACAATACTTCCTTCACTTCGTACAAGGAAGTAAAAATTAAATCTTCTACAACACAATAATTTTCTTTATCAGCGAAGGATTATTTAAAATAACCTGCTATCATTTTATGACATTTTAGAGATAATGGCACAAGCTCTGTTTTTGGAGCAGTGTATTTGGGTGTTTTAGCTATCTCTAACATGTTAAAACACCCAAAAACAAAGCTTGTGCTACCAGCCAATACGTCAACCCCATTTTCTGCTAAAATAGTACTTCGCAATAAATACCCAATGTAAGTTTCTGAGTTATCTAAATTTTAAAATGTACCCACAGGTATATTAAGTTGTATTTACGATTTCTGGCATTATTTATTGAGATATAGGGCTTGAACCCATTATGACGTTTTAGAGATAATACGTCACCGCCATTTTTTGCCAAAATGATAGCGAAAGTACTTCGCAATGAATACCCAATGTAAGTTTCTGAGTTATCTACATTTTAAAATGTTTCATTATATTTGGACATCTGGCTTATTGCATTATGTCCTATTTTTTGTCTTGTAGGTTTGCCATGTCGGAAACTAATGAATACTTTTGCCATGTCAGGAGTGGACCTCTTATTTAGATATTTTGTTTCAACCCAAAAAAACTCTACCAGGACAAATTTTCTCGTGGAATCAAATATTAAAAAACAATGTTGAACACAAAAGAATTTAATTTGTGCTTGCTTAGTTTTTGTAGATATTAACAAGTATTCATATCAAATTCTTTTTGTTATGATTAATAAAAAATTCGTTACATAGAATTTAAGAGCTAGTAGTGAAAAAATAGTATATAAACCACGGTTGAGAAGATTATTATTGACCATGTGCATGGAACCCCTCGGTTGTATCACGGGGTACAATCATGACGCTAGGTCAATAATGATCATCTTCTCAATCTTGGCTTATAATATACTATTTTTAATTTAAACATGTATCTTTTGGAAACAAATAAATAAATAAAATGCGCGAAAAAAATCTAATATGTTATCGAAGTTTCAAAGCCGATTACCCGTGTAAAACATGTAACATATTAACCATATAGTTTGATTACATTCTTATTTATGTTATATAATCTAAGTTTATTTAAATTACTTATCCCAAAATAATGTTTGTAGTCTGAAATTCCAAAAAAAATCAAGAATAAAACAAATGACATCTCCATCTCTCTATATTTCCTTGTATTCTGGAGAAAACTTTGAAAGAACAGGCAATTCCAAGATACAGTACATTTACTTAACATATAAATTAATAGCATTTTGTACGAAAAGAAAAATTCCTTTCCAGCCCCGTCGTAATCGAGTCTATTTTCTGAATAAAGATTTCTTCCTTAATGCCTCTTCTCTTTGTACAATACAAGCACTCTTACAACCCATAGTCGCGCGCTGATCATTTACAAGGGACTCTTTCATTTTTCAAAATAATACTGATTATATCTTTGCTTTTAACAGTAGAGTTTAACGATATGCAATCATAATCCCCCTATTTTACAACTCAATAATTATATGCATGGCCGTAGAAAAACACATCTACATTCCATCTTTAAGAATGGGATGTATGACCAAATTTTTATTTCTTTTCTTTCTAAAATGAATAATTGAACTTCAAATTCAAAATACAATGGGGTAGGTGGCTCAGTGGTATCGAGTCGGCCTGTGGATCTTGAGAACCCTGGATCGATCCCCACAACCGACAAATAATTTAAACCAAATTAAATCTACCCCTATGGCTCCCCCTCCACTAACATCTTTGGGGGATCATGATCTAACGGCTGATAACCGCATTTCTCGCCAATAAACATATCACTTACCGAGACCTGCTACGGCAGAGTGCTCAGTAATGGGAAAAAGGCGTAATGATATATTTATTTATTTAGTTTATTAGGAAGCTGTCATTATATATATTTTGATAATAGCTATGTATAAAGGATGTTTCTATAGTTGAACACAAAACTTTAATAGGTTATGTAATTTGATTTACTGGTCATTTTTTTTCTAAATTCACAAAAAAGTGCCTTTATTTGAAATGTTCATTATTAGTATCTCTAGTTTAGTAGCAAATTTAATTATTACACTACGCAAAAAATACCTACATAATAAGTGATTATTTGTTTAATAAATAATTAAATTTGTTATTAAATTAATGGTACTTTAAATAAAGGCCACTTATTTTTGTGAATTTCAAACTAATATTAAATTATTTAAACCACTAAAGCTTCGTGTTCAGGTATAGAAACACCTTGTAAAAGTAAGCGAAATCCTTGAAAATAACATAAAACTTTGTAGATATAATATAGAACATTATATAATAAGTTTTATGAACGACTTTTTAGTTACGAGTATCTAAAGAATTTATAAAATGAGTCACATACTTTTTCTACGATCGCAAATTAAGACAACAACAAAATGTAAAGTTTTATGTATTATTTCAAAAGTAAGGTTAAGTTACAATGACAGATGCAGGAAGTTAACTTCATCCCGTATTTAATATGTCAGTTGTTATATTCAAGCCGTGACTAAAACGTTCGAAACCACAGCCTGTCAACATATGATTCAGATGTAAAAATTTAACTTTAAAATTATCTTCATTACTGTGCGTTCAGTCGAAGTCATATGTTAAAAATCAGTTCGTGGAATGATTCCCTATAAATCAGAACTGTGTCGCTGTAGACGAAACCCGTTGTCAATGCCTATCATAGATATAGGAGTCTTTGGGATCGATGCTACGGTAGACACTATGACAGAAGAATTCGATTGATGCCATACGTCGAACACAGGTGACGTGGTGTAGCGGTTAGCATCTCTGCCCGGCAAGCGGAGGGTCCCTGGTTCGAATCCAGGCGTCATCCGAATTTTTCTGTCATAAAAAAATTTAACTTTAAAAATATGATTAAGATGTAATTTAGTGCCATGACACCCAGTACCTTAAATAACATTTTCATAAAAAGAGTAGAAAAATTAAATTATCTATTGTAGTGTTTATTATTATAATTTAATAATTATTATATTAGAAATAACCGTCAAACCATTGGTGCTAAAAATGTTTACTTCAGTTAAACCACCCTTAATTTATCATTTTTTTGGTCCTACAATCATTACACATAAAATATATACTCTTAATTTTTTCCTGAAATATAAAAACATCCTGTATGGACGTAGACAGAACATTATTTATAAAGGCATTTATCTTAATAGACACTTTTGTATGTTGGCATGAAAATGAAAAATATGTTTCATGTAATTATGACAAATATCTTTCTTTGAATGTACAGAATGTTCATTGTGTAAATGATAAATTACAAAATAGTTTTTGCACTAAAAAGCACATTATACATCATGTATTGCAATTAATATAGTTGTCAGAGGAATAACAAATGACGAACGAAATCTACAGAGAATTCACTCCTACTTAAAAGAATAGGTGCAACAATTTTCTTGAAAGAAAAGCAATTACAAAGATTGGAAATTGTCCCCGAGGATTTTTCTGATAATGATCATAGGTTTATTTGCTAAATTGATCATGGAAATACGAATTCGTTTGTATTTAATGACTATACAATTAATCAAAAAATAAAACAATCTGATAGTTCAGTTTTCCTTAATTACGCTGCGTAACATTGCATATTATTGCGAAACTAAGGGTGTTTCATAAACTTTTACGTATTTCGGTCACTAACAATTGAATCGAATCTATGGTTATCAATAAACAAACAATTAACTTTATTTACCCGCAACTGACAGGAAAATAAACATTTGCCTGAGCTTTAAAGCTGGATTTATAATGAAGTAACGTACGAAGTAACACAAGTAGTATAGGTAACGTAAAAAGTTGAGCGTGTACTACAGCTAGTAATGATTTATATTGAATAAAGTAAGAAGTAAGATAAAATATATAACGCAATAATTGCCCAATATTCATCTTTCTACCTTGCCTAAACTTTATACCGCTGGCCAATATGAAGGCAGCATTTTAAACGTTGCACAGAAATATTTATTATCGATTTATCCACCATTTTCCATTTGTTTATTTGTCAGATTTCATTTTGTTAGTCGAAATATTTTTTAATAAAAATAAACAATGGATCGAAGTATCATCGAGTAATAAACAACAATTAAACTAACAAACGTTATACGATATGACAGAAGTACAGACATTTAAACTTGATGCCGAAATAAATGTTAATTTTTATACTATTACCTGAATGGCTACCAGTAGTAGAACTACTTTTTAATATAAATCAACTATTTTCACTTGCTTTCTACTTTACTGCAACTGCGTTACGTTTTGCATTACTTTTGTTAGTATCCCTGGTAACTATTGAAATAAGCGCTCATTAATATCGTATCTACAAAGATATTTTTGATTGTTCCACAAAAAACGTCAACTTTACGATAACAAACGATAACGTAATTGTCAACTTTTCATTGCAATCGTAGAAAAAAATTATTATTAAAGTTATTTTATTATAAATAAATAAATATATCATCACGCCTTTTACCCATTACTGGGTGTGGCACTCTGCCAGAGCAGACAGTAAGTGATATATTTCTTCGGGTGAAGTGCGGTTACCAGCCATCAAATCACGGCCTCCAAAGATGTTAGTGGAGGGGGAGCCACAGGGGTAGATTTTAATTATTTTTTTATTTTATTGATGTACAATTAAATTAATCTTTCTATTTCTTCTGTTTCAAAAGGCAACAGCGGCATAAACGTCTTTCGCTTCAGGCCACTCTTTTTGTGACGCCGGCCCTGTATCGGCTATTAGCTATAACTTCCTGTAAATTCACTTATGTCTGAGTGGAGTAATTACCTTTTTTTCCCTACTTGCACTGCACTGAAGTAAGTACAACCATTGAATATAGAGACAGTATAAAGTGATAAATTTTATTAAATTGTGAGCCTTTCTTCTATCAAAAAATTGCAGGATGCAAAAAACTTTTGCTTCCTGCATGCAAAAGTGTTTTGCGTTCTGTAGACAAAAAACACTTATTTCTAGAGATGGGCGAATATCAAATTTCTCGAATTCGAATATCGAATACGAATATTAATCAGATCTCGAATATTCGAGGTACTCGAATATTAGAATACTCCTAAAAGTTAATTTATTTATTATTAATAATTATTTAATGATGTCCTTTTCATTATTTGAATGAAATTGTTAAGATAAAATAAAATTAAAATAAAAAGTACAAACAAAAAAGAAAGACGAAAACTTCAAATTTAAGGTGAAACGTATGGGCTGATGTTGGCGAAAAACAAATTTTAAATATAATATCTTTGTTATTAATAACTTCAAAGTATTGTAATAGCTTTAAGTTTATGTACAAATGATAAAGAAAAACATAGTCAAAAATTAATGTCAACATATTGCGCGATATTCGAGGTATTCGAATGTTCGCTATACTGACGTTAATATTCGAAAATCTCGAATATCGAATAATGTCAATATTCGCGGCATTCGACTATTCGCGGATGATATTCGCCCATCTCTACTTATTTCGCGTGTTGATAGTTGTCATGTAAATTTTAACTTTATATGACAGTTTTCGAAAAATGAAATTTACTTTACATTACTGGGTGTAACACTCTGATGTAGCAGATCCCTAATATATTTGTACACGTGAAACGTGGTTATCAGCCTCTTCAAAGATGTTACTGAAAGGATGAAAATTAATTCTGGTCCAATATGTCAAATAATGTTAGACACAACAAATAATAAATAAATAAATTAATTAAATGTCGACTGTGGACATCAAACCCACTTACCCACAAATCCAGGCAAAGAGACGATTTATACAATTTCATACCAAGGCGATAATAAATATATCATCACGCCTTTGCAAATCTCGATAAGTGATATACTTATGCACGTGACCAGCCGTCACTTCATATCCACCAAAGATATTAATTTAGAACAATATTCCATAATAAATATATCATCACCGTCAGTACGGTGGTGTGGATAGCGATACGGAATTCGAATTCGGAGATCCCGAGTTCAAATCGCACTCAAGCTAAAAATTAACTACTACACTGTGGCTCGGTGGGTGCGAACCCTGTACTATAATTGGGATTCAATTCCTGTTGTACAGCGTAACATAAATAAATAAAATCACGCCTTCCCAGATCTCGATAAATGATATATTTATGCGCGTAACCAGCCGTCACCTCATAGCCACTAAAGATATTAATGTATAGTGACATTTAGAACAATATTCCAATCAGATTTTACTTTATACAAATATGTTCTCTTATGAAAAAATGCAATGAAATAGCGATTAACACCATCTGCTGCAAGCAGCAATTCAATGGTACAACTCACTCGCGCCCTCGATGTCTTCGTCTTGAGATATCAGTTGTGATTAATGTTATTATCGTGTGCTTTTATCCGGTTCCGGATCTGGAAGAGAAATGTAAAGGTGGACAGGTATTTTGATGGTGCATTCCGTGCGTTAGATTTATGTCCATAACTTTTATTGCTTTCGTTAACATTTTATTTTTTCTTTTAACTGAAAAGGAATTTAATGGATGAGATGACTTTGTCAGCGTTATCCCAGAACGAAGAAGAATTTTTAATATTGTTTGGTATTAGTCGCAGAGTTTATTAACTGGAAATGCAATATTTGATTGAAATTATTCGTAAATATATATAACATATATATATATATATATATATATATATATATATATATATATATATATATATATATATATATATATATATATACAGGGTGTTTCACAACTTAGAGCAAAAAATTAAAGGGTATATTCTGTACGACGTGCTGATCATGAAACAAAAAGAATTTTTTTTTTAAATCGCAAAACTATTTTCCTGTTTCCCAGTCCAAATTTTTCGTTGCCAATTCCACTGGGTGGGTGATTATGTTAAAGTTATTAATTAAATAAAATTCTATTATAAATAACTGCTAATAATTGAATTGTGTAATTATTCTTTCGTAGTTGATACTTACTTCATTGTTTGTGTTTAATAGGAAAGCGAATTCAGTGCAGTACTACAAAAAAAATGTTTTAGGTTAACAACCCTTAATTTTTCGAATTTAAAAAAAATTCTTTTTGTTTCATGATCAGCACGTCGTACAGAATATACCCTTTAATTTTTTGCTCTAAGTTGTGAAACACCCTATACATATATATATATATATATATATATACAGGCTGCATGAAACTTTAATAACATACAATTTGATATACTGACACTGACTACAGAACAAAAAGATTTTTTTTTAAATTCGCAAAAATTTGGGTACCTATTTCATTCCTAGCAAACATATTTAGTGTCACTGGTTTAATACAACATTTAATTTTTTTTTTAATAAAAATAAGGCATTACAGCAGGTACCTTCATAATAACTAATTAATTAATGATTATTTGTAGGCAGTGTTTATACTTTTATCTCTTTAGTAACATAATTATAAATAATTAAATGTACTATTAAACTAGTGACACTAAAAATGTTTGCTAGGACTGAAATACCCTAATTTTAGAGAATTAAAAAAATATATTTCTGTTCTATAATCAGTATATCAAATTATATATGTCATTAAAGTTTCATGCAGAGGTATATAAACACCCTGTAGATAGTAAATTAGTTATATTTGTTCAGATTTCTGTAACTTTAATAGAAAATCTGAAAAGAAAGTTGTTGATCACTTAAATTAACTTTCTTTTTAGGTTTTCTTAATAATAATATTATGTAGTAATTATCTAAACTTAGAAATATTTTCAAATTTGATATAAAAGAACATTTTAAAATATCTGAGGTTATAATTTTCAAATGACATTTCTCATATGGCTACATAGTAGTACCAATCTTACAAAATAAAAAGTTACCAAACACAGATTAACAATAATATCTATCATTAAACTGTTTCAGTATAATAATAGATCGATTGTGAACCCAATGTTTAAAAAATAAATTTGAAAATTCAATGAAAATTCACTTGGAGTTATTAACTTATTTGACGGCTGGTAACTGCATTTCAAGTGCATAATTATATCTCTTACCTAGATCTGCTACAACAGAGTGCCGCATCCAGTAATGGGTAGAAGGCGTGATGATATATTTTAAATTTGATTCTTTAAATAAGTTTAAGTTTAATATTAAAAGAAAACTAAACAGTATTTTTCGGTATTTCGACAATTGGTTATTAATTTAAAATCTTTTCTCAGTAGATACTAAAGAATTGCTTCAATCATTTATAAATTCCAGTTATCAAGAAAATTGATTATGATATATGCCTCATATTAGGTAAAAATTAATATTCATCGTGATTTCTATAAAAAAAAACTGTATTTATTCAGGCCCAACAAATTATAAATTCATACAAAATTAATTACCACCAACATAAAAACACAAACTTTCACTTCCGTAAACAGGATCACATGTATGACGTCATAAATTTTCCCTCGCTCACAATTAATAACCCTCATTACACGTCACAACATCGCAGAAAAATGTCAAGTCCAACCCTGGCGATCATTAATTAAATAAACCTTACACCCTGTTATCTGTCATACTGACCCGTTGACTTTACCGGAAAGTTAAATACTAAAGCCAACAAAAATTTTACCTAATCCATCTCTGACATGAACTTTACACTCTTGCACACATGACTGGACCGTTGAGATAAAAATTTATTAGTACGGATCTGTGTCAGATATGAGTGGTTATGCTACAGTAAAACGGAATTTACAATTTGTTAATTACATTATTTTATTTATTATTTATTTTCTGAGAACACTAAATACATTTCATGAACACTTACACATTTTTTTTTCGCATCCACACAACTAACAAAAAGTTAATACAATTTTAAAGTTCCCTAATTAAATTAAGTATCTAAAACAAAATCTATGAATTCGGTCCTGATATAACAAATAACAGTTGAGTTCCAAACAAAATGATTGCAACCCTGCCTTGAGTTTCCTGTACGCTCATCAGCTCAACAAAATCCTCTGAATCCAGTCCTGTTACGAACTTGATCTTGCCAGATCACGAACACACCCCGAGCAATCATTAATTTGTTAGCCAGAGCCGGGACAAGGAGGGGCGGGTGTAATTCAGCCTCAGCCTGATTCTTTTAACCGCGTGGTGGTTAGGGAATTTTCGCGCTACAAATGGGGAGTTTGGTAACTTTTTGACGTGGCAAGCTGCCAGAAACAAACAATTTTTAAAAGTTTCAAGTGGATTTAATCACACTCTAATACATTATTTCAAAGAAAAATAATGCCTACTCTACTCATAAATACAATGAAAAATTGCATTTAGAAATTTAAATTATAGCAAGGATAAAATGTCGAAAAAAATCGGGATGTTAATAACTTCATTTTCTATTTCATAATTATTTTTTAGATTATCACAATTTTTATATTCTCTGAATAATTAATCCTAACATTTTTATATTAGTTTCAAAAACAAGCGCAGATAGATGCTCCCTTCCTTTCTTATCTTTTAAATTCCTTTTCTGTTTTTACTATAGCGTGTCCAACTGCAATTGTGTGGAATTCAGTTTCAAAAAAAGCACAGGCAGATGCACACTTCTTCCTCATCTTTTTTTCTTCATTTTCAGTTTTTACTATACAGTGTCTAACTGCAATTGTGTTAAATGTATTTTTAAACAAGCGCAGGCAAAGCTGCCTTCATTTCTTTATAGATTCGTTGTTAGAGAAGTGGGCGTAAGTGAAGATTTACGAAACAGGTGTACATGAGCGAATGGATGGATGTGAATGAAGGTTTGTTACGCAATGATGGATTTCTGGTGAGAGGAATGAAAAAACTCGTATGGAGGAAGTGTTAATGTGGTTGAAACGAGTATCGTGTGTCAGGATGAGAATGTTCTATGAATGTTTCAGGGGTTCGTGCTACCCCATTTAATGGGATATTAATACAGATGATTAACTACTTACGGTACACTAAAAATGTTCGCTAGGAATGACATACCCTAATTTTTGCAAATTTTTAAAAAAAATCTTTTTGTTCTATAATCAGTATATCAAATTAAATATGTCATTAAAGATCCGTACAGAGGTATAAAAACACCCTGTATATATATACACCGATGTTAAATTTTGGAAATGACAGTCATTAAAACAGCCCCGATTTAACCACTATATATTTTCAAAATTGTGAAATTTGACTATTTATTATCAATGAATAATTAACATAGTATGTTAATTAACAAATTATATTAATTAATTATTGATGCAACATACTTCACCACAAATATATGTAACCACACTTTTATTAATATGTTATATACATATATAATTAATTAAATATGTATGTATGTACAAATAATTCCTGGTTGCAACATGAAAATAAAACAAATCTCAGGCAATGTTTCATTATTAAAAGCATTCGCTATATTTTAGTTTCACGGTTTATTGGTAAAATAAATCTTTAGCGAAAAAGAAGAATCTTCTTCTTTTACGATTTGGTTTGGTAGAATATAAAATCTGTCTTAAATAATAAATAAACACAAAGATAAATGATAGGAATAAAGAATGAAACGACAGGTAAATATTTTGTAGAAATCGACCAGTGGAAAACTTTTTCAATTCATGACATGTTTTTCTTCAAATTTAATATATTTTTTAATTATACGGGTAAGACATAATTTATGGTTTCAGTGTATTTTTGCGGAGAAAGAAAATTTTAATATTAAGACTTGTGCATTGAAGGACAGAAAAATTTAATTTGACATACGATATTGTCATTTGTATGATTTAGGGCTATTTGTTTTAAAACAGATTTATAGAAATGTATTGTATTCATATTTATACGTATTTAATTATTAAATGTAATTTTAATGGAAATTTCTAGTTTTTATCTTTTTCAATAATAAATAAATATATATATATTTCTTCGCGTGATGTGCGGTTACCAACCGTCAAATCACGGCCCTCAAAGATGTTAGTGGTGAAAGAGACACAGGGGTAGATTTAAATTGATGAAAATTGTTTGTCGACTGTGGGGATCAAACCAGGGTTCTCAAGATCCATAAGCCGACTCGATACCACTGAGCCACCTACCCCATTTTTTCAATATATGCGTTATTTATTTATTTGCAATGCTACAAAACAAAATTAATCCCAATTACAATACAAGTAATCTTTTAGCTTACATTCGAATGTCAACTACTCTGAAGTCAATAGTATTTTGACTGTTAATTCACACCATACTTCGTACTTAGGTGACGTAATGTAGCAGTTAGCATCTCTGCCCGGCAAGCAAAAATCCCCTTTTTCAAATCCAAACGTCACTGGGATAGTTTTAATGTAATGAAAATAGTTTGTCAGCTTTGGAATTCGAACCCAAGTACAAGCTAACTCGATACTTAATAGTCACTCCAAAATTATATATTTTTAGTAAAATATTTTATACTTAACAGTTGACAGATTAGACTTTCAAAATTTAGTTTGATTTTAAATAATTCTTTTGGCCAGTATAATTTAATTTAACGAAATCTATCTGTTAATAACCGAGGGCTTAATTTACATTTCTAAATTATTTTAGTGAAAAATATTTTGAATAAATGGTTTAAAAATACTACACCTTCCAAAAATGTGATATTAATTATATCAAGAACTTTTGAAAATCCTAAACATATACATTAGTAATTCTGTTATAAATATATCTATATATAAATTTATCAAAATAACTATTAATAAAAATAACATATTTTAAATACAATGTTATTTGAAAAATAGGATATAAATTTATAATGATATATGAATTGCCACGAAATAAAATATAAAATATGGCTGTCAGAAATATGTACAATTATTAATTTCAGCTATTTATAATTCCAGTATGCTATAATTTATAATAAGTATTTTAAAATATTTTCATTTAAAATGAAAAAAAAAAACAATCAAAATTAAAAGTATTTATATGATGTATTGTTAATTTAAATTTTAATTACATTTGTTGTGCATTGTAGTCAATTTAAAACTGTTCTTTAAAAAAAAGTCGATTATTATTTGTTTCATTTCAATCCGGAATTCATGCGAATAAAAACAAATGAAAATCTATTGAAACATATTCCCGGAATTGTAAAAACAATTTACGGGTTTCAGGATACTATACCAATGTTTTTCTACTTCCGTTAGGAAATAGACGTTTTATTTCACTTATTTGAGTTAGGTAATGAACTGCTTTATTTAACTAGTGAAATAATGAGGTAACATAGCAACACAAAAAATTAAGATATCTTCTGATATGTTATTCTTTTATTTTTGGAATTTATAACTGTCATTAATATGTAAAAATTTCATAATTTAAAAAAACGCTTTTTCGTATTTATTAGAACGGAAGTAGAAAAAATATTTCATGCAACACGTAAGAAAACTCGGTTATTACCTTCATTTCCTTACTAGTTTCATAAATAGCTAGTATGAAACTAGTAAGGAAATAGGTTATTACCATACGCATCTGAAATTTTCAGAACGACGCGTAGCCGAGTTATGTAAACACATAATTTCCTTACTAGTTTCATAAATAGCTATTACATGCACCAAATTAGGCTGGTAAGTAAGTAATAACTGTATTCTGTACGGTAATATTACCATACTGACTTGTCAAAACAGTCAAGAAAATGAAAATAAAACACAATTATAATATAACACTATTCATACAAACGGAACTAAAAAAAAACAATATTACAAAGATTACTTCTCCTGCTTATCATAATATATATTAATTGTACAGTCTTTCAAATTAGATATGACCACCTTATGACGCTTAAATAAAAAAATATTTATAAATATGATTCCAAACAATTGTAACCATGGCGTTAAATAAAAACATACAGACCACATACTTACTTAATCACCTTCTACAATGATGACAATGACGTTATTCACAAAAGAATTTCAAAAAATAATATTTATTAATTACGTTAAAGTGTTTATATTCTAAAACCGATAAACTATTGAACAAACCACGGATGTTATGAATCTTACTACCAGCCAATATATATATTTTTTTTATTAAATATGTATTTACCAGACCAACAATTACATTTTGTAATACATGGTATTTTTAAGTATAATATTTTACATTTGTATCGGTGTTAATGGAGTCGATGATCATCCTCCGGTTGCGTGTTATTGGGGACATGTGGGTGGAGTTAGGACTTATCCGTTGTCACTGCTGGTAGAGTCGTCATCGGTAGTTATTAATAGGTCTTGTGGGAGCCTTTTTCTGAGTCTTGTGTTTTGATTCCTTTTTCCTAGTTTGTAGTACTTTGCACTGGGACATAGGTTCATGTTATTGAAGAATTTCTTTGATGTTTTTTTGATATGTTCTTTTATAGTGTTTAATCTCATTTCACGGTGTAGTTGCGTGTTTCTAATAAACCATGGGGCATTTAGTCCGATACATAGTATTTTGTTCTGCAAAATTTGTATTTTCTTGATTAGGGATTTAGCTGCTGTGCCCCAGATTTGGCACGCGTCTGTCATAATCGGTCTAATTATGGAGGTATAGATTAGTTTTGCATATTCAGGTTTTAGTTTAGTTTTTCTATTGATTAATGGGTATAGGATTCCTAGCCTTTGTTTGCCTTCCTTTACTTTGGATTCGATATGTTGTAGAGATGAAAAACTATCGGTAATTTCAACTATCGATTGTTCGATAGTGCTATCAATAAACTATCGATATATCGATAGTACTATCGATAGTCAATTTAATTACTAAACGATAGTTTTAGTTACTAAACGATAGTTTTAATTACTAAACGATAGTTACTAAACGATAGTTACTAAACGATAGTTACTAAACGATAATTACTAAACGATACTATCGATAGTGTTTTTCTTTTAATTACTTATCGATAGTATTTTTTATACAAAAGTATAAATAATTTTTTTTTCTAAATTAAAAAATCTTTATTAAATTTGTTCCTTTTTTGAGAGAGAGGTAAAATAAAATTTATATTTTTTTTAAATGTTACCCTCATCCTTTAAAATTTAAAACTGTTGATGTTGCTCTATATGAAGGGATGTTTGCTAAATAATTTCTGTGAATATGGTTTTGTTACAGTAAATATTACCCGTTCTAAGGTATGTAAAATGGGTGAAATAGAAAATAAGGAAATATACAATAAATGTCAAAAATTTATTTCTTTAAAATTTAGGCTTAATAACAAGATTTCAGAAGTTACAAATGTGAAAAATAAAAATCAAATGCAAATATGTACTTCTATTCCTAGGCATATATCATTTCTTACATTAATTTATATATTTGTCGAGATCAAGATATTAGAAAAACTAATTGCAATTCGAAACACCTTTTATATTAATTTAGATCAAATAAAAAAGAAATGTGGTGTTGTGATAGTATTTTTGGAGTTGTGATGCATACTGGATGAGTGGTAAGCGGAAACTGTCCTGGTTAGAAGGAAAAAATGGTGGATTTTGGGGTGAACAAAGAAGTTTGGAATGTAGGTACTTGAAAAACATATGTTGTTAGGTTCGGAGAAAGCGGGCGAAGTTACAATAGCAGGTAGTGGAGAAACTAAACGATAGTTACTAAACGATAGCTACTAAACGATAGTTACTAAACGATAGTTACTAAACGATAGTTACTAAACGATAGTTACTAAACGATAGTTACTAAACGATAATTACTAAACGATACTATCGATAGTTTTTTTCTATTAATTACTTATCGATAGTACTTTTTTTTAAACTATCGATGTATCGATAGTACTATCGATAGTTTTTTCATCTCTAATATGTTGCCTCTAGGTGAGTTTTTTATCAAATCGTACACCTAGGTACTTTACTGAGGAGTCGTTTGGATTCCAGGGGATGGGTGTGTTGTTAATTGTAATGTTTTGTGTTTCGGTGTTTCTTTTGAGGGAGAAGATTTTCGTTTCACATTTGGATGCATTGATGGTTAGTCTCCAATTATTAAACCAGTTACATACAAGGTTTACTGCTGATTGTAGGTTTTCGACAGCGTGGTTTAAATTTGCATGTCGTGTAATTATTGCCGTGTCATCTGCGTACATAGCCAATGAGGACATATTTGGAGTTGGTAGATCCGACATGTAAATGTTGAATAATATTGGGCCTAAGATCGAGCCTTGCGGGACTCCTGACTGAATGTTTCTTGTTGTGGAACTGTTGTCCCTGATTTTAACACTGAAAGTTCTCCAATATATTTAAATAAAAATTAAATATTGTTAGCAATTTTAGAATTCTGAATTTTTTGTTATTAATTATAAATTATGAATTTCTTATGTCACTACTTTAAAAATTATGTTTTGGTTATTTATTATCTGATGTATTTATTTAATTAATTATTTTTATGTAATTAACTAGCCGCTGGTAATCGTGCAGTGATTACGGCAGTATTCACCGGACACTTGTAGCAAACGGCCGCTAAATATTATTTTGGGTAATTTCGAATAATAAATTTGTGACACAGAAGTGTATCACGCGCTTTGTCTTAGTAACCTTCTTTATCCTGATATTTAGTGTGTGTGTCTGGTGTTTATACAATACTGTGAGGTGACGTGTTGTTCTTATTTTTTATTTATTTAAAGGGTAAGGCCACTCTAAAATTTTTTTAAAATGCATTTTTTTTATTTGCTTAAATTATAGTTTTAACCCTTAGGAATAAGGGACAATTAATTTAAATGCCGCGCGGATGTATTTCAGAGGGAAAAAAGCATATATCTATTAGTACTAGTATATATATATATATATGATTCGAAACTTTAAACGCGTTTTTCTCGAAATCATATTTTCAAAATCGGGCGAAAAGAAATCTGAAATACTAATTGATGGATTGTGCTGAATCATTTTATTTCTTATTCTAGATATAAAATACTCAAAAACTACGGGGGCTTTTTTTTAAAGTGCTTCATTCGTTTTTTATGGTCGTTTTTATACAGAAATTTAGTCCCGAATAATGAACTTTTTTCAAACGTGCGCCATTTTGTTAAAAATCTAAATTTTCAAAATCCAGCCCGTAGTTTTTTTAGAGTATACATCAGAGATTAAGAAAATATATCCCTTTTTGATCCAGGTCTATTGCTGTTCCCGGAATGTTTTCGCCCGATTTGCCCTACGCGCCGAGAGGAGTCGCCATTTTTTTTAATTTCTGACGACAATTTTGAATATTTTCTTTAAACAAAATTTTTAAATAAAGTTTAAAGAGCACTAAATGAAGATCCAAAAACAGTTCTTAAGCAGCACGTTTAGATTTCGTTAAAAAAAAATCTAGAAAATGACCCTTTTTATCCTTGTCTAGAGTGGCCTTACCCCTACCGCTAACAATATCACTCAGTCAATGAGGTTTATATCGGCGATCTCTTGCCAGTAAAGCACGAGCGCTAAACTGCCCGTACTTCGTACCTCGTTTGTTATAATTTAAATAGAGAGTTAACATCTCAAAATAGAGGAAACATACTATATTAAAACATAGTACCTTGTTACATTCAGCTTAAAATTACTGAATAGTGTAGAATAGACAATAGAAAAGTTTGTATGCACGGAACATGACATTACGAACAAAGTTCGTGTGTACTAGCCACCATTTTGTACTGAAAAGTAACCAACAAATTATGTTCCAACAACTGGACTAGTTTATTAACAAAAGTAGGACATAAACAAATGGTTTTTTTAATAGTACCTGTTGTTGTTAAAATAAAATGAGAAACACGCGTACGTCCAGCGATTATTTGGAGAAAGACTTTTAAATCCCTCCATTCATACTAATCTAAGCTACTGTTAAAAATTCTTGTATCCAAGCATATGTATGCTTTACGTAGATTATAAAATACATCAGGAACACTGCTTGAAAACTATTGAAATACAGATGGAATTAATAAAAAAATAAAAATCTGATGTGGACACCACAGGACTTCCTTGTACGCGTATTAAACTATAGATATTTTTTTAATTGCACATATTTGACATCAAATCTTTTATTTTTTGTTCTAATCCATAGCAAACTTAATTTAAAAAAAAAACAAAATATATATAATATTTAAATTTAGATATCTCGCTTATGCAAAAAGCTAATTTAAAAATTCTTAATATACTAGACGCAGAATTTAATTCTCTAAAACTTTTATTTGCAGCATTTATTTCTAAAATTAAAATAATACCATTTTTTTCAAGGAAAACTGTAAGCAGCTTCATGTAATGTGTTACTTCCGGTAAGTGTATTTTAACCAAAATCTATTATGTTATTTCCATTGATATAGTAGTCGTATATACCAATTTGGAAAGTTTTAAATTATATTTGAATATAGTTTTTCATGAAAATCTATTATAGGCTTCAAGTAAAGTACCACTTCCGGTAGTTGTATAATGACCAAAAAGGGAGGTGCACAACTAGATGTTATAACAGTCCTAAATATAAAGTTTCAATTTTCTACGGCTTACCGTTTTTGAGTTATGCGAGATACATACGTACGTACAGGCGGCATGACGAAATTAGTCAAAATGGATTCAGGGAGGGCCAAAATACCTATTTCCGTTGAAATCTGAGAACCGAAAAGGAAGTAAAAATTAGTAAATAAATATATCATCACGTCTTTTATCCATTACTGGGTATGTCATTCTCCGTTGCAGATCTAGTGATATATTTCTTCGCGTGAAGTGCGGATACCAACCGCAAAATTACGGTCCCCAAAAATGTTAGTGGAGGAGGAGCTACAGGGGTAGTTTTAACGTGGTGAAAATTGTTTGTCGCCTATGGGGATCGAACCAGGGTTCTCAAAATCCACAGGCCGATTCAATACCACTGAGCCACCTACCCCATTTATTTATACTTATTATTTAAATAATAATTTACCTAAATTTTAGTCGATCTACTTTGACAGAGTGCGACATTCAGTAATGGGTAAAAGGCGTGATATATTTATTTATTTACATAATGAGTGATTAAAAAACAAATGATATCAAATTGTGCCATAAAAAAAAGTATGCCTGGAATTAATTAGGGAATTATTTATCATAATTGACAACGAAAAATGTCACCGATTGTTAAGTTTATTTATTTATTTATGTTACGCTGTACAACAGGAATTGAATCCCAATTACAGTACAGGGTCCGCACTCACCGAACCGCAGTGTATATATATGAGTCCCATCATTCCGTTGCGGAATATAGGGGCCGGGCACACCGAGCCGCAGTTTTTACACTGCCGTACTGCCGGTTTCTTTAGTCAGATTATTTAAGGCGTATAAGTGACTAGCTTATAGCGCCCGAGTGTGATAAATACATGAAACTGTATTTTTATATTTTACGACAAATCACACATTGTCGGCAGGCGGATTCGAACTGACGAACCTTGGCTCGGGTGACGTCACAGTATGCTAAGAGATGTGCCTTAACACGCTCGGCCACCGCGCCTGCGAACCGCAGTGTAGTAGTTTATATAATTTTTAGCTTAAGTGAGATTCGAACTCGGGATCTCCGGATTCGAATTCCGTATCGCTATCCACACCACCGTACTGACGGACATTATTATGGTACGAGTCGTTATAAAATACATATCTGTATCATAGCAGATTTCAATAAATAATATTTTTATTACTTTTAGAAAAACATTAAACAAACAATAAATATTCATAAAATATTTTTTATTATAGACATCAAAATAATCTTGAACTCAAAATACCAGATTTCCAAACGCAATATTAGTACTTAGGTCGCTAACAAATCTTAAACATCGCATCGCATACGTACGCGTATCGCGCCATTTACTTAGAATATATTTCAGATAAGTTTGATAAATTGATGGTGCGTGATGTACATGAATGGCAAGAAAGAATGGTGTTTTTTTTCTTATTTTCGTCTCTGATTTCAGAGAATGCGTTTAGCTTTATTGGGTTTTATTTTTTTGAATAAGAAAAATTATTGGCTTGTTCAGTAACTGCTGTAAGCTGCGAGCGGATTGTTTTTATTGTAATCGACATACTTGGGTTCATGTACGTATGAGATTTCTAGTATTTGAAACATTATGCGCTTCTATTATAATAATAATAATGACTTTATTGACACATGTCAAAGGCCTGGTTCAGCCAAAGGCTGTTCTTCCACCCAACCACGTACATAAGATTACAAAAATTATAAAGAAAATGTACCTAATGAATGTAATGAGTACAGAGTACAAAATAGAAAAAATAAACAAATAAAATACAATACAACAGAATACATTTAAATAAATTGCATCGTTTCAAAAAATTGTATTAAACAAATAAAATAAATAAAATAACTTGGACAAAAAGTGCATATTAAATAAATAACTTCTTAATATGATATTTAAATGAACTTGACGACAAAGACTTTAAGTTATCTGGAATAGTGTTATACAGAGTTGGTGCTAGATAAGAAAATGAACATTTGAATTTAGATTTGGAGAATGAAGGAACAACATATAAGTCTCTAGCTCGTAGACCGTATTCATAATTTTTAAATTTAATTATTAAACGGAGTAGTAACAATCACAGAGTACTGAACATTTAAATAAATAAATATAAATATATCATCACGCCTTTTACCCGTTACAGAGTGTGGCACTCTGCGCTAGCAGATCTCGGTAGGTGATATATTTCTTCGCGTGAAGTGCGGTTCCTAGCCGTCAAATCACGGCTCCCAAAGATGTGGAGGGGGCCACAGGAGTCGATTTAAATTGGTGAAAACTGAACATTTATTTATTTATTTGCTGCTTCGCACAATACACGATGTAGTAAATTCTTGTTATATCTGTATATAATACCCGCACGTATATTTAAAATTATCGAATATATTGTGTTTCTATGAAACGTATTATTTTGGTAAATCAGGAGTACGTAGAACGAGTAGTTTTCGAAAATAATATGTTGAGTGGATCAATTCAATATATTCTTATAATTCGGGATAACTATGTTGTATTTATTATGATTATATAACATATAACAAATAAAAACACCACATGATTTCCTTGTACGCGTAATATACTATACCTACATTTTTTTATTGCACATATTTGACGTAATTTGACATTGTCATTAAATTGTTTATTTTGTTCTTATTTTTTGTTCTAATCCATAGCAAACTTAATTACAATAAACGATAAATAATTTTTACTTCCTTGTACGAAGTAAAGGAAGTATTGTAATCGCGAAAATTTTCGGTTCTCAGATTTCAACGGAAATAGGTATTTTGGCCCTCCCTGAATTCATTTTGACTAATTTCGTCGTGCCGTCTGTACGTACGTATCTCGCATAACTCAAAAACGGTAAGTCGTAGAAAATTGAAACTTTATATTTAGGACTGTTATAACATCTAGTTGTGCACCTCTCTTTTTGGTCATTATACAACTACCGGAAGTGGTACTTTACTTGAAGCCTACAATAGATTTTCATGAAAAACTATATTCAAATATAATTTAAAACTTTCCGAATTTGGTATATAAGACTACTATATCAATAGAAATAACATAATAGATTTTGGTTAAAATAGACTAACCGGAAGTGGCACATTACATGAAGCTGCTAACAGTTTTCCTTGAAAAAAATGGTATTATTTTAATTTTAGAAAGGAATGCTGCAAATAAAAGTTTTAGAGAATTAAATTCTGCGTCTAGCACATTAAGAATTTTTAAATTAGCTTTTTGCATAAACGTGATATCTAAATTTAAATATTATATATTTTATGATTTTTTTTTAAATTAAGTTTGCTATGGATTAGAACAAAAAATAAAAGATTTAATGTAAAATATGTGCAATTAAAAAAATATCTATATTTTAATACGCGTAGTCATGTGGTGCCACATCAGATTTTTACATTTATATGTCTCGCTTATATAAAAGGCAAATTTAATAATTCTTAATGTACTTGACCCAGAATTTATTTATCTAAAACTTTCATTTGCAGCATTTATTTCTAAAATCAAAATAATAGCTGTTTTTCAAGCAAAACTGTTAGCAGCTTCATGTAATGTATTACTTTAAGTAAAGTACCAATTCCGGAAGTTATATAATGACCAAAAAGAGATGTGCACAACTAGATGTTATAACAGTTCTAAATACAAAATCTCAATTTTCTACGGCTTACCGTTTTTGAGTTATGCGAGATACATACATACGTACAGATATCACGACGAAATTAGTCAAAATGGATTCAGGGATGGTCAAAATGGATATTTCCGCTGAAATCTCAAAACCGAAAATTTTCGCGATTACAATACTTCCTTTACTTTGTACAAGGAAGTAAAAAATTAACAGTAATCGTTCCATCACGAAATATCATCCGACGTATTTTGTGGGTGTAAGTGTAGACCACGCCCATTTTTAAAATAATCTTTGAAAATGCCCCATCCCTCTCCATGGCATGATTTTATAGACCCGCCTCTGCTTTACAACAGTTAAACATGATTTTTACTTTCTTATATATAATAAATATACACTATCATATATCAAAGTCGGCACTAACACACCATTATAAACATGCAATTAAGTATTCACGTTTCAAGCTAAGTTAATTAAAGACATCATACACTCTTCCTTCGCTTTTCCGATCAATACATTTATTATAGTTGCTTGAAAGGAATATCATCACGCCTTTTACCCATTACTGGATGTGACATTTTGCCTTAGCAGATCTCGGTAAATGCTACATTTATAAGGTCACCAGCCTTCAAATGACAGCCTTCTAAGAAAAACGTAATTGCAATATGATGCCAAAAAATATCTGATGTGGACACCACATGACTTTCTTGTACGCGTATTAAACTATGGATATCTTTTTAATTGCACATATTTGACATTACATTTTTTTTCTTAATTAAAAAAAAAACAAAAAATATATAAATAAATAAATAAAATAAATATATCATCACGCCTTTTACCCATCACTGGGTGTGGCACTCTGCCTAAGCAGATTTCGGTAAGTGATATATTTTTTCGCGTGAAGTGCGGTTACCAGCCGTCAAATCACGGCCTCCAAAGATATTAGTGGTGGAGGAGCCACAGGGGTAGATGTTTTAAATTGGTGAAAATTGTTTGTCGGCTGTGGGGATCGAACCAGAGTTCTCAAGATCCATAGGCCGATTCGATACCACTGTGCCACCTATCCCATAAAAAATATATAATTTTTAAATTTACATATCTTGCTTATACAAAAGGCTAATTTAATAATTCTTGATATGCTAGACGCAGAATTTATTTTTTTTAACTTTTATTTGCAGCATTTATTTCTAAAATCAGAATAATGCCATTTTTTTCAAGAAAAACTGTTAGCAGCTTCATGTAATGTATCACTGCCGGTTAATCCATTTTAACCAAAACCTATTATGTTATTTCCATTGATATAGTAGTCTTATATACCAAATTTGGAAAGTTTTAAATTATATTTGAATATAGTTTTTCATGAAAATCTATTATAGGCTTCAAGTAAAGTACAACTTCCGGTAGTTGTATAATGACCAAAAAGGGAGGTGCACAACTGGATGTTATAACAGTCCTAAATACAAAATTTACCGTTTTTGAGCTATGCGAAATACATACGTACGTACGTACAGACGTCACGACGAAATTAGTCAAAATGGATTCAGGGATGACCAAAATGCCTATTTCCGCTGAAATCTGAGAACCGAAAATTATCGCGATTACAATACTTCCTTCCTAAAAGGAAGTAAAATTAACGGCTATGGGAATCAAAATTTGAGCGTTCATGCTTTCCAATGTGTATAGTTGTTAAAAGAAAGAACAAATTGAAAAGAAACCTGAAAAGCAGAGATGTGCATATACGTGTAATCTTTAATTGGCTACATCTACACGTAGACAATACGTCGACAATTCTAGCGACGTAGACAATGTAAACAATGTAGATCATGCATCTGACAGTTGTAAAATTCAACATAACCTAAATTTATTCCTTTGTAACTATTACATGTATTCGTATTCGTAAGCTCGGGTCATTGTCGGTCTTTATATAATAAAAATAATAAAGCAAGTGCTCGTACATTACTAGACGAATGTCTGTCTTGGGTCTTGGGCGAACTGTCATATTTTTAAAATCGATCAACGCGCCATCTCACCAGACGGAGTTTTCTTTGGCGCTATTTTTAACAGTAACCAGTTGACAAATTTTCAACGTTTTGCCCTGCACAACTAATTTTTTTTCATGTAATCCCTAGAATAAAAATAAAAATCTCTAACAACATTTAAAATTCCCTAGTTCTAAGGATAACATTTCTAATCTGACTTAAGTGAACACAGGTGTTTTCATTGTCTACATAGTCTACATTGTTTACATGAAAAATAAAGACGTAGACTACATGATTGTTTACACGTAGAGAATGGCGTAGATTACTTGCAGTAGACTACACGCACATCCCTGCTGAAAAGAGCCAACATTTAATATAAACATTTGACGGTAGAACATATTTAGTACTAAATTTGATCCCTAGATGTCATATAGCGATGTGGCAAACACGAATAGTTATCGCCTCTGTTTAAACGATTTTCCAGACACTCGCTTTGTGTTTGCTAAAGGCAGATTCACATTAAAATTTCAGCCTCGAAACCAAAACATTGTTAATATTCCACCGCAAAACAATTGCCGACAAGCAAGTAAACTTTGAACTATAAACAAAACAGAATCGCTTACAGGTATGCCCGTAACTGTGTCGTTTGAGCTTACGTATACGTTGCGTAGTGTCATGCCATGTTGCTACGTTGAGCTATGTTAGCATATGCTACAAAGCTACCCTACTAAACTTGTGTTAGAATGTATCTCATCGCCGGAGGAGATTCCCTTTCTACTTGTCATGATTCTATAAGAACTAGAGAAATTACTTGCATGATGTTGTACTATTTGTCTAAACTCTACTCGACAGGCAACTATTATGTCATGGTGACGTTGTAACAATTGAAAATACAAAAAAAAATAAGCTAATTCTATAACACAAATTGCTATGAAAGGTGGATTTATTTTTTTCTGAAAATGATCCCATTACATTATTTATATGTAAGTGAAGTTTTCAATTCTTATACAAGGTGTTTCTATACCTATACCTGTGTACGAAACTTCAATGACATATATAATTTGATATACTAATTATAGAACAAAAAGAATTTGTTTGAAACTCGGAAAAATTAAGGTATTTCATTCCTAGCAAACATTTTTACTTCTCCATACACTTACAGCATATCCACTAATTCACTGTTGCTATACATTTCTCTCAAATTTCTCCCACAACAACTTACCCTTTCAATACCGTGTACGAAATCAGACTAGGTACTCAAATAAAAATAAAAATAAGGCATTACACCGGATAATGAAATTCGTAAAAATTAGGGTATTTAATTCCTAGCGAACAATTTTAGTATCACTAGTTTAATAGTACATTTAATTATTTATAATTATGTTACTAATGAAATAAAAGTATAAACACTGCCTAGAAATAATCATTTATTAATTAGTTATTATGTATGTACCTGGTGTAAGACCTTATTTTTATTTTTTTTAAATTAAATAAATTACGTGAAATTACTGCACTCGCCAAGACCCGTGCGTAACTTTTTCATTCGCAATGTAATTGTGTTACAATTCGCGTTGTGTATTATACTTTATCTACGACCATAAATTATAATAAGAACAATTACAGAATATTTGTTAGGTTATATCAACTGTCAAACAACAGTGTTACCGCCTAACAAATGAAAAATTTCTTAAGAACAGTTACATTATATATGAAAAAATTCGAGAAAAATAAGAAAATTGAGAAATACTAGAAATAATTTTTATACAAATATTATAGGTGGCTATGTGAAAATAAACAAAATGTAACAGTGTTATACAACTTAACAAACTAAAGCAACAAATTCAGTAACAAAAACAACTTCAAACAAATTATTTTCACATAGCCACCTATAATATTTGTATAAAAATTATTTCTAGTATTTCTCAATTTTCTTATTTTTCTCGAATTTTTTCAGATACATTAATAAAAACTAATACACCGTTGAAAAGAGAAAAAAATGGCGGTTTTTATTTTAGTAAAATAATTATAGGTTGCTATTTAAAAAATAAAAGTTGATAGTCGTATCTTGTAAACCTGACTTTATAAAAAATATCTACATCTGCCATCAAATAGTATATTTAAAATAATAAAACTTTCATATGAACCATTTTTTTCTATTACTCATAATAAAAAAGTTAAAGGGGGGGGCGTCTTCCCAGACTCACTCTGTATATATATATACGAGTATATTACGTAACTAGTGCAGTAAACCCTTAGCAACCGTAAACAAGCATTTACTGTTCTTGCAAATTGTTTTTAATGGCCTACTTACATATATGGTCGTAGATACAATTTATTACGTGTAACATAAATAATTATGAATAACAAAATATTACATGCACCTATTCAACCAGTGGCCCAAAACTATTTGTTTACCAAACCACGAAATAAATTTTGCGAATTTTGAAAAACTTAATCAGGGACGTTGAGTACAGGATTAAAATAAGTGCCATAAGTTATGAAATACCCTGTATACAATATTTAGTGTATTTATCATTCCTTATTCTGAATCTAGAATATTGTAGATCTATACTTGCAGATCTGATAATTACCTTAACTCTTATTTCTAACATGTTAAAACCATGCTCTTAAAACATTCAAAAACAATTGTATTCTAATTCAGATAGTATCTTTTTTCTATAATTCAGCAGTTGGCAACACTATGTACATATAAAATAATGTTATAAGCTTCATTTCACTCACGTAACAAACCATTCACGCATCAGCCATCCTCAACTTCACCTCAATCCATTTTAAAATACTTTTGTCAAAGTCTATATAAAGAAGCAACCAACAAATTTTTATATTTGTAATTCTATCAATAACCCTTTCAAAAGACTTGAAATTCCATTTCTAGTTTTCTTTACTTTGCATCTTCTATTGAACTATCTCACGATTTTCCAAAACTGGAAGTTTTCAAAGTACATATGTGTCAAACTTCATCGAAATTTAATCTAAATTCATTTTTAAATAACCCCAAAAAGTGCCGAAACTCTTCTGAAAGATCGAGAAGTTTGGAAGATTCTGTAAGGGGTAGAAGCGAGGCGGTATTTCCGTCTTCGCCTCCAAACATGGTTAGTAGCGGTAGCTTACAACTTTTTTAATACTTATTGCTTATTTGAATATGGTAATTGGGGAAAGTTTCAACAACAATTACAGCCCCATTCTACTCAATATTGAATGGGGACTAAATTGAACTTTTTCGCAAAGATCGCTGCTGATATGTACCTAAATATCTAAGATAATTTGAAAGATTTGTTATCAAATTTTTTAAACTGCTCTTTTTAACCCATTAACCGCCAACGTCCCATTTTTGGGACGCTTAAATATTTGGCTGTAATAATTTTTTTTACATTTAAAATGTATATTTTTTTTAATGAATATATTAATTAGTTATGTTATGACAGCCAGTCACAGCCAATTTTCAAATATTTGCAAAACCAATAATTTTAAAAATATTCAAAGTTACTTAATTTCGGTGTTTTTAACAATTATATTTCAAGGTCAGATATATTTTAACACTTAGTATATATAACTTTTATTATCAAAAACAAGTTTTTTAGAACTCAAATAAAGATATTTTTACTGAAAAGGTATTCTTTTATTGATCATCGAATTGCGGCGGGTATTGGGTTAATGCAGAAAACTAAACAGAAAAACAATTTAAATAAATAAAATAAATATATCATTTCGCCTTTTACCCATTATTGAGTGTGGCACTCTGCCTAAGTAGATCTCGGTAAGTGATATATTTCTTTGCGTAAAGTGCGGTCACCAGTCGTCAAATCACGGCCCCCAATGATGTTAGTGGAGGGAAAGCCACAGGGGTAGATTTTAAATTGGTGAAAATTGTGTGTCGGCTGTGGGGATCGAACCAGGGTTCTCAAGATTCACATGTCCACTCGATACCACTGAGCCACCTACCCCATTAAAAACAATTTGAAAAATTAAAAATATGTTTTTCTACGACTGCAATTACGCTCTCATTTGTCATCATAAAGTTGACGTTTTCTGTGGAACAATCGAAAAATATCTTTTTTGCGTGTCTCTAATGGCAACGCGCGAAAAAGATGTTAAATGCGCGCGTTTCCAATGGCAACACGCGAAAAAGATGTTAAATGCGCGCTTATTTCAATATTACCAGGGATACAAACAAAACAGAAACTTGTCATATTGACAATTGACAGAACGAATTTATTTTCAATACGTACATGTTTTGAAACCATTTTATGATGCAATCGTAGAAAAAATAATGTGTGCATCACGAGCGTAAAGTGTCTTTGTTCCTCTTGCACTATTGTAGCTGTCGCCTTCGACTCGCGCTGCAATTACCGTCCTCGAGTAACAAAGAATCACTTTACGCTCTTAGTACACAAATAACTATTTTAGTTTTTAAATTTTTATGAGTGTGGCAACTCTACAATTACGATAATAAATGAGCATCGTAAAGGAGGTCATCAACCGTCAAATTGACCAATATACATAAATAAATATATCATCACGCCTTTTATCTATTACTGCGTGTAGCACTGTGCTGTACCAGATCTCGGTAAGTGATATATTTCTTCGTGTGAAGTGCGGTTACCAGCCGTCAAATCACGGCCCTTAAAGACTTTAGTGAAAGGAGAGCCACAGTGGTAGATTTAATTTGGTGAAAATTGTTTGTCGGCTGTGGGAATCGAACCCGGGTTCTCAAATCCAAAGGCCAACTCGATACCACTAACAAGTAACAGTACCCAACTATCACTCACCGATTTAAATGAAACTTGACACACTAATAGAACTCTAAAAAATATTGAACTCGTATTTTTTTTTCTTCCGGAAGTTGCTTTTTAGGGGTACAAACCACCTTTGAAAGGTGGTAAAATCCGTAAAATCACGGCCTCCAAATATGTTAGTGGAGGGAGAGCAATAGGAGTAGTTTTAATGTGGTGAAAATTGTTTGTTGCCTGTGGTAATCGAACCTGGGTTCTCAAATACACAGACCAACTCAATACCACAGAGCCATTTACCTCATAAAATGTTGAAATAAACTTTAATAGAAATCTTTACCATTTTATATTCTAAATATGTTTTGGATTAACTATTTAATGTCAAGCTAAAATTAGCGTCACTAATACAAAATGCAGGATTAGCTTAAACTTTTATAAGTGCCGGAGTGATCGAGTTTTGTTTGTATATTAACGATTTAAGATCAAAAAGTAAACATCACGGCTGCACTATTAAATATTAGTAAATCTGTAATTACAGTTTTGAGCTATGAATAGATTTCCCAGAACTAGTCAGCTATGCTGGTCAAACCCATGAATATTACAATGTCATAAATAAACAAATGAAGTTCTAAACAAACCTGTAATGTATTAACCTCACATACTGACCTCTTGTTTAATTTTAGCAAACGCTAGTTACACTCAAATAACTTTATATTATTCTGAAACACAATGTGAAGATTTAATATTTTACAGTGTAAATGCGACTTTATGCAGCATTGCTTCCGTTATTTCCATATCGTGAACATATATTTCTCTAACGCATGTGAAATATAATAGCATTTTGTTCACAAATATGTCAAATACACTTCGGAAATATGTGAATGCAAATTCAAGATCTTGTAAAGTATGTGTATGAAATCTCTTTTTATCTTTAACGGAGATTATTTATACTTGAATATAATCAAATCTATTATATATACAGGGTATTTCACGGATATGGGACACCTCAAATAATTCCTATACTAATAAAGATACAATAAAATGGTATAAGACAATTTTATAGAAATCCAAGGGGGACATCCGTTTAAATAAGAAATTATTTTTTAAAACCAGTGGTACTGAAGTTACGGTGCGAAGTTATATATTTTTTAATAAGATTATACATATTTTTTATGCTTATTCGATAGAGTATTTTTTTCTGAATAATCATTTTATGTTCTTGCATAACAAAAATATTGAGAAAATTCAATTTAAAGTTTCGATAAATTTTATTTAACATGACACAAAACAGTAGGCCATGATCAATAACAAAATAAAATATGTTCATTGTTATATATAATAATTAGTTGATTGTTGTTTTTATTGAGAAGATAAATTATGGGTATTGTATTGGGTAATTAAATGTTTATGGTTTATAACCAATATGTTCATTGCTTTGTTATTGATCATGGCTTACTGTTTTGTGTCATGTTAAATAAAATTTATCGAAACTTTAAATTAAATTATCTGAATATTTTTTGTTAAGCAAGGATGTAAAATGATTGAATTCAGAAAAAAATACTCTATCAAATAGGTAACATATAAAAAATATGTATAATCTCATTTAAAAGAATATAATAACAACAAAGACAAAATTAATTGTCATCCAACACTTGGTGAAACAAGGTTTAATAAAAAATATAAAATAAACACATGGCTATGTTTCACAAAATTCAGCCTCCAAGTCACCTTATGAGGGCATCGTCAGAGGCTGACCAGTACAGTTAGTAACCATAGACTTGTTTCGCTCTTATTAGAGCTCATCAGTATGGTATAACTCACTTCTTCACCTAGAACAAAGTTCACGTGAAGAAGCTGGTGACGAATAACTGTGCCAGCAGAGAATAAGATCTCTAACAAACAGGTACGATGACATGAGAAGTTCTGTAGAACAGGTCATGCCATCTATCGAAAAAAAGGAAAACGCGAAACGCGTCTATGGTTACTAACTATGCTGGCCAGCCTCTGACGATGCCCTCATAAGGTGACTTGGAGGCTGAATTTTGTGAAACATAGCCAAGTGTTTATTTTATATTTTTTTTAAGAGAATATAAGTTTGTACCCTAACTTCAGAACCACTGGTTTAAAAACATAATTTCTTATTTAATCGGATGTCCCCCTTGGACTTCTATAAAATTGTCTTATAACATTTTATTGTATCTTTATTAGTATAGGAATTATTTGTGGTGTCCCATATCAGTGAAACACCCTGTATATACAGAGTGAATAATAATAAAATACAATAATTTAAGTTACTGGGTCTATATGGCATTATAAATTGTAGTTCTCCTGTCCTGTAATTTAGATTAAGTTCTTGTGTAGAATAGCAAATAAATAAATAATTGACTAACTTTATTCTATTTTGTTTGTTCTAGATGAGTGTTCGTTTTTGGTCTTCTACGTCACCGTTATTTACTATGCAATGGTGAGTGACAAATTACAAAATATATTTTTATTATTATTCGTTTAAATTAGAACCAGTATTTTTTTTCTTGTTGCATCTTTTAATAAATCTGTCATATGAAAATATTGCTGCTAGTAATTTTAAAGTAGCTCTAAAAGAAGAATCTTCAATTCTTTTTGGTAATGCATTATTTATAATATAATTTTTCTACGATTGCTATGAAAAGTTGACAATTACGTTCTCATTTGTCATCGTAAAGTTGACGTTTTCTGTGGAACAATCGAAAAATATCTTTTTTGCGCGTCTCCAATGGCAACGTGCGTAAAAGATATTAAATGCGCGCTTATTTCAATAGTTACCAAAGATACAAACAATACAGAAACTTGTCATATTGACAGTTGACAGAACGAATTTATTTTCAATACGTATACGTTTTCAAATAATTATAAGATGCAATCGTAGAAAAAATGATGTGTGTATCACGAGCGTAAAGTGTCTTTGTTCCTCTTACACTATTGCAGCTCTCGCCTTCGGTTCGCGCTGCTATTACCGTGCTCGAGTAACAAAGAATCACTTTACGCTCTTAATACACAAATAACTATTTTGTCCACAAAGATGAAAGTAAAGCCATGTCCATAGCAACTAGATAACAACGGTCTAAATTTCTCATTTATCTCTGAAAATTTCATTTCTGTCTCATTTTTCTTTCAACCAAACTGTAATCGTATATGTTAACCTCAACATCGTGATTTACTTAATATAAATTTTGAGATTTTAACGATATTTTTGAATGTTTTCAGTAATTATAAAGTATGTTAAAGACTAAAGCGCCCTCTGCTGGAATGAGTTCAAGTTCAGTGTTGATTTAGTGTTGGCCTTCGGCCAGTAATAAATCTGTATTTTAAGGCTCCATGAAAGCACAAAATACTTGTTTACTCCAAACAGCCATCGCGATGTTAAATATACACTCTGGCATTCAATCAATCCGTGCGATAGATGAACAATCAAATCAAACGCGGATAAATCAATCAATGCATAGATTGACACAGAAATAATTGAAATATAGAGCTAATTTGAATAGATACTTTAAAAGCTCACAATCTGTTAAGGGAAATAATTATTACCGAGTTTAATTAAATATAGAATATTAACATAATAGTTATTTACATAAAAAGTCAGGAAAGCGTTCAATTACAGGATGAGTAGATTTTTTGAAACAGCTTACGAATCCTGTACGACGCTTTACTGACGTGTTGTGTATAACATTTTACCTGAAGTTTATAAACAAATAATAAATATTTTAAATTAATTTAAGTTATAAGAAATATTTGACTTACATATTCAGTCAGTATTTTATGTTGCTAAGTAACTAGACACTCACGTTCCTTTCATTACCAATATGTTATTTTCCTGAGTCTTAAAGCTCAGGCAAATATTTATTTTTCAGTTTCAGGTAAAATTTTTGACAAGTATAAGTGCATTGTATATTTGTAGATTTAATTTGGTAAAAATTGTTTGTCGGCTGTGGGAACCGAACCCGGGTTCTCAAATCCAGAGGCCGACGCGATACCACTGAGCCCTATCCTATATTAATTTAAACAATATGCAAAAAAATAATTATACAACACGAAATGAAAGCATCTTTTTTCAGCACTCTGATTTCGCCGTCATATATCAAACTTTATCTACGACCATATATGTAAGTAGGCCATTGAAAACAGTAAATGCATGTTTACGGTTCCAAAGGGTTTAATGCATTAGTTACGTAATATATAATGTAACTGTTCTCAAGATATTTTTCATTTGTTAGGCGGTAACACTGCTGTTTGACAGTTGATGTTACAGATATAACCTAACAAATATTCTGTAATTGTTGTTATTATTATTTATGGTCGTAGATAAAGTATAATATACAACTCGAATTGTAACGCAATTACTTTGCGAGTGACATTACTACACTCCCCAAAGCTCGTGCGAAACTTTTTCACTCGTACGTAATGTGCTTGTTACAATTCTCCTTATGTAATATACTATTATTACCCAACAGAGTCATATTACAGGGTAAAGATAAAAATAAGAAATATATATGTAAAAAATGCTCCATTTATAATTCAATAATTATGTGGTTCATATTTGACTATAAACTGTAGGTTCTCTTTACAGTAATAATTTTCCTGTTATGCAGCTTAGTAAATAAATACTTTAATCTGTTGTACAACTAAGTTACTGAGAATATATCTATCTTAACGATAAAAAATCTGTAGGATTAGATGTTGCCCACCCTGTAAATTCTCATTTGAATCCTCTTTGTAAAATTAATTCCTGGATTTTAAAAACAATTTAATATAGCTCTTGTTTTAACACTTTAATCCAATAACGATTAAGCGGTGAAATTTTGCAAAAAGAAACGTCGCTGTCTTAATATATTCATTAAGTCTGTTATGCTTAAAATTTATGCAGATTAAAGATATAATGGTTCAAACCTCTTTTATGACCATCAAAGTAAAGACTGGCCGAGTCTCCTTGGCGGAGTTTACACCACACAAATTGGGGATAAAACCAAAGTTACAAAGATTGTGGGATTTCACAAGATTTTTTACACTTGCTTTAAGCTAACTTGAAACCAAAATTACAGCCTTGAAACATGATCATCATTTCTAATAGACATATATTAAATAAAATAAATATAATATAACGCATTTTACCCATCATTGGGTGAGGTTTTCTAAAGTAATATATCTTGGATAACACAAGGGAGGAAATGACTTTACTGTGAAAGTATACATATAATTTTTTCTACGACCATTCTCCTATGCCATTTAAAAAATAATTTCAAAATACTTTTAAACTTTTATTTCATTATATACACTTCAAGAGATAAATAAATATTTCATCAAAATAACAGCACTTAATTTTCTAGTTAATCGTTTAATAAACTTTCTTTTAAATAAAACAAGATTTAACAAAGAATTAAAATATATTAAATAAATTGCCATTTACAACAGTTTTTCGGATAAATTAATTGATAAACTTTTATCTAAATTCATACATAAAAAAGAAATTTAAAAAAATAGCACATTAAGTTGAAATAAAAATAAATTTATTTCTTTACCCTATGACTCAGTCTCTCGAAGTTTAAATAAAGTTTTTAATCATTTCGATATAAAAATCACTTACAAATCTAATAATACGCTTAAAACATTATTAGGCCAGCCTAAAGATAAAATTGAACTCCTTCAAAATTCGGGAATTTACCAAATTTCGTGTAATGATTGTGATAAAGTTTACATCGGGCAAACTCAAAGGCAAGTAATAACAAGAACATATAAAATAAATAAATAAATATATCATCACGCCTTTTACCTATCACTGGGTGTGGCACTCTGCCTACGCAGATCTCGGTAAGTGATATATTTTTTCGCGTGAAGTGCGGTTACCAGCCGTCAAATCACGGCCTCCAAAGATATTAGTGGTGGAGGAGCCACAGGGGTAGATTTTTTTAAATTGGTGAAAATTGTTTGTCGGCTGTGGGGATCGAACCAGGGTTCTCAAGATCCACAGGCCGACTCGATACCACTGAGCCACCTGCCCCATAAAACTACGTTAAATACGGTAATCCGGAAAAATCAAGTGTAGCAGAACACATATTTTATAATAATCATAATATTAACTCCGATAATTTTTAATTACTAATTACTTTGACAGTATAAACATATTTAAAAATAAACATCGGTTGATTAATTCTGACCATACCTATCAGCAGAGATGTGCATCTACGTGTAATCTTTAATTGTCTACATCTACACGTAGACAATACGTCGACAATTCTAGCGACGTAGACAATGTAAACAATGTAGATAATGCATCTGACAGTTGTAAAATTCAACATAACCTAAATTTATTACTTTGTAACTATTACATGTATTCGTATTCGTAAGCTCGGGTCATTATCGGTCTTTATATAATAAAACTAATAAAGCATGTGCTCGTACATTACTAGACGAATGCTTGTCTTGGGTCTTGGGCGAACTGTCGATCAACGCGCCATCTCACCAGACGGAGTTTTCTTTGGCGCTATTTTTAACAGTAACCAGTTGACAAATTTTCAACGTTTTGCCCTGCACAACTAATTTTTTTTCATGTAATCCCTAGAATAAAAATACAAATCTCTAACAACATTTAAAATTCTCAACTTCTAGGGATAAAATTTCTAATCTGACTTAAGTGAACACAGGTGTTTTCATTGTTTACATAGTCTACATTGTTTATATGAAAAATGAAGACGTAGACTACATGATTGTTTACACGTAGAGAATGGCGTAGATTACATGCAGTAGACTACACGCACATCCCTGCCTATCAGTAAATTGTTCGATTTCTTAGGTAATTAGGTTTACTTGACTTAAGCGTTATGCTTATTAATTTCTCTGACACTGCTCATTGCTTCGTTTTTAGTATAAATAGGTATGTCCCTTTTGGGCAAATTGGATTCTATATTTAGGGTTGTGCCGTGGTCAATTGACCAAAAATATTTGACGGCCAAAAAAACGGTCAAATAATCTAAATGGAACCGCCACGACATCTGTTGTTCAATAGAAATAGCTACTTACTATTATTACATGAATATATCTAGTTTGGTATTCTGGGTTCTGGAGAACTTGCTTCCTTTACTTTACAAATAAAATAAATACATATTATTTCATTTCGTCTTTTACTTTATTTTCCCCTTTATTTTGAATTTGATGTGGTTTTGTTTATTAGTTGTTGTTGGTTTTTCATTTTCAGTAATATTGGATGTAGTAAACAGTACTATATAAATAAATTACAATTTTAATTGTGATTTTTATTAAATGTTTCTTAGTCAATTGACCGGTCAAACAGTCGGTCAATTGACCTAAAAATATTTGACTGGTCAAATACACAACCCTATCTATCTTGACCACTGACTTGGTTCACAAGTCGTGTAATCTTGATTTTTTCCTTTTCTACCGAGGATGAGAACTCAGTTCTCGAAATACGTATCTAATTTGATTCATTTATTAAGACTTAGAGGTTAAATTCGTTGTTAGTCACAAACAATCATTTATCGTCATTGCTAACGTTTAACCACCAAGTCACAACAACCCATATGTTTATTAATTTCAGTGCTAACACAAAACAAACAAAATAAATCCCTAGCATTATTTCAGTTAGAAAACGTAGAAAATTATACATTAAAATTGAAACAATCTTTTTTATTTTCTATCGCGCAATGTTTTCCTTTTTGCTAGTTACCAGTTTCGATGTTGAATTTAAAAGCGATTTAGTTTAACGGCTCTGAAACTGATAGTTACGGTAATGGGCAACAGTTTGAACAAAATTTAAACTTCCGATTACATTTTAGTAGATTTGTACAAGTCTAATTACTTTCAAAATACTCCAATAAAATGTTATTGTATGCTGCTCTGCTATTTGTTCAAGTAATATGAATTTTCTGTCGGAGATAATTATTTTTTCATTGATGTAAAAAATTGATAACTTTGAAATTTATTCTTTGATGATATGCGTGTGTGTGTTTTGAATAAATCAAAACAGATTATATTCTGGAATTGTGGTGGCGGCAAATAGCGCAGTAGCTACGGATCGGACTATGGAAATGAGAACTAAATTCGATTTTCGCACCAAATAATTTATTTTATTTTTTTATGAGGTAGGTGGCCCAGTGGTATTGAGTCGGCCTGTGGATCTTGAGAACCCTGGTTCGATTTCTACAGCCGACAAACAATTTTCACCAAATTAAATCTACCCCTGTGGCTCCCCCTCCACTAATATCTTTGGGGGCCGTGATTTGACGACTGGTAACCGCACTTCACGCGAAGAAATATATCACTTACCGAGATCTGCGTAGGCAGAGTGCCACACCCAGTAATGGGTAAAAGGCGTGATGATACATTTATTTATAAATTATTTTTACCATAAATAATTATAGGGTAGGCTCAGTGGTATCGGGTCGGCCTGTGGATTTGAGAACCCGGGTTCGATACCATGTTAAAAAAACTGCCTCTGTGGCACCTCATGCACTAATATCTTTGGGGGCCGTGATTTAACGGCTGATAACCACATTTCATGTAAAGAAATATATCACTTACCGTAATCTGCTACAGCAGAATGCCACACCCGGTAATTACTAAAAGGCGTGATAATATATTTTTATTTATATATTTTATAAAACATCCTCATCGGGGATCGCGATATTTTGATAAAAATATCTATTATTATTATGATTTATTTGTACATATACTGGGTGAGTCTGGGAAGACGTCCCCCCCCTTTAACTTTTTTATTATGAGTAATAGAAAAAAATGGTTCATATGAAAGTTTTATTATTTTAAATATACTATTTGATGGCAGATGTAGATATTTTTTATAAAGTCAGGTTTACAAGATACGACTATCAACTTTTATTTTTTAAATAGCAACCTATAATTATTTTACTAAAATAAAAACCGCCATTTTTTTCTCTTTTCAACGGTGTATTAGTTTTTATTAATGTATCTGAAAAATTCGAGAAAAATAAGAAAATTGAGAAATACTAGAAATAATTTTTATACAAATATTATAGGTGGCTATGTGAAAATAATTTGTTTTAAGTTGTTTTTGTTACTGAATTTGTTGCTTTAGTTTGTTAAGTTGTATAACACTGTTACATTTTGTTTATTCTCTCATTTTGCGCACTAGAATACGAAACAATGCGAAAAATACTCATTTTGCACCCTAGTGCGCAAAACACTCATTTTGCTCAAAATGAGTGTAATTTTGTTGCGCGTGAGAATGTTACTTTTAGTCGAGACAAAAAAAGTCATTCGAACACGCCAAAAAACAAGAATTTTGCCTACGAAATACAAACAACATTTTTGTACAACTGTAAATAAAGAATAATACAATAATTATTAATTTATTTAAGTAAATTGAATGAAAACAATCAATAATAATATGAATTTGATACTATTGATGTGTTGTAACTAATGAAACCTGACAACAAATAATTTGGGAGTGTGCGCGAGATACTCATTTTGCGCACTAGAATACGAAACAGTGCACAAAATACTCATTTTGCGCAATAGGGTGCAAAATAATGCACAAAATACGCGTTGTCATGAATAAATGATGAAAAAATCACGTACTTCGCGTATTGATATTAGTGAAAAAAATGAACATTTTTTGCCAGTTGTAGAAAATAGTTATTTTTGATTCTATATTGCGAAATGTTACTTTTGCATTCGAGACTGCAAAAGAATTTCGCAATCGAGTATGAAACAACGTTTTTTTCGAAAACTATGTCCCAAAATTAGTAATAATGCATTATTACATGTAATGAGAAAATTTGGACGTATAAGATTAATTAATGTGACAGCTAATGTCTCCATGACAACAATGTATGTAATATAATTGCTATCAAATCTGGTATTCTCTGACCAGCAATTGACAGCTGGTTGGCAATAGAAACCAAACAAACGTTCTAATTTTTTTCTGCGATTTATTGGGATTCGCATTGCATTTCTCAAGAAACTATTCCAGTACACCAGTTAGCTTCCTCAAGCGGGATAAATATGAATTGGAACATTAAATATAAATTTTGTTAAAGAATAGAAGTATTGTTTCTAAGCAAAAAAATAAAGTGACAAATTTTATTAAATTGTGAGCCTTTTTTCTATCAAAAAATTGCAGGATGCAAAAAACTTTTGCATTCTGCATGCAAAAGTCTTTTGCGTTCTGTGGACAAAAAACACTCATTTCGCGTGTTAATAGTTGTCACGTAAATTTTAACTTTATATGACAGTTTTAGAAAAAATATATTTTATAAGTACAAGTTCTTATGTCTCGATTCACGTGCGACATACGAGTATAAATGCAGCAAATTATTATAAGAAATGTTCAATTTTCTTTCTGATAAGTTATTTAATGAATCTTAGTTTTTTTAAAACAAACAAAATGTTAAAAAAAGACTGAATGATGTATGGATACAATTTTTAAGTATTTGAAACTATCAGTTATTGAAACCAAAAATAAATCTCGAACTAAAACATACAAGTTCGAAACTATCCGCAAGTTCTCAAGTTTTACTGTTCTATAAAATACACGAACAACAAAAATCATGTCAAAATTTATTGATTACAAAGATTTCATACAAAACTTTTCAAATGTATTTGATAATAAATAAGAGTTCTATTTTTAAAATGAAATCGACTAAATTTATGATACAACTTATTAACTTCTTGTTTCATAAAGATATTTTTATATTAGAATTGAAAAAAAATTCTTATTTGTTAAAAAGAGAAAGAGAACTTCAATCGAAAGAGCAATTTTAAATCGAATGATAATATTGACTTATAATTGCATAACCAAATATTTTAGAAAACGTTACTCTGATTTTTATCTTAAAGTAGAAGATTTATTTGAGAAATTCATCTCAATTTATGAATGATTATTTGTAAAAAGTGAAAATCAACTCGTAATTGTTTTAATTATTGAGACATCATGTCATTTATAAATTCTGTGCCTTATTTTTATTTGAGTACCTAGTCTGATTTCGTATACGGTATTGACAGGGTAAGTTGTTGTGGTAGAAATGTATAGTAACAGTGAATTAGTGGATATGCTGTTAGTGTATGGAGAAGCGGCGCAAAAATCCGAATTAAACCAGTGATAATACAAATGTTTGCTAGGAATGAAATACCCTAATTTTTGCGAATTTCAAAAAAATCTTTTTGTTCTATAATATGAATATCAAATTATGTCATTAAAGTTTCGTGCAGAGGTATAGAAACATCTTGTATATGACATAAAATAAATAAACTGTATTTGAATTTGTTAATTCAAATACATTTACAACAGGAGTAAATGTATTCTGTTCTTTATAACATCAGGAATTAAATACAGAATTAAATTCTCCCTACAACTTTTATTTCAAAGTAATCAGGGAAGCAATTTTACTGGAAAACTTATTTTCCAAGTTAATTGTGAAACAGCCTATATATAGTCCCATGTCAGCCATTTTATAATTATTTTAGAGAAGATTGTTTCAATAATTAATATAATAAAGTGCAATTAATTTTCTATCAAATTAATAAATCAAATTTATTCATTCAAATAGCAGTCGAACTTTTAACACTTATATACAGGGTGTTTCACAACTTAGAGCAAAAAAATAAATGGTATATTCTGTACGACGTGCTGATCATGAAACAAATTTATTTTTTTTAAATCGCAAAACTATTTTCCATGTTTCCCAGTCCAAAATTTTTCGTTGCCACTGCCACTGGGTGGATGATTATGTTTAAGGTATTAATTAAATAAAATTCTATTATAAATAACTGCTAATAATTGAATTGTATAATTATTCTTTCGTAGTTGATACCTACTTCATTGTTTGTGTTTAATAGGCAAGCGAATTCAGATAAGTACTACAAAAAATGTTTTAGGTTAACAACCCTTAATTTTTCAAATTTAAAAAAAAATTCTTTCTGTTTCATGATCAGCACGTCGTACAGAATATACCCTTTAATTTTTTGCTCTAAGTTGTGAAACACCCTGTATATATAATCTTTGCACGAAGTGACATATTATAATTTAATATACTGATTATAGAACAAAAATATTTTTGTTGAAATTCGCAAAAATTAGGGTATTTCACTCCCAGTGAACATTTTTAGTGGCATTGGTTTAATAGTACATTTAATTATTTATAATTATGTTACTAATGAAATAAAAGTATAAACACTGCCTGTAAATAACCATTTATTTATTAGTTATTATGTAGATACCTGGTGTAATGCCTTGTTTTTATTTTTTTTAATTAAATGTACTTATTAAACCAGTGACACTAAAATGTTCGCTAAGAATGAAATTCCCTAATTTTTGCAAGTTTCAAAAAAATTATTTGTGTTCTATAATCAGTATATCAAATTATATGTCATTAAAGTTTCATGCATAGGTATAGAAACACCCTGTATATACCATAAAATAAATAAATTTGATTCGAATTTGTTAATTAAAATACATTAATTATAGAAATAAATTTAACCGATTCTTTATCAAACCGGGCATTAAAACATTTATTAGCAATTAAAAAAAAAAAAATAATTTTCCTATTTATTGTAAAATTTTGTAATTTTTCATCCAGTTACAAATATTTTAATTTGTTACAATTCATCTCTATACCACTTTAATACAGTTATTATTCAAAGTGTTTCAATTAAAAGGTATAAACTTTTATCCCATCTAAAAATTATTTAAAATTCATTATCAACATTTCGATTCCCCTATTAACTATTCCTAACAAACTTCTAAAACTTTCTTACATTCTATCATCATTAATTCATCCCCTTTACAAACTAATAAAAAGAAACAAACTCTACTCACATACAAATCCACAACAGCGTCGGTATCACCAACCACCCACACTCGTCACGGTCCGTATACTACCCGGAGGCGTCGCGACGTCGCGTGTGTCACCGGAACCGTTGACCGGAGCTCGACGAGCATTCCGGTTGACGCTCGCGGAGATACTGACTGCCAGAGCGCTGGAGAGTTGGAATGTGCCAGACGAGCCACGCAGCCTCCTCTGATGCGTCGCGACGCCGACAGGGTGAACGGGATGGGGATGGGGAGGGTGAGGGTGATTGAGGGTGAGGTGGTGGTTAATGAGTAATGTGGATGGTTTCTTGAAATTTGGTTGGAATATTAGAATATTTTATTTATTTTTCATAGAAAATTGCGCCGCCTAAATATTAATTAGTACCTTCATTTAATTAGTTCTAATTTCGACAACACGTATACCGTCATTAGAACTAATTAAATTATAGTCAAATATTGTACAAAAAATATAATTTAAGTTGTTTTACTGGCAGATTTATTAAACAGATTAATACTAATATTGCTTTTCATGTTAGCTATAACTATGTTTCAAATTAAATTAAATTCACAAAATTAATTAAATTTATTACTATTTAACTCTTTTTAATCCAGATTATAATAAAATTGTTTCGTGAATTGAAAAAAGAATTAAAAATTAAACAATCGAAAAAGATGTTAAATGCGCACTTATTTCAATAGTTACAGGGATACAAACAAAACAGAAACTTGTTATATTGACAGTTGACAGAACGAATTTATTTCGCATACTTTTTCAATAATTTTAAGAAAAACTTATGTGTGTATTAAGAGCGTAAAGTGATTCTTTGTTACTCGAGCCTTTGGCTCGCGCTGCAATAGTGTAAGAGGAACTAACAACTGTCAAAAAATGTTCATTTTTTCACTAATATCAATACGCGAAGTACGTGATTTTTTAATCATTTATATTACCATGACAACGCGTATTTTGCGCATTATTTTGCACCCTAATGCGCACTGTTTCAATTCTAGTGCGCAAAATGAGTATCTCGCGCACGCTCCCAAATTATTTGTTGTCAGATTTCATTAGTTACAACACATCAATAGTATCAAATTAATATTATTGTTGATTGTTTTCCTTCAATTTACTTAAATAAATCAATAATTATTGTACTATTCTTCATATACAGTTGTAGAAAAAATATTATTTGTATTTCGTGGGTAAAATTCTTGTTTTTTTGGCGCGTTCGAATGACTTTTATTCTCTCGACTAAAAGTAACATTCTCACGCACAACAAAAAACCACTCATTTTGCACACTTAATACAAAAATTACTATTAACTTCTTTGTGAATCTGTCTATATAAATTCTAATTTAATAAAAAAAATATATATCTTTCAATGGAATCGTCAGAAAATTGTAGAACCATACTTGAAGAATTTTAAACATAGTTTAAATAAGCAAAACAAAATGGAAGTTTTATGTCATATGAATTAATTGACATTGCTGTTAAACATTAGATTTCCTTTTATTTATTTAAATAATAAATAATAAACTATATTTTAAATAAATAAATATATCATCACGCCTTTGACCTATTATTTGCTGTGGTACTCTGCCGTAGCATCTCGGTAAGTGATATATTTCTTTGCATGAAGTGCAGTTACCAGTCATCAAATCTACTATTTTTTAATGTATCAAATCAATTTCGCAAAAATAAAATTAATATATATTGAAAATGCAAATGACAGTAACAAAATGAAGCACATGTATCTTGGCTATATTGGCATAAAATTGTCAAATCAGACATACATTTTTGTATTTATTTTACAGATGTATTTACCTGATACTTTACCAGGAAACACAAGACATTTAATTTATTTTTCTTATCAGAAATACTCGCCACTAAAATTGTCGAATGATTATTTCTTATTCAATTACAAACTTGAAACTGCTTCCTACAAATCTATTAGTTACAATTTTAAGAGTTGCAAACTAAATTTAAATGAAAATTTAATTACAATTTAACTGAAAAGTTTTACTTTAATGAATTCTGACTATTTACTCCAGTTTTAAAATTAAATTTTATGGTAGAAACATGTGTTTTTTTTTTATATTTACTTAATAAAATTCATAATTAAATGTTCCTTTTTGTTCATTCTCAATTAGGTTAGCAAAATTAAAGCAATTAACTTTTATTTTATTATATTTTTTTCCATTTATGATTTTTCCGTTCGTAATAATCAACTTCTACTCATAAATATCATTATTGATATTAATTTATTTTTTCTACGATTGCTATGAAAAGTTCACAATTATGCTCTCATTTGTCATCGTAAACTTGACGTTTTCTGTGGAACAATCGAAAAAGATGTTAAATGCGCGCTTATTTCAATAGTTACCAGGGATACAAACATAATAGAAACTTGTTATATTGACAGTTAACAGAACGAATTTATTTTCAGTACGCATACTTTTTTAATGATTTTAAGAAAAAATTATGTGTGTAATTAGAGCGTAAAGTGATTCTTTGTTACTCGAGCACGGTAATTGCAACGCGAGCCGAAAGCGAGAGCTGCAATAGTGTAAGAGGAACTATTTTCTGCATCTGTCAAAAAATGATAATTTTTTTCAGTAATATCAATACGCGAAGTACGTGATTTTTTCATTACTTACATTACCATGACAACACGTATTTTGCGCATTATTTTGCCCCCTAGTAAATGAGCATTTTGCGCACTGTTGCGTACTCTAGTGCCCAAAATGAGTATCTCGCGCACGCTCCCAAATTATTTGTTGTCAGGTTTCATTAGTTACAACACATCAATAGTATCAAATTAATATTATTGTTGATTGTTTTCCTTCAATTTACTTAAATAAATCTATAATTATTGTATTATTTCTTATTTACAGTTGTAGAAAAAAATGTTTTTGTATTTCGTGGGCAAAATTCTTGTTTTTTGGCGCGTTCGAATGACTTTTATTGTCTCGACTAAAAGTAACATTCTCACGCGCAACAAAAACCACTCATTTTGCGCACTTAATACAAAAATAACTATTTTCTCTTACCCAGTGATATAATTTTAAAATACATAATGGTAGCTTAACTCAAATCGGAAAAATTTCCAGCTTTGCAAAATTGAAGCTGTCAAAATTATTGATTCATTTCACATTCCGAACCGATGTAAAACATAATTCCTGCGAGATCCCGTTACGGATCACTTGAAAAATTTTCAAAAGTGTTGAAAAAATGTCCGACTGAAAGATTGATGAACAAGATCCAAGTAGTCTGCGGCTATGGAGCAACAGCAGCAGATAGAGATGATACGTGGTATTATCTACAGGATGGTTGCAAATTTAAAAAAAATTGTTTTCTATTTTGCGGTTATACGGGATGGTTTCAGTTACTAATGGATTGATGCAGGGAATTAATATAATGTTGGTTTATTGATTGGAGTAGATATTATTTTAGTTTGTTGCTTTGTAGATGTGAATTAACCGATTAACAGTTTAACGGAAATTATCCCTTTATGCTCTATTCCCAAATTGATTCTTTTTTGTTTATATATTCAGAGCATGATAAACATGTAAATTAAAATACGGGGTAAATATGATGAATGAAGACAAGCGTATGATTCTTGATTTTAGATTCATTGGTTAGCGCAGCAAGATTCTCCCTTCCTTTCTTATCTTTTGGTTCATTTTCTGTTTTTACTATAGAGTGTCCAATTGCAATTGTGTGAAATTCAGTTTCAAAAACAAGCGCAGGGAGATACTCCCTTCCTTCCTCATCTTTTTTGCTTCATTTTCAGTTTTTACTATACAGTGTGTAACTGCAATTGTGTTAAATGTTTTTTTAAACAAACGCAGGCGATGCTGCCTTCTTTTTTTATAGATTCGTTGTTAGAGAAGTGGGCGTAAGTGAAGATTTACGAAACTGGTGTACAGGAGCGAATGGATGAATGTTTGTTGCGTGTTGATGGTTTTTGGTTGTGAGAAAAGAAAGAGTTTGTATGGAGGAAGTGTTAATATGGTCGAATCGAGTATCGTGTGTCAGGATGAGAATTTTGACGGGTTCGTGCTACCCCATTTAATGGGATATAGCGTGATGTTATGTATGTATGTATGTAAAATACGGGGTGTTTCACCTCATAAAGACATATTCAATTATTGTATAGAAAAATGTTTCAAATCAAAGCAATAGAGAATTATATTCTTATATCATTACTGCTAAAATTAATTTTAAAACTTGTCAAAAATTAATATTATCTACATAGTTTGTCTTGAAACTGAAACAAATGTATAACGTTTAATTGTCACATACATATTTTTTTTCTATTTTGCATTCATAACGAAGTCAATACCTGTTTCGTATCGAAAGAGCGTTCATTACGATACGCAACATTTTGTTTTAGACGGTTGGTAGTAGCGGATGACATACTGAAACTGTTAAGCTGAGAACATCAATATTTTAATATAACCTCAAAATCTAAACAATTGCGTAGATGTCAACAACAGTTACCAATCACAAAATGTCATATATAAATTTCCCTACATTGATTCTGTTTAAATCAACCCTTGTGGCTCCCCCTCCACTAATATATTTGGGGGCCATGATTTGATGGCTGGTAACCGTACTTCACGCGAAAAAAACTATCACTTACCCAGATCTGCTGAGGCAGAGTGCTACACTCAGTAATGGATAAATAAAAGGCGTGATGATATATTTATTTTATTTATTTAGATTCTGTTTAAAATATCGCAGATTTTTTAAATTTTATTTTATAAAAGACGCAAAATAGAAAAAATTGTATAAATAACTTATTTTATAAGACTTTTATCGCAATTGTCCTTTAAACAGCTCGCCTGTGACTCATTTTCTAAATTTGAAACATGTCTTACTCGTATAAAACTCGTTCTTTAATATACTATATAGAGTTTTTAACTTACTTATTTTTTATGGAATAAGTGGCTCAGTGGTGTAGAATAGGCCTGTGGATTTAGCAATCCGGGTTCGATTCCCATAGGCGACAAATAATTTTCACTTGACGTCAACTCAAATGGAAAATCAATTTCATGCTTATTGTACAATATACTATTATATGTCAGTACGGTAGTATGGATAACTATACGAAATTCAAATCCGGAGTTCCCGAGATCGAATCTCACTCAAGTTAAAAATAATATGAACCACCACAATGCGGCTTGGTGAGTGCGGACACTGTACTGTAATTAGGATTAATTCTTGTTGTACAGAGTAACATAAATAAATAAATTAATGTATTGTCGGAAACACCCTGTAGATATATTAAAGCAAGATTGTAAGCAGTAAAGCAAACCGGAACTCGTTGCTATCATACAAGATTTGAGTGTTAACCTCAATCGTGAAAGAAATTTCAGTTTGAAGTTTTTTTTTTTGACATAAAGAGTGGAGCGTTTTATTCAAATGTAGTATATGGTACATACATTTAGCTAATTAATGTTGAGAATAAGTGTACTTTTTCTCGTTTTACACAAAAGTTTTTTAGTTCTGGAAGTTTAGAATGTGTTTTGATACATTTCATAACTTTGTTAAAAACTGCATAACCTAACCTAATCTAACTACAAAAAATATTCATACTCATGCAAAAAACTATGATAAAATCTGTTATAAAATTTGCAGGACTATATCTAGTTTATTACAGGCGCGGTGGCCGAGCGTGTTAAGGCACATCTCTTAACATACTGTGACGTCACCCGAACCAAGGTTCGTCAGTTCGAATTCGCCTGTCGACAATGTTTGATTTGCCGTAAAAATATTTTTAAAAATACAGTTACATGTATTTATCACACTCGGGCGCTATAAGCTAGTCACTTATACGTTTTAAAATAATGAAGCATTCGACTAGGAAAACCGGCAGTACGGCAGTGTAAAAACTGCGGCTCGGTGTGTCCGGCAGGCCCAGACCCGATTTGGGCTGTAGCGCCACAGATGATGATATCTAGTTTATTATAGGAGTAAAAATGTAAATTGGAAAAATAAATATATACTCCTAATATTACTCCTGGTTCGATCCCCACAGCCGACAAACAATTTTCACCAATTTAAATCTACCCCTGTGGCTCCCCCACCACTAACATCTTTGGAGGCAGTTATTTGATGGCTGGTAACCGCACTTCACGCGAAGAAATATATCACTTACCGAGATCTGCTACAGTAATAAGTAAAAGGCGTGATGATATATTTATTTATTTATTTAAAATGAAGAAATGCTAAATAAACAATTTGATATAAAAATGACAATGTAGCAATTTCGCTGCGCGCAACAAATATGAAAATATCTTTAGATAAAAAACGATCGCATAAAAGTGCTAGGGGTGCAGTTTTTACAACCCATTCCTCTCCGAAGAGGAAGAGGAACTAAATGAAAATAAATCGAGCGTCCCGTTAATCAGGGACACAGCAGTATGAGACAGCAGGCGTTCAGAAGCGTTCACAGCGACTAACGACCATCGCGCTACAGCTATAAAGCGCTAAACGTTAACGATTGTCCTCGGGAGACAAGCCAACGCGATCGCATCGCAGGTAGCCATGGATCAGAATGATCAGATCGGCAATTGTTCACGCACTCGCAATGATGCTGAACAGTGATTCTGTGTCAAGTTGATTGCCTCTTTAATGACACGAAGTTTGCTGCGATTGATTGGGACTTTAGTGGTAATTAGTACTTAAGGACTGACGACTATTTGTTATCGCACTATACAAGCATAAATATATCACTTACCGAGATCTGCTACGGTGGAGTACCACGCCCAGTAAGGGATAAAAGGCGTCGTGATATATTTAATTATTTCATGTTGTATTGTTTGCGTCCGTACCGATATTCGTACAATGGGTGAAGTTAGCAATTTAAAAGCTTTACGCGAATTAATATATATATATATATATATATATATATATATATATATATATATATATATATATATATATATATATATATATATATATCACTACCGAGATCTGATACGGCAGCGAGCTACACCCAATGAGTAAAAGGCGTGATAATATATAAAAAACAACAAAGACAAAATTAATTATCTTTGAATGCTCACTTGGTGAAACTAGGTTTAATAATAAAATATCAAACTAAACACTTGTCTAAGTCTCACAAAATTCAGCCTCCAAGTCAACTTATGAGGTCATCGTCAGAGGCTGGTCAGCACAGTTAATATATATTTTAAAAGAATCACATCGCGTGCTTAAAACTAAACTACACTCACTGGCATGAAGTTAGTCACTATGGTCCCACACTCATTTGTCTTGTTTTGTGACGTAATTATCATTACCGCCCAGTTTTAGGGCTATAAAATTTTCATCGGCCAGAAACGGGGCGACAATTAAACCACCTAAAAGGGCTATTTTCTTTTCAGAAACACGTATTAAAAAGGGGTCATTTCAGTACATGTGTGAGAAAAAAATGTACTGTGGCGACTGTAGAAATAATCTTGCGTGTTTCGAGCGCAAATGTACTTTTTTCTACGATTGCTATGAAAAGTTGACAATTACGCTCTCATTTGTCATCGTAAAGTTGACGTTTTCAGTGGAACAATCGAAAAATATCTTTGTCGCGTATCTCCAATTGCAACGAACGAAAAAGATATTAAATGTGCGCTTATTTCAATAGTTACCAGAGATACAAACAAAACAGAAACTTATCATATTGACAGTTGACAGAATGAATTTATTTTTAGTACGTATACGTTTTTTAATAATTTTAAGATGCAATCCTAGAAAAAATTATGTGTGTACCACGAGTGTAATGTGTCTTTATTGCAGCTCTCGCCTTCGACTCGCGCTGCAATTACCGTACTCGAGTAACAAAGAATCAGTTTACGCTCTTAATACACAAATAGCTATTATTATATATACTTCAAAGATGGTAATGAAGGGTAAGCCATAGGGGTAGTTTTAATGAGGTGAAAATTATTTGTCCGATGTGGGAATCGAACTCGGGCTCTTAAATCTACAGGTCGACTTGATACCACTCAGCGAAAATTTGTTTATTTATTTATTTATTTATATTACGCTGTACAACAGGAACTTAATCCCAATTACACTACAGGATCCGCACTCACCGAGCCGCAGTGTGATAGTTCATATAATGTTTTAGCTTGAGTGCGATTCGAACTCGGGATCTCCGGATTCGAATTCCATATCGCTATCCACACCACCGTACTGACGGTTTAACAAATAATATGGTATTGAAGGGCGATGCACTTATAACAAAAAGTCCTGTACGTACCTAGGCCGGCACGGGCTCTATTTTAACAAGTTGCCAACTTCACACTCATATTTAATATTTGTAGATACAACAGATTTAAATACTGAACTAATCAGCAATTTAAATAACAACAAAAACAAAATTAATTGTCGTCCATACACTTGGTGAAACTAGCTTTAATAAAATATAAAATAAACATTTGGCTAAGTCTCATAAAATTCAGCCTCAAAGTCACCTTATGAGGGCATCGTCAGAGTCTGGCCAGCACAGTTAGTAACCATAGACGCGTTTCGCTCTTATTAGAGCTCATCAGTATGGTATAACTCACTTCTTCACCTAGAGCAAAGTTCACGTGAAGAAGCTGGTGACGAAGGACTGTGCCAGCAGAGAATTTTGTGAGACTTAGCCAAGTGTTTAGTTTATATTTTAGTAATCTACTCGTATCTTAAAATGAAAAATAACAAAGAAACGTTCGCAATTTTTCACACCTTCTTAAAATTGCAACAGCAGAAATAGACCCACGTTAACAAGCACCGATTTTTCAAGCACATCCTTGAATCAAATATTTATTACCAAAAAACAACGTCTAGAAAACCTCAAACATTTTTTGCCACGATTTTCTTACCTCCGGGTTAGAGGATTACCCTGACACGTATTGGAATGTTCTGGTTATGTGTTCGGGCTTCCAGGGGCGTCGTATTGGGTTGGGCAGCCAAGGTACCCTCTCCATCCGCGTCAGAATAAAACGAATTCAGGAAAAACGTGACGAAATTCAAACGACGCGACTCGTATAATACAGAAGGACCATGGACACGGAGATAGACTTGGCTGGCCATGGAAACAAGACTGAATATATACTCAAACTTACTGAAATTGGACTTGTATATGTAAAACTTAAATAATTCTTCCTTTGAAACTGTATAATTTTTTCTATTTCATGATTACATTATCACAATTTCGGAAATTTTCACGCATTTTCCTAACTTAAATACATACATAACATCACGCTATATCCCATTAAATGGGGCAGCACGAACCCCTGAAACATGATACTCGTTTCGACCACATTAACACTTCCTCCATACGAACTCTTTCTTTCCTCACAACAAATTCCATCATCACGCAACAAACATCCATCCATTCGCTCCTGTACACCTGTTTAATAAATCTTCACTTACGCTCACTTCTCTAACAATGAATCTATAAAGAAATGAAGGCAGCATCGCCTGCGCTTGTTTAAAAATACATTTAACACAATTGCAGTTAGACACTGTATAATAAAAACTGAAAATGAAGAAAAAATGATGAGGAAGGAAGGAAGTATCTTCCTGCGCTTGTGTTTGAAATTGAATTCCACACAATTGCAGTTGGACATTCTATAGTAAAAACAGAAAATGAATCAAAAAGATAAAAAAGAAAGGGAGCATCTCCCTGCCCTTGTTTTTGAAGGTGAACTCCACACAATTGCAGGTAAACACTCGAAAAATCTAACCAATGAATCTAAAATCAAGAATCATACGCTTGTCCTTATTCATCATATTTCCGCATTCATCGAACTGCAGTGTAGTAGTATAATTTTTAGCTTGAGTACGATTCGAACTCGGGATCTCCGGATTCGAATTTCGTATCGCTATCCACACCACCGTACTGAAGGACCATAAATTTTTTCTCCGTTTCTAAATAGTATATTAAAGAACAAGTTTTTTTCGATAAAGCGAAGTGCTATAAAAGTCTTATAATAACTATTTAGGAAACAAGTAAGGAAATGAAGGTTATTACCTGACGCATGTGAAATTTGCAGAACGAGGCGTAGCCAAGTTATGTAAACACATAAGTAAGGTAATAACCTTATTTCCTTACTAATTTCATACAATATTTTTTGTACTTCCGTTCTAGTAAATACGAAAGAGCGTTTTTGCAATTATTAAATTTTGACATATTAATGACAGTTATAAATTCAAAAAAATAAAAGAATAACACATCAGAATTCGTCTACCAAGATATCTGTTGCTATATTACCTCATTATTTCACTAGTTAAATAATGTAGTTCATTACCTAAATCAAATAAATGAAATAAAACGTCTATTGCCTAATGGAAGTAGAAAAAATTAGTTATTTATACTTATTTTTTATTTTGCTTCTTTTATAAATTAAAATTTACAAAAAATTTCTGCCATTTTAAACCTAGTAACTGTTAAAAATTTACGGGCCTGTCTCGTTCAAAACGAGAATTATTAGCATACTTATTCGACCGACTTATAGCAGTCGAATAGATACTCCCAACAATAATACTGACCCGCTTTACTAAATCCCAAACCCCCATATTTTTTCTGGCCTTAATCCCGCCCTGGCGTGTCTTTCCCTATCATTGCTAGTCACCACACTATCCCAACTCATTCTCATTAAACTAAGCTAATTTATCAGCGGTGGGCCCCTTTAGGGCTCCGTTCCTGACAGCACGCGATGTCTTTAATCCTCCTGATGATATTTGAGACAGGAAACTGTCTTCTCTTGTCTTGTCGCGTCTGCAGGAATCATTAGGTACCGCAAGCCGTGTGTTTACCATACTCTACTGATACTGTGGTGACACTCTGGTGTAATAACGGTAATATTCCGGTTCGTTTACCGGTAGTTAGCGGTTGGACTGTTTGATGGTTTCAGTTACTAATGGATTGATGCAGGGAATTAATATAATGTTGGTTTATTGATTGGAGTAGATATTATTTTAGTTTGTTGCTTTGTAGATGTGAATTAACCGATTAACAATTTAACGGAAATTATCCCTTTATGCTCTACTCCCAAATTGATTCTTTTTTGTTTGTATATTTAGAGCACGATAAACATGTAAATTAATATACGGGGTGTTTCACCAGAAAAATTGGACTTTATATTGACGGATATATTGTTTAGCTTTATTTATGATTTGAATTTGTGCTGATATATATGTGAATAATGTTAATTGAAAAGATTTTTTATTGTTGTGTAAATTACATGTAAGATTAAGTGTAAGAATAGCTTCGGCTGAACATTGCCAATAAAGAATTTAGAATAATGATATAGTCAATTACTTTATAGAAAAATGTTTCAAATCAAAGCTACAGAGAATTAAATTCTGCAACTATATCTTCTTCTTCTGATGGCACTACAGCCCAAATTGGGCCTGGGCCTACCGGACACACCGAGCCGCAGTTTTTACACTGCCGTACTACCGGTTTTCGTAGTCAAATGCTACATTATTTAAGGCGTATAAGTGACTAGCTTATAGCGCCCGAGTGTGATAAATACATGTAACTGTATTTTTATATTTAACGACAAATCACACATTGTCGACAGGCGGATTCGAACTGACGAACCTTGGTTCGGGTGACGTCACAGTATGTTAAGAGATGTACCTTAACACGCACGTCCACCGTGCCTGTGCAGCTATATCAATTAACACAATTAAACTAAAATTACTGCTAAAATTAATTTTAAAACTTGTCAAAAATTCATATTATGAAACTGAAACAAATACAAACAAATATATAACGTTTAACTGTCACATACATATTTTTTTCTGTTTTATGTTCATAAGGAAGTCAATATGAAACCCAGTTGCGTATCAGAAGAGTGTTCATTACGATACGCAACATTTTGTTTTAGACGGTTGGTAGTAGCGGATGACATACTGAAATTATCAAGCTGAGAACATCAACATTTCAATATAACCTCAAAATCTGAACAATTGCATGAATGTCAATAACAGTTACCAACCACAACATTTCATTTACAAATTGCTCTAAATTGACTTGCTTAAAATATCGCAGATTTTTTTAAAAACTTAATTATAAAAGACGCAAAATAGAAAAAATAATATAAATAACTCATTTTAAAAGACTTTTATCCCACTTGTCCTTTGGAAAACTCGATTGCGGTTCGTTTTCTAAACTTGGACGCGTGCAAAGAAAACATGCCTTATAAAACTCGTTCTTTAATATACTATTTCATAATTCAAATAATAGTTACAAAATATAAACTCCGCTCAACCAAAAAATCCCACTTCTAAGAATCTTCTCGTATAAGCGAATTTAATTAAACCTTTTGCTGTGTTTTATTTTTGAGTGTACTATATACGTGATGGCTTATGGCCCTAGAGATTCCAGGTTCGATTTCAGTTCTGCACTATATTCAGAATGATTTCACCGCTACAAAATTTCCCTATGGTTTGCTTCTGTTTGTATTCATACATACCGTGATTTCGCGGTATACAACGACTATTTTTGGTGCAATATTAAAATAGTGTTTGCTTTGTTTTAGTTTCAATTCCATTGTAATGATTAAGAACATAAAAGGATAATAAATTTTATAAAATATAAATAAATAAATAAATATATCATCACGCCTTTTACCCATCACTGGATGTGGCACTCTGCTGTAAGCAGATTTCGGTAAGTGATATATTTCTTCTTGTGAAGTGCGGTTACCAGTTGTCAAATTACAGCCCCCAAAGATGTTAGTGGAGGGAGAGCCACAGGGGTAGATTTAAATTGTGTACAGGTTTGTTCGCAAATTCTTCGTTTAAGAATGAGAATTTTGGGTTGAACCAGTTTAAAAATCGAAAATTATTAAAATGTGGTTCTATATAATTCAGACCACGAGAAATCGAATGGCGCAAAGCGCATTTCAATATCTCTTTTAGTTTTTGAGTTACTGCGATTTTTGACTTTTTTTAAGCTCAACTTTGAAAGCTCATAACTCAAAAACTAAAAGAGATATTGAAATGCGGTTTAAACGAGTGTATTTCTCGTGCGCTACTTAACTTGTACAGGTATTTTGAAAATATTGAAAAATTTTAATTTTTTTCAAAATTTTTCTTCCTCAATATTTCAAAAACTTGAAAAGATAATAAAAATATAAACACACCAGTGAATTTCTCTCATAAAAATACATAGGTATGCAAATTTTTACAACAAAATTCGCACGGATAAATTTTTTATTACAAAAAAACGAAAAATGGCCAAGAATCGTAAAAATCTTAAGGCTAACCCCTTAAGAAATTTTCAAATAACGGCCATTTTCGATTTTTTGTAATAAAAAATGTATCCGTTCGAATTTTCTTCTGAAAATTTGCATACCTATGTATTTTCACGCGAGGAATTTACTGGTGTTTTCAGATTTTCATTATATTTCAACTTTTTTAAATTTCGACAAAAGAAAATTTCGAAAATAATTGAAAAATTGAAAAATTTTCCAAATACATGTACAAGTTAAGTAGCGCACGAGAAATACACTCGTTCAAACCGCATTTCAATATCTCTTTTAGTTTTTGAGTTATGGGCTTACAAAGTTGAGCTTTAAAAAAAGTCAAAAAACGCTGTAACTCAAAAACTAAAAGAGATATTGAAACGGGGTTTGAACGAGTGCATTTCTCGTGCTCCGAACTATATAGAACCATATTATAAAAATTTTGACTTTTTGAACTGGTTCAATCAGGAATTCACATCTGCATGTTTATATGTCAAAATTTTGGTCATTCTTGACCATGGCAGTTCTGCAATAGAAGATCTTAATGAACTATACATTTTAAGCCGTTAAGTACAGTAACCAGTTGTCAAATCACAACTACCAAAAAAGAAAATTTTATTTAGTTTATACAGGAATTTTAATTCAGTAACTGTTCAAAATTACCCCCATTTACCTGTAAACAATAGCCTAAACGATTATAAAATGAATTTATAGCATTATTTATTTGCTCTGGAGGAATCTCATGCGATATGTTAATAATTCTACGTTTTAATTATTCTACACTCATTCTACCACCATTATAAAATTTACTTTTTAAGTGGCTCCAAAGAAAAAAATCGTTTGGCGCAAGATCTGGTGACCTTGCAGGCCACTCCACTTCTGCACCTCGTCCTAGCCATCGTTGGGAGAATATCCGGTGCAGATAATTTCGTACATTTTGTTGGAACCACACTTCCTCAATATTTACTCAATATTACTGTCTCTTGTAACAACTCTAAATAATTTTCCCCATTTAAATTTCCATTTATATAAAAACGCCCCACTATTTGATCCCCTATTAACCCGGTCTGATTTTGAAAGAGGACATTTTTATTACTTTGACAACTATAGATGACAGCAATGTTATTTTCCCTATGTTTACTTTTAAAATAAACGCTCTAATGCATTGCTGTCAAACTTTGTAACTGTAACTATGGTAATGGCATATTCCTATGTTTACTGATAAAAAAACTCCCGGTATACTATTCTTCACTACTCTATCAGAAAGTTAAATTTTCAGAAATATATTAGAAATTTAGAATTATTATTCTCTTGACAGGTGACTCTTGGATGACACTAATGTCAAATTATACTATACTATTATTTTCAAGTTGTCATAATTATACATTCAGACATGTCTCTAGTGTTTTGGTTATGTAGTCTGACACTCTGGCACTGCCGATAACGCGAACATGAAATCTTGTTGAATATTAACTATAACTGTCTCTTTTTATAATTCAAAAACCAAAAGATCTCACACTCAGCCTTAATGGCACATGTGGTCACGAGTGTCAAATTACACGAAACCAATCTTACCTAAACGCAACATAACAACAATGAGATAGCTCATATTGTTACACCATTCACAAGCTGTAGATTTCCTATAGTGTAATTGATATTCATTTCCTGTTGTGCAAGTAAATAAAATTCTGTATAAAAAGCACATTTGCTATCTAAAGAAACACGATAAAAGGATGATGATAATATTTATACGTTATTCAATTGTGCGGGAAATATTATTTTCCTTTAAGATTTGAGTGGTGTAACTTTGAAAAAATAAATTGAAAATTCACAAAGGTGTGAAATATGCTCAAGGTATATTTGAAAATTTTAAAGAATATTTGTTTTTAAAACACAAATTTGTTTCATTCCTTTGAGAGTAAACATTGACTTACGAGTATGAAACCATTCTCTTTGATCTGATTCATATTTTTATTTTACCATTTTAACCAAATATAGTTTCAATTCATTTATATTTACATTATTCTAAAATCATTTATACTTGAAATCAATTGCAAGATTCGAACGAATGTGTTTTGATGAAATACTATACAGTGTGTTTCACAACTTATGACACTTATTTTAAGCACATATAGTACTCGACGTACTGATTATAAAACAGAAAGATTTTTTTCAAAATTCGCAACATTAGGCTAGTTTACTAAACGTGAACATTTTCGGTACCACTGGATTTTTGCGTATTTCTTTATAATGTTAATTAGTTATGAGATTGCATAAAGAAATATATCATCACACCTTTTACCCATTACCGGGTGTGGCACTCTGCGCTAGCAGATCTTGGTAAGTGATATATTTCTTCGCGTGAAGTGCGATTACCAGCCGTCAAATCTCGCCCCCTAAAGATGTTAGTGGAGGGGGAACCACAAGAGTAGATTTAATTTGGTGAAAATTGTTTATCGGCTGTGGGAATCGAACCAGGGTTTTCAAGATCTACAGGCCGACTCGATACCACTCGATACCGTAAATCAAATTAATAACATTTATTATCTGAAAGCGAACGTAAACTGATACTTATAATAAATTGTCCGTCAGTACGGTGGTGTGGATAGCAATATGTAATTCGAATCCGGAGATCCCGTGTTCGAGTCTCACTCAAGCTAAAAATTATATAAACTACCATACTGCAGCTCGGTGAGTGCGGACCCTGTACTGTAATGGAGATTAAATTCCTGTTGTACAGCGTAAAAATAAATAAAATAAAAAAAAATTGTTTACGTAATGGTAGATATTGTATTAATATATTACATAACGAGAATTGTAACAAGCACATTACGTGCGAATGAAAAAGTTGCACACGAGTCTTGGCGAGTGCAGTAATTTCACGAGCAATGTAATTGCGTTACAATTCGAGTTGTGTATTATACTTTATCTACGACCATAAATAATAATAAGAACAATTACAGAATATTTGTTAGGTTATAGCAACTGTTAAACAGCAGTGTTACCAACTACCAAATAAAACATTTCTTAAGAACAGTTACGTAATATATTACGTAACTAGTGCAGTAAACTCTTAGCAACCGTAAACATGCATTTACTATTCTTGCAAATTGTAAAATATATTTATTTATTTATTTATTTATATTACGCTGTACAACAGGAACTTAATCCCAATTACAGTACAGGGTCCGCACTTACTGTGCCGCAGTGTGATAGTTCATATAATTTTTAGCTTGAGTGAGATTCGAACTCGAGATCTCCGGAGTCGAATTCCGTATCGCTATCCACACCACCGCACTGACGGTCGTAGATAAAAATTATTACGTGTAAGATAAATAATTATGTATAACAAAATATTACAAGCACCTATTCAACCAGTGGCCCAAAACTATTTGTTTACCAAACCACGAAATAAATTTTGCGAATTTTGAAAAACTTAATCAGTGACGTTGAGTACTGTATCGGATTAAAATAAGTACCATAAGTTATACAATATCTAGTGTATTTAGCATTCCTTATTCTGAATCTAGAATATTGTAGATCTATCTGCAAGTGCAGATCTGATAATTACCATATCTTACCGCGGAAACCAAAAGATATAAGATCATTAAAATCTTGACTATATTAGTATGTGTCTAACGTTATGCATCGTATATTTTCCGTTGTGAAATATTTGTTTATTAAGATGAATAATGCGCCTAATTAGTTCTGAAAACTGATCTTTTTGAAACAAGATATTATTATTATTATAAATGAAATATATTGTTAGTAGTAATACCTCGGTTTTAACTTGGTTTTACCTAAAACCGAGCAACCTAAATGTGGATATTACAACACTGTTCATAATGATACAAATACGAATATGTTAACAATAATTATATCTCATTTTCTGTACTTTACGCCTATGGCACACTGGTCGAAGAGCATCGAAGTGCATCGATGAGCTCTTCGCACCTGTCATCGACGAAAAATAGAGGCTCCTCTATATCCATCGAAGAGCTCATCGATGAAACGAACGTATCTCATTTCACTCGTATCTTTTGTGTCTCATTTCACGTTAGCATATTTTTGAAATTTAGTTTTTCTTTTTCAACTTTAGAAGCTTTTATTTTTCGTCAATGAAGGGTGCGTTCTGTTGTTTCATCGAAGAGTTCTTCGACCAGTGTGCCATAGGCATTAATTAGGATTCATTGCCTAATCCAGTGGTTACCAAACTGTGGGGCGCGCCCCCTTAAGGGGGCGCGAGTTTTTTCCGAGAGGGGCGCGCTATATTAAAATATAATTGAGGCTTATGAACACATTCTTCATTTACATCATAGCACACACGTGTTTCTAACTCGCGCTCGCAGTAAAATATCCCTAGTTTAACAAACAAAGCCTTAGAAATTTTATTACGTTTCGTAACATCTTATTTGTGTGAAACAGGCTTTTCCGCTGTAGCTGTTTTAAAGACAAAATATTGAACTCGATTATTCGTTGAAAAAGAATTGCGAGTGGCGATATCTTCAATGACTCCCCGGATCGAGAAACTGAAAAACAAGCGCCCATTCAACACACTCAAAAATTATGATTATATTGTATTAAATATAGGTACCTAATTTAAATTAAATATAATTTCCAATCTTATTACAATTTTAAGTTTATAAATGTTATTACATTATTTTCTTCTATTATTATGTTGTAATAAACATAATTTTAGGTTAAGAAAAAGATTTGTTATAACAAATATCTTATATAATAACAATATTTGTTTATAGTACTAATTTTTTTGTATTCTATAAAATAAATTATTTACGATTTTTGAAGTTAGCCTGTTATAAAAAATGAGGGGGGCGCGACAATTTTTTACGGAAAAAAGGGGTCGCTGAGGGAAAAAGTTTGGAAACCACTGACCTAATAACTAATTTGAAATGTATTTAAAATGGGACACATTGCAAATGTATTTTAATTTCAAAATGAACTTTGTGCAATAAATTTAAGCATGCTGTTGTATATTAAGCACCCGCATTTGAATGTCGGAAACAATTAAAATTGTACAAAAATTCATTTGTTTACAGTCATTATAATATAATGTAGGTGGAACACAAATTCAAGCGAGCGAGGAGTCAAAAATGAAAAATATCAAGTTGTTGAAAACAAAGAACAACATCAACATGAATGGAAGCAGTGGTAACTCGAAAGAAAATAAAATAAAATTTGCTTTTATCTTCACTAATTGTTAAAGTACACTTTTCAAACTTCGGATACATTTAAAATAGTAATTTTCCAAACTTAATTACATCCGTGTACTTTCATTCTAATTAAAAATTCAGTAGTTTAACTGTATTTGAAAGAGTAAATTAAGATTAATTCCTTCCGTTGCAATTAAAATTTAAGAAAGAATTGTAATCAGCTGAAACTTTGGTGGAAGATCGTTTTCTTCTGTTTTACAAACCAAACTGCAAGACATTTCTAGTTATGAGTACATCTTTCTTTTTTCTTTTTAGACAAATTTAATATAAAGACTTTATATTATTCATCCGCTCAGTGGTATCTAATCGGCCTGTGGATTTGAGAACCCGGGTTCAGTTCCCACAGCCGACAAACAATTTTCACCAAATTAAATCTACCCTTATGGCACGCTCTTCACTAACGTCTTTGGGGGCCTTGATTTTTCGGCAAGTAACCGCAGTTTACGTGAAGAAATATATCTGTTACGGCAGAGTGCCACATCCAGTAATGGGTAAAAAGCGTAATTGGGATTAAGTTCCTGTTGTACAGCGTAACATAAATAAATAATCAGTACGTTAAGGGGTAAGGCCACTCTAGACAAGGAAAAAAAGGGTCATTTTCAAGATTTTTTTTAACGAAATCTAAACGTGCTGCTTAAGAACTGTTTTTGGATCTTTATTTAGTGCTCTTTAAACTTTATTTAAATTTTTTTAAAAAGAAAATATTCAAAATTGTCGTCAGAAATAAAAAAAAAATGGCGAGTCCTCTCGGCGCGTAGGGCAAATCGGGCGAAAACATTCCGGGAACAGCAATAGACCTGGATCAAAAAGGGATATGTTTTCTTAATCTCTGATGTATACTCTAAAAAACTACGGGCTGTATTTTCAAAATTTTGGTATTTTTAACAAAATGGCGCACGTTTAAAAAAAAAGTTCATTATTCGGGAATAAATTTCAGTATAAAAACGACCATAAAAACGAATGAAGCACTTTAAACAAAAGCCCCCGTAGTTTTTGAATATTTTATATCTAGAATAAGAAATAAAAGATTCAGCACGATCCATCAATTAGTATTTCAGATTTCTTTTCGCCCGATTTTGAAAATATGATTTGGAGAAAAACGCGTGTAAATTTCGAGTCATATATATATATTTATATACTAGTCCTAATAGATATATGCTTTTTTTCCTCTGAAATACTTCCGCGCGGCATTTAAATTAATTGTTCCTTATTCCTAAGGGTTTAAACTATAATTTAAGCAAATAAATTTTTTTTACAAAATTTTAGAGTGGCCTTACCCTTTAAGTATATGTGGATAAAATATCTGCCATAAGTTGTGACTCACCCTGTATATTTCACATACTCAAACCATCTCAAATGACACATGTTCCTCTTCTAACAACATTCTTCTTAATGTCACAAACATATCCCAAATCTCACCGTTAACAAGTTAACAACTTGAAACGATGTTAAAACGATCTTAACAGTCTTAGGTGTTACAGAAAATTTCGTTGGATTATCAAAACAAGCTAACGAAGCCTCTGGTCGTAGATGGCGTAGACAACTGATTTACCGTTCACTTTACCGGTGCCGCTACCAAGTTTGCGAAGTCAACTTAGCGGGAATTTAACTAATTCGATAGTTCCTTCCGCGTAACTATACTATTAACGTTTAGTAATTAGTGCTACATGCGATACAAAATTGTATTACGCAGCCCTAGATTTAGGGAAGGGAATAATAATACAGTTGAGGATGATTTAGTGGTGGTGACGACGACATATGGCTGAGCTGGAACTAAGTGAAGAATTGTGAGAGTTTACTCACAAATACAACTGTTAAAACTTGAATAATTAGAGTTAAATATTTATGTAAGTGATGCATGTTAGGAATGCATCATTATGAAATGTTAATTATATTTATTTGCTATTTTGCACAACTGAAACTTAATACTAATTACAGTACAGGACCCGGACTCACCGAGCCGTTATGTGGTAGTTCATTTATTTTAGCTTGAGTAACAATAAAAATGTTTGCTAGGAAAGAAATACCCAAATTTTGGGAATTTCAAAAATAGTTATTTACGAACTAAGTGCGGGAAGACAATGTTCCCGCATGAGCGACAGCAAGGAGAGAGTGTCTTTTATAGCGCGAATGAGCGCAAGACGTCTTCACGCACGTGTGAGTACACCAGAATCTTCAAATTATACACAATCTTTATCAATTGCAAACCAAGCTGCACCAGGAACTTCAATTTCTAATTGTCAACATTTTACTATAAATTAGAGATGGGCGAATATCATCCGCGAATAGTCGAATGCCGCGAATATTGACATTATTCGATATTCAAGATTTTCGAATATTAACGTGAGTATAGCGAACATGCGAATACCTCGAATATCGCGCTATATGTTGACCTCAATTTTAGACTATATTTTTCTTTATCATTTGTACATAAACTTAAAGCTATTACAATATTTTGAAGTTATTAAAAACAAAGTTATTTTGTTTCAAAACCATGAAGACGTACCATATTTCAAATTTGTTTTTCGCCAACATCAGCCCGTACGTTTCACCTTAAATTTGAAGTTTTCGTTTTTTTTTTCTTTTTTGTTTGTTCTTTTTGTTTGAATTTTATTTTATCTTAACAATTTCATTCAAATAATGAAAAGGACATAATTAAATAATTATTAATAATAAATAAATTAACTTTTAGGAGTATTAGAATATTCGAGATCTGATTAATATTCGTATTCGATATTCGAATTCGAGAAATTTGATATTCGCCCATCTCTACTATAAATGTTTATAATAACACCTGTAACAATTGTGGCTCTTCCAATTCTAAAAATATTGTTTTTTAGTTCAAATTTCAAACCTAACCTAAAATAGATTAATTAATTTAAGCATTTTATGTTGTTATAATCTTACTTTTCCATTAAACTAAGTTGTTATATTCCATAATATATGTTTTTTCTTATTATTTATATAGTATTAGTCGCGATTTTTGTTTGATTACAATTTGCAAGAAGTTGTATCAATGACGACTTTAGTTCAGAAGTTGTCAAATAGATGGCACTAATGCTGACAAATGTTCAAAGAATTTTAACAAATTACTTTTATTTCCCAAACTTTTAATAAAAGAAAATTTAGGGAAGTTGTATTTCATAAATTAGATTTTATTATTATCAAGACATATTTATTTTAGAATGTACCAAAGGGCCAGTGTTTTTTTGCAATTTTTACAGTCGAGTCGATCGGAAAGCACTTGTTCCAGATTGAGTGTTGCGTGCGGAAAGTGTCAAAAAAAATCTTTTTATTCTATGATCAGTATATCTAATTATATATCATTAAAGTTTCTTGCAGAGGTATAGAAACACCCTGTATACACCATACAAAAACTATGATTTGTTCGTTTTTCGCCACAACCTTAGAATTTTTCTGATTTCCTCAACTCATGTCCACGTAACAATAGCATCAACATAACCATCTTCACAATAGCATAACTTAGCGTCGTGACACCGCGCCGCTCCGGTAAGCCACGTATGCGTCCAGTACAACATTGCGCCCTCTGTGTTCTGTCACGTGTACTCCACGTTGTTGTGTAACTCTGAGGGCAGAGAATGCACGAGTGAAGGGATTAGGACATGAAGTATTCAGTTGTAAATTAGATTGTAAACTAGACGAGATTCCAGTGTTGTGAGGAAGTCATACATGCGCTCTCACGTCACAATCCCTTGAATTGTTCACCCTCCCCGCTGAAGGGGGAAGTCTTAGGATGCGTAAAGGGCAGGGGTGCACTAACGAGGTAGAGTTTTGTGGTGACAATGAAGAGTTTGCTTGTTAAAATGTTGATGATGTCAATTTATATCCAAAATATACGAGTGTATCTGAATGATTTGAATTCCTCTGCGAGGATACTGTAATTGGGATAAAGTTCATGTTGTGCAGAGTGACAAAAAATGTCTTAAATATGGAGAGTCTTTAAAACTAACATCTTTGACGGCTAGTAACTGCATTTCACGCGAGGAAATATATCACTTACCGAGATCTGTTACAGAAAATGCCAAACCTAGTAATGGGTAAAAAGGAGTGATGATATATTTATTTATATTTAAAACGTTCAAGTCTTTTGAAATAAGGTTTAATTAAATGTTTTATGGCCAGTTGTATCAACAAAAATTAATTTTAAAACTTTGATTAAATAAAACAAATTAAATGTATAACAGTAATGTCAGTTATTCCATTTGATATTTAATTTTGATTTGCGTTTACTTATTTAAACCAAGTTTAAGAATTAACTTTTGTTAAATTAGAGAATTAAATAAATATATTATCACACTTTTTACCCAATACTGTGTGAGGCACTTTACCTAAGCAGATCTCGGTAAGTGATATATTTTTTAGCGTGAAGTGCGGTTACCAGTCGTCGAATCACGGCTCTCAAAGATATTAGTGGAGGGGGAGCCACATGGGTAGATTAAAAATTGGTGAAAATTGTTTGTCGGTTATGGGAATCGAACGAGGGTTCTCAAGATCCACAGGCCGACTCGATACCACTCTGCTGTAGTAGATCCTAGTAAGTGATATATTTCTTCGCGTGAATTGTAGTTACTAGTCGTCAAATCACGGCCCTCAAAGATGTTAGTGGATGAGGAACCACAGGGGTAATTTTAACGTGGTGAAAATTGTCGGTTGTGGGGAACGAACCAGGGTTCTCAAGATCCACATACCGACTCGATACCACTGAGCCACCTACCCCATTTTTGTTAAATTAGAGAATTAAATAAATATATCATCACGCTTTTTACCCAACACTAGGTGTGGCACTCTGCTGTAGTAAATCCTAGTAAGTGATATATTTCTTCGCGTGAATTGTAGTTACCAGTCGTCATATCACGGCCCTCAATGATTGTTAGTGAAGGAGGAGCCACAGGGGTAGATTTAAATTGGTGAAAATTGTTTGTCGCCTGTGGGGATCGAACCAGGGTTCTCAAGATCCACAGGCCGACTCGATACCACTGAGCCACCTACCCCACTTTTGTTAAGTTAGAGAATTAAATAAATATATCATCACGCTTTTTATCCAACACTGGGTGTGGCACTCTGCTGTAGTAGATCCTAGTAAGTGATATATTTCTTCGTGTGAAGTGCAGTTACCAGTCGTCGAATCACGGACCTCAAAGATGTTAGTAGAGGAGGAGCCACAGGAGTAGCTTTAACGTCGTGAAAATTGTTTGTCGCCTGTGGGGATCGAACCAGGGTTCTCAAGATCCACAGGCAGATTTGATACCACTGAGCCACCTACCTCACTTTTATTAAATTAGAGAATTAAATAAATATATCATCTCGGTTTTTACCCAATACTGGATGCGGCACTCTGCCGTAGTAGATCCTAGTAAGTGATGTATTTCTTCGCGTGAATTGTAGTTATCAGTCGTCAAATCACGGCCCTCAAAGATATTAGTGGACGAGGAGCCACGGGGGTAGTTTTAATGTTGTCGCCTGTGGGAATCAAACCCGAGGATGACTCTATACCACTGAGCCACTTACCTCAAGAATTCCAAAATAATACTAGTCATTAATATAACAATGGGTAACAGATAATGAAAGATTAATAAAAGATAAATTTCGAACTTTCATTGTCTTTATTTGTTAAACACAAAGTTTCGATTGAAGATTATATCAATCGAAACGTTATGATAAATATTTCTAAAAAATAAAGTCAATGAAAGTTCGAAATTTATTTTTTATTAATAATCTACCATTGTCTATAACTTTTAAACAGATAATGAAAGAGTTACAAAATATGAGTATACAATTTCAACTTAGAATTCTCCCTGAATCCTCCCCTGCCAACAATCACCCCCTCCCCCGCCCCAACATTCTCCTACTTCCTTCCGGCGATATCCGACCGCAGCGAGCAGTCCACTAACGACCCGAAACCCTGTACTAGAACGCGGATTTTTGTCAACTCTTAATTAGCAACTAGCATCACGTTGCCATTGCTCGACCACGAGGCCGACAATGCGTTGTTTTGTGTCGTGACCAGCGCGATTACCACTACTGTCACAGTGTTACTCGGTTACAGTTATGTGAGCGTGAGCGCAACCGGGTTCGAATTCTGTACGAGTGGTTGTAGTTTTAGGATGGACATGTGCTAGATTCAAATTGTTGTCAAGTAATACAAGTTAAAAATTATGTTATTGGTAGGGTTTTGACAGGGAAAACAGGATAATTAAATTTTGATAGGATAGTCTAATTAACAAGGTTGTAGTAACAAAATTAAATTAAGTGATTTTAATCAAAAATTTATGTATCTTTTCTGTTGTCATACATACATACATACATAACATCACGCTATATCCCATTAAATGGGGTAGCACGAACCCGTTAACATTCTCATCCTGACACACGATACTCGTTTCGACCACATTAACACTTCATCCATACGAACTCTTTCTTTTCTCACAACCAAAATCCATCATCACGCAACAAACATCCATCCATTCGCTCATGTACACCTGTTTCTGTTGTCAAACCTAAATTATTATTTTTTAATTAAGAGGTTAACCGGTACGAAAAATAAACTATTTTTCTGGAACATATCCTGACTGTATAACAACACATATTTTATAAATTTTTTCACTATTATGTAAATAATGGAAATAGTGCGCTAACTCTGATTTTTTAAATTTTTCAATCCTGTAAAATTGTTGTATACAGTTAAAAAATCATCTTTTTTATATTAAATTAACCACAAGAAAAAGTAAAATATTGATATAATATTGAGATAGCGGCCTGAAAACAACCTTTATTTATACCTATATCAAATTTCAAGCATATAGGTTCATTCTTGTGGCTGTAGTTTGTTCCAGAAAATGATCACATGATAATAATAAATCGACAATAGAGTGCCTAACTGCAATGGGTCCTCCTCTATGTTTTTTTTTTTAATCTTCATCCAAATTGAAAACAATGTACAGTTTTAGAATGTTTTAATTTTTAATATATTTAGTCGTACTGACTTTTAAAAAATATTATGTCAGACTTAGGGATATGCGAACCTCAAACAGTGGGGTTCGCGTATAATTGTAGTCACATAAATGATCTATTTTATCATTTATAATTTAAAGTTTATTTAGAGAGTGGTGATCGCAATACCGAAACAGGACTTTAACATGTAAAATCATATTTTTATAATTTCCTGCATCCCTTATTATTTTAAATAAAAATAATTCAAATAAATGTTGTAGAATATTTAATTCATCTTCTCATTTTAATAATTCTAGATTTACATACAATAATTATGTGTGTTTCTGTAAAAATGTGCCTATGCATGTTCAACAAATAAATATTGCTCAAATTAATTTCGAAAAAAGCGCCTCTTGCAACCAAGTTTAGCACTAAGTATTCTTCTGTTTTTTATGTGTGATATTACAGACCTTGTATCAATGTAGGCGGCGGTATACCTTATGAAAAAAGTGTCATTCTTCCATTGATATACAAATAATATGGAAGGCAAAAAGGTTATAAAAACAAAATCTGTAAATTTTGTATTGTTTCCTACGCTATCTTTATTGCCAATTTTCAGGCTAAATTCACTTTAGTTTATATATTTTCCGAGATTTAATTCGCGTTGTTTGCGCTGTATAGAACATGCATGCCGAACCCAGGACCTTGTGGTCGTGAATCAGGTCCTCAACCCGCGCGACCATCACGCGGGACAACATGCAATTAATTTTCGTGATATTTTCCTACTTTCCCTTCATTCACATTCATAATTCCTTTCTTACGAACTTGTTTTTCGAAACTTTTCATTCTCAAATAAAATTAATTAGAAATTGTATTCATCGTATCTTTTATTTGAATTTTGAATTTAGGACAGACAAGAAGCAAATACAGCTGTTATTTTAGAACTGTACTTAATAATAAAATACATAAAGTTACTTAACTTTAACGTACTTAACAAAAGTATGTTTGAAATATTTAAAAAAATTATTATCAATATTTTGTCCATAGCAGCATAAGGAACACTTTTCTGTAGTTTCATTCTTTCCAGAAATTAATCTACTTATATTTTGTAATAAATTTCTTTCATCTTTTACTGTTTCTTAAACTTGTACATAAAAGAAATTATTAAAAAAAATTGTACTATATTCCATTTATGAAACAGAATATTCTTTATGATTAAAATGGTACCTACTACTTTGGTACTTTTACATCAGTTTTAGATTAGTTTTAATAACTTTTCTTTTTTAAAGATATTAACTTTATACAGGATGGTGACTGCGATACCGGAACATAAAACTTTAACATGTAAAATTATATTTTTTATAATTTCTTGCTTCCCGTATTATTTTAGAGAAAAAAGCTTCAAATAAATGTTGTAGAACATAAATATCTACATTAAAATCTCAGTGGTATCGAGTCGGCCTGTGGATCCTGAGAACCCTGGTTCGATCCCCACAGCTAACAAACAATTTTCACTAATTTAAATCTACCCCTGTGGCTTCCCCTCCACTAATATCTTTAAGGGCCGTGATTTGACGGCTGGTAACCGCACTTCACGCGAAAAATATATCACTTACCGAGATCTGCTTAAGTAGAGTGCCATACCCAGTAATGGGTAAAAGGCGTAATGATATATTTATATTTTAAAATCAATAAACAGAATTAAATTTGTATGCTTTATAACGGCAGAAATTAAATTGAAAATATTGATAATTAGGTTTAAAATAGGGATAGCATTGGAAATGAAACAAAATTAATCAAATGATTCATCTTTTATCTGTCAGCCATAGGCATATTATGCCATGGGAAATTCCTTCTTTTGGAAAAAAGAGATTTCAAAGGACACAAAAACAAGAGTGTACAAATCGGTCATCATACCTATCCTGATATATGGCAGCGAATCGTGGGTTTTAACGGAGAGGCAAAAATCCAAAATCCAAGCGTGCGAAATGAAGGTACTGAGGAGAATTGAAGGAGTGACCAGAAGGGACAGAATTAAAAACGACGAGGTGAGAAGAAGACTCGGTGCTACCTCGGTATTGAAAATAATAGAGAGCAGTCAATTACGATGGTTCGGACATTTAGTGCGCATGGCGGATAACAGAGTGGTGAAACGAGTGTGGGAAATGGGAGTCTACGGAAGAAGATCCAGGGGCAGACCGAGAAAATCGTGGGATCAAAATGTGGCGGCAACACTGTCGAAGAGAGATGTCAAATGGAGTACAGCAAAGAATATGGCGAGGGACAGGACGAAATGGAAAAAATTCCACCAAGCGGAGCTTTAATGAAGAAAGCTCCAAACCTCGACACCCAAACGGGTATAAGAGGTGAAGATTAAGTAAGTAAGTAAGTAAGTATCTTTTATCTGTCAGCAAAAAAATATTCCTTGTTTCATGAATTTATTTCCAGTAGTTATTTATTAGTCTTTAATTTAAGTGAATTATATGAAAAAATGGTGGATAATTACTCAATTAGTGAAAGAAATGAATTTCTTAAGTTGTAATGTAGAATTTTATGCCTTACAACATTTATTTGAAGCTTTTTTACTTCCTTGTACGAAGTAAAGGAAGTATTGTTATCGCGAAAATTTTCGGTTCTCAGATTTCAGTGGAAATACGCATTTTGGCCCTCCCTGAGTCCATTTTGACTAATTTCGTCGTGACGTCTGTACGTACGTATGTACGTACATACGTACGTACGTATGTATCTCGCATAACTCAAAAACGGTAAGCCGTAGAAAATTGAAATTTTATATTTAGGACTGTTATAACATCTAGTTGTGCACCTCCCTTTTTGGTCATTATATAACTTCCGGAAGTGGTACTTTACTTGAAGCCTATAATAGATTTTCATGAAAAACTATATTCAAATATAATTTAAAACTTTCCAAATTTGGTATATAAGGCTACTATATCAATGGAAATAATATAATAGATTTTGGTTAAAATACACTAACCGGAAGTGACACATTACATGAAGCTGCTAACAGTTTTCCTTGAAAAAAATGGTATTATTTTAATTTTAGAAATAAATGCTTCAAATAAAAGTTTTAGAGAATTAAATTCCGCGTCTAGCACATTAAGAATTTTTAAATTAGCCTTTTGCATAAGCGAGATATCTAAATTTAAATAGTATATATTTTGTGTGTTTTTATTAAATTAAGCTTGCTATGGATTAGAACAAAAAATAAAAAATAAAAGATTTTATGTCAAATATGTGCAATTAAAAAAATATCTATAGTTTAATAGGCGTACAAGGAAGTCATGTGGTGTCCACATCAGATTTTTTTCTAATAATACGGGAAGCATGAAATTATAAATATATGATTTTACATGTTAAAGTCCTATATTCCGGTGTCGCGGTCACCACCCTGTATATACTGTTTAAAATTGTACAAGGATATTTTAAAAATTATAAATTATATTCTAATATTTGTAAAAATACCTAACGTATTATTTTTTTAGAAATATTTGAATATAATTTATAGTTTTAGTTGTACATTCAATTTTTAAAATAGCCCTATGCAATTTTAAGCAGTGTAGTAATAAAATAGAGGACAATTAACAATGAATTCTATGCAAATATTTATAATATTCCTTGTGATAAACTCAAGTGAATCCAATTTAATATTCAAAGAACTAAAGTTAAATTTGAATTACACCAAAAACAAAATAAACATCTTCGTGTCATCCAGCAAAAAAATAAGAACAGCAACCGGATATTACGACCTAAAAAACAACCTCGAAATAAATTACAAAGCTTCACACGTCGAACAAAAATCAAAAACTAACTTTCCAATTCCTCGAGCGAAGCGTTTCCTCCGTGAATCTAATTGCGAACGAAACGAATCACTGAAAAAAATCCAAGTAAACTTAGACACAACTCCAACTTCAGAAGAAAAGAGAATCGCCTCAGGTGACGTTTCACTCGTTTCATCAAACTCTCCTATCAGCAAACAAAATCAATTGTTTACAAATAAAAATGCAACAACTAGCGTTGGCATAGAAACGCTGTCTTATTTGAAACAAGACTTCAATGAGACTACAGCGAGAATTAAGTCTTCTGGGGATCTTAAGTTTCTGGATATTCCTCCAGGAGGCGGGATGAAAGTTCCAGATTTGCAACTGGACCAAGGATATGTCGTTTTTAGTTATGTGTCGTCCATTGTTGCTGAATTGCAGACTGCTGACTTTCCGGCTGGTGAGAAAATTTCTTGGAAAATATAAATAAATATATCATCACGCCTTTCACCCATTACTGGGTGTGGCACTCTGCAGCAGCAGATCTCGGTAAGTGATATATTTCTTCGCGTGAAATGCGGTTACCAGCCGTCAAATCACGGCCCCCAAAGATGTTAGTGGAGGGGGAGCAACAGGGGAAGATTTTAAATTGGTGAAAATTATTTGTCGGCTGTGGGGATCGAACCAGGGTTCTCAAGATCCACAGGCCGACTCGACACCACGAAGCCACCTACCCACTTTAAATTTAGTTGTTAAAATGGGTATTAGTTGAAATTTTCAGTGAATATTTCAATTATTCGTGCTATAGTTGAACCAGTGTTTATTTGAACAAAAAACTCCCATGCTTTAATTTAATTTAATTTAATTTAATGGGGTAGGTGGCTCAGTGGATTTTGAAAACCCTGGTTCGATCTCTACTGTCGACAAACAATTTTCACCAAATTAAATCTACCCCTGAGGCTTCCCCTCCACTAATATCTTTGGGGGTCGTGATTTGACGGTTGTAACCGCACTTCACGGGAAGAAATATATCACTTACCGAGATGTGCTTCAGCAGAGTGCCACACCCAGTAATGGGTAAAAGTAGAGATGGGCGAATATCAAATTTCTCGAATTCGAATATCGAATACGAATATTAATCAGATCTCGAATATTCGAGGTACTCGAATATTAGAATACTCCTAAAAGTTAATTTATTTATTATTAATAATTATTTAATGATGTCCTTTTCATTATTTGAATGAAATTGTTAAGATAAAATAAAATTAAAATAAAAAGTACAAACAAAAAAGAAAGACGAAAACTTCAAATTTAAGGTGAAACGTATGGGCTGATGTTGGCGAAAAACAAATTTGAAATATAATATCTTTGTTATTAATAACTTCAAAGTATTGTAATAGCTTTAAGTTTATGTACAAATGATAAAGAAAAACATAGTCAAAAATTGATGTCAACATATAGCGCGATATTCGATGTATTCGAATGTTCGCTATACTGACGTTAATATTCGAAAATCTCGAATATCGAATAATGTCAATATTCGCGGCATTCGACTATTCGCGGATGATATTCGCCCATCTCTAGGTAAAAGCTATACCAAATTTGGCAGGGCATAAAGTGATATTATGTATGTATTTAGTTTGTTTACTGAAGAAAATTAACTTTTATTTACACGATTGTGTCTGACTTGTTCCAATTTCACTATAAGCTGTAGGTACCCTGTACTGTAATTGAGATCTTGTTATTCCGAACCAAATAACACCGTTTCTTATTCGTTCAGAATGACATAAAGGAATAAAGAATTCTATTACAAAATAAATATTCGCACTCGGAATCTGGTAATAATTTATTTATGTAAATATTACTGTAATGGAAATGTCAAAAGATTTTGTAAAATAATTTATTTCTTGACTGATTATTAAATCTAAAACAAGTGACAGTCGCACTTAAAAATATACAGAGTGTTTCTGTACTCTGCACGAAACTTTAATAACATATATAATTTGATATACTGATTTTGAAACAAAAATATTAAAAAAAAAATTAAAACAAAAACAAATGTTTCACAATTTTTTTTTAACTTTAATAAGTGTTTGTTTTAATTATTTTATTAAAAATGGTTTCACTAAGCAGATGGACAATTAATTTTGTCTTTGTTTTTATTAAAAATATATATTTTTGTAATTCGAAATTCAACAATGTAAAGTTAGTTTATATTTCATTGTAAAGTATCGTAAAAATCATATTTTAAATAAAATTCTTTATACAGGGTGTTTCCATACCTCTGCACGAAACTTTAATGGCATATATAGTTTGATATACTAATTATAAAATAAAAATTTGTTTTTTGAAATTTGCAGAATTAGGGTATTTCATTCCTAGCGAACATTTTTACTGTCACTGGTTTAATAGTACATTTAATTATTTATAATTATATTACTAATGCAATAAAAGTATAAACACTGCCTACAAATAATCATTTATTAATTAGTTATTATGTAGGTACTTGGTGTAATGCCTTATTTTTATTTTATTTTAATTAAACGTAATTATTATTCTTTGAACCTTGACCTTCAAAAATATATAAGAAACATTGAATCGGAAAGCATCCCGCTAACATAAAGTTAACAAAACATTTAATAATTAAATAAGTGAGATATAAATCATGTTAAATATCTAATTAATTTATTATTAAAGTTTGGGTCTTCATCGGAAACACGAAATTGTGATAACTACGAAAGTTCGCAAGAAAATTTCCGCACTTCATATCTTCGCTGTCAACTTGCCAAGATCTCTGGATAATTATTTTCTAATAATATCAACAAACTGAACAAGCAATATTCATTCCATTAATGTCTGCTATTTATTCTTCTTCTTAGTTATATCGAGGAAAAGATTACAATTTCTACTCAATATCAATATTTCAATTGTTTGTTTAATTCTTTTTATACACTTTTAAATTAAATAGAACTTTTAATAGATTTATATTAGATACAATTTGAAATAAAATTAAAAACAACAAATCTTCTCATGTCATCTTACCGTTCTTTAGAGATCTTATTCTCTGCTGGCACAGTCCTTCGTCACCAGCTTCTTCACGTAAACTTTGTTCTAGGTGAAGAAGTAGGTTATACCATACTGATGAGCTCTAATAAGAGCGAAACGCGTCTATGGTTACCAACTGTGCTGGCCAGCCTCTGACGATGCCCTCATAAGGTGACTTGGAGGCTGAATTTTGTGAGACTTAGACAAGTGTTTAGTTTGTTATTTTATTATGAAATGAAATTACTTATTTTTATAAGAATGAAAAAGAATTTAGATTTTATTTAAGTATTTTAAATGTGTTTAACTAGATTTAAAACTGATTTTAGTTTCGTTTCTATATTTTCATTTAAATTCGACGTTTCCATTCACTAATGGCGCGTAACACGGAATCCGAATCCGGAGATCCCGAGTTCGAATCTCACTCAAGCTAAACATTATATAAACTACTACACTGCGGCTCGGTGAGTGCGGATCCTGTACTGTAATTGGGATTAAGTTCCTGTTGTACAGCGTAACATAATAGTATATTATGCATCAAGAGACGGAAACAAGCGAAACAAGCCTTCGGCCCTCGCTTACGTCTCGGTTTGCCAACTTCACACATGGGATAATCGCGCCCTGCCGTTAAGTATATTATACTTTTCGTAACAAGTGCACAAAAATTACTGTCTTATCGGGACAAATGTCAAATATGGGTTGCGTAGCTAGTTATCTAGGAAACGCCGCAAACAGCTAATAATCGTAGTCTAGGGAGAGAAACATGTTTCTAGGGAGAGAAACAGTCTACCTAGGGAGAGAAACATCCTACCTAGGGAAAGAAACATAGGGGAGAAAAGCAGTGTTTCTCTCTCTAAAATTAGGGAATAAGAACGTGTTTCTTGTGCATGTGTTACGAAAAATAAAATAAAACACCCAGGGTAACCGCAGTTCACGCGAAGAGATATATCACTTACCAAAATCTGCTACAGCACAGTGCCACACCCGGTAATGGGTAACAGGCGTGATGATATATTTATTTTTTAAGTTTAAAATTTAACTTTTGTTCGTGAAACCAATCATAATTTTGTAAAAATTCAAAAATAAAATAAAAGGTAACTTTAAGAGTTTTTCTACTTCCGTTTTATTTCACTTATTTGAGTTAGGTAATGAAATGCATTATTTAACTAGTGAAATAATGAGGTAACATAGCAACACAAAAAATTAAGATACCTTGGTAGACAAATTCTGATGTGTTATTCTTTTATTTTTTGAATTTATAACTGTCATTAATATGTCAACATTTAATAATTTCAAAAACGGTCTTTTGTATTTATTAGAACGGAAGTAGAAAAAATATTGTATGCAACACGTAAGAAAACTCGGTTATTCTACCTTACTTATGTGTTTACATAACTCGGCTACGCCTCGTTCTGCAAATTTCACATGCGTAAGGTAATAACCTTCATTTCCTTACTAGTTTCATAAATAACTATTACGAAAGTAATATGTACAATGTTTCATTTATAATATCTAGTTTCAAATGCCACCTTCAGACCATATTAAGCGTTTGTTTCACTTGAATCTAATCAAAGTCAAAGTGGCGTAGGTCTTCTGCTGCCATGTCAGTTGTTCTTCTACTGTCAGACGAGCAAGCACCTGCATCCACACATCTGTTATGCATGCTGTCAGTGCACAGAAACGAGAATAATACAATTTAACTAACATGCTAACATGTACTCGTCTCGTTGGAACTCTGAAGAGATTAGGTAACGTTGTAGAATGAGACGCAGACATATTGATATGCAAAACGCATCTGGTAGATTGTTCAGAGCAGGCGTTATGTGTTACGTTATGTTCTGTGTTGTGCAGTTGTCTGTTTTCTCTTGACATTGTGGTTAACTTTAGCTTTGTGCAACGGAAAATTGGTAACAAAATTATATAAATTTCTCAACATTTGATTATACTGTACCTAGTTTTTCATTTCTCTGTTATGTTTCATAATTATATATATCGGGTGAAAAAATGCATCAAATCAAGCCATAATAGCTATTTATGAAACTAGTAAGGTGGCTCAGTGGTATCGAGTCGGCCTGTGGATCTTGAGAACTCTGGTTCGATCCCCACAGCCGACAAACAATTTTCACCAATTTAAAAAATTTACCCCTGTGGCTCCCTCTCCACTAATATCTTTGAAGGCCGTGATTTGACGGCTGGTAACCGCATTTCACGCGACAAAATATATCACTTACCGAGATCTGCTTAGGCAGAGTGCCACACCCAGTAATGGGTAAAAGGCGTGATGATATATTTATATTTATTTTTTATTTTTAGTATGGAAATGAAGGTTATTACCTTACGCATGTGAAATTTGCAGAACGAGGCGTAGCCGAGTTATGTAAACACATAAGTAAGGTAATAACCTTCATTTCCTTACTAGTTTCATACAATATTTTTTCTACTTCCGTTCTAATAAATACAAAAGAGCGTTTTTGAAGTTATGAAATTTTGATATATTAATGACAGTTATAAATTCAAAAAATAAAAGAATAACACATCAGAATTCGTCTACCAAGATATCTGTTGCTATGTTACCTCATTATTTCACTAGTTAAATAATGCAGTTCAATACCTAACTCAAATAAGTGAAATAAAACGTCTATTTCCTAACGGAAGTAGAAAAAAAACAAACGTATGTCTAATAACATATTAAAGAACGGGTTGTACAAGACATAAGTTATTACGAAACCCAGTTGCGTAACGAAAGAGTGTTCATTACAGTACGCAACATTTTGTTTTAGACGGTTGGTAGTAGCAGATGACATACTGAAACTATCAAGCTGAGAACATCAACATTTCAATATAACCTCAAAGTCTGAACAATTGCATAAATATCATTAACAGTTACAATCCACAACATTTCATAAACAAATGTCCTTAATTTGACTAGGTTTAAAATATCGCAGATTTTTAATTTTAAAAAGACGCAAAATAGAAAAGTAGTATAAATAACTCATTTTATAAGACTTTTATTGCACGCGTCCTAGTTTAGAAAATGATCCGCAAGCGATTCTTTGTAACTCGAACACGGCAATTCCAGTGAGAGCCGAAGGCGAGAGCTGCAATAGTGTAAGAGGAACAAAGACACTTTACGCTCGTGATACACACATCATTTTTTCTACGATTTCATCTTAAAATTATTAAAAAACTTATACGTACTGAAAATAAATTCCTTCTGTCAACCGTCAAGATGACAAGTTTCTGTTTTGTTTGTATCCCTGATAACTATTGAAATAAGCGTGCATTTAATAACTTCTTCATGCGTTGTCATTGGAAACGCGCGCATTTAACATCTTTTTCGAGCATTGCTATTTTTCGATTGTTTCACAGAAAACGTCAACTTTACGATGACGAATGAGAGCGTTATTGTCAACTTTTCATAGCAATCGTAGAAAAATAATATTTGTGTCAACAGTTATATAGGTATGATCCAATTGTATTCAACAAAGACAAAAACAAAAACCGTGACTAAGTTAAAAGCTGCGAATGTTGCTTAACCTTTGTTTGGCACTCTGTCGAAGCAGATTTCGGTAACTGATATACTATACGCATTATCAGGCATCAAACTACGGCCCTCGTAGATATTAATTGCAGGAGAGCCACAGAGGTAATTTTAATTAAAAAAATAAACATATATCATCACGCCTTTTACTCATTACTGAGTGAGGCACTCTGTCGAAACAGATACACTTCTTCACGTGAAATGCGATTACCAGTCGCCAAATCACGGCCCCCAAAGATGTTAGTGGTGGAAGGGACCACAGACTTAATTTTAATTAAAAAAATAAAAATATATCATCACGCCTTTTATTCATTACTGAGTGTGGCACTCTGTCGAAACAGATACACTTCTTCGCGTGAAATGCGGTTACCAGTCGCCAAATCACGGCCCCCAAAGATGTTAGTGGAGGAAGGAGCCACAGGAGTAGTTTTTAATTTAATTAAAATCCACAGGCTGACTCTATACTACTGTAATTTTAATGTAGAGTAAAGTTTATCAGTTACGAGAATTGAACTCGAGTTCTCAAATACAAAGACTATCGCGATTCCACTGAGCTATCTACCCCATCACAAAAATCATTATTTTACTGTACACTTTAATTTACAAAATAGATTTCACCGAAATAGAGGTAACTGCATTTCTAAACACACCATTCTTGTAACTCATGAAATATGTAACTTATAAATATTACATTCACTCTACTTCGTCGAATGAGATACGAAAGCCCGAGAACTCATTGTAAAATTCACATTTAGGGTTTCTACAAATTAAAATGAATCTTCTTTCTGCGTAAAGTTAAAATTCCACCATTCGTTTGATTCGGATTCGTGAAATTTTTTGTTGTGAACATCATTAATAACTGAGAAATTTAGAGAAAGAAAGATATGCTCGCATTGTGTTTTAAATATTTTATTTGATTCATCTGAACGCTGAATCTGTTTGACATAATTTAATATTTTATAGTAGTTTACATTATCATAATAAATTATTTATATGATTATTTGGATTTTTAGACTTCAGTGTTTCTTATTTTGTTTTGTTTCATGTACAAATAATTAATCATATTGTTTTCTTTAGAATTTTAAATTGATAAAATTTTGCGATTGCAAACTTTTAAGTATACACTAGAATATTAGTAACATTTTTGTAAATTATTTCTTTTACATGTTCTCCCATACTAACATCTTTGAAGCATATATGATAATAGCTATTTGTGTATTAAGAGCGCAAAATGACACATTGACGATTGAGTCGAAATCGATATAGTTATTTGTGTATTGAGAGCGTAAAGTGAATCTTTGTTACTCGTGCACGGAGTAATTGCAGCGCGAGTCGAAGGCGAAAGCTACAATAGTGAAAGAGGAACAAAGATACTTGACGCTCGTGATATACACATAATTTTTTCTACGATTGCATCTTAAATTATTAAAAAAATGTATACGTACTGAAAATAAATTCGTTCTATCAACTGTTAATATGACAAGTTTTTATTTTGTTTGTATATCTGGTAACTATTGGAAACGCGCGAATTTAATATCTTTTCGCGCGTTGCCATTGGAGACGCGCGACAAAGATGTTTTTTGATTGTTCTACAGAAAAACGTCAACTTTAGGATGACAAATGAGAACGTAATTGTCAACTTTTCATAACAATCGTATTTATATTATTTTCTGAATATGTCTAGGGTGTAAAAAATAGTGTATGCAACTCGTGTTAAAAGTGTCACTTTTAACACTAGTTACATAAATAACTATTATAAGTTTAATATATTGAATTTACAGATTTTTATTTGTTTCAGGTTTATTTAAAGATTGGTTATGGAATCGTCTATCTTTCCTACAACTAATTGTGCAGGTATTTATAAAAAAGTTATTTTTTTATTAAGAGCGTAAAGTGATTCTTTGTTACTCGAGCACGGTAATTGCAGCGTGAACCAAAGACGAAATTTACTATAATGTAAAAGGAACAAAGACACTTTACGCTCGTGATACACACCTAATTTTTTCTACTATTGCATCTTAAGTTATTAAAAAAACGTTCTGAAAATAAATTCGACAAGTTTCTGTTTTGTAACTTCTAAATAAACAAAAATAAATAAATATATCATCACGCCTTTTACTTATTACTAGGCGTGGCACTCTCGCGTAGCAGATCTCAGTAAATGTATAATTTCATCCAATTTAGTTTTTTTTAATTAGTAGTAAATAAATATATCATCAAGCCTTTTACCCATTACTGGGTGTGGCACTCTGCCTAAGCAGATCTCGGTAAGTAATACATTTTTTCCCGTGAAGTGTGGTTACCAGCCGTCAAATTAGTAATAAACTAAACATTTGTCATAGTTTTAATTTTGGCCACTATAAGCACAATATTATTTTTAAATCCATCTGGATCAGCTCTAAGTAATATCAACCCAGAACTGGGAAAAAGATATAACAATATTAATTAGAAATACCGTAACAATAATATTTAGGTTAATAGCCTAAACAATATGTAACAGTTTAAACTAATTGAACTAAAATTTCGATTTAGTGTTCGGTAATAATCAACACAACATTGCCCTAGATATAAACTTGTTAATGAAATTATGACAGCACAATTATTATACACGTACTATGCTCGACCAAAATTGCGTTAACTATATTATCCTATAAATATCTATTTACGAACGAGGCCTGACGAGCACACCACGGCTATGTCAGTTGTAGCGAACTCCTTGATACATTACAAAATAATAAACTCAAATTTCTAACTCTATTTTAACTTAATTACTTTGTTCTACTAACGTACTTTCATATACGAGCCCTAACCACTAATATTTGGTACGGCTGTGGCATTCCATTCTATTCAGTGATGAATCTAAATTTGATGTTTGCGTTGGTGACTTTAAAAAAAGAGTAATATGGACAAAAAAGAAGTATACCATAGAGACTGTTTGAAGCGTACCGTCAAATTTCCAGCTAGTGTCATGGTATGGGGTTGCATGTCCTCCAAAGGTGTGGGCAATTTGCACTTTATTGATGGCATTGTAAATGCTCAGAAATATGTTAACATTTTGGAGGGAAATTTAATTCCGTCTGTAACCCAATTAATTTCCTATGAAGAATTTATATTTCAACACGATGGTGCTTCATGTCATACCGCCAAAGATACTAAGAATTGGTTGGAAACTAAGGGGATAAATGTCTTGAGCTGGCCATCTTCCAGTCCAGACCTCAATCCTATAGAATCCTTGTGGGCAGTAATGAAACGTCGTTTAAGAAATGAGCCTCAAAGAACTGTTTTAGGTTTGAAAGAAAAAATTACAGAAATTTGGAATTCAATTACACCAGATGAGTGCCAGGAACTTATAAACACAATATCAAAACGAATTGAAGCAATTATAAAAGCAAAAGGCGACGTTACGCAATATTAATATAAGTTTTAATTAGCCGTACCAATTATTTATGGTCAATTATTTTCACAAATTAAAAATATTCTCTTACGAATAATAGAATAAATCCTTTAATTTTCATTTTTGGTTATTATGTTTTTGTGTTAATGTAGATATTATAATAACATATTAAAATAGTACAAATGTAATTACATAAATTTATTCCAAATAATGTTTAAAATGCTTCAAAGATCAATATATTTAAAAAACACAGCCGTACCAAATATTAGTGGTTAGGGCTCGTATAATATAACAAGTAGTATGAAAATTGCTGAAAATATTATCTGTCAATTTTCATACTACGAGTTGTATTCGGCTTGAAAATTTACCAAACAAGTGTTAATTAACAAGAATAGTTAGGTATTTATTTGCACATTATTAATTAGGTATTACAGTGATGAAAATTTTGAATATTAAATGTACACTGAACAAATGTAGAATTGACGTTTATGAAAATATTGAAAATATCATTTATTTTATTCGCAACCAAGGATATTAATAACAGTGGTATTTCCGATGAAATTTCACTAGTGATGAATTTCCGACGAAATGTACATTTCATTGGTTCATTTTCAAACAAATTCGTGATCCTATTGGTTGACAGTGACGTGTGGTGAATTCTCAATTAAATTTAAAACTTACTTTATGATGCTTGTATAATCATAAGTAATATAACAAGTGTTATCGTCACGCCTTTCACCTATGACTGGGCGTGGCCTTCTGCTATAGTAGATCTTGGTAAGTGATATATTTCCTCGCGTGAAGTACAGTTACCAACCGTCATTAACGGCCCCCAAAGATGTTAGTGAAAGGGGAGCCACAGGGGTAGATTTAATTTGGTGAAAATTGTTTGACGGTTGTGGGAATCAAACCCGGGTTCTCCAATTCACAGGTCAACTCGATATCATTGATACTCTACCCCATTAACAAATAAATAAAATAAATATATCATCACGCCTTTTACCCATTACTGGGCGTGGCATTCTGCCGTAGCAGATCTCGGTAAGTGATATATTTCCTCGCGATGTTAGTGAAAGGGGAGCCACAGAGATTGATTTAATGTGGTGAAAATTGTTTGTCGGCTGTGGGAATCGAACCCGGGTTCTCAAATCCAAAGGCTAACTCGGTACCGCTAACAAATAACACTACCCAACTGTCACTCACCGATTTAAATGAAACTTGACACACTAATAGAACTGTAAAAAATATTGAACCCCTATTTTTTTTCTTCCGGAAGTTGCTTTTTAGGGGTACAAACCACCCCTGAAAGGTGGTAAAAGCAAGAAATTAAATAATACCAAAACAAACAAATACTAAAATAAATATATCATCACGCCTTTTACCCATTACTATGTGTGACACTCTGCCATAGCAGATCTCGGTAAGAGATCCACAGGGGTAGATTTAATTTGGTGAAAATTGTTTGTCGGTTGTAGGAATCAAACCCGGGTTCTCAAATCCACAAGCCGACTCGATATCATTGATACCCTACTCCATTAACAAATGAACGACTGAAATTAATTTGTATCCTTGATTGCAAATAAAAGTCAATGTCTTATATATTTTAGCCCGCTATGCCGTTATTAAGATCGTCGGGACTAAAATGAGCTTTTTCTTTCGTTGCTAATAACGACGAGAGAAAGTGTATTTTAGTCCCGTTGCTAACAATACTTTACTCCTGTTGCTAAGGACATAAACAAATTTCAATCATGGGGTAGCTGGTTCAGTGGTATCGAGTTTAGTTATTCACATGTGCGATTATAACTCGATGTATAGTATGTAATTAGAAGTTAATTAATTAAAGAAGTATGGGGTTAGGTGGCTCAGTGGTATCGAGTCGGCCTGTGGATCTTGAGAACCCTGATTCGATCCTCACAGCCGACAAACAATTTTCACCAAATTAAATCTACCCCTGTAGCTCCTCCTCCACATCTTTGAGGGCCGTGATTTGACGACTGGTAACCGCACTACACGCGTAGAAATATATCAGTTACCGAAATCTGCTTCAGCAGAGTGCCATACCCAGTAATGGGTAAAAGGCGTGATGATATATTTATTTATATTTATTTATTTACAATTTGTATATTGTTTACAAGAATTCGTTTTAAATACTGAAAACGCGGACAAAATAGCATAAAACACCTCATGAGAAAAATACACTTTTCTCCGTTGGTGTATAATATAATAATAATTTCCACTTCACAGACAATCCGCGTGGAGGGCGGCATCATAGCGCTGCTTCTCTCCTTCCTGCTGCTGGCACTAGCGCTACCTAGTGCAGTGCTGGCTCACGTGTCGTGCCACTGCCGTCACTGCAGGAGTCCATGTCGCTTCCCGTCCACCGTCTCAGAAACTCATGACATTCCCATGCCAGACCCGGAGAACGGAAGAGCTGGAGTGTGGTGCAGCAGGATATGTCTTGTGGTGATGTTGGACATTATGTTGCTGGCCATGCCGTGAGTGACATAGTTTTTATTTTTAATTAGTTGGTCTGTGACCATAGCCGAATTTAAACAAACAAATTATAAAATAAGTAAATTTAACAAAAACTAGATAAATAAAAATAAATAAATATATCATCACGCATCATCAGATCTCGGTAAGTCATATATTTCTTCGCGTGAAGTGCGGTTACCGGCTGTCAAATCACGGCTCCCAAAGATATTAGTGGTGGGAGAGCCACAGGGGTAGATTTTTGTCGACTGTGGGGATCGAATCAGGGTTCTAAAGATCCAATAATAAGAAGTTGTAATTTAATTATGTACCTATTTAATGTAACGTAGGAATGAGATAGGTCAAGTTAAGCGACTAGTACGTCACTGTTACGGCACATATTTTTTCTACAATTTTTTTATAATTTGTTTTTTGTACAGAGTGTTTCTATTCCTCTGCACGAAACTGTAATGACATATATAATTTGATATACTGATTATAGAACAAAAAGAATGTTTTTGAAATTTGCAAAAATTAGGGTATTTTATTCCTAGCAAACATTTTTAGTGTCGCTAGTTTAATTCGGAATTTTGTGCCGCTTCTCCATACACTAACAGTATATCCACTAATTCACTGTTGCTATACATTTTTCTCAAATTTCTTACCCTAGGTACTCAAATAAAAATAAAGGCATTACACCAGGTACCTACATAATAACTAATTCATAAATGATTATTTGTAGACAGTGTTTATACTTTTATTTCATCAGTAACATAATTATAAATTATTAAATGTACTATTAAATCAGTGATACTAAAAATGTTCGCTAGGAATAAAATACCCTAATTTTTACGAATTTCAAAAAGATTATTTTTGTTCTATAACCAGTATATCAAATTATATGTCATTAAAGTTTCGCACAGAGGTATAGAAACACTTGTATATAAATAATTTATAGATTTAAAAAATACGATTACCTATTTCATACAAAATTGTATTTCCTATGTTACATATTTTATTTGTACAGCCTGTATGTAGTGTAATGACCGCGACAACGGAATATATATCATTTATAATTTCCTGCTTTCGTTATTATTTTAAAATTTTTAGTCTAGATTCATCACAGACCCCAATACCTATTTTTAATTTGTCTCACTAGTTTTATTTGATTTTAATTTTTTAATTTGCTGTTAATATATTAGTTAACATTTATTAGACAGCCAAATAATAAACCGGACATCTTTGCTATATTAGTTTGTAGTTTAGCTATTTGTAATCTATTTACTTTAATTTTGTTGCTATTTTAGGTTAGGCATGGTAGGGATGTTTATCAGCAACGAGCACCTGTCAAAATCTGTGGAGAGGTCCCCGGAAGTAGCTAGAGCAGTCCTGGAGGATGTGACAACATTTATAAGGAACACTCACCTCCAAGTGAGATTTGTTGCCACTGCAGCGGTGGACCAAGCTGTTGATGCTGCTGTTGCTGACTTAGAAGGTAGAAAAACAGGTTTATGTAGTGTTATTAAATTGTTCTTTAAATATTAAGGACAGTTAGTGCTTCTTACCGATTGAGGAAGCTTTTGGGGATCAAGTAGCATCAATGCATATTATTGATTTATTTAAGTAAATTGAAGGAAAACAATCAACAATAATATGAATTTACTACTATTGATGTGTTGTAACTAATGAAACCTGACAAAACATAATTTGGGAGCGTGCGCGAAATATTCATTTTCGTAACACATGCACAAGAAACACGTTCTTATTCCCTAATTTTAGAGAGAGAGAAACACTGCTTTTCTCCCCTAGGTAGGATGTTTCTCTCCCTAGAGACTACGTTTATTAGCTGTTTGCGGCGTTTCCTAGGTAACTAGTTACGCAACCCATATTTGACATTTGTCCCGATAAAACAGTAATTTTTGTGCACTTGTTACGAAAAGTATAATATGCTTCACGGGAGGGCGCGATTGTCCCTTGTGTCCCTCCCTTGATGCATAACATACTATTTTCACACTAGGGAGCAAAATAGTACGCAAAATACTTGTTGTCATGGTAATATAAATGATGAAAAAATCACGTACTTCGCATATTGATATTAATGAAAAAATGAACATTTTTTGACAGTTTTAGAAAAAGATATTAAATGCGCGCAGTTCCAATGACAACACGTGAAAAATATATTAAATGCGCGCTTATTTTAATAGTTATCACGGATACAAACAAAATAGAAACTTGTCATATTGACAGAACGAATTTATTTTGATTCCGTATTCGTTTTTTATATCTTAAGATGCAATCGTAGAAAAAATTATGTGGGTATCACGAGCGTAAAGTATCTTTGTTCCTTTTGCACTATTAAAGTGCGAGGCGATGAATCGAGTAACAAAGAATCACTTTACGCTCTTAATACACGTAGTCCAATTGAAACATTTTTTCTCCCTCATATTTAAAAAAAAATCGCAGTATTCTTCAAATTAAAATTAAACAAATTGACTAAATTGTTTTACATTGCCATGGATCAAAAATTGCATTTTTACTAGTTGTCATGGAGATAAATAACATTCCTGAAATAGGGTTTTCTTAATTAAAAACTTGAAATAATAGTATCATATTGAAGTGGGTGAAAAAAGATCTTTTTTTCTGAATAAACTGAAATAATGAGTTATGCTCTAGTTTAAAAAATGAGAATAAAATAATATTGAAAAGTAGCGTAGAAATTTGAATAATTTATATTCACTTGAAACTTTTACATGTATAATATTCCTGGATGTATTAAAGTGATATAAAAGAACAAGTGTATGAATTAAGTGACAATATACTTGCAAGTACAGAACTTCAATTCGCGTGTTCGTGAAACTTTCTTGTCACTTTATTATTTTATTTTTTTGCACGTGCGTCGTGGCACAAATGTGTTCATCTCGAGGACTGTTTCCTTTTCCGTCTCTGCTTTTCTGTTATTTACTTCAACTCTTTAGTTTTCCTTCTCAGCTTTCACCAGAAGTGTATCGAAAAAAATTGTACTCCATTTAAATAATAATTAAATGACACCGATGAGTCCGGATCTTGTAAATAAATAATTGTTGTCCTGAATTATAACAGAAAATTAAAATCATTCTAGATATTTTATTTTACTTATTTACTTTTAAAATGAAGTTTAAAATATGTGTGTTTCATTTAATCTTTATAAATTTATATGCATTTGTTCTAGTTTCATGAACTATGTAAATCATATTTATTTTTGACAACTTTTAAATAGTTATTTTTCCACGATTATTAAATAATACATTCATTATATGTGCAAAAATGGAGTTCATTACTCGCGCCCTTGAGTAATATTTTTTTACTCATGGCTTGTGTCCAATCACATTGAGTTTACTAGGGTAACACAACGACGGTCGTGAGTAATAATTTATTATTTACATTCTCAACGTAGTTGATATAATAACGCACCTAAAGTTTTACCCACAATAATAATTATTTTATAATGGGGTAGGTGGCTCAGTGGTATCGAGTCGGCCTGTGGATCTTGAGAACCCTGATTCGATCCCCACAGCTGACAAACAATTTTCACCAATTTAAATCTACCCCTGTGGCTCCCTCTCCACTAATATCTTTGGGGGCCGTGATCTGTCGACTGGTAACCGCTCTTCACGCGAAAAAATATATCACTTACCAAGATCTGCTGAGGCAGAGTGCCACACCCAGTAATGGGTAAAAGGCGTGATGATATATTTATTTATTTATTTTAATTATTATTTTTGCCAAAATACCTGGACTTATAAATGGGTAAATTTCAATTGACTAATAAATTGTAGAAAAAGTCTAGTATTGAAATTACATTTAATAGCTATTACTTATTCGACGAATAATAGCTATCATTACACGCTCGTTGAATAACATACTATTAGCAGTAAATAAAAGAAATGATATCACATAAGTTTTAAACTTTCTGCGGCCGGCAAATTTTATTACCCCTGTGGCTTTTCATCCATTAACTTTTTGGGGGCCGTGATTAGACGGCTGATAACAGCACTTCACGCGAAAGAATACATCATTTACCAAGATGTGCTACGGTAGAATGCTACACCCAGTAATGGGTAAAAGGAGTGATAATATATATTTTTTTCATTAATGCAAAATTTAATTCCCTACAGTTTTTATCTGAAACTTTCTCCTCTAAAGTATTCATAAAAGCTATAATATCGGAAAACTCATTTCCCCTGTTTTCGTAGGACAGCCTGTATAAGTTCCCTTTTTTTATTTATTTTCTTCTTCTTATGGAGACCGTCTCTGTCCTGAGCCCATATGCTACCTTGCATCTCAAATCACCTAAGTTAAATCTGTTTCCCACCGATGAATTCAAATGTAGCCAAACAGTTACTTCATACTGGAGCACTGACAAAGCTTAGCGGAGCCCCACTGGCTCGAGAGAAGCCCTACAAAAGTGTCAGAGCTCGCATAGGAACGTAATTCGATGCGAAACCTCGTCGAGGTCGTCCGTCGTTTGTTTGGTAAATAAACATGACGCGGATACGTAGAATGCGAATGTTATGGATTCCGGGATTATATATTGGAAACGTCAAACGCATTTTGATACGCAAATATTACGATGTATGAAGTGGGAGGCAGAGAAAGAGGGATGAGGTAGCATGAGGATGAATGATAAGAGGTGATTGATAATAGATATTATTCTTTGAAGGATTTATTGGTTTTTTACGTTTTTAAGTAAGCGGTTTTTGATACGTGAGTGTGGTTTGTAATTTTACTGGTTTCAGGATATTAAACCTATGTTTACATGCACTAAAGTAGGCTCGTAAGTAAGTAATATTACCATACTGACTTGTCAAAACAGTCAAGAACATGAAAATAAAATACAATGATAATATAACACTATTAATACAAACGGAACTCAAAACAACAATAATACAAAGATTACTTCTGCTTATCATAATATATATTAATTGTACAAATAAATAAAATAAATATATTATCACGCCTGTTATCCATTACTAGGTGTGGGTGGCACTCTGCCTAAGCAGATCTCGGTAAGTAATATATTTTTTCGCGTGAAGTGCGGTTACCAGCCGTCAAATCACGGCCCCAAAGATATTAGTGGAGAGGGAGCCACAGGGGTAGATTTACATTGGTGAAAATTGTTGTACAGTCTTTCAAATTAGAGATGACCACGTTATGACGCTAAAATAAAAAATATATTTATAATATGATACAAAACAATTGTAACCATGGCGTTAAATAAAAACATACAGACCACAGACTTACTTGATCACCTTCTAAAATGATGACAATGACGTTATTCATAAAAGAATTTCAAAAAATCATATTTATTAATGACGTTAACATGTTTATATTCTGAAACCGGTACACTATTGAACAAACCACGGATTTTATGAGTCATAACAGGCCTTAGATGTCTTAAAATCAAACTGACATTTGCGGCTGTTATGATAGAGCTCATCAGTAAAGCCCGGATTTTTAGGCAATTGCCTAGATTCAAATGTTAATATACTTCAGGCAATTTCGTTTTTCTATACATAGGTAATATGTTTACGTGTAATGGAAGGTTTTTTTTTCGTGCCTTAGAGCCTATTTTTTCTATATTTTGGGTATTGGGTCTATTTTTCCTTATACAGCCTATTTTGCCTATTTTTGTTGCCTATTCTAACTTTTATTGAGCAGACAAGGTTTATCATCTACTTCGTTGACTAATTCAGCACTCGACAAAGTGTTTCAACCTAACCTATAATATTTAAAGTACTTACTTTAATCAAGTTTTTGTGTGTGAATTTAAACTGCCGAAAGAAAAAACGTTTTTTAATCAAAATTTTACTTGGCAATTCAATTGTCTTTGCCATTAATCAATGGAGCTGAGGTAAGTTTAGACGATATGGCTAAATATAAGAACGCTTCTGTCACATTTTGTTTTTAACTTACAAGCAAGTTCTGACAGACCGAAGACTGTCCCTTTCCGAAAATTTCATAGAGCAATTGCTCGTAATATTTTGTGAATTAAAGTATACTACATAATTTGAATTTGCATAATAGTTAATAAAATGAGAACCCTACATTATTATTTTTCAGATTGCGTTAATTTTTGTTTAAAATTATTATTTTTTTCTAACGAAGAGTACCAATATTAGAAAAAGGATTCGTTTATTTTTTTTTAATTATTTACATTTAGGCTGCCTAAAATCCCGCCTATTTTAGAGTAATTACCGGCTTATATGCCTGCTTATTTGGGTGTTTTTAAGAGCCTAAATATCCGGGCTTTACTCATAACATTCCTAGGTATGTTAATATCTATAAAATATTATAAAGTTTGTTTCATTTTGAGAAACAATTATATTATTGTTTTGGTTAAGGCCCTCATTATTATAATTTCGAAATATGCTTTTCATTAGATTTTTAACCATTTATTTTTTTGCAAGTGTAAAGAGTGAGATAGAAAGAAGGCTGGACCGAAATTACATTCAAAATTAAAATCTTATACTGCCAATATTGCACAATATTATATAAATGCGCATTATTTTGCTCCTTATTTTTGTAATACATGTGTGCATTACTTTTCAATCTACCTTCGTATATTCATTTTTTATGTAGTTTGACGCACATTTTAAAATAGCTCATAAATATATAATATGAAGGTAATTGATTTAATTTTTCTTTTTGTATCGTATAATATAATTTGAATGATTACGATATTTATAAAACGAAAATATTTAATCTAATTTTCTTACAACAAATAACATTTAAATTTCGTTTTTATCTTCAACAGATGTTGAAACCCTTCTTGGTCGTCCAATCCAACGCTCACTTACAATAGACACAGGAATCGATGTTGCTTTAGATGCTTTAAACGACATTGGTACAGGTAATTAATTCCTACATAATTATAAACATTAATCATGTTAAACTAATCATGATTTCCTACAGCAAGTGCAGATATCGCCACCGAGGTGCTAACACTTCGTGCCGAGGCCCAAGCTGCAAGAGACGCTGCTCGCGGTGCGCAGGACCGGCTCAAGGAGCTTAGAAGACAAGTTGATCAAGCAAGGAGACAGTGTGTCGAACAGGATCGAGTCTTATGTGATACGCTTGATTCAGCGGGGTTAGAAGTTGTATTCAGTGTTGACAAGGTAAATAATAGTATATTATTCAATGAGTAAGTAATAGCTATAACTTGCGAATAGAATACTATACTTTATCTACGACTATATGTTATTATGTAATAAGATTTTACAATTATTTTTTTTATGTTACTTTATGAATAAGTCAGATTGCTTAAATTTTTTGTTTTTATTTTTATTTAATTTATTAACACTACTTAACATGGAATAAGTAGCCCATAATGACGATGATTTATATTTATCAGAAAGTTCGCCAAAATATACTATAAGAACATTTGCCGAAAAGGAATTTACATTTTTGCGTATTCGTCAATCCATAATAGTTATTTGTGTATTAAGAGCGTAAAGTGATTCTTTGTTACTCGAGCACGGTAATTGCAGCGCGAGCCGAAGGCGAGAGCTGCAATAGTGCAAGAGGAACAAAGACACTTTACGCTCGTGATACACACATAATTTTTTCTACGATTGCATCTTAAAGTTATTAAAAAACGTACGTATACGTCTAAAACTAAATTCGTTTTATTAACTGTCAATATGACAAGTTTCTGTTTTGTTTGTATCCCTGGTAACTATTGAAATAATCTTTTTCGCGCGTTGCCATTGGAAACGCGCGAATTTAACGTCTTTTTCGCGCGTTGCCATTGGAGACGCACAAAAAAGATATTTTTCGATTGTTCCACAGAAAACGTCAACTTTACGATGACAAATGAGAGCGTAATTGTCATCTTTTCATAGCAATCGTAGAAAAAAGCCTTATAAACTTGTTTATACTTTTTTTTTGATTTTTCGGGCAGTAAATTTAAGAAACGTACGTGTGCGGCTTCTACAATATCTGGTGGAGTACAAATTTCACTTTGTTCGCTTTCAGAATCCATAACTCACATGTATAATCACACAAATTACAGTATTATTGTAAACAAAAACGTTTTAAACTAATTTTGACAGATAATTAACAATAGCGCGCTTCACTGTTTCATAGCATACTTAACGCGCGGCAATTGTCGTTATTTTTTGATTGGCTATTAAAGTGTTAAGTAATGAAAATTCAGACGTGTGATTGGTCGTGAAGTGTTGAATAATGAATTATTATTAACACTGTCAATAATGATTAGTATTACTTATCATAAATTTCATAAGTAATGAATATATTATTTAATAAGAGTAGATAAAGATATTTTCGTAACACATGCACAAGAAACACGTTCTTATTCCCTAATTGTAGAGAGAGAAACACTGCTTTTCTCCCCTAGGTAGCATGTTTCTCTCCCTAGAGACTACAATTATTTGCTATTTGCGGCGTTTCCTAGGTAACTAGTTACGCAACCCATATTTCATATTTGTCCCGATAAGACGGTAATTTGTGTACACTTGTTACGAAAAGTATAATATGCTTCACGGGAGGGCGCGATTATCCTTTGTGTGAAGTTTGAAAACCTCGACTTCAGCTCGAGCCTTCGGCCCTCGCTTACGTCTCGGTTTGCCAACTTCACTCGCGGGAATAATCTATTGTTTCCCTCCCTTGATGCATAACATACTATTTTAATAAGTAATTCAAAAGTACGCAAATGTTAAATATTTTCTACATTCGTATTGTGTTCAAAGTTATGCTACGAGATGGCGCTGATCGCATTAAAATGTCAAGGAGCAACTGTCAATGTGAGGCTAGATTTTTACGTAAATTTGCTGTTTCCAGTTTTGTTTATTTAAGAAATATGAAGTTCCAACTATTCTATAATTGTGATTCTATTTTTAGTTATCTCATTTATTAATTTGAGACACAAAATGAAACAGTAAGTGTAATAATCGTAGCACAATTCAATCAAGTTGGCCATAATCTAACCAATATTTTTTTTAGCAATTGTTCAAAATTTAATATTAATTTCAATAATGTTATTTGCATTATATTGTTATACGTTTGTAAATAACCCTCCAGTGTCATCATTCCGCTATTTCAAGATTCCAATAGAATCATATTATTCTTGTATATGTCTAGACATTGTTCATATTCACCCACACACAAAAGAGAAAGAGAAAACTACATCAGAAACTTTCCTCAAACTTCTCTACACAATACATCTTCACTAATTGTCTATGTCTCCTCGGCTGTCATACGTAACATAACCTACAACATGTTCTGCATGTATTCATGTATACCTCGCAGCATGCAAACATGTTGTGAACTAGAATAGTTCAGTGTAATAATGCTGGAGTTTTGTGTTAGTTGCTGTCTGAGAGGAAGTTGTCCAGACTCAGACACCTGGGGGAGGATAATCTGACGTCAGCTGCTGGAGAAGCTCGCCAGACGTATCAAGAGATTCCCCAGAGGGTTGTAAGAGGCACTGCGATGCCGAGACAAGGTGAGAATATAAGAATTTATCATAGTTTTTACAAGTAATTGATTGAAGGATTGTACTAGCCCCCAATTTGAACTAAACATTTACTTCTGGTTATTTCTTCTTCTATTCAAATTATTTCGACCAGTAACAAATTCTTTTATTTATTTATTTATTTATATAAAAGAACAAGAACTTAATCCCAATTACAGTACAGGGTCCGGACTCACCGTGCCGCTGTATAATAGTTTATAATAATTTTAACTTAAATTGGATTAGAACTCGGAACCTTCTGATTCAACATACATATGTATTTCGACGTGCTGAATCCAATGGTGTAATTGACATTTTTTAATTATTTCCCAAGGGGTACCCCTTGAGATTTTTATGATTTTTGAACAAATTGCTCTAAAACTATTTCTCGTACGAATAATGTAACGAAATTTTACATACATATGTATTTCGACGTGCTGAATCCAATGGTGTAATGTTTATGTCCATAAGTCTTATAGTTTTTCAGATAATGGTTAAAAACTGTACGAGGAAAAAAAATTAGCGAAAATTTTTCAAAAAAATAAAAATCGCTAAATACTTGCTTAAAGGTCAATTGAAACACGGGGAATTCAACCTTTCAGACCGCATCTCAATATCTTGCTTAGTTTTTGAGTTATAGCCTCGGGAAAGTTGAAAATCTGATTTTGAAAATTGTTTGAAAGCAGCAAATCTTCTAGGGGCTATGACTTAAAAACTAATCAAGATATTAAAATTCGGTCTGAACGAATGAATTCTCCGTGTCCTAATTGACTTGTACACAAATTTTTAGCTCATTTAAAGCAAATTAACTTTTTTGACATTTTTTAATTATTTCCCAAGGGGTACCCCTTGGGATTTTTATGATTTTTAAACAAATTGCTCTAAAACTATTTCTCGTACGAATAATGTAACGAAATTTTACATACATATGTATTTCGACGTGCTGAATCCAATGGTGTAATGTTTATGTCCATAAGTTATATAGTTTTTGAGATAATGGTCAAAAACTGTACGAGGAAAAAAAATTGGCGAAAATTTTTCAAAAAAATTAAAATCGCTAAAAAAACTTGTCTAGAGGTCAATTGAAACACGGGGAATTCAACCTTTCAGACCGCATCTTAATATCTTGCTTAGTTTTTGAGTTATAGTCTCGGGAAAGTTGAAAATCTGATTTTGAAAATTGTTTGAAAACAGCAAATCTTCTAGGGGCTATAACTCAAAAACTAAGCAAGATAACGCTAACCACACCACCGTTCTGCGAAACAATATAAAAATTTTAAATAAATAAATGAACGAATGAGAGTAAAATATCCTTAGTAACAGGACTAAAATACATCTTTTCTTCCATCGTTATTAGCAGCGGGAAAAAAGCATATTTTAATCCCGTCGCTCTTTTCTGTCTGTTTCGTCATACAATTGTTTTTTAGTTTATTTTATTTCCATGGCTATCACTAAAGTACAAGTTTTCAAAAATAAATATATCATCACGTTTTTTACCCTTTACTGGGTGTGGCACTCTGCCGTAGCAGATATCGGTATATTTATGCACATGAAATGCGGTTACCAGTCGTCAAATTACTTCCCCTATAAATGTTAGTAGAAGCAGGAGCCACAGAGGTGAAATCAGTCATATAATTTCAAAAATAAAATCTGATTACTAACTAACCAAAATTTAATTATCAACATTTTTTGTTTGATATATTTTTGTATATTAAATAAAGAAAAGGCTTCAGAATCCAATGTTTTTATAAAATATTTATTTGCGGATGTTTCGAGCAAAAATATTAGCTCATCATCAGCACCTTAAAATATAAATACAATAATTATAATATAAAACTAGCAAATTAATCAAAATGTCAAACCTTTAAAAAACGTAAAAATATAAAACAATATTTGTAAAATGTCAATAATAACAAAAAAGAAAAAGATACATATGAAAAATAAAAATAGAAAAAAACAAAAAATAATAAATAATTAAAATAAAATATATAATAATTAAATTGTTAAATTCCCTAAAAAAATTGAGCATATTTTAAATTATTATACGCATCAGTTAATAATTAATTGAGGTATTTTTGTTTGAAATAATTTGAGAACTTTTACTCAAACGCAACTAATTTGCCATATATTTATTTGTAGATTTAACATTTTAGTAATTTGTGACGTTAAGTGTCCAAATGTATGATGATAACCAGGATTAGTCCGTGTCTTATACATTGGAATGACTTTTAAATCCGCGTAACCCCGAATCATAACAAGTAGACAAGGGCCCCAACGCGCAATTATGCAAATTAACTACGAGGATAAATTCACACACGAGGTTTTACTTCGCGCCGGGTCTAACTAAATCCTGTAAAGCTTCAAATTAAATACGCGTAAGACAGATATTTCTCACTGCAATACGCTGTAGTTTAGTTATTCACATGTGCGATTATAACTCGATGTATAATATGTAATTAGAATTTAATTAATTAAAGAAGTATGGGGTAGGTGGCTCAGTGGTATCGAGTTGGCCTGTGGATCTTGAGAACCTTGGTTCAATCCCCACAGCCGACAAACAATTTTCACCAATTTAAATCTGCCCCTGTGGCTCCTCCACCACTAATATCTTTGGAGGCCGTGATTTTACGGCTGGTAACCGCTCTCCACGCGAAAACATATATCACTTACCGAGATCTGCTTAGACAGAGTGCCACACCCAGTGATGGGTAAAAGGCGTGATGATATATTTATTTATTTATAAAGAAGTATTGTTGAAAAATAAATAGACATTTTTTATAAAGCATTATAAAATAAATAAAAATAAATATATCATTACGCTTTTTACCCATTACTGGGTGTGGCACTCTGTCATAAGCAGATCTCGGTAAGTGATATATTTATGCACGTGACCAGACATCAATTCACGGCCCCCAAATATATTAGTGGAGGAGGAGCCACAGTGGTAGGTTTAAATTGGTAAAAATTGTTTGTCGGCTGTGGGGATCAAACCAGGGTTCTCAAGATCCACAGGCCGACTCGATACCACTGAGCCACCTACCCCATAAATAATAATAATAATAATAAAGCATTATAAGGTATAACTAATACAAATAGGCATTTATCTGATATATTGAATAAATGAACGATAATAGTATTTATAATAATAATTTATCCCGCGTGATGGCCGCGCGGGTTGAGGGCTAGACTCACGTCCATAAGGTCGTGGGTTTGGGTCCCGCCCGTGGCGGCCATACAAAGGACATGTCGCCATATGACCTGAGTAGTTGGTCCGATATATAAATTTTAAAAAAGAAAAATAATAATAATATATTGTAACGTTTATTACAACTTTGGGTTCAGTGAACTTTATTCTTAAATAAAATACGAACAATCAAAACACTAACAAAATATTTATTCAAAAATAATGTAGTACAACTACAAAGATATATATTTATTTACAAACACGTATTTATATTCACAATAATGCACTAAGCAACGACTTGCACAGTTTACATTTTAATACGGACTGACTCTTCCGGCCCAAATTACCTTATATACTGAATCATGATATTTCCACAACTCTCTAGAATATTTCAGAAGTATTTCAACCATCTGCTCATGACTCACCGCCCAAAGATGCGCGCGCCGTCACTCCGACATATATCGATGGTTCCAGAGAGAACAGGACCGTACGCGTTACAATATATTAAAATAACTCACAAACCAGTAGCACTAAAAATGTTTACTTCAGTGCAAATTATGAAAAAATTATTTATTTCATAATTAGTACGTTCAATTAAAATAAGTGCCATAAGTTGTGACACATTCCTGTATATAATGCAATATAAATAACTTTATTTATACTTAATTTAATTTTCTTTTCTTTTGTAGAAATCAAGACAATTTTGCGTAAACAACGAGAAGTGCTATACACAGCAACAGAAGCCTTGGAAGACGTATCTCGGGACTTTACAGCATCTATTACAGTCACAAATGGGCACGTGACGCAAGTAGTTCAAGCTATCACCGATGTGGAACAGTGGCGTTGGTTAACCGGAATTGGTACGTAACAAATATAATTTTTTTGTACGATTACTATGAAAAGATGACAATTACTTTCTCATTTGTCATCATAAAATTGACCTTTTCTGTGGATCAATCGAAAATTAAATGCGCGCATACTTCAATATTTACCAGGGATACAAACAGAACAAAAACTTACCATATTGACACAACGAATTTATTTTCACTACGTTTGTATACGTTTTTTAATCATTTAAGATGCAATCGTAGAAAAAATTATGTGTGTATCACGAGCGTAAAGTGTCTTTGTTCTTCTTACACTGTGCTCGAGTAAACAAATAATAACTTTACTGTCTTCGTAAAATTAATGTTTTCTGCGGAACAATAAAAAAATAACTTTGTTGCGCGCGAAAAAGATATTAAATGCGCGTTTACTTCAATAGTTACCAGGGATACAAACAAAACAGGAACTTGTCATATTGGCAGAACGAATTTATTTTTAGTACGTGTACACAAATAATTATTTAAATTATTATTAAGAAGCGTTTTCTGCATTTCAACTCGCTGAACTATACAATTTTTAACAAATTCATTTTGCGGGGCCCCTATGCAATTACCTAGTACTGCCTATTAGTATTAGTTAATCCAACACTGATGTGATTAGAATAAATAAAATAAATAAATATATCATCACGCCTTTTACCCATTACTGGGTGTGGCACATTATAAGCGACTGATTCGAGTTTGTTGGTAACAAATAAATAAATATATCATCACGCCTTATACCCATTACTGGGTGTGGCAATCCCCCTAAGCAGATTTCAGTAAGTGATATTTTCTTCGCGTAGAGTGCGGTTTCCAGCCGTCAAATCACGGCCCCCAAAGATGTTAGTGGCGGGGCAGTCACAGGGGTAGATTTAAATTGGTGAAAATTATTTGTCGCCTGTGGAGATCGAATCATGGTTCTCAAGATCCACAGGCCGACTCGATACCACTGAGCCACCTACTCCATATTGTTAAAATCCCCGCCTTAACCTCGACCCCAGCGCGGTAAAACGGCAGCCTCGAACACTTCCGGAGACTGGACGGTGAGGGAAAACCGGCAGAGTGTGGAAGTTGGGTTAAGGAACGCGTGCGTGGAAGGGCTGTGTGGCGAGTCAACCGATATATTGCATTTTAATACTTGTTTGTTGTAATTTTTTGGCGTGAGATAATAAAGACGATTCCATCGGTCTGCTGTGTGTATTTATTATTATTTCTAACAATATAATGATTCATAAAGAAAAACAAACATTTGCAATTACTACTCCAACGGTCAACTCAGAAGAAGCATTTTCTGCATTTCAACTCGCTGAACTGTACAGTTTTTTTAAAAATTCATTTGGCGGGGCTCCTCGGCAATTGCCTAGTACTGCTGGATGTAAGATATTGGGTGCTCTGGGAACCTTTACTCGGAACGTGAATGTATCCAGAGATGCTCGATTAAGTGTTTATAATGGTGTGTTAGTGCCTACGTTGATGTATGGTAGTGAATGTTGGATATGGATGAAGAAACATGAACGGCGTATAACTGCTGTGGTAATGAGGTATTTGCGGGGTGTGTGTGGATATACCAGAAGAGATCGTGTCCGGAATACATTGGTGTATGATGAATGTGAGATTGGGAAGAATGTTGTAAGAAGAGTGGGAATAAGTCAGTTGAGATGGTTTGGTCATGTAGAACGTATGTCGAATGACAGATTGGTGAAACAGGTGTATGTTGGTGAAATTGAGGGTGAAAGTTTGCGTGGACGGCCTAGGAACAAGTGGATGAATATGATTGAAGGGTTGTTGCGTGAGCGAAAGATTCTGAGCGTGAAGAATAAACGAGCTTGTATGAAAAGAATTATGAATGTGGTTGAAGCAAAAGTGATGTGTCAGGATAGGAATGTTTGGAGAAAATTAATTGCGGGATAAATATGATGAATGAAGACAAGCGTATGATTCTTGATTTTAGATTCATTGGTTAGATGTTTCGAGTGTTTACCTGCAATTGTGTGGAGATCACCTTCAGAAACAAGCGCAGTATACAGGAGCGAATGGATGAATGTTTGTTGCGTGTTGATGGATTTTGGTTGTGAGAAAAGAAAAAGTTTGTATGGAGGAAGTGTTAATGTGGTCGAATCGAGTATCGTGTGTCAGGATGAGAATGTTTACGGGTTCGTGCTTCCCCATTTAATGGGATATAGCGTGATGTTATGTATATATATATATATATATATATATATATATATATATATATATATATATATATATATATTTTAAACAAATAGATAGATTCGTTGTTAGAGAAGTGGGCGTAAGTGAAGATTTACGAAACAGGTGTACAGGAGCGAATGGATGAATATTTGTTGTGTGTTGATGGATTTTGGTTGTGAGAAAAGAAAGAGTTTGTATGGAGGAAGTGTTAATGTGGTCGAATCGAGTATCGTGTGTCAGGATGAGAATGTTGACGGGTTCGTGCTACCCCATTTAATGGGATATAGCGTGATGTTATGTATGTATGTATGTATGCCTATTAGTGTAACCAACACTGCTGTGATTAGTACACAAGTAAAATCCAATTTTATTAACACTACTGTTAGAGAAAGAAAAATAAATGAAATACTTCATGTTAGTGTGCAAAAAACCGTAAAACCTTATACCTTCGTAACCCTCGAGAGCTAAATCCTAAAACAATGCCTATAACATTTTCTACAAATAAATAACTTTGGGTGACACACTTTTGAAGCAGAAATGATTTATCCTCTAGAAGTAAAGACTCCGTTTCAGTGTATCCAGGACTAGTAATTTTTTTCCCGGGCCCACCGCGTATAGTTTGATATATGAGAGAAAGAGTGTCATTGAAAACACGAAGATAAGTTGTACAAATTTATGTGGACAGAGATAAAAATTACTAGAAAAGAAAAGAAACTAGTAGTTCGCCCACAGCTAGCTTCGCCCTAAATTAATTATATTTCTACAACTTTTACGCGATTCAGCAAAACTAATGTTACATTGTACTAGCTCTGACAATTAAATTAGCGAACTTCCTCTAGCGCCTTGCTACATACGTTATTACCAAACTTACTTGTATTTCTGTTCAAGCTAGTTCTCTTGGGATGCTCTACTGGGTGTACCAATAAATAGACTCATCTAAAAAAATATATATACAAGCTGTATCACTTACCGAGATCTGCTACGGCAGAGTGCCACACCCAGTAATGGGTAAAAGGCGTGATTATATATTTATTTATTTTATTTATATTTTAATGAGCATACAAAAAAAATTCAACCAGTGGTTCACAAACTGTGGATACCTACTTTATTATTTTAAATGGAACTATATTTTTTATTTGCTTGTTCGATAGAGAATTTTATTCTGAATTCAGTTGAGCAAAACAAAATAAGTTCATTGTTATTTATAATAATTAGTTGCGATTGTTGTTTTTATTGAGAAAATAAATTATGAGTCTTGTATTAGGTAATTAAATGTTTATCGTTTATAATCATTATGTTTATTGATTTGTTATTGATCATGGCCTACTGTTTTGTGTCATGTTAAATAAAATTTATCGAAACTTTAAATATAATTTTCTCAATATTTTTGTTATGTAAGGATATAAAATGATTACATGGTTGAATTCATAAAAAAATACTCTATAGAATAGGCTCAAAAAATTTGTATAATCCCATTTGAAAAAATATAACTTTGTGTTGTAACTTGAGAACCACTGGTTTAAAAAATTATTTTATTCTTTAAGCAGATGTCCCCCTTGGTCTTCTATAACTTTTCTTTATAATATTTTTTTGTAACTATAATAATAAAGAAAATATAGGCGGTGGTTGGTTTCGCTGTTACACCCTGTATACTATATCTATATTTTACATTAAGTTTTCTCTGTGAATTCTTATCTATTTCTAATTATTTTCAGTGTCTTCTCTCAGCATCCTACTCATCTGGCTACTCTTGACTAGCGCAGTATTTTTCTCCCATTTCAACTGTTCAGACCGCGTACTTCCGCTTTACATAACCTCACTCATCTTGATCTGCACACTGTCACTTGTGCTATGGACAGTGGCAGCCGTAGCGCTTTTACTTGGGGGCAACGGGGAAGTATTGGTTTGTAAACCGTTGTACGACGAACCGAACTTTACTACAATGACCGATTTACTGGACAACCCTGGAATGGTGTTCAAACAGGGAGGAATGTTTTCGAATATTTTGAAAGGGAATGATAGTTTGGATGTTCCTGTGAAGGTTTTGTTGAGGTATGATTTTATTTAAATAGATTATTTTCTTCTTATTTAATACAAACAATGGATTGTATCCAAATTTCTTGAAAATCGGTTCAGAAGTTTCTAAATAATTTGCAGTTTATTTCACGAAAGCTCGTAGAATTTTTAACCTATGTATTGGTATAGCCAATTTCATTCATTGTGCTACACTTTTATGCCTATGGCACACTGGTCGAAGAGTGTCGAAGAGCATTGATGAGCTCTTCGATGAAACAACAGAACGCACCCGTCATTGACGAAAAATAAAAGCTTCTAAAATTGAGAAAGAAAAACTAAATTTCAAAAATATGCTAACGTGAAATGAGACACAAAATATACGAGTGAAATGAGACACCTTCGTTTCATCGATGAGCTCTTCGATGGAAATAGAGGAGCCTCTAATTTTCGTCGAAGACAGATGCGTTCTGTTGTTTCATCGAAGAGCTCATCGGTCATCGATGCTCTTCGACCAGTGTGACATAGGCATTATGACTGTTTCATGTGTAATTAAAATTCCTAGTTTCAAATTTACCTCAGACGATATATGTCGTAACTAATATAACTTAACCTAATAATGTTGAAAATATAAATAAATATATCATCACGCCTTTTACCTATTACTAGGTGTGGCACTTTGCCAGAGCAGATATCGGTAAGTGATATATTTATTCGCGTGAAGTGCGGTTACCAGCCGTGAAATCACAGCCCCCAAAGATAAAGAGGAAGTTAGAAATGTAGAGATAATCGGTTTGTTAGCTGTGGGAATCGAACTCGGGTTCTAAAATCCACAGTCCGCAACGTTAAATAAAATATGTAAAACAAAGCCAAAAAAGGCACTTTACAAATGAGAACTTCACCGATGTTCATAGATATTAAGGTAAAACTGTAGTTGACGGACAAACCTGAATTTGGCTGCGAGTCGCTAGTGACTTTTAGTGAAATCGGCACAAGTCGGACATAGAAAAACCCGGCAAATTTGAATGTTAAGATAATTTAAAAACGTTTTGTTAGCAAAGTCGGATGTTTTTTTAAAATAATAAACACCACTTATTATGCCTGACCTAGTATAGAACGTATTTTTATGGTAAAAACGGGAAATTTGAATGTCAAGATAATTTTAAAACGTTTTGTTAGCAAAGTCGGATGTTTTTTTTTTAAATAATAAACACCACTAACCATGCCTGACCTAGTATAGAACGTATTTTTATGGTAAAAAGTAACAAACCGCTTGCTTCTTATGTCGAACTTGTACCGTTCGAACTGCCGTTTTCCCCAGAAGTCCCTAGCGCCCTGCGGCCAACTTCAGGATTGTCCGTACAGTACGGTTTAGCCCACAGGGTTAATTTTTGATGTAGAGAAAATCAGTTTAATCGAACACGGGTTCTAAAATCTACAGTCCGGAACGTTAAATAAAATATGTAAAACAAAGCCAAAAAAAGTCATTACAAATGAGGACTTTACCGATGTTCATAGATATTAATTATCTTTTTTATTTCAGTGAATGTCGACTCAACCAACCAACCTTTCCAACATTTCAACTAAATCGCATTTTCAACATCGACTCTCTTACAAACCACCCGACATGGCCAAAACTTCATTCTCACATACACAATCTATCTGTAAACATCAACGACACTCAAATCTTAAAACCAACACTTCAAAAATTCCTCCAGGACCTCTCAGCGGCTTCTCGAGTCAACCTAACCTCATATCGCCAACAGCTGTCTGGTTCTGTCACTGTAACAGATCTGGGTGCGTTCGCTGATCAACTCGAGCGCATCGCGGTTCAAATGCATGATTTGGCAACGTCTGCCAGGATGGAAACTTTGGCAGCGCGGGTCAGGAAGTTGTTAGGGAATAACCTGCAGAGATTGGAGAAACACCGGGATGAAATTGTGTATAAATTGACGGCATTAGAGGTTCATTTGCTTCCGTTACGACGGCAGGCCAATCAAAGTCTGAGTCATTTGAAGACAATACAGTATTATTTGAACAGCCAAGGCCAGAATATCTCACAAAAGGTAAGTTTTTGTAAATATTTTAATGTTCGCGATTAAAATAAAATATTTGTCACCTTGGTTAGAACACTCGCCTTATAAGCGAGATTATTAAAGTTTTATGTTAAAAAATCAAGTTTTATAGACGCCATTTTGTTTCAAGATGGCGGATGAAGATAATCTGTATTAGAAGTATTTTTAATTCGTCTTAGACAGATTTAAACATTTTGTAATAAATATCTACATTATTATGTTTGTCGATATATATTTTAAAATTTGTTAATCAGATTTTAAATAATTATTTTCTACTACCGTTTGAAAAATCTTCGATTCTCTTTTTCATATGAATTAAAAAAATATATATTTATCAATCATAAAAGTTTTATTTCGTGTAGAACTTATAATTTTCTTCAACTATTTTTAAAATCGTGGAAAAAAGAAAAATATAGTGAAAAAAAAGTAAATATTACATTCTCATTCATTCATTCATTTTACTTCTTTTTTTATTATATGTGAACTATACGTAATGAAAACATCTCTTTTTTACTCATTTAATTGATACTCTACAGCTTCGTCGCTATGCATACAATTTTTAATTCATTGCTTTTATGACTAATTGTACAAATAACTATTTCCATACAAGTGCAGAAAAGTAAAAAAAAAATTATATGAGTTAGGACAAATAGTACTTTTCCTTATTTATTGCACAAATAGCATATTTATATAACAACAAAGACAAAATTAATTGTCGTCCATACACTTGGTGAAACTAGGTTTAATAAAATATAAAATAAACATTTAGCTAAGTCTCATAAAATTCAGCCTCCAAGTCACCTTTTGAGGTCCTCGTCAGAGGCTGGCCAGCACAGTTAGTAACCATAGACGCGTTTCGCTCTTATTAGAGCTCATCAGTATGGTATAACTCACTTCTTCACCTAGAACAAAGTTCACGTGCAGAAGCTGTGTGACGAAGAACTGTGCCAGCAGAGAATAAGATCTCTAACAAACGGTAAGATGACATGAGAAGTTCTGTCGAGCAGGCAATGCCATCTACCGAAAAAAAGGAAAAGCTACACAATAACAATTTAAATAACAACAAGACAAAATTAATTGTCGTCCATACGCTTGGTGAAACTAGGTTTAATAAAAAATATAAAATAAACACTTGGCTAAGGTGACTTGGAGGCTGAATTTTGTGAAACTTAGCAAAGTGTTTATTTTATATTTTTTAGCATATTTATAATTCGATATTTGTTATTAGACAAACAAATGTTAAAAAGGCAATTTTTTTTAATCAAATCTTATTCAAGACAACTAATAAATAATACAAGAAGTGTATTCTCGTTCACTAATTGAACAACGCTATTCGTTTCGTATATTATTTACAAAATGGACATATATAAAAAATATATCAAATATTATACTAAATAGTATAACATGTATTTTAGTACTTACTTATTATGTTTATAATTGATTTAAAAGCAATAGACGACATATTTTCAAATGACAGTTTATAGAAACAAAATTTGTCAACATTTTACTGTTTCCTACGCTACCTAAAACATTTATTATCATTGGTCTAAATTGACATATTTTATAGAGCTTCAATGGAAATTACATGTTAGTTCACATTTGTTCTGCTGTAGACTCATTCACTCCAATATCGATCGAATCCAGTATCGTAGGCACCTATAAGCCATTACATTATCGCACTCAACAATTCACCCTTTAATGTTAACATCTACATAAAAGCGTAGTATTAAAACCATACTATCACAAAAATAAAACGAATATCGTAACTCGTTCATCGATTTAATCCTGGATTAAATACAACCTACAAAATCATTGTCCTCAATTTATTATAGATCTTAAATTTAGCGCAAACCACAACCCTCCAAGAGCAAGGAGGGTGCTAACCATGGCCGACTGCAATATAGTTGCTCCTGCTCAATGCTCGCAACAGGAAGTGTCGGAATGGATATAACCACATCCGGCGACATCTTTTAATGGAACACAGAGAGTAGAAAGGGTGGTTGGGACTCAGTGACGTCGAAAAGTTATAATGGAATCGATCTATTTTCGTTTCGTACTTTGTTCGCTGAGTGCAAGTGTACTGACAGTGTCCAAGTTAAGTAAAAGAGATGGTTTGAATGAAAATAAAGTTCACATTGCCAATTTGACAAGTTTCTCTGTCATAATTCGCAAAAGTTTACAATTTAAATTTTAAGCTTAGTGGAATAAACAACATTCACATTATTTTTTTCATTGGATGATACATAAATCGAGGCAGAAATGGAACATATGTACATTTCTATTATTTTAACAGTTCATCTGTCATTATATACCGGGTGTAGAAAAATAGAATGGTACTTTGTTTTAATATGATAATTATTGCTCCCATATTAATTAGACTAAAATAATAAGTATTAAAAACTGCATTTAATGATTGCTATGAAAAGTTGACAATTACGCTCTCATTTGTCATCGTAAAGTTGACGTTTTCTGTGGAACAATCGAAAAATATTTTTTTCTACGATTGCTATAAAAAGTTGACAATTACGCTCTCATTTGTCATCGTAAAGTTGTCGTTTTCTGTGGAACAATCGAAAAATATTTTTTTCTACGATTTCTATAAAAAGTTGACAATCGTAAAGTTGACATTTTCTGTGGAACAATCGAAAAATATCTTTTTTGCGCGTCTCCAATGGCAACGCGCGAAAAACATGTTAAATGCGCGCGTTTCAAATGGCAACGCGCGAAAAAGATATTAAATGCAAGGTTACTTCAATAGTTACCAGGGATACAAACAAAACAGAAACTTGTTATATTGACAATTGACAGAACGAATTTATTTTCAGTACGTATACGTTTTTTAATAATTTTAAGATGCAATTGTAGAAAAATGTATTTGTGTATCACGAGCGTAAAGTGTCTTTGTTCCTCTTATACTATTACAGCTCTCGCCTTCGGTTCGCGCTGCAATTACCGTGCTCGAGTAACAAAGAATCACTTTGCGCTCTTAATACACAAATAACTATTTTCTACGATTGCTATGAAAAGTTGACAATTACGCTCTCATTTGTCATCGTAAAGTTGACGTTTTCTGTGGAACTATCGAAAAATAACTAAAAGATATTAAATGCGCGCTTATTTCAATAGTTACCAGGGATATAAACAAAACAGAAACTTGTCATATTGACATTTGACAGAATAAATTTATTTTCAGTACGCATACATTTTTTAATAATTTAAAGATGCAACCGTAGAAAAAATTATGTGTGTATCACGAATGAAAAGTGTCTTTGTTCCTCTTACACTATTGCATCTCTCGCCTTCGGTTCGCGCTGCAATTACCGTATTCGAGTAACAAAGAATCACTTTACGCTCTTAATACACAAATAACTATTTTTCGTTTTTAATCTAATTTACGTCGTGAAAAAAGTAGTGTATACACCTCGGGAGAAAATGCTATATTTTTTCGGTGTTTTATAGCTCTGTTCGCCTGCTGACAACAAATTACACCGCATGAGAAGTCATGCATTTCTTTTCTTAGATGTATAATATACTATTATTGATTAATACCCAACAATCTTTGTTTCTTGAAAAATGTCTCGTCTTATGTTCTATTAATTACTAAAAACCGTTTTAAAACAACTCCAAATACAATCTACTCACGAAATGACGAGAACTATCGTAATGGTGTTTCTAAATATTCTATCAACAGCTAAAATCCAATCAATATCCCCATTTAAACCAAACTTAAATTTACACTGTCAGTGTTTCGATGGTATGTTGTTTTATTTCATGTTTTTACTAGTAGCAGTTCAATTGTTTCCAGAAAACAAGCGAGTATGTGACGCGAGTGGTTAAGTACTTGGAGCGCTTTCGAGAACATGTGTTGAACCAGTTGACTTACGAAGTGGCGCCCTGTCGGCCCCTGTGGGACGCCTATGATGCTGCACGAGTGCAACTCTGTAAACACGTCGTAGAACCGATGGCACGTATTTATTTTCTTTTCTATTTAATTTTTAGAAGAGCAAAATAGAAAAAGTACAAATATTTCTCGTTTCCTGCTTAGTTATAATGAAATTCACGTAGGACAGAAATACATTTTCATGATGTAAAAATAAAATTAATGTCAGGTCATACTTTTAGAAAATCTTGACTAACGGACTTTAGATAAGATAACAGGCTCAGTGGTATCGAGTCTGCCTGTGGATTCTGAGAACCCTGGTTCGATCCCCACAGCCGACAAACAATTTTCACCAATTTAAATCTACCCCTGTGGCTCCATCTCCACTAACATCTTTGGGGGCTATGATTTAACGGCTGGTAACCGCACTTCATGCGAAGAATTATATCACTTACCAAGATCTGCTTCGGCAGAGTGCCACATCCAGTAATGGGTACAAGGCGTGATGATATATTTATTTATTTTTCTAAGATAAAAACATTATTAAGGCGGATGACAACTAGTCGTTCAATTACTGAAAAAAACTGTTTAATTTCAAATTTACGATTATATTGTTCAATAATTTAAGCTTGCCTACAACCTTGTTTAATACCACTTTTTAAGTTTTTGTCGACTTTTTTCTTTTCTTCGTTTAAAGTTCATTTACAGCTGGTGACCGCGAAACCGAAACATAGGACTTTAACATGTAAAATAATATTTGTATAATTTCCTGCTTTTCTTATTAGTTTGGAGAAAAATTATATATTACATCTCGCCTTTTACCCATTACTGGGTGTGGAACTCTGCTGTAGCAGAACTCGGTAAGTGATATATTTCATCGCGTGAAGTGCGGTTACCAGCCGTCAAATCATCTAAAGATGTTAGTGGAGGGGGAGCAACAGAGGTAGATTTAAATTGGTGCAAATTGTTTGTCGACTGTGGGGATCGAATCAGGGTTGTCAAGATCCTCAGGCCGACTAGATACCACTGAGCCACCTTATGCCTATGGCACACTGGTCGAAGAGTATCGATGAACTCTTCGATGAAACAACAGAACGCACCCTTCATTGACAAACAATAAAAGTTTCAAAAGTTGAGAAAGAAAAACTAAATTTTAAAAATATGTTAACGTGAAATGAGACACAAAAGATACGAGTGAAATGAGATACGTTCATTTCATCGATGAGCTCTTCGATGGAAATAGAGGAGCCTCTAATTTTCGTCGATGACGGGTGCGTTCTGTTGTTTCATAGATGCTCTTCGACGTTCTTCGACCAGTGTGCCATAGGCATTAAGGAAAAAAGCTTCAAATAAATGTTATGGAGCATAAAATTCTACATTAAAATTAATCAACAGAATTAATTTTGCATGCTTTATAACGACAGGAATTGAATTGAAAATTAGCTTAAAAATAGGGATAGACTAGGAAATGATATAAATTACCCTCTGTACTTTCACAAATAAATAAATACCAATAATTTAAATCTGGAATAAAAACGGTTTTTCTGAAATTTATGAATCTTTAAAGTAATTAAGTAATTTTTGATAGCGGAAAATATACGAGCCTGAAACTAAGTGTGTAAGTGAACAATAATTTTTCTAATTTTATTTTTTGTAGAATGCATTTTGGGTTTCAACTGTTTGGTGTCTAATTCTATTTATTTTGATGACTCCATTTATCATGTTACTAACAGATCATTACAAATATATGTACGCCAATGGTTACTTAAGTCGAAGGTATAAATCATTTGCTATATTTATTTCAATATGTATTAATTATTATTATTACTTTAGAGAGTTAAACGAATTATTATTATCTGATCAAGGACCGTGGACAATCCCTCAGTATGTACTCAATGTTTATTTTGATATTTTAAATATTTTTTTTTCTAAGATTGCTATGAAAAATTGACAATTACACTTTCTTTTATCATCATAAACTTGACGTCAAAAAAAATGTTAAATGCGCGCTTATTTCAATAGTTACCAGGGATATAAACAAAACAGAAACTTGTCATATTGACAATTGATAGAACGAATTTATTTTCAGTACGCATATGTTTTTAAATCATTTTAAGATGCAATCGTAGAAGAAATATGTGTGTATCACGAGCGTAAAGTGTCTTTGTTCCTCTTACACTATTGCAGCTCTCGCCTTCGATTCGCGCTGCAATTACCGTGCACGAGTAACAAAGAATCTCTTTACGCTCTTAATATATAAATAACTATTTCACTAAAATGATAAAAGCAATTACTTTTTGCCTGTAGTACCCCCGAATCTATTTCAACTCCTGAGCAACAAAGTTCTTGGACAACTCCAAGGTAAGAAACGCTAAATTATTTTAATTATTTAAGTATTCATTAATGATTTATGTAAAATATGTTTATGTTCAAATAATGTAAAGGCGAACATCTGAACAATATTTAATTCCACCTCCAAGGTAAAGCAACCCTAAATTGTTTTGTCTGTTGAATATCATATCTCATTTGTTTTATTTTTGTTTACAGACGAGCTCCAGAGCCACCTATTTCTCCGGTTCCAGGCCCAAGGTAATTTGATTTTCATTTGTTTATTTCACGTCATTTTGTTTATATTTGTATTATGTTTCAGTTTTCGGCGTTTAATCCAAACTCACATAGCTCCAAGGTATTTTATTATTAATTAAATATTGACTAATTAATTTATTATAGAATAATAATAATATTGCAGAGGTAGACAACATGATGAGGCAGTAGGAATGTCGGAACCAACTTCTTGGCGAACTCGTGGGTAAGTTAAAAATAAAGAATGACTTTACTTTTGTCTAATTTTTCTTCTTTTCTGGAAAGCATACCTTCACCAAGAAGATGGCTTTAAATTTTAAATTTTATTCTATTAATATGAAAATGATTATTCTAATAATACTGCCAAAATATGTCATTTATTTGCTATTATTTTATGAATATTTTATATTACTAATTAAAAGTATGCAAATATATTATGTTATTGTAAGTCTTACTGACGGTAAATGATTAAATCCAAATAGTGTTCTTAAATTAAAAGTAATTATATGTTCTGCGACAAAACAAGTAATCATTTATTAAATCTATTTAATTGCATATCGTTATACAATGTATTATAAAAATACTAATTTGAAACATAAAGTAGTTGAAAATTAAAGAAAATCCGTATAATTACATGCTAATAACATTTCTGTTTCTCTTTCAAAATCAAACTATAAAACAATAAATAAATAAGCTTAGGAACAATCGAGTAAAGCTAAAATTCTCTCTAAATTAACGGAATTAATAGAATGATTATTAATTATATTGGGATTTTCCAACAAAGTCTCATACAAACATCTTAAAGTAAGTCGATTCGAACTTGAATTATTTTGACTTCCACATGCAAATCCAAAAGCAGTTTGTTGTTCAGCTGCTTCTAAATTATTTCGAATAACTGGTTCACATGTCTGTTCCTCTTCATTCACATTTATATTTGATTCTTGCGTGTGATCTATTATATTTCTTGTGTTTCGTAACCATGGATTTGGTGGAGGTAAACCAACTGAATGCTGGAAATTGTTTTCTCTGATTTTATAACCTTTTGCTCGAGACAGCATTGCTGTTATTATGTTTTTGAGAAACATCTGTAAGTACAAATAAGGTTTAGTGAGTTTTTATTTTTTATGAAGGATAAATACCTGAACTGCAATGATGATAATGTCAGTAACTTTATCTTCTGCTCCTTCCAAACCATGATCGAAAGCAGTCAACAGCACCCGATCTTTGATTAAATCTTCGTTAGGTAAACAAATTTCTTGGCTACAGTATTTAATATTACTCGCAGTAGCTTCGTAATTGTCAAGTGGACTGCTATTTACTTTGGATGATAATGATAACACGAATAAATTATGAAGATGCAAGTGTTCCGGAGTTGTTAAAAGTTTTCTGGCGTCTTCATCAAATTTTAGGCGGTTTAATTTTGCACTGAAATAAAGACGTAATAATGCGTTGTATTGTTTAAACGTCTCTTCGCCAAGAATAATATGTAGATTTTTATATGCTTCTTTTATTGCTGGTACTTTTGAATCACTTTTCTTATCCATGATGTTTATTATGGGTTGCGGGTCGACACGTGAACAGCTGATTGGCGCGCAGCTGTCAGAATTACCTTTCTTTCCTATCAACACATTGCGAGTGAAGTTGGTTGTTGTATTTTGCTTAGTGTTATTCATTTTACAACGAGCAGAGTCTTTATATTAAACAAGTATGAATAAATCGCCAGCATTATTAAATCTAAGGTAAATTTAATATTGATTCATTCATTAAACTTGTTAACAGTTATTCTAACCTACAATAATTTTAGGTTACCTCATTTAAAACACCTAAAATTTGGTTTACAAAACTATTCAACAGCAGTAGAAGAAAAAATAATAATTCCCAAACGTATTCCTCGCGGCCCAACAGACATTTTACAAGCATTGGCAAGTACAGTCAAACGTGATCCAACCGCCGCTCACTACAAATATCATGATGACCCATACCTTATACCGATGTCAAACATCGGTAAAAGAACTTTTGCGATGGCTCAAGAAGCTGGCAGAAAAGCTGCACATTGGATCAGACAAGAACACTCTGATTTATTTCAACATGAATTAGCTGAACCACCAATTAAAGCTTTTATCCCTAAACTAATCTTTAATGACGATAGCGTAGTTACCGAAGATACTTTAAAAAGTACCATCGAAGATGCACAAGTTAGTAGTGCTATAGCAGTCTATAAATTATTAGAAAAAAATAAAGTTAAAATTTCTCAAGATACACTACAAAGTATGTTAGAGCTTTTATGTTTTTACAACAGCGAGGATACTTTACCGGAAGAATTTATCGAAGAAAGATGGTTTAGATCTGGAAATAAAGGAAGAGATCGTTTGAGAAAAACGTGGAAAGACAGTGACATGGCTGAATCAATTTTTATCAGTATTGAAAATCCAGATTCTGCGACTTATTGCGCTTTGATTCAAGGAATGACAAAATATTGTCAAGTTGATCGGGCTTGGCAACTTTACGAAGAGATGAAGTCGAAAAATTTGACAGTAACTACTGATACTTATAATTCTTTAATCAGTGTAACTAGTTTTATGAAAGAAGGATATGATTTACGTTGGAAATTAGTACAAGATTTGTTGATTTGTATGGAAAAAGAAAAACAAACTCCTAATATTAGAACTATGAACTCGATTTTAGAAACTCTGAGTACTATGACGGGATATAGACCAACCAAAAATTATGTTTTACAAACTTTGGCTGAATTTAAGACTATGGGAATTGAACCATCTTTAGCAACGTGGTATTTTGTTTTGATCACGTTTTGTAAAGAAAGTAATAAAACTTATTTTTGGTGCCTTTGAACCAATTTTACTTTGTTTTTGTTTATTTTAGGGGGTGCTAAAAATTATATTCTAGCTGATATAATGAACTACATCGAAGGAAAAGAATTTAAGATTGTTGATCTGAAAGATACTTTCTTTTTTGTAACAGCTATGGATATTTGCCGAAATCATTTACAAGATAAAGATTTGGCATACAGAGTTGATGCATTATTACATACTGGAAATAATTATGATTTAATCGGCGATTCGTACAAGGAATCTATTTACTAGTAAGTCATTTTACTTTATGTCCTTAAACAAATACCAACTTTTTTTTGTATGTTATGATTTTAAAATAATATCGTATTGAAATTACAACAAAATTATATTCGCTCTGTTTCCGATTCAAAAAATTTGTCGAAAGAAAAAGAATCGCATAAAAATGATTATTTTAATTCTCCGACTAACATATTTTTTTATTTAATAAATTATCTGTTAAAATAAAAGTTTGCTAATTCAAATGTTATTTATTTATAATGAAATATACAACTTTATTCGACTAATTCCGAGTTAACTATAAAATTTAGGTCCCTTGCACTGGTTATTAGAATTAATTTTTGTTCAAACAATTAATAATTGCCAAAAATACGTATCTTGTCGCACCACTTTTGCTTCATTTACATTCATAATACCTTTCATATAAGCTCGTTTATTCCTCGCACTCAAATTCCTATTGTGCCTAAATAAATAAATATAATTGTTCTTTACTTTAGTCGTCACTATTTCGCTCTATTATGTTCTGCCGAGCCTTTAGAAGTTTTTATGGAAAAATACAAAAAACTTGTACCAAACATTTACATCCCAGAACCAGGAGTAATGTTAGGAGTTATAGAAGCCATCGAAATGAACGGCGCTTTAGATATTCTTCCAAAAATATGGTCCGACATGGTATTATTCGATCACATTGATCGAGAAAATTTACTTGTTCCTATCCTGAATATCATGGCTGGAAATAAAGTTCCGGAAGGTTCTGATTTAACTGAAAAATTCGCGAAAATTGCTTGGGACATTTGGACAAAAATTGAGGAACAACCGGCAGAAAGAATGAAAAGATTAAAGTAAGTAATCACATTTACATGCGATTGTAACAATTTTGGTCAAAAATAGAACTGCGTTTAATTACAGGCTGTCCCATTTTAGTCTTTCCAGGGGAATTTCTCTCAACGAGAACATCAGACAAAAAATTTTTTCGAATAAAAGTTTGATGGTTTGAAGGGGGACGTTCGATGCATAACAAATTTCGCCCCCAACCCCCCAGGGGGTGTATAAGGGGGGTGACATGAAATCTTAAATGGAACCCCCTATTTTATTGCAGATTCGAAAAGAGCATAAAAAACTATGTAGGTTTTATCCGGAAACTTTTTTATTTTTGCAACAGCTGGCGCTGTATACGCTAAAACTTGTTTTTTTTTTTCGTGAAACGTAAGATTAAGGTTTTGATGTCAATTTACAATTAAAAAACTGTCAGGATCGCTTCAAATGAACTCTCTTTTAACCCTTTGGAGCCGTAAAATCAAACGAAGTTTGATTACTACACAAAAAACAAAAATTTCTTAAAATGAAAATCGTCGCAAGTTACTCTAGACAAAGAAGATTTGTTTGAATAATACTTGACGGACTTAAATTAAATTATTTAATTATCCAAAGGGTTAAAAGAGAGCTCATTTGAAGCGATCCTGACAGTTTTTTAATTGTAAATTGACATCAAAACCTTAATCTTACGTTTTACGAAAAAAAAAAGAAGTTTTAGCGTTTACAACGTTAGCTGGTGCAAAAAATAAGTTTTTTATGCTATTTTCGAATCTGCAATAAAAATAGGGGGTTCCATTTAGGATTTCCAAGTCACCCCTTTTATCCACCCCCTGGGGGGTTGGGGGTGAAATTTGTTATAGCATCGAACGTCCTCCTCCAAACCATCAAACTTTTATTCGGAAAGTTTTTTTTTCTGATGTACTCGTTGAGAGAAATTCCCCTGGAAAGATTAAAATGCGACAACCTGTATATAAACATTGGATCTTCTGCGGTTTTTTAATGAATAATGTGTAACAATTTTTTACAGTTTCACAGGACAGATGCTAGGAGACATAATGTCATTATGCTTACAAAACGACGAATTTGAAAAAGCTAGTCTAGTTATGAACAAATTAGATAAAGAACCACATACAATTTTAGGTGTCCCAAGAATAGAATCTTTAAAATTATTTGTTGAACACTGCATAAATAATAAGGCACCGTCTAAGGCTATTGTAAGTAATCTAACATTTGTTTAATTAATTATGAATGTTATTTTCTTAATTTTATTTGCAGAACTGTATTCAATATTTGGTTGAAAATGGTTTTGATGAAGCAGGAATAATAGCAAAAGACATAAACCAAAAATTGACTTTAGATGAAACACATGTGAATAAATTGGTCAATATTGTAGGAAAAGATGTCTTGAAAACAGAAGAAAAGAAGGAATAAATGTTTGTACATATTTATGTAATGATAGTTATTTAATAAATTTTTATTACTTTAAGCAAAAACTGTTTCCTGTGTATATCTTTTGTAAAAAATGGTAACATTTTTATTTTTTATTGTAACAATAGTGCAGCTGTACTTAAGTTACTTCAGTAGATCTTTAACCGCGAAAAATTATGTAATATTTCAATATAATCATAAACAGCCTGATTTTCAAAATAGTCCTTAATTTTGGATTAGTAAATTCTGTTAGTATCCTGAAAACTAAAGAGTAATAGTTTATATAAACTAAAAGAATGTTATTTATTTAACTTAATTTAACTAAACCAAAATTCAAGATTAACTAAAATCTTTTGAGACTATAAATGATATTCTTTATTGTTTCATAAACTTGTAATATTTTAAATCCTTATTCAATTGTTGTCATTTGTTGGTCTAATAATTTGCCGATTTTTAATTAAAATTAACAATAAATATTAATCATCTTTCAAGAGCCGCGTTTCCAGAGCACAATTTTTAGAACAATATAATTTTTTGCATCGAACTTTGAAAATCCGAGTTTGATTCCCACAGTCGACAACTGATTTTGAGCTCATTAAAATTGCCCTTAAATCTATCCCTCTGCTAATATCTTGGGGGGGGGGGGCGTGATTGGGCGGCGGGTATATGCATTTTATGAGCAAAAATATATCACTATTGAGATCTACTACAGCAGAGTATCACAACCAGTAATGGATAAAAGGCGTGATGATATGTTTTGTTTATGTATTTTCTTGTTATTAATTATTTTCATACTTCTATTTCACGCAAAGCATTAAAAATTTAGTCGAATATTTTTGGAATATCTTCGGTTGAATAAAGATTTTCTACGATTAAATACCAATTAATTAATTACAAAAACAATGACCGAAATATGTCTTGAATTACTAATCTATTTTCCTAATAACTACTGATTGAATTTCTTGATAAATATTTAATTTTTGACCTTTTGGTCTTTGCAGTACCTTCACATTTCGTGTTAGTCAAGTTCTAGAATTCAATAAGTACACCTGGACTGAATGTAAGATTTATTATAACTTATTAGAAATGAAATTACATCCAGATATGATTTTTTATTTTAATTTTCAAGTCTCGAAGTTATATAAACGCTCCACGATCTAACAGTATGTCAGAAAAAAATGAACTGCGTAATATACTTCACTCTTGTGATTTGTGCTTTATTAACATCGGTGGTATCAGATAGTTTTCCTTCTTTGTTGAGTTCAAATGCAACAATTGGTGAGATATTTTTTTAATAATCATCGATTACTGTGAAAATGTGATTGTTTTGTAGGAATTCTTTTGGATCGAGATTATTTGGGGGATGATTATCCTATAGTTAGAGATGCGATTGAAAAATATTTTATTTTTGCGAAAAGAGAGATTTTGAAACATGGAGGAATCAATGTGCAATATTTTTCGTGGACGAACATTAATGTTAAAAGAGGTATTTTCTATTTAAAATTTTACTCTTTCTTAATAAATATGTTGTATTTTATTTTTTAAATAGTTAATATGTGATTGTTTTACAGATTTTACTGCCATTCTTTCAGTTGCTTCTTGTGACGACACTTGGAAAATTTATAGAGCAGCTGTAGATGAAAATATTTTGTTTATGTCAATTTCAGGTAAATACCAACTTCAATTTGATTGTGCTTTAATTTTATTATTACAAATAAAACAAATAGAAATAGAATTTATAAAAATAGTTTATTTATAAAAGTTAGGAGCGCAGAGAGTTTTACCACAAATATTCTGATAAAATGACAGCACTCTTACTTAATTTGCAAAACTTCTGAATAGTTTATAATATATCAAAATAGTTATTTTGATCTTTTTTTATACTTAATACCACATCAGAAAATGATAGTATAAATTCTGAAAATTATATTTACTATGATTTCGATGCAATATTTTTGTTTAAAAGATAATTTTTAGGAGATTAAATATCTGACTTTAGAATTTGTATTTAAAAAGAAAAATAATTATTTTAATATGTACATATATAATTTATTTTAAATTTAGAACCAGATTGTCCTCGTTTACCAGCACATTTATCAATAACAGTGCCTTTACTTCAAAACGGTGAAGAATTTCCTCAACTTTTACTAGATTTACGATCAGGCAAAGCTTATAATTGGATTTCTGCCATCATACTTTACGATGTTACATTAGGTAAGTACAAACTAGTTATTTGTGTATTAAGAGCGTAAAGTGATTCTTTGTTACTCGAACAGCCTTCGGCTCGCGCTGCAATAGTGTATGAGGAACAAAGACACTTTACGCTCGTGATACACACATGATTTTTTCTACGGTTGCATCTTAAAATTATTAAAAATCGTATACGTACTGAAAATAAATTCGTTCTGTCAACTGTCAATATGACAAGTTTCTGTTTTGTTTGTATCCCTGGTAACTATTAAAATAAACGCGCATTTAACATCTTTTTCGCGCGTAGCCATTGGAGACGCGCAAAAAAGATATTTTTCGATTGTTCCACAGAAAACGTCAACTTTACGATGACAAATGAGAGCGTAATTGTCAACTTTTCATAGCAATCGTAGAAAAAAATGTATATTTTTAAATTATTATCAGTTTTACTTATATCAAAATAACAAAACAATAACGTAAAACAAGAAAAATATAAAATTTAATTGATATTTGATCCAAGAGGTTTTGCAGTTAATTCAAAATTATCTTTTTTTATTCAAACAACAATATAGTTATTTGTGTATTAAGAGCGTAAAGTGATTCTTTGTTACTCGAGCACGGTAATTGCAGCGCGAGCCGAAGGCGAGAGCTGCAATAGTGCAAGAGGAACAAAGACACTTTACGCTCGTGATACACACATATTTTTTTCTACGATTGCATCTTAAAGTTATTAAAAAACGTAGGTATACGTCTAAAACTAAATTCGTTTTGTTAACTGTCAATATGACAAGTTTCTGTTTTGTTTGTATCCCTGGTAACTATTGAAATAATCTATTTCGCGCGTTGCCATTGGAGACGCGCAAAAAAGATATTTTTCGATTGTTCCACGGAAAACGTCAACTTTACGATGACAAATGAGAGCGTAATTGTCATCTTTTCATAGCAATCGTAGAAAAAATACTTTTAATTATTGACAAATCTGTATAAAACTACAAATTTCTTTTTTATCTCAAAATTCTCTTCTTGCAGAACGTGACATGGTGACACGAGTTGTAACATCTCTAACAGGTCACAGTGACACAGCATCCGGTACAACAACATCCGGAATGGCTTTATCTTTAATGAAACTCGAAAATGAAACTCTTGAGTTCAAACAAAGAAAAATCGTTGCTGAAGTTCTATCAAAACTGCCTGTCAAACAATTAGGATCTAATTTTTTAGTTATAGTTGCTTTTCAGTACGTCAACGCAATTATGGAAGTGGCGAAAAATTTAGGATTAGTAAATCCGTACAGTCAGTGGTTATATATGATTTCGGATACGATGAATACTAGAGCGGATATTTCGTCGTTTTCGAATTTAATTGGGGAAGGGGATAATATTGCTTTTATTTATAACACTACTTCTGGCGCATCCGAATGTACAGTAAGTATATCACAAATACTAACATCACGTTATGTCCTATTAATGCTGTATTAAGAACCCTCCAAGCATTTATTTATTAAATTCACTTTGTAAGTAATATGTGCCAAACATTCTTCTTGTGATATAACACCCACATTCATAATTACTTTCATACAAGTTCATTAATTCCTTCCACTATAAATATTTCGTTCACGCATCAAATCTTTATAATTATTTCATAAATTTATGGGGTATATTGACAACTAGGGTTCGATTCCCACAGGCGACAAACAATTTTCTCCACGTTAAAACTACCCCTGTGGTTCCCCCTCCACTAACATCTTTAGGAGCCGTGATTTGACGACTGGTAATCGCACTTCACACGAAGAAATATATCAATTGCCACACCCAGTAATGGTAAAAGGCTATTTTTTTTCTATTTAAAAAACAAAATAAATTTTATACTCCTTCCAAAATATTAAACATATTAATAGTCCTAATTTCACGAAAAGCTGTAAATTGCCTCTACTGTAATAAGGATTAAATTCCTGTAGTGCAGTGTATTACAATAAATATTAGGTATTTTACATAATTAAAAATTGAACACTGTTTTTTAATTTGTACAAATATTTTAGCGTGGAATTCAGTGTCACAGTCAAGAACTATTAGAAGCATTTACAAAATCTTTGGAAAATGCCATCTTGGAAGAAATTTCAATATCTAGTCAAGTCTCTGAAGAAGAATGGGAAGCTATCAGACCAACTAAACCAGAAAGAAGAGATTATCTTCTACGGGGTATCAAGGTAGAGATACATAACATTCTATTTACATTTCAACATTTCATAATTTTTTTTTGTGTGACTAAAAATGAAATGTGTGAGACTGATTTAAATGAAAAATTAAATTCTCTACAACTTTTATTAAATCATTTCCTATTAAGTAATCAGAAAAGAATTGGCAGAGGAAAAAATCATGGACGTCAAAATAAGAAACCGTATAATAAAATAAAGATAAGTTCGAGAAAAAGTCGGTATTTGTCAGTAGAAATAAGTAAATAAATATTGAGCTACATAAAATACATTTTTGCGGAGCTCACTTCCATTGCACATCATAGTTTAAACGAAACATTACAGTTTCAAAATGATGCAGTTTTTCTGGAATATTCTGTATAAAAATAAGATACCTATATTAAATAATATAATTTTAGGCACATCTAACAACTTCTGGTGCCTGCGACAACTGCACAAAATGGCAGATAAAAGCTGGTGACACTTGGGGACGAAGTTTTATGATAAACAACACACAAGAACAATTAGTATCTGTTGGTTCTTGGAGACCAAGTGACGGTATGTCATTTACCGATGAGCTGTTTCCTCATGTCAAACACAAATTCCGAGGAAGGACTCTACCATTTATTACTTATCACGTAAATAAAAGTTTCAGTAAAATGTTTCTTGCACGTTCATATTTTTATTGTTTTTATGCACAATAGTTTAGATAGATAATAGAAAAGAAATTACAAGGCACTTTTTTTAGTTTAATAAATAGTTTATTTTGTCTATTGCTTCTTAATTAGCTTTTTATCAGTCCGATTATCAAAAAAAATACTTTAGCTACCCTTGAATTTTGAATTAGCTAATCTCATTCTAGTTTGCTTTTAAAAAGTTAATTCAACTCATTTTCTACAAACCAAGTAGTAACAAAATTATATTAGAGTTTGTTTAAACTTTTTTAATATGGTTTAGCCTAATTTGACATCCAAAATACAGAATTAGTTAAAACCATTTTAAGAATTGAACTGTATAAGATTAATATAAGGTCATTAAATTACAATTAGAGTATTACATCTTGAAAATTGGAGAGTTATAGCTTGCTGGTTAACGCTGTGACTTCAGAAGTGTTGAATATAAATCTCATTGATTTCAAATCAGAAATATATATTTATTCAAGTCTTTCAAATTTCGCTATAAGTCTAGTATTGAATTAGATTTAATTTCTTGTTGTGCAGTGTACCAATTAAATAAATATATTCGAACTGTAGTGATTAAAGTTCGAAATATATGTAATTATTTATAACTTGATTGATATAAATTTACATTTAAATAATAAATTATGGCAATGAAATTCTGGAAAATACGAGTAGTTAGAACTAAAAATTATTTTCAAATGTAAAATAAATTTCTTAATAAATTAACATATATTAATTAATCATTATAAGAAGTCACGTTGTATGCATATGAAGTTTTATTGAAACTATTACAATAATAATATACGTATAAATGGTTAAACTACATAATATAAAACTATTACAAATTATTATAATAAGTACGATTATTGGTGATTAAATATCTTGGCTAGGATCATATTTAAGTTCAACATCTCCCAAATCTTCTTTTGCTTTTTGTGCCCCTTCTATAACATTTTGTGTGTGCAGCAAATTAGTATCACTGGTCACTGGACATCTACAATTAAAATTGCGAACATTAACATTCGATAGGTTTCGCGATTTGACGACTGGCAACCACACTTCAACGGTAACAGATACAAATATAATAATTTAAACTTTGGCTTACCCGCCAGCTGCGTTAAAATGTTCGTAGCCATTTATCCGACATTTACAAACGTAACACATTGTAGCTCCGCAAACGCAGGTCATTCTATTGCATCCACTCTCTTTTATGATTTCTTTTGAACAATACCAACATGTTCTGCAAAGAATGAAAGAGGAACAATTATTTTCTTCATTTATAAAAATGGTATTTACGGAGTAAATAGCCGGTTTTAAGTTATTTTTACAATTGATAAAATGTCATTACTCGGATCTGCAAATTGCCGATATGCCGTGATAAATTTATTTTTCAAAATTTAATTACCTAACTAATGCTAATGTCATTTGCTCTTCAATGTACGTCCTTTTTTTTATTTCTTCCTTCTCAGCTTTTTCTCTTTCTTCTTTTTCTCTTCTTTCTACTTCTTCACAAGTAAATGGAATGTGAGATATTCTTTTACACAATCTACAAGTTTCTTTCATACATTCTTCGTTCAAACAATGAACAATTTTATCTTGAGGAGCTAAAACTGTAGCAAAGTCACAGTAAGGACAAAATGCTAAGTCGTCTATTTCTGCTTGACGTACTTCTTCGAGTGTTTTTCTTTGGGCCATGTGAGAAAACATTTTTTGAGGAAGAACACTCTAAAAATATTAAGTAATTAATTATTTATTTTGACAAAAACATATTCATTATACAGTTGTACAAATTTCAATCTTCAAAATACTTTATTCTACTTGACTATATTATTTAATTTTGTAATGGGGTAGGTAACTTAGTGGTATCAAGTCGGATTTGAGAACCCGAGTTCGATTCCTACAGCCGACAAATAAGTTTCTCCACTTTGAAATTATCCCTGTGGCTCCCTGACCACTAACATCTTTGGGGACTGTGATTTGACGAATTCACGCATATAAATACATATATCATTTACTGAGATCTGCTACGGCAGAGTGCCATGCCCATTAATGGATAAAAGGCGTAATTATATAATTTAATTTAAATTCTTGTTTGTCATCATTCTTCTTTACTTTTACCTTATCCGCATTCATTATGCCTTCCATACATCATCATTCATTCTTTTCATTCGAAAATGTTTCATTCAAATAACAAAACTACAATCATGTGAAACTATTACTTATTTACCTGTAAAACTCGTAAACTAAACTGACTTCCACAAGCAGTAAGACAAGGAAAATCAACTTTTCCATCTCCAGTTATTACTTCGCAAGATTTGTTTACACATTCCGAACAGAAAATATGGCCTGATTGACAACTTACTATATCATAAGGTGTAATCTATATTAAATAATAATAATTCGATTATTAACAAAATAAAATAAAATATTGAAAGTAACGAACTTCGTCATTAAAGCAACATTCACAAGTGTAGAAGAATCCAGCTTCTTGTACAATTTTGTTTGCGCGTTTTGTTTGTTGATTTTGTACTTTAATGGCGTCTAAAATGTCTGTTTTGTTCTGGACATACGCTATCTGAAATAAAAATAACACCACTTTAAAATAGACCAGTGGTATTGTATTAAAATTTTGTTAATAATTCAGAGTAGATTGATTGCTTCATTTTAATAAAAATAAAACGAATTAAATACGCCATGTCTCTTATTAAAATGCAGTAGTCTCTTCTTTAAGGCGATTTAAATTCTATTTAAATTTTCAAAATAGTTTTTTAAACTCATCTTTTGTCCCGCGTGATGGTTGCGCGGGTTGAGGGCCTGACTGACGACCATAAGGTCGTGGGTGCGGGCCCCGCCCGTGGCTGCCATATAAAGGACATATCGGCATATGACCTGAGTAGTTTGTCCGATATATAAATTAAAAAAAATCATCTTTTATTTTATCGTTTTGATAGCTAATTAAAATTGATAATCTACACACAAACATTCTGTATTAGTAATATTGGTTATATAAAGATTATTTATTGAAAAAAAATATATTATTTTTATTATTAAAATCAATTAAAATCTGTACTATTTATCATCCTATTGGCTGCTTGAACATGTGCTGTACTACTAAAGTAAAAGTCAGTTTTTCCGTTAATATCTTAGTGGTTGTATCAAAAAAGGATGAACAAATATTTTTTAAATTTTACTGTAATTAAATTAGCATAATAATATAATTAAAATTAGTTTAAGAAAAATGCAACCACTGTGTATACATTTATGAAAATACTGAAAAAGTTTGGTACCTCTTGCAATAAAGGAATATTCTTGCAACGAACTTGATTTTTACAATTATCAGTATCACCATTCACAGCAGTAGCTGGTCTTTTTCTTTCTAATATTTTAGCTGCTTGAATAACACTACAATTTGCTATGTCAAATATTTTGATAATTTCCTTAACATGTAGAAAATTATATTTATATTTTAAAAATGTTATGGCGTAGAAATAATCCTCATTTTCTGGGTACGGAACGTTTCTGTTTTTAAAATGTTGTTCTGGGTTTGGAATTTCTTGAAGAAAATATTTCATGTCGAATTTTTTTACGTACTTTTGTTCTCCTTCTAATAGTTCTAAATTTCTACAATAAATATTATTATGAAAGTATACAGACTTATTGGAAAGTATTTTCAGTGTCAAAAGTTCCTAAATAATTTTAGAAAAATAAAGCTTAAAATGAGAGCGAATAAATGTGCTTGTATGAAGGGAATGTGAATATGGTTGAAGCGATAGTGGTATGTTAGAATGAAAATGAATCTCATGAGTGGATGTTGTGTGAATGTTTCAGGGTTCGTTCTACTCCATGAGATACAGCGTGATGCTATGTATGTATGAAAGTACATATATACATAACAAATGGGGTAACACGAACCCCTGACACATTCGCAGAACATCCACTCATCAGATTTATTAAAGAATCAGTCTTTCCAAAAAAGTTCGTTTGTTCCTCACACTCGGAATCTTTCGATCAAGCAACAACCATATTAATCCATTTATTCCTTATTAAAGACATGAACTAAATTTTGTATCACTTTTATTTGAAGCATTTGACTGCGAAATATGTATCAAGATCTTTTGAAACTTTAAAATAATTATTTTACCTCAAGTATTCTTCTTTCAAAGGATACTTCTTTTCCTTTATCAACTCATCAATAAACTGATTTAAAGCATTTATATCACGAATCCGATTTTCAACTTGATCCTTCAAATAAACTGGATCTGCATCTGGTAGTAATGATATCAACATTTGATGGTTTTTGATAGCTTCTTTCACTTCGTATTCTGTTAGTGGTCTCTGAACTCTTTTATAATTCTCTTCAAACAAGATTTTATATTAAATTTTAATAATTTATTTGCTTAAAAAATATATATATCTTACTCATTAAAAGTTCTGAAGCAAGTTCTTCTAGAACTTCATCGGTTTCATCTTTGTCCAAACAAAGTTTCCGTAAATAATTCGGGCAAATATCGGGGAACATATCAATTAAAATGTTAAAATGCCGGTGTTCTGGTTTAGGCAAGGAAGTTCCAACGAAATTTTCCATCCTGTAAAAAAAATATAGTAAACGAGTTTCTTTACTCTAAAATCAAACTTCATTTTTATCCATAAATTATTTACTCTATCACAAGCTTTAGTAATTGCGTTTTTTTTTTCATGAAATTTGCAAATTTCTCAATGTCTGATTTGTCAAGTAATATCTATGAGAAGCGATAATGCTGTTACTGAAGAAGTAGACAAGCACAGCTCTTAAGGCATTTATTTCCTAAATGGAGTTCACAAAACAAAAATGTCTCAAACTGTACAGTTAACTGCTGAGAACAGTTTTAAAAATGCTCTAAAAATACGAACTTATAAGATTTGCAATGGTTGTGAGTTTGTTATTGATTTAATACTGTTTAATAAAATGATCTTCTTATCAGAACTATTTATTTATATTTTTCAGTTATCAAAAGATTAACGAAATTTTTCTCCAGTTTTAGATTTGTACAGTAATGGTATCTTATCAAAATATTTAAAATTTAAATTAATCCCCATATATTTGATATACTGAATATTCGGATATAATAAGATTTTTTAAAATTTTAAGTATATTTACTGGTTGGAACGAACACAAAATTCAAAACAGTGTGCAAACTAGCGCTTACATTTGAATTGTTTTCACGGAAAATATCAACTTCTAGTTTTGACGATAAAATGTGTATCAATTTATGAAAAAAAATGACAGGTATAATAATTAGCAGCTTGTAAGTAGTGACCACGTGTCATTCGAGTTATTCACAAATTTCTGTTTGAAAAAAAAATATTTGTACTTACTTTTTGCGGTTATATTTATTTTACACTATACAAAATAATACTGTTTCTATATCAAGACGACATTAACATGTAGAGCAAACAATTGTATCTTACACATTTGCTATATAATTTATATTTGCGATACTATTCTAGTTACAAAATGAACTGGTAATGAAACATGATACTAATCTGACGCAGCAAAACAGATCGCATTTTAATTTATAATAATCTGAGTATGTTAAAAATAGATACAGTACTCATAAAATATTTTTATTTATTTTCCTGGTGATTTTTCCCGTTCATTTTTTAAAAATAATATCAGCCAATATTTAATCTAAACATTTGCTTAGACTGATAGAAAAGTACTGATAATAAAATAAAATAGCAGCGCTTGACAACGAGAAATAAAAAGCGCAGCACAATAAAAAATTTAATCTTTATATATTTATAAACTTAATTACAACCTTTATTTATATTCAATATTGCTAATACGTCACTAATTATAAGTAAACATGAGGCAACAGCGATTTTTAAAAAATAACTTGAATACTTTAATAGTAGTTGAGAGTTGCGTGCGTTCCCAAACTATAAATTATTTTCAAGTAAAATTAATGTCTTAATAAATTAACATATATTAATTAAACATTATAAGAAGTCACGTTGTATGCATATGAATCAGACGTACGGAAAATATCAACAAAGACTGGAATTTTATAATTTTCTATCATTTACGAGTAAAGTCTGAACGGGTTTTGATTTTTTACATTAGGTATCATGATTGGTGTACGTGATTAGCTGCACGCTAAAATTATTTCATAATCATATGTCAAACATGTTTAAATACATTAACAACTAATGTTGATTTAAAAACGCGCAAAGTGCTTTGACGTCATTTATCGCAATATATATGGACTTTATTTTTTATATCAATGACGTTCAAAAAGTGAAATTTAGTAAATTGAAATTTATTTTTAGAACTATAGACGTAGGTCTCAAAATAACGTAAACAAATCTGTTTACTATTATATAAAATTTGAATGCTATATTTAAACGTAAAAATTGAACAGGTTTCCTGCTATTAAAAAGACAAAAATAACAAAGATACTAACGTTTTATTGAAACTATTACAATAATAATATACGTATAAATGATTAAACTACATAATATAAAACTATTACAAATTATTATAATAAGTACGATTTTTGGTTATTAAATATCTTGGCTGGGATCAAATTTGAGTTCAACATTTCCCAAATCTTCTTTTGCTCTTTGTGCCCCTTGTCTAACATCTCGTGTGTGTAGCAAATTAATATCACTGTACACTGGACATCTACAATTAAAATTGCGAACATTAACATTCGATAGGTTACAGATACAAATATAATAATTTAAACTTTTGCTTACCCGCCAGTTCCTTTAAAATGATTGTAGCCATTTATCGGACATTGACAAACGTAACACATTGAAGCTCCGCAAGGGCAGGTCAGTTTATTGCATCCACTCTCTTTTAGGAATTCTTTTGAACAATTCCAACATTTTCTACTAACAGAGGGACAATACTTTTCTTCATTTCTAAAAATTGTATTTACGGAGTAAATAGCCGGTTTGTAGTTATTCTTACAATTGATAAAATGTCATCTACTCAGATCTGCAAATTGCCGATCTGCCGTGATATATTTATTTAAAAAAAATTAATTACCTAACTAATGCTTCTGTCAATTTCTCTTCAATGTTCGTCGTATTATTTGTATCTTGCATCTCAGTTTCTTCTATTTCTTCTTTTTCTCTTTCTTCTTTTTCTCCTTCTTCTTTTTCTCTTTCTTCTTTTTCTCTTTCTTCTTTTTCTCTTTCTTCTTTTTCTCTACTTTCTATTTCTTCACAAGTAAATGGAATGTGAGATATTCTTTTACACAATCTACAAGTTTCTTTCAGACATTCTTCGTTCAAACAGTGAACAATTTTATCTTCAGGAGCCAAAATTGTTGCAAAGTCGCAGTAAGGACAAAATGCTAAGTCGTCTATTTCTGCTTGACGTACTTCTTCGAGTGTTTTTCTTTGGGCCATTTTAGAAAACATTTTTTGTGGAAGAACACTCTAAAAATATGAAGTAATTAATTATTAAATTATTTATTTTGACATAAACATATTCATTATACAGTTGTACAAATTTCAATATTCAAAATACCTTGTTCTACTTTACTATAATATTTAATTTTGTAATGGGGTAGGCAGCTTAGTGGTATCAAGTCGAATTTGAGAACCCGTGTTCGATTCCTACAGTCGACATATAATTTTCTCCACTTTTAAATTATCCCTGTGGCTCCCTCACCACTAACATCTTTGGGGACTGTGATTTGACGAATTCACGCGTATAAATACATATATCATTTACTGAGATCTGGTACGGCAGAGTGCCATGCCCATTAATGGGTAAAAGGCGTAATTATATAATTTAATTTCTTGTTTGTCAACATTCTTCGTTACTTTTACCTTATCCGCATTCATTATGCCGTCCATACATCATCGTTCATTCTTTTCATTCAAATAACAAAACTTCAATCATGTTATTATTACTTATTTACCTGTAAAACTCGTAAACTAAACTGACTTCCACAAGCAGTAAGACAATGAAAATCAACTTTTCCTTCTTCAGTTATTACTTCGCAAGATTTGTTTACACATTCCGAACAGAAATTATGGCCTGATTCACAACTTACTATATCATAAGGTGTAACCTATATTAAATAATAATAATTCGATTATTAATAAAATAAAATAAAATATTTAAAGTAACGAACTTCGTCATTAAAGCAACATTCACAAGTGTAGTAGAATCCACCTTTTTGTAGTTTAATGTGTAATAAAATATCTGTTTTGTTCTGGACATACGCTATCTGAAATAAAAATGACACCACTTTAAAATAGACCAGTGATATTGTATTAAAATTTTGTTAATAATTCAGAGTAGATTGATTGCTTCATTTTAATAAAAATAAAACGAATTTAATACGCCATGTCTCTTATAAGAATGCAGTAGTCTCTTCTTTAAGGTGATTGAAATTCTATTTAAATTATCAAAATAGTTTTTAAACTCACCTTTTATTTTATTGTTTTGATAGCTAATTAAAATTGATAATCTACACACATACATTCTGTATTAGTAATTTTGGTTATATAAAGATTATTTATTGAAAAAAAATATTATCTCTATTATTAAAATCAATTAAAATCTGTACTATTTATGATTTTGAAAAACTGTCATCCTATTGGCTGCTTGAACATGTGCTGTAAACTACTAAAGTAAAAGTCAGTTTTTTCGTTAATATCTTAGTGGTTGTATCAAAAAGGGATGAACAAATATTTTTTATTTTACTGTAAATAAATTAGCATAATATTCTAATTAAAATTAGTTTAAGAAAAATGCAACCACTGTGTAAACATTTATGAAAAAAAAAGTTGGTACCTCTTGCAATAAAGGAATATTCTTGCAACGAACTTGATTTTTACAATTATTAGTATCACCATTCACCGCAGTAGCTGGTCTTTTTGTTTCTAATATTTTAGCTGCTTGAATAACACTACAATTTTCACTGTCAAATATTTTGATAATTTCTTTAACATGTAGAAAATTATATTTATTTTTTAAAAATGTTATGGCGTAGAAATAATCCTCATTTTCTTCGTACGGATCGTTTATGTTTTCAAAATGTTCTTCTGGGTTTGGAATTTCTTGAAGAAAATATTTCAAGTCGAATTTTTTTACGTACTTTTGTTCTTTTTCTAATAGTTCTAAATTTCTACAATAAATATTATTATTATGAAAGTATACAGACTTATTGGAAAGTATTTTCAGTTTCAAAAGTTCCTAAATAATTTTAGAAAAATAAAGCTTAAAATAAGAGCGAATAAATGTGCTTGTATGAAGGGAATGTGAATATGGTTGAAGCGATAGTGGTATGTTAAAATGAAAATGTTTGGTAACACGAACCCCTGATACATTCACAGAACATCCACTCATCCGTTTTATTAAAGAATCAGTCTTCGTTAAACATTCTTATCCTCGCTTCAAGCACGTTCGCATTCTCTCCACACAAGCTCATTTATATTTCACATTTGGAAACTTTCGTCTAGCAACAAAGCTTCAATCACATCCATCCATTTACTTCTATACACTGTTTCATTAATCTTTTAATAGGTTTACGCTGCTCATGCTAAAATCATCTCAACTCACTTATACCCATTCCTTTAACAACGAATCTAAAAAGACAAGAAAGAAAGGGAACGTCTTCCTGCAATTGTTTTTGAAAGTAAATTTCACATAACTGCACTGAGATACTCTATCGTAAAAACTGAAAACGAATTGCAGTTATATAGACGCTTTATTGCTGCAGTTAGACAGTCTATTGTAAGAACTGAAAATAAATAATGGAAGGAAATGTCGTCCTACGTTTGTTTTTAAAATGAATTTCAAATAATTGAAGGTAAACACTCCAACTAAACAACGAATCTAAAATCAAGAATTTGCTTTTTGCACTTGTCTTAACTTATTAGATTGATCCCACAATTAATCTTCACCAAACATTTCCTATCTTGACACACTACTTTCGTTTCAACAACATTCATAATTCCTTTCATAAAAGACATGAACTAAATTTTGTATCACTTTTATTTGAAGCGTTTGACTGCGAAAAATGTATCAAGATCTTTTGAAACTTTAAAATAATTATTTTACGTCAAGTATTCTTCTTTCAAAGGATACTTCTTTTCCTCCATCAACTCATCAATAAACTGATTTAAAGCATTTATATCACGAATCCGATTTTCAACTTGATCCTTCAAATAAACTGGATCTGCATCTGGTAGTAATGATATCAACATTTGATGGTTTTTGATAGCTTCTTTCACTTCGTATTCTGTTAGTGGTCTCTGAACTCTTTTATAATTCTCTTCAAACAAGATTTTATATTAAATTTTAATAATTTATTCGGTAAAAAATATATATTTTACTCATTAAAAGTTCTGAAGCAAGTTTTTCTAGATCTTGACCGGTTTCATCTTTGTCCAAACAAAATTTTCGTAAATAATTCGGGCAAATATCGGGGAACATATCAATTAAACTGTAAAAATGTCGATGTTCTGGTCTAGCCAAGGAAGTTCCAACGAAATTTTCCATCCTGTAAAAAAAAATAGTAAACCAGTTTCTTTACTCTAAAATCAAACTTCATTTTTATCCATAAATTATTTACTTCTATCACAAGCTTTAGTAATTGCGTTTTGTTTTTTTTTTCATGAAATTTGCAAGTCGTCTGTGGTGTAGACAAGCACAGCAGGCATTTATTTCCTAAATGGAGTTCACAAAACAAAAATGTCTTAAGATGTACAGTTAACTGCTGAGAACAGTTTTAAAAATGCTCTAAAAATACGAACTTATAAGATTTGCAATGGGTGCGAGTTTGTTATTGATTTAATACTGTTTAATAAAATGATCTTCTTATCAGAACTATTTATTTATATTTTTAAGTTATTAAAAGATTAACGAAATTTTTCTCCAGTTTCAGATTTGCACAGTAATGGTATCTTATCAAAATATTTAAAATTTAAATTAATCCCCATATATTTGATATACTGAATATTCGGATATAATAAGATTTTTAAAAATTTTAAGTATATTTACTGGTTGGAACGAACACAAAATTCAAAACAGTGTGCAAATTAGCGCTAATAAAAACTTACATTTGAATTGGTTTCACGGAAAATAACATCTTGTTTTGACGATAAAATGTTTATCAATTAATGAAAAAAATTGACAGGTATAATAATTAGCAACTTGTAAGTAGTGACCACGTGTCATAACGAGTAATTCACAAATTTTTGTTTGAAAAAATAATATTTGTACTTACTTTTTGCGGTTATATTTATTTTACACTATAAAATATACTGTTTCTATATCAAGACGACATTAACATGTAGAGCAAACAATTTTATCTTACACATTTGCTATATAATTTATATTTGCGATACTATTCTAGTTATAAAATGAACTGGTAATGAAACATGATACTAATCTGACACAGAAAAACAGATCGCATTTTAATTTATAATAATCTGAGTACGTTAAAAATAAATACAGTACTCATAAAATATTTTTATTGAAAAGTTTCCTGGTGACTTTGCCTGTTCATTTTATTTGAATAATATCAGCCAATATTGAAACTTTAAACATTTGCTTAGACTGATAGAAAAGTACTGATAATAAAATAAAATAGCAGCTCTTGACAACAACAAGAAATAAAAAGCGCAACACAATAAAAAATTTAATCTTTATATATTTATAAACTTAATTAGAACCTTTACTTATATTCAATATTGCTAACACGTCACTAAATATAAGCAAACATGCGGCAACAGCGATTTTTTTTAATAACTTGAATACTTTAATAGTAGTGGAGTAAAAATTATTTTCAAGTGTAAAATTAATTTCTTAATAAATTAACATATATTAATTACACATTATAAGAAGTCACGTTGTATGCATATGAATCAGAAGTACGGAAAATATCAACAAAGACTGGAATTTTATAATTTTCTATCATTTACGAGTAAAGTCTGAACGGGTTTTGATTTTTTACATTAGGTATCATGATTGGTGTACGTGATTAGCTGCACGCTAAAATTATTTCATAATCATGTCAAACATGTTTAAATACATTAACAACTAATGTTGATTTAATAACGCGCAAAGTGCTTTGACGTCATTTATCGCAAAATATATGGACTTTATTTTTTATATCAATGACGTTCAAAAAGTGAAATTTAGTAAATTGAAATTTATTTTTAGAACTATAGACGTAGGTCTCAAAATAACGTAAACAAATCTGTTTACTATTATATAAAATTTGAATGCTATATTTAAACGTAAAAATTGAACAGGTTTCCTGCTACTAAAAAGACGAAAATAACAAAGATACCAACTTTTTATTGAAGCTATTACAATAATAATATACGTATAAATGATTAAACTACATAATATACTATTACAAAGTATTGTAATAAGTACGATTTTTGGTGATTAAATATCTTGGCTGGGATCAAATTTGAGTTGAACATTTCCCAAATCTTCTTTTGCTCTTTGTGCCCCTTGTCTAACATCTCGTGTGTGCAGCAAATTAATATCACTGTACAGTGGACATCTACAATTAAAATTGCGAACATTAACATTCGATAGGTTTCGCGATTTGACGACTGGCAACCGCACTCCAACGGTAACAGATACAAATATAATAATTTAAACTTTTGCTTACCCGCCAGCTCTGTTAAAATGATTGTACCCATTTATCTGACATTTACAAATGTAACACATTAAAGCTCCGCAAGTGCAGGTCATTTTATTGCATCCACTCTCTTTTAGGAATTGTTTTGAACATTTCAAACATTTTCTGCAAAGAATGAAAGAGGAACAATTATTTTCTTCATTTATAAAAATGGTATTTACGGAGTAAATAGCCGGTTTGTAGTTATTCTTACAATTGATAAAATGTCATTACTCTGATCTGCAAATTGCCGTTATATTTATTTTTAAAAATTTAATTACCTAACTAATGCTTCTGTCATTTTCTCTTCAATGTACGTCCTATTATTTGTTTCTTGCTTCTCAGCTTTTTCTCTTTCTTCTTTTTCTCTTCTTTCTACTTCTTCACAAGTAAATGGAATGTGAGATATTCTTTTACACAATCTACAAGTTTGTTTCAGACATTCTTCGTTTAAACAATGAACAATTTTATCTTGAGGAGCCAAAATTGTAGCAAAGTCGCAGTAAGGACAAAATGCTAAGTCATCTATTTCTGCTTGACGTACTTCTTCGAGTGTTTTTCTTTGGGCCATTTTAGAAAACATTTTTTGTGGAAGTACACTCTAAAAATATGAAGTAATTAATTATTAAATGATTTATTTTAACAAAAACATATTCATTATACAGTTGTACAAATGTCAATATTCAAAATACCTTGTTCAACTTTACTATATTTAATTTTGTAATGGGGTAGGCAGCTTAGTGGTATCGAGTCGAATTTGTGAACCTGGGTTCGATTCCTACAGACGACATATAATTTTCTCCACTTTTAAATTATCCCTGTGGCTCCCTCACCACTAACATCTTTGGGGGCTGTGATTTGACGAATTCACGCGTATAAATACGTATATCATTTACTGAGATCTGCTACGGCAGAGTGCCATGCCCATGAATGGGTAAAAGGCGTAATTATATAATTTAATTTAAATTCTTGTTTGTCAACATTATTCTTCACTTTTACTTTATCCGCATTCATTATGCCTTCCATACATCATCGTTCATTCTTTTCATTCAAATAACAAAACTTCAACTATTACTTAGTTACCTGTAAAACTCGTAAACTAAACTGACTTCCACAAGCAGTAAGACAATGAAAATCAACTTTTCCTTCTCCAATTATTACTTCGCAAGATTTTTTTACACATTCCGAACAGAAAATATGGCCTGATTGACAACTTACTATATCATAAGGTGTAACCTATATTAAATAATAATAATTCGATTATTAATACAATCAAATAAAATATTTAAAGCAACGAACTTCGTCATTAAAGCAACATTCACAAGTGTAGAAGAATCCAGCTTCTTGTACAATTTTTTTTGCGCGTTTTGTTTGTTGATTTTGTACTTTAATGGCGTCTAAAATATCTGTTTTGTTCTGGACATATGCTATCTGAAATAAAAATATCACCACTTTAAAATAGACCTGTGGTATTGTATTAAAATTTTGTTAATAATTCAGAATAGCTTTATTGCTTCATTTTAATAAAAATAAAATGAATTAAATACGCCATGTCTCTTATAAGAACGCAGTAGTCTTCTTTACTGCTCATCGTTTTGATAGCTAATTAAAATTGATAATCTAATACAAACATTCTGTATTAGTAATTTTGGCTATATAAAGATTATTTATTGAAAAAAAATATATTATTTTTATTATTAAAATCAATTAAAATCTGTACTATTTATGATGAAAAATGTCATCCTATTGGCTGCTTGAACATGTGCTATAAACTATTAAAGTAAAAGTCAGTCTTTTCGTTAATATCTTAGTGGTTGTATCAAAAAAGGATGAACAAATATTTTTTTAATTTACTGCAATTAAATGAGCATATTCTATTTAAAATTAGTTTAAGAAAAATGCAACCACTATGTATACATTTATGAAAAAAAAAAGTTTGGTACCTCTTGCAATAAAGGAATATTCTTGCAATGAACTTGGTTTTTACAATTATCAGTATCACCATTCACAGCAGTACCTGGTCTTTTTGTTTCTAATATTTTAGCTGCTTGAATAACACTACAATTTGCACTGTCAAATATTTTGATAATTTCCTGAACATGTAGAAAATTATATTTATTTTTTAAAAATGTTAGGGCGTAGAAATAATCCTCACTTTCTTGGTACGGATCATTTCTGTTTTCAAAATGTTCTTCTGGGTTTGGAATTTCTTGAAGAAAATATTTCAAGTCGAATTTTTTTACGTACTTTTGTTCTTCTTCTAATAGTTCTAAATTTCTACAATAAATAGTATTATTATGAAAGTACACAGACTTATTGGAAAGTATTTTCAGTGTCAAAAGTTCCAAAATAATTTTAGAAAAATAAAGCTTAAAATGAGAGCGAATAAATGTGCTTGTATGAAGGGAATGTGAATATGGTTGAAGCGATAGTGGTATGTTAGAATGAAAATGTTTGGTAACACGAACCCCTGACACATTCGCAGAACATCCACTCATCAGTTTTATTAAAGAATCAGTCTTCGTTAAACATTCTTATGTTAACACACCATCCTCGCTTCAAGTACGTTCGCATTCTCTCCACACAAGCTCATTTATATTTCACATTTGGAAACTTTCGTCTAGCAACAAAGCTCCAATCAGATCCATCCATTTACTTCTATACACTGTTTCATTAATCTTTTAATAGACTTTCATAAAAGTTCGTTTGTTCCTCACACTCGGAATCTTTCGATCAAGCAACAAATCTTCAACCATATTAATCCATTTATTCCTTATTAAAGACATGAACTAAATTTTGTATCACTTTTATTTGAAGCGTTTGACAGCGAAAAATGTATCAAGATCTTTTGAAACTTTAAAATAATTATTTTACCTCAAGTATTCTGCTTTCAAAGGATACTTCTTTTCTTCCATCAACTCATCAACAAACTGATTTAAAGCATTTATATCTCGAATCCGAGTTTTAACTTGATCCATCAAATAAACTGGATCTGCATCTGGTAGTAATGATATCAACATTTGATGTTTTTTGATAGCTTCTTTAACTTCGTATTTTGTTAGTGGTCGCTGAACTCTTTTATAATTCTCTTCAAACAAGATTTTATAATAAATTTTAATAATTTATTCGGTAAAAAATATATATATTTTACTCATTAAAAGTTCTGAAGCAAGTTCTTCTAGAACTTCATCGGTTTCATCTTTGTCCAAACAAAATTTTCGTAAATAATTCGGGCAAATATCGGGGAACATATCAATTAAAATGTAAAAATGTCGATGTTCTGGTCCAGCCAAGGAAGTTCCAACGAAATTTTCCATCCTGTAAAAAAAAAGTAGTAAGCGAGTTTCTTTACTCTAAAATCAAACTTCATTTTTATCCATAAATTATTTACTCTATCACAAGCTTTAGTAATTGCGTTTTTTTTTTCATGAATTTTGCAAGTCGTCTGTGGTCTCAATGTCTGATTTGTCAACTAACATCTATGAGAAGCGATAATGCTTCTCTGTTACTGATGAAGTAGACAAGCACAGCTCTTAAGGCATTAATTCTTAAAAGGAGTTCACAAAACAAAAATGTTTTAAGATATACAGTTAACTGCTGAGAACAGTTTTTAAAATGCTCTAAAAATACGAACTTATAAGATTTGCAATGGGTGTGAGTTTGTTGTTGATTTAATACTGTTTAAATTTATCAGTATTAACATGATCATCTTATCAGAACTATTTGTTTATATTTTAAAGTTATCAAAAGTTTAACGAAATTTTGCTCCAGTTTCAGATTTGCACAGTAATGGTATCTTATCAAAATATTTCAAATGAAAATTAATCCTCATATATTTGATATACTGAATACTCGGATATAATAAGTTTTTTTTAATTTTAAGTATATTTACTGGGTGGAACGAACACAAAATTAAAAACAGTGTAGAAATTGTTTTCACGGAAAATATCAACATCTTGTTTTGACAATAAAATGTTTATCAATTTATGAAAAAAAATGACAGGTATATTAATTAGCAACTTGTAAGTAGTGATCACGTGTCATAACGAGTAATTCACAAATTTTTGTTTGAAAAAACAATATTTGTACTTACTTTTTGCGGTTATATTTAATTTACACTATAAAAAATACTGTTTCTATATCAAGACGACATTAACATGTGGAGCAAACAATTTTATCTTGCACATTTGCTGCTATCAAGTTCTTATTCGATAACAATAGGTGATAAAACTCGATAAATTATGATTTATTTCTTTTCTAGTGAAAAGAAACCGGCAACACCAACAATTCTATTGTAAACTGCTATATTTTCTATTTGCGATATTATTTTAGTTACAAAATGAACTGGTAATGAAACATGATACTAATCTGACGCAGCAAAACAGATCTCATTTTAATTTATAATAATCTGAGTACGTTAAAATTAGATACAGTAATCATAAAATATTTTTATTTATTATTTTCCTGGTGATTTTTCCCGTTCATTTTATTTGAATAATATCCGCCAATATTGAAACTTTAAATATTTGTTTAGACTGATAGAAAAGTATTGATAATAAAATAAAATAGCAGCGCTCAACAAAACGCAGTTTCAGTAACGTTAGGGGATTCCCATGAGTTTTAATCTGGAAAAATATACAGCACAATAAAAAAATTTAAACTTTTTTTTTTTGGGTACCTGTCATTTGGCATAAGTAATAATTTATGCCACCAGTTCATCATTTTGTCTACTATCACCATCTCAACGTTGCTTTCTCCTGTCTCTCTTCTGATGACGTAATTTGGCGTGGATTTTTGCAATGATTGTATGGTTTTAAAATACTGCACCTGTCCTTTAAGGACATTATGGGGGATATTTAATGATAAATAGTTGTAGCTGGTATTATACAAACGGTATAGATGAGTGTAGGATAAGTTAAGGATTATCTGTGTATCTTTATATAACATTTCTCTGTATGAAAGTACTATATTTTCCATTTCTTCTTTTACTGTTATACAACTCTGTTTTTCGTATACCCAGTGAAAATTTGTTTTATGTAGAATATTTTCAAGACTTCTTACCCAGTTATGCTTAGTTTGTTTCTCACGAGTAATTGTTGCATTATCTATTTGGTTTAATTTTAATAGTCGATCATAGCATATTTTTGGGTACCTGTCATTTGGCATAAGTAATAATTTTAAATATTGTTAACTAAATATAAGCAATGGGGTAGGTGGCTCAGTGGTATCGAGTCGGCCTGTGGATCTTGAGAACCCTGGTTCGATCCCCACAGCCGACAAACAATTTTCACCAATTTAAAAAATCTACCCCTGTGGCTCCTCCACCACTAATATCTTTGGAGGCCGTGATTTGACGGCTGGTAACCGCACTTCACGCGAAAAAATATATCACTTACCGAGATCTGCTTAGGCAGAGTGCCACACCCAGTGATGGGTAAAAGGCGTGATGATATATTTATTTTATTTTATTTAAATATAAGCAAACATGAGGCAACAGTGATTTTTTAAATTACTTTAATAGTAGAGTAAATGATCGATAATTAAGCCCTCTTTACACTAATATTAAAATATTTTTGTTTGGGTGCCTGCTTTTGAGATATGACATATATTACATTTTTACAACGGATACATATTTAAATAGCATATTTTTCCCTTTTTCAATGATGCTAATCATGCTTTGTTTTTTGATTTTTTTAAATATAATAATAAATATGTTTAATAGTAGTTCAACAAATATTAATAAAAATTAATGAAATAATTTATCAGCTTTATTTATCCTACAAAGAAATTAAATTCTTATACTACTTAATTAACGTTTATTATTTTATTGATCATATTAATTAAATCAAGCAAGGATGCCATCATTATAAAGAGAAACAGTGAGCTTTTCAAATATATATTTGAACTATTTATTCCATTTAAAAAAATGTAACTTTATGTCAGCGAATTTATAAATTTCAAGTTTTCAAGTAACTTGGCATAAAAGACGGTATTAACTGTATAGCTTTATATATTCTGTGTAAATCGAAGCTCTTGTAGTTTCTGAAATCCTAATGGTGGCCCTCGTATAGGAAACACTCTATAATCTCTAAAATACCGTAGAACCCAGAGGTAGTGCGCTCCGGAAGGAAGTTGAGTTTAATGTCAACTTTGTTCTAGTTTTGTGAAATAAAAAGGTTGTACATATTATAATATTCTTATAGCGCACCTGGCATAACATAATTATACAAACAAAAAATAATCAAATGTGGATTCAAATTGTTGCACAAGGTCTGTTTTTGAATGCAATAAAAGGTGATTTTAACATTTTAAAGATAGCTAAAAACTAGAGATGGGCGAATATCATCCGCGAATAGTCGAATGTCGCGAATATTGACATTATTCGATATTCGAGATTTTCAAATATTAACGTCAGTATAACGAACATTCGAATACTTCGAATATCGCGCCATATGTTGACCTCAATTTTTGACTACGTTCTTCTTTATCATTTGTACATAAACTTAAAGCAATTACAATACTTTGAAGTTATTAATAACAAAGATATTTTGTTTCAAAACCATGAAGACGTACCATATTTCAAATTTGTTTTTCGCCAACATTTTTTTTTCTTTTTTGTTTTAATTTTATTTTATCTTAACAATTTCATTCAAATAATGAAAAGGACATAATTAAATAATTATTAATAATGAATAAATTAACTTTTAGGAGTATTCGAATATTCGAGCACCTCGAATATTCGAGATCTGATTAATATTCGTATTCGATATTCGAATTCGAGAAATTTGATATTCGCCCATCTCTACTAAAAACCAATTACATCCGAGTGGCTTCAGATTACATTATACCGCTGTAAATCAATTCCTGTACTGTAATTTGAATTATATAAACAAATACTTATTTGATGCAACACTTTCAGTATTATTATATTATGGTAGAATGTCTCACATTGTGTAAAAGGATATATTTTTATTTCTATTTACTGCATTTTTGTAAGCTGCAACTCTCATTACATTTATACATCTAGATTGCCGTGAACATATTAAATTATTATTTTTTGTGCAAAATAATTTTTCGTACTATTAGTAGTAAAAAAAAACGTTAAAAAATATCTGTAACAATCTGATTATTTAATATGTTTACGGAAAGTCCCAGCAATCTTAAATTTCCTACTTTTTTCAACAACTAGTAACTGACCTATTACACTGGAAACTCAGCATAAACTTTCTATAAAAAAAATGCTTGAAATTTGCATAGCTAATCTCGAGAATATTCAAACATGCCCACGGCGGTAGAAATGCTAATCGGATTTTTTCTGAGCAAATCAAGAAAAACAAACTATCAGGTCTGGTTCACGTGATCAAAATAAGATAACCAGGAGAAACTAAGATATAAAATATGGATGAATTTCCTGAAAGCAAGGCCACGGCTTCAGGAAAGTTTTGAAATCTAAATTATGGATTAATTTTTTACATAATAAGTCATAATTAATTTATTAGATAAGTGAAAATATATACTTTTATTTATCTGAAAGATGAGTTATTCGACATGTGGTTTGCATTGTAAGATGTAGAATATATTTGTAATGTGTAAAACTTGCAATATTTAATTAATAATTATAATTATTTAGTTTAATTTATTTATCTATTAATAAATTTGTCATTATTTTATAATTTCTAAATTATGCGTTTTTCCTTGTACTTTACAAATATATTTATAATTTCCTGTACAAAGAAGGAAATAATTTACAAAAAATAGAAAGTGTGCATTTTAAATTTGTTATTTGACGCAATTACATATTAATTTTCAAAAATTGAATATTTTGGTAAATTATTTATTTGAGCTCGATTCTCATAGTCGGCGCCAGATTTTCACCACATTAAAATTAGTCATGTGACTTCCTCTCCACTAACATCTTGGGAAGCCCTGATTTGACGACTGGTAACCGTACTTAACATGCCACATCCAGAATGGATAAAAAGGCATGTTAATATATTTATTATTTAAAAATTTGCTTTCAAAATAAATGTATAATTCTGCATTTCATTGCTACATTCCAGGGTAAAATTTCTAGTGATATATCTATTGAATTCCAGAACCCACCATGGCAAATTTTAACCGTCAACGACTCCGGTCACGTAGTCGAACAAAAAGGCCTCGTCTTCGACATCATCCACGAACTGTCTCGTCGATTAAATTTCACTTACACCTTACGTCTCAGCAAACAGGACACCAGCATCCTGGAAACCAATTCTACAGCATCTCAAGACTCTTCTACTGAGGTGCAAACCACTAACCACATTCCTGACGACGTTATTCAAGCAGTGATAAAGAAGAAAGCCATTTTAGGAGCTTGTGGATTTACTATCAGTGCTCATAAGCAGAAGATTATTAATTTTACGATTCCGATTAGTATTCAGACTCATACGTTTTTGGTTGCAAGGCCTAGACAACTTAGCAGGGCGTTGTTGTTTATTAGACCCTTTACTTATGATGTAAGTGAATCAACAACAAATTTAAGAAGCATTTTAAATTTAAATCTCTAATTTATTTTCTTCAGACGTGGTTGTGTTTGGCAATATCTGTCGTAACAATGGGTCCAATTCTTTTCCTTATAAACAGATTTAGTCCAGTGTACGAATACAAACGAAGCTCAGTAAAAGGATTAACCAAGATTTCTAGTTGCGTGTGGTATATGTATGGTGCTTTGTTACAACAAGGTACGCTAAAGAACTCCAAAGTCAAATGTCATGTTTGTATTACAGACATATGTAATTTGCATATTTATGCATGATTTTAAATAAGTAATTATATATGATGCACTTAGACTGTTTTCTAGTGTCTGGTGATGATATTTTTAGAATTGATGATATTCTAGTATTTGTTGTTAGAGATTTTTCCAGTTAATGGAAAATATTTGTTGAAGCAAAAACATTATTATTATTCATAAATATATCTCAAGTCTTTTTTCAATTCTTAGAATGGCAGTAAATAAAATTAATTTTTCGCATAAATTGGCCCTTAACTAAAGCCGCTTTATTCTCAGATGATAGTGAATAATAAATCTTAGTATTCATATTTTAGCAATAAAAACTCCTAGAATCGCACCTGGAACATCTAGACTCTAGACTTGATTCGACGTTTCGGGATCATCATATATTTCAGTCTATCAAAACTAGTAAAAATAAAATCCAGGATACTGAGCTTAATTACTTGTTCTGTTGATAATCATTATTGCTCTATCCAAATGATACGCCTTTTTGATTAAATCAAATTCCCGAAAAAAAAAAACTCAAACATTAATTAATTTAATACTTATTTGTATAATGTAACTTACCCTTCGCTAACATCTCTGGGTGTTTATATTAACACTTCATTGTAAAACTATAGTAGAAACCAAAATCTAAAAGATGTGACGATATATTTTTGTTATTGTTATTCCAAACAGGAGGAATGTACCTACCAGAAGTTGACAGCGCTAGACTCATAGTCGGAACTTGGTGGTTAGTGGTTTTAGTCGTTGTAACCACTTACTGTGGAAATTTGGTTGCCTTTCTAACATTTCCAAAAATTGATATTCCAATAAGTACCATAGATGATTTAATTAATAATCGGGCAACAGTCACTTGGGGTATTCTCAAAGGAACATATTTGGAAGAGTATTTAATGGTAATAAAGAAAATATACAACTGCATCCGAGTCGTTCGAAGTCCAATATAAATTTTAGGTCCTTCGTTCCTCAATAAAATACAAGAGAAAAAAAATGTTCGGAGAGTTATAAAATATTTCTTCTTGAAACGAAAACATTTCAAGATAAAAATTTGAAACTGTTTTAAATTAGATGTCATTTTAACATTTTATCCTTGGCATTTTTAAAAATTACGTTATAAATATCCAAATTAACAATTTTGATTATTTACTATTTAAAACAATTCTGGTTTAGTTTATTCCTTCTAATTTATATGTCAAAGAACTAGACACGATCTGAATGTATGTTTTCCTCGTGATTTTGAAATAATGCTTGGACTTTGAATTCTTGTGCTTTTTGGGTCGACGAACTTAGTTTTTCTAATTTGTTTGTCGCGAATTCTTAGTTTAATAAATTAAGAAACTAGTTTTTATATTGTTACCTACGAAATTTGAAAATTCATTAAAAAAAAGTACCTTCCTATTTTTAGACTGAAGCCATCAGTAGCTTTTCTAAAATTAGTCAAAATTTATTTATGATATTCTAAATTTATTTTAAATATTTTCAATCGGTATACAACTAAAGTTATGCAAAATTTATTTAATTGCGCAGAATATGATTTTTTTATAGTTTATAAATTTTCCGTAATTATTGATACATTTGACATCATATATTTTTTGCCGTGAAATCAATATTTATGTAGAGAGAAATTTCTCAAATTAAATTGCCTTTTATTTCAAGTATTTTTCTTATAAATTATTCAGAAATATTTGGCAGCACAAAATTTACGTCAAATGTTCAATTTGTTTCTATATTCTATATTAGGATGCAGAAGAGCGTAGATATCAGATATTATACAAAGGATTAATTTTACATGATGAAATAACCCCAGAAGTAGTGGCGCAAGTACGAGAAAGAACGCATGTTTTCATTGGTTGGAAAACAAAAATTGCGTATATTATGAAAAAGAATTTTATTGAAACTGGGGCTTGCGATTTTGCCTTTGGTAATATTAAAATATTTTTACTTATATTATGCAACTGTTTTATATTTTTATTATAGGTGAAGACGAATTTTTAAATGAAAAAATTGGAATGATTGTTGCCCAAGATAATCCTTATTTACCACTTATTGATGACGAGTAAGTAAATAAAACAACACAATATTGTTTAACTTTTTATAACATTCTAAAAGTATATTTAAAATAAAAATAAGTAAGTCATTACGGCTTTTTACCCAATCGTAGGTTTTTCTCTTTGACAATAAAAGAATGGAAATGTCCTTCAAAAATAAGCATAATAAGGCTGCACCTACATCAACTCACAAAAGTCTTATATGTACATTATTGTAAAGTTCACACTCAAACATACTTAATTTTGGGGAAACTCAAATATACTTCATTTTAAGTTGTGACACTGTTGTCGCAAATGAACGATATATTTTACCATCCAATAGGAATTATTTTTATTTTTTGTCTTCATATTTTTTTACAAACAGGGACCAAACTATTTTTATGGTTCTTCTAAACCAGAATTTTCCAGTTCTTTTATGCAAAATTCTGCATTTATAATTTCGTTCATGCGCAATTTAGTAAAATTTCCAAAGAAATGTTTTGTTTGTTTTGAATTACCTAGAGAGAATATATTTTCTTATATTTCTGAATTATTTTTATTTATAAATATTATAAGCAGAAGCGCACCATTTAATTTAATTATTATAATTTCCATTATTATTTGCAACTCTTTTCATTGGAATTTAATTAGAAAACACCGATCAATAAATTAAAAGTTTCTTGACTTTTTTGTTCTATTTGTACTTAGAATTCTGCGTCTACACCAAGTTGGACTAGTAGAAAAATGGCTGAAAGACTATTTACCAAAAAGAGATAGATGTTGGAAAGTTGGTCATGTCACAGAGGTCAACAACCACACAGTAAACATTGATGACATGCAAGGCTGTTTTTTCGTTTTATTTTTAGGTAAAAACCCTATTAAAATGCATCACATAATAATAATTCCTTTGTAATAATAGTTGTATTGTAGTTAAATATGTAAAGAACAAATATCTGTCTAGATCTGCAGCAAACGAAACAACCTTCAAGATATATTTATAATTTAATTTGCATATTTCAAACTGGTTTTTGTTTCTAGGCTTCTCTTTTGCGGTTTGTCTTATGATACTGGAAAAGTTGCTATATCGAAGGAATCTCAAAAAGATTAAAACAGTAATAACACCTTTTGTTACTTGAATATTTGTTTAATAGTCCATTATAGACATAAATAAATAATATACATATGGTTTTAAAATAAAATATAAATAATTATTTCTTCAAATACATTTATTGAATATCACCCATTGCCATAAAACTATATGATTGCATATTAATCACTAACAATGATGCATGCTGTTGAAATGATCACGGTTTTTGAATATCGGACCCCAAGCGCCGTATTTATCTTTTTCTTGTTGTTTTTGGGTGTCTTTCTTCTCCTGTTCTTTTTTCTGCAGGGCCTGAAATCCTGATTTCCTGGAATCACAAAGAAATAGTAACATTAGCAACGTAATAAATTTATTTGCAAATTATTGTATCTTTTCGTTTTTATTAATATTACAAAAACTAAAAATATTATTTAAAATATCAAAAATGCAAAATGTTCGAGTTTATTATTTTTTTTTTGTTTTTACCTGGCAGAATTATCCCAGTCACCAGCGCAAGATGGAGTTTTGGACATGTAATATTGACTTCCTCCTTGGACCATTTTGACGACGGTTAGTTGATGAGTTCGCAAATGAAAGTTAATAAAGTTCTATTTAGTGCACAAACACTAACAAATAGCGGTAGAATAGCGGCGGAAGCTACGGTACGTGATGAATTTGTGTAAGAACTTGAAGTTCTAGGTAGTTACCGACGTTTCCTAATCGACTGCCTTTTTTCGTACACAAATTTTTACCCAACCTAAACATAAAATAATAAAATATTAGTTTTCTAATTGTTTATTGTTGCAAATTGAAAGTTTATATTTACCTGACGGTTGGAAGAAACTTATCAGTTGCCTGAAATCCTAAAGGTTTGCTATTCATTGACACATAAGAGTAATTGAAAATCTTGGTATTTTATACTCTTCGTAACACTTCAAAGTTGTAAAACGGGCGTAAAATACAGAACTGATGAGATCTTGGAAAATCCGAAGCTTTAATACGAAATCAAGATTTGAATTCTAAGAGGGGGAAATAAGCAAAAAATTGAAATATGGCGCGTGAAGCAGACTTGGTAAATTCATTTATTAAAATTTATCAACTTTGCATATGGTTGAAGAATTAAAGTATAAATATTCATGACAGATGTGTATTGTAGACTTTGTAGGTATATTTAGAGAAGTCTTCAGCAGAGCAAAAGTCCTAGAAAACCTGTTGAATGTTATGATGTTAAAGATTCTAGATGTTGCATCAGCCAATGTTGTGTTTATTACAAAAATACTCAAATAACTGCATTTTGATTTCTAATGATATAAAACTTTGGACAACTTTATTATGAAAGAGATATTTATCTTTCATCAGATTTTTCTCTTCTTCATTTTAATGTTTCACTTAAATTTCTGTTGTTCACTTAATTTCTTTGGATTTTCCTTACTTTGTTTAGTAAACAGAATAAATAATTTGGGAAACTTTATTTTTGCAAATATCTACCTTTCATATGTTGTTTTTGCAAATCATCCATAAATAATTAATAGAAAACCTATATTTTTAAATAATTTTTTTATTTATTGTTTTACAAAAAATTTCGGATACATACAAGTGCAATTAATTCTGTATTTTATACATCATTGCATACGCAGCTTTAAAACAATTTGCATACTTTATAGCCCGAAATCGGAAATAAAACTATATTCGCACAACAAGACTGAGATACTACAGACAATAATACAATTTATTTCTTACTTAAGATCCGTTTAAAAAATGATATAGTGAAAACTATATCCATACAGACACGTCGTAATTTTTTTTTTTTAAATAATAGTCAAAATCAAAAGTTTTTCTATCATACTGTGGTAGTCGACCAGCCTACCACAAATATCCTACAGATAAAGTCGTTTATATTAAAACCCCATGATATCTTGATTTCTTGATAAAATAATACTCATTTTTATTTACTTTTAAAATATGTAACCAAAATTAAATTCATTCATACTTAGTGTAGCTAAATATGAAATTTTAGGTATAGAGATTTGGTTTAGTGCTGGGCAAGAAATAAATTAAAAAAAAAACGAAAGACAAGAAGACTCAAATCAGGAGACAAATGACAAATTACATTTGGAATTATTTAGAAGGTTCCGGCGGACAAGCCAGCTGGTAGAGAAACTGTATCAGGGTTCGGGTTGGCCGCCCTGTCATGCGTCCTCGCTTAAAATAAGGATAAACCTTATCGTGGCAACACATTCCTGTCCCGTGGATGTCCAGGTGCAACCAGTCCACACACACGACGAACTCTTGGAGGAAAGCTGCAGCTAGACATGCTTCACCTTTTCCAAGGCCTTTATTTAACAAATCAATCGATGTGTTATTGGTGACGTTTGTGGTGAAGTACTTCCACAGTGGCATCCTCCACATCCGGTCACCGGTGAGGGAACCCGCTTTGCGTATCTCTTTCCACATAGTGTGTGAGTTGCTGAAGACTCCAGTTGCTGCTGAACCCAAAGCTGCTGTGATTCCCTTTGATTCCGTTGAGACATCAACAACTAGTTTCGGTTTGTAGATTTGTTGTCCGTATACAATTGCATCGGCGATACAGAGTCTTCCCTCGTTGCAAGTGTGTTGGATGAGGATGGTTTTACAGTTCATCCCCGTGACGACGTCCCCGACTTTCATTGCCATACCGCTAGGCATATTCTCGCAAAGAGGAATCAAACCAGTTATGTTGATTGGAAGACTAAGAGCGGAAGCTGCTCTGATGGATGACATGACAACAGCAGCGCCGGCCATATCCGCTTTATGTCTGGACATGTTTTCACTCTTTTTCAAACATAATCCTCCGCTATCGAATGTGATTCCTTTTCCTACTAGCATGATCGGCTTCTGATCGTTCGGGCCGCCGCAGTAGTTAATCTCAATGAATAAAGGTGGCGCGCAAGATCCTCGAGCAACCGTTAAGAACGTGTTCATTTTTTTATTCTCAATCCAATCTTTGTCGTGGACTTCGACTTTGATTCCGCAAGGGCAGAGTTCGTTAACAGTGTGCTGAGCGAAATGAAGCGGTGTCATATTATTCGAGGGCGAGTCGCATAGTTTTCGGACCAAGTTTTGAGATTCGGCTTTGAATAACCCTCGTTGCCAGGAGTCTTGATCTTGGCCATCGAACAGTTCTAAATTTGGAACATTTTCTTGCCTTAGTTTGTTCCTGTTCTCTTGGTACTTCCAAACGGCCAGAGCGCTGCCTTCAGCGGATTGTTCTGGGAAGCACATGCCGTCTAAGCATATGCAATTGCAGCCCTCATTTGCTAATCTTTTGGCGCCGATGGCTGCTGCTACTCGAACATTTTCTCGGTCTTCATCTATCCCTTCCATGTCATTATAACCGGCTTTCTGTGGGCCTATGCCCACAACTGCAATCGACCAAAAGTTTGGATCTACATTATTAAAAACTCTCGCTTTTCCCTTTCTTATTTCTGGTCCTGCCCTGTAAACAAATTTTTGTGTGATTTTTTTTTTATTCGTTGTGACTATTTTAAAATTATTTACTGTTTGACAAGTTCTTTCAATTTCCCACCAATAGTCTCGTTGAACTTTTGTGCTGTAGGTGTCAAAGTTGCTTCTCCGCAATCCCCATCCCAACATCCCAATACGAGTCCTCTCTATTTTTTAAATTGAAATTATTTCTATGCATAAATAACATATAAAATTACACTTACTTTTATTGGAGCACCAGCACCACACTCCGAAGCTTCTGAACAATATCTATGATTTTGTATAATAAAAGATGCAGTATTTCTTGTTGTGCGAATACATGCCCGCAAAATAGGTGAAACTAGTGCCATTTCCAAATCATTTTAATAGATAAATGTTAATTTCAAAAATAAATTTTAGCGAATGACCCACGTATGAAAGACTACAAACAAATTTTGTTTTAAACAAATTCGAATGCATGTGATAATAGTTGTCATGGCATGGCATTATTTTCATGTTTATAAAATGTTAAATATATTGTCGATCACGATATAAACTACAACCGTGTTTTTAATTATTTTTTTACAATTTTTATATAAATAAAAATTGTGCACACACGTTTGAAATATCCCGCCATTGTGCATAATTCGTCCTGATTTAAAAAACAATCTGAACTCAACCAGTGCCGATGCACGAAAGCATGAAATGTGAAATGTCAACCTCAAAATTTACATATATACACTAAAATAAACATTGTCTCTTTGATAGTAATTCATTAAACATTTATAATGGCAAGTGGTTCTCAAAGTGTACCTGTCTCACAAATATTAAAAGATAAAACTTTACTCGATGAAGAACCTAAAAAGAAATCTCGGGAAGATTGGCGAAAAGCTAAAGAATTAGAAGAAGCTAGAAAAGCAGGTACAGCTCCAGCTGCAGTTGATGAAGAAGGAAAAGATATCAATCCACACATTCCTCAGTACATTTCATCAGCGCCTTGGTATTACGGCCAAAGTGGTCCTACTTTGAAACATCAGCGGCCCCAACCAGAGAAACAGACAAGTTTTTCACGAATAGATGAATGGTACAACAGAGGGGTCGATGCCGTAAGTTTTATTTGCCTTATAGTATGTTTTAATTAAAACAAACCTTTAAAATTATTTTTAATTTTAGTCAAAAGTAGCTGTAAAATACAGAAAAGGAGCATGTGAAAATTGTGGTGCAATGACTCACGAAAGAAAACATTGTTTGGAAAGACCAAGAAAAGTTGGTGCAAAATACACAAATGCCAGTATAGCTCCTGATGAATTTTCTCAGCCAGTTTTATCTGTCAGTTACGATGGTAAACGAGATCGTTGGAGTGGTTACGATCCATCAGATCACAAAGTCATCATCGAAGAATTCCAAAAAGTTGAAGAAGCAAAACGTCAGTTACGAGCAGAGAAATTAAACGCGAATGAAAACCCTGAAATAGATGCAGATGATAAAGAAGAAGACGAAGATAAATACGTAGATGAAGTAGACATGCCTGGAACCAAAGTCGACAGCAAACAACGAATCACAGTCAGAAATCTTCGTATTCGTGAAGACACCGCGAAATATCTTAGAAATTTGGATCCTAATTCAGCTTATTATGACCCTAAGACACGTTCTATGAGGGACAATCCAGATGCAGACCAAAAAGACGAAGAGGGTTACTGCGGCGAGAACTTTGTCCGATTTACCGGAGACACCAGAAAACACGCTCAAGCTCAATTATTCGCTTGGGATGCTTACGAAAAAGGAGTTGATGTACATTTATTAGCTGAACCAACAAAATTAGAACTTCTTCAAAAAGAATACGATAAGAAAAAAGATCAATTTAAGTCGCAAGTTCAGCAAAGTGTTTTGGAACGTTACGGTGGTGAAGAACATTTAGAAGCGCCACCGAGATCATTACTTTTGGCTCAAACTGAGAATTACGTTGAATATTCAAGAGACGGAAAAGTAATAAAAGGAAGAGAGAAAGAAATTATTAGATCAAGATATGAAGAAGATGTGTTTATTAATAACCATACAACAGTTTGGGGTTCTTACTGGACTTCCGGAAGATGGGGATATAAATGTTGCTATTCATTAATTAAGGTAAGTTTAAGTTATATTTAATGTAATCAAAATTATTTTTGAGAAAAAAAAACAATAATGAATCTTTTTAATTAATGAAAATTCTGAACAGATTTTTTCTCAAATAAATTTATATTAAAAATACTAATAACATTTAATTAATCTAATTTTATAAATATCAATATTTTGCAGAATTCTTATTGCTTGGGAGAATCAGGAAAACAGAATTCCGAAGTTATTATCTTACAAGATTTATTGAAGAGTGACAATGAAGAAGAAGCTGAAAAGAAGGAAGAAAACATAGTAAAATTGGAAGAAAGTTCAGCTTCTAGTAGTTCTAGCGAAAACGGAAAAGAATCCACGATCAAGAAGAAAAACAAAAAGAAAATAAAGAAAAAGAAATTGAAGGAAAAGCGGCGTCTAAAAGAGAAGAAAGATAAACCAGATATAGATAAAGATAAACTTGAAGAAGCCATAAAAGAAGAAGAAAAGCGTCAAAAGGAAGCAGAAGCATTGCTGTCGATAGATGAACGGAAGAGACCATATAACAGTATGTTTGAAGCAAAGAAACCAACTGAAGAGGAACTTGAAGCGTATTACTTGAAAAGAAGAAGAGATGAAGATCCGATGGCTCACTTTATGAAGTAATTAAGTAAGTTCAATATTTTAAATTTATTATCTTCACTTTTACAAATATGTACAGAAAAATAAATTAGAACTGGTCCAGTTCTTTAGTTATACGTAATAAGGCTCCATCTTGAATCATTCGACCAACTAAAAATGCAGTGTTTCGGGCGTCATGTAAACCGCAATGTTCCCGACCCTGAAATTCTAATCCCACTTCGTTTAATGCTCCTTTTAATCCTTGAGGCCTTCGGTTATAAAATTCCTGCAAACATAGAAACGTACATAAGTATTGTAATTAATAATTTTTTATAATTACATGTTTACTTTGTAAAGAGCACGTAAATCTGTCCAACATTTGAAATAATCTGGCTTTTTAATTCGTTTACGTTTGCATTCATTATTTAAACAGGTACCTAAATCCCAATCTGACCACGTAACAAAAATACAATTTCCTTTTGATTGGCTGTTTTTATATAAAACAATTCCATATTTTTTCTCTAATTTCTGTAACCATTTTGTAAACAACATTAAGCAAGTGCCTAACGGAACGCCATTATCAACTTTTTCCTGTGTAATTCCGGTAAAATTTATGCAAAACTCGCTTAGTTTATAATTTTCGGTTGGCATAACGTATTGTTGAAATTCAGTGATAATTTCATTACTGGAAATATTGTATAATACGGCTGGAAATTCGATTATTTCTGGTTTTATATAGTACGGTCCTGTCGTTCGATCCCAACAAGTTGATTCAAAGTCCAAAACAAGTAAGTATTGAAAGTTTTGTATACTGTAAATATTTCGATTGTTTTCATTGTTCTTTTCTTTGTTGACATTAATTGTTTCGATGATACCAAGTTTCCTGGAACGAAAATGATTTTCAAAATTTTGAAGTAACTGCCAATTTTGAAAGTTACCTTGCTAATTCTTTTGTGTTTAAATTCAACATTTTATATTCGAGATAAGAATTTTATTATTATACATTTATTATTATTAAGTATTTATTAGATTTATGATTCAAAAAAGCATAAAATTTAACGACTTTTTGGTTATTATTTATGATTATATTCTTTAGTTGGCAATAGTGATCAGAATCCACATTGACAGTGGTTGAGAGGCTGGATATTTGTGTTATATTATTGTATACTTAAATGTTTAATTATTGTTGTTAATTAGTGTAATTGACTCATAGTTTTATTAGAACATGGCCTTGTTTTATAAAGTTCGTTTTAACAAACTGTTACATTGCACAAAGTTAGGATTACAATCTCGATTATGCTGCAGTTCTGTAGAAAAGGTATGCAATATCTTAACGTGTTTATTATGTAATTAATAATAAAACACTAATTTTTAAATATTTATCTACAGAAAGGTCTAATATTGGGTGTTTATTCAAAAGCAGAAAAAGATGACGTTATTCTAACCTCTGCATCTGAACATTACAACCAAATTACAAACGGAAAACTTTTAGAAGCAATAAAATTGTAAGTAGATACCGGCATTTTATTTATAATCTATTTGTCAACTATAATTTTCATTTTATTTAGTTTGTCATGTCATTGTTTGATTTTAAAATGTCACCTTTAATCCTTCCTACTGACCTGAAACTGCCTGAAACCTACTGAAAACTCTTAATTGCGTGCACATTGAAACATCCTTTTAATAATTATTTTAAATACAAACTTTATTTCAGTTATTTTCACATTAGTCCCAAGTCTTTTTACTTTAGTAAGTTGTTATTTAGTTGGGATTCATGTGAAATTTCTGTTTCAGGTCAGTATCCTACTGATTCCTCTCTAACTTTAATCCTCAAAGATGGCTTCTGGTCGAGAAAGTAGAGCTAGCTCAGCAGCTTCGTCTCATAGCTGCTCAAACTTAGCCCAAACTCGTCCAGTTCGCACTCCGAAACGTACGCGCCCGACGACTTCAAACAGTGTGAGTGGTTCTGTTGAGGACAAAAATAGTGACTACTTATGTCCTATTTGCTTCAATTTAATCGACGAAGCGCATATTACAAGATGTGGCCACACATTTTGTTATTCTTGTATTTCAAGAACGATCGAAACAATTGGAAGGTGTCCGAAATGTAATTTTGCACTAACTAGCGAAGAGCATATCATACCGAACTTTTTGCTAAATGAGCTGATAACCAAATATAAATTGAAAATTCATGGAATGGAATCTTTAGGGTTAACTAGAGACCAATCAGGAGAATTTTCTCAAATTCCTGCCGAAGGTTTACGAGATTTCGTTGCTACCGAATCACAGAATCTTTCACTACCCGATGTTAATGTAATGCTAGAAGTTCTAACCCAAAGAAAACATCTTCTTGAAGCAGAGTCTTGTGCAGCACAGAATAAACTGCTTCATGAATTTTTGAAGCATCTTTTACAACAAAAAGAAGACCAAAAGAACCAACTTGTTCGCGAAGTTGCTGTCATCAAGAAAGATATTGACGAAGTTGAGAATATTTTAAAGGAAGTTCATAAAAAATGTCCGACTTTAGAAGATGTTGAGAAGACAGTTGGAAATGAAGATGATGCAACTGTTATTGCTATGAAGAAAGAGATGATTGAATTAATTGATACAATTGGTTCAACATTATCCAAAAAAGATGATAAAGGACTCAAAGGAGAAACAAGTGAAAATCTTAACGGAAGCCAAAAAACATCCGAACATAGTTTATCTTCACTAGCAACAAGAAGAAGAAGAATGCACGCACACTTTGACGATTTCGTCCAATGTTACTTTTCCTCAAGATCTAAAGATCTGTTTTTCGGAAAAGAAAACGTCGATAAAACAAAATCCGCCGAATCCACTTCTGGTTTAGATCTTTTCCGAGAGAATCTCGTTAAATTCTCTCGATATAATGGTTTACGTCCATTAGCTACTTTAAATTATTCGAGTGACTTATTCAACAATTCTACAATCGTTTCAAGCATCGAATTCGATAAAGATAATGAATATTTCGCTATTGCCGGTGTTACAAAACGAATCAAAGTTTTTGATTATGGTGCAGTTATCAGAGACACCGTGGATATTCATTATCCATGCGTGGAAATGATATCCAGTTCGAAGATATCTTGCGTAAGTTGGAACACTTATCATAAAAGTATCTTAGCGTCAAGTGATTACGAGGGAACTGTAACAGTTTGGGACGCAAACACCGGGCAAAGAACTAAAACGTTTCAAGAACACGAAAAACGTTGTTGGAGCGTCGATTTCAACGACGTTGATACACGTTTAATCGCTTCAGGATCCGATGACGCTAGAGTTAAATTATGGTCATTAAATGTCGAACATTCTGTCGCTACATTAGAAGTTAAAGCGAATGTTTGTTGCGTTAAATTTAATCCTAGAAGTAGCTGTCATTTAGCTTTCGGTAGTGCTGATCATTGTGTTCATTATTACGATCTTCGAAATATGAAAGAAGCTCTCGCTGTCTTTAAAGGCCATCGTAAAGCAGTCTCTTATGTCAAATTCATTAATGTGGAGGATATTGTTTCGGCTTCTACGGATAGTCAACTAAAAATGTGGAACATCAACACACCATATTGTTTACGTTCGTTTGTCGGACACATAAACGAAAAGAATTTCGTTGGTTTGGCAACAGATGGTGACTACGTTGCTTGCGGATCGGAAAATAACGCTTTGTATGTTTATTATAAAGGTTTGACAAAGCAGTTGTTTAGTTTTAAGTTTGATGCGGTTAGAAGTGTGTTAGAAAAAGACTGTAAAGATGATGAACCAAATGAGTTTGTGTCCGCTGTTTGTTGGAGACAACATTCAAATGTTGTGGTTGCTGCAAATAGCCAAGGAATTATCAAGATTTTAGAACTTGTTTAATATTTTGTGGAATGTCGCCTGGATTCTCTATTGATTAATTCGTGAATTTATTTGTTTTAAAATATTTTACGATAAGATTTGTACATAATTGTTCTATCGGGGACGGATAAAAATATCAATACTGGTTGTTTCACGAATATGGGACACCTCGATTATTTTCTTTATTATTTTGAATGAAAGAGAATAATCTAAAACTATGACACAAAGTTACTTTTTTAAATTTCAATCTATAAATCAATTTATTTTATTCGATAGAGATTCATTTTCTGAATTCATCCATTCTTTTTTTTAATTGCGTAAAAAAAAGAAAAATTCAATTAAAAGATTAGATACATCTTAAATGATACAAAACAGTACGCCATGATCAACAACAAAATTGTTGAACAAAACAATGTAAGTTAACTGTCATTTCTTGTAATTAATTAAGTAATAGTTATTTGTGTATTAAGAGCGTAAAGTGATTCTTTGTTCCTCTTACACTATTGCAGCTCTCGCCTTCGGCTCGCGCTGCACTTACCGTGCTCGAGTAACAAAATAAATTTTATTATGGCCGATTTTATAAACAAATTAATTTGTTTTCAATGTAAATAAAATTTATTCATCCAAATGTCAACCAAACTTTTGATAGTAATTTTGTATATGCTATAAAATAAATACAATTAATACGAATTTGTTAATTTAAATATATTTATTATGGAAGTAATTTTATACTGTCCAACACCGATCGTTACTCAAATATTTCATATTAATGTTTATTATTGTTTTCAGAGAACGTAGCAACAATCGTAACTGATCATTGCAAATAATACTATATGTGAAATTACAGAAATGACAGTTTATTGCCTTGTTTTAATCAATAATTTCTTTGTTGATCATGACATACTAAATTTTGTCATATTAAATAAAATTAACTACATTTAATTTTTCTGTATTTTTTTGTAATGTAACTTTATTTAAATTTGTTATTTAACATATTTTTTTACTATTAATGGTATATAAAAGCTATAAATTAGGATATGAAATATAAGAACTAAGAAAGTACATGGATTTAACTATAAAAGTGTACAAAAAATAAAAACAAAGTCATACATAATAATATTTCATATATCAAACAACAAAGTGAACAAACATAGCGAACAATCTAGCATCACAATGAAGTTCGTTTTCACAGTTTTTGACTTCTCAAAATAGTGGTGTTTCTATTTTTCACACTCCAAAGTAGCCATACACTCTTTCAATTTTTATTTCGATGATTTTCTTTAATTCCCCATAATAAAGAGAATAATTGAGGTGTTTCGTATCCATAAAACACTCTGTATTATGACACTATTTCATCCATGGGTAAATAATATATTTTTAAGCATTTTAGAGTAATTGTTATTTTTTATTTAAGATTTCTGTTTAAAAGGGTAACGAATCTTATGATCTTGTTAAAAATAATTAATGAATTTATTCTATTTCATCGTTACACGATTGTAGTTGTTGTAAATAATTTAAGGTAAGTTAGGCGAGTCCGTCCCTGATCAATATATAGAGAAAGATTTTGGCGGCAGCTGTATTTATTTGAAATAATTTTTAATTAATTGTAAGATTTAATTAATAAGTACATTAACTGTGAATCACGGCATTATTGCCTACGGATATTATTTTTTGATAAGTGTAATATTTATATAAATATACAATCATGTTTTTCATGTCAGTTAAGATGTAATATTAATTAGATCATAAATGTGTTTATAATTAAAATATGCAGCCTGCAATATTTAAAAATGATTGCCTTAAAAATAACAAATAAAAAATAACAAACTTTTGATAATCAAAATTTTTACGTGTAAGATTAATTTCGGTTTATAAATGATTAAATAATTAAATAATGATTTTTCATGTTGAATATTAAATTTGAACTCGAATAATATACAAATATGTGTCGGTAGAAGTGCATAAAAGAATGCTAAGCTAAAAATGGCTGCGAACATAGATTTATAATAGAATTGCGGGAATATATGTAATTTTTTTAGATGTATATGATGAAATGATCACTTAAATATTGAAAGTAAATGTTGTGAATAAATATATTTATTTAGAAAGTGCCAAAAACGGGGCAAGCACAAATATAGAGATGTATTTTAATGTGAAATTATATCTAAAAAAGCCCTGTTCATATTTTTCTGAATTATACATTAATCTTAGCCAAATAAAATGTTAAATTGTCTTTCAGGAACATTGGCCATAATCATTCGTTAATTACTGAAATGTTTAATCTATAATATGATTCTTTAAAAATAATTTAGAAACTTTTAACTGCGAAAACTAAAATTAATTGTTGTTGATCATATTAGCGGCATTTGTCTTTAAACATGGATAAATATTTTGTTTACAATGAATTAGATCGACATTACTTTGTTTTTTAGGTGGCCTCCAGGTCTGAAAGGAGATTTAACATAAATTGCGAACCAAATTACTAAAGAAGACAAAGCCAGAAATTCACATTTATTTCAACTTTGCTGTAGTGTAGTCCCATCTATAACCTTGTAACTTGATGTCCTAGAACTAGAAACTAGTAAAAAGTAGTTTGAAATTCGTGAATTTCTTGTTGGTCCTTAAAAAATGAGTCATATCGACAATTTATGTCTCCTGTAGAATGTTCGGCGGCAAAGCGAAAGTTAATGTGGTAGTTGCTCAATTTTTCCTCACTAAACTAAGTGTTCACTGTAATATGAATGTACTAATTACTATTTTAATGTTAGATTAAGAATTCTACCTCAGCACATGCTAATTTTTATTTTATTCTGTACTCACCAATCACAATAGAGGAATTCATAAATCTTTTTTTCATTTGAACATGTAAACTGTTAGTGTGATAGTATATTATCTTATATAGTTAATACTTTGATGTGATATCTGTAAACATATGTTATCTGGGTGGTATTTTGCTCTTTTAGATTCAATAAACAAGACATTCGCAAAGAAATTCATTTTTCTTTCACGGTCTCACACCCATAAGGTTTCAAAATCGTTTATTTTGTAACAACAAATATAAATTGAGTGATTAGTTTATTTATTTATTTCAGATCGGGAAATTCAGTGTCAGAAGGAAGAAGTTATTTATACTGGGGATTGGATCCAACGTATCGATCAGTAACAGTTGTTGGATTAGGAGAACAGACACAAGGATACAATGAACTCGAAGAATTGGATGAGAAGAAAGAAGCCATTAGAATTGCTGCAAATTGTAAGTAAATATTTTCACTTTAAATTTAAATACTATAACACCCAGTAATTGTTTCTGCGCCTATGGTGAATTAATAATTAATTATTCAGAACATCAATTGTTATTTTAAAATTATTTCATTATATACTAAACTACTTTTATTCACATTCTGTGTAATATATATGTGTGAACTACAGTATTAAATCGTACAAATTTTAATTTTTAAATTCATGTATGAAATTCAGAATGATTTGAACTAAAATCGAATATAATTAAATGTTACTTTGCTGGTAAAATAAAGGGAATAAGTTCCTGTTGTGCAGAATAACAAATAAATAAAAAAATAATCCGCTATATTTAATGAAATTGAGTAGCAAAAATCCTTGAAACATTGACTGATTTATTTATTAGATTCACGTTGCAATTAATCTTCAGCTTACATGACTAATTTGGCACACCACTTTCACTTATCCACATTCATAATTCTTTTCATTTCATTCATCCATGTATTCCTTGGTCGTCTATGCAATCTCCTATCCTCAATTTCACTCACTAATCTTTCATTTGACAACATTCCCTTCCCTATGCCCAAGTTCATTTCTTCTGACATATCCATTCGTTTCACAACATTCTTCTCATTCTTAATACATAAACTCCCAACGTATTCTGGAGTTGATACTTCGCTTCACGTAAGAATGCATCAATTTAAAATGTATTATTGAATGTATACATCTAGATAGTCAGTTTTAATTAGCTACCAACCCAATAAAATGAAGACAAGTACGCAGAATACTAGTTTGTAAATTTAAAGAGGGTTTCTATCAATAATTAATGAAGATGCATCATTGTTAGCTCTCTACTGCATTTTTACATGGGGCAAGATATACATAGTATGATCCAATATATTACTAGAATTTAAATTTATTTTCTAGTGGGCTACAAAAACTTAAAAGAAGCCGGCATGACTGTCATCGACTTAGATGACATGGGCGATGCAGAATCCGCTGCAGAAGGTGCCACGCTCAGTTCCTGGGTATTTAATACTTACAAAAAGAAAAAAAAAGAATCCCCTTCAATCAACTTATACCCTGAATCTTGCGAAAAGGACGAATGGGAACGTGGAATTATCAAAGCCACATCTCAAAACATCGCTCGGCAGCTGATGGAAACCCCCGCCAATTTAATGACACCAACAATTTTCTCTTGTACAGCCAAAGAATTATTAGAACCAAACGACGTTAAAGTAGAAATCTATGACCAGGATTGGGCTGAGGAGAAAAATATGGGCGGATTTTTGTCTGTAACTAGAGGTTCAGCAGAACCTCCGAAATTTTTAGAAATGACATACTGCGGAAATGGAGACGCCCAACCGTTTGTATTAGTTGGAAAAGGAGTAACTTTTGATTCTGGTGGCATTAGTATAAAACCCGCTTTAAATATGGATGGTATGAGGGCAGATATGGGGGGCGCAGCTTGTGTAGTAGCAACCCTGAACGCTGTTTCTCAACTCAAATTACCAGTGAATTTAGTGGGATTAATTCCTTTATGTGAAAACATGCCCAGCGGCACTGCAACCAAACCTGGGGATGTTATTACCACTATGAGTGGAAAAACTGTTTGTGTTGACAACACTGACGCCGAAGGCCGTTTAATTTTGGCCGATGCTTTGACCTACAGCAAAGAATTTAATCCTAAATTCGTTCTTGACATCGCAACTTTGACCGGAGCGATAACAGTTGCTTTAGGATCGTCATCCACTGGAGTTTTTTCAAATTCAAGTCAACTGTGGGAAGAATTACGGAAAGCTGGAAGTGTTACTGGAGATCGTGTTTGGAGATTACCTTTATGGAAGCATTATTCAAAATTAGTAACAGATTATCCAGGTTATGATCTGAATAATGTTGGAAAAGGAAAAGGAGGTGGTTCGTGTACAGCTGCTGCATTTCTACGAGAATTTGTTCCCAAAAATACTGATTGGCTTCATTTGGACATCGCGAGTGTGATGGGACCGTCCGACCATACAAAATATCTGCCCAGTGGAATGAAAGGAAGACCCGTAAGAACTTTGGTTCAATTTATTGATCAGCTGTCAAAGTAATTTTTGTTTATTGTTATTGTATTTTAAGAAGTACAAACAAGAATCTTAAGCTCTACGTTCTTCTTTAATTATATTAACATCATTTTAATTAATTAAGATACATATTTTATTTTGACATTGTCAAATGGAATACAGTAGAAAGTTTTATAATACGTTAATTATTTTATAAGATCTTAATTTTAAAAGCTCAATTTTATGTACAGTGCTACAATGAGAGTAAACTCGCTAAACAGTAGAAAAATAATAACGGTAGAAGTACCTTGCTCGTTTTTGAACGATTAAGCAAACACTTTAATAAAATTTATCTACAATGGAAAGCAGTTAAATGCTTTAAAATTTGAAATAAAAGAAACAAAAATTACAACTGGTCTTATAAACTAGATTAGAATACGTAACTTTAAGTCTTATCACGGTTACTACACAAATTCAATATTTAAATAATTAATATTTCTTTTGGTTCGCCTATTTCTTAATCAGCATATTTTATTTAAACTACAAATGACTTATTCAGTAACCGTGACGTACAATCAACTTTTTAGTTGAAGTTTAGAAGATACGTATTATTCAAAATACCCTGATGACATATTTGTTACTTTTTGATATTAGTTGTACTAAAAATTTAACCCATGATATATAGGCTAACTTTTTGATAAAACAGTACAGAAGTTAATGATATTCAGTGGCTTGGAAATTAAATAATAATGAAATTCAGTAAAAGTCTGTAAATATTACAAACTTGGAAATCTGTAATATTCACAAATTTGTAGAGAGCTTCATTATTGTATAAATTAAATTCGATTTAGAACTGTGAACTTCGTAAGTTATTATGTTATGTTGTTTTGAAATGATAATGTATTTACAAATTCTCACAACTTTTACAGTTCTACACAAAAAAAAATAGTAAAGCTTCATCTAAAAATGTATGATCCCTAGTATGAGAACCGATGAAAACATGCAATAATTTTTTTTGGCTTCCAACCGTTCCTATTTTTGAAGTAAAATTCTTAAAATAAAAATAGAATATATTTAGTTGTATATCTTTTATTTGAAACATGTCTCTTTAAAATAATATAGGAAAGGGAAAACTAAATTAGTCAACTATTAATTAATAACCCTTAATCGGTTGTTCACATTAACTGTCTATATTTTTCTGCCAATTAATTTTTGTGTATTTTGTTTTTTTTATATTGAAATACAATAATGATTGAAATGCCCGTATACACAAAACTATTTAATGAATTCTGTGGATAATGATTAATGAAGTTATAACAGATCTATGCATAATTATTGTTTACCACGAAGATGAATTTGATGAAGTTAAAAAATCCAAGTCCACTGAATGTTCTGCGCCAGTATGCGCGAATCCCCGCAAATAGGGAGGGGTTTGGTGGTGTTAAGGAGCATTGCCGTACTCGGGCAGCGCCCCGCCTCGGCCGCGCCCCCGGCCACGCCCTCTGCCTCGGCCCCGCCCCCTCCCGCGCCCGCGTCACCTTCGTCCGTCCGTGATGCCTATGTTGCTCGTTGTCTTCTCCAGGTAGGCCAGTGGGCCTTGCAGCACTCCACCGGGGCCCTGCTGCGCACCGAATGGGCCCCGTGCTCCTCCCATGCCCTGCTGCTGTAGAAACATGGCTTGCTGCTGGCTCACCATGGATGCGGGACCTCCTGGAGCACCTCCTGCTAGACCCGCGGGCACCTGAAAGAACATCCACTACTGGTAAGTTTCACATTCACTATTACGAATTCTAAATAATTATTTTATTTTCTCATAAAATTTATTAAAGAAAATATTTATGCTTTCAGTAGGGAGAATTTGTAAAATTAGGATAATCAAAACTTTCATCAGGGCAAATATAATATTTTTTGTCTTACTAAAATAAATTTCAATTCTATTAAAAGTAAGAAATTACTCGAATTTGGTGTAAAACACCTATTTTTGATATTTAAAATTGGTATAATAAATTAAAGACATCTTGACGTTGTAGTAATAAATAGTAGTAGTTAAATTTAAAATTAGTTCGATTTTTTTATGAGTACGGCTGTTCACGTTTTTGTGCTATGATAAATAGCACAAAAAATGTAAAGTAGGTATTTCGAGTCCGAACTACTGTTACGGTTTAGTATTATTATTTAATGAATGTTTGTGGCTTTTAGTTTATTAATTATTTTTGAAAGGTGTGATAATAACAAGAGAAAAGTGCTCTATTAAAAAATTTATTTCGCTTTCGTCAACAATTAGGCAAAGATATTCCTTTCAAATATCTAGGAGGTAACTTACAAAGAGTTTATTAAGAGAGACTGAAGGCACATTTAGTAAGTATAATTATACCTAAAATAGAGGACGCAACTGCAGTATAAATTACTACACAAAGCACTTACTTTTTACTTCAACATGACACAATATCACATATACATACTTTCGATTATTGCCACTTATTTGCCCTGAGAAAATATGAACTGATTGGTTTGTAACTATCGTAAAATTAGGATTGGGAGACTACAATTAACATGCATCTTCAGCTTGGACGGATCCAGTCTAAGATCTTAGAGATGGTAATTTATCATTTTTACATATTTTATAGATTTTTTCCAATTTGTTATAAAAAAAAATGTGAAAACACATTCTTAGGGGAATAAGTACCCCGATTATCACTCCCTGGATCCGCCAGTCATCTTTAGTAGGGTTGTTGGGAAGTCAGAGTTTTATTATTTTGATAACGGTAAGAAGTGATTTAAACTTTTAACCGTCCAAAGTAGGACAAAATTAAAAAAATAGTTGATAAAAGATTTTTTTAAACATTCAGCCGATTCAGTTATTTTTGATAAACATATATAATTAAAATAGCGTCCGAAAGGGATAATTCTTTGCAAAATTAACCGACTCTATTTTTAATGGCTCTCGAGATCCTAGTAATCTAATTTTTCGTTTGTATACCTTGGATGTATTATTTATTTTAATTTTGACCAGTATTCAAAATAAATTTTGTCCAGGACGGTTAAAACCATCATGTCCAAAATATTGACAACCCTAATCTTCAGTGCCGATCTACCTGCATCTGCTGCTGAAGTTGTTGCATCTGTTGTTGCTGCTGCATTTGCATTTGTTGAACTTGCTGCAACTGTTGTTGCTGCATTTGCTGCTGTTGTTGCATTTGTTGTTGGAGCGCCGATGGTAAACCAGGAACAACCATTTGACTAGCTGGTTGAGGGGTTGTTAGAGGAGTCTGGATAGGTGACGCAGGTACTACTGTGACTGTGCTACCATTTGAAATCACTCCTGAAGTTGTCCCCTGTGCTGGTGATTTGGCATAACCTTGCAAATCTGCTAACAAGTTTTGCCAAACTGCTATTTTATCGTAGTGTCTCTTTAAAAGTTCTTCTTTTCGTATGAGTTCCATTCGAAGTTCTGCTATATCTTCTTTGACAACTAGTTCTGGTTTTAATGCAGAAAGAAGGAATCTTTTTTGGAGGAAGAATGCTTCCATCTGACGAGCTAGATCTATGAATCGTAATGTTGTTTGGTCAACTTCTGCGCGGATTTCATCTTTGTCTGTACTTGGCACGGCTTCTTCTTTTGTTAAGACGTTTAAGCATGACTAGAAAAATATTTTTATAGCATGATTAAAATTGTAGATATGTTTTGTGATTTACCTGAAATGCTTCTTCAAATTCGTCGACTAGGTTTCCGCTGCCACTTGTTGGAGTCGCCATGAGGAATAATATAGATTTGATTTATTTATCTAGAAATTTTATATCAGTATTTATATTTTATACGTTGCTATAAATATTATTATTTAACAGTTTTATATGATTATTTTTAATACAATTTCTAGTTTCGAACATACTACAACTATAATAGATCATAAATTTTACATTTAATATTATTTTATAATATGAATACTCAAGATATTTAGCTTTTCAAATTAATCAATATTTAACTACTAGATCCCGGTTACATTTCACCACTTTTAGTTTAGATATTTTTGTTTTAGTTATCTAGAAACTTTCGTGACCTAAATTTGGAAACCATGTTCAAACCAGTGTTGCCAATATGTGGATGTTTTTAATTATGAACATCATTGCGTAGTTTACATTTTTTACAATGTAATTTATATTACCTGTTTATGTGCAGTTTAAGTAATTTATGTTTCTTTGTTATATCTTTTACTGTATTTAAAGAAAATTTAAATGCAGGAATATGAAAAAGAGGAAAATTTTAGTAACACCATTTTAGGAGCTTTTAGTTGGTTGGCAGCGTTGGTTCAAACGTTGAAAAAAATCACTGACGGCTGACAAACGATAGTGTATGACGTGTTGTCATATGTGAAATAAAATCTATCAAAATGTATAAATATCTCCTTTTTGTCTTATTTATTGTTATCAAACAGTCCACCGCATTATATTTTCACATAGGTGAGACAGAAAGAAAATGTTTTATCGAAGAAATTCCAGATGAAACAAATGTGATAGGTGCGTAAATTCCGTGGAAATCTTGACATAATTCGAATTATTATATGTGGAATATACTTTATGCTGTGTAATGATTACAGTGAATTATAAAGTGGAACTGTTTGATCCGAGAAGTGGTGGTTTTATGCCATCGTCATCCGGCATAGGAATGCACGTAGAAGTCCGAGACCCGGATGACAAGATGTTGTTATCTAGAGTTTATAGTTCTGAAGGAAGGATTTCGTTCACTTCTCATACACCTGGTGAACATGTTATCTGCATGTATTCCAACAGTTCAGCTTGGTTCAGCGGTTCGCAGCTGAGAGTTCATTTGGACATTCAAGTTGGTGAACATGCTATTAATTATGGAGACGTTGTCCAAAAAGAGAAGTTATCTGAACTGCAGTTAAGAATCAGACAATTGTTGGATCAGGTTGAGCAAATAACAAAAGAACAGAACTATCAGAGAGTATGTAGTTATCAATTTGTTTTTAAAAGTCAATTAAGCATTGATTCGTTTTTGTTTTTAGTATCGTGAAGAACGTTTCAGACAAACAAGTGAAAGCACAAATCAAAGAGTTTTGTGGTGGTCTGTAGCTCAAACTATTATCTTGTTGGCAATGGGTGCTTGGCAAATGAAGCACTTGAAGAGTTTCTTTGAAGCGAAGAAACTTGTTTAATATCATCCGTAGTTCTTGTTACTTGTACAAAAGATAATTCATTTTATTTTTCATTGCCTAATTTTTTTGTCATCGTTGTGTATGGTGTAAATGAAAAACATTTTATAAAGTACCTAATATTATAAAAGAAATAGTTATTTTCCATTTCATTTATTATTTAAAATAGTACAGTTATACATCACAGAACCCGACAATTTTATCTAAATAATTTACAAATTTAGTTGGTTCTCCAATTGGATATAGTTTGAGTTGAAAACTTTCTTCTAAAAGAGTTTGTTGTAGAGTTTCACATGTGCAATATTTCAGATAGTGGCGCTTTGATAGTGCAACTGCTAATTCCATTTGGTGGTTTCCCATCAAATTTTCGTTCACTACAGCTATTAATATTTTCTTTTCTCCTAAAATTTCTAAACAACTGCCAGCCCCAGCATGGCTTATTACCAGATTCGCTTTCCAAATATCGTCTTTAATTGATGGTTTAAGACGATACCAATTTATTTTTATAATATCAGAATTTTTGGGTTCGTAAGTTCCATTTCCAATTTGAAGTGTTATACTATCATAACCTAGTTTAACAAATGTTTCTAAAATATTTTCTTGAGTTACAGTTTTAATCAATTCGTCAAATTTTGTTGTCCCTACTGTAACAAAAATATTTCTCGGCGTCATTTTGGCGGTTTATAAAATAAAATATTTCATTTACGTGGCGCCAACAAAATGACAGTTCTATGATTAAAATCACTCACACCAACTGTTTGCTAAAAAAAAAACATTCAATGATAATTAACATATTTTCGTAATATTATGAATCATTTCTACATAATTATTTGAATGATAGTTATTATTGTCATTATTTCTAGTCAAGAAACATTTATATGCTAAATATTCAAAAATTTCTCTTATTTTTCTTTATATTGTTGGCAACATCAACAATCATTGTTAATCTATAGAGCACTGCAGAAACACAGCGAAGTGACGTCATCAATATGCACGACATCTGTGATTTAATTTATTTCACCCCTATTAAACTCTCAGCTATAAAATTTCGTACACATAGAAACACTTACATGTACTTCAATAAGTAATGAACAACAAAGTGAAATTTTAGTTAAACGAGGCGTTATGGACACATTTACACCTAGTAATAGATTGTGATACATCCATCCATATTTAATTCTCAGCTATGAAACTTCGTATACGTATAAACAATTACGTTTACTTCAATAAACTATCAACAAAAATGTGAAAAGTAAGTTTAACTGAGGCGTTATGGACATACTTACACCTAGCAATAGATCCCGATAAAACCATCGCTATTAAATTTATTATTTTGATTTTTTTTTTGTTAAAGTACAATAGAAATTTAAGAATTATTTCCATATTTCTTTGTTGTAAATTTAATCATATTTAAAATACTAGTTTTCATTTAAATTGAATGTTTACATACTTATTTCTTTATTTAAATATTTCAAATACTGATAAAATTATAAATACTTAATTAAAAAAAACAATTTTTGAATTAATGTAATACACTCCACTGGTTTGCTCGGAAGAATCACATAGTGCGCAGGCGCTGCGTCGACTAGTCAGTTCAAAAGATTCGATGGTTATTAGAGATAATGACAGATAATTTTGCTGCTAGAAAATTAGTGTTTGTGAGTAAAAATATCAATAAATATTAATAAAATATAGTGCCTTTCGTAAGTATAGATGTTATTCTGACTATTTTGATACAAATTTCATCTAAAAATTTAGTTTTTGATACTTGAAAATGCATCAACATTTTATTACATAAATTGCTTTGTACGTAACACATATAGAAGATGCAATAACATAGGAATATTACATTTCAATAATTAAATTTGGGATAAACGGCTTTAACATTATATTTGAACATGATTTTTTATAACTTTTCTTTAAAATCACAATAATATTTTGGCATATCTTTAGATTTTAACAGTTATAGTGTTTCTATTTCGAAAAACGTGATATATATTGTTTATTATTATTTACATACATAAATATTATTTTTATACATGGAAATGTGTAATAGTATTGATTTCTAAAGTATTTTCTTTATTTTATATACATTTATAAAAGTATTTGATTTGTTCAAACGATAAACTTGCCGAAGTGAACATGTTTATTCCATAAATTTAGTCTTGTATGACGCTGTGTTGCTGAATGTTTCTGGATAAATAATTGTACGTTATAACAAAATACTGGTAAATAATTAACTAGAACATTATTCTAATGTTTTCGATAGATATTTGTACTTAAAAGTAGTGTAAAATATACTTTGTAATACATAACAGCTACAAGTGTTACGACATCTTAATAATGCATTTAACTAGTTGGTTTTACTAATTGTTAATTATTATTTCAAAACAATATTCTATTCATTTTGAGTATTTTAATTAATTTTCATTTATAAAATTTTAATTCAAATATTGTTAATCACCAAATACGTATTCATGTTCTTTATTATCATTTACATATATAAATATTGCTTTATATGTATTTAAATTGGTAAAACGATAATTAGACAAGTCTGTGCGTATTCACCATGTAAAATCAGACTAGAATTTTTAACTTTGATACACAACATAAATTATTTTTCAGGTGAACTACACACTACGCATGTTTCGCATAACGTTTTAGTTTTTGTTCGTTCGCCGCCGCGTTTGTCCGAGATTGTGGGGCCTCCTAGCATGCGACCTATTATTTTCCGTGTGTAACTCGTCCTAGTAGAAAACTATATAATTAAATAATAAATATTTGAACGGTAACTAAATAAATGAAAAGGTGAATCTTTCGCCTTGTAGGGCACGGGAAGTGGTTTCTGCGTGTCAGGCCGCTCGGAGACTGGCTCTGGAAGATGGCTCCTTGATTCAAGTGGCTTTCTATGAAGCGAGGCTCCCCGTTCGTCATTATCTACCCAACTCAGGTTGACGAACTGTCATCACCTAAGAAGATGGTAATATTCGTTCTCGCAAGTCAGTGTGGCTGGAACATCTCCTGGTGGTACCTATTGAACCGGAATGTTTATTTTCACGTTTTCATATTAATGCGAACGGTGAGTAATATCAAATAGAATTTTTTTAAAATTTATCCCAAAATGTCTTGAAATTATTCTTTTATGTTTCACGTTTTAACTGTCATTCAAAAACAAACAATTAGTTTACTTTTATAAAAATATAACAATAATAATTTATAATAATATTAAGAAAGTAAAATGAGAAATATTTTATTTGAAATGTAGATTTGTATATGTTGTGTATGTTTCACGGTAACAGTGGCTATGAGTTGTGTAATCAATTAGCCTCTCTTTTCTATGATTAGTTGCTCCGAGTCTGCAGTGAGTCATGCAACGAACACGTGCTCTGCACTTGCAAACAAAACGCTAATTAGAGCTGGCGTTCATACCACATCTCTTGCAAATGTAAGAACATTGTTATTTTTTCATTATTTGGGTAAAACTTAATATTTATTTCACTTGAAAATAATCATGGTAAATGTTTAGTAACTAGATATTTTTTAATGATAACACTAGTAGGTTTTTAGTTAGTGAAACGAATAATTTTCACCACTAACATCTTTGCGGGCCGTGATTTGACCTAATAATGGGAAAAAGGTGTGATACTTTCAATTTATTAATTAATTACAACATCCTTACACAAGAGACATTACTTTTTAAAATTTATTTCTACTCGACTGGTTTTGGTAAAACTTGTTATGTTTGATACCCGCTCTGTGTTAATTTAGATGAGTACGAGGAAACCGAGCTGGAGGAACCAGCGGTGGAGATGATGGCCACGGAGACTCAGACAAAACATCACTTCACCTTAACGTTTGATGGCGTGTCTGGACGTTTCACTTCGATTACTTTTTCAAGTGAGTGTTTCTTTTTAAATTTAAAGTCGTAGACTGTTTGTTTGTAAATATGGTTGATTTTATTATTTTTCAAACAGAAATAATAAAATGGCGGCTGAAATTCAAAATGACAGTTTTTACATAACTTTACATTTACAAATTTGACATTTTTTAATAGGGTGTAACTTTTAAACTAGTAAAGATAATTTAAATTGGTTTTAAATTTGGAATTCTCTATCTTTTGAACTATATTTATTCATATTTTTATGAAAATGTTTGTCGAAGATTGATTTTTTGATAAATTGGTTTCAATATAAAGCTACGTTCCGTACATTTGTGTAAAAGCCATTTAATTGAATTATCTAATAACCCTTGGCCTAAATAATTTTGTTGGACGATTGAATATTATTCTATGATTATTTGTAACTCAATGATGTGGCCAAAAAATACTGATTAAATCTCAACTTCTTCTTAAGCTTTGTCCATTTTATAATTTGTAGTTTTTCTTCATGAATATTTGTTGTTGAAGTGATATTGTAAAATAATAAACTTAGATGTCACACAATTGCTTGTAATTTTGTTTGATTAATTAACATCCTGCAGATGTTTTATGTGTGAGTGAGACTACCAGAAAAGGATGTAATGGGAAAAAGATAGATGGAATGTTTTGCTTGTGGTTGGGTGTTGCTGAGAATGAACGGACGAAGAATGGTGTGAATGTGGAAAGAATGAATCCGTTTGATTGTATTTCATTGAGAATTAACCACACGTCACTGTCAACCAATAGGATCACGAATTTGTTTGAAAATGAACCAATGAAATGTACATTTCGTCGGAAATTCATCACTAGTGAAATTGATATCGGAAATACCACTGTTAATATCCTTGGTTACGAATAAAATAAATGATATTTTCAATATTTTCATAAACGTCAATTTTGAATATTAAATGTACACTGAAAAATGTAGAATTTTCATCACTGTAATACCTAATTAATAATGTGCAAATAAATACCTAACTATTCTTGTTTATTAACTCTTGTTTGATAAATTCTCAAGCCGAATACAACTCGTAGTATGAAAATTGACAGATAATATTTTGACATAAATATATATTCGTTGTTACGGAAATAGGAAACACAACTCATAATTTATGTCAAAATATTTTCACTAATTTTCATACAACTTGTTATATTATATATGAAAATTCTTTAGATAAGATTAAACGTAGTCTTCCATAGAATCTTCGTTGTGTCAATTTATGGCCCAACTAAATCCGAAAGCGGTCTTAAATAGACCGATTTTAGAGTTTGTTAGATTAGTGTGAATGATTGATTCGTGTGATCCAGTTGAGAATGTTATCGTATGTAGTGATGTCTGGGTGGGAGTCAAGTCAATGTATGAGTGATGAAAACTACAGGAGGATTAGTATCTTTCTGCTGCAGAATTAAGAATAAATGAATCTTTGCCCGTATGTAAGCCAAAGCTCATTAAAATGCAGCTTAATGTACTGGTAGAGTACGGTATAAATGTTGGGAGTGATTCGTGCACTGAATGAAGACAGTGAGACTGCGATGAGAGTGATTGGTTTTGTATTCAACGATTTCTAATATTTTTATTAATTAATTAGTTTTTAATCATTATTTAAGTAATCTTGACAGTACTTTTGATTATATATTATAAATTTAATTATTTTTGTAAGTGCATCACCTGCAATTTACCATTCTTCATACTTGCTACTGAACAATTATGAATAGTGTATGATTCTTTCATTTTTTGGAGTTAAACCCGGATATCTAGAGCCACCATTCATCACCAAACATACCATTTATGCTTCTACTAGCTCAAAAGCAATTAAGGTGATGGCCAGTGACTGTACAAATCTGAATTCAATTTGTTTACGTGTTCCGCATTGTTTTAATATTATCAGATAATACTTGATTAAATATTAATTATTAAATGATGTAATTTTTTAATGATTTTAATTAAATGTTTTTGTCATAATTTAATACGAAGTTCTCTGATTTTAGGATGCAGTCATCATGGAAGTGGTTGTCCAGGTTCAGGTCCAGGTGATTGATTGTCAAGGGTGAAAGTAGTTTAAAGATCAGTTCAGTCTAAGGTTATATGGAGTTTCGGCAGTTTTGGAGCAGCACAGTTCAATTCTTATGGAGGTAAAATAAGCAGTACAGTTGCAGTCAAACTAAGTACTTGTGTCTATCTATTTTTTCCCAGTATACATTTTACACAATTCTGCTCGTAGCACCTTTTCAAATTTAAGATATAAGCAGATAACTTTTATTTTAAACTTTAACATCATTCACCGATTGGAGTGTAGGGTAACCTTACATTATGCTACAAAATTAACGCCCATATACATTTCACCCACACTTGGTGTAAGAAATTAAATTATTATTTCAAAATTTTGTTATAAAATTCAAATAAATAATTGAAATTTGATGTTGAAAGTAAACGTACATCATTCATAAACCAGTGAATATATAAGTGATTCCTTAAGTCGTTTGCCAGTGGCGTATTTATGATTTTTATTGTGTTGGGGCAGAGTCTGTTAGGCTGGGAATATGAATGAACGTGATTAAGGTGGGTGTGAATTTGACAGTGGGTTCAAATCCTACTTTATAGTTTCTTGAGTCACTCGACGAGCATCATTTCAGCGTCAGTTTGACTGGGTGACAGTTTGTCACATTTGTTGACAGAATCAATCAATTTTCACTTCTGTGTTTGTTACAGAATGACAAGTTGCTTGACACCCGCTATGTGTTAATTTAGGAAACTTTGGACAGCTGCGAGAAGTTTACGGAGAATCTGGAGGAACCAGCATTGGAGACATCACTTCACCTTGACATTTGATGGCGTGTCCGGACGTTTCACTTTCATTACTTTTTCAAGTGAGTATATCTTTTAAATTTAAAGAGGAGCGTTAATTTGGGTTGCCTATAGTTTTGTTTTGTAAATATGGCTAATTTTATAATTTTTCTGAGAGAAATAATAAAATGGTTGCTGAAATTCAGAATGACAGTTTTTCTATAATTTTAGATACAACATTTAGAAATTAGACATTTTTGAAACGGCTGTAACTTTGTAACCAGGAAAGAAATTATCGGGCTTAAAAATTCAATTCTACATTCCTTGAATTATAACTTGGGCTTCCCAAATCCACTGAGCCACGTTACTTGCGCCATTAATTAATTTGAGCATTTATGACTTGAATTTATAAAGAAAAATACGATTGTATCTGAAACTGCTGTAATTGGAATAAAGTTCCTCTGAGTTGTACGTTACTATTGCATTGTTTTAATTTGTATAGGAACATCCACGGGCCTGGAATCATCATCTTGGAGCAGTTGATGTTCACCGGAGCTTGTATCATCGTGGACAACGTTACATCATTTTAGAGCCGCCACTCTTGAGAAATCAACGCAGAATCTCAAGTCCGCTATTCGCCATATCAGAAATGTAAGAAAATTATGATTTTTAAATTCTATTTATTTATGATTCTTGATACAATAATGATAATAGTAAAATATTTAGGGCAGTAGATTAAATCAATGACAACTTCCCCATAGGAATCTGTGTGGGTTTAGTCTTCTTCTTTCTTGGCTGTTGTCCAGCAGAGCAGGTTTACGGCGGTGTAGTTTGTGTGGCTATTATCTTATCATTCGTATATTGAGGTCGTTGTGTATCGCATGGTTCTTCAGGTTTTAGATTGAAATCTGTGTAAAATTTCAATATTTGAGTTACTGGTTGTTCTCACAGCACAGTATGACCAGATGGGTATTGCTTTAATTTTATATTTAGTTGTTGTCCATGTGCCACGTGCATCCCGAGGTATTTGGCATTATCAGCTTGCGGTATTGGTTAAGGTTGACTTGTGGGCATGTTCTTCGTTTCATGGTGAATGTCAACTTTCTCAGCTATGAAACTTCTTACACATATAAACAATTACGTTTACAAACATGTGAAAAGTTAGTTGAAATGAGGCGTTATGGACATACTTATATACTTAGCAATAGATCCCGATAAAACCATCCCTATTAAATTTATTATTTTGATTTTTTTTTATTAAAGTACGATACAAATTCAAGAATTGTTTCTCTATTTTTATATTGTAAATTTAATCATATTTTAAGTACTAGTTTTCTTTAAATTCAATGTTTACATACTTATTTCTGTATTTAAATATTTTAATTACTGATGAAATTCATAAACACTAATTAAAAAAACAATTTTTGAAATAATGTTATTAAATATATGTCATTTTCAATAAATAATAATTTTTATACATAAAATACACTCGACGACATTTTGATGTGCACTGGTTTGCTCGGAAGGTCGCAGGCGCTGCGTCGACTATACAGTTCATAACTTGCAAGCGTGGTAGCTAGATGTGCTGCTAGAAAATTAGTGGTTTTAAGTAAAAATATCAATAAATATTAATAAAATATAGTGCCCTTCGTAAGTATAGATGTTATTTTGACGATTTTGATACAAATTTCACTTGGAAGTATAGTTTTTGATAATTAAAAATGTATCAACATTTTATTACATAAATTGCTTTGTACGTAACACATATATAAGATACGATAACATAGAAATAAAGCATTTCAACAATTAAATTTGAGATAAACGGCTTTAACATGATTTTTTATAAATTTTCTTTAAAATCACAATAATATTTTTGCATATCTTTAGATTTTAACAGTTATAAATAGTATTTCTATTTCGAAAAACGTGATATATATTATTTATTATTATTTACATACATAATACATATATATTACTTTTTATACATGAAAATGTGTAAAAGTACTGAATTTGAAAGTATTTTCTTTATTTTATATAAATTTATAAAAGTATTTGATTTATTCAAACGATAAATTTGCCAAAGTGAACCTGTTTATTCCATAAATTTAGTCTTGCATGACACTGTGTTGTTGAGTGTTTCGGGGTAAATAATTGTACGTTATAACAAAATACTGATAAATAGCTAACGAGAACATTATTCTAATATTTTCGATAGATATTTGTACTTAAAAATAGTGTAAAATGTACTTTGTAATACATAACAGCTACAAGTGTTACGACATCTTAATAATGCATTTAACTAGTTGGTTTTACTAATTGTTAATTATTATTTCAAAACTATATTCTATTCATTTAAGTATTTTTGTCAATGTTCATTTATAAACATTTAATTCAAATATTTTTAATGACCAATTACGTACGTTTATGGTTGCTCGATAATTAAACAAGTCTGTGCGTATTCAAGTTCAACTGCGCGCAACAAGCAGCGTTTACAAATACAGTCTTAATAATAATTACTCAATTCAGCCATTTTGTAGTTAGTGAAAGAGTTTTGCATTGTCGGCAGTTGCTGATGGCATTCGAAAGCCTTCTAAATGGTAGGTTCTTTTTTTAAAGCATTTTAGAGCTATTCTATTAATTGTTTTCTCTGTTATCATTATTAACTTTAATAAATGTTATGAAGTGTGTTACTAATATATTGTTTTTATGTTTATAGGGACATCACGGGACCTGCAAGCATCCTCAGCGTGTATCAACACCCCGGAGGCATCAGCAAAGACGAGTTTGAATATTAAATCTGCTGCTCTCAACATCAATAATGTAAGAACATTGTTATTTTTTAATTATTTGTTTAATATTTATTTGAGAATTTGTGAAATAAATTCATATTCAGTTTAAAATAATAATGATGAATAGTAACTAGATATTTGTTAATGATAACGCTAGTAAATTGTTAGCTAGTGTCAGTTATTATGAAGGGTAATTAACTATATTTTTAATTGTTAAACCTTCCGGAATTATTTTGGTCAAAAATATTTCAAGTTAAAGTTGGATATAAATAAATGTTCTGTCGTAAAATAATGAAAATGAATCTCCCTGAATAGACTAGCGGTCATTGTATTGAATTGAATTGAGTGCTGGTGAATGAGGGGGAGGCACCTAGGAGGAAGGAAGCCATGTTTATTATCGATTAGCTAAACAAAAGTTAGCGGTAATTAGCAATTACAATTAATAGTAAGTGTTTATTGTTTGTTCCAGGCGTAATCGGAGAGAAATGCGAGCACTGGATACTCATCCACAACGACATGAAACCCTCCGTGGAGAGAAGAGATTGGAACCTGCAGAACCGGAGTCGAGGAATTTAAACAGAATGAGCTTCGCCAGAGAGCAGCTGTCCTGCTCTTATTGCATTCCTGCGCTGATTGAGAATTGGTACCGATCGATATTTTAAACAAATCATTAGAAATACTTGGAGAGCTGGTGTTGACTCAGACAGCAAACACCGTGGTGATGGTGTCGACGACGATCGCTCTTCAGAAACCTACTCTTCATGTCGGCAGCAAGAGAAGAGAATGGAATCAGACGGAAATGTTCTGGCATTGGTGAGAAACTTATTTATAAATCAAATCACGCCTTTTACCCATTACTGGGAAATTATTCACGTATAAACGTTTCACGTTTTAAATTTGTTTACTTTTATAAAAAATATATAACAATAATAATTTATAAGAATTAATGAAAAAAGTAAAATGAGAAATATTTTATTTGAAATGTAGACATGTTGTGTAAGTTTGAATGTATTGAGTTGTGTCATCAATTAATTAGTCGGGCGAGTCATCATGCAACGAGCTCGAGCTCCGCACTTGCAAACAAAACGCTGAGCAGAGCTGGTCGCTTGAAAATAATCACGTGTTAGTGAGAGTGGCTGTGATTTCACCCAATAATGGGTAAAAGGTGTGGTGATTTAGTTATACATTCAATTAATTAATTAATTACAACATCCTAACACAAGAGACTTGATATGTTTGACACCCGTTCTGTGTTCATTCAGGTGACTTTGGACAGCTGCAAGAAGTCGACGGAGAATCTGGAGCACTAGGAAGTCGAGCTGGAGGAGATGATGGCCTCGGGGACTTGATGTTTGATGGCGTGTCCGGACGCTTCACTTCCAGTACTTTTGCAGGTGAGTGTATTTTTAAAATTTAAATTTGCTGTAAATATGTCTGCTGTAACTTTTAAACTAGTCAAGATAATTGAAATTGGTTTTAAATTTTGAATTCTCCATCTTTTCAACTATATTTAATCATATTTTTATTAAGATGTTTGTCGATGCTTGATTCTTTCAATATAAACCTACGTTCCGCGTACATCTGTGTAAAAGCCATTTATTTGAGTCCTTGGCCTAAATAATTTTGTTGGACGATTAATTATTCTTCTAGAAGTATTTTGATTTGGTAAATTACGTAAAACATTAATTGTCTCGTGCTTCAATTAACTTGTAAACATATATTCAGTCATTAACCAGACACTTATATAGGTATTTGTTAATTAAAAAAACTAATATGATGGATTGTAATTGCCCAAAATCTGCAATTGCAGATTAGGCATATGCGTACTGAACCCCCTATTACTTAGGAGGGTAAAAACATCCGTGAGACTAGTTTGGGGGCAAAGACATTAAAATATTAGTTTTCGGTGTTAAATGCTGTTTATAATAAAAAAATATGTTATGAACGTTGATATTAACTATTAATAAATAATATAGAGTAGTTTTTATTGATTAGAAATCAAATTATTTTTATAAAATAAACACCCAATAATTTGGATGCATACTGCGCCACTGATACAGTTCAACGTTTTAGTAATAGGTGGCAGTAGTATGTTAGTTGTCAGAAACTGATATTTGACAAGTAAACTACATTTGTAAAATGATGTGATATTAAACTAAAATATTGTTAATTACCAACAAAATGTAGTAGAATAAGTAAGTTTGAATTTAAATTAATTTATAATGCGCCAATATCGTTTTTAGGTATGGATTTCATGTACAAACCATAGACAGATGTCAGGGAATGAAAACAACATTTGTCGACTTTAAAACCAATTATTATGGAAGACAATGTTTACAATCACCACAAATCAACAACAAAACCAACTTGTGGAACTGGTGCACCAGGTTGTAGATGCACAGTGAAAGCGCCAAACAGGTGAGATGATTTTTTATTTATATTTTTGGGGCTTTATTTTTTGTTTCTTTGTACTTTTAAAATATCTCGATTAGTACAAGACTTACGCGCTGCTAAATAAATTAAATTATTTTTTTAATTTAATTACTTTTTAAACAATGAGTGTATCTTTTAAATGACTAAATGTGGGTGTCCTTTTACTATTTCTAGTATATTCACTCTCAAAAGTTATGATGATTATAAAACTTAAAATAAACATGATGAAGGGTGCTATGCTATGTTACTAATACATTGTTTTTATGTTTATAGGGATATCATCAAGATGTTGAAGTAGCTGGTGTCATTGGAGCTGCCGCCATCCAGAGCTTGGAGCAGCTGGAGCTGGTGTCACCGTGGACATTATCATCAATGTAAGTACATTGTTATTTTTTAATTATTTGGGTAAAAACAATAATAATGATGATGGTGAATGATTAGTAACTGACAATCTACTAAATATTCATTAATGATAACGGTAGTGCATTATTAGCTAGTCAAGGGTGATTAATTATAAAGCTTGTCCCAGAAAACAATGTCGCCTATAATTTTTAACTAAAAACCATATAATTAAATGAATTTTTTAAAAACTATTGAAGACTTTATTGATCAACAACTAAATAGTATATAATAGCATATATTTACATTTTAATTATGATTCATCCAAAAGTTGCACAATTTCCCTTTCAGCCCTTCATTAAAATTTGTACAGCATTCAATCTAAAAATAATATAAACTATCACACTGCGGCTCGGTGAGTGCGGACCCTGTACTGTAATTGGGATTAAATTCCTGTTGTACAGCGTAACATAAATAAATAAATAAATAATCAGATATCATTTTTGTAATTTGTTTCCACTTATATTTGAAATTATCGACAGAATTGAGTGGTTTCTTATATTTTAATAACTTCTGCTTCATATGGGGCCAATATTTTTTGATTGGGCGCAATTCAGGACAATTTTTAGGATTTTCAGATTTATGTACAAATTCTATATGTGGGGTTTCTTTTATACCAATCAATGACATTTTTTGTGTAATGACATGTTGCCAAATCTGGCCAAAATAGTATTGGGAATAATCATCTTTCAAGGCACTCGCTTAAATATCTTTCGCCGTTGGAACAAATGGCCTGCCATACAAGCATCTTTTTTGAGAATTTTTCTATTTTAATTACCTTCAATTAGCTACTAACAGATTTTCTGAACTTTCCAGAATAATAATAATGACTTGGTCGAGATTTTAATTCAAGTTAACAATACGTTTCGACATCCATGATAACACATAATTTTTTTTGATATCACTTTAAAGTAAAGTTTTCTTGATCTACATTTTGTGTTAGTTTCTTGCTTAGTATCCCTGTTAGGCACTTTTGTTTTTAAAAAATACTTTATAGAATTCTTTAGCTTAATTTTCTGGACTGTTGATTGAGTAGTTTCAAATTTCTTAACCAAATCTCTCACAGAAAGATTTGTATTTTCACACAAAGCCTTTAAGACATTTTCTCAATATTTTAATCTACAAATCCAGGTTTGCATCCACTTCCACATTGTTTTGTGTATCACCCGTTTCATTATATCTTCTTTGAACAATCCTTGTTGTAGATTTTAACTCTAAAGCTACTTTTCTTGTGGATATATGCCTATTTTGAACACATTTGTACAAAATATTTTCGCGTAATTCTTCGTATTTCGATGGCATCTTTGTATACTAAATTGTATGAAAGTTGTCAACTAATTGTTTTTGTATAATGCATAGCCAACTATAAAAACGCATCACATACAAATTTGTATATCTATAAAAGCAGTATACGAAAAGGCCTAAACCTAAGCGACAATTTTTTCTGGGGCAAGCTTTATTTTACTTTTACAATTATTTTTCTCCTAAAATAATTGATGTCCGGTTCAAAGCAGAAAATTAAAATTAATCTCGTTTAATAATTTGATTTTACTAGCGGTGACTTTTACCCAATATTTAAAATATATGAGTTTTTAAAATGTTGTCTACAACATTTAACTTTGAAGAGGTTTGAAAATGTGGGCTGCCTATAGTTTTGTTTGTAAATCTGGTTAATTTTATTAATTTTTTGAGAGAAAATATGAACGACAGTTTTTCCGTAACTTTAGATAAATATGTTTTAAAAACGGCTGTAATTTAGTAACCAGTCAACCGGGTTTCAACATTCAATTCCTCATCTATTGACCATAGTTTCATCCCTTAATATCAACCCTCCAGAAAATAATTAATTCTAAAATAAACGTTATTAAAGCGAGGATGGTGTGTTGGGTTGAAAATGTTCTGTGAATGTCGTAGTGGAGAATTATTCACAATTGGTTTAAACATATAATTTTATTTTGATCATTTACTATTGTTTAATATTAAAAATTACTTTTAAATATTGTTTAGTATTTTTAATGATAGATGCTTATTTTAAATTCTGTTTTGCATGCATATTTGAATGCGGCATTCAGTCCCAGGAGTCGAGCGCCATAGCCACGTTGTCCACGCTGTCCACCGGTTGCTTCAACACACTTCAGGAATAAAAGATGAGTACAAATTTCGTTTATTTATATTTTAATTAATGTAAAAAATGAGAAAAGAAATTATTAATAATTTATTTAGAATTTTATTGAGACACAGCCTTGACATACATCTGCTGTCTTTTAATTTCATTTATTGTTAGATGTGAGAAATATTTGTTTAAAGTGTTTTAAAAGTAAATTGCTAAATTAAAAAAATAGTATATTATTCAATGAGTAAGTAATATAAGCTATTACTCAGGAGAATGAAGTTTGCAACACGAGCCGAAGGTGAGTGTTGTAAATCATTCGAGTGAGTAATAGCTATTACTTGCGAATAGAATACTATACTTTATCTAAGACTATATGTTATTATGTAATAAGATTTTACAATTATTTTTTTTATGTTACATTATGATTAAGTCAGATTGCTTAAATTTTTTGTTTTTATTTTTATTTAATAAATATTAACACTACTTAACAATTTTGCGTATTCGCCAATCTATAAAAGTTTTATAAACTTGTTCATAGTTTTTTTTTTATTTTTCGGGCAGTAAATTTAAGAAACGTACGTGTGCGGCTTCTACAATATCTGGTGGAGTACAAATTTTACTTTGTTCGCTTTCAGAATCCATAACTCACATGTATAATCACACAAATTACAGTATTATTGCAAACAAAAACGTTTTAAACTAATTTTGACAGATAATTAACAATAGCGCGCTTCACTGTTTCATAGCATACTTAACGCGCGGCAATTATCGTTATTTTTTGATTGGCTATTAAAGTGTTAACACTACATTAACATTACTTAAGTAATGAAAATTCAGACGTGTGATTGGTCGTGAAGTGTTGAGTAATGAATTATTACTTAACACTGTCAATAATGATTAGTATTACTTATCATAAATTTCATAAGTAATGAATACATTATTTAATAAGAGTAGATAAACGTTATTATTTTACGTTTGTTTATACTAAATAATAATATATTAATAATATTAATAATTTCTAATAATAATAACAGTAAACTGAGTAATATTGTATTTGAAGTGTATGTTAGATGTGTATATGTTGTGTATGTTTCAAATTCACTTTAATTTTAAGTAGGTCGCTGCGAGTCTGCAATAAGAAGTTCACTTGCCAAACAAATGTCGTCGTCGTGTAATTTAACTTTTGTCTGCCTTATTTAAAGGCCTTCATAACTTCATAACCGATATCGTATCGTGGGCTTGATTTATAGTTATACTATAAGATCAACTTCCCGAGTCGATATCGTGTTTGTTTTTATTGTTCACTCACTACGTACATTTTAATTTAGTTAGTTAGTTGCTGCCTTAATAGGAGGCCATCCTAACTGTGTGTAGTTCTTTTCGTGGGGTTGATTTATTACTATAAATCAATTTTACGAATTGAAATTGTGTAGATCGATATCTATCGTGGGTTTGATTTGAAATCAACCTCACGAGTCGATATCGTGTATTTTGTATTATCCACCACAAAACGCTGGCCCCACGTGGGGCCCCAACATACATCCCATCACCAGGAGGCAAGTTTGAAGCGTTTCGTGATCCGGGTTGGGGCGAGTCCCTCGCGAGCGTGCTGCTGTGTGTAGCTAGAAGGTGTAAGCCGATGTCTTGGGTGGTCGAGTTATCGAATCACAGGAACCATATTGTCCAATGAGTCATTGGGAGATCTAGACATAATTCGACTGTTCGAGCACTGCGAAATCTTCCCAGCAGTCGGGTAGGTTGGTAGGCGGTGAACCGAGAGGTCGTGGGCACGGAATATGCTCAACGTTTTTGCTAACTTGACAAGCACTCTTCGGTTGCTTTGTCGTAGATTCGTAGCTAGTCGTTGGCAAAAACTTAGGTAAGATAGGGTAGGTAGGGAGAAAAAGATGGCACCTTTACTGAAGACTACGTAAAATGTGAGTCTCTTTCAGGTTCTTCCTAACACTTGACCGATATCTTATCGTGGATATGATTTATAGTTATACTATAAGATCATATTCACGAGTCAATATCGTGTCTTTTATCTCTACGTACATTTAAATTTAGTTAGTTTAGTTTCTGCCTTATTAGAAGGCCTTCCTAACAACTGGGTAGTTCTTTTCGTGGGGTTGATTTATTACTATAAATCAATTTTACGAATCGAAATTGGTTAGAACAATATCTATCGTGGGGTTGATTTATTTCCATAAATCAATTTTACGAATTGATATTGTGATATCTATCGTGGGTTTGATGTGTAATCAACCTCACGAGTCGATATCGGATGTTTTGTATTGTCCACCACAAAACGCTGGCCCCACGTGGGGCCCCATCATAGCGTTTCGCGGTTGCTTTGTTGTAGATTCTTAGATAGTCTTTGACAAAAACTTAGGTAAGATAGGGTAGGTAGGGAGAAGAAGGACACCATCATTGAAAACTTACTGTTTTTAAGGAGTATTTGTACTTGTTTTTAATAATATTTTGTTGTTAGGTGCGGTGGTGAATGAAGAAAACCAACGTTTCCTGTTGGTGATTACATCAAAATGCTGGGAAGATTCATCAGCAACAGAATCAACAGCTTCTCTTCAATCACATCCGAAGATGACTGCAAAGTCAACGCAGAATGTCGTCAAGACCGCTGCCTCCAACATCAATATAAGATAATTATTAGTTTTAAGTGGGTTGTATTTAATCGAGCACCAAAATATCAGCTCTAAATAATTCATATTCGATATCCAAAATACTAGACTTTGCTAATCTGTTTATCAATTTAAATATCAAATATTTGTATTTCCTTATTGCGATATTAGCATTTAATTGTCCATGAAGCTTATGTACTATTATATTTAAAGATTAGTTGCTATTTTTTATGCCTAATTATTATTTTTAGTATTCATTTAATTATTTCTGGCGAGAGCAACACAGTTCTTATTCATTATTTATGATACAATAATTTCGGTGCTCATTTAAATTATTCCCTTTTTAAATTATTTGGGTAAAAGTCGGTTAAAAACAGTAATAAATATGTTGTTTTAAATTAATATAAAATAGCGCAATTGTGTACAAGGGAGAATGTGAGTGAAAGTGAACAGAGAGTGATTGATTTTATTCTGTGTGATGAATGATTGATGCGCGGTTTTTCAGTACATTCTGACATTTATATGTCATAATTATTTGTCACAATTTTGTTGAGCGACTTGGTCGTGTTAGAAGACCTAAAATAATTAGAAATATAGTAAAACCGTCAGAAGGGTATCATTAGAAATATATTACAATATACACTTTTCTATTTACTATTTCACATACAATTTAATTCTTTTATTATTGAGTTAATTTGTAATTTTACGTATTCCTCTTTTTCTGCCAATTTGCACCAATTTTTAATTGTCTGCCCCCATTATTTTTCTCTTTTTAAAATTATTTAAACTTTTGCTAGAATTTTAATGAACGCGTACCTGACTTAGAACTTAAATTTAATCTTGTACATTATTAATATTTTTATCTTTGGACTAGAGAACTTTTAAAATTTTAGCCCTACAGTATTAAATGAGGCAGAAATTTCCTCCCAACACTTTTCTTTCTCTTAACACAATACTTTATTAGTTTTTTTCATTCTATACATGTTTGTAACTCTCACTAAATCTATTCATAATTCAACTTCATTGGTGGAAAAATTTGCAGCTCTTTTAATATTTCCCATCATGTGTATATAAATATATTTCTTATTTTGCCTGTGACAGAATATAAACTGAATTTCGGTAATCAAGACAATGATTATAATTTGACATTCAGTTTAGGTTCAGCTGAACTAGATTAATTTGACAAGTTATAAACAAAAAAATGTTGAGGCTCAAGTTCAAGGTTCAACTGAAAAACCGAGCAGGAGAAGTTGATTTGATGGTGTCGCGTATACGTCTGGATAAAAGTTGGTGAATGAGGGTGTATAATGAGGATGTTAGAGATATGTCTGTTGAGTAAATAAATGAATGAATGAATGGTACGAATGGTGAATTATATTGTGGAATGAATCAGATGTGAGCAATAGATGGTGTGAGTATTTTAGGGGTTTGTATGGTAGCGTAAATGGACTGAATGGTTGTAGTGAAATTGCAAGAGAAAATGTTAGAGGTGAGAATGATGTTGGCTTGAATGAGATGTTGATGTATGGAGGTGAGAGGTTATTTGACTCCTGATGATTGGAAATGCGCGCACGCAGTTAGAGTGTTTGAAGGTAGCGAGGCTGCGGTAGTGTCTGCGTTACCTGGTGCGGATGATGTTGTTGTAAATGATTTCAATAAATGAAGCAGAAAACGATTTAAATAATGTTAATTAATAAATAAAACCACTTAGTATTTAGTTTTATAAATTTGGTCAGAAGGTAGATATGGTTTACAAACACTTATATATTGTACAAATACAAAAATAATTGTTAATAGAGAGAGGGTCTGATTAGGGAATTTCCTTTAATGACAAGGTCTATGAAAGTTGAGTTTAGAACAACTAAATATTCATTCATTAGTTTCTGGTCGGCCCTAACGGCTTTCTTAATTTTAAAAGCTTCAAGGAAAGTGAATCGATATCCTTTCCTTTTATATGTAGAACTGACAAATTACATATAGAACTTTTATGATAAAAATCTATCAAGTGTTTAGCTAGATTAGACTGGGGACTTTTGATCATATAATTATAACAATACTCTTTAAATCTAGTCTGGAAACTTTGTCCTGTTTGCTCTATATAAACAAATTCACAATCTTTACATTTAATTTAACAAAGGGTCTTTATTCATTAGTTTATTATTATTAGTATATAATGTCAAATTTCCTCCAATTCTTGGCCATACTACGATTCATGCCATTAACATAATTTAATTTTTTATAAATTGATTTAGATCTAGTTTCAAAGTGTACAGGATAAAATTAATTTCTTGTAATTGATTTTCTTATTTATTAGCTTCACAGTGATTGACTATTGTTTGCTGCAATATTTCAAATGATTATAATTCAGAATATCAGATTTCAAATAATAAAGACCCTCATTTTGTTAATTACAAATGTCACCAAAGAGCAAAAATAATTTGTTTGTAGATAAACTTCCAGCAAGTTTAAAACCTCCCGAGTTATAGTTACATGGTTAACTTCAAGCTGACATATAAGTGTTTGCAAAGCCATTTCTAAATTCATGAAACAAAATGCCAAGTGTTTTTATTTATTAATTTTAAATCATGTTTCGCCGAATGCAAACAGCTTCATTAATTGAAATGATGAATGTGTTAGTGTTTGAGAAGAGCGATTGCAATGTTTCGGTGATGGATGATGTGAGATTGGAGATGAAATGAATGTGTTTGTATATTAGGGTAGTATGTGATGTATTAATTCAGAATACATTGGTGTATGTTGTATGATGACTCTGAGATTGACATGAATGTTGTTGAAAGAGTGAGTATAAGTCAGATAAGATAGTTTAGGAATGTGGAACGTGTGTCGAATGGAAGATATGAATGAACTTGTATGAATGTATATGTATGTATTTATGTATGAAGAGTTGATGGTAGATTGAGCATGTGGTTGAAGCAAGGATGACTGAATGTTTCTGGGGTTCGTGTTACCCCATTTAATAAGATATTATCTTTACAACATATTTATTATTTGTTTAAACTATATAATAATGAATGATTCACTTTAAAATTATAATGATGAATCGTTCTCATCTGTAACACAATACTTTGCTAGCTGACAATTTATTATACATACATATATATTTTTTATTGTAACATTAGCAGATTGTCAGCTACTGAAATATTGTGATACAGTGATAGTTAGTATAAAAAACAAACAAATTACGGATGATTAACTAGATTTTTCATTGTTAAACGTTCCAGTATTATGTTATACAAATATATTTCAAGTAAATGATTGATATAAATAAATTTGAATCAGTTTTATTTTAAATATTATTCTCTAAACAACTTATGACCGATTTAAATAAAGTTAATCAAATCATCCTCCATCGGTTATTTATACTAACAGTCAACATATTTTGGAAATACTTTTACCCAAAATAATTGTATCAAAGTATTAATTCTAAAAGTTTCCTTTATAATAATTAAATTGATTTTATTTTAAAAATTGGGATAACTGACAGAATTGATATTTACTAATGATAATAATAAATATATTTTAAGTAGATAGTTGACAATAACTTTGTTTAACACATATTTATTGTTTAAGAATAAGAAATAGATACCTATTGTAATAAGTTATACATACATCTTATTACAATATTTTTTATTCTTAAAGAATAAATATGTGTTGAAGAGATTTATTGTGAATTATTTAATTTAAAATATAGTTTTTATTGTTTAATAAATAATATTATTGTAATTAAATATGTAAAAATAATAACAAATATGTTTTAAATAGATAGTTTACAATAACTTTGTTTAACACATATTTATTGTTTAAGAATAAGAAATAGGGTACCCATTGTAATAAGTTAACATATATCTTATTACAATATTCCTTATTCTTAAAGAATAAATGTGTGTTGAAGAGATTTATTGTGAATTATTTAATTTAAAATATAGTGGTTATTGTTTAATATAAATAAGTAAATAATATTATTGTAATTAAATATGTAAAAACAACAAGTTGTTTGCGAAAACATACATCTTATTGCAATACGTCTTATACTTCAAGAATACATATGTTTTAAAGAGACTTATTCTAAATTAATTTAGATAGGTATCCTCATTAAATCCCTCAAATCATTTATAAAATTGTCATCTTTCTGAATACTCCCTCAAATCTTTTGTAATGTTATCATTTTCCCAAAAGTCCTTAAATTCATTTGTAAGATAGTAATCCTCCTAAAAAGTCCTCCAATTCATTTTTAATTCCTTCCATGAAGTCCCTCAAATCATTTATAAAATTGTCTTCCTCCCAAAAATTCCTCCAATTCATTCAGATATAATCCTCTCGAAAAGTCCTCCAATACATTTATATTTCCTCCCATGAAGTCCCTCAAATCAATTATAAAATTGTTCTTCCTCCAATTCATTTATAAGATATCATCCTCCCAAAAACTCCCTCAAATCATTTATAAAATAGCCATCTTACTAAATGTCCCTCAAATCCATTTATAAAATAATCACCCTCTTAAAAAGTTCCTCAAATAACTTATAAAGCAATCCTACATTCTAAAATTAAATTAAATAATATTTTTTTCAATAATATATTATATATTTCATAAAAATTTTAATAATTATGTTTTACATTGTATTTATAATATAAATTTGTAATAAATAAATTGTAATGAATGCTTTAAATATTGTATTTATAATAAATATTGTAATACAGATGTTAGTTTCTATTGTATACTGATTTAAAACGTCAATAAAAGTGTTTAAAATGGCTGCCATTCTTTCATTTATTTCCTTCTGTAAATATAAATATTTTATTCAAATTCAATTAACTTGTCTTCCATTTTGTACCTCCCATATATTAAATAAAATTCAATTAAATATCAATTAAGAGGTGGAGCCACGAAAGATTTAATGGGAGTCAACACAACCAATTAAGAAACAGGGTTGCCAATTCACTATAACCAAAATCCAGTAAAGTTACCTCCTCATCGTTCTGCGCCCCGGATACAAATCGACGAATTTGGAGCAATTCCTGACCAAAAACTCGAAGTTTTTTTTTCTAGTTCAAAAACTGAACAATAGATAGCACCACCATGCTTACATGATTGATGCTGCCCCCTGGTGACCAATTTTAGAACTAAGAAAAAAACTTTGAAATTTTGTCAGGATCTGCTCCAATTTGGTCGGTTTGTATCCGGGGCGCAGAACGGCGAGGAGGTATCTTTACTGTATTTTGGTTATAGTGAATTGGCATCACTGCTTTCTTAATTGGTTGTGTTACCGCCCTCATTTCTTCTATTGCTCCTCCTCATAATTGAAACTTAATTGAATTTAATTTTATATATGGGAGGAACAAAATGGCTGATTAATAGAAATTTAAATGGAAGTATTTAAATGTAAATAATTAAATAGACGCCATTTTAAATTCAACCATTGACATTTAAAGTAAAAGAAACCAACATTAAAATAATTAATTAAATTAACTTAGTTCGCAAATTCACCAACAGATGGCAGCACCAGTCCTAAAAAACCCGTGAGAAAAAAAATTAAAAACAACAAGGTATGTATAAATATAAACAATATTTATTATCATTTCAAAGTTGTGTACAAGTCTTACTAACATTTTATTTTAGAATTATTATTTACAAGTACATTTTATTTATAATAACAAACTATTTTTTAAATAAATTAATTTAGAATATGTCTCTTTAAAACATATATATTCTTGAAGTATAAGACGTATTGCAATAAGATGTATGTTTTCTTATTACAATATTTCTTATTCTTAAAGAATAGATATGTTTTAAACAGAGTTATTCTAAACTATCTATTTAAAACATATGTATTATTATTACATACTGAATTACAACAATTTTATTAACTTATATTAAACAATAAAAACTATATTTTAAATAGATTAATTTAGAATAAGTCCTTTTAATACATATTTATTCTTGAAGTATAAGACAATATTGCAATATTTCTTATTCTTAAAGAATAAATATCTTTAAAATAGAGTTATTGTAATGATCTATTTAAAACATATTTGTTATTATTTTTACATATTAAATTACAATTATATTATTTACTTATTTATCTTAAACAATAAAAACTATATTTTAAATTAAATAATTCACAATAAATCTCTTCAACACACATTTATTCTTTAAGAATAAGGAATATTGTAATAAGATATATGTTAACTTATTACAATGGGTACCCTATTTCTTATTCTTAAACAATAAATATGTGTTAAACAAAGTTATTGTAAAATAAATAAATAAATAAATAAATATATCATCACGCCTTTTACCCATTACTGGGTGTGGCACTCTGCCTAAGCAGATCTCGGTAATTGATATATTTTGTCGCGTGAAATGCGGTTACCAGCCGTCAAATCACGGCCCTCAAAGATATTAGTGGAGAGGGAGCCACAGGGGTAAATTTTTAAATTGGTGAAAATTGTTTGTCGACTGTGGGGATCGAACCAGGGTTCTCAAGATCCACAGGCCGACTCGATACCACTGAGCCATCTACCCCATAAACTATCTATTTAAAACATATTTGTTATTATTTTTACATATTTAATTACAATAATATTATTTACTTATTTATCTTAAACAATAAAAACTATATTTTAAATTAAATAATTCACAATAAATCTCTTCAACACATATTTATTCTTTAAGAATAAAGAATATTGTAATAAGATGTATGTATAACTTATTACAATAGGTATCTATTTCTTATTCTTAAAGAATAAATATGTGTTAAACAAAGTTATTGTCAACTATCTACTTAAAACATATTTATTTATTATCATTAGTAAATATCAATTCTGTCAGTTTTCCCAATTTTTAAAAAGAAATCAATTTAATTATTATAAAGGAAACCTTTAGAATTAATACTTTGATACAATTATTTTGGGTAAAAGTATTTCATTATCTTTATTTACAAAATATGTTGACTGTTAGTATAAATAATCGATGGAGGATGATTTGATTAACTTTATTTAAATCGGTCATAAGTGGTTTAGAGAATAATATTTAAAATAAAACTGATTCAAATTTATTTATATCAATCATTTACTTGAAATATATTTGTATAAAATAATGCCGGAATGTTTAACAATGAAAAATCTAGTTAATCATTCGTAATTTGTTTGTTTTTTATACTAACTGTCACTGTATCACAATGTTTCAGTAGCTGACAATCTGCTAATGTTACAATAAAAAAATATATATGTATGTATAATAAATTGTCAGCTAGCAAAGTATTGTGTTACAGATGAGAACGATTCATCATTATAATTTTAAAGTGAATCATTCATTATTATATAGTTTAAACAAATAATAAATATGTTGTAAAGATAATTATTATACATAGCATCACGCTATATCTTATTAAATGGGGTAACACGAACCCCTGAAACATTCAGTCATCCTTGCTTCAACCACATGCTCAATCTACCATCAACTCTTCATACATAAATACATACATATACATTCATAAATTCTTTCATACAAGTTCATTCACATCTTCCATTCCACACACGTTCCACATTCCTAAACTATCTCATCTGACTTATACTCACTCTTTCAACAACATTCATGTCAATCTCAGAGTCATCATACAACATACACCAATGTATTCTGAACAAATGTTCCCAGAGCACCTTGCATCCCACTGATACTCTTCTTTCAATCTCGCAATTAATACGTCTATACCTCGAGAACATACTACCCTAATATACAAACACATTCATTTCATCTCCAATCTCACATCATCCATCACCGAAACATTGCAATCGCTCTTCTCAAACACTAACACATTCATCATTTCAATTAATGAAGCGGTTTGCATTCGGCGAAACATGATTTAAAATTAATAAATAAAAACACTTGCATTTTGTTTCATGAATTTAGAAATGGTTTTGCAAACACTTATATGTAGTTCAAATACAAACCAACTCTGTTAATAGAGAGAGGGAGGTTTTGGGAATTTACTTCCATTTCAATTTTCAAACTTCTAGACATAACTATAACTCGGGAGGTTTTAAACTTACTGGAAGTTTGCCTACAAACAAATTATTTTTGCTCTTTGGTGACATTTGTAATTAACAAAATGAGGGTCTTTATTATCTGAAATATTCATCAACAATTTTGAGAATATATTCCTCAATTCCAATAAATACCTCCTAAAATATTTACATTTTTGGTATAGATATATCGACGATGTTTTACCCTTTACACCAGGAGCAACAACTACTAAATGTCCTTAATTCATTTGATTAAAATACATAATTCACCACTGAAGTGAAAGTTAATAAAAGCATAAATATCTTGGCCATTACTATCCAACACATTAACAATAAATTTAATTTTAGTATGTAAATACTAGTAGTAAATATTAGTAAACATTAGTTCCTGTAAAGGAAACCCACTAATTTGTATCACCCATGTAATATAAAGCTAGCAACGTTTTATAATTTATCTGATGATCTGAATTATAATCATTTTAAATATTGCAGCAAACAATGGTTACAGTGAAGAAATCAATGTGAAGCTAATAAATAAGAAAACTAGATCAATTACAAGAAATTAATTTTATCCTGTACACTTTGAAACTAGATTTAAATCAATTTATAAAAAATTAAATTATGTTAATGGCATGAATCGTAGTATGGCCAAGAATTGGAGGAAATTTGACATTATATACTAATAATAATAAACTAATGAATAAAGACCCTTTGTTAAATTAAATGTAAAGATTGTGAATTTGTTTATATAGAGCAAACAGGACGAAGTTTCCAGACTAGATTTAAAGAGTATTGTTATAATTATATGACCAAAAGTACCCAGTCTAATCTAGCTAAACACTTGATTTTTATCATAAAAGTTCTATATGTAATTTGTCAGTTCTACATATAAAAGGAAAGGATATCGATTCACTTTCCTTGAAGCTTTTAAAATTAAGAAATCCGTTAGGGCCGACCAGAAACTAATGAATTAATATTTAGATGTTCATAGCCCTTGTCATTAAAGGACATTCCCTAAACAGTCCCTCTCTCTATTAACAATGTGTTTATATTTGTACAATATATAAGTGTTTGTAAATTTGTTTTGTAAACCATATCTACCAATAAATGTTATTGCCAAATTTGTAAAACTAAATACTAATTCTACTAACACATTATCATTAATTAACATTATTTAAATCGTTTTCTGCTTCATTTATTGAAATCATTTACAACAACATCATCCGCACCAGGTAACGCAGACTCTACCGCAGCCTCGCTACCTTCATACCTTCAAACACTCTAACTGCGTGCGCGCATTTCCAATCATCAGGAGTCAAATAACCTCTCACCTCCATACCTCAACATCTCATTCAAGCCGGGAGCCTTGCCATTCTTTACACGCAACATCATTCTCATCTGATTCATTCCACAATATAATTCATCATTCATTCATTCATTTATTTACTCAACAGACATATCTCTAACATCCTCATTCACCAACTTTTATCCCGACGTATACGCGACACCATCAAATAATCTTCTTATGCATTGCCTCAGTTTATATTGTCACAGGCAAAATAAGAAATATATTTATATACACATGAAGGAAAATATTAAAAGAGCTGCAAATTTTTCCACCAATGAAGTTGAATTATTAATAGATTTAGTGAGAGTTAAAAACATGTATAGAATGAAAAAAAAACTGATAAAGTATTGTGTTAAGAAGAAGAAAAGTGTTGGGAGGAAATTTCTGCCTCATTTAATACTGTAGGGCCAAAATTTTAAAAGTTCTCTAGTTCAAAGATAAAAATATTAATAATGTACAAGATTAAATTTAAGTTCTATGTCAGCTACGTGTTCATTAAAATTCTAGCACAAGTATAAATAATTTTAAAAAGAGAAAAATAATGTGGACAGACAATTAAAAATTGGTGCAAATTGGCAAAAAGGAGGAATACGTAAAATTACAAATTAACTCAATAATAAAAGAATTAAATTGTATATGAAATAGTAAATAGAAAAGTGTATATTGTAATATATTTCTAATGATACCTTTCTGACGGTTTTACTATATTTCTAATTATTTTAGGTCTTCTAACACGACCAAGTCGCTCAACAAAATTGTGACAAATAATTACGTCATATAAATGTCAGAATGTAGTGAAAAACCGAGCATCAATCATTCATCACACAGAATAAAATCAATCACTCTCTGTCCACTTTCACACACATTCTCCCTTGTACACAATTGCGCTATTTTATATTAATTTAAAACAACATATTTATTACTGTTTTTAACAGACTTTTACCCAAATAATTTAAAAAGGGAATAATTTAAATGAGCACCGAAATCATTGTATCTTAAATAATCAATAAGAGCTGTGTTGCTCTTGCCAGAAATATATTTATTAAACAACAAAAATATATATTTTTAACCCTAGTTAAATTAAATTTTGATAGTCTGAAATAATTAAATGAATACTAAAAATAATAATTAGGCATAAAAAATACTAACTGATCTTTAAATATAATAGCAAATAAGCTTCATGGAAAATTAAATGCTAATATGGCAAATAGCAAATATAAATATTTGATATTTAAATTGATAAACAGATTAGTAAAGTCTAGTATTTTAGATATCGAATATGAATTATTTAGAGCTGATATTTTGGTGCTCGATTAAATACAACCCACTTAAAACTAGTAATTATCTTATATTGATGTTGGAGGCAGCGGTCTTGACGACATTCTGCGTTGACTTTGCAAACATCTTCGGATGTGTTTGAAGAGAAGCTGTTGATTCTGCTGCTGATGAATCTTCCCAGCATTTTGATGTAATCGCCAACAGGAAACGTTGGTTTTCTTCATTCACCACCGCACCTAACAACAAAATATTATTAGAAACAAGTACAAATACTCCTTGAAAAACAGTAAGTTTTCAATGATGGTGTCCTTCTTCTCCCTACCTACCCTATCTTACCTAAGTTTTTGTCAAAGACTAGCTACGAATCTACAACAAAGCAACCGCGAAACGCTTACAGTATGTATGTTGGGCCCCACGGAGGGAGAGCGTTTTGTGGTGGACAATACAAAACATCCGATATCGACTCGTGAGGTTGATTACACATCAAACCCACAATAGATATCACAATATCAATTCGTAAAATTGATTTATGGAAATAAATCAACCCCACGATAGATATTGTTCTAACCAATTTCGATTCGTAAAATTGATTTATAGTAATAAATCAACCCCACGAAAAGAACTACCCAGTTGTTAGGAAGGCCTTCTAATAAGGCAGAAACTAAACTAACTAAATTTAAATGTACGTAGAGATAAAAGACACGATATTGACTCGTGAATATGATCTTATAGTATAACTATAAATCATATCCACGATAAGATATCGGTCAAGTGTTAGGAAGAACCTGAAAGAGACTCACATTTTACGTAGTCTTCAGTAAAGGTGCCATCTTTTTCTCCCTACCTACCCTATCTTACCTAAGTTTTTGCCAACGACTAGCTACGAATCTACGACAAAGCAACCGAAGCGTGCTTGTCAAGTTAGCAAAAACGTTGAGCATATTCCGTGCCCACGACCTCTCGGTTCACCGCCTACCAACCTACCCGACTGCTGGGAAGATTTCGCAGTGCTCGAACAGTCGAATTATGTCTAGATCTCCCAATGACTCATTGGACAATATGGTTCCTGTGATTCGATAACTCGACCACCCAAGACATCGGCTTACACCTTCTAGCTACACACAGCAGCACGCTCGCGAGGGACTCGCCCCAACCCGGATCACGAAACGCTTCAAACTTGCCTCCTGGTGATGGTATGTATGTTGGGGCCCCACGTGGGGCCAGCGTTTTTTGGTGGAAAATACAAAATACACGATATCGACTCGTGAGGTTGATTTCAAATCAAACCCACGATAGATATCGATCTACACAATTTCGATTCGTAAAATTGATTTATAGTAATAAATCAACCCCACGAAAAGAACTACACACAGTTAGGATGGCCTCCTATTAAGGCAGCAACTAACTAACTAAATTAAAATGTGCGTAGTGAGTGAACAATAAAAACAAACACGATATCGACTCGAGAAGTTGATCTTATAGTATAACTATAAATCAAGCCCACGATACGATATCGGTTATGAAGTTATGAAGGCCTTTAAATAAGGCAGACAAAAGTTAAATTACACGACGACGACGTTTGTTTGGCAAGTGAACTTCTTGTTGCAGACTCGCAGCGACCTACTTAAAATTAAAGTGAATTTGAAACATACACAACATATACACATCTAACATACACTTCAAATACAATATTACTCAGTTTACTGTTATTATTATTAGAAATTATTAATATTATTAATATATTATTATTTAGTATAAACAAACGTAAAATAATAACGTTTATCTACTCTTATTAAATAATGTATTCATTACTTATGAAATTTATGATAAGTAATACTAATCATTATTGACAGTGTTAAGTAATAATTCATTACTCAACACTTCACGACCAATCACACGTCTGAATTTTCATTACTTAACACTTTAATAGCCAATCAAAAAATAACGATAATTGCCGCGCGTTAAGTATGCTATGAAATAGTGAAGCGCGCTATTGTTAATTATCTGTCAAAATTAGTTTAAAACGTTTTTGTTTACAATAATACTGTAATTTGTGTGATTATACACGTGAGTTATGGATTCTGAAAGCGAACAAAGTAAAATTTGTACTCCACCAGATATTGTAGAAGCCGCACACGTACGTTTCTTAAATTTACTGCCCGAAAAATAAAAAAAAAACTATGAACAAGTTTATAAAACTTTTATAGATTGGCGAATACGCAAAATTGTTAAGTAGTGTTAATATTTATTAAATAAAAATAAAAACAAAAAATTTAAGCAATCTGACTTAATCATAATGTAACATAAAAAAAAATAATTGTAAAATCTTATTACATAATAACATAGTCGTAGATAAAGTATAGTATTCTATTCGCAAGTAATAGCTATTACTCACTCGAATGATTTACAACACTCACCTTCGGCTCGTGTTGCAAACTTCATTCTCCTGAGTAATAGCTTATATTACTTACTTATTGAATAATATACTATTTTTTGAATTTAGCAATTTACTTTTAAAACACTTTAAACAAATATTTCTCACATCTAACAATAAATGAAATTAAAAGACAGCAGATGTATGTCAAGGCTGTGTCTCAATAAAATTCTAAATAAATTATTAATAATTTCTTTTCTCATTTTTTACATTAATTAAAATATAAATAAACGAAATTTGTACTCTTTTATTCCTGAAGTGTGTTGAAGCAACCGGTGGACAGCGTGGACAACGTGGCCATGGCGCTCGACTCCTGGGACTGAATGCCGCATTCAAATATGCATGCAAAACAGAATTTAAAATAAGCATCTATCATTAAAAATACTAAACAATATTTAAAAGTAATTTTTAATATTAAACAATAGTAAATGATCAAAATAAAATTATATGTTTAAACCAATTGTGAATAATTCTCCACTACGACATTCACAGAACATTTTCAACCCAACACACCATCCTCGCTTTAATAACGTTTATTTTAGAATTAATTATTTTCTGGAGGGTTAATATTAAGGGATGAAACTATGGTCAATAGATGAGGAATTGAATGTTGAAACCCGGTTGACTGGTTACTAAATTACAGCCGTTTTTAAAACATGTTTATCTAAAGTTACGGAAAAACTGTCGTTCATATTTTCTCTCAAAAAATTAATAAAATTAACCAGATTTACAAACAAAACTATAGGCAGCCCACATTTTCAAACCTCTTCAAAGTTAAATGTTGTAGACAACATTTTAAAAACTCATATATTTTAAATATTGGGTAAAAGTCACCGCTAGTAAAATCAAATTATTAAACGAGATTAATTTTAATTTTCTGCTTTGAACCGGACATCAATTATTTTAGGAGAAAAATAATTGTAAAAGTAAAATAAAGCTTGCCCCAGAAAAAATTGTCGCTTTGGTTTAGGCCTTTTCGTATACTGCTTTTATAGATATACAAATTTGTATGTGATGCGTTTTTATAGTTGGCTATGCATTATACAAAAACAATTAGTTGACAACTTTCATACAATTTAGTATACAAAGATGCCATCGAAATACGAAGAATTACGCGAAAATATTTTGTACAAATGTGTTCAAAATAGGCATATATCCACAAGAAAAGTAGCTTTAGAGTTAAAATCTACAACAAGGACTGTTCAAAGGGTGTTAAGAAGATATAATGAAACGGGTGATACACAAAACAATGTGGAAGTGGATGCAAACCTGGATTTGTAGATTAAAATATTGAGAAAATGTCTTAAAGGCTTTGTGTGAAAATAAAAATCTTTCTGTGAGAGATTTGGTTAAGAAATTTGAAACTACTCAATCAACAGTCCAGAAAATTAAGCTAAAGAATTCTATAAAGTATTTAAAAAAAACAAAAGTGCCTAACAGGGATACTAAGCAAGAAACTAACACAAAATGAAGATCAAGAAAACTTTACTTTAAAGTGATATCAAAAAAAATTATGTGTTATCATGGATGTCGAAACGTATTGTTAACTTGAATTAAAATCTCGACCAAGTCATTATTATTATTCTGGAAAGTTCAGAAAATTTGTTAGTAGCTAATTGAAGGTAATTAAAATAGAAAAATTCTCAAAAAAAATGCTTGTATGGCAGGCCATTTGTTCCTGTGGCAAACGCAGTATGCCTTATTTTTCGACGACAATCAACGGCGAAAGATATTTAAGCGAGTGTCTTGAAAGACGATTATTGCCCTTTATAAGGCTTCATAACACACCAATACTATTTTGACCAGATTTGGCAACATGTCATTACACAAAAAATGTCATTGATTGGTATAAAAGAAACCCCACATATAGAATTTGTACATAAATCTGAAAATCCTAAAAATTGTCCTGAATTGCGCCCAATCAAAAAATATTGGCCCCATATGAAGCAGAAGTTATTAAAATATAAGAAACCACTCAATTCTGTCGATAATTTCAAATATAAGTGGAAACAAATTACAAAAATGATATCTGATTATTTATTTATTTATTTATGTTACGCTGTACAACAGGAATTTAATCCCAATTACAGTACAGGGTCCGCACTCACCGAGCCGCAGTGTGATAGTTTATATTATTTTTAGATTGAATGCTGTACAAATTTTAATGAAGGGCTGAAAAGGAAATTGTGCAACTTTTGGATGAATCATAATTAAAATGTAAATATATGCTATTATATACTATTTAGTTGTTGATCAATAAAGTCTTCAATAGTTTTTAAAAAATTCATTTAATTATATGGTTTTTAGTTAAAAATTATAGGCGACATTGTTTTCTGGGACAAGCTTTATAATTAATCACCCTTGACTAGCTAATAATGCACTACCGTTATCATTAATGAATATTTAGTAGATTGTCAGTTACTAATCATTCACCATCATCATTATTATTGTTTTTACCCAAATAATTAAAAAATAACAATGTACTTACATTGATGATAATGTCCACGGTGACACCAGCTCCAGCTGCTCCAAGCTCTGGATGGCGGCAGCTCCAATGACACCAGCTACTTCAACATCTTGATGATGTCCCTATAAACATAAAAACAATGTATTAGTAACATAGCATAGCACCCTTCATCATGTTTATTTTAAGTTTCATAATCATCATAACTTTTGAGAGTGAGTATACTAGAAATAGTAAAAGGAAACCCACATTTAGTCATTTAAAAGATACACTCATTGTTTAAAAAGTAATTAAATTAAAAAAATAATTTAATTTATTTAGCAGCGCGTAAGTCTTGTACTAATCGAGATATTTTAAAAGTACAAAGAAACAAAAAATAAAGCCCCAAAAAAATAAATAAAAAATCATCTCACCTGTTTGGCGCTTTCACTGTGCATCTACAACCTGGTGCACCAGTTCCCCAAGTTGGTTTTGTTGTTGATTTGTGGTGATTGTAAACATTGTCTTCCATAATAATTGGTTTTAAAGTCGACAAATGTTGTTTTCATTCCCTGACATCTGTCTATGGTTTGTACATGAAATCCATACCTAAAAACGATATTGGCGCATTATAAATTAATTTAAATTCAAACTTACTTATTCTACTACATTTTGTTGGTAATTAACAATATTTTAGTTTAATATCACATCATTTTACAAATGTAGTTTACTTGTCAAATATCAGTTTCTGACAACTAACATACTACTGCCACCTATTACTAAAACGTTGAACTGTATCAGTGGCGCAGTATGCATCCAAATTATTGGGTGTTTATTTTATAAAAATAATTTGATTTCTAATCAATAAAAACTACTCTATATTATTTATTAATAGTTAATATCAACGTTCATAACATATTTTTTTATTATAAACAGCATTTAACCCCGAAAACTAATATTTTAATGTCTTTGCCCCCAAACTAGTCTCACGGATGTTTTTACCCGCCTAAGTAATTTAATGATAAATTAATTCCTTAGTTTTGACATTTATATTTGAATTCAAAATGATTGATTGAAAAACTATTTAAACTTATTTTAAAACAAACATGTATATAATTTAAACGTAAAATAATTAAAATAAAATAGTTGGGTGCTTCAATTAATTTAATTAAACGTGGATTTTTTTCATATAAAATTAATGCGATTTTATAAAGAATATTTTAGACTATTTCAAGTTCATGAATGAAACAAACTGTAAAGGGGGTTCAGTACGCACATGCCTAATCTGCAATTGCAGATTTTGGGCAATTACAATCCATCATATTAGTTTTTTTAATTAACAAATACCTATATAAGTGTCTGGTTAATGACTGAATATATGTTTACAAGTTAATTGAAGCACGAGACAATTAATGTTTTACGTAATTTACCAAATCAAAATACTTCTAGACGAATAATTAATCGTCCAACAAAATTATTTAGGCGAAGGACTCAAATAAATGGCTTTTACACAGATGTACGCGGAACGTAGGTTTATATTGAAAGAATCAAGCATCGACAAACATCATAATAAAAATATGATTAAATATAGTTGAAAAGATAGAGAATTCAAAATTTAAAACCAATTTCAATTATCTTGACTAGTATAAAAGTTACAGCAGACATATTTACAGCAAATTTAAATTTTAAAAAATACACTCACCTGCAAAAGTACTGGAAGTGAAGCGTCCGGACACGCCATCAAACATCAAGTCCCCGAGGCCATCATCTCCTCCAGCTCGACTTCCTAGTGCTCCAGATTCTCCGTCGACTTCTTGCAGCTGTCCAAAGTCACCTGAATGAACACAGAACGGGTGTCAAACATATCAAGTCTCTTGTGTTAGGATGTTGTAATTAATTGAATGTATAACTAAATCACCACACCTTTTACCCATTATTGGGTCAAATCACAGCCACTCGCACTAACACGTGATTATTTTCAAGCGACCAGCTCTGCTCAGCGTTTTGTTTGCAAGTGCGGAGCTCGAGCTCGTTGCATGATGACTCGCCCGACTAATTAATTGATGACACAACTCAATACATTGAAACTTACACAACATGTCTACATTTCAAATAAAATATTTCTCATTTTACTTCTTTCATTAATTCTTATAAATTATTATTGTTATATATTTTTTATAAAAGTAAACAAATTTAAAACGTGAAACGTTTATACGTGAATAATATCCCAGTAATGGGTAAAAGGCGTGTTTTGATTTATAAATAAGTTTCTCACCAATGCCAGAACATTTCCGTCTGATTCCATTCTCTTCTCTTGCTGCCGACATGAAGAGTAGGTTTCTGAAGAGCGATCGTCGTCGACACCATCACCACGGTGTTTGCTGTCTGAGTCAACACCAGTTCTCCAAGTATTTCTAATGATTTGTTTAAAATATCGATCGGTACCAATTCCCAATCAGCGCAGGAATGCAATAAGAGCAGGACAGCTGCTCTCAGGCGAAGCTCATTCTGTTTAAATTCCTCGACTCCGGTTCTGCAGGTTCCAATCTCTTCTCTCCACGGAGGGTTTCATGTCGTTGTGGATGAGTATCCAGTGCTCGCATTTCTGTCCGATTACGCCTGTAACAAACAATAAACAGTTACTATTAATTATAATTGCTAATTACCGCTAACTTTTGTTTAGCTAATCGATAATAAACATGGCTTCCTTCCTAGGTGCCTCCCCCTCATTCCCCTCATTCACCAGCACTCAATTCAATACAATGACCGCTAGTCTATTCAGGGAAATTCATTTTCATTATTTTAGGACAGAACATTTATTTATATCCAATTTTAACTTGAAATATTTTTGACATAGTTAATTACCCTTCATAATAACTGACACTAGCTAACAATTTACTAGCGTTATCATGATGTCCCTATAAACATAAAAACAATATATTAGTAACACACTTCATAACATTTATTAAAGTTAATAAAGATAACAGAGAAAACAATTAATAGAATAGCTCTAAAATGCTTTAAAAAAAGAACCTACCATTTAGAAGGCTTTACAAAATGGCTGAATTGAGTAAAAATTATTGCTTGTTGAGTGCAGGTGAACTTGAATACGCACAGACTTGTTTAATTATTGTTTCAGCAGCCATCAAATCCTACTTTTACCAATTTAAATATATAGAAAGCAAATGATAATAAATAACATGAATACGTATTTAGCCATTAACAATATTTGAATTAAATTTTTATAAATGAAAATTGACAAAAATACTTAAAATGAATAGAATATTGTTTTGAAATAATAATAACAATTGGCAAAACCAACTAGTTAAATGCATTATTAAGATGTCGTAACACTTGTAGCTGTTATGTATTACAAAGTACATTTTACACTATTTTTATGTACAAATATCTATCGAAAATATTAGAATAATGTTCTCGTTAACTATTTACCAGTATTTTGTTATAACGTACAATTATTTATCCAGCAACACCCAACAACACAGCGTCATACAAGACTAAATTTATGGAATAAACATGTTCACTTCGGCAAATTTATCGTTTGAACAAATCAAATACTTTTATAAATTTATATAAAATAAAGAAAATACTTTCAAAATCAGTACTTTTACACATTAACATGTATAAAAAGTAATATTTATGTATGTAAATAATAATAAATAATATATATATATATATATCACGCTTTTCGAAATAAAAATACTATTTCTAACTGTTAAAATCTAAAGATATGCAAAAATATTGTGATTTTAAAGAAAATTTATTAAAAATCATGTTCAAATATAATGTTAAAGTCGTTTATTCCAAATTTAATTGTTGAAATGTAATATTTCTATGATATAGCATCCTCTATATGTGTTACGTACAAAGCAATTTATGTAACAAAATGTTGATATATTTTAAGTTTCGAAAATTATATTTCCAGGTGAAATTTGTATCAAAATCGTCAGAATAACATCTATACTTACGAAAGGCACTATATTTTATTAATATTTATTGATATTTTTACTCAAAATCACTAATTTTCTAGCAGCACATCTAGCTACCACGCTTGCAACTTATGAACTGTGTAGTTGAGCGTGTCGACGCAGTGCCTGCGAACTACGTATTCTTCCGAGCAAACCAGTGCACATCAAAATGTCTTGGAGTGTATTTTATATATAAAAATTATAATTTATTCATTCAAACATTGTTTTTTTAATTAGTGTTTATGAATTTCATCAGTAATTGAAATATTTAAATTCAGAAATAAGTATGTAAACATTCAATTTAAATGAAAACTAGTACTTTAAATATGATTAAATTTACAACATAGAAATAGGAAGACAATTCTTTAATTTCTATTGTACTTTAATAAAAAAAATTAAATTTAATAGGGATGGTTTTATCGGGATCTATTGCTAGGTATAAGTATATCCATAACGCCTCATTTAAACTAACTTTTCACATTTTTGTTGATAGTTTATTGAAGTAAACGTAATTGTTTATATGTGTACGAAGTTTCATAGCTGTGAATTAAATAGAGGTGGTTCATTGAAATCTATTACTAGCTATAAATGTGTCCATAACGCCTCATTTAACTAAAATTTAACTTTTTTGTTCATTGCTTATTGAAGTACACGTAATTTTTTATATGTGTACGAAATTTTATAGCCGAGTTTAATAGGGGTAAAATAAATTAAAGAGGCCGTGCTTATTGATGACGTCACTTCGCTGTGTTTCTGCAGTTCTCCTTTAAATCTATTACTGGGTATGAACGTCTCATATTTCTATATGGAACAATGTATCCATTTTCAGTTAATTGAAGTAAACATTATTATTTATAAATATACTAAATTTCACATGATGAAATTTAACAGTTATAGAAATAATAAAACTATTGCTGCGGAATTGTCACCGACAGCCAGCAATACATTTGAACGGTAGGACTATAGTTGAGATAGGTAAGGTAAGGGTATTACTAGGATAAAGTATTGCTGAGTTCACATAGATTTTTGACATTACTGTTCTATAGTCCAACAAACAAAAAACGAATAACGGAAAATATTTGAACTAAAGTGTAAATTTTTCCTATTCTCAACAAAAAATACCAATAATAATTTAAAATATAGGAATCGTAGGAAATTGTACATTACTGACAATAATTTCTTATATTTGTTAATTTTGCATGTATGTGTGAAGAAAGAGGAGTCACCATTTTATGAAGACGCTACACTTCTAGTCGGTTTACCTGTAAGTGTAGTAGATGGCAGCAACTGTCAACAAAGTAATCATAGTATCGAGTAGCAATATATGGTCTCTTGGAGCGTTTTATTATAAAAAACATTACTAATGCCTATAGCACACTGGTCGATGAGCATCGATGAGCTCTTCGATGAAACAACAGAACGCACACTTCATTGACAAACAATAAAAGCTTCTAAAGTAGAGAAAGAAAAACTAAATTTCAAAAATATGCTAACGTGAAGTGAGACACAAAAGATAAGAGTGAAATGAGATAGGTTCGTTTCATCGATGAGCTCTTCGATGGAAATAGAGGAGCCTCTAATTTTCGCCGATGACGGGTGCGTTCTGTTGTTTCATCGAAGAGCTCATCGATGCTCATCGACCAGTGTGCCATAGGCATTAATGATTGATATATTATTATTTCTATTTAGCATTACAAGTAGAAAAGATCATTAAACTTCCAATACAATAACGTTTATAAGTTAAGTTAAGGAATTTTCTTCTATCTTTTTGTTTATGTACATCATTATTGTCATTACTTTTATAATTATTTTTGCTTCTTTAAGTTCATCAGTACTAAAAAAAAATTTGTAAATATATTTGTTATATGTTATTTTTTGTTTATAAATACTCTTCCAAAGAATTATTAGTAGTAAAATCAATTAAATTTGGTGAAGATGTGCAAGATTTAATAAGTTCTTTTGTTTCATCTTCTTCTGCAAATGATTTTATGTCCTGAGATATCAAATCCAATAGCTCTTTCGTATTTTTATTCTCATCACCCATATTTTAAAACTTAACTATCTATAATGACAAAAAAATGTAATTGTGTTATTTATAATTATTGATAATGATAGATGTACCCAGAACAAATTCAATGATAGTAATATGTCACTGATAATTATAGATATTTAAATTCTCAGCAGTTGAAGTATATAAATTCAAGTTGGAATATATCTCCCGAACTGTCAACTTTCAAACATGCGTCCTAGTAAAACTCAGTGTTGCCAAACTGAAATTTTAGTTCGTACTAAATGGCTACATAATTTCGTAATAAATTTAATAGACAGGTATATTTTCAAAAAATTCATAAAATAAATATGTATAACCTACTCTTATACATACGAATATACGCATTTCTATTTCCTTTAACTATAATGACCAATTGCACCTAGTTAGTCTCAACTAAAGGTTATCAAGAAAGTATGTTTCGAAATTTTGACAATATTTTAAAAATCATTTGACCTCTCGCTTCGATACGATATTGTCAATTTAATGAGCAGTTAAAATTTAACTATAAACGGTGCAACTGGCCATAAAAGGAACAATTTTCAGTTTTATTTATTTCGCACTGCTTTCTTCGCTATAAGTTATTTTTATTTAATAACTCTGTACCTGGTTCGATATTGTAACAAGTGTTTTGGTTACATTCAATTAATTGTTTAGATAGCAAAATAGCATCGCAAGTGTCTACACCTTTAGTCTATTTCGCGTTTTAGTTTTCAATAAATTTAATTTTTTAAACCTTTCAGCAGCTGCTAATGAATGTGGAAAGCATAAAACTCCTTTAACTAATTTTTTTTACTGTTTTTTTTTATTTCTGTAAAATTAGTTATTAACCACCATTATGTGTTTAACTGCTCTACATCATCTAATTTAATTATATAATATTAAATATAAAAACGTAATAAATATAGCTTGGATGTAATGTCGTAATAAATTCATTTAAAAAGTAATAAATTTGGTATGAACGTAATGATATTGGCAACACTGGTAAAACTCCTGATTTAAGGTCAAAAGAGTTTTCGTGTACTTTGGCTTCAGCTACACTAGTAGATAAGATATTTCATAACAACTGCCATAAAATTATAATTAAGTCAAATATCGGTATATTTAAATGAAAATGACTCTGTTACAAGTACATCGAGTAAGTTGCTTATTTTATTTATATTTTAAAAGAATAAATGCATGTTGCCTAGCAACTCTAAAATAATTCAATTGTTTTATTCAATTTTTCTTTCAGCTTTTACACAATTGTCGCTATTATAGCAGCGCAAAATTAAATGATGTAGTTATTGTATCAGCAGTCAGAACTCCCATGGGATCATTTTTGGGTTCGTTATCACCTTTATCAGCCACCAAACTGGGTTCACTAACTGTCCAGGCAGCTATCGAACGTGCTGGAATCCCTAAAGAAGAAGTGAAGGAAGTTTACATGGGCCATGTTTGTCAAGGAGGCGCAGGGCAAGCTCCAGCAAGACAAGCAGCATTATTTGCCGGTCTACCTAAATCTACAGTCTGTACAACTGTTAACAAAGTATGTGCATCAGGGATGAAATCAATTATGTTGGCATCACAAAGTTTAATGTGCGGACATCAAGATGTCGTTTTAGCTGGCGGGATGGAATCAATGTCAAACGTACCTTTCTACATGAGAAGAGGGGCGACATCGTACGGAGGAGTCCAACTACAAGATGGAATTGTTTTTGATGGTCTTACAGATGTTTACAACAAATTCCATATGGGAAACTGTGCCGAAAATACAGCCAAAAAATTAGGAATCAGTCGACAGGATCAAGATGATTTTGCAATTTCAAGCTACAAACGCAGCGAAGCTGCTTATAAATCAAAAGCTTTTGCTAGTCAATTAGTCCCGGTTAACGTTCCTCAAAGGAGGGGAAAACCCGATGTAGTCTTCGCTGAAGACGAGGAATACAAACGAGTCAATTTTGATAAGTTTGGTAAACTAGCCACAGCTTTCCAAAAAGAAAATGGAACAGTGACAGCTGGAAATGCCTCAACTCTCAATGATGGTGCTGCTAGTTTAATTCTAATGACCTCCGAAGCAGCTAACCGTCTAGGATGCAAACCTATTGCAAGAGTTGTTGATTTCCAAGATGCTGCTACCGATCCGATTGATTTCCCGATCGCACCAGCGTTTGCCATTCCCACACTTTTGAAAAGAACAGGAGTCAGTAAGGATGATGTAGCTCTATGGGAGATAAATGAAGCTTTTAGTGTCGTTGTACTTGCTAATCAAAAGATGTTAGATATCGATCCGACAAAAGTCAACGTTCATGGTGGCGCTGTCAGCTTGGGGCACCCAATTGGAATGTCTGGTGCAAGAATTGTTGTACATTTAGCTCATGCTCTAAAACAAGGCCAAAAGGGCGTTGCTTCGATCTGTAATGGAGGTGGTGGAGCATCTTCGATTATGATTGAAAAGTTGTAAGTGGATTGTTAATCTCGTTCAATTTCAAATGTAATTCTGAATTATGCCATATTTACCAACAAATATATATTTTTATACAGTTGTTATGATATATTATCTTGTTAATAAATTTTTTATCTGCATATAACAATCTGTATTTTATAGTGAAACATGTATTAATTCATTTGTTTTATCATTACGTAAATCATAAGATAAGTTTGATTATTTGTTGCTCATTGGAAAATAACCTTCAGCATTATTTTATCTAATGTTTATCATCATGGGTACAAATCATTTTTTTTAATCTTATTTCAACACTGTTATGATAAATTACTATAATCTTTATGGGATAGGTGGCTTAGTTGTATCGAGTCGGACTGTGGATTTACGAACCCGTGTTAGATTCCCATAGTAGACAAACAATTTTCACCACGTTAAAGCTACTCCTGTGGCTCCCTCTCCACTAACATCTTTGAGGGCCGCATTTCACGAGAAAAAATATATCACTTACCGAGATTTGCTTTGGCAGAGTGCCACACCCAGTAATAGATAAAAGGCGTGATGATATATTTATTATTTTTTTTACTGATAACTTGCATATAATATTATTTTTTTAATACTTCATAACATAGGTTAGGTACAGTAAAAATTCAAGATATAAATATATTTTTTTCTTTTCATGTAGGATGGATTCATCAGAAAACGAATTACCAAAATTAACAATGTATACAAAGGTACCATGTTCTTTGTGTGACGATGTAAAAATAGAGTTACAACCATTTTTAAATCGATGTCAGCTTGAATTAGTTGATATTACGAATAAAGAGAATATCAGATGGCTTCGGTTATATAAATATGAAATTCCTGTTATATTTTTAAATGGACATTATTTATGTAAACATAGATTAGATGTTGATTTATTAAAATTAAGATTGTTTGATATTGAAGAAAATAAAAGAGCAAAATAAGTTGGTATCTACTGCTATTATTTCATTTTATTGCATTTTACTTGACTCGGCCTGTGAATTTGAGAAACCTGGTTCGATTCCCACAGGTGACCAACAATTTTCACCAATTTAAAATTACCCTTGTGGCTCTCCCACCTCTAATACCTTTGGGGGCCGTAATATAACGGCTGGTAACCGCACTTCACACGTATAAATATATCACTTACCAAGATCTGCTATAGAAGAGTGCCATATCCAGTAATGGGTAAAAGGAGTGATGATATATTTATTATTAATTAAATATTGAATTTTTTCGAACATTGAAGCAAATATATATTTATTTTTACAACGAATAAGTGACTGGTTTAACATATAAGTATTACATACAGTATGATACTGATGAGCTCTAATTGGCTAGCCTCTGACGATGCCCTCATAAGGTGACTTGGAGGCTGAATTTTGTGAAACATAGCCAAGTGTTTATTTTATATTTTTTATTAAACCTTGTTTCACCAAGTGTTGGATGACAATTAATTTTGTCTTTGTTGTTGTAATAAAAATTAATTTATAATACATTTTTATTTTTTAATTATTATTCATTTATTCTGAATATTTCGAAACATTTTAAAAATAAATGTAGAAATTATTTCAAACTGTTATTTTAAAATGCACTTTGATGTTTTGGATTGAGTTATAAATATCTGCATATTTGTACAGAGGCGGCGTTGCAATTAAAAAAAAATTAAATCCTACAATTTAAATATATTATTATAATTTTTGACTATTATTAATATGATTATATAAATTATAAAAGTTGTATTTAAAGTCAAATCTTAAGATCGTCTCGTGGAGCCAAGGAAATTTCTTTATTAACTAAGGTTTGAGGGCCGTGATTTGACGGCTGGTAATCGCATTTTCCGCGACAAAATATATCACTTACCGAGATCAGCTTAGGCAGAGTGCCATACCCAGTAATGGGTAAAAGGCGTGATGATATATTTATTTATTTATAACTAAGGTTATGATATTTTAAAGATAATCTTTAGATTAAATTATAAATAGTAGTAAACATGCGTTTACACTTATCCAATTAGTAATTACAACTAGCAATTATAATTAATAATCACTATTTACTATAAGTCAAATAATGCTAACGTTCATATCGATAAAATACTTTACCCATTACTGGATGTGCCAAATCTTCTGTAGCAGATCACGGTAAGTGATATATTTATGCGTATAAAGTGCTACTACCAGCTGTCAAATCACGGTTCCCAAAGATGTTAGTGGTGGATGAGACACAGGGATAATTTTAATACTTCAGTATTTGTTGATAAAGTTTCGTTGCGATTTTGTTCATTATTTACAGAATTTCACCATAAACTATAAAAAAAATATTTTTTTCTACAACTATAAAAAAATGTTTACTTTTTTCACTAATATCAATACGCAAAGTACGTGATTTTTTCATCATTTACATTATCATAACAACGCGTATTTTGCGCATTATTTTACACCCTAGAGCGCAAAATAAGTATTTTGCGCACTGTTTCGCATCCTAGTGTGTAAAATGAGTATTTCGCGCACGCCCCTAAATTATTTTTTGTCAGGTTCCATTAGTTACAACACATCAATTGTATCAAAATCATATTATTGTTGATTGTTTCCCTTCAATTTACTTAAATAAATCAATAATTATTGTATCATTCTTTATTTATAGTTGTAGAAAAAATGTTGTTTGTATTTCGTGGGCAAAATTTTTGTTTTTTGGCGCGTTCGAATGACTTTTTTGTCTCGACTTGCGGTCTTGACTAAAAGTGACATTCTCACGCGCAACAAAAAAAATACTCATTTTACTCACTTAATACAAAAATAACTAATTTAATTCTGTTTTAAAAAATAGTAAAAAGAAATAAATTTTGGATGTATTTTTTGTAAAGTAAATTATATGATTAATGTCGTATTTGTATTATTATGAACAATGTCGTTATATCAATATTTTCGTTGGTTGGTTTAAGTTAAAACCAAGTTATAACCGAGCTCTTACTACCAGCCAATATTTTTTTATATCTTCTTTCGTTACCTAGCATTATTATTTATTTTTTTGGGACAGTGACAATTTAAATTTCAATTATAATTTTATAATAATACAGTATTTAGAAAATTTGAAGGTGATTAATAATTAAAATAGTTTAAAGAAAAAGGCACAGACCTGCATTACGCTATTTTTAGATAGTTTTTTGGTTATTTATGTTTGTTTTCAAAGTCGGCTTGTGGATCATGAGAACCCTGGTTCGATCCCCATAGCTGACAAACAATTTTCACCAATTTAAATCTACCCTTATGGCTAATATCTTTGGGTGCCGTGATTTGACGGCTTATAACCGCACTTCACGCGAAAAAATATCATATCACTTACCGAGATCTGCTTAGGCAGAGTGCCACATCCAGTAATGGGTAAAAGGCGTGATGATATATTTATTTATTTATTTATTCTTTTCAAAGTTCTCTACAAATTTTATTTCTCAATAATTTACTTTTGATGCTATTAATTACAATTTGAATTGCAAGTTTTAAGACGATTCCACTAATTGATAATTGTAATTGCTAAACATAATTACTAATATACAGCTTTAGATGATTTTAATTAGGTGCTCCATTTACCCGCGTACGACTCCGCCACTGGATTTCTAAAAGGTAGGTATAAAGTGACCTTGACATTATTTATAGATACAGATAATTTTCCGATATTTTGTTTTAATTTATAATTTCATTATCAAAACAATTTGTTATTGGTAAAACAGAAAATATTTGATTAATTCATCAGCAAAATGTATAAAAATATAATGAAAATAAATTTGATTTCGTAATTGAATAATTGAAATATTTTATTTGAAAAATAGACAAAAAATTGTACTTATTATTTTGTAACTGTAATGTATGTATTATCTAAAAATATTTACAAAATATGTACATCCTATTTCCTAACGATCTTTAAATTCAATGAAAAACAATTTTAATATCCCGTGATCAGCGTGAATTGGTCCATATCAAAGCGACAATAACATTTCAATGAATTACCAATAAGTATAATAGACTAGATATCCTGGTTGTATATAATTATAGGTCATTGATTCTCTTCTAATGTTTCTAATTAACGGATATAATATACAGGCTGTTTCGATACCTTTGCACGAAACTTTAATGACTGGCTGGTAGCACAAGCTCTGTTTTTGCCTGTTTTAAGAGCAGTGTATTTGAGTGTTTTAGCTATCTTTAATATGTTAAAAGCGTGCTCTTAGAACACCTAAAAACAGAGCTTGTGCTACTAGCTAATATATTTGATAATTTTGAGCACAAGTGTTGTATTATATATGAAAATATTCGATGACAACAATGGCAGATAATTTGAAAATACTATAACACAGTTATGTCGTGTGTTTATTTTATATCATTCCATGTTCCATTTTGGCCGAGTGTACAACGACAGGTTACGACCCTTTAATTTCAACGATAAAACTTTATACTTGTATGCATCACGCACATGGCATAAACATAAAACATAAAGCGATGACTCAACACGCATACGTCACGCCTTTCTCCTCGTTTGCCCTAATGCAGAGTACATGAGCCCCACACAAAAATACTTCACTTATTTACTTGCCTCATTTGTTTCTTTACTCGAATATTATTCACTCGGAAGAATATAATCCATACGTACATAACTTCGTAATAATAATTGTCGGATTTATGCTTTCAATACAATTTATTTAATTATGAAATAGTTTGTTTCTTGATTGATACATTGTTTTTGTCTGTAAAACGACATATTGATTTTTTTTATTGACAATTCTAACCATAACTTTTCATTCAATCAAATTACAGTATTTTGCTGAATTGAACCAATCACAGTAGTATTACAGTGACAATTTCACTAATGAAATCGTTGTTTAGATACAACGTTTGTTAACTATTTTGAGTAGATTAATATTGTTGAATTTTATTTGACTTTGCTTAGTTAAATAAAAAAATCTGAAGTGGACACCACATGACTTCCTTGTACGCGTATTAAACTAAATACTTTATACATATTTTTTAATTGCACATATTTGACATTAAATCCTTTATTTTTTTATTTTTTGTTCTAATTTAATATTTAAATTTAGATATTGCGCTTATGCAAAAGGCTAATTTAAAAATTCTGAATGTGCTAGACGCACAATTTAATTCTCTAAAACTTTTATTTACAGCATTTATTTCTAAAATTAAAATAATACCATTTTTTTCAAGAAAAACTCTTAGCAGCTTCATGTGAAGTATGACTTCCGGTTAGTCCCTTTTAACCAAAATCTATTATGTTATTTCCATTGATATAGTAGTCTTATATACCAAATTTAAAAAGTTTTGGATTATATTTTAATATAGTTTTTCATGAAAATCTGTTATAGGCTTCAAGTAAAGTACCACTTCTGGAAGTTATATAATGACCAAAAAAGGAGGTGCACAATTAGATGTTATAACAGTCCTAAATATAAAATTCCAATTTTCTACGGCTTACCGTTTTTGAGTTATGCGAGATACATACGTACGTACATACATACGTACGTACAGACGGCACAACGAAATTAGTCAAAATGGATTTAGGGATGGCCAAAATGCGTATTTCCACTGAAATCTGAGAACCGAAAATTTTCGCGATTACAATACTTCCTTTACTTCGTACAAGGAAGTAAAAATGAAACAATGTAAATTGATCACCAAGGTAATAGTAGTTCAGACATTGTTTTAAAAACACTGCAGGTAACATTTTTTTGGAGTAAATAAAATTATTCTCGTACCCTAGGAACGACACTATTAACAATTAATATTACTTACACAAAAAGAAAGTTCTACGTTAACAAACAATTGTTTGTCATCTAAAAAGAAGCACCAAAGTTAAGCAACAACACAGAAACACACTTTCAATAATTCATCCAGGAGTCAAATCGATCAAGTCACATAACATTCAATAACTTTTCGTACCAAATTAATAATCTGATTCGGGTTATTACAATCTACAACTATTTGTCGCACAGTTGGCGTCCTGACCACGATACCACTACACCTCTAAACTGCTCGTTGCAATCTAATCACGAAGCCATTATTTACTGATACTCGGTACAGTTCATATTTGCAACACCGTAACAATATCATCATCGGCTAAACCGTACTGTACGGACAATCCTGAAGTTGGCCGCAGGACGCTAGGGACTTCTGGGGAAAACGACAGTTCGAACGGTACAAGTTCGACATAAGAAGCAAGCGGTTTGTTACTTTTTACCATAAAAATACGTTCTATACTAGGTCAGGCATGGTTAGTGGTGTTTATTATTAAAAAAAAATCCGACTTTGCTAATAAAACGTTTTTAAATTATCTTGATATTCAAATTTGCCGTTTTTACCATAAAAATACGTTCTATACTAGGTCAGGCATGGTTAGTGGTGTTTATTATTTTTTAAAAACATCCGACTTTGCTAACAAAACGTTTTTAAATTATCTTGACATTCAAATTTGCCAGGTTTTCTATGTCCGACTTGTGCAGATTTCATTAAAAGTCACTAGCGACTCGCAGCCAAATTCAGGATTGTCCGTACACTGCGGTTTTACCTCATCATCTAATATAACTCACCTCCTATCCTGAATATCTCTTGTCACTAAAAAGCACTAACTATCTCACCACGACCTTACTCACTAAACGATGAACTGAAACTAACGTAAGGAATCCTACAACTCGATAAAGCAATAATTAATCATTACATAAATATTCAAATTCATTTTAACAAACATCAGGGATGACATAAGCAAAGACGAGACTATCTAACATAATTAATGAGATGAAATCAAAATGACTAAACGATATTTAAAGATTATAACCAAGAATATAATTACAATTTTAATTGTCCGGTTTAATAAGTTCATTCGTCAAACAACTATAAAAAAATTCACTCAATATTTATTCATTAGATGTATCGTGTAATTAATTTTCTCCAAAAATTATTATTTTAACAAAACACTTTCGTTTACATTTCTAATTTGCTGCAAAATAATGATGAAAGATAGATAAGAATGTTCGCTACCCTAATTTTTGCGAATTTCAAAAAAATTCTTTTTGTTCTATAATCAGTATGTCAAATTATATATGTCGTTAAAGTTTTGTGCAGAGGTATAGAAACACCCTGTATATATAACTGTCATATACGTATTTTAAACTTAATTTTGACTAAATAATTAAAATGCAGTATCTAGGCAGATTTAGAAGCTAAATTTAATATTTATATGACCAGGTATAATCACGTTGTTAGCTACAGAAAAAAATTGAATAGAAATAAAAAAAAGCATCTACGAAATGTCAAAATTTTTGACAGTTTAATATTTTAAAACGTTATAATTTCTATAGTATGTATTAAATTTATAATTATTTGTTATAAATATTGTTTTACCATTGTTATTTAACTAGTAATAAGTATTTTAATAATATTAATTAATTATAGCATAAAAATCTGAAAATATATAATATCTAGTGTCAGCCATTTTGTCCACGGTTAATTTTAAACATGCTATTAACAAACAACACAGATAACATCGTTTAATGTAACCGCGCCTACCTTTCAACTAAAAAAACTCAAAGAGAATTAATCTATGTATATATTGTCAAATTATATATATCATTCAAGTTTCGTACATAGGTATAGAAACACCCTGTATGTAGGTAAGTATGTAAGTATATTTTATTTTATAACATAAATTTATTACAAAATATTAAATCTTTTTATTATTTAATCATTTATATTTTTAATATACGAATTAAAATTAAGTACTATTTTTCCATGATTGTTTGTAGAGTCGGTGTTGGAGTCATAAACTCGGTTAATTTTTAGTTGAATCGAAGTAGAATAAATGTCATTACTTTGACAGAAAATTTTGCGAAATAGAAATAAATTTGACACTACCAAATAAATTTTAAAATATGATACATTATAATATTATTTGTTGTTATAAATCGTTTTATATGAATTTAAGTTTTTAGATCAGTATGGGGTCGGTGGCTCAGTGGTATCGATCTTGAGAACACAGATTCGATTCCCACAGGTGACAATTTTCACCACGTTAAAACTCCCCCTGTGTCTCCCCCTCTACTAACATATTTGAGGACCATGAATTAACAGCAGATAACTACACTTCTTGCAAAGAAATATATCACTTACTGATATCTACTACTGCAGAATGCCACACCCAGTAATGGGTAAAAGGCGTGATGATTTATTTATTGTATTTTACTTCAATAAATTAAACAATCACACGTCGTAAACTATATTAAAAAATGACATATAGTTATTATATTTTGAATCAAAATTTAGTTAATAATTTTTAACGACTTTTCAACCCTGTTGTTTTCTTTAATTTGTGTTTAGAGCCTTCATTTAATCGACTAACATAAAAAGTAGTTAGTCCGTCACTGTGTCTGTCGTATTATAATATTATAATAATATAAATAAAGGTTTGCAACATTAAATAACAATTAAATTTAAATAGCTCTGGAAATTGTAGTTTTATTATTTCATTATGAATGTAAACACTGAATTTCACAAAATTAAAAACAAATCACACGTTTTTATCCATGAACAAAAAATGCTCTGATATTTGCAGTTTCATAGAAAATATGTAATTATCTGTTTACCATTTCATAAAAGTGAAAAAAAAAATACTAAAAGTGAAATTTGTACAATGTTTTATAATTAGAACGAATAGCAAATTAAAATGAAATTTTTATAAAGTTATGTAGATTAATGCAAAATATATGCGTGCTCGTACATTACTCTAACTAATATTAATAACTTTTTTGTAATTTAAACAATTTTAATTGCACATTGCTATAATAATTGTCACTAGTGATGACACTTTTTGTTCATTTAAGAAATGAAGTCATGGTCTTCAGAAAGTGAATTCTTTAAGTAGCTTTTATAATCTTCACCAATTATTAAAATTATTTTAATTATGATAATTATATGTTCTAGGTACACGTGGAAAAATAAAATTAGTAAATTCTGCATATTTATAAAGTTATTTAAAATTGTTTTTATAATTTTATACATACATACATAACATCACGCTATATCCCATTAAATGGGGTAGCACGAACCCCTGAAATATTCACAGAACATCCACTAAAAGATTTATAAACAAAGAAAAATAAATCAGTCTACGACAACATTCTTATTCTGACACACGATACTCGTTTCAACCACATTAACGAGCTCTTTCATTCCTCACAGCCAAAATCCATCATCACACAACAAACCTTCATTCCATCCATTCGCTCCTGTACACCTGTTTCATAAATCTTCATTTACGCCCACTTCTCTAACAACGAATCTATAAAGAATTGAAGACAGCATCGGCTGCGCTTGTTTCAAAATAAATTGAACACAATTGCAGTTAGACACTAAATAGTAAAAATTGAAAATGAATAAATAAACGATAAGGAAGGAAGGAAGCATCTCCTGCGCTTGTTTTTGAAACTGAATTTTATGCAGATAATAATAGTTATTTACGTAAAAAGTCAGGAAAGCGTTCAATTACAGGATGAGTAGATAGTTTCATGCCGGGCTTGAAACAGTTTACGAATCCTGTACGACGCTTTACTGACGTGTTACGTATTACATTTTACCTGAAACTTATAAACAAATAATATATATTTTAAATTAAATTAAAAGAAATATTTGACTTACATATTTAGTCAGTATTTGATGTTGCTAAGTAGCTAGACACTCACGTTTCTTTCATTACCTGCATAGGCAGGCAATATGTTATATATATACGGTGGTGTGGATAGCGATACGGAATTCGAATCTGGAGATCCCGAGTTCGAATCGCACTTAAGCTAAATATTATATAAACTACCACACTGCGGCTCGGTGAGTGCGGACCCTGTACTGTAATTGGGATTAAATTCCTGTTGTACAGTGTAACATAAATAAATAAATAAAATAAATTTTCCTGACTAGGTATGCAAAGCAAAGCTTTCCTGAGTCCTAAAGCTCAGGCAAATGTTTATTTTTTACTATCTGTTTCAGATAAAACATATTCTTAACAAAATAAAAATTTACAATTTTAATAATTAATTTGTTTTAATCTATAATGCAATAAACAAGATCGTATTAAAATATTTTTGAGCGATACTTCATATTGCTAACAAAATGAAAAACAATTTGTTTTATAATTTCGTAATTATTTGACATTTGAAGTAAGTACAAGAATAGAAGTATTACAACATTTTAACATTAAATGATTACCACAAAAAAGGTATGCATCATATAAACATGACATTTGCAAGTAGACAAAGTTACGGCAATTTATCAGAATTTACCGTAACGGAATTATTTTTCACTTTGCAAAATTAATCTTTGTTGTTTTAAAATTGTTTTGAGGAAAGGAATAACGGTTATCTTTTCACAACAAAGTCGTCACTTAACCTCAAAATCTGATATGGTGACTTTTTTATTCCTACACATTAGTTATGTGTGTATCACGAGCGTAAAGTGTCTTTGTTCCTCTTACACTATTGCAGCGCAATTACCGTGTTCGAGTAACAAAGAATCACTTTACGCTCTTAATACACAAATACCTATTGTGTATTAAGAGCATAAAGTGGTACAAACATGTTTTTCTACGATTGCATCTTAAAATGATTAAAAAAGTATTGAAAATAAATTCGTTCTGTCAACTGTCAATATGACAAGTTTCTGTTTTGTTTGTATCACTGGTAACTATTGAAATAAGCGCGCATTTAATATCGACAAGATATTTTTCGTTTGTTCTACAGAAAACCTCAACTTTACAAATGACAAATGGGAGCGTAATTGTCAACATTTTATAGCAATCGTAGATAAAATTAGGTTAACCAACAAAAAAAAACTATAAAATGTAGCCTTTAGTTATAAAAAGTAACTTCAGTTATTATAACATTATTTTTATGCTGCTATCCGAGTTTCAAAGAAACTAACTATTCTCTAGCATTGTCCATATATTTAAATAATTGGATATACAATATTTTCTAAAATAAAAATGTCAGTTTTTATCTTTTTTTGTTGTTAAATGTTTGTAAATTGTTTTATACTAAAATGTTTCAAATAAAAAATATGAAAAACTTAATATTGTATCATATTTATTGAAGGTTTTCTAATCTACAATAATTTAGAAATATTTGGCAGCGAAAAATATAGAAAACAGAATTTTAGGAAAATTATCTTTGGGTATATCGAGAGTTAATTAAAAAAAAAACGGGCCATAGCCGTAACGTGTAAAATCATTTTAGACAAAAATACTCTAATTATCTAAGTTAGTTTACAGATTTTACTTTTGACTTTATAATCGAGAAAATTAAGATTATTTATTTTGAAAATTTATGATTTGTAGCGATAGCAATGGAACTCAAACAAAATTATATTTTTTGTTTAAATATCACTTCACTAACAAATATTAATTAATAAATAACAGATCTCAACACAATAATCTAGAATTTATTGAATGATTAAATAATAAATAAATAAATACATTATCACGCCTTTTACCCATTACTGGGTGTGGCACTCTGTCTAAGCAGATCTCGGTAAGTGATATATTTTTTCGCGTGAAGTGCGGTTACCAGCCGTCAAATCTGATATTAGTGAAGGGGGAGCCACAGGCTTAATTCGTGAAAATTGTTTGTCGGCTGTGGGAATCAAACCAGGGTTCTCAAGATCCACAAGACGACTAGATACCACTGAGCCACCTACCCCATAAATAATAATAACTAATAAAATAAACGAAACTGAAATCAACGTTATATTTAAATTAAATATTTTAATATTCTACTATTTTGTATCAAACAATATCTAATTCTATCAGAAAAGTCCTCCCTGACAAATACATCATCTGTCTGCATTCATTGTGCATCATTCATTTTGTCAATACTCTTAAATTTTTGTTTGTTAATAATATTTATCAAATGGCAAAAATCCATTTAAAAAAAAACTTGTTTTTCTCGGTTATGAAATGTCAACAATAAAATCTGGAAATTTAGATGCATAATTTAATTCTCTACAACATTTATTCGACGTATTTTTATTTAAAATAATATTGCACAAGAAAAAACTAATTTTACATGTATATTTACTTGCCACTTTGTTCAACAAGAACTAAATTCAAATTATAGCAGCTTATAGTAGAATTTGTACCACTCAGATATAAATAATTGTATTTAGATATAAGTTGAAATCAGCTATTTGGTCCAAATATATTTAAAAGTAGATAAAAATGCATAATTGCATCAAAATATAGAAATCAAATACTTTCTCTACAATTATCCGTGAGAAATACCAAAAATATGTTAAAATTTAACAGATAAAAGTCAGGTACCAAATATATTCTACGTTTATCAGTTCTCCAACTCAAACCAAAAGCATCTTCTACCTTCTTTCTCGATGGAGGTTCATGGACGTTCTTGTTTCTCGTACAGCAGGTTTACTTAGTGACCACTCAACCTGTCAAACGCGAATCTCACTCTAATATCACGTCGCAATACTGCCAACCTTGCGCTGGCGAACAGAACCAGGCTGTAGCGTTGCTCATTCGAATGTTGAGAGCTAGTTTACCGAAGAACTGCTTGGTGAACGGTACGACTAGTGATTGTGTCCGTGAATGTGCATGTGTGGATTTTAGTGAATAAAAACGACAAATAGTGATAGAAATATGTGGTTTTATTGATTACGAGTTAATATGCGATGTGGATTTTGTATTTGGGTCACTTTTACAAATTAAGGTGAGTTATTATTGTAATTGACAATTTTTTTTGATGATTTATACATTTGTTTGTTTGTAAGTTACCTTACTCAATCGATTGTTGCTTCATTTATATTGCAAATTTGCACATTTATGTTTGAACGAACACCAAACAATGAACAAGCTACATGCCTTTGTATTGTGGCTTACCTTTACCTGTTACGGAAAACGTGGGTGTTTGATTTTTAAAATACAATTTTTTAAATTATATTTTGTATTATCGTCTAAATTTTATGCATGAAATTGATTACAACAGTTAAAAAGCAAATAATTTAATTTCTTTTTTGTAGCTTTGATGTGATACGGAAATGTAATTAAAATATGGTGTCCTTGAAAGATTTTTAGCAAGATTTTTGTTTTAATTAAACAAAACATACAATATTTTTTCTTAGTTACCTAGTATAATTAATTTGGTTTATTTTCCGTTTCTCTAAATTATGTTACAGGAAAAATGTTTCAAACAAAACAGGTAGTACACATTTATTACCGTAATTTTTATTTGAAACATTTTTCTCTAAATTTATTTAGAAATGTCTGAGAGTAAGAAATATATAATACCAAATGTTCAAGATAAAAATTGAAATTACTTGCAATTCCTAATAAATAAACAATTATTTATTTATAATAAAATATGGTAATAAGTAAATAAAAATTGTTATATTATTACCTTATTCATATTTTTATATCTGAATATTTATTCTCATAAATCAGTTAATTACATTTACAGTTTCAGTGGCCATGAAAAAATAAATAATATTTGTACGAAGCTTTTTTAGATAAATCTTTCTTTATATGATATTATTACAAAGTCTTGTTTAGATTGCCAAAACCTTCTAAACTTTTCGATCACTACTCACAAACTTTTAGAATTATTTGAAACTGTGCCAAAAGCTACACTATTTTGTCGGAAAACAAATACGTAAAAGAAAATTTCAGATTGGATTTCGCACCACAAAAATTGATAGAAAACTATTAATAAAAGACGACCGGATGAAGAGATGTACTGTTGTTTTGAAAATCTTGACCTACTTTGATGTTTTGTGCAGAAATATCAAGAAATCGCGAAAACAACATAATAAAATGAAAAGTTTTTTGTATAATTTGGCTATTTAATAAATTGAAAATTATTGTTCCATGCATACATATTTTTGTTGTGAAATTATCATAATTATTTAAATTATTGTTGACGTAAAATTTGTAATGAAAATAAGATTTTGAATTGACATATTTGTTATAGTTTATTATTATTATGTATATTAAAAATTTATGGGGTACCGAGTCGGCCTGTGGATCTTGAGAACCCTGGTTCGATTCCACAGCCGACAAACAATTTTCACCAAATTAAATCTACCCCTGTGGCTCTCCCTCCACTAACATCTTTGGTGGCCGTGATTTGATCGCACTTCACTCGAAAAAATACATCACTTACCAAGATCTGCTACGACAGAGTGCCACACCCAGTAATGGGTAAAAGGCGTGATGATATATTTATTTTAAAAATGTTACTTGATGCCATATTTAAAATATCTGATGTGGACACCACATGACTTCCTTGTACACGTATTAAACTATAGATATTTTTTTAATTGCACATATTTGACATTACATCTTTTATTTTTTGTTCTAATCCATAGCAAACTTAATTTTAAAAAAAATCAAAAAATATATAATATTTAAATTTAGATATCTCGTTTATGCAAAAAGCTAATTTAAAAATTCTTAATGTGCTAGACGCAGAATTTAATTCTCTAAAACTTTTATTTGCAGCATTTATTTCTAAAATTAAAATAATACCATTTTTTCAAGGAAAACTGTTAGCAGCTTCATGTAATGTGCCACTTCCGGTTAGTCTATTTTAACCAAAATCTATTATGTTATTTCCATTGATATAGTAGTCTTATATACCAAATTTGGAAAGTTTTAAATTATATTTGAATATAGTTTTTCATGAAAATCTATTATAGGCTTCAAGTAAAGTACCATTTCCGGTAGTTGTATAATGACCAAAAAGGGAGGTGCACAACTAGATGTTATAACAGTCCTAAATATAAAGTTTCAATTTTCTACGGCTTACCGTTTTTGAGTTATGCGAGATACGTACGTACGTACGTACGTACATACATACGTACATACGTACGTACAGACGGCATGACGAAATTAGTCAAAATGGATTCAGGGAGGGCCAAAACACCTATTTCCGTTGAAATCTGAGAACCGAAAATTTTCGCGATTACAATACTTCCTTTACTTCGTACAAGGAAGTAAAAATAGGCAGACACAAAAACTATATTAATTATGCAGTGTAAACAGGGCTTCGGTATCCACAATTTTTATTTAAAACTTTTCTCTTTATCTATTACTATTTGTGAATTAAAGTTATTTAAATAATTTTGTTAATTTTATTTGCTGACATCTAGTAAACTGCATGTTTTGGAAAAACAAACATTTTGTTAAATTGGCCTACTAAAATAACAGTTTTTAAAAATAATCTAACCAAAGTCTTAGTATTTACAGTTCTGAGAAAGCACCCTGTATATATTGTAAGTGAATTTGTAAATTATGATTTGGTTAACTTAGATCTACACAATATAATTTTGAACAAAATTGTGATAAGAAAAAAATAATCAAAATTGCCTCGAGTTTCATTTAAAAAATGGGTTTAAATAGAATTTTGATAACATTTGTAGAATACAAAACGTCAAAAATCTAATTATTTATAACCTAAATACTAATCTGATACTCGGAATCAATTATTGTTTTTTTGCCATTGTTGATTTTTTATTCCCACTCGTATCCAATTGTTTTTAATAATATGTATCATAAATTTCAAATTTTAATTATTATAATGTTTTGTGGGCCCACATAACACCTCCTCTTTTCTTAGAATTCAAAATTTCTTTTCAAAATTCAACCTAAACAGAAAAGCATACAATCTTTTAATTTGAAAAAAAAATCCGAAAAAAAATGTAACATTTTTTATTTATGATGTGTCAAAAAAAAAGAACAGTAACAGTTGAAAAGCACAGCCAGCCACCTATGCTTTACAACCACCTCGCAAGCCGGAAATGATGCACCGTCTTTTATTTTCATCTGAAAAGAATTTTTCTATGCATAAGCCACGTGCATTTGTCAAGAGCTTAAACAAATGCTGTTCGTTTAAAAATATACACAGTTCATTGACATTCGGATCGCAGGCGACCAGGCGCTTTCGAGTGATGGTGATGCGAGTTTGTTTAGTGTCACGTGACATATTTGATAAACATGTATTAGACAACGTTGTAGTATATATGTATATGAGTATATGAGTGCTGTTGTTACTGATTGGTGAAAATGAAAAGTGGGCGCTGAATAGAGAACCGAAGAAAGTGGTTAACAATGTTAACGCGATATTAATATCATAAATATGATATTTTGAACAGAAACAGAAAGTAGAAAATTGTATTGTAATATTTCACACATACATAAAATCATTAAAATATTTAGTTATTATATTAAATTAAATTTATCCCTGTGGCTCCCCCTCCTCTAACATTTTGGGGGCCTTGATTTGACGGCTTGTAACTGCACTTCACGCGAAGAAATATATCACCGAGATCTGCTACGGCAGACTGCCACACCCAGTAATGGGTAAAAGGCGTGATGATATATTTATTTATATATTTATTATATTATGTATTTATTATTTATTTTCACCAATTTAAATCTACCCTTGGGGCTCCCCCTCCACTAACATCTTTGGAGGCCGTGATTTGACGGCTGGTAACTGCACTTCACACGAAGAAATCACTTACCGAGATCTGCTTCGGCAGACTGCCACACACAGTAATGGGTAAAAGGCGAGATGATATATTTATTATATTTGTCTTGGAATTAATATTCGCCAGACAAATCACTTTCTTGTCATCCACATTCATAATTCCTTTTATACAAGCTCGTCTCAATTTTCATTCACGCAACAAACATTCAATTGTATTCATCCATTTATTTCTAGATCATCTATACAATTTTTCACCCTCATACATACCGGAAATACGGTACTGTGGTTAGCGTTACGGCATTCGAATCCGCAGATCTCGAGTTCAAAACCCACTTAAACTAAAAATATATGAACTAGCACACTGCGGCTCGGTGAATTTGGACCTTGTACTGTATTTGAGATTAAGTTCCTGTTGTACAGAATAACATAAATAAATAAGTTATTAATATTATTTTATACTTAATTATTAAATGATCAAAATGTCACGATTAATTTTGTAATTGATATTTTTATTTAGAAAATAAGGATTTGTGTATCTCTCAGAGATTCATAGTTGAACTGGAACAACACTGATTGGTTTACTACGGGGCAGCGAGCAACTATGGGATGTAGTATGCTGCAAGCAGCTTAGAGCTGTAATATACAAAAAATAAGTAGAAGAGAGACGTCATCAAAATTTGTAACTAGAATAATGATGCCAAAGACGGCTGCGTTTATAGGATATACAAAAAATTAAATGCAATGATTGTTGCATAAATGTTTAATAAATTTCCTAATATTTTAAATGCTTTAGGCATTATTTATCAAATATATAACACACAAATCACAACAAAATTGATAAACAACAACGTGAAACAAAATGGAATGAGAGTCGGATACAAATGTAAATGTTTTCAAAGCCAGTAGGTACCAACGTATGGTAAAGAAATGAACTTTAATTCTTTTAAATAAATTAAAATATCTTTAAAAACTATTTTTAATTATGTTTTAATTTTATATATTTGTAAATATCATTAATGTGTGCTTTCCTTATTATGATTTTTTTTTTCATTTAACTACAAATATATTTATCATTCTATCAGTTCGGTGCAAGTAAGTTTTCATTTTGTACAGCTTTATCCACGATCTACTATGACGTCTCTCTTCTGCTTACAATTTTTTTATATAAGGGACAGAAACAAAATAAATAACGTATATATTACACCACAAATAAATTCAATATTGTCAAAACCAGTTATAATAAAACAGATTATTTGACGTAACGCGTCTTCAATTTTGCGAATTTTTTAAAAATCATCATCATATTATAATATATACTCTTAAATTTTGAAGAAGTTGAGGCCAGTAAAATTTAAACGCGTGAAGTCTTACTTGATAACAATTGTCTGTTTACCGTCGTGTTTATCGAGTTTGTAAGTTTTACGAATTGTGTAAGTTGTTTAAGCACTAGTTTAAATAAGTAAATTACAAAATGATGTTGTGTACATAGAACAAATATTTATTTAAGTATGCCTCGATTTTCAAAACATTTAAATTTGGTAATTTGATAAACAAACATGTGACTATCGTATGGGGAGTGGAACCATGAGCAACGCTAATGCGGTTTATGTCAGTGTTGTAAATATATTGTCACATGTGGTGTGTTTCAACTGTCAAAGATTAGATATTTGATTTATCACTGAAAATTTTAAATTATCTGGACTTTGTAAACACTGCTGTGTTCATAAATTATATGATGACGTGTTTTTTTCAGAACTACCATAATTAAAAAGGAAATTTATTTAATATAGTCATCAATTTAAATCTACCCCTGTGGCTCCTCCTCCACTAACATCTTTGTGGGCCGTGATTTTACGGCTGGTAACCGCATTTCACGCGAAAAATATATCACTTACCGAGATCTGTTTACGCAGAGTGCCACACCCAGTAATGGCTAAAATGACGTGATATTTATTTTATTTATATTCATCTGTTATTTATTTATTTATGTTACGCTGTACAACAGGAATTTAATCTCAATTACAGTACAGGGTCCGCACTCACCGAGCCGCAGTATGGTAGTTCATATGATATTTAGCTTGAGTGAGATTCGAATTCCATAACGCTATCCACACCACCGTACTGACAGGCGTCATTATCGTTATTATAACTGTACCTAGTTTATTACTGTCCATTTTTCCATTTAGGGGTAAGATACCTCCTACTGATTTTAACAACTAGGGGTAAATTAAGAGCCACCCTGTTATATCTAACCCTGTTGAACACAGAAGGGATTATCAAATTTTCTCAGACCAACAGACCTGACAGTCTATTGAAATTTAAAAATATTGTAGTTAATGAGCAAAATTCTGTCATCCTCTAAAGCTTAAACCCTTTGGTGCCTTTGTACATTACAAATAGTGGATGATTTAAAATGGTTTTAAAATAGGGGTAAGAAGATTTTGCGAAATGAGTAGGTATAATAATTCTAGTTGTAAATTTAATTTGATTTATATTTATAACATTATTGAATTGTTGAACGCAAACTGGTAGAATAGGTGTAGACTGTATTCTGAGTTATAATGAATCTTGTGTAAGTTATAAAGCGGTTAACTACTAATCGTCCAAATATCGAAAAACTCTGTTTAGTTTTCCTGTTAAAATTAACTTCAAACTTTAGTTAAAGAAGATTCCCTCCGATTTTATAAACGACAGAATAAATTTACATCCATAGTAAATTTATTTAAATTAACAAAATCGAATCAATTTTATCCTATAGGGTGTTTCTGTACCTCTACACGAAACTTTAATAACATATATAATTTGATATACTGATTATAGAACAAATAGTTATTTTTGTATTAAGTGCGCAAAATGAGTGTTTTTTGTTGTGCATGAGAATGTTACTTTCAGTCGAGATAATAAAAGTCATTCGAACGCACCAAAAAACAAGAATTTTGCCCACGAAATACAAACAACATTTTTTCTACAACTGTAAATAAAGAATAATAAAATAATTATGGATTTATTTAAGTAAATTGAAGGAAAACAATCAACAATAATATTAATTTGATACTATTAATGTGTTGTAATTAATGAAACCTGACGACAAATAATTTGGGAGCGTGCGCGAGATACTCATTTTGCGCACTAGAATACGAAACAGTGAGCAAAATACTCATTTTGTGCATGGTAATGTAAATGATGAAAAAATCACGTATTTCGCGTATTGATATTAGTGAAACAAAATTAAAATTTTTTGACAGTTGTAGAAAAAAGATTTTTTTTGAAATTCACAAAAATTAGGGTACTACATTCCTAACGAACATTGTTAGTGTCACAAGTTTAATAGTACATTTAATTATTTATAATTATGTTAGGTGGCTCAGTGGTATCGAGTCAGCCTGTGGATCTTGAGAACCCTGGTTCGATCCCCACAGCCAACAAACAATTTTCACCAAATTAAAATCTATTTCTGTGGTTCCCCCTGCACTAACGTCTTTGGGGGCCGTGAATTGACGGCTGGTAACCGCACTTCACGCGAAGAAATATATCATTTACCGAGATCTGCTTCGGCAGTGTGCTACACTCAGGCGTGATGATATTTATTTTTTATTTTATAATTATGTTACTAATGAAATAAAAGTATAAACACTGCCGACAAATAATCATTTATGAATTAGTTATTATATAGGTACCTGGTGTAATGCCTTATTTTTATATTTTTTTAATTACATGTGTCAAAGCCAGTAATGGGTAACAGACGTGATGATATATTTATTTATTTATGTAAATTTGTTAATTACTTAAAAGTTAATCATCTATAAATAGATATTTTAATTATCAACTAAGTATAATTAAAATAAGCTTCAAAACAACTAGTAAAAAATATAACTTATTATATTACTAAAACCCAGAAACACGACAAGAAATACAACGATACATATTATAATAGGTACACGGTAATATTATCTACCATTACAATTACAAAAAGTAAAAAAAAAGTCATAATAAAAATAATAAAGAAAAAAACATAAACCAGATACTAACCGCAATATACAATTTTATCCACATTTGTTTCAAACCACAAAATAAAATATGTTCGTGCAGCTTCGGTGTCAACCAAAAAATACATTAAAAACCAGATTCAGAAAAAGTTAGAATGGTCTAGTTTTTACTGCAGAAGTGTGAAGATATGTAGGAATAATTTAATGATGTTTTAAGAGCGGAAAAATGTAAATGTTACCGCATGTAAATCGTGAAATGTTAAATGCATGCTGATCTTTTATAGAACTTCGGCGTTTCTTAACTTTAACTTTCTGCCATAAGATTTATTAATGTTATGAGTAAATATGTGCTCTTAGCAATAAAGTTAGTCATTCATTTTTATGAGGTAAAATTTAAATATAAATACAGGATTTGTGAATCTGTAAATGATTTTAACTTGAAATATGCTAAAAATACGAATATTATTATTATTATTATTAAAAGTGCATCATTATATATTTTATTTATTTCTGAATGCATCACTTTACTGTTTTGTGTGTGTGATGTGTGGCTACTAGTCGTCAAATTATGCTCCCTAAAGATGTTAGTGATGGTAGTAGAATTCGTTGTTTATTTCTTTATTCATTTAATTAATTAATTTATTTACCTTCCAAACAGCCTATTTTTAATTGGGTTTTTTGAGGTTATGGTATAACCCTGACGTGATGGAGTTAAACGGATCCCGGATTTAAATTCAGCGACCCCAAAAACATGGTGGCCGAGGGTGTTAAGGCACATCTCTTAACATACTGTGACGTCACCCGTGCCACGGTTCGTCAGTTCGAATCCGCCTGTCAACAATGTGTGATTTGTCGTAAAATATAAAAATACAGCTACATGTATTTATCACACTCGAGCGCTATAAACTAGTCACTTATACGCCTTAAATAATGTAGCATTCGACTACGAAGACCGGCAGTACGGCAGTGTAAAAACTGCGGCTCGGTGGGCCGGTGCGTCCGGTAGGCCCAGGCCCGATTTGGGCTGTAGCGCCACAGATGAAAGGTGTTAGTAGTAGGGGAGACAAAGGGATAATTTTAATGTGATGCAAAATTTTTCTTGTGAAATTGACATTTTCCTCACTCAATTGAGTTATGACAGTAACCGTTTCTTTCACTATTAATTAAAGTAAATAATTTTTACCTGAAACTGACAGAAAATAAACATTTGCCTGACCTTTAAGACTCAGGAAAGCTTTGCTTTGCATGCCTAGTCAGGAAAATAACAGGCAGGTAATGAAAGTAACGTGAGTGTTACTTAGCAACATAAAATACTGACTGAATATGTGTGTTAAATATTTCTTTTAATTTAAATTAATTTAAAATATGTGTTATTTGTTTATAAGTTTCAGGTAAAATGTTATACGTAACATGTCAGTAAAGCGTCGTACAGGATTCGTAAGCTGTTTCAAGCCTCGCTATCGTTCGGGATGAAACTATTTACTCATCCTGTAATTGAACACTTTCCTTACTTTTTACGTAAATAACTTTCCTCACTAGTGAGGGAAACAGTTGCTATCACAACTAAATTGAGTGAGGAAAATGTCATTTGACATGGTGACCAAGGAAACGTGATGTGCATTTGCAAACACAACTCCTTTGATTTATATAAAATAATTATTAAATTTCACTATTTTCACGCAAATAAAAATGTATTACTGGGCTATCTTAAACTATTCAAAAATAAGATTAAAAAAGACGATAAATAAACAACTTATTAATTGCGTGAAAAATTATGTCTGCCCCTCGATCACAAAATGATTTGATGCGCTTAGAAAACAGTCTGCTTCGATTATCGGCCTAGGCTGCCTAACTTTTAGTTAGACGCACGCAAACGATCTTTTGTGGCTTAGATACACAAATATGTATTTCTTCCCTAGGGGAAAAAGTAAAACCGTATCCAGGACAAATAAAAAACAACCGCATGATTTGACATTAGTGACATGTCAAAAAAATAATAAATATATCTAAATTTCTAATTTAAAATAAATATATCATTACGTCTTTTACCTATTACTGGGTGTGGCACTCTGCCGAAGCAGAGCTCAGTAAGTAATATATTTCTTCACGTAAAGTGCTGTTACCAGTCGTCAAATCACGCCTCCCATATATGTTAAGGGTAGTTTGAATGTGGTGAAAATTTGTCGGCTGTGGGAATCGAACCCGAGTTCTTAAATCTACAGGTCGACTCGATACCAATGAGCTAACTAACATATAAATTTATATTTTATATGTACAAATTTTACTCTCTAATAGCGTAATGGAAAAAACTGTATACCACGTGAAAAAGTCTAATTTTTTCCTTAGGTGTTTTATATCGATCACCTTCGGCTCGGGAAGTAACACCTTTCGGGAAGACATGGTTCACTTTCTTCCCTTGCCAGTCCTTATTTAGTTCAAGCAATGAAGTAATTAAAATCTTCTTTTTACGGATATTTTACAACTTGAGTATATTATTTTTGACAATGATGTTAAAAAACATATAAACAGTTTATTGTAATGTAACAATTTAATTTTTAATATGAAAATAAAATAATTGTTTAAATAAAATTAGTAAAGAATTCAAAACAAATGAATATGTATGCAAGTTTTTATAAGTGAAAGTGTTTAAAATTCTCACATAATCTTAAAATAATTAAAATATACGTTTTCTCCATTTGCGATATTATTAATTCCGTGCTTATGTATACAAACATCTAAATATGAAAAAAATAATTTCTGATTTTTCTCCATATTACAAACATGCATATCTATAAATAGAAATAAGTAATGTTGATTATCAAGTACACCTTGAAAATCAATAGCTTGGCTTAATCACATTTTTATTGTTTATTCTAAATGTTTTACGTTGTATATTATTTCTCTCATAATACATACGACTAAATAAGTTGTTAAGTTAGCAACTCTACGTAAATAATGCAAGTATTTAGGTACTAAAAGTGCATAATTGATGAAACCTCAAAATTAAATCTTAATATTTTAATTAGTATTAATGGGGTAGGTGACTCAGTGGTATCGAGTCGGTCTGTGGATCTTGAGAACTCTGGTACGATCCCCACAGTCGACAAACAATTTTCACTAATTTAAATCTACCCCTGTGGCTCTCCCTCCATTAACATCTTTGGAGGCCGTGATTTGACGACTGGTAACCGCACTTCACGCGAAAAAATATATCATTTACCGAGATTTGCTACGACAGAGTGCCACATGCAGTAATGAGTAACAGGCGTGATGATATATTTATTTATTTTTGAAAAATAAATAATTGTTACAATTGATGGCATATTTCGAACACAGGTGACGTGGTGTAGCGGTTAGCATCTCTGCCCGGTATGCGGAAGGTCCCTGGTTCGAATCCAGGCGTCATCAGAATTTTTCTGTCATAATATAAATTAACTTTAGTCAAAAACTACAGGTATGATTACCTTTAATAATCACACAACTTAATAATATTAGCTCTAAGCTTGGGTATGATTCCCTCATAATCAAAAACTGTGTCACTGTAGACGAACCCGGTTGTCAATGCCTATATAGGAGTCTCTCGGAACGAAGCTACGCTTAGACACTGTGACAGAAAAATTCAGTTGATGCCATATTTCGAACACAGGTGACGTGGTGTAGCGGTTAGCATCTCTGCCCGGTATGCGGAAAGTCCCTGGTTCGAATCCAGGCGTCATCAGAATTTTTCTGTCATAATATAAATTAACTTTAGTCAAAAACTACAGGTATGATTACCTTTAATAATCACACAACTTCATAATATTAGCTCTATTAGCTCTAATTGTTACAATTTTAATTAACTGCAACATATAATTGTTATTTCAACTTTTGAACTTTATGTTTTATTTTTTGTTTGGAAAATGGCCCCAAACTAGAGCCAAAACGTCATTATGTACTTGACAGCACATCGCTGTTTTAATTAAATATCTAAATAAAGCCTATATCCAAACATTTGCAAAATTTTGTTTTTATTCAAAACAAATTCTCTTACAAAAAATGTTAAGTATTTTTATAAGTATCTTTAGAACCCCTGTTCGATCCCCACAGCCGACAAACAATTTTCACCAATTTAAAACTACCCCTCTCCAGTAACACCTTTGGGGGCCGTGATTTGACGGCTGGTAACCGCACTTCACGCGAAAAAATATATCATTTACCGAGACCTGCTACGGTAAAGTGCCACTCCCAGTAATGGATAAAAGGAGATCTAATGAGTACCTACTTATTGCTAATTTATTTTTTTCTATGACTGCTTTAAAAAGTTGACAATTACGTTTTGATTTGTCATCATAAAGTTGACGTTTTCTGTGGAACTATCGAAAATCACCGACGGTATATTTGAGGTTTTTATTTATATCGCTCCTAATTTAAAAATTAATATACTATTCGAAATTTAGTAGAAACTAGAAGTCCGCAAAAAATATTTGTAAAATTTAAGGATCCGCGATGACAAGAAATTAAAGTTAAGAACCGCTGCAATAGACACTAACATATATCGATGACAAATCAATTACAGTACTCCACTCTCATCTGTGCCAGATTTAAATCCGGCCAAGTACAAAAACATTTCACCTTATGAATCATTTTATCATTTGTGGTTTACCGCCTCCGTTAAATAAAAATACATCTGTTGATCCGTTATCTGTGCCGAGCTATGTAACACACATCATATAAAGAGAATTACCTCCTACAACATATTACTAAGTTGGGAGATAACGGGATGGCGGTTTTTTATAAGATGTCTTTGTGTAGGATTATTTTTTGCAGAAAGACAATTTTAAAATGATAAATTCAGACTTGAATGCTAGATGTATTCGTACATTTAAATCTCACTAACTGCACAACTTTGTCCGTCAGTATGGTGATGTGGATAGCGATACGGAATTCGAATCTGGAGATCCCGAGTTCGAATCTCACTCAAGCTAAAAATTATATGAACTATCACACTGCGGCTCGGTGAGTGCGGACCCTGTACTGTAATTGGGATTAAGTTCCTGTTGTACAGAGTATAAATAAATAAATATATCATCACGCCTTCTACCCATCACTGGGTGTGGCACTCTGCTTACGCAGATCTCGGTAAGTGATATATTTTTTTCGCGTGAAGTGCGGTTACCAGCCGTGAAATCACGGCCTCCAAAGATATTAGTGGTGGAGGAGCCACAGGGGTAGATTTTTTAAATTGGTGCCACCTACCCCATGGGGTTGTACAGAGTAACATAAATAAATAAATAAACTTATATCCCAAAAAAACTGTCTGACAAGTAACACTACCAAACTGTCACTCACCGATTTAAATGAAACTTGGCACACTAATAGAACTCTAAAAAATATTGAACCTTTATTTTTTTCTTCCGGAATTTGCGTTTTAGGGGTACAATCCACCCCTGAAAGGTGGTAAAAGCAAGAATCGCCATAAATGAAATAAATAATAATAATTAATAATATCGAGTCGGCCTGTGGATCTTAAGAACCCTAGTTTGATCTTCACAGCCGACAAACAATTTTCATCAAATTAAATCTATCCTTTTTTTTTCCGGAAGTTGCTTTTTAGGGGTACAAACCACACCTGAAAGGTGGTAAAAGCAAGAATCGCCATAATGAAATTAAATAATAATAATAATTAATAATATCGAGTCGGTCTGTGGATCTTGAGAACCTTAGTTTGATCTTCACAGCCGACAAACAATTTTCACCAAATTAAATCTACCTCTGTGGCTCATCTAACATTTTTGGGGGCCGTGATTTGACGGCTGGTAACCGCACTTCACGCGAAGATATATATCACTTACCGAGATCTACTTCAGGAGTGTGCCACACGCAGTAATGGGTAAAAGGCGTGATGATATATTTATTTTAAAAATACGCGTTCAACATTGATTGTCGTTTCAAATACAAATAAATTGTTATAATAGAACATTTTAAAATATTTGAGGTTATCATCTTGACATTTAACATATGGCTGCGCAGTAGTACCAATCTTATGAAATAAAAAGTTATCAAAACAGTTTTACAATTGTCTTCATTGTTAAACTTTTTAAGTATAATAATGGACCGATTGTGAACGAAAAATATAAAAAATAGTGCATAATTGAGAGCGGCTCAAGCTACCAATATACGTAAAAACGCTGGCTCCACCCATGTGTCAACCGCAAATAATTTCAAACACATTTTTTGTTTTTCAATTTCAACTATTTTCCAACAAAGCAAGTCTCACTAGCAGTTGTTTTCATTCCAACGGCAGGTGATAGCATAATCTATGTAAAGTTAACATAAATAATTCAAATACTAGTACGTTACAAACATAGCGAATGAGTAAATATATATTCAGGTGTTCAAGGACACCGCTGGACGCTTACGGTAACTTGTGCTGTTATAGCTTGCATCAGCGCTAGCTGTGGAATAGAAAGACAGTATTTTGCGTGATTGCTATATATAGAAGAAGATGTTTCCTTTGTTTATTGATACAAACATCAACAATGTAGATTATTTTATTAGTGAAGGACAAATGTGTCTCATTTAAGTGTTCATATTTTTTTGCAAACCTTCAGGTGACAGTTTCCTTGTTAGTGGAATGAATATGTTTATTTTTCGAATTTATTTGGCCCCTAAAATATAAATTTGCATTTTATGAAATATTTTCACACTGGCATTTAACAAATGTTCTTCTGTTTCCTGCTGTCAAAGGATTATAAATCATTTTAATTAATATTTGTGAAATAGTGAAAAAGGAAATACAATTTCTTCAATTTAATATATTTTTTTAATATCTTTATTTATTAATTTCCTCGAAGATCATTTACAATTTTCCAACATGATATTAAAATTTTCACACGTGGCAAAATAATTATTTTTCTTCGCAATATCAATCTAATATCAATTTGCCAAAACAAATACATGTAGAACACGTAATGAAAGCATTTATTTTTTCACATATTTTAAGTTTAATGCAAGACGCGTCATGATGTATAAATTACAATACAGTCCGTCAGTACGGTGGTGTGGATAGCGATACCGAATTCGAATCCGGAGATCCCGAGTTCGAATCTCACTTAAGTTAAAAATTATATGAACTACTACATTGCGACTCAGTGAGTGCGGACCCTGTACTGTAATTGGGATTAAGTTCCTGTTGTACAGCGTAACATAAATAAATAAATACAGGTTGTTAAAAAAGGGTAATTCACAATCAAAAATAATGTTTTCAAAATTTTCAAAATTATGAACATGCTTCTAGAATAGTACATTTCTAGTGCCAATGGTCGTCACGTAATTTTTAATAAAAATAATAATAGATTTTGTAACTACGTAACTGATGAACCAGTGGCACTAGAAATGTACTCTTCTAGAAGCATGTTCATAATTTTGAGAATTTTGAAAAATTTCTTTTTGATTATGAATCATCACATTGAAATGTATATACCTTGAATTTTTTTAATCTTTTTAACACCCGGTATTTGCATCTTGATCATTTGAAATTTTAATCAATCTAATATCAATATGCAAAAATTCTAGAGATGGGCGAATATCAAATTTCTCGAATTCGAATAACGAATACGAATATTAATCAGATCTCGAATATTCGAATACTCCTAAAAGTTAATATATTTATTATTAATAATTATTTAATTATGTCCTTTTCATTATTTGAATGAAATTGTTAAGATAAAATAAAATTAAAACAAAAAGTACAAACAAAAAAAGAAAAAGACGAAAACTTCAAATTTAAGGTGAAACGTACGAGCGAAAAACAAATTTGAAATATGGTGCGTCTTCATGGTTTTGAAAGAAAATATCTTTGTTATTAATAACTTCAAAGTATTGTAATAGCTTTAAGTTTATGTACAAATGATAAAGAAAAACATAGTCAAAAATTGAGGTCAACATATAGCGCGATATTCGAGTTATTCGAATGTTCGCTATACTGACGTTAATATTCGAAAATCTCAAATATCGAATAATGTCAATATTCGCGGCATTCGACTATTCGCGGATGATATGCGCCCATCTCTAAAAAATACGAATACAACATATAATAAAAGTATCTTTTTTTAAAATTTGAGCGCCGTTGTACATCAAACATCAAATTCATAATGAAAAAAGTATAGCTTTCATCACTATTTATGCAAATAAATATTCTTCCCTAGGGATGAAATAGTTATTCATACATAAGGTTATAGGTAATATTTACCGAGGACGTTTACGCCCAAGCAATAACGAGGGCTAGTAAAAAGTTCGAGACTGGTCAAATATACCTAAATCCCGAATTGTATATAATATTATTTCCACTCCTACATTCTAAATTAATTAAAATATTAAAGAAATATACATATATCACCACGCCTTTTACCCATTACTAGGTGTGGCACTCTGCCTAAACCACCTACACCATTTTAAATATTAAAATGATCAAATATATTAATAATTTTTAAATATAACTTTTTTAAATAAACTGATAAATAATACAATTTTTGCATTCGGAATTTTGTACATAGCCTGGATTCAAACGCTGCTCCATTTATAGATATACATGATCCGCCCACACAATCATCTATTTTAGAGCAAAGTTTAGCACGGTCTGAATATTTAATGACTAACTATGTGAAAACACAGGTCTACCGCTAACCTAATCTTTTATTTAAGGTGTCAAACAAAAACAAAGACATTTAGAAGTCACAGCCTTTAACGTTCTTGAAAAGAATGTCTTCTATTTCCTACAAAAAATTCTTCATTAATTATTAGCACAAGTACTTTACAAGTACTATTTTTAACTATGACCAGATAATAAATACAGTGTTTTACACGAGTAACTAGTGTTTAACAGCAAAATGCAAAGTAGCGTCTTCAAACAGGTTTGTTTATATTTAAAAATGGTATACAAACGTACAATGACGCTAAATTTATTGTAATCTGCAAGATATGTTATTTGAGTTTGTATTCGTACTACGTTATACAAAATAAAAAACTAAACTCGATAATTAGATTCATGTATACGTGATGTTGTTTTTTGTTTGGCCGAAAAAAATGTTGGTAAAGTTGATTTTAATTAAGGAATAATTCGCCTGAAAAAAAAAATGGTTTCCGGTATATACACATGGTTTAAATTGTTTTTCGTAACACATGCACAAGAAACACGTTCTTATTCCCTAATTTTAGAGAGAGAAACACTGCTTTTCTCCCCTAGGTAGCATGTTTCTCTCCCTAGAGAGATGTTTCTCTCCCTAGAGACTACGATTATTAGCTGTTTGCAGCGTTTCCTAGGTAACTAGTTACGCAACCCATATTTGACATTTGTCCCGATAAGACGGTAATTTTTGTGCACGGGAGGGCGTGATTATCCCTTGTGTTAAGTTGGAAAACCTCACACGCGGGAATAATCGCTTGTTTCCCTCCCTTGATGCATAACATATTATTTGTGAAATCGTACAATAATGAACTAGTTTAGCTCCCGCAAAATCGTAGTGAAAAGTACTATTTAGCTTCGATATCTTTCGACCAATCAAAACGGTGCCGGTCTATCGATCGCGGAATCGGTTCAGATGTCAAACAAGTTTAACAAGCCTAACAAATCTAAGTGAAACTAATTTATATTTTATGTATTACATTTATTATAATATCACGATTTTAAATAAAATATAAGAAATACACCTCGACCATAAAGATGTTTTTTTATTAATCACGTGCTTATTTTCCTCGGCTGGTACCTAGAAATACAGGATGTTTCTATACCTCTGCACAAAACTTTAATAACATATATAATTTGATATACAAAATAGTTATTTGTGTATTAAGAGCAAAGTGATTCTTTGTTACTCGAACACGGCAATTGCAGCGCGAGCCGAAGACGAGAGCTGCAATAGTGTAAGAGGAATAAAGACACTTTACGCTCGTGATACACACATAATTTTTTCTACGATTGCATCTTAAAATTATTAAAAAAACGTTTCCATACTGAAAATAAATTCGTTCTGTTAACTGTCAATATGACAAGTTTCTGTTTTGTTTGTATCCCTGGTAACTATTGAAATAAGTGCGCATTTAATATCTCTTTCGCGCGTTACCATTGGAAACGAACGCATTTAACATCTTTTTCGTCTGTTGCCATTGGAGACGCGCAAAAAAGATATTTTTCGATTGTTCTACAGAAAACGTCAACTTTATGATGACAAATGAGAGCGTAATTGTCAACTTTTCATATCAATCGTAGAAAATGAATATTTTTGAAATTCATAGAAAATAGGGTATTTAATTCCTAGCGAACATTTTTAGTTTAATTAAGTTAATACAAAAAATGATTTAAACCAATGATTTAAAAAAAATCAAACTGATTAAATCAGGCCAACCCTACCTATTTCTATATTTATTTGGAACTTTCTGTAGATGCTAAAGCAACGTCGTCACAGTATAGATCGTATTCGAAAGATATACTGATTGATTAAATAAACAAATTTATAATATCTAATGGGGTAGGTGGCTCAGTAGTATCGAGTCGGCCTGTGGACCTTGAGAACCCTGGTTCGATCCCCACAGCCGACAAAACAATTTTCACCAATTTAAAAAATCTACCCCTGTGGCTCCTCCACTAATATCTTTGGAGGCCGTGATTTGACGGCTGGTAACCGCATTTCACGCGAAAAAATATATCACTTATCGAGATCTGCTTATGCAGAGTGCCACACCCAGTGATGGGTAAAAGGCGTGATGATATATTTATTTTTATTTATATAATATCTACTACTTTGTTACTTTAACGATTTCGTATAGCATAGCGTACGGTTAATGAAGAAAGAATATTGACCTGAAATTAAAATACATCCTGTAGATGTTTGTGGAAAACAGAGCATGTAGTTTCGTTGTTCTGACAAGGATGTTTTTATAAACACTCAGCCACTCCAGCTCTCTATAAAAATAGAAACTAAATACTAATAATAATAAATATTTCTTTGTCAATGAAATAGTAACTTATTTAAAAGTGTGCGTAAGTTTAAATTAAATGTTAAGGACAAGCAAGATTAATCTTTTTCATTTTGTATGTACGAGAATTGGCGAAAGTGTCCATGAAAAAAACCAAATTGATTCCTGGTATAAATATAAATGATTTCTTGTTCGCTGTCTCTTTAAAACTAAAAATTTTTTACGAGTATAATTTCGCAGTTTTACTGCACTTTTACTTACTTAAAGAAATGAAATTTCACTAATTATATGATTTTAAAATTATAGCTTTTATCCTAAACATAATTTAATGCTTTTAAATAATTTAATGGGAAATATTTAACCGTACTAGAGATTATGCAAAATTTTTGAAGTGACCTTATTTCTAAATGCTTAATCAAAGGACATCCGTGATAAATTTCTTGAAATTTATAACTGTTATTTTTAATTAAGATATTGGTTATACTGTTATTACGTTACTTCGATTAGTGTCTACATATTTTAATTAAATTAATGATTTTCAACTAATCTTGATTCATTTGATATTAAAAACGTTCTTATATTTACCGTTGCAAACATTTCTGAATTGTTTTTGAGAAAAATGGTACAAATACAAGATTCTGACAATTTATTTTTTAACTTTTTTAAATGGTTATTTACGAATTATAGGCGGGAAGACGATGTTCCCGCATGAGCGCATTTTTAAAGCACGAGCGACTGCAAGAGGTGAGTATCTTTAATAGCGTGAATGAGCGGAAGACGTCTTCACGTACGTAGTTTATATAATATGTTTTGTTCGAGTACTGGTATTTAAAAAAATACATCTTTAATTTCAATTTGTGTGAGTACAACAGAATCTGCAAATTATACACAATCTTTATCAATTGTAAACCAAGCTGCTCCAGGAACTTCGATGTCTAATTGTCAAAATTTTACTATAAATGTTTATAATAACACTTGTAATGATTGTGGCTCTTCCCAATCAACAAATACTGTTTTTTAGTTCAAATATGAAATCTAACCTAAAATAGATTAATTAAGTTAAGAATTTTATGTTGTTATAATCTTAATTTTCCATTAAACTAAGTTATTATATTCCACAATATGTGGTTTTTCTTATTATTTATATAGTATTAGTCGCGATTTTTGTTTGATTACAATCTGCAACAAGTTGTATCAATGACGTTTTTAGTTCAGAGGTAGTCACTGATGCTGACAAATGTTAAACGAATTTTAACAAATTACTCTTATTTCCCAAACTTTTAATAAAGGAAAATTCAGGCAAGTTGTATTTTATAAATTACATTTTAATATTATCAAGACAGATTTATTTTAGAATGTTCCAAAGGGCCAGTGTTTTTGCAAATTTTTACAGTCGAGTCGATCGGGAAGCACTTGTTCCAGATTGAGTGTTGCGTTAGGGAAGTGTCATTTTGAAGGTTACGAGTACAAAAAAAGTATTTTTCCATTTGAAGGTGAAAAATATACGTAAAGTTTTCTTGCTTAATGTGTCAAGATTTCATTAGATTTTCTTACACAAATTTTTAAAAATGAATAAATTAAATAGATATTATTTACCTTTTATCTTCACGTGCTGTTGTCACACCACCGAAAATGAAGAATAAAGGCGATGTAGGTGTAATCCCTTGGCAGTTGAGTCCGCTATAACAACAAAAAAAGACTTAAATTAATAAATATGTCATTATTCCATTTAAATATCACAATTGATTTTGAAAAATTAAATCGAAATTTTTAAATTATTTTATTTATTCTACTCTGTAGCTTAATCTCAAGTTCGGTCTCAACGAGCCGCAGCGTTTTTAGCTTAAGTGGGTTTTGAACTCGAGATTTTCAGATTCGAATGCCATAACACTAATCACCGTACTGCCGAAAATAACATGATATTTATACCGGGTATAGAATTGAAATATGTAACATAGGAAATACAATATGAAAATTGTTGCTTCTCTAATTAAATTAGATCAAAAACTGCATCAACAATTACAGTACAGGGTCCGGACTCACCGAGCCGCAATGTGGTAGTTCATATAATTTTTAGCTTGAGTGCAATTCACACTCTGCATTTCCCCTTTCAAATTCCGTAACGCTATCCACACCACCGTACTGCAGGATAATATTTTCTATTATTTATTTCACGTAATTTAATTTACCTGAAACTGACAGGAAAATAAACATTTGCCTGAGCTTTAAGACTCAGGAAAGCTTTGCTTTGCATACCTAGTCAGGAAAATAACATATTGGTAATGAAAGAAACGTGAGTGTTTAGTTACTTAGCAACATCAAATACTGACTGAATATGTAAGTCAAATACTTCTTTTAATTTAAATTAATTTAAAATATGTATTATTTGTTTATAAGTTTCAGGTAAAATGTTACACGTAACACGTCAGTAAAGTGTCATACAGGATTCGTAAGCTGTTTCAAGTCTCGCTGTCGCTCGGCATGAAACTATCTACTCATTCTATAATTGAACGCTTTCCTGACTTTTAACGTAAATAACTATTATGGGGTGAAATTGGGTCGGTAGGTGGATTTGATGATCCGAATTCGATTGACACAGTCGACAAACTTCTCACCACATTAAAATGAGCCCTTTAGTCCCTCTTACCTTGATTTATGAGAGATGAAATAGACACTTTATGCTCGTGATACACACATAATTTTTTCTACGATTGCATCTTAAAATTATTAAAAAAACGTATACGTACTGAAAATAAATTCGTTCTGTCAACTGTCAATATGACAAGTTTCTGTTTTGTTTATATCCCTGATAACTATTGAAATAAGTGCGCATTTAACATCTTTGAGAGCGTAATTGTCAACTTTTTATAGTAGAAAAAATATTTATTCTGTTATTTCTATTTTATTTTTGTGCATGTTGCTTTAATACGAAGTTGCCAATATAAAAATATAACTTCTTAACCACACTTTTACGAAACTGTCACTGAACTATCATTATATTGTTTTTTACAGAAACAACGACATATATAATTAAACAAAATACATACAAATAACATAAAAAGGCCAAGGTAAATTATGTTAATTGCAGAATATCGAAATTATGATAATCTTTAAAAAGTTGTCATTAACATATCGATAAATAAATAAATATATCATCACGCCTTTTACCCATTATTGAGTGTGGCACTCTGCAAGATCTCGGTAAGTGATATATTTCTTCGCGTGAAATGCGGTTACCAGCCGTCAAATCACGGCCCCCAAAGATGTTAGTGGAGGGAGAGCCGCAGGGGTAGATTTAAATAAATAAATATATCATCACGCCTTTTACCCATTATTGAGTGTGGCACTCTACCAGCGAAGATCTCGGTAAGTGATATATTTCTTCGCGTGAAGTGCGGTTACCAGCCTTCAAATCACGGCCTTCCAAAGATGTTAGTGGAGAGGAGCCACAAGGGGTTATTTAAATTGGTGAAAATTGTTTGTCGGCTGTGGGGATCGAACCAGAGTTCTTAAGATCCACAGACCACTGAACCACCTACCTCAATAATTTGTCATTAACATATCCATCGAATTGATACCGCACTTAGGTGACTTAGTGGTATCGAGTCGGCTTGTGGATCTTGAGAACCCTGGTTCGATCCCCACAGCCGACAAACAATTTTCACCAATTTAAATCTATCCCTGTGGCTCCCTCTCCACTAATATCTTTGGGGGCCATGATTTGACGACTGGTAACCGCACTTCACGCGAAGAAATATATCACTTACCGAGATCTGCTTAGGCAGAGTGCCACACCCAGTAATGGGTAAAAGGCGTGATGATACATTTATTTTTATTTATTTCATACCGCACTTATCATTTAAGCTTTGCTGGTACAACGGGCCTTAAAAAAAGAATTTAATTTATATTTAATGTTTAAGCTAGATAGTTTATACCAATCCTAAAAAGTACAAAATAATTAAAAAACAACATGGAGCTTATAATTAAAATCAAATAACAATTTATCTAATTGAATAATTGAAATCCTTCTTTTGTTTATCGACAAGCAATTTCCATTGTGTTCAGCGGCATGAAGGATGAAGGCTGATTCAGCACAGAGCACTTTACTTTCTTATGGCCGGTTCACATTGATTGCCATCATGCCCTATTTAGGCTACCATTGTAAATTGTAACATGTAATGTTTGTAATATTCTGTAGTGAACGTGAGACGAAACATAGTTTTGCAAAATCTCATTGTAAATATGACAGGGGCGTATTTGCGGTTTCTAGTTTTGTGGGCTGATAGTTTTATCTTGATATATTTAGATTAATTATATTGTCTTTAAAATGAGGTTTTTATACGGATTTCGGCCTTCGTTGTAACCTTGTAAAATCGTTTTACAAATCGTGATCCGTGTAATTATGTTTCAGTTTTGGAATTTTAACATATGCATTAAGCATATTTTATTGCGACTTTGAAACTTATTAGATAATTACATAGATGTGACATTTATTATTTCAAATTATATTTTTATTTAAAAGGTGTCCTACGAAACTATGTCACAGGCAAATAATATCTTTGACAAATCAAATTATTTATAAAGAGATTAAATGATATCAAAAGGTGACCGTAGTTTAGATGGGGCTCCCAACGAGCTCCAGGTGGGCCCTTTGGGAGGTAGATAGAAGTTTAAAAAGAGTTGATAATATTCCAGGGGGTTATTGATATTTTTTTCTGTATTTAAATTTTATTATACTTATCCAACTTGTTATATAATGTTCATAGTTGTTGCAAAATATATATCAAATAAATTTAACAAATAATACAATAGAGGTAGCGCCCAAAAATATAAGTATTTAATGAGAAATTTTGCTGTTCAATTAATATCAAATAAATAAATTCATTAAAATACTAAATCGACTTTGGAATGACAGTCGGATAAAAATGTAATCGTTTTCAAAGCCAGTAGGTACCAACGCCTGATAAAGAAATGAACTTCAATTCTTTTATATAAATTAATATTTCTTGAAATACAATGGCTGGTAGCACAAGCTCTGTTTTTGCCTGTTTTAAGAGCAGTGTCTTTGGGTGTTTTAGCTATCTAACATGTTAAAACCGTGCTCTTAGAACACCCAAAAACAGAGCTTGTGCAGAAGAGAGACGTCATCAAAATTTGTAACTAGAATAATGACGTCAAAGACGACTGCGTTCAAGGATATACAAAAAAATACAATGAGTGTTGTATAAATGTATAATAAATTTCCTAACATTTTAAATGCTTTAAGCATTATTTATCAAATATATAACACATAAATCACATCAAAATTGATAAACGACAACGCGAAACAAAATGGAGTGAGAGTCGGATACAAATGTATATGTTTTCAAAGCCAGTAGGTACCAACGCATGGTAAAGAAATGAACTTCAATTATTTTAAATAAATTAAAATTTCTTGAAATACAATGGCTGGTAGCACAAGCTCTGTTTTTAGGTGTTCTAAAAGCACGGTTTTAACATGTTAGAGATAGTTAAAATACCTAAATACACTGCTCTTAAAACAGGCAAAAACAGAGCTTGCAGCCAATATGTTTTAATTTTAAATAATTGTAAATATCATTAATGTGTACTTTCCTTATTATAATTTTTTTTTCACTTAGCTACAAATATATTTATTATTCTATCAGTTCGGTGCAAATAAGTTTTCATTTTGTACAATTTTATTCACGACCTATAACGTCTCTCCTCTGCTTACATTTTTTTTTGTATACTATATATTTTCCAAGCTACATATCTCATTGCTGCACTGTATATCATCTCGCCTTTTTTGAAGGCTGCAGCTCTGCTGTTGCAAATTTCACTGACATTTAATTCTTGTACTCAAATAGAATGGGGTAGGTAGCTCAGTGGTATCGAGTCGGTCTGTGGATCTTGAGAACCCTGGTTCGATCCCCACAGCCGAACAACAATTTTCACCAATTTAAATCTACCCCTGTGGCTCCCTTTCCTACTAACATCTTTGGGGGCCGTGATTTGACGGCTGGTAACCGCACTTCACGCGAAAAAATATATCACTTACCGAGCTCTGCTTACGGCAGAGTGCCACGCCCAGTAATGGGTAAAAGGGGTGATGATATATTTATTTATTTATTTATTTAAATAGAAGATTCTCAGCCTCATAATGTTTTTCTAAATAATTCATTTCAATAATAGATCAATAAATTCCTGTAAATCGTTTAAACTGTTAATGTACTTGTCACAAATCAGGTTCTAATGAATGTTTTATTGATGTTAATAAGAATTAATTTTAAATTACATTGCGTAGAACATTGATATTTCTCAAGTAGAAAAACAGGTATTATTACACCATATTACACCGTCATTTTGAAAGATACTTGGTACGAACGTGGAAAACAGCACGTATCAATTTCATCTTAATTTTAAGACGTCATTATGAACTTTTTATTTTCTTACTCAATATTTTTCACTTCCTAGTAAACATTGATCAATACATTCAAAAGTCTTTTTTTTGTTATTAATTTGTTACGACGCACAACATAAAATTAATCTCAATAATAGGACAGGAAAGCTGATATCAATGAGATTTGAAGTTGGAAATTCTTGTGATTGATGTAAGGGCGCTAACTAACTAGCTACAATTGCCCGTATATGCTTGTATTTATTTATTTAACAACAAAGACAAAATTAATTGTCATCCATACACTTGGTGAAACTAGGTTTAATAAAAAATATAAACTAAACACTTGGCTAAGTCTCACAAAATACAGCCTCCAAGTCACCTTATGAGGGCATCGTCAGAGGCTGGCCAGCACAGTTTTTTTATTTATTTATTTGATTTTGAGGGAACACTACAGTCAAAGACCAAGATGGTTCTACGTATACAAAAAAATAATTAATATAAATATAAAGAAATAAAACAGAAATTTAGATTCTTTATATTTATATTAATTATGTCCATTTGGTGAATCATGCGGCTAATTAATTCTGATAATTGGGATTTGAACATATTTTTGAAATAAGATATCATTCTTATTATTTATTTATTTATTAGCAGATCTCGATAGGTGATATATTTCGTCGTGTGAAGTGCAGTTACCAGTCGTAAAATCACGGCCCCCAAAGATATTAGTGGAAGGGAAGCCACAGGGGTAGATTTAAATTGGTGAAAATTGTGTGTCGACTGTGGGGATCGAACCATGGTTCTCAAGATCCACAGGCCGACTCGATACCACTAAGCTACCATATTATACAGGGTGTTTCTTTTATAACAACCAGTATCTTTTTGTTGTTGAGCGAACTAATAACTTTAAAGAAAAATGATCAGGAAAAAGGGGTTAATTTATCAGTAATAACAAACCCTATATTCAACTAGGGGTTCTCAAACGGTGAGATAAAAATGTGTTTTTTAATGGTAATCTATATAATTTTTTAGTCCATTAGAAAAAAATGTTTCTTATTTCAGCGATATAAATATTGTCTAGGGTTGTAGAAATATAATATTTTTTTGCTTTGAAAAAACTAGTTTTTAAATTAGAAATAATGGCTGGTAGCACAAGCTCTGTTTTTGCCTGTTTTAAGAGCAGTGTATTTGGGTGTTTTATTTATATATTTATTTATTCAACAGGTTAAAAAAACAATTACAGAATAATAATACATACACATAGAAATTGAAAAAAAAAAAATAATGAGCATGGTTACAACGAGAAAAAATTGAATAAAATAAGTATCAGTAATAATAACCTCTGAACAAAAGCTATCTCTAACATGTTAAAACCGTGCTCTTAGAACACTCAAAAACCAAGCATGTATTACTAGCCCATATTTTTATCCGTGAAATACTATAAAACCGGGCATAAGGTGAAGTTTGATATATAAACAAATAGCACAATATACATAAGTAAATCTTACATTTTGGGCGAGTCTTGGACCTCTTCCGGGACAGAAATCACCAGGAAACCGCTCTGAAAACATCACTATCACTGCACTGAGAACTACACAGACAGACTAATTCGTATATACACAGTCAAGCCATTCACTAAAATAACCAAACCATTCCTTTTATTTCCAAATTGTAATTATCTAACTGGTATTAACACGATTCATACATCTCCTTACTGCTGCAAATAGATGTTAAATACAATCAAATAAAAATCAGTGACCGTCAAAATGTTTCTTGTGACAAATTCAATATGTATAAATGTTTTTTTTTTTCAAATAATACAGGGGATTTATTCATAACAGTGTCAGCAACAAATAAATTTAAAATAGAACTAAACTGGAATTTAACAAAAGTTTGCGATCAAATTAGACTATATTTACAACAGCCTCCTTATGACGCGTAAGTAAAACAAATTTAAAATATTTGTTATAGTCCGTTCCATAAGAGATTACTGGGTGCTGGTACAGAACATATTTGATGTTCAATAAAAATTGAAACAAACACTTGTCTAGTTACACAATTTTTTATTTTTATTTATTAAACCTGGTTTCACTAAGCAGATGGACAATAAATTTTGTCTTTGTTTTTATATTTGATGTTGAATCTGATTGGCTGACCAAAACGTCAAAATGAAGACGTGTTTGCATAGCATACAAAAATTTATGATGCTGACATGTTAAAACAGTGCTCTTAGAATACCCAAAAACAGAGCTTGTGCTACCAGCCATTGTTATCAAGTAATTACAAAGGCAAGCAATAAGTAACAAAATTATGTATCACCTGTGTCATTTGTATATGTTTTTACATAGTCTACTTGAATATTGATATCGCATTTCACGCATCTAAATATATCACTTATAGAGATCTGCTTCGGCAAAGTTTCACACCCAGTAATGGATAAAAGGCGTGATGACATATTTATTTATAATTCTCAGTGGTATTGAGTCGGCCTGTGGATCTTGAGAACCCTGGTTCGATCCCGACAAACAATTTTCACCAAATTAAATTTACCCCTGTGGCTCCCCCTCCACTGACATCTTTGAGGGGCGTGATTTGACGGCTGGTAACCGCACTTCAAGCGAAGAAATATATCACTTACTGAGATCTGCTACGGGAGAGTTCCACACCCAGTAATGGATAAAAAGCGTGATGACATATTTATTTATCATTCTCAGTGGTATCGCGTCGGCCTGTGGTTCTTGAGAACCCTGGTTCGATCCCCACAGGCGACAAACAATTTTCACCAAATTAAATCTACCCCTATGGCGCTCCCTCCACTGACATCTTTGGGGACCGTGATTTGACGGCTGGTAACCGCACTTCATGCAAAGACATATATCACTTACCGAGATATTTTTCGATTGTTCCACAGAAAACGTCAACTTTATAATTACAAATGAGGGCGTAATTATCAACTTTTCATAGCAATCGTATAAAAAAAATTATATAGGATAATATTTTTTTAAATATATCATTTTATTGTATAGGAATTATTTGAGGTGTCCCATATCAGTGAAACACCCTGTATAGTCTACATCAAATAGGAAAACAATTACTTCTTCATTATTATCCATAACAACGTAACGTCAAAAGAAAAACATTATATTTTGCTTGAGATTAAAAAAAAATAACAAAAAGAGTGACATAACTGTCTCTCCACCTGATAGCATATGATTTTTATTTTTATTTATTAAAATGAATTCTCTTAAAAACTAACTATTTTTATCTATTTGCCGTAGCCATTCTTATATTAGAAAGTGTAATATATAACACAAAGTATGTGAATTAATTTGTGCAGTTTTTCGAGCTCAAGTGTACACTATGCTATGCTATCATTTTCTTTTATTATATTTGTTATGTCAGAAAGGAAAGTGAGGAATGTCTGTAATTAATTTTGCGAGTTGCTCTAAATTGCAGTCGGGAGTCGGCACTGAAGGTGAACTCCAGTCAAGCCGCTTCTACAAAGATTAATTAAGTGAAGTACTAATTATAATTACATGCAAGTGGAGTGTAAGAAGCAATAAGTAATGTCTTACCGTCGCTGAAGTCAAGGTCGCGGAAATTTAATTTACTTTTGTGTTCATTCATGGTTTTAGTTTTTATCATTTTTGGAATTTGGAATGAACACTTTAATAGAAATCTGTCAGGCATGCTTTTGTGCTATGTGTTTATTTTCATTTTAAAAATATGTTTTTTTTATCGTACGACAAGCTTAAATATATTGAATGCAATGGCGGGTTTTATATGGCGACCTTGTGGTAAAATTATCGTACGAGAAAATATCGCTCGCGTGAAGCGATAATTAAGCTTATTATAAGATTTTTTTTTGTACGGTAAAGAATGATCCGATAAAATATTGTTGAGTTGATTAAAACTTCAGTTAGGATGATTTTCTGTAAAAATTAACTGTTTAATTAGAATAGTATATTATTTCTCCCAATTTAAATAACAATTTTCAAAAAATTAAATCTACCCCTGTTGCTCGCCCTCCACTAACATCTTTGGGGGCCGTGATTTGACGGCTGGTAACCGCACTTCATGTGAAGAAATATATCATTTATCAGGATCTGCTTCGGCAGTGTACCACACCCAGTAATGGGTAAAAGATGTGATGATATATTTATTTATTTTATAATTTAAACAAAATCAATAAATAAATATATCATCACGCCTTTTGCACATTACTGAGTGTAGCATTCTGCCATAACAGATCTTTGTAAGTGATATATTTCTTCGCATGAAGTGCAGCTACCAGCCGTCAACTCACGGGCCCCAAAGATATTAGTGGATTAGGAGTCACAGGGGTAGATTTAATTTGGTGAAAATTGTTTGTAGGCTTTGGGAATCGAACCAGGGTTCTCAAGATCCATAGGCTGACTCGATGCCACTGATTCGTCAATTTGGTTTGATAGTAAAAATGTTCGCTATTTATGAAATACCCTAATATTAATTAATTTTTAAAAAAAATTGTTCTATAATCAGAATATCAAATTATATATGTCATTAAAGTTTTGTGCAGAGGTATAGAAACACCCTGAATATATAGCTATCATATACGTATTTTAAACTTAATTTTGACAGTAACTAAATAAGTAAAATGCAGTATCTAGGCAGATTTAGATGCTGAATGTAATATTTATCTGCCCAGCTATAATCACGTTGTTAACTACGGAAAAAGGTTAACTAAAATAAAAAAAACGCATCTATGAAGTGTCAAAATTTTTGACAGTTTAATATTTTAAAACGTTATAATTTCTTTAGTATGTATTAAACTTATTTATTATAAATATTGTTTTACTATTGTTATTTAACTAGCAATAAGTATTTTAATAATATTAATAAATTATATCATAAAAATCTGATAATATATAAAATCAGTCAGTCATTTTCTCCATGGTTAATTTTAAACATGCTATTAGCAAACAACACAATTAACATCGCTTAATGCAACCGCGCCTACCTTTAAACTAAAAACACCCAAAGAGAATTAACCTATATATACCCTTAATCATTATAAATTTCATATCGTTATTTATGTCGCAAGATTTAAATTAATTTTTATGATTATTATTTACTTGAATGATTTCTAGAACAACTCCTGCTAGGCATCAGTGTATTGAAATAAGAAGTTATAAATATAAATATGTAAATGTACAGTTAGGTGTCGTTCTTAATGATTGTAAAGCAGTTCAAGGTACGAAATAATTACAATAATTCTTGTGATGAAGTAGGTGATTTAGTATATTTGTAACGTAACTGTAATCCCGCGTACCACATTTATGTTTCAACACTGCAATGCCGTTAGAAAATCAATAATATTCCATGCACTATGTAAAATTATTTCTTCGAAAGTTTTACTGCCCCATTTGTTCACCCGCAACTAACATATTTTACTGCAACGAGCAGATCCTAACTTACTTACTGCAATGTATGACTTTATATACACCTGCGTTCGAGTGAGTCGAATTTTAAAATAAAATAAATACAGGGTGTAACAGCGAAACCAACCACCGCCTATATTTTCTTTATTATTATAGTTACAAAAAATATTATAAAGCAAAGTTGTAGAAGACCATGGGGGATATCTGGTTAAAGAATAAAATAATTTATTAAACCAGTGGTTCTCAAGTTACAACACAAAGTTATATTTTTTCAAATGGGATTATACATATTTTTTAGCCTTATTCGATAGGGTATTCAACCATGTGACCATTCTATATCCTTATATAATAAAAATATTGAGAAAAATTCAATTGAAATTTAAATATTTTTTTATTTTTAATATTAATGTGCAGTAAGCTATGGATGAAAAACAAAAACAAAAGAACAAAATTTAGCTGCTGTCAAGTAATAATAATTGTTGTAAATTGTTATTCTTTGTGTGTTTAATATTTTGACAGTTGTAGAAAAAATATGTTTCGTCGCCGAAATTCTTGTTTTTTGGCGTGTTAGAATGACTTTTGTTTCACATCAATAGTACCAAATTCATATTATTTTTGATTTTGTTCCTTCAATTTACTTAAATAAATCAATAATTATTTTATTATTCTTTTTTGACAGTTGTAGAAAAAATGTTATTTGTATATCGCGGGCGAAATTCTTGTTTTTTGGCGTTTACGAATGACTTTTTTGTCTCGACTTAAAGTGACATTCTCACGCGCAACAAAAAATATTAATTTCGCGCACTTAATACAAAAATAACTATTTTATAATACAAATAACAGTTACTTATTCACATAAAAAAGCAAAATGCAAGAAAATATCATAAAAATTATTTTGGAATACCAAAATTGTGATAATTTGTAAAATAAACCATAAAAATATAAATTGTCATTAACTTATTAACCATCAAAAACTAAAGATATAATTACAGAATATAGGGGTAATGAGTAATCAAGTCATCATCAGTATGTATCTAATTTATTTATCGAGTCTTATGAACGTAGCTACGGAAAAATACATTTAATTATAACGTCTACTCTAACAACATGTTTATTATTTTCAAGTTCAAATGGTTTTGTTATTCATTTGTTTCCTAGTTGGCTTTGGTATGGTTTCATGATGAGTTCGAAAAAATACTACAAGCGATTGTGCAGTAAAATAAGTAAGTTTAGTTAAATTAATATTTATAAAATTTAAAATATTTAAATAAATAAATAAATATATCATCACGCCTTTTACTCATTACTGAGTGTGGCACTCTGCCGTAAGAAGATCTCGGTAAGTGATATATTCCTTCGCGTAAAGTGTGGTTACCAGCCGTCAAATCACGGCCCTCAAAGATGTTAGTGGAGGGGAACCACAGGGGTAGATTTAATTTGGTGAAAATTGTTTGTCGGCTGTGGAGATCCACAGGCCGACTCGATACCACTAAGCCACCTACCCCATAAATAAATCATATTAAATATGATTAATTTATAGCTATTATTGTATATGGGGTAGGTGGCTCAGTGGTATCGAGTCGGCCTGTGGATCTTGAGAACCCTGGTTCGATCCCCACAGCCGACAAACACTTTTCATCAATTTAAATCTACCCCTGTGGTTCCCTCTTCACTAATATCTTTCAGGGCCTTGATTTGACGGCTGGTAACCGCACTTCACGCGAAAAAATATATCACTTACCGAGATCTGCTTAGGCAGAGTGCCACACCCAGTAATGGGTAAAAGGCATGATGATATATTTATTTTATTTATTTATTGTATAGTTTTCCTTGTTTTAGTTTGTTACTAAACTTTTAATCAATTTAATCTGTTAAAAATAATAATAATTTAAACAATGAAGTTCTTTCTTAATTTGAGATAATATTTCGAAGATGTAAATTTGTTTTGTGTAATTTTAAAAGTTGACTATTATTGTCTGACATATTTTTTTTTAAATCAAGGTAATTTCTACCTAATAATGTTATCTGGTAATCTAATGGTCAATAAATTTTAGGTTACACTAGTCCATCTTTGTTTACAATTTGAAAGTAATGCGTTAAGTATTTTGATGATTAAGGTGTATTGTAATGAAATTTTTAGGTGTAATTAACTAACTAATATACTAAGGTTAAATTATTTGTGATAAGTATTCAATTAAATTATTATTATCATCAATAAATATAATATTATTTTGAAGTGTATGAGGGATTAGTTTTATTAATAGAACTTGTTTACAATGATTGTTATTTAATTTTTGTTTGTTTATAAATGTTGTAAGTTGATCTGAAACAAATGGTATTATCAGTTTTTTATTTTAATTATCATTTATTTATTTACACTGCTGTACAACAGTAATTACAGTTCAGGAGATTCACCTACTACCTATAATGAAATCTGTATTATTTTACTTGTTAAGTGATGATTGATTTATAGAAATACAATTCGACTATCAATAATTATTTATTTATTTATGTTACGCTGTACAACAGGAACTTAATCCCAATTACAGTACAGAATCCGCACTCACCGAGCCGCAGTGTGATAGTTTATATAATTTTTAGCTTGAGTGCGATTCGAATTCCGTATCGCTATTCACACCACCGTACTGACGTATATCACCGGAAAAGTATGAAATATGGACAAAGAGTGAAATGTAATATTAAATCTTAAGAAAAGCAAATAAAGGCTTGTTGTGTATAGAACATGTTTTTTACAGTCTTACTGTTTGTTCGTTTTAAGTGCATGCGTAGCGATCCTTTGCTAAGGACACATTCAATATTTGAATAAATATATGAAATTAAGAATAATTTGAGCCAAAATCGAAAATGAGTCAAGTGAGTCTAGTTAAGAATGGAGTTTCAAAAATGCTTTAAAATTATTTACTTCCTATCTCGATAATAGGTCTCAATCTGTTTTTATTAATTCGGAGTCATCTGGGGTAGGTGGCTCAGTGGTATCGAGTCGGCTTGTGGATTTTGTGAACCCTGGTTCGATCCCCACAGCCGACAAACAATTTTCATCAATTTAAAATCTACTCCTGTGGCTCCCCCACCACTAACATCATTTGACGGCTGATAACCGCACTTCACGCGAAGAAATATATCACTTACCAAGATCTGCTTACGGCAGAGTGCCACACCCAGTAATGGGTAAAAGGCGTCATGATATATTTATTTATTTTATTTATCTTGTATAGTATCTCTCCCATTGTAAAACGTTGTATTTTATTATAAAAAGTTAATACCTCTCGAACTCTCGCTTATAAAACGAGAACATGAACCATTTAAGCACAACTACTCATAATAATCATGCAATTATAAGATGCATACTTTTCATTTACTACTACTATTTAATTATTGTTTAAAAATTATTTTTTTTTGAAAACTGTCATATAAAGTTAAAATTTACATGACAACTACCAACACGCGAAATGAGTGTTTTTTTGTCTATAGAACGCAAAAGACTTTTGCATGCAGGATGCAAAAGTTTTTTGCATCCTGCAATTTTTTGATAGAAGAAAGGCTCACAATTTAATAAAATTTGTCACTTTATTTTTTTGCTTAGAAACAATACTTCTATTCTTTAACAAAATTTATATTTAATGTTCCAATTAAGCAATTATTCATATTTATCCCGCTTGAGAAAGCTAACTGGTGTACTGGAATAGTTTCTTGAGAAATGCAATGCGAATCCTAATAAATCGCAGAAAAAAATTAGAACGTTTGTTTTGTTTCTATTGCCAACCAGCTGTCAATTGCTGGTCAGAGAATACCAGATTTGATAGCAATTATATTACCTACATTGTTGTCATGGAGACATTAGATGTCACATTAATTAATCCTAAACGTCAAAATTTTCTCATTACATTATTACTAATTTTGGGACATAGTTTTCGAAAAAACGTTGTTTGATACTCGATTGCGCAATCTAGAATCAAAAATAACTATTTACGTTTTTCCATGTATTTTTTAACTTGAAGGAAAAAAAGGTGAATCAGTAACAAACTGCGGATCGCAGGCAGCGACGACATGACAGTGAAATGTTAATTAGCACGATGGTCATTAGTGCAGCCTTCATTACAGACAAGACTGGCAAGACTGGCGAGTGACGAGTCTCAAATACAATGAAATGAAGGATAGCAAGATACAGCATCAACACAGAACAGTTTTTCCACTTTGCCTACCTAGCATAATATTGCTAATTAACACACCCTGTTTAATTAAAGTGTCACGTTACTGTTTCTGCTACGTGGACTAACTAACTGTCCTCCCTTTTAGAAATAAAATATGGCGCAGCCAATTTTGCTAATTGAGATATAAGTAATTAATCATAAATAGTTATTTTTGTATTATGTGCGAGAAATGAGTGTTTTTTGTTGCGTGTGAGAATGTCACTTTTAGTCGAGACCGCTATGTTCAGACAGGAAAGACATTTGAACGCGTCAAAAAATAAGAATTTCGCCCACAAAATACAAACAATAACTGTCAAAAATATAATACAATAATTATTGAATTATTCAAGGAAATTGAGTATTAAGAGCGTAAAGTGTTTCTTTGTTACTTGAACACGATAATAAGAGTGTAAGAGGAACAAAGACACTTTACGCTCGTAATACACACATATTTTTTTCTACGATTGCATCTTAAATTAATAAAAAACGTATACGTAATGAAAATAAATTCGTTCTGTCAACTGGCAATATGACAAGTAACTATTTTGTTTGTATCCCTGGTAACTATTGAAATAAGCGCGCATTTAACATATTTTTCGCGCGTTGCCACTGGAGACGCGCGACAAAGATATTTTTTGATTGTTCCACAGAATACGTCAACTTACGATGGCAAATGAGAGCGTAATTGTCAACTTTTCATAGCAATCGTAGAACAAACGTATTTTCACAATTCAAATGACGTCTATCTTCATTTTATTGTTTCCTGTGTTGGTTAGGTTATTTAACTGTCTTTGGATCAATTCTATTTATTTTCTAGAAGAGTAATTAATTTTGAAAGTAGTATTTTTTGCTAGAGAATTATTTTTAATAAAGATATTACAAAAGGTAATCTAAAATAGTTTTTCGTTATCCTGAAACAAAATCTAAAATGTATAGTTTATAATGTAAGTCAGATAAATATAGAACTATTCCCCCAAGAAAATCTATTGAGCCGTTTTCGCATAAAGTAATAACAAACAATAAAGTTACTTTATTCGCTATTATTTAATATTTAATTATTAATTAGTACTGTTTGTATCATTTCAGGAGTCGCAACTCGCAACCGCAGGATGTCCCTGCCGTCCTGGTCCACCGAAGAGGACCTCATAAATTTCGAGGTCGGCTCTCCCGACCTCCCTCAAGGTTCCCTCACATCAACCACCCTCCTCTTGGAGTCCGAATCCCTTCCACGAACCCTTCTCGATTCTGAGCTTCTCCACCTGGAGGAAACACTTCAAACTGCGTCTTCTTCACCTCAGAAACCTCGCTCCAGGTGCGATAGCCGAGACAGCGTCGAGTTAGAGCAGATCTTGATTACTATAGATGACGATCTTTGTAGAAATGCGTGTAGTAGCCGAAAGAATAGTCTGGATGTATCAACTGCCTTAGAAGAACTTGATAAGATAATTAACGAATCAACGAACTCAACGAATTTTACTTTTCAAGCTGATGAAGCAAAAGATGAAGTAGATGGTTTAGTCAATGATGATTTACCTATTACTTCAGTTGAAGATTGTCTTAGAGAATTAGATACGTATCTACAAGGGTTTGATACAAGCGGATCAGATTTAGAAACTAACCCCGAGCTTAAAAAAGATGTTACTCCAGCATTTACAGAAAAATTGCGTCGATTAGCTAGTAGATCAAAAAGTTTAAGAAATGGCCGACAAAACCTAGGCTACGAATCAAATGAAAATGAAACAAAAAGACCAAACTCTGCTGATTGTAATTTAAAAAGAAATCACCCGTATAGAAATACGATTGAAGCTAGACATTCGTCAACTAAGAGGCCTTTATCTGCTGACTTAGAAGACAATTATTCTTCGGGGAAAAGTAAAAAAGGAAACCTGGAAGACACAAGACATGGAAGACCATTTTCTGCTGATCTGGAAACCAACTATACTTTTGGAAAAACAATAAATGTTCGACCATTTAATTCTGCTGATTTTGATAGATACTCTTCTGGAACAAGTAAAAATGGAGGTGCATTATCAACAGATATGGAAGGAAGTTATTCTTCAGCAAGATCCAAACGAACATTGTCAACAGATTTAGAAGATATCATTAATAGAAACGAAGACTTGAACGACTTGCAAAACAATTTTAAAAGGAGTAACGTTAGGCAATCATGTGATCCTTCAAATTTTAGACGAAATAAGATTCGACCATTTTCAGCTGATGGTCAATCATTAAAACGAAACAATAAATTTCGTTCAACCATATCTGGTATTACAAGATCTCACCAGAACAGTGTAGTAAACTTAACAAACTTAAACAGACCTCAAGAAAATGAAAATAATTATGAGACAGATGACGAAGAGATTGATTGGAGTTGGGTTCATGACATGACAGAAACCAACGACGAAACTCAAGATGAAAGCATAACGGTTGAACAAGTTGAAATAGCACCAGAAAATCACACTGTAGTGACTCTCGAAGCTACTGCTTCCCCGGAAGTGCTCCTCAAAGACGACGCCACCGACGCTACCGACGTCACCCCTTGGCTTCGTTCCTCCATGCGCCGTTTACGTCATATCCGGCTCCCTAGCAACCACCCCTCTCCTACGAATTCTAACCCTGTCAGTTCAACGCCTACACTGCTCGCGGCGACTTCACTCGCCGCGCAACCAGTGGCTCTCAACATCGCGGCGGCGCGACCCGTGAGCGCTCCGGTGACGGTGACACGTGCCCGGAGCGAGAGCGAGAGCTCTAGATCTCGTAGTCGCTCCAGGCAATCCAGAGCCCGGAGTCTCAGTTCCAGTGAGAGTAGTCTGGATAGTGTGGAGAGTGGGGCGGTAACGGATAGAGAGGAGAGGCCTGAGAGGACGGAGGGGAGTACTCAGCAAGGGCAAGGGCAGCCGGCTGGACCAAGACGGTGAGTTTTTTTATTTATTTTATAGAGATAGATATGTTTTTAAATGACATTTCACAAATATGAAAACTATAACTTACATATTATTATAACTGTTTTTGAAACTAAGATATTGTGCATTTCGTACTAGATAAATGTTTGTTTTGCACCTTTTTTGCTTAGCAACGAGCACGAAAACAAACTGTTTGATAAATCCAAAATCTGTACAACATATATACATACATAACATCACGCTATATTCCCATTAATTGGGGTAGCACTAACCCTTGAAACATTCACTAAAAGATTTATTAAGTCCACGTCAACATTCTCATCCTGACACACGATACTCGAGAGTATTTATCTTTCTTTCAGTTTGCTCGAGTATCAAAAATGAGTGCCTGAAAATAAAAATTATCTAGAGAAAATCTGACAGGTCATTTACTGTTTAGTGAGATATAATTGCTTCAAGCAAATAAATAGTTATTTGTGTATTAAGAGCGTAAAGTGATTCTTTATTATTCGTGCACGGTAATTGCAGCGCGAGTCGAAAGCGAGAACTGCAATAGTGTACCGAGGAACAAAGACACTTTAAGCTCGTGATACACACATATTTTTTTCTATGATTGCATCTTAAATTATTAAAAAAAAGTATATGTACTGAAATTAAATTCCTTCTGTCAACTGTCAATATGACAAGTTTCTGTTTTGTTTGTATCCCTGGTAACTATTGAAATAAGTGCGCATTTAATTATTATTATTATTAGATTGTTTCACAGAAAACGTCAACTTTACGATGACAAATTAAAGCATAATTATTGTCAACTTTTTATAGCAATCGTAGAAAAATAAAATTATGTTAAATTAACAGTATATAAACATATTTACTTACAAGTAACACTACCCAACTGTCACTCACCGATTTAAATGAAACTTGGCACACTAATAGAAGTTTAAAAAATATTGAACCCCTATTTTTTTCTTCCAGATGTTGCTTTTTAGAGGTACAAACCACCCTTGAAAGGTGGTAAAAGCAAGAATCGCCATAAATGAATTAAAATATTATGCGTTCAACATACTCAAATTTGTACCTTAAGTTAAAAACTACACTAAACTATATTTAACGACAACAGTACTAAACTCTATAAAAACTAATAAAACAAAAAACTACTAGCAAACAAAAAATAAAAGGCAAAACAAAGAAATACAAGTGACAGCAATGGTGACGAAATAAAAGTTTGACATATCGTAATCAACGCCATCTCTCAATATTTAATATATCAATACGAGCTTAGCTTTTAGTGCTTAAAACGTAAGCGAAGTAAACCTCTCCTTAATGTGTTTCAATATAAAAACAAATGATATTAAGAAGATTACCCAGGAAATTGATTTTTTAATAAACTTTGCTTCACTTGAACGCATGTGTACTTTTTCTTACATGTTAGTTTGAATTCATTATCGCTTGTGTATGAACGAAGCGTGCTCACTGTTAAGCCACAACTACCACACAATTACGTTCAATAATAGGTACTTTAATTTTTACAATACTAAACAGATTTTTCTGATAGCCAAGTATTGTTATTTCATATTTAGTAAACTAACATGAAATCAACTTGAACAATATAAACATAGCTGAAAGGTAAATATAGCATGCACTCAACATAATATACTTGTTAGCTATTAGTACTGTACTAAGGACACACCTTTAGTAAACCGTTGTTCATTATCCATTTACAGAGTTGGCATTTTCTTGCCCTTTTCGTTTTGAAGCAACAGAAAATATTTCTAACATTTATTGATCCTTTCTCCGCTAGTTAAATACTTTGCGTAATTGTCACTGCTCTGAAATTTATGATTTTTACTATGCAGATGACACATTTTATTGAGACATAATTCACTAGTCGTCAAATTATAGAATCTACAAACGTATTTCTGTCTTGTCAGTCTTGATATCTTAATATATTTCAAATTAAAGTTACGATGGAGATATCAAGATAAACATAACGTCATATCAACATCGTAATGTCATTATATGCATTATAATCGTCCGTCAGTACGGTGGTGAGGATAGCGGTATAGAATTCGAATCCGAAGACCCCGAGTTCGAATCGCACTCAAGCTAAATATTATATGAACTACCACATTGCGGCTCGATGAGTGCGGACCCTGTACTGTAGTTGGGATTAAAATCCTGTTGTACAGCGTAACATAAATAAAAATAAATAAATAAATAATAGGGCTGTAGGTCCGGTTACATGACGTGATGTTAATTTTTTGTAAAATTGTCTGTGTTTAACTTATTATTTTATTGTATTTTTTATCTACGCAAGAATCATTGATGCTATTAATAATTAATGTACCTATTTATGTTTCATTTGAAATTTTTTGTATTATATAAATAAGGCTTCTCCTAATTAAAAAAAAATTCAAATATGTAATATGACACGGCTAAACTTATGTATATACTTGCATACTTGCATATTTATACGCGTGAAGTGCGGTTACCAGCCATCAAATCACGGCCCCCAAAGATGTTAGTGGTGGGAAAGCCACAAGAGTAGATTTAATTTGGTGAAAATTGTTTTGGCGGTTGTAGGGATTGAACCAGGGTTCTCAAGATCCACAGACCAACTCGATACCACTGAGCCACCTACCCCATAATTTAATAATTATGTTACATAAATCAAAGGAGTTGTATTTGTAAATACCCATCACGTTTCCTTGGTCACCATGTCAAATGATATTTCCCTCACTCAATTTAGTTGTGAATGTTGTGATAGAAATCTCATTTTCACAAGTAATGTTGTAAAAAAATTGCTCAGTGGTATCGAGTCGAACTGTGAATTTAAGAACGTAGGTTCGATTTTCTCAGTCGACAAACAGTTTTCATCACATTTAAATGACCTCTGTGATGACATATTTGGGTGGGGGGAGGTGTAACCACTGGGAACTGCACTTCACGCGCATATATATGTCACTTTCCGAAGTCTGCTACGGCAGAATTGCAAACACTGTAATAGGTAAAAGATGTGATGATATATTTATTTATTTTATTTACAATTGCTAACTGGACATTTGCAAAAAACTTATTTCCGAAGTTACCTACGGTATATTTAAAATAGACTAAAGGCTGTATAGGATTCAAACCAGCATTTCCGTTTTACAAACTATCGTTTTAGCTCTAATTTAGAATGAGTACAAAACATATAATTACTACTGTGAAAAAATGAAAAATAATTGTGTAAAAATATATTTCGAACAATATACAATCGATATTTAATCGTACATATGACATTGCGATTTTCTCTTTTCATGTAAAGAACAAAGGTAAACGGTAACAATATATGATTGATTGTGTTAGTCTTTTGTTACGCCCAATCGATATTCACAATACAACTTTCATTACTACGTTAATCGTTACTGACAGTACCTACTGTGACTGATAACGCAATGTACTGTGAGTTACTGTTAAAATAATTTTTTGTTTTCTAAATTTCTATTATTTGTTTGAAAAACAAATTTTTAAGCGGTTGATACATAAATAGTATCCTTTGACAGTCGTAAAATGTTTCTTTTTTGACATCAGTGAAAGACTACTTTACAGCCGCAATTTACTTCACGGCTATTCGTTTGTTTAAATAGCAAATTTATGATTTCTTTTCGGAAAATGTTTTATTTGCAGCTTCATAAATTATCGAAAAACTTGTCGCTCGAGCTATTGCTCATTTTTTGCTCAACAAATGAATTAATGTAGTTATTTTATTTTTACTTTTAGATTTTAAAACATTTTGTTAGTAAACATTAAATCGTTTTTATAATTTATATTAGTAAATATAATATATATCATCATCACGCCTTTTACCCATTCCTGAGTGTGGCACTCTGCCGAAGCAAATCTTGGTAAGTGCTATATTATTTCGCGTGAAGTGCGGTTATCAGCCGTCAAGTCACGGCCCCTAAAGATATTAGTGAAGGAGGATTAAATTGGTGAAAATTGTTTGTCGGCTGTGGGGATCGAACCAGGGTTCTCAAGATCCACAGGCCAACTCGAAATCACTGAGCCACCTACCCCATATTAGTTATGCTTATATTTATCTAAATCTCGTTGATTTCAACTTATATAAAAATTAATTTATTGTAATTTATTGTTTCGTGTAAGTAATCACCATTAATCATAATTACGATACCCATATTTGGGAAAAAGAAGTAAGGCGTAATGATATCTTTTCTTATAGATATAACTGTTCAAACCTACTCTTAAGTCTCTGAAACGGGAGACGAAATCTTATTAATTTATTTGCAATGTGCAAATATGCTCTCGCACGAAACTCTTCGTAACACGTGTATCTAGTGTAGATGTAACTAAGTATCTTTCATTTTTCGAGACGAGATCTAGAAAGGTCCGTTAGTGAATGACCCAAGCACTAAGTAAACCTATTAGTTAGTAGACTCGTTACGTCAGTCTAGCAGTATCATTAGCGAATTATAATTACATGGTTTGGTTAGAGTTGCAGAAACTTAAAAGTGATTCATGAATTTGGTTTGGAAATGTGGCGACATCAAATAGACAGAAAAACTATTGATAATTTATCTATTTTATGTTTTATATAAGAAGACAATAGAATGGTATTTAAGGCGATGTCGCATCGCTAGTTACTGTTATTGAAACCTTTTTAATTTACTTTTGGGAAGGAATATATGGCTTTAGAATCCTTGAATACTATTATTTATTTATTGGACGTTTCGATGGTTAACCCATCATCTTCAGCATTTATTAGAACAAAATTATTTTTCAATCCTAATACATATCTGTTTTTTAAATTGTTAATCTTTAAAATTATATTTGAAATTAGCTTCACGAAAGAGCAACTGTCCTAACTGTAAAAAGTAATGTAACTTGTGAATTTAACAAGATACACCACATGTGAAAAACATATTTAAATCGGTGATATTTTGCACGTGTATACTGATAAGATGGACAGGATCAACTTATTCCAAGCAAAACTTTTTAATTTACAAAACTTTGAATTGCCTCTATGAAGTCTATATATGCAGTACGTGGCTCAGTGGTATCGAATCGGACTGTAAATTTGAAAACCCAGGTTCGATCCTCACAGCCGGCAAACAATTTTCACCAATTTAAATCTACCCCTGTGACTTCCCTTCCACTAACATCTATGGGGTCGTGATTTGACGACTGTTAAGCACACTTCTCGTGAACATATACCGGGTGTTATATTTTAAGAGACCCAGCAAATATCTCGCTTATTTATCAACTTAACAATTTCTTTCATATAACATGATTTATACAGCAACATGTAAGCTAGTTGATGACGGATGTACATTCATGGTATCATTTCCGGTTTATTAGTAATTAATATCAACTTTGAAATTTCAAATGGAACATACTATATTTTTTTACAAATTTGAAAAGTACATCAAATTTGCTTTACAATTATGTAAAATAATCCATATGTTACATTATTAAAAAGTAAAATGGCGGGCACTTTAATATACACCTAATCGGAAAGAGAATAGTGAGCCATGACTGTGGCTTGAAATAAAACAATTAACTAAGGGAATTGTAATTATTATTATTAAACGTCATAATAATACAGAAAATAATAATAAGGAACACTTAATAACAACAAAATGATTTTATAAATAATATTCAAAATGGCTCCCAGTCTCTTCAATACATTTTGCACGTTTTGAAACAGAATAAGTAGCCCTTTCTATTTAGTTAGCAGATAAAAATTCAATTGCTGCTTCATTTTTATTCTTCAGTCCGTTTAATGTGTTTACTGGTTCATTACAAACAAAATTCTTCAGTTAGCTCCATACAAAAATCAAGTAGTCATATCGGGAGAAAATGCATTGAAAAAGCTGAGAGTCATTTTGAATATTTGTTATAAAATCATTTTGTTGTTGATAAATAAGCGAGATATTTGCTGGGTCTCTTAAAATATAACACCCTGTATATCATATAAGTTAGCAACTCTACGTAAATAATGCAAGTATTTGGGTACTAAAAGTGTATAATTGATGAAACCTCAAAATTAAACCTTAATATTTTAATTAATATTAATGGGGTAAGTGGCTCAGTGGTATCGAGTCGGCCTGTGGATCTTGAGAATCCTGGTTCGATTCCCACAGCCGACAAACAATTTTCACCACATTAAAATTACCCCTTTGGCTTCCCCTCCACTAACATCTATGGGGCCGTGATTTGACGGCTGTTAAGCGCACTTCTCGTGAACATATGTATCATATAAGTTAGCAACTCTACGTAAATAATGCAAGTATTTAGGTACTAAAAGTGTTTAATTGATGAAACCTCAAAATTAAACATTAATATTTTAATTAATATTAATGGGGTAAGTGGCTCAGTGGTATCGAGTCGGCCTGTGGATCTTGAGAATCCTAGTTCGATCCTCACAGCCGACAAACAATCTTTACCGATTTAAATCTATCCCTGTGACTCCCTCTCCACTAACATCTATGGGGCAGTGATCTGACGGCTAGTAATCGCACTTCACGCGAAGAAATATATCACTTACCGAGATCTGCTTACGACAGAGTGCCACACTCAGTAATGGGTAAAAGACATGATGATATATTTATTTTTATTTAAAGTCCACATATTTGTTGTATATGAGACTCCAGATTTGAAAACAGTACTCAAGTTTAGATCGCACACTCGAATAATATTTACTAGAGATAGGCGAATATCAAATTTCTCGAATTCGAATATCGAATACGAATATTAATTATGTCCTTTTCATTATTTGAATGAAATTGTTAAGATAAAATAAAATTAAAACAAAAAGTACAAACAAAAAAGAAAAGACGAAAATTTAAGGTGAAACGTACGGGCTGATGTTGGCGAAAAACAAATTTGAAATATGGTACGTCTTCATGGTTTTGAAACAAAATATCTTTGTTATTAATAACTTTAAAGTATTGTAATAGCTTTAAGTTTATGTACAAATGATAAAGGAAAACATAGTCAAAAATTGAGATCAACATATGACGCGATATTCGAGGTATTCGAATGTTCGCTATACTGACGTTAATATTCGAAAATCTCGAATATCGAATAATAACAATATTCGCGGCATTCGACTATTTGCGGATGATATTCGCCCATCTCTAATATTTACAAAATTATTGAAGTTCTAGGATTGTGAAATGAACTTGCGTTTCGAATAACAAAACTTAGATTTCTGTGAGAAATGTTAAACATCTTATTAATGGGTTGAATAAAACAGAACTTGTCATCAAAGAGTAAATTGTGAAACTTGTTTCAAAGCGTCTTCGACTCAGGATATTAACAGGGGTAGAAATGTCGCACTTTCTTTGCCTGTTACACAAATAACATATATTTTTCTAAATGATACAGGCAGATACTCCCTTCCTTCTTCATTTTATTAATTTTTACTATACAGTGTGTAACTGCAGTTGTGTTAAATGTATTTTTAAACAAGCACAGGAGATGCTGCCTTCATTTCTTATAGATTCGTTGTTAGAGAAGTGGGCGTAAGTGAAGATTTACGAAACAGGTGTACAAGAGCGAATGGATGGATGTTTGTTGCGTGATGATGGATTTTGGTTGTGAGGAAGGAAAGAGTTCGTATGGAGGAAGTGTTAATGTGGTCGAAACGAGTATCGTGTGTCTGGATGAGAATGTTGATGTGAACTGATGCTCTATGAATGTTTCAGGGGTTCGTGCTGCCCCATTTAATGGGATATAACAAGATGTTATGTATGTATGTATACAAATAGATCATTTATGTGACTACAATTATACGCGGAACCCACTGTTTGAGATCCGCATATCCTTGTCTGATGTCACAATTTAAAAATTTATAATTACTACTTAATAAATAACAATTAGGACTTTTTTAAACTGTACTTTGTTTAATATTTACATGAAGTTTCATTAAAAAAAATTTTTTTTTAAATAGTTGACCACCCCATTGTATTTCTGTTTATTCCTAATTATCGTTTTATTTTAAAATATAAGTATTACATCTTAATAACACGATTAGCGCAAATAAACATTAAGTTTTAACTATATTGGAATGTTTGTCCAAAACTAAATTTCGATCGTAAAACATACACAACGTTGATATAAATAATTCAGCAAAGTATGGCGTGTTCATGGTGAACCCCTTTTGTCCAATAACACGCGACGCCGCTGGACATGACAGCCCAATAGGTTTTATTGCATGGAGACCGAACTGGGGAAGTGGACAGACTTTTCAAATATTGATTTTTGTTATTATTTATTCAATTTCAAGTCATACCACTTCACGAGTTCAAGTATTTTACTTCCTTATATCAATAGAAAAATAATTATTGAGCATTTTTTACTTAGTACCAAATAATTATTCTTGGACCACTATCAATTATCATACATCTTTTTACAACTGATATTTAAGTTATTTTATAGTTTATTGTAGATTTTGAACTGTCCCGATACAATTGTATTTTTAGCTGTCGAATTTTTCAAAACACAAAACTTGGATTCATGCTGCTTTTCTCATTTACATTTAATTTAATTTTCATTTAACATATAAATGTACGTAACACAGTAGATATGTACAGGATTGGACTGATTTAAATCTTGATTTAAATCAGTGTAATTTAAGACAAAATTATTGATTTAAATCATTTTTTGATTTTTATTTTGTATTAATTTAATTATATTTCTGGTACAAAACAAAACAAGTGTCTTAATAAAAATTCAGTAGTCTAAAAAACAATTTCAATGTTTTTTGTAAAACAGACAAAATAATTGTCAATATTTATTTATTAAATGAGTTAATATTAAATACGAAAACATCAAATTTCGTATACGAACATGTTAACCTACCGCAGTCGCCCAAGTTGTAAACACGTACAGTCGAGCATATAAATTTAAGAAATTCATATTAAAATTTGTGCAATAATAATTGAAACTGCATATTTTTTAAAGGAATTGTCATATGAATTATTAAATACTAATAACTTTTACTCCATTTAGTGTTGTAATTTAAAAAATTGTAAAAATTCTAAGAAAATATGATTAATTCAAAAAAAACTATGATTTATGATTTTTCTTAATTATGATTTTTGTTAATCCTGGCCATGTATACACCATTGCCATTTAAGTTTTCATTTTCTTTTAAAATATAAGATAACCAACTTCTATCTTTTAAACGCAGAAAATGTAAATGAGGAATGCATTGTGCATTTGCAGAGTTAATATCACATGCTTGGAAGTTTGAAATTGACAATATTTTAAATTATGTGTCAAAAATCAGTTATTCTATTTATATAAATTTTACTTTGATTTATTTTACACTCGTACGAAGCCAATATATGAAAAAATATTTTACCTGAAACTGACAGGAAAATATACATTTGCCTGACCTTTAAGACTCATGAAAGCTTTGCTTTGCATGCCTAGTCAGGAAAATAACATATTGCCTGCCTAGGCAGGTAATGAAAGAAACGTGAATGTCTAGTTACTTAGCAATATAAAATACTGACTGAATATGTAAGTCAAATATATCTTTTAATTTAAATTAATTTAAAATATTTATTATTTGTTTATAAGTTTGAGGTAAAATGTTATACGTAACACGTTAGTAAAGCGTCGTACAGGATTCGTAAGCTATCTACTCATCCTGTAATTGAACGCTTTCCTGACTTTTTACGTAAATAACTATTTCTAACCACACTTTTTATGAAGTTATCATTAAACTATCATAACTGTTTATCATAAGAGCTACGTATATGTTATAAAAATTCATAAAAATATTATAGTAAATTATTCTGATCATAAAATACCGTAATTATAATAATCTATAAACAAATTATGAAATAGAAAAAGTTGACATTAACATATCGGTCGATTATAGAAAATGATTCACTGGAGTTCTCCACTGTAGTCACAAAATAATAAATTAGTCATTTAGTCAAAAACTTTTTGCCACAGACGATTCAAATAAAAAAAAATGTTATTGGCTTTTAAGATATTTGAGTGTTTAATGCCATTAAATAGATTTTAAAATCCTTAGGGCCTAATGGTTAATAATTAAAACTTTCTAAATATTTTCATTGTCTTCAATTTAGTGAAGTTAAAAAAATGTAATTATTTATGTTACTCTGTACAACAGGAACTTAATCCCAATTACAGTACAGAGTCCAGACTCACCGAACGTCAGTGTTGTAGTTCATATATTTTTAGTTTGAGTGGGATTTGACCCGGGATCTTCAGATTCAAATGCCATAACGCAATCCACACCATTATACTGCCGGACATTATGTAATAGTTAGGACAGATCGAGTTTCAAAATAAGGGATTGGTCTTAAAAAGAGTTCTTTATGCATAGTCCGTCAGTACGGTGGTGTGGATAGCAATATAGAATTCGAATCAGGAAATCCCGAGTTCGAATCTCACTCAAGCTAAAAATTATATAAACTACCACACTGTGGCTCGGTGAGTGCGAACCCTGTACTGTAATTGGGATTAAATTCCTGTTGTACAGCGTAACATAAATAAATAAATAAATATAAGTAAGTTTGCACAACAATTTATAACATTTTACCCCGAAGACTTTAAATAAATTCCCAAGTCCTAAAAACTTTTAAAGGATATAAATTTAAATTCGCTGTTATTTATAACATAAATAAATAAATAAATAAAATGTTCTGTCAATAGTTAAGCTAAAAAAATATATCAATCAAACATATTTATATTTGTAAAAAGGGATTAAAGTTGGATTTCTTAGAATCCTTGGAAATTCAGATTGCCATTAAGGACCAGCTAACGGTTATGAATGAACAAATAGATTTGTACCGTTCACCTTTAATACGTCCGCTTTAATCTCTTTACCACTAGGTTTAAAATGTAATTTCCATCCAAATAATTATAGTTACCTCTTCGGTCTGATCTTATCTTATTTTCTTCCAACTATGGTCATAAATGTATTTTTCCCAAACAAATTGTACTTATAACATCTGTTTTCAATCATGTATCTCCCACTTCTTGTGTCAGAATTCTTGTGTATACTATTTATAAGTCTTACTCTAATGTACAAATTCATTCATATCTTGTTCACCTGATGCTGGTCTAGTCGACCGAAATAGGTATTGTAAAATAAACTTTACATTATTTGAAACTAACCTATGTTGATTTTTAATTTAATTTTATTATAAAATGTTTCAACGAGAACCGACAGTTAAATCTATCGAATTTATATAATTTACTCTTTTGTTATTGAAAAGATGGAAGTCAGAATTCTGCACGAGTGATTGTCGAAGAAGGAACAGGTTATACAGTAACATTATGGACATCCGGATGACGTAATGCAAGTTTTGTGCCACGTCTGTCTGTCTGTCTGACTTGGGTGAAAACGAAAGTGGCCAACAATATGAAAGTAATACTAAATGTATCGCATTGAAAGTTGCCTTGCTATGAAGTAACTACTTCGTCATAGTAATCGTCAACAAATTACTTCAAACTAGTTCAAAGAAATCACTTTAATTAGATCCAACAGATCCCCGCGTAATTGTTCATATTGATAAGTAATTTGAAAACAATGTAATATCAAACAATCTTTGTTTATTTATATTTATTTAGTTTTTATTGTTAATGCGTAGTGCCCTCAATCATTTGTTAGATAATTCAAGTACGTGTTTATAGTTAGTTTATAAACTGATTTATAATTGTTGTTAATTATTTAATTTGTTTATTATCGCAATCGTATACATGCACTAAGATAAAATAAATAAATAAATAATTATATCATCACGCCTTTTACCCATTACTGGGTGTGGCACTCTGCCTAAACAGATCTCGATAAGTGATATATTTTTCGCGTGAAGTGCGGTTCTCAGCCCTCAAATCATGGCTTCCAAAGATGTTAGTGGAAGGGAAGCCACAGGGGTAGATTTTAAATTGGTGAAAATTGTTTGTCGCCTGTGGGAATTGAACGAAAAGATGCACTAAGATTAGTTTGATATATAGGTAATTCATCTTAAATTATTTATTTAGGTAACGGGAGACATAGCATCTGATAGATATTTATTGGATTAATTAATAAATATTTTAATTTTAAAAATTAGGAACTTATACATCTTTCTTTATGGGGTAGATGGTAGATGGCTTAGTGATATTGAGTCAGACTGTGGATTTGAGAACCCGAGTTTGATTCCTTATGGCTCACTAACATCTTTGGGGACCATGATTTGACAACTGGTAACCATGCTTTATCCGAAAAAATACATAACTTACCGAAATCTACAACGGCAGAGGGAGTGAAGTGAAAGAGATGTGTTTGGATAGTTAATATTTTAGGGGTTTATGCTACCCTATTTCCAGGGATGTAACGTGATATTATGTATATGCAGGGTGTTTCAAAATTAATGCAAAAATATAAAATATAAATATATCATCACGCCTTTTATCCATTATTGGGTGTGGCACTCTGCTGTAAACAGATATCGGTAAGTGATATATTTCTTCGCGTGAAGTGCAGTTATCAGTCCTCAAATCATGGCCCCCAAAGATGTTAGTAGAGGGGGAGCCACAGGGGTAGATTTAATTGCAAAAAATAAGGATATATATATATATTATTGTATGTACTGATTACAACATATTTTTTTCGAGAAATCGCAAAATTAATTGCATATTACTTGAAACAAACATTTTCGTGATACTAGACTGATAAGTTACGGCAATGAATAAACATTAGTAAACATTGAAAGAACTGTTACACAATTTTAATTAAATTAAATAAATTTCAATTTTTAGTTAACTTAAATATATTGCTGATGTACCCAGGATTTAATATTTCTATTTAATTTTTTCTAGTCTAGTTATTAAAACACTGTATACGTAAAGGGAAAAATTAAAAACTGAAAATATTGTACTCCCGATGCAAAGGGAAGAAAACAATAAATATTCCTATAATAATGTGGGAGTAAATGATACTTTATTCTAAAGGTATACATACGATTTATTACGAGTTTTTTTTTTCATGTTTTTTTAATACAAATTAAAAATTCTTACGATTATATAAACAAATAAATATTTAAGATTGAGCTGAGGTTGCTATGAAACCAACCATAAATGAGGGTGGAAATAAGTTACTTTCTTGCTAGGGAGAGAATAGCCAACTTTCGAACCACATATGAGGAAAGAAAAATATACTTACAATCTAAATTTTAATTTTTAATTTAATTATTTATTAGAATAAATATGCATTTTGTGTCGTAGAAAAAATTGTATATACACCTCGTGAGAAACGTGTATACCTCGTACATTTGTAGCTCAAGAAAAAATAAGCGTCCCTTCCTTGGTGTGTAATATACTATTATATTACAATACGGTGCTGTGATTAGCGTTATAGTATTCGAATCCGAAAATACCGAGTTCGAATCCCACTTACGCTTTTAATGTAATTATGATTCTGTTCTTATTGTATAGAGTAGCATAAATAAATAAACAAATAAATGTCAACGGCCATGGCTCAATTCGTTAGAACTAATCTATGTCCGCCAGTACGGTGGTGTGGATAGCGATACGGAATTCGAATCCAGAGATCTCAAGTTCGAATCTCACTCAAGCTACAAATTATATAAACTACTACACTGCGGCTCGGTGAGTGCGGACCCTGTAGGTACTGTAATTGGGATTAAGTTCCTGTTGTACAGCGTAACATAAATAAAGAAATAACACGAGTTAATCAACATTGCGCGAGGATGGATGACCGTCCAGAGAAATCCGCGTTTCAGTTGACTAAAAAACCTAAAACACAGTATCAGGGCAGCATGTAACCTTATTAGTTAGTCCGCAAGGAAACTAGAGAGAAAAAGTAAATAAATAAATATTGTTCTTTATAGCTAATAGAGAAAATACGAACAACATTGGTTTATAATTAAAAATGTCATGTTCTATTTCCTTGGGCGTAGGTGTGTCATGTTTACTGGTAACATACGCTATTTTCTCTCAACCTCAACGTTTCAGAGACATTGATACACCAACTCGCAGTTCACAAACAAAGACTGGAAGCTGCAGTCACACAAAGTGGGTGCAGCCTGTTTGTCCTGTGCGTAGTGTTTGTTCACATCACCCGACAACGTACTTGGCTAATTTTTATAAAATAGAAATACTTGCTTGAAGGCAAACTACTTTTTTTCCGTCGTCATTTGCATCTCAGATGAAATGCGTTAACAAAGAATTCTGTAGCAATGAAGCTATTAATAGAAAGTGAAATTATTATAAGTTACTAAGTTTTAGAACTCATATTTAATCGTTAAAATAATTATTATGGCGTAGGTGGCTTAGTGGTATCGAGTCGGTCTGTGGATTTGACAACCCGGAGCCGACAATTAATTTTCTCCCCCTGTGATTCCCCCTCCATTAACATCTTTGAGGGCCGTGATTTGACGGCTGGTAACCGCACTTCATGTGAAAAATAAATCACTTAATTTTACATATTATCACGCCTTTTACCCATTACTGGATGTGGCACTCTGCTATAACAGATCTGTAATTTTAATAGTTATTTTTCTACTTCCATTAGGAAATAGACGTTTTATTTCACTTATTTGAGTTAGATAATGAACTGCATTATTTAACTAGTTAAATAATGAGGTGACATAGCAACACAAAAAAATTAAGGTTATCTTGGTAGACGAATTCTGATGTGTTATTCTTTTATTTTTTGAATTTATAACTGTCATTAATATGTCAAAATTTCATAATTTCAAAAACGCTCTTTCGTATTTATTAGAAAGGAAGTAGAAAAAATATTGTATGAAACTAGTAACGAAATAAGGTTATGTGTTTACATAACTCGGCTACGCCTCGTTCTGCAAATTTCACATGCGTAAGGTAATAACCTTCATTTCCTTACTAGTTTCATAAATAGCTATTATGTTACTAGTGTGATAAAAGTATTATTACAGCACTACTTCTAGTGGTAAATGTATTGAATTAAAATAAATAAATATATCATTACGCCTTTTATCCATTACTGGGTGTGGCACTCTGCCTTAAGCAGATCTCGGTAAGTGATATATTTCTTCGCGTGATGTGCGGTTACCAGCAGTCAAATCACGGCCCCAAAAGATGTTAGTGGAGGGCAAGCCACTGGGGTAGATTTTAAATTGGTGAAAATTGTTTGTATTGAATTGCATACCACATTAAAAATAACCCCTGTGGCTCCTCCTCCATTGACATCTTGTGGGCCGTTGTTTGACCAAGATTATGGCAGAATGCTACAGCCAGTAATGAATAAAAAGCGTGATTTATTTATTTTATTTTATCTAACTAGTTAATAAACAATGTAATACGTTTTTATCTAAATCGTAGTACATTAACATATATTATAAGTGAGTGAAATAAGTCATTATTGAAACACAGCACGAGCGCGCAAGCGCGAATGTGATTATTCTCACCAGCATATAGTGACCAGTGGATCTTAAGAACCCTGGTTCGATCCCCACAGGCGAAAAAACAAATTTCACCAATTTAAAACTACCCCTGTGGCTTCCCTTCCACTAATATCTGTAGGGGCCGTGAATTGACGGCTGGTAACCGCACTTCGCGCGAAAAATATATCACTTACCGAGATCTATCCCGGCAGAGTGCCACACCCAGTAATGTGTAAAAGGCGTGATGATATATTTATTTATTCAAAGAAAGATTTATTTACAAAATAATCTGAATAGTTCATAAAATGGCTATATACTTAGTCGCATTGAAAATTCAACAATTAATAAAAATATAATACAATTTTGTTACATATATATTATTACAAAGAATTTTATTGATTGAAATTGTACGCAATTCAGAAACAAAATAATAATAATTATTAATCTATAAGTGTTATTGAAGTAATAAAAACAAAATTATAAACATTGATAAACAAAAATTAAAGTTAACCATCCAATGATAAGGAAAACAGAATTTGAACGTGCATTATGAAGTATGGAAAGCCACAAAATTGATTATTTTACCGTAATCGTTAATTTCAATGTCACCAAAAGTCTTTTATTTATATTGATACGTCTTTGTCTAAATTTAAATAAAAACCCGCAAGGTGTAAGTAACTATTTCTATTGTTCATTCAAATAGGTGCAATTAAATTTTGTTTATATTATAACAATACTCTATTGTATTAAAGAAACTACAAAAATTAAATAATATTATTAATTCTTTCCTGTTCCGTAATAATAATAATATAACATTTTCTAAAGTTCATAATAGTGATGTCATAAAAACATATACTCTTTTTCTGCTGCCAAACATTCTTAGATAATTTTAGAGAAAATAAATAAATAAATATAAATATATTATCACGCCTTTTACTGGGTATGGTATTTCCCGTAGCAGATCTCGATAAGTAATGTATTTCTTCGAGTGAAGTGCGGTTATCAGCTCCCAGAGACGTTAGTGGAGGGAGAGCCACAGGGGCAGATTTAATTTGGTGAAAAGCTAACCTACCCCATTTATTGAAAGATAATGTCCAGGAATAATTCAATTACTGTATTCTTCTGTGAAATAAAGTGTCGTATTTCATAGAATTTGACAAGAAAGTCATAAGAAATCTTTATCTTTCCTGATGTAAAACGTTCTTATAGTATGTTATGCATCAAGGGAGGGAAACAAGCGATTATTCCCGCGTGTGAAGTTGGCAAACCGAGACGTAAGCGAGGGCTGAAGGCTCGAGAGGAAGTCGAGGTTTGCCAACTTCACACAAGGGATAATCACGCCCTCCCGTGAAGCATATTATAGTTTTCGTAACAAGTGCACAAAAATTACTGTTTTATCGGGACAAATGTCAAATATGGGTTGCTTAACTAGTTACCTAGGAAACGCCGCAAACAGCTAATAATCGTAGTCCGTAGGGAGAGAAACATGCTACCTAGGGAGAGAAACATAACGTTTCTCTCCCTAGGGGAGAAAAGCAGTGTTTCTCTCTCTAAAATTAGGGAATAAGAACGTGTTTCTTGTGCATGTGTTACGAAAAATAATTATTTTGTATTATTTTATGCGGAAATTTACGGGCGAGCATAGAAGCTAACAGGCTAGCAGGCTGACGCTCGCCTGTTATCTGTGTGAGCCTGTAAATTTCAGTTAACGGTCGAGCATTGTACAATGTTTTATGGTCATTTGAATCGCAATATATGTATATTTAATAAAATTAATTGCAATAGTATAACGCAATAACTAAAATGTTCAATCCAGGTAGACTCTGAAAATCTGACAGATTTTGTTTAATCAAAACATATTTAAGTGTCAGACGTTTCAAATAAGATATGTTGTCATGATAATCAATGTCAACAGTCCGTTATAATTTTACACGGGCTAGCACGTTAAAAGTCTCGTAACCTCTAGAGACATAGCCAAATAAACAGTTATTTTCTATTCAAATCCCCATAAAAACATTTTTGCTACTTAACAAATTTTCTAGGCACATTCGATCAATAAATTGACATAGTTAAACATATACTTATTACAGTATAAGTGTCTATAATACGCAGTTAATATTTAATAAAATCAATCAATCAATAATGTACCTAACTTTAATTATCATTTATTTTTAATGAGGAATATATGATCAATATCAGAATCTTGATTAAATTTCGATACAGATAATTATAAATTGATAATAATCACAATTATTTTATGAATTAAAAAATTACGAAATAAAATATTTCAAATCTGATAATGTTTGATTTCTAAGAAATATAAAAAATATATTATCATGCTATTGTCAATCTTGGATGTGATATTTCTGCAATTTCAGATCTTAATAGAAGACGAAACTAATTCAATTTTGATGGACGACAAATAAGCATAAAACTAATAAGAGAAATAAAAATGCTCCAAATTTAAAATTTTGCTTTTATATTAGATTTGAGAACTTTGGTTCAATTCCCACAGCCGACAAACAATGCTTTGGGGGCCGTGATTTGAAGGCTTCACGCGAAGAAATATATCACTTATCGAGATCTGCTATGACAGAGTGCCACACCTAGTAATGGATAAAAGGCGTGATGATATATTTATTTTTAATTTGAATTTTAAAACAATAATTAATTTGTTTATTCTGTAATTTTAAATAAAAATATTATTACGCCTTTTATCCATCACTGGATGTGGCATTCTGCCGTAGCAGATCTGATAATACATTTATTTTTTATTTCAAATTTATCCTTGTGCCATTTACCCATTACTTGGTGTGGCACTCTGATGTAGTAGATCTCGGTTAATGATATATTTTGCACGTGAAATGTAGTTACGAGCCGTCACATTACGCTCTCCGAAGATATTAGATGAGGGTGAGCCACAGGGGCAATTTTAATATGGAAAAAAGTTTGTTGGCTGCGAACATCGAACACAGATTTACAAATCCATAGGTCAACATGCTTCCATTAATCTATTTATTTCATTTTATCAATTAATAATTAAATTATTTATTAATATGTATTTACTTTTCATGTCATATTATTTATTTATTAAATATTTATTAAGTATATGTGTCCTGGAAACAAATACTTCGTTATAAAATACCATATTTTATTTAATAAATTTATTAATGTATTTCAATTTAACAATGGGAGTTTATGATTAAATATCACGATCAGTAGAAACGCGTGTTTAAAATTCCTTATAATACACGATATATGATTTTTTTAAAAGTTTTATATCGGGATTATGACGTCGAAGTATATTTCAGTGGCACCTAACTTGTTTCATTCAAAGATTACAAATAACATACGATTTAATTCTTGAAAAATTATCCAGTAATTGAAAGGTTAATAAAAGGAAACACGCATGAAAAAGGGTTCATTTTAATGCACATGTGATAAAATAGTTATTTTTGTATTTAGTGCGCGAAATGAATATGTTTTTTTTAGTGCGTGAGAATGTCACTTTTTGTCTAGACCGTAGGTCGAGACAAAAAGTCATTTGAACTCTCCAAAAACAAGAATTTTGCCTAGGAAATACAAACAACATTTTTTTCTACAACTGTCAAAAAAGAATAATACAATAATTATTGATTTATTTAAGTAAATTGAAGGAAAACAATCAAAAATAATATGAATTTGGTACTACTAATGTGTTATAACAAATGGAACGTGAAAAAATTATTTGGAAGCGTGTGCGAAATACTCATTTTGTGCACTAGGATGCAAAACAGGTGCGCAAAATAAGCGTTGTCATGGCAATGTAATTGATGAAAAAATCAAATACTTCGCGTATTGATAATAGTGAAGAATTGTGAACATTTTTTAATACTGACAGCAAAATACATAAAAGTAAAATAAAAATAACAAAATAAATGATTTTCGTTATAGAAAGAAATGGTGTTAATCTGTAGAGTAATAATTGTAAAAAATACGGACTGTCATTAATGTATCGATCAGTAACAAAAAATAATCGAATAACAAAATAAAGAAGATTTATTTATGTACTTAAAAGCGAAAAGTTTTTTCTTTTCATTAAATTTTAAAATTTATTTTTATAAAATCACACAACAATGAATCCTTTTTCAAATTAAATATTCCTTGAATCAAATCCTTCGTTACTTAATCTCTTGTTTATATTAAGTGAATGTCTTGCTTGACATCCGGGAATAGAAAAAATGATTGAAGCAGAAAGTTTTTTGACAGCTCACAAAGAAGCCGTGAACGTGTTGGTTGGGTGAGATACAGAGCGCGGATCGAGGCTCAATGTCAGTATAGGCACGCCATTCACTTTCAGTGAGGTGTGGTTACTCATATTGGTTTAGTTTCTATCTTTTTGTAATGTTTTATGTTGGTAATCTAAGTAGGTGTTGGTTGTGATGTCATCGTAGAGATTAGAATAAGTTTTATCTGATTAGAAAGAGATTAGAAATATTAATTGGTATTTGATTGATTGAACTATCACTAAATAAAAATTATTTAGTATTTGGTAAAAAATAGTTATATTTGTATCAAGTGCGCAAAATGAGTGTTTTTTTGTTGCGCGTGAGAATGTTACTTTTAGTTGAGACCGCAGGCCGGGACAATAAAAGACATTCGAACGCGCCACAAAATACAAGAATTTTGCCCACGAAATACAAACAACATTTTTTTCTACAACTGTAAATAAAGAATAATACAATTATTATTGATCTATTTAAGTAAATTGAAGGAAAAACATTAACAATAATATTAATTTGATACTATTGCTTTGTTGTGACTAATGAAACCTGACAACAAATAATTTGAGAGCGTGCGCGAGATACTCATTTTCCGCACTAGAATACGAAACAGTGCGCAAAATACTCATTTTGCGAACTAGGGTGCAAAATAATGCGCAAAATACCCGTTGTCATGGTAATGTAAATGATGAAAATATACTTCGCGTATTGATATTTTTTGACAGTTATAGAAAAATTATATTTTTCACGACTTATTCTCGTGAAATAATGTTTTTACTCTCTAAGGAGGCAAAATAGCAATGTTATATAGATGCATTCTCTCTTTCGAGATGTATATACTATTTTTTTTAATATAGTTATTTGTAAAGCCCGGATATTTAGGCACTTAAAAACACCCAAATAAGCAGGCATATAGGCCGGTAATTACTCTAAAATAGGCGGGATTTTAGGCAGACTAAATGTAAATAATTTGTTTTAAAAAAATAAACGAATCCTTTTTCTAATATTGGTACTCGTATCTACTCTTCGTTAGAAAAAAATAATCATTTTAAACAAAAATTAACGCAATCTGAAAAATAATAATGTAGGGTTCTCATTTTATTAACTATTATGCAAATTCAAACTATGTAGTATACTTTAATTCACAAAATATCACAAAATGTGACAGCAGAGTTCTTATATTTAGCCATATCGTCTAAAGTTATGTACCTCAGCTCCATTGATTAATGGCAAAGACAATTGAATTGCCACGTAAAATTTTAAGTAAAAAACGTTTTTTCTTTCGGCATTTTAAATTCACACACAAAAACTTGATTAAAGTAAGTACTTTAAATATTATAGGTTAGGTTGAAACATTTTGTCGGGTGGTGAATGAGTCAACGAAGTAGATGATAAACCTTGTCTGCTCAATAAAAGTTAGAATAGGCAACAAAAATAGGCAAAATAGGCTGTATAAGGTAAAATAGGCACAATAACCAAAATATAGAAAAAATAGGCTCTAAGGCACGAAAAAAAAACCTTCCATTGCACGTAAACATATTATCTATGTATAGAAAACGAAATTGCCTGAAGTATATTAAAATTTGAATCTAGGCAATTGCCTAAAAATCCGGGCTTTAGTTATTTGTGTATTAAGAGCGTAAAGTGATTCTTTGTTACTCGAGCACGGTAATTGCAGCGCGAGCCGAAAGCGAGAGCTGCAATAGTGCAAGAGGAGCGAAGACACTTTACGCTCGTGATTCTTCACGTAAAAGTTAGAAAAAACTAAATTTTGCACCACTTTTATTTTAAGTTGTTTTTGTTTTGCGTTTATTCTATCAATGAAATATATTTGATCAAATAAATTAGTCTTATTAGATGCAGTTTTTATTACTGAACTTTTTTTATATTTAGTTTTCTACTAAAATTAGTACCGACATATGCAAATTTTATTATCGTACCAGATAAAAAAGGCATAAAATCGTGCCATAAGAAAAAAATGTTTGTTTGAAATTAATTAGGTAATTATCTATTATATCTATTATAATAACAAGGAAAAATATCATCGATTGTTCAGTTTAAAGGTTCTTTTTTAAAGATATAAATGTAATTGGTTCAAATATAATTATTTTGGTGGACAGTGAAAGCCATACCATTTAAATGTTACAATAATCAATAAGAGTCCAAATCATAAATTTGAATTTAATTACCTGTCATAATTAACAACGAAAAATGTCACTGGTTGTAGTAAACTCAGACATGCACATTAAGTCTATCTTTGTTTTTCATGACACAATTTGACGCCTTTTTTAATCATCGATATCTCCTACAAATATAGAATAGTTATCCAGAACAAAGAAAAAATTAATTGTCCTCCATACACTTCGTGAAACTAGGTTTAATAAAATATAAACTAAACACTTGGCTAAGTCTCACAAAATTCAGCCTCCAAGTCACCTTATGAGGGCATTTATTAAACCTAGTTTCACCAAGTGTATGGTTGACAATTAATTTTATTTTTGTTGTTATTTAAATTGCTGCATATTTCTGGTAATTCCGTAAATAATTCAATCAACATTAAAGCAGGTACATCTGTCCTTGTATAAAATATAATGTATTATAAGAGAATATCTCGTTTTACATAATTAGTCATAATTTATATGACAAACAAATTTATAGTATTTAAGGTCATAGATAAAGCTAAAATGTAAACTATTTTAAACATAAGCAAAAAATGTAACATTCCAAAAAATGCCATTGTCCTTTTATTGTTTAATGTCTGCATATTTTTATAAATAAATATTTAATATTTGTTAACAAATATCTTAATTAATTAATGAGTAATGGGAGACGAACAAAGTTCAAACACTTTTCGCAATTTTTGTAAAAGTAAAACAAATATTTATTAATTTTATGATGTCATTTGTTGATAAATAATCTAGCTTAAAGTACAATTTTTTTTTTAATTATTTAACTACAATACTTTAGCATGTTGTAACATTAAAAAATTTCCATGAAAATATCAAACAATAGTACTTTCCTATTTATATATTATCTCAGTGTTATCAAAGGAAATTACTAAGTAAATAGTACACGGTCATTCTGTATTCATTTACAATAGAAAATAAAATGAAATTTAAACAATGGATTATGAAAATAAAATATAACTGTTTCTTTTTATTATGTTATAGTATAACTGTGTTAAAATACGTTAAAATAAATAAATGATGAATGACAAACTATGACAGTGTGTCATTATTATGATATTAGAAGAATTTTGTTGATGTAGTAATGACCTTAATGACTCATTACAATCTTACACAGAAATAAAATAAATAAATACATAGTAATATTAAGTAACACACTATTTCACCAATTTCTGGGTGTTACATCTTTAATGCCTATGGTACACTGGTCGAAGAGCATCGAAGAGCATCAATGAGCTCTTCGATGAAACAACAGAACGCACCCTTCATTGACAAACAATAAAAGCTTCTAAAGTTGAGAAATAAAAACTAAATTTCAAAAATATGCTAACGTGAAATAAGACACAAAAGATAAGAGTGAAATGAGATACGTTCGTTTCATCGATGAGCTCTTCGATGGAAATAGATGAGCCTCTAATTTTCCTCGATGATGGGTGCGTTCTATTGTTTCATTGAAGAGCTCATCGATGCTCATCGACGCTCTTTGACCAGTGTGCCATAGGCATAATAGATATTTGGCGCGAAGCCAGTTTATCAGCCGTCAAAATATAGTCCCCAATATTATAATAACTATAGTTAAATGGGACTTTTTGTGGACATTGTCGAAGGTCTCTATATAAAATGGCGAAAATTGATTGATGAAAACGTAGAATGAAACCCGTTGTCAATACCAATCATATAGGAGTCTTGGGATCGATGCTACGTTAGATACTATGACAGATGAATTCGGTTGATGCCATACGTCGGACACAGGTGACGTAGTGTAGCGGTTAACATCTCAACCAGGCAAGCGGAGGGTCCCTGGTTCGAATGTATTTATTTTTTATATGGGGTAGGTGGCTTAGTGGTATCGAGTCGGCCTTTGGATCTTGAGAACCCTGGTTCGATTCCCACAGTCGACAAACAATTTTCACCAAATTAAATCTACCCCTAACGCACTTCACGCGAAGAAATATATCACTTACCGAGATCTGCTTAGGCAGAGTGCCACACCCAGTAATGGGTAAAAGGCGTGATGATATATTTATTTTATTTATGTTACTCTGTACAACAGGAATTTAATCCCAATTACAGTACAGGATGCGCACTCACCGAGCCGCAGTGTGGTAGTTCATATAATTTTTAACTTGAGTAAGATTCGAACTTGGGTTCTCCGGATTCGAATTCTATATTGCTATCCACATCATCGTACTGACGGACAAATTCAAGCGTCATCCGAATTTTTCTGTCATAAATTAAACTTGAAATGTACCTTTGTCTTAAGTTTAACATATCGTGATCAACGCAATCATTAGTAGTTGCATATCCCAATAGAGTCATAATTTATGTGGTAGGTAGCTCAGTGGTATCGAGTCGGCTTATTGATCTTGAAAACCCTGGTTCGATTCTCACAGCCGACAAACAATTTTACACCAATTCAAATGTACCTCTGTGGTTTCCCCTCCACTAACTTCTTTGGGGGCCGTGATTTAACGGCTGTTAATCGCACTTCACGCGAAGAAATATATAATTTACCGAAATCTGCGTACGCCAGAGTGCCACACCCAGTATAGGTAAAAGGCGTGATGATATATTTATTTATTTATATTTATGTATCGATTGCTACACACTTTGATCGAATAGGGTAAGGGGGTAGGTAATTCCCAGTTAAACGAAACGGTAACTCTTCAAATAATTTTTACAATAATTAATTTGTAAAATTAACACATCCTGTGCGCAAGAAGATTAACAACATGCTAATGCATTTCTATGTATTCAGTGAGACGTACTTTACATAAATGTTAATTTGCCTAGTATCTATCTTAAAGTTAACAGACAGTAAACAAATACATGTAGACTGTGGTCATATAGCACGTCAGTGCATACAGATATAGCTACACACTTTATTCATTCTCTTTGTTGTGATGGAAATGACCAGTGAACAGGAAAGTTACTTCCGGTGTATATGAGCTATCAAACACCCTACATACTACCAGTGTCTCTCAACAAGTTTACCAACATAGAAAATAAATTATTAAAGAAAATCCGTGATTATTATTCATTACGATATTTGATTCATTCTTAACAGCAGCAGTTCTGCAATAACAGATCAATAATCGATTTTTATATATAAATAAATATATCAAGCATTTTACCCATTGCTGGGCGTGGCACTCAACTGTAGTCAATAAATGATATATTTCTTCGTGTGAAGTCCGGTTACCAGCCATCAAATCACGGCCCCCAAGGATGTTAATGATGGAGGAGCCACTGGGATAGATTTAAATTGGTGAAAATTATTTATCGCTTGTAGGAATCGAACCCGGGTTCTCAAATCTACAGACAGATTCGATACCACTGAGCTATCCTGCCCATTTTATTATATATTTTAAGAAAGAAGATATATAAGCTGGTTCACTTAAATCATTTTATAAAAATTAAACTAAACATTTAATTGTAGCTATTGGGGTGGATTAGTTTAAGTTGAATTCAAATCAGTAAATCTAATACTGGTAAGAAATTTAACTAAGTTAGCCAGTTAAATTAATAAGTGATCTGGTTCAGTTTGTGTAGGTTAGATCTGATCCAAATGGCAAAATTTAAAAGTATTTTTCATCGAATTTAATAAGTTTGAATGTATATATCATCACACCTTTTACCCAATATTAGATGTGGCACTCTGTCAAAGCAGATCTCGGTAAGTGATATATTTCTTCGCGTGAAATGCGGTTACCAGCCGTCAAATTACGGTTTACAAAGATGTTAGTGGAGGAGCTACAGGGTAGTTTTAATTTGGTGAAAATTGTTTGTCGGCTGTGGGAATCGAACCCAGGTTCTCAAATCTATAGGCCGAATTGATACCACTAAACCACCTACCCCACGATTAACTTTTTTTTGTTATTTAATAAATACTTAATTATATCATACAAAAATATGACTAAAAACAGAAAAAAATATGAACTGATTAGTTGAAATGTTGAAACCGAGACTATAAAAATATAAAAATGATTGAACACTTTATGTACCTTTAAACAATGTTATAATTTGATTAGCATAGAACTTCATTGCGTCCATGAATACAAATTGACAGGTATTTGATGCTTATTTGTTTAAGAAAGTCAGATGTTGAAACGTCAGAAAATAATGTTATTTTCGCATTATCGCTCTTGCGCTAAAAGGAGATACGCTTCGATACAATTTTTATATTATTATAGATTAAAAAGTTTACACGTTGGTTTTAAGTAATTCATTTGTTCGTTCACATTCACTTGTTACCTTGTTTTGTTGTTTTTTTTTTAATTATCGCACACACTTTTACTTACTTCTATTTTTGCTTAATTACCCCCCCAGCAAATTATTTTTGACATTTGCATTTTTTTTATATTACTTTGGAAGTGTTATACATGGTATAAACATTATTTCATTTTTTAACTTTCAATTTAATAATAACTGATAAATATTCATCAAATAATTAATAATAAATATATAATACTGACTATGTAGTTTTATCTTAATTGTTTATTAGTAGCCGGAATTATTAACTTTAATTATATATAGCATTCTTTTATGAGGTGTATATACTATTTTTTTCACGAGTTAAGGTTAATAGTTATTTACGTAAAAGCTAGGAAAGCGTTCAATTACAGGATGAGTAGATAGTATGAAACAGCTTACGAATCCTGTACGACGCTTTACTGACGTGTTACGTATAACATTTTGCCTGAAACTTATAAACAAATAATACATATTTTAAATTAATTTAAATTAAAAGAAATATTTGACTTACATATTCAGTCAGTATTTTATGTTGCTAAGTAACTAGACACTCACGTTTCTTTCATTACCTGCCTAGGCAGGCAATATGTTATTTTCCTGACTAGGCATGCAAAGCAAAGTTTTCCTGAGTCTTAAAGGACAGGCAAATGTTTATTTTCCTGTCAGTTTCAGGTAAAATATTATTTATTCATATTTTTTGTACATTTATTAATTTTAAAATTATTAGTAGTTGTTGACATAAAA